>OX940735.1:5015000-7515000 GCA_954870855.1 Scutellaria minor | reverse complement strand
AATTAGGACTCTAATTTAATTTGATTTGATTTAATTATGTAGGAGGGTTAAAACAACCATTATGAAAAATGAACGAAACATCCATACTTATATATATAGTGTAATAGATATATATTATTTATGAAAGTTGTTAACTTTAGAATTTATAAAGCATAAATTCCTAGCCAAACACCCAAATAACTCGAGCTGACTTAGATGAATCGATTCGAAAAAATAATAATTTGAATAGTAAATATGAACAAAAAACGGTGCTCGGTGCCTACTCGGATAAATTAGCTAGGCTTATTCTGATCGGTCAAAGTTGGTTGGCCAGAACGTTTTTCTATATCTGATTGAGAGTAAAATGCTCTCGATATACTTGAATACAATGATTTCAGAATCTATTTTTGATCATTTTGAATGATAATTGAGGCCCTATTTATAAACTTTTTTCTTAACATTTTTTTTTTTGTTTTTCTCTTTACATGTTTTTTTTTAAGTCAAATTTTGTAGAGTATAAAATCCTAGTCGAACACCAAAGTTATTCAAACGCCAAAAAAGTTGAATCAGACGTGAAAGAAAATGCTTTTTATCCGTTTTTAAGAAGTGTGAAATTACAGAGATGAAATTCTATCCATATTAAATAACTGACAATAATTTTTAAAAAGACTATTTTGTTCAAACTTCTTTGTTATTAAATAAGTACAGACTTCTTTGTTATTAAATAAGTAAAGATTTGGCACAAATTGAATCAGAATAAAGTAAACTTGTTTTGGTGTCATCTGCTCGATGAAATGCCTCAATGAGAAGACACTCATGACTGAATCTATATAATATATGAAGAAATATATTCCTAGTCCTATCATTTATAATGCAAACATAGCTCGGTGATGTAGTGGCAAGATATCAGGTTGCTTATGTTTAAAATACATCACACTCAGGCAAGCAAAAACATAATTTCTGCGAAGGAAAATATTGTTGCCTATTATCTGCTAATCATATTTAAAATGCAGATGAACAATCAACAAAGGAATTGGTTTGAATTGTTAAAAGATAATTTGTAATTTGAAGTGGTTTGGAATGTCTCCTAGGATTCCTTACTCAAGTCAAATTAGGACTTTATTGCTTTCGAAGATTGTTTGTTTTCTATGTTGAATTTGTAATTCTCAATATAAAATCTCATGTATGTGGATGAGTTTAGAGTTATCAAGAAATATTAATACAAAAGCAAGAGCAGCAATTTTGCAACTCCTTTTATCCTTTCTTGCAACCATATTCCCAACACTTTTGGAATCTAAAGCCAAGGTGATCCGAAAATGGCTGCAAACCTAAACTCAATTTTCTCATACACCACAAGCCAAATTCCAATCTTTAATGGAGAACACTATGATTATTGGAGCTCTCAAATGGAGACCATATTTCTTTCACAAGATTTATGGGATATGATTGAAGAAGATTATGAAGAAGGCCCTGTTCCCGTCGATGACTCGTGGACTGAAAAGAAAGAGAAGCAATACAAAGAAAATGTGAAGAAAAATGCTATTGCTTTAAGGATCATCCAACAAGGAGTAAGCAAAACCATTTATCCTTGAATTTTTAGTGTTAAGAAAGCAAAAGATGCATGGGAAACTCTGAAAATAGAGTTTCAAGGATCTGAAAAAGTGATCGCCATAAAGCTGTAATCATTGTGGAGTCAATTTGACAACTTGTCGATGAAAGAAAGTGAGTTTGTCAAAGATTTCTTCTCTAGAGTTGCTGAAATTATCAACCAAATTAAGAGTTGTGGAGATGATCCTGAAAAGAAAGTAGTTGAGAAGATTTTGAGAAGCCTTCGGCAAAATTCGAGCATATTGTGGCGGTCATTACCGAAACAAAAGATCTTGCAAAACTTTCTCAATATGAACTCATGGGGTCCTTAGAAGCTCATGAACAATGAGTAAGCAGATACAACAGTCAACCATTGGAGAAAACTTTTCAAACAAAGGGGAATGTCTCAAATAAACCACAAAGAGGAGGCATGTCTCGTGGAAATATTTCTGGCACAGGTCGTGGAAGAAACTTTCAAAGTAGGGCAGAGGACGAGGAAAAAGTGATTCTTCTTGGCAACAAAGATCTGGTAACTCTGATTCTGAATATTTTATTTGCAAGAAACCTGGTCATGAATCTAAAGATTGGTTGTCCAAGTGTACAAGATCCAAAACTCCTAATCATTCTGATAGAGATTGTTGGTTCAAAGAAAATGGAGAAAATTGTGAGAGGAGAAAAGCCATTCATTTCTCTGCGGAAGATGATGACAATAAACTATTTCTCTCCATTGCGAATAATAGAAAATCTGGTGAGACGTGGTATCTTGACAGCGGGTGTAGCAGCCACTTGACTGGAAACCAAATGGAATTTGTTGAGTTGGATAAAAATTACTCTTCTCATGTTGAGCTTGGTGATGGAAAACATGTAAAAATTGAAGGTAAATGAGTTATTGTTGTACACGAAGGTGAAGGTAATAAAAAATTCATTCATGATGTTCATTATGCTCCAAATATTTCGCAAAATCTGTTGAGTGTTGGACAGAAGGGATACAAGCTAATTTTTGATGATAATAAGTATCAGATACTTGACAAAAAATTTGGCGATGAGGTTGTTATTGTGAAAATGACTTCAAATAATCTTTTCCCTCTCAATTTGAAGTCACATGTTACTTTTAGAAGTGGAGCACCAGATGATACTCAATTTTGGCACTTGAGATATGGTCATTTGAATCTCAAAGGCTTGCAACTTTTGAAGTAAAAAGATATGGTTGTAGGACTTCCAGAAATTCAGAAAAATAATGAAGTTTGTAAAGGTTGTGTCTATGGGAAAATGCATCGTCTTCCTTTTCCAAAACATGGCGTGGAAAGCTTGTGAACCTCTTGAATTGGTTCATGCTGATATTTGTGGCCCAACAAGAACTCCCTCACTTGGCAACAAGAGGTACTTTCTTCTTTTTGTGGATGATTTTACAAGAATGAGTTGGGTTTATATTCTTGAGCAGAAGTCGGAAGCTTTCTCAAAGTTTTTGCACTTCAAAGCATTTGTGGAAAAGCAAAGTGGCTATGAATTGAAGTGTCTCAGAACTGATCGAGGAGGGGAGTTTATCTACAAATATTTTATGGATTATTGCAAAGATGGAGGTATCCAAAGACAACTTACAGTTCGACACACACCACAACAAAACGGTGTGGTTGAGAGGAAAAATAGCACAATCGAAGAAATGGCAAGAAGTATGTTGAAAGACAAAGGGCTTCCAAATAAATTTTGGACAAAAGCTGTAAATACAACTGTCTATATTCTTAATCGGTCAACCACAAAGGCTGTGAGGAATAAGACACCTTTCAAAGCTTGGCATGGGAGGAAACCAAACGTGAGCCAATTAAAAGTCTTTGGTTGCATAGCTTATGCTCTTATTCCTTCCCAAAACAGATAGAAGTTTGATGGTAAAGGTGAAAATTTTATTTTCAGCGGATATAGTGATGAATCCAAAGGTTAATTATCGTTTGTTTAATCCAATGTCTAATCAGTTGGTGCTTTCGAGAAATGTTATTTTTGACGAAAACTGTAGTACCCCGGACCAAAAACGAAGTATAATGAATTAATTAAATATTTAAACCTATAATTTAATAATTAATTTCATATGTGTTGACATGCGTTTCAGATATGTGTTAAGGCTCGAGTTAGATCGATAATTTTCTTAGACCTGGAACATAGAATATTTTATTACCATGAGATGCGCGACGGAAAAACGAGAAAATAGAAACAAACCAGAGGTCAATCGGAGACCCGTAGCTCAAATGGCAAAGAAAAGAGCCGGATACAAAGGTTCGGTAAACCGGAAGGGGTAGAAACTGAAGGAACGGTAAAACGGAAAATAATATTTTAATGGATGGTAATTAAAATTTATTTGGTAAATAGTAACTTTGAAAATCTATAAATAGGGGCTCAGTCAGTTCAAAATATTCATTCGGCCGATGAAAACGAAAGCGACGAAAACGAGTAAGTTTCTCTCTCCTCTCTTTTCTTCTCGTTTTTGGGTCTCCGGCGCGCCACCACCGTGGCCGGAAAAGTTGCCGGAGCGCCGCCGCCGGCGGTGGCCGGAAAAATTGGAAGTTGTCGGTTTCGGCCGATTTTCGCACACGACGTTCGTCTCGTCGAGACGAGTCTAGGATAGGTTTCGGATTTCAATTCTGATTTCTCGTTTGCCGGGAAACGGCGAAAAACAGACCCAAAAACCCTAACCCTAGTTTTGGTGTTGCGAATGTGGTAACGAAGGATTTTGCGGCGAAGTTTTGGGTACTGTTCACCGCCGGAATCCGGCGAGGGGTAGCCGGCGATGCGAAGTATCCGGCGAACTAGGTGGCGGCGGTGGAGGGCGGCGCCACCGCGCTGGGTGGCGCCGGGAAGAGTGGCCGGCGAGCAGGCCGGCGACGGGAGAGCTGGGCGCGAGCTGTGCGCGCCGGGAAGCCGTCTGCCGAGTTTTCTCGGCCACCCGCCGAGACCCGCGCCACGCTGCCGAGTTTTCTTGGCAGCCGCCGAGATCCACGCCACGCCTGCCGAGAAGACTCGGCCACCTGCCGAGCCGGGTATGCCTGCTGCCGAGAAAACTCGGCAGCTGCCGAGAAATGCGCCAACCGCCGGGTTTTTCCACCCGATGCCGGGTACGAGCGTGCCACATCGCCCGCAACGCCGTGTTTTCGATCCGAACCCCATTTTCTTCACCGTACGTCGACATCGAGTCGTCGCCGACGAGATGTCGTTGACTGAGGGCCGTGGGCCCGGTCAAAGTCAACCCTTTGACCAAAATTACGAAAACGCCCCTCAATCTTAGAACGCTTCGTTTGAGCTCGTTTCAACTCCGATTGAACTCATTCTTCTTCCGTAGCGACCCTACTCGTTCTCTCTTCCTCACCTTTCGATCAAAATTACCAAAATACCCCTGAAGCTAAAATGCTCCGTTTGAGCTCGTTTTAACTCCGATCGAGCTCATTCTTTTTCCGTTGTGACCCAAATTTCATTCTCTATCGTCTCAGCTACATGGATTGATTATCCATTCTCGTCTCTTCAACTCCGATCTTTAGAGCTTTAGATCCATCGCGTATTTAACGATTATTTCTCCACAGGAGTCTTTTACAGCTTTAATTATACGTTATTAAGGATCTAAAGTACGTTATAACTTATGTAGGCTACTTGTTGGATTGAGCATTGGGTTATCTGACTTTTGGTATCCGCTACTCGAGCTCTGAGTTATCAGACCATCGGACCTAGCTACTCACGTGGTAACCACCGAACAAGGTGGGGGTAATTTCTAAATCTTAAAGTGTTTACAGTTTTCCCTATTATGAAGCATGAATGAGGAATACTAAATGCTGTGGATATACGTGTTGTGCCATACTATATACTGTGAAAGAACTTCGGTTCACATTGCATGTTCGGAGAGTCCTACGGGACTGTAAAAAATCGTCTCCCTCCCTTCTACTACTCTATTGAGGTTTGGTGGTCCTCATGAAATACACCAGCGGTATTGAGACCGTTTAATTTGGTGGCGGGCAGATCCCGTACCCATCCTTCTTACCATTTCTAATATCTGCTGTGCATTTTACTTGCTATGACTTTGTGCCGATTGTTATATATCGTTAATCTATATATGCCTGTTGAATGTTATAAGATGCAGATTTTATCCCCACGAGTGTATTCAACGCACTCACCCCCTTAATCTGTACTCACACTACAGGAGCTGGTGAGCATGTCGAACCCTAGGTGGAGAGAGATAGGGCCATCTTGGGACTTTCATAATTAGGTTGATGTCACACATACATTTCTAAAACAATGTTTTATTTAAATCACGTTTTGTAATTATGTTTGATACATGCGATGGATGTGAGATCCTGATGTTTATTCCGCTGTTGTATTTTGTCAAATATATCGGTATTGAGACCGAATATTGTCGGTAGTGAGACCGACTGTTGATATGAGAATGATCCATATCATCCCTTACCTCTTTCTTCTGTCGTCTTTAATCTCCTTCTTTCTGTTGAGATATGTGTCCCTCTCTATTTCTATCTTCACGCCCGTGTGAAAACTCTGATATTTTATGTGAAAGAAAACGGGGCGTGACAAAAACACATCATGGAAGTGGGTAGATGAAACTATTGAGCAAGGGTTTGCTGAACTTGCAATTATCGAGCCCAATAAATCTACTCAAGAAGTTGTTGGACCATCAATCAATAATATTCCTGAAAATGAGTCAGATTCGGAGGATGATCATCTGAGAAAGTATTGTTCTTTGGTTGAAATATATGAATCATGCAATGTTGCATTTTCTGCTGGTGAGCCAAAAAGTTTTGAGGAGGTTGTACATGATGAAGTATGGAGAAAAGCCATGAATGAAGAGATGAGAAGCATAGAGAAAAATCAAACGTGGCAATTGGTGGATCTTCCGAAAGGGAAAGAAGCTATTGGATTGAAATGAGTCTTCAAAACAAAATTCAATGAAGATGGAAGTGTACAAAAGTACAAGGCACGTTTATTTGGGAAGGGCTACTCACAACAGCCCGGTGTTGATTTCAATGAGACTTTTGCTCCGGTTGCACGAATGGAAACCATACAAACTGTTCTTGCACTCGTAACTCAATTGGAGTTGCAAGTTTTTCAACTTGATGTGAAATCTGCATTCCTTCATGGAGAGTTAGAAGATGAGGTATATGTTACCCAACCTCCTGGTTTTGAAATAAAAGGGCAAGATGACAAGGTATACAAGCTACATAAAGCTCTTTACGGCTTAAAGCAAGCACCGAGAGCGTGGAACAATAAAATTGATTCTTATTTCTTGAAGGATAATTTTCTTAAAAGCCCATCTGAACCATCTTTGTATGTGAAGAAGAAAGGAGGTGATTTCTTGATGGTTTGCATTTATGTTGATGACTTGATCTATGCAGGAACTAATGATGAGATGGTGAAATCGTTCAAGGAAATGATGAGAAAGAGTATGAGATGACTGATCTTGGTTTAATGAAGTTTTTTCTTGGTATCCAAGTTAAGCAAGCCAAGGGAAAGATTTTTATCTTTCAAGAGAAATATATGGCTAATTTACTTAAAAAGTTCAAGATGGAAAATTGCAAACCTATAGCTACACCTATGGCTTTGAATGAGAAGTTGCAACGAAATGATGGAGCAGAAAAAGTTAACCCAAGTGTTTATAGAAGTCTTGTTGGTTCATTGATTTATCTCATAAACACAAGACCTGATATTGTGCACTCTGTTAGCATAATTTCCAGGTATATGGCTGAACCAAGCAAGGTTCATTTTGCAGCAGTAAAGAGGATTCTTCGATATCTACAAAGATCGGAAAATGTCGGCATCAACTATGTGAAGGAAGAAAATAACAATTTGATTGGCTTCACTAATAGTGATTGGGCAGGAAGTTTGGATGACAGAAAAATCACTTTAGCATACATTTTTTGTTTGGGATCCAAAGCAATTTCATGGAGTTCCAAAAAGCAAGATTCGGTTACACTATCTTTAGTTGAGGCTGAATACATTTCGGCAAGTGAAGTTGCGCGAGAAGCAATTTGGTTAAGGAGAATTTTGAATGATTTGCAACAAAAGGTTGAAGGTCCTATTCCTATCTTTTGTGATAACCAATCTGCAATTGCTATGACTAAGAATCCAGTTTTTCATGGGAGATCGAAGCACATCGAATTGAGACATAATTACATTTGTGATCTGGTTCAAAAGAAGGAAATCTTCCTAGAGTTTATCACAACTGTGGAACAACCAGCTGATGCTCTTACCAAAGCCGTTTTGGTGGAGAAACTTCACAACTTCATGGATGTATTGTAAATTATAAATTAAGAAGGGGTGTTAAATGATAATTTGTAATTTGAAGTGGTCTGGAATGTCTCCTAGAATTCCTTACTCAAGTCAAATTAGGATTTTATTGCTTTCAAAGATTGTTTGTTTTCTATGTTGAATTTGTAATTCTCAAGATGTATTCATCTACTATAAAATCTCATGTATGTGGATGATTTTAGAATTATCAAGAAATATTAATACAAAAGCAAGAGCTTCAACTCCGTTTATCCTTTCTTGCAGCCATATTCCCAACATGAATAACTGCAAGTAAAAACTTGTTACCATTACCGAAAAATTTACCATGCATTTCATATGTTAGAGAAAACTGTTATGGGGAAATAGACGGGGAATTGAAGTTATTCTAATTTAGCTTTTAACTTTGAAAAAATTCGAGGCAAAGAACCTCTGAAATTTAAGTTTTTTTGTTTATTAAAGTAATTATTCCCATCTTGCTTTTGGTATCTCATCCATGGGATTGCTTGTAATGTAGTAAAAGTATTTTTCATAAACCATATCTAAGGACAAATATAATGCTTGTTAACTAATTTTTTGTTGTCGTCTTGTAATCACCATTGGCTTTTCAGCACTTGTTTTTTCGTTTCTCCTTTTCAATAAGTATTGTATTTATCAAAGAAAAAAAAAATATCCTATACTTGATTGCAAATTAATCACTTTGAAAATGGCCGAGGCAGTGATCTCTACGTCTCTGGAAACCCTTAGAGATTTGTTGTTAGAAAAAGGCAGGTTCTTATCTGGAGTGAGCGGTGAAGTGAAGTCTCTTCAAACTCAGATGCAAGAGATGAGATGTCTGCTCGAAGATGCTGACAAACAACGGCACAAGAGCAAAACAGTTGGCAATTGGATCAAAGAGATCAGAGATCTTGCTTACCGAGCTGAAGATGCTATCGAAACCTATGCCGTTGAAGTTTCTTCAAAGAGATCATCGGGCGAGCTCAAACAGCTCATCCGAAGATTTTGTTGTATCCTGAAAGAGCCCTTCTCACTCCACCAAATAGGCTCGGAGATCTCTGGAATTAAATCTGAGCTTGAAAGAGTCACTAATAGTATGCAGCAAAATGGCATCAAAAGCATCATTCAAGGAGAAAGCTCTTCCAACGACAACCAAGCATGGAAAAGGCAAACCTTTCCCATTGAGAATATTGATGATTGTTTCATGGGAAAGAAGGATGAATTAGAGCATCTTGTTTCTCTTACACTTGATGAAGATCCACAGCATCGAGTGATTTCGATATGGGGTATGGGTGGTATAGGCAAGACCACCATTGCTAGAAAAGTGTACAATCACATGAAGATCAAACGTTCCTTTGAATCATTCGCATGGGTTTGCGTAACTCAGCAATGTCAGATCAGATCAGTTTTGGAGGATGTTCTCAAGCAGTTAAACCCACAGGTAAATAATAATTCAAGTGTGGGCAAAACAGAGTTGATCATACAACTATGTCAAATCCAAGAGGAGAGAAGATGCATGATTGTTCTTGATGATGTATGGAAGATTGATGATTGGCGTGGTTTGAAGCATGCCTTTCTGGGTCAAGGTTCGAAAAGCAAGATCTTGTTAACCACCCGAAAACAAAATGTTGCCAACATGGCACATGCAATTGAGGTTGGCTTTCTAAACGCTGATGATGGTTGGGAATTACTCAAGAAGAAAGCATTCCCACACAACAATATTCCAGGTTAGCAAGTAACTCTATGTATTCATATGAATTCGATGACAATAATGATTGATTAAAATATCATTACAAATAAATGTTCCTCAAGTTAGCGTTTTACAGCTTTAAGACCAATTAATGGAACTATTTTGAAAATACCCAATATGTGCATAAGGTAAATTGTTTTTCACCCATCTCATGACAAAACATTTCCTTGTACCCTTTGTGCCATTTTTCACTTTTGTGATCAATAGATTTTGAAGCTCAGATTGATCTTAAGATTAGTCAATCTTAAATGTTAGGTGTGGGTAAAAAATAAGTTTCTTATACCGTTGATATAAATAATTTTTCGTAATGCATAAATGGTATTTTTATGTATTAGCATTTTTTAAATATACCCCCAGTTTTATGTATTTTCATTTTTGTTTGATAATATACTTTTTTGTTCTTTTTAAGATGATAATACCATTGGTTCAAAATATATATTAATATAAAAGCAAAAAAGTTGATATAAATACAAATATGCTACTTTCTCATTTGAAAATGTCATGTCACAAAAAAAGAGTATTAAAAAAATGGAAAATAAAACTTTATTTGCTAGCTATTTGTATATCATTAAAATACTTCTAGTATCAGTTGTTTTTTTTAATAACTGTGTTTTTTAATTTGACTTTTTGAGTAAAAAAATAATAATTATTTGAATGTTTCATTTCATTTGTGCGTCATTTAATATAATTACATTTTATGACTCAAATACTAAATGTAAATAACATTGACCAATGTAATTAGCATTATACTTATTATTTTTATTGGTAAATATTTTTATATTTTATTTGTTGATATTTAAAAGTAATTTTATAATTCTTAAATAAACATTTTTGCTTTATTATATTTGTATATATATTTACTTAAATAATATAACAAATTTTATTTTTTTATTTCAAAATTTCAAATATAAACAATTTTCATTCTTCTTCTTCATCATTATTAATTCTTCTATTGTTAATTTGTATGTTATTGTTTGTATTTCAATTTTGTAATATTATTGAATGCACAAATTTAGAATAATACATAGTGAATTTAAAATATATAAATTTCTATTAATATAAATACTAATAGTATTATTATATATAGATTAAGATAATATAGTATTACATTATGTTATTGAAACTATACAATTATTAGATGTCTAACAAGCCATGCAACAGACTGAAATACTATTATTAGTTGTAATGAATTAACAATAGGTAAAGGTATCATTTCAAGAATTTTGTTAGACATGACATCATATAAGAAAATTTAAGAAAAATATTATTAAATTTCTTTTAGCCGGTCGAACCTCCCGATTGTACTGGTCCTATCGGTTGAACCTTAAACTAATAACTAGAGCGGTTTGATGACCGGTCCGGTTCCACAAACATTACCCCATTTTGAAAAAAAAATGAAGGACATATAAGAATACAATTTTTGGATGTATAGAGCCCTACCCGCTAATCAAAAATCATATTAAACATATGTTTGTTTTTAATTTCATGAGTTAGGATTTGGAATTTAAAAAATCTCAAATCCCGTTGTTTAATGTTTAGAGGAAGGATTATTAAATATACCAAAATTCTACTTTATTTAAAAAAAATTATAATTAACTCTACACTCTAATATACTAATAATACATAACTCTCAATATACGCCTAAATTTCTACTATTACAATCTTCAAATCATTACCATTATAGCAATTAATAATATAATATTACACAATAACATTTTTTTCAACATTGATTTGACATCTACAATACTAATTATATCCTATAAAATCTTTAAATAAATATAGATTTTAACTATTCACTTTATTTTATGAATAGAGGATCTCAACCCTCTGCTATTTAACAACCATGCCCTTTTCTCTCACTCTCACATTCTCTTTGCCCACCTATTTCTTTGTCTACCATCATGTGTATTATTGAACTAAGGGAATCTTTGTTGTTTCACAAACACACAATAAAAATAGGTGATTTTTTGCAAGAGAACATAGAAGGGTACAAAAGTCATTAGCTTAGGTCACAAGTTTTTTAGTTTCCAAAATTTCCCCTAGAAAAACTTATTATTTTCAAGATGCGATTTGCAGCCTATCTTCATACATGTAACGACAGATTTGTAAAAAAGATCAAAGCCAATACAACAAATTCATGTATGCTCCATTTGGATGGATCGATTTGAGAAGAGATTTGAAATTCATTGTATCAAATCAACCAGTAGTGTTTGGATGGATGTGGATTTGAATTTCATGGCTTTCATTTTAAACTAATTTTGTAGTCATTTTGGTATATTTCAAATCCACTCCAACTTGAGTGGATTTGGAATCTATTCATTTCAAATCTGAAATTTCAAATCACTCTATCCAAATGGAGCCGTAAATGTTTTCATTGTTCATCAATTGACGTTTAAGGTTTTTGTTGTACCAAAAAAATTTCAATACTATTTAATAAAAAATTTCACTTACAACATATTAGGGAAATGTGTTTGGAATTAATAAAAATATAATATAATTATAAACTTTAATATTTTTTCTTATTTTTTTATATAAAATTTATATTTTTCATTATAGTTTTATATTTACTAAATAATATTTTAAATTTTATTTCATAATTAAAAAAATTTCAAACATAGTTGTTTAGAATAATTATAAGTATTATATTATTGTTAAAGAAATTTAAACTTTATTTGTTGATTTTAAGGTATTTTAAAATAAATTTTCTGATTTTATAAAATAGTAAATTCTCGTAAATTTTATTTTTCTACATACTTACATAATATTTTAAATTTTATTTGTCGAACTTTTTGCTTGTTTTCAATGATTTTATAGTTAAATTTAATGAAATTAGTTGCATTTTTCTCTTTTCGAGTGATGACTGTAGGAAAAAGAATAATGCAAAAAAAAAAAAATCACATGTATAATAACCGATCACATCAGCATGTTAGTTATTGTAAATGAATATTTTTGACAATAACATATAAGGAATTTTAAAAACCCGAAAAATTAAAAGGTAGGGTTGACATTACAATATAAGGTAAATTACTAATTTACTAAATAATTTAAGCATAACTATCTTTAGTCTTGCAATCAATTTACTAATAATCATAATAATTAAAAAAACATACAATATTACTAGATTAAATTATAATTATTTAATATTTTATTCTAAAGTAGCTAGTTATTTCTTTTTCTTTTTCTTCTTTCAAGTGTTTTAGCAAAAACTAACAATATATATATATATATATATATATATAAAAGAATACGTGTAAGAATCTTTATATTGATTCTTATTAATTAGGAGTTCGAAAATTACAATAGTAACTTTAATTTTTTCAATATAATAATTAAAAATTATTCATGTTCATCTATATATGAATGCAATATATATAATTAACTAATAAATTAATCAAACTATATTATGGGTAATGCTATACTAGATGATAGATAATACACACAATCATAAGTATTTTTGATATACATAATATTTAAAATTACAATTTTGCAACGTTAGTTTTTTAAAATCTGGGCCCTATACTAGTTTATATATATATATATATATATATAAAAGTAAAAATAGTACAACTAGCTAATTTTCCCACCTAAAAATAGTTGCTAGTTGCTATAAATGGAAAGGAAAAGAAAAAAAATGGGAAATTGCAGTCAAAAATTATAATAATATTTTATTATGGAAACTTTGAGCGGGAAAATGGTCTTATAGTAATTTCTTCCGAAGGTCTTCTTTTTATATATACTAGTACTAATCTCGTGTGATGCGTGGTTTATTATTTATTAATGGGATTTTATTATTTCGAAATAAAAAAAAATTTAGGATACATCAATATTCAACAATTAAATCTAAAAATAAAATTGAACATAATAATAAAATAATAATAATAATAATAATAATAATAATAATTGTAGCACCCCGGACCAAAATGAGCATAATTTATTAATTAAATATTAAAAACTCATAATTTAATAATTATGTGCGTATGATTTATCTGTTTAATTTATTTCGTGCGTTTCAGATATGTGTTTAATGCATGGTTAGGATGGAAGTATTTATCTAGACGTGGAACGTAGAATTTTTACTTTACCATTAAATGCGTAATGGAAAAACGAGAAGATAGAAACGAATTAGGGGTCAATCGGAGACCCGTAGCCCGAACGACGAAGAAAGGGGCAAAACTCGAAGTTTCGGAACAGAAAATCGAAAGATATTAACGATGAATAGTAACGAGATAGACATGATGAATAGTAACCCGGAAAAGTCAGCTATGAATAGTAACTTTCGGATTTCTATAAATAGAGGTGATTTCGATTCAAAAATCACCGTTTCTTCGATCGAGCCGAACCCGACGAAAACACGTAAGTCCTCCTTTCTCGTCTTTTCTTTTCTGTCTTTCTGTTTTCCGGCGCCGCCGCCGGTCGGTCGCCGGAAAATTTCAACGTTGTCGGAATCGGACGATTTTCGCACACGACGTTCGTCTCGACGAGACGAATCTAGCATAGGTCTCGGATTTCAAATCCGATTTCTCGTTCGCCGGAAAACGGCGAAAAACAGCCCCAAACCCTAACCCCTTCACCCTTTCTCTCTCCTCTGATTTCTTTCTCTCTCCTCGTCCTCTTGCCGGAGCGGTGGCCGGAGAAGCTGCTGGTGGTGTGGTGGTGATGTTGGGGAGGTGGCGCCGCCGTGGGTGGCGGCGCATGGCCGGAACAGTAGGTATATATGTATGAACGTGCATGTGTGTGTGGGTTTAGGTGTGCTAGTGTGTGTTTTGTTGAGTTCGCTGTTGTGGGCGGCGCATGGTGGCGCCGCCATGCGTGACCAGTGGGCCGGCGACGGGAGGTCGCCGGCGAGGGCTCAGGTGGAGGGGAGCCGGCGGCGGGTGGCCGCCGGCCAAGCAAGAAGCTGTGTGTGTGTGTATGTTATACGTGTGAGTGTGTGTATATACATGTATATGTATAGGCTGTGTTAGGATGTTTGGTTGGTCGGGAAAGGTTGCCGGCGACGAGGGGTCGCCGGCGGAGGTGTTGGGGGTGGTCGCCGGCGACAGGAAGTCGCCGGCCGGAGTTTTGGTTGGAGTTGAAAATCTGGAAAAAACAGGACTTCGAAGGATTTTGCGGCGAAGTTTCTGGGCACTATTCATGCCGGAATCCGGCGATGGACGGTCGGAGGAGGTAGCCGGCGGTGCGAGGTATCCGGCGAGATAGGTGGTAGCGGCTGGAGGCGGCGCCGCCGCACTGGGCGACGCCAGGAAGGTGGCGCGTTGAGCAGCCTGGGCGCCGGGAACCTGGGAAGAGGCTGGCCGAGAAAACTCGACCAGCCTGGCCGAGCTGCGCGCAGCTGCCGAGAAAACTCGGCAGCCGTCGGGTGCCGGGTGCCGGCGCGCACCGTGCGCGCCCGTCGGGTGCCGACGCGTGTCCGACACCGTGTTTTCGATTCGAACCTCATTTTCTTTCCGTCGTTCAACCGTATTGAGTCGTCGATGATGAGACGTCGTTGATCGGGGTCTGTGGGGCCGTTCAAAGTCAACCTTTTGACCAAAATTACCATTTTACCCCTAAACCTAAAATGCTCCGTTTGAGCTCGTTTTAACTCCGATTGAGCTCTTTCTTTTTGCGTTGCGATCCTTATTTCATTTCCTATCATCTCAGCCACTGAGACTTGACTTTCAGCCTTGTCTCCAAAATTCCGATCTTTAGATCGATCGATCCGTCGCGTATTTAACGACCGTTGTCCGACAGAATCATTTACAGTTTTAATTATAATTTATTTAAGATCTAAGCAACGCCGTAAATGTGTAGGCTAATTGTTGTACTGAGCTTTGAGTTGAGCTTTGAAGTTTCGGAGTTTACAGACTTACTGTTCAGGCTACTCACGTGGTTACCACTATACGAGGTGGGGGTACATTCTAATCTCTTATCTGTTTACTGCTTTCCCTATATATGCATGATTGAGGAATACTAAGTGCTGTGTTTATATTGCTGTGCCATGATATAATTGTGGAAGGACAGAGGTCCTTTGATCATGCATTCTGTTCGTCCCTTGCTATTTTTCTACTACTCTGTGGAGGTGTCGTGAGCCTCTTGAAATGCACTAACGGTGAGATACCGTTATAGGATAAGACGGGGGAATCCCGCACCTATTCGTCCCTTGCCATTTCTAATATCTGCTTTGCATTTTAATTGCTGTGACGACGTGGCTGTAGGTTAGCTTTTTGGTATTTATTTTCTATCTTGATTCTTATGAGGCGGATGTTATCTCCACGAGTGTATTCCACGCACTCACCCCTTAATCTGTACTCACAATACAGGAGATGAGGAGATTGATGAACCCTAGACGGAGGGAGTTGGTGTTGACTGATGGTTTCCTTTGATAGAATGTTGTAACTAAACATTTCCAAACACGTTTTCAAACAATGTATGATCTGTATATATTTTGAGTACTTGTGAGGATGGGAGATCCTGATGTATAGTTTCCGCTGTATATGATGTACATTATCGGTGTGAGACCGAATGTTATCGGATGAAGCCGATTTTTGTTATGAGATGGATTCTCATCGTCTCTTACCTCTATCTTCTGTTGTCCCTTGCTTAATTCTTTCTGTATATGTTAAGCGTCCCTTGCTTTTCTATCTTCACGCCCGGGTAAAACTCTGATATTTTATGAAAAGATTTCGGGGCGTGACAGGTGGTATCAGAGCTGTTCTAATATTGAGAGCTGGCTCGAACTTGTTTTAAAAAAAAAAAAATGGGAAAGATGTGATTTCAAAAGTGTGATTTCAAAATGTGAACGGGTTTTCAGAAAAATATAAGATAGGCACTAGACTCCCTCTATAGGTGACCCTCCCTGATATGTGACTTGTGGAAGTAGCATGATTGTTTGCTCTGTGTCTTTTTGTCTTGAACTGTTAGGTTTCGGGGGAAACGTATCAGATATGGATATATGATGTTAGAAACTCGTGTAATTTAATTCACAGATGAATAGGATTTACCGCGTTGGTAGGGGAAGAGGGAGAGCGCCTGTGATAGAGACTAGGGAGGAGCGACTGCGACGTTGCTTCTTTGAGAGTAGAGTTACAGATGATAGATCTGTAGGAGAGCATGTAGCTAGACTTCTCCATTGTTGGAGGGAAATCGGAGGTGAGCGGGGCAGGATTAGTGGAGTGGGAGCGTGCCAGCACTTGATTCATACCCTACCCCCGGCATGGCAGGAGAGAGCACGTCTACTGTATCGTGATGAGTTGGTGTACTCGGGGGTCAACTTGGTGCCGATTGCCAACTTTGGCAACTTGGCCAGGGCGATATCGGAGTTATGGGGCCGACATGGCCTTCCGACTACTCCGAAGAGATCACCGTACGATCCTTCTAGTAGTAGTTCTGATCCAGATCAAGAGCCGGAGGAGGAGCCGGAGGAGGATCCCGAGGAGAATGACCCAGAGGAGGAGGATCCTCAGGACGGACCGGGGCCTCCGTCGCCTCCTGCTGACATAGACTAGATGTTTTAGAAGATATGTATATGTATATATTATGCTACTCGGGATACAATACTCTATATGTATATGCTCCTACGCGTGTGTGTTAGGGTAGTTCATGCTTCATAGATAGTGTACATACACCCTTTTGTTATGGTGTAGTTCTACCCTTATTTTTGTATTATGTATATATGTACATACATCCTTTTGCTCATCTTACGATGTTATGATTATGCTTTATCACGCGAAGTGTTGTCTGATCTATTTATCATATTATTATATAATCACAACGACTTATACATATATATTTATCGTAACAGAAACATGTCACGAGGTAGACCAAGGAAGGAACAACCGCAACCACCGGTTAACCCACCTGAACGGGAAGAGAATGCCAACGTCGGTGATCTGTTAACTGTGCTAAGAGGATTAGCACAGCATTTCGAGACCAATCGGGCCGACCCTCAGCCAGCTAGGGTTGACCCGAATCTGATATATGAACAATTCAGACGGTTTAATCCGCCAACCTTTGATGGACAAGGGGAACCGATTGTAGCAGAAGAATGGCTACGGTCATTAGACAGGCTGTTCGGACATCTCACCTGCTCTAAGGAGCAGATGGTTAGCTGCGCTATCTTCCAGCTCACAGATGAGGCGAGTCATTGGTGGGACTCGTACGAACGGACTCTTCTGCCGACTCAGAGGGAACGAATGACATGGGAGGAATTCAAGGAGGTGGTTTCTCGCCACTTCATTCCTCAATCGTATAAGGATCAGAAGGAAACTGAATTCCTTCAACTCAAGCAAGGGAGTATGACTGTTGGAGACTATGAACGTCGGTTCGATCATTTGAGTCGATATGCCCCCCATCTAGTTGACACTGATGAGAAGAAGGCTCGAAGGTTCGAGAAGGGTCTTCGCTCAGAGATCAGTTCAATCCTCGCCGGGCAGGGGACGATGACATATGCTAGTGTTATTGAAAGGGCCCAAGAGATCGCTTCCCGGATGGGATTGGATGCAGTGCCCCTCAGAAAAGTTTTCCCTGTTCCCGCCAAGAGAAAGTGGACTGGCCCGAGCCAGAGCTTCGCCCCTAACAAGTTTCCTAGGGCAAGCAACACTCCACTTCTTCCCATTTCTCGACCAGGAAATCCATGCCCGAGGTGCAGAAAGGTGCACACAGGGCCGTGTCAGTCAGAGACGCGGAACTGTTACAACTGTGGGGCGCCGGGACACATTGCGGTGAATTGTTGGAAAGCAAGGAGAACACCGGCTACAGGGCCGAACTCAAGGCCGGTAGCAGGTAGGGCAAGAGCTTTCGCTCTGACTCGTCCAGAGGCTGCAGAGGGATCGGAGACAATGGCAGGTATGTTATCAGTAGCTGACGTACCTGCATTCATCTTATTTGATACTGGAGCGACACACTCCTTCATATCTGTCAACTACTGTAAACTGCTGAAACATGTTGACGGTAGGATAGTCGCTCGAACTCTAGAAGTTAGTATCCCCTCAGGAAAGACAGTAAAGACAAAACACTTGTACCGTCGTCTTAAGATTGCTTTCGAGGATAAGATACTTCTAGCAGATCTCCACGCGCTGGAGATGAAGGATTTTGATGTAATTCTGGGGATGGACTGGCTAGAGGCTAATAACGCGGTAATCAAGTGCCGTGAGAGGGAGATAATATTCCAAGCACCAGGAGAACCGAAGTTTACATTCTACGGGACACGAGTTAAAGTTGACCCAAGGATTGTCTCGGCTATGAAAACAACCCAGATGCTGAACAAAGGAGAATGCGAAGCTTGGTTGGTTAATATGGTAAACTTTGAGAAGGAACCGATTTCTATCGAGAAGGTGCCGGTGATAAATGAATTCACAGATGTATTTCCAGAGGATTTACCTGGTCCTCCACCGGATCGACAAGTAACTTTCGAGATAAATCTCATCCCCGGATCAGCGCCAGTGTCAAAGGCTCCTTATCGGATGGCGCCGAAAGAATTGCAGGAGTTGAAGGTCCAGCTACAGGAATTGTTGGATAAAGGGTTCATTAGGCCGAGTGTGTCGCCTTGGGGAGCACCGGTACTGTTCGTAAAGAAGAAGGATGGCAGCTTTCGGATGTGCATTGATTATCGAGAGCTGAATAAGAGAACAATAAAGAACAAGTACCCACTGCCTCGGATAGAAGATCTCTTTGATCAATTAAGAGGTGCCAGTGTGTTCTCAAAGATTGACTTGAGATCTGGGTATCACCAGATGAAAGTCAAAGACGCTGATGTATCCAAAACAGCATTCAGAACGAGGTATGGTCATTACGAGTTTGTAGTCATGCCATTCGGAGTGACTAATGCTCCGGCTGTCTTCATGGATCTGATGAATCGCGTCTTCCATCCCTATCTGGACCTTTTTGTCATAGTGTTCATTGATGATATTCTCATCTACTCGTGCGACAGGGCACACCATGAACGACATCTTAGAATCGCACTGGAAGTACTGAGAAATGAAAGACTTTATGCTAAATTCAAGAAGTGCGAGTTCTGGATGAACAAAGTTGGTTTTCTGGGCCACATTGTTTCTGCACAAGGAATCGAGGTAGATCCTGAAAAAGTGGCAACTGTCAGTAATTGGGAAACTCCAACGAATGTGAAGGAAGTTCGGAGTTTCATCGGCTTAGCTGGATATTACCGAAGATTCATAGAAGGATTTTCGAAGATTGCCACTCCAATGACACGCTTGACGAGAAAAGATGTGAAGTTTCAGTGGAGTGAACGGTGCGAGCATAGTTTCCAGGAACTAAAGAAAAAGCTGACTGAAGCACCGGTCTTAATAGTTCCAGATGTATCCAAGGAGTTCGTGATTTACAGTGACGCATCCAAACAAGGTTTGGGGTGTGTATTGATGCAGGAAGGTAAAGTGGTGGCATATGCATCACGACAACTGAAGATCCACGAACAAAACTATCCGACACATGATCTGGAACTGGCAGCAGTGGTACACGCCCTAAAGATCTGGAGACATTATCTTTACGGTGTTAAGTGTGAAATCTACACCGACCACAAAAGCCTGAAATACTTCTTTGAGCAGAAAGAACTCAACATGAGACAAAGAAGATGGCTAGAGTTAGTGAAGGATTATGATATCACAATCCACTATCATCCTGGGAAGGCGAATGTAGTAGCTGACGCCCTTAGCCGAAAAGGGAAAGGAGTGGTGACATCAATGATCACCAATCAGCACCAACTGGTTGAGGAGATGTCGAAGCTTAATTTGGAAATAGTCTCGTCTCCAATCAGTATTGAATCCAGGATGACAGCACTGTTCGTAACACCCACGCTGCGGGACCGAATTGTGGAGGCTCAGAAAAAGGATAAGTTTCTAAGGAAGATGAAAACTCTGATGGATAACGGAAGAGCCGAAGGTTTTTCTTTGGCTACGGATGGAGCCCTAATTTTCAGAGGAAGATTATGCGTGCCTAGGGATGAGGAATTAAAAGAAGAAATTCTCAAAGAGGCGCATTGCACTCCCATGACCGCACACCCAGGAGGTACAAAGATGTACCGAGACCTGAGGGTGAATTTCTGGTGGAGGAATATGAAACGAGGCATAGGAATGTTCGTCAAGAAGTGCCTCATCTGCCAACAGGTGAAAGCAGAACATCAACGACCGGCTGGAATGCTGACTCCATTAGAGATACCGGAATGGAAGTGGGAACACATAACCATGGACTTTGTGGTTGGTCTGCCGACAACCAGACGAGGAAACCACGCCGTGTGGGTAATCGTTGACAGATTAACAAAATCTACCCATTTCCTGCCAATCAAGATGACGTTCGGACTAGACAAATTGGCAAGAATATATCTTGAAGAGATAGTTCGACTGCACGGCGTACCAGTTTCTATTGTATCTGATAGAGATCCACGGTTCACTTCCCGATTCTGGCAGAGCCTGCAGAAGGAGTTAGGGACCAAATTGTCATTCAGCACAGCTTTCCATCCACAAACTGACGGACAATCGGAGAGGACTATACAGATTTTAGAGGATATGTTGCGGGCCTGCATTCTAGATTTTCCCGGAAATTGGGAAGATCACTTGTGCTTAGTAGAATTTGCCTACAACAACAGCTATCAATCAACCATCGGTATGGCGCCTTACGAAGCACTCTACGGAAGGAAATGTCGATCACCAATATGCTGGGATGAAGTGGGTGAAAAGAAAATTCTAGGACCCGAATTAGTGGAGCAAACAGTTGAGGTAATTAAGAAGATTCGGGACCGGATACGGGTAGCTCAAGATCGACAGAAATCATATGCGGACAAGAGACGAAGAGAGCTAAAGTTTGAGTTAGGGGACAAAGTTTTCCTCAAAGTGTCTCCTACTAAAGGAGTTCACCGTTTTGGAAAGAGAGGGAAACTGAAACCAAGATACGTGGGACCATTTGAGATCTTGGATCAAGTTGGGGAGGTCGCGTATCGACTGGCTCTACCACCGGATTTCGCCGGAGTGCACAATGTCTTCCATGTGTCTATGCTACGAAAATACATCTTCGATCCAGGTCATATCATTGAACAAGAGGGCATAGAACTGGAAAAGAATCTGACATACGAGGAAGTCCCGGTAGCCATCTTGGATAGGAAGAAACGACAATTAAGAAATAGAGAGATGGCTATAGTGAAGGTTCAGTGGAGCCGACACGGGAGAGAAGAGGCGACCTGGGAATTGGAGGACGAGATTTTGAGAAAGTATCCCGACATACCTTTCCTAGGTACCCGTTTCTTTATCTTTCTATGTACGCTTTCAATTTCGGGGACGAAATTATTTTAAGGGGTAAGGGATGTAGCACCCCGGACCAAAATGAGCATAATTTATTAATTAAATATTAAAAACTCATAATTTAATAATTATGTGCGTATGATTTATCTGTTTAATTTATTTCGTGCGTTTCAGATATGTGTTTAATGCATGGTTAGGATGGAAGTATTTATCTAGACGTGGAACGTAGAATTTTTACTTTACCATTAAATGCGTAATGGAAAAACGAGAAGATAGAAACGAATTAGGGGTCAATCGGAGACCCGTAGCCCGAACGACGAAGAAAGGGGCAAAACTCGAAGTTTCGGAACAGAAAATCGAAAGATATTAACGATGAATAGTAACGAGATAGACATGATGAATAGTAACCCGGAAAAGTCAGCTATGAATAGTAACTTTCGGATTTCTATAAATAGAGGTGATTTCGATTCAAAAATCACCGTTTCTTCGATCGAGCCGAACCCGACGAAAACACGTAAGTCCTCCTTTCTCGTCTTTTCTTTTCTGTCTTTCTGTTTTCCGGCGCCGCCGCCGGTCGGTCGCCGGAAAATTTCAACGTTGTCGGAATCGGACGATTTTCGCACACGACGTTCGTCTCGACGAGACGAATCTAGCATAGGTCTCGGATTTCAAATCCGATTTCTCGTTCGCCGGAAAACGGCGAAAAACAGCCCCAAACCCTAACCCCTTCACCCTTTCTCTCTCCTCTGATTTCTTTCTCTCTCCTCGTCCTCTTGCCGGAGCGGTGGCCGGAGAAGCTGCTGGTGGTGTGGTGGTGATGTTGGGGAGGTGGCGCCGCCGTGGGTGGCGGCGCATGGCCGGAACAGTAGGTATATATGTATGAACGTGCATGTGTGTGTGGGTTTAGGTGTGCTAGTGTGTGTTTTGTTGAGTTCGCTGTTGTGGGCGGCGCATGGTGGCGCCGCCATGCGTGACCAGTGGGCCGGCGACGGGAGGTCGCCGGCGAGGGCTCAGGTGGAGGGGAGCCGGCGGCGGGTGGCCGCCGGCCAAGCAAGAAGCTGTGTGTGTGTGTATGTTATACGTGTGAGTGTGTGTATATACATGTATATGTATAGGCTGTGTTAGGATGTTTGGTTGGTCGGGAAAGGTTGCCGGCGACGAGGGGTCGCCGGCGGAGGTGTTGGGGGTGGTCGCCGGCGACAGGAAGTCGCCGGCCGGAGTTTTGGTTGGAGTTGAAAATCTGGAAAAAACAGGACTTCGAAGGATTTTGCGGCGAAGTTTCTGGGCACTATTCATGCCGGAATCCGGCGATGGACGGTCGGAGGAGGTAGCCGGCGGTGCGAGGTATCCGGCGAGATAGGTGGTGGCGGCTGGAGGCGGCGCCGCCGCACTGGGCGACGCCAGGAAGGTGGCGCGTTGAGCAGCCTGGGCGCCGGGAACCTGGGAAGAGGCTGGCCGAGAAAACTCGACCAGCCTGGCCGAGCTGCGCGCAGCTGCCGAGAAAACTCGGCAGCCGTCGGGTGCCGGGTGCCGGCGCGCACCGTGCGCGCCCGTCGGGTGCCGACGCGTGTCCGACACCGTGTTTTCGATTCGAACCTCATTTTCTTTCCGTCGTTCAACCGTATTGAGTCGTCGATGATGAGACGTCGTTGATCGGGGTCTGTGGGGCCGTTCAAAGTCAACCTTTTGACCAAAATTACCATTTTACCCCTAAACCTAAAATGCTCCGTTTGAGCTCGTTTTAACTCCGATTGAGCTCTTTCTTTTTGCGTTGCGATCCTTATTTCATTTCCTATCATCTCAGCCACTGAGACTTGACTTTCAGCCTTGTCTCCAAAATTCCGATCTTTAGATCGATCGATCCGTCGCGTATTTAACGACCGTTGTCCGACAGAATCATTTACAGTTTTAATTATAATTTATTTAAGATCTAAGCAACGCCGTAAATGTGTAGGCTAATTGTTGTACTGAGCTTTGAGTTGAGCTTTGAAGTTTCGGAGTTTACAGACTTACTGTTCAGGCTACTCACGTGGTTACCACTATACGAGGTGGGGGTACATTCTAATCTCTTATCTGTTTACTGCTTTCCCTATATATGCATGATTGAGGAATACTAAGTGCTGTGTTTATATTGCTGTGCCATGATATAATTGTGGAAGGACAGAGGTCCTTTGATCATGCATTCTGTTCGTCCCTTGCTATTTTTCTACTACTCTGTGGAGGTGTCGTGAGCCTCTTGAAATGCACTAACGGTGAGATACCGTTATAGGATAAGACGGGGGAATCCCGCACCTATTCGTCCCTTGCCATTTCTAATATCTGCTTTGCATTTTAATTGCTGTGACGACGTGGCTGTAGGTTAGCTTTTTGGTATTTATTTTCTGTCTTGATTCTTATGAGGCGGATGTTATCTCCACGAGTGTATTCCACGCACTCACCCCTTAATCTGTACTCACAATACAGGAGATGAGGAGATTGATGAACCCTAGACGGAGGGAGTTGGTGTTGACTGATGGTTTCCTTTGATAGAATGTTGTAACTAAACATTTCCAAACACGTTTTCAAACAATGTATGATCTGTATATATTTTGAGTACTTGTGAGGATGGGAGATCCTGATGTATAGTTTCCGCTGTATATGATGTACATTATCGGTGTGAGACCGAATGTTATCGGATGAAGCCGATTTTTGTTATGAGATGGATTCTCATCGTCTCTTACCTCTATCTTCTGTTGTCCCTTGCTTAATTCTTTCTGTATATGTTAAGCGTCCCTTGCTTTTCTATCTTCACGCCCGGGTAAAACTCTGATATTTTATGAAAAGATTTCGGGGCGTGACAATAATAATAATAATAATAATAATAATAATAATAATATTTTTGTGTTTGTGAGTTTTAATTTTTGAATAATTAAGAAGTAAGTATTATTCATATTTTTATTCCTTTATATCTTATAACTATTTTTAGAATTTATAAATAATTTGTTGAAAAAAAACATTATATTTATTCGAAAATTTAGCTTATATTAAAAAAAAAATTACGTTTCAAATTAATTTTACATTTTAAAACAATATTTGTTTAGATTTTTGAAACTATTTTTCTGATTTTTTTAAGAACATATTATAGTTTTTAAAAACAAAAATTAGATTAATTGTATCTATTTATTTGAAATAATTTTGAATAAATCACCAAATATTTTTATTATTTTTATATCTTACACAATTAATATTACATATATATTTGAATTAATTTTTATATTTTATCTTTTGATTTTAGATTGTTAGCCTTAAGGCTTAATCTCACAACCTTCTTCTTCTTCTTCTTCTTTAATTTCAGATTTCATTATTATTTTAATATTTTTATAATAGTTTTCAAACTTTTAAACATTTTACAACCCTTCATAAAATGAAATTTACATTTTAAAACCATTTTCCCCATTTATATATTAAAATTATAATTTAATTTTCAAATTTTTTTATTTTTGACAATGTTTAAATTTAATTATTTTTAAAATTTAATCATATCATTAAAATATAATCATATCATTTAAAATAGCTTCTTTTGTTTCATATGTATTCCTATATATAAATTATAAGATAGCTTATTATGTAAAAATATATGTGAAGCTTATTGTATAAGATACTTAAAAGTTATTTAGTTTTTTTTTTGTTTTTTTATTGGTTGATACTTTGGGAGGGAAAATGGTAAATTAGTAATATTTGTCAACTTTCCCTATTTTATATATAGTATAGATATCGATTTATATATTACATAATTCCAAATTAATTATCTTCTTCCTCTAAAATTATTTTATGTATAAAATTATAATTTTTATATATGAATTTGGTTACTGTAATTATCATTTTATATTTTTAATTTTATGTTGTGAAGGTTCTTTTTTTGTTAATAATTTTAAATTCTAATAAAATAATTTCTTAAGTTCAAATTTGTTTTAATGCATGATGTATCAAATATTTTATCATTTTTATTTATAATTTTGTTCATTGTTATTTTCATTTCATGTTTGTTATTTTGATGGAGGTGGATGTGTAATAATTTATTTTTTAAACAAACATAATTTCATATTAGTTGACTTCTTCATTTAAAATATTTTTCTATTACAAGATATATCATTTTTTTAACCATATTTTTTTATTTTCAATGTTTTTTTGCATTTTAAAAATAAAAACAAAATATCAAATTCTTTTAGATTTTGGTGTTTAAGTTTTCTTTTTTATTGGTTTGTAGTACTTTCGACAATACTAATAGGCAAAAATGTGATAATAAAAAAAATGTTCAAAGTAAAAAATAAACTTGACAAAATAAAAAATACAGAATAAAAATGACAATACATAAAAAATTGAAAATTTGAAATTTAATAAAAATGTTAAAATAAAAAATAAGATTATTTAAAAAAAAAATTACTAACAAACTTTTGATATAATGTTTTGAACTATTTGAACTATTTCATTCAATTTTGAATATTGTTTTAATGGATAGAAATAGATTTTGGGGTATTTTATTGGCTCATATAACTTTTCTTGAATTTTAAATATTTGAGTTAATTAATTTGTAATGGTTAAAGAAGAATTTCAATAAAGTTCTGCATGCCTATGTGTAATTATAAAAAATAATAAAATAGTTTCTTATTAAATTTTGTAATAAATCACATATAAAATAAAAAAATGGGTTGAATATATATATATATATATATATATATATATATATATATATAATTACAAGCTTCAAAATGAAGGAGACCAATTTTGTCATATCCCTAAAGTACTGGACCAATTATTTATTTTTATATGTCCGGTTGTCTTTCCATCTTCGTCAAGCAATATATATAAGTAAAATTTTGAGTTTGACCAATTATTCATGTAATTCAGGCTTAATTTTATTAGTACTATTAATGATTGGTTTTAATTTTTTGTTTTACAGATTTTGTGTTGGAACAAAAACGCATCGAGAAAATGGGGAAAGAAATGGTGCACAAATGTGGATATTTGCCACTAGTGATTTCTTTACTTGGTGGGGTGTTGAGTAATACAAAATCTTTGAGGGATTGGGAGGTTGTGAATGAAGATATCAATGTGTATCTATATGATGTGGGTGATTCAGAAAAAGAGACGGAGATACATGGAGTACTCAACCTAAGTTATGAAGATTTGCCTTATTATTTGAAACCATGTTTTCTAATTATGGGACTATATAAAGAGGATGAACTCATATCCGTGGATGATCTTTATGCGATGTGGAGAGCACAAGGCATGATTTCACATGAGAATCGAAGAAATGAGGAGAGTTCATGGGAAATCGCAGAGACCTACTTAAGTGAGTTGGTCTCAAGGTGTCTTGTCCAAGTTGATTTCGATGATTTCTCACCAAGATTAAAATATACAAGCTGCAAACTTCATGATGTAGTACGAGAGTTGTGTTTGTCTATTGGGAAAAAGGAGGATTTTGGAGTTAAGATTTTTGATTATCAAGGTGGAAAATTTAGTACCTTTTTGAGTGATTCTTTGTCAAGTGGTAAGACACGACATTTGGCTATTTGTTTTGAAGGAGAAATGGAAGAAGAAGTGAATGATGAGATAACTACCATTGATGAAGATAAGAGCAAACATGTTCGATCTCTGATGTTCCGCAATGATGCAAATAAGAAGATAAGTATAGAAGGTGTACGCATGACTATAGCTGGTTTTCAAAAATTCAAGTTTGTTAGATTTCTATATTTTTGGAGATTTGATTTTGGCGGAAGAAAGTTACTCAAAGGGATCGGTAATCTGATTCTCCTTAGAAGTTTAAGTTTGATTGAGTGTGTGGGATTGAGTGAGTTACCATCGTCCATAAGCAATTTGGCTTACCTGAATACCCTCATTTTATATGGTTCACGGAACATTCAAGTGCCAAATGTTTTGAAAAAGTTGTCCCGATTAAAGCAATTGTATCTTCCTAATTATGACAAGGAAGTAGTAGGAAATTATCGATTAAGATTGGATGAAGGCCTCGAGCAGTTGGAGACTTTGATTGGGTTTGATAGCTCAATTCATGAATTAAAATCTTTTTCGAAAATGAAGAATCTTCAGCATTTTACAGCAAGAGTATATGACAATGAAAGCTTGTCAACAGTTGTGAATGCCATTTCTACAAATTGGAAGAATTTACGATATAGTTCAATTCTCATCCATCAGGGTTGCGAGTTTATTGGGAGTGAGAAAGGGTTAATGGATTTAAAGAAAGTGTTGGCATGTATGAATCTTAATGTCTTGGGGATAACTGTTCGATTAGGAAGAGTACTAGAGGAGTGTGAAAACGAAATAATAACCTCAAGAATTGTTTCGTTGACGTTGCACGAATGTGAAATTAAGGTTGACCCAATGAGGATACTGGGAAAGCTGCCTTTCTTACAATTCATGCAGTTAACAGTCGGATCCTTTGTGGGAGAAGAGATGACATGTCATGCATTGAGTTTTCCTCGTCTCAACGAGCTCATACTAGAAGGTTTACCAAAGCTAAGGCAATGGAGAGTGGAGCAAGGGGCCATGCCCATTATTTCTAGATTAGTAATCGATGATTGTCCTTGTTTGGAAATGATTCCAGATGGACTCAAATTCATTGTTACTCTCCAAGAATTCATAATTGTGGGAATGCCAGAGATACAAAAACGGGTGTCTGAAGGAGGTGAGGATTTGGACAAAGTTGGGCATATACATTCCCTTATCACCTACCCTTAGCTACTCTCAACTCAATCAGGTAACTACCCTTCAATCTCTATATTAATTATTTTGAATTTTCTAATTTATGCCTAATATTATGTTATTTTCTCTAGCCTATCTTATAAACTTTTGCATCTGCCTAAAATTTTTTTTAGTTTATATTTGTTTATTTGAACTTTTTTAGAAGATCTTGTAAACTTTAAATTGCATCTAGAAAATTATATTCAAAATTATATAAAAAGAATAGACGAAGATAAATTTATTTTGACTGTGGCATATCATGGAGTAGTCATTTGACTATGGCAAATTATCTCACAAATTTGATTCTATAAGACGGATAAACCTACAACTTATAATGCACGATTTACAAATTAACTTATGAAAATGAGTTTGGTTGTAATAGTGGGGGTTTCTCTCACAAAATTATTTTCATGACACGGTCTTATATAAGTTTTTGTGAAGTGATGTTTTCATATGCAATTCATAATTTTCACTCTCTTCTTTTATTGTTGATTTACAGGTCATGTAAGTTTTTTTTGTGAAAAATGATGTTTCTATATGTAATTCACAATTTTCTTTCTCTTCTTTTATTGTTGGTTTACAGGTTGTGCAATCAGTTGTGAAGTGGAACCAGTTATCATAGCTTTTCACTTTTGTGGTCGATAAACATATAATATGGATTTCATTTTCCTTTTAACTTATAACTTATTGAATTGTTTATGCTGTGTATTATCAAGTGTGAATCCTTTTATGTTTATTTGCGATAAACGTTGATGTAAACCTTTTCAGTGTGGTAATTATGTTCAAAATAATTTATGTTGGAACCAAAATCCTTATCTCTAGCTAACTCTTTTCTGCTTTTCTTTTTACGTGATATTATGCTCTTTTCTGTTATTCCATTTATTTATTTGGATGGTATTTTGTATATTAAAATTGTATTACACAATCTCTTCTTTTTGGATACAAACTAAGTACTTATATTTCAAAAATTCTAGTTACGTATACTAAGGTATTTAGTTCCAAATTTTATAATTATCTTCATCATCATTTGATATTATTTTTTAAATGTTCTTTATTTTATGTATAAAAATATTTTTAAACAATTTAATTAATTTTTGATAATTTAAGTTTATTTAAATGAATTATCGTGTCAGGTCATTAGTAAAAGTAAAAGGTTTATCAACTCTTTGATTAGTAAGGTATTTAGTTTAAATTTTATTATCATCATCATTTGATATTATTTTTAAATGTTCTTTGATTATATGTATAGAAAAGTTTTAAAATAAATTAATAATTTTTTTTCAGATTATATTTAATTTAAGTTTATTTAAATGATTTATCGTGTCAGGTCAATAGTAAAAGTAAAAGGTTTATCCGGTCATTTATTAGGTGTAGTTGTGTAGGAAGAAAGTGTTGAAAAAAGTCGGTGGGTGTGCAATAAAATGACACGAAATGGCTAGAAATACTAGACACAAATCTGAGTAAAGGTAAAAGTTAGACTCTTTCTACATAAGATGAAATTGCCTCGCTCTAGTGCTCACGGTTTTCGGCATTCGTTCCCAAGATACGACTTACATTCGGTGATTATAACAATCCAAAACACAAAAAATGACGAACCACTTTGTATTTTGAAATCTCTCTTGAAAAAAAAAGAAGGAAGAACAAAAATAATTTCATAGAAAATTTCATGTGTATTCAATGTATCTTGAATGCGTATTCAATATTTATTTGATGTGTTGATTATAAAATAAGGAGCAAGGAGGGTATATCTATATATTTTTAGGTATCCAGTTATGAAAAGGTGCACCTTTTAATTTAGATCAATTAGGAATTGAACCATTCAATTGTGTTTTTCATAAAAAAGACACATCAAATGACTCTTGTTGACTTGTTACTGAATGTTCACAACTTTTGGGTTTATACCTCTTCACAAACATCTCTTATTATAGTAGGCACATTTTTAAGGTCACTTTTTCATTCACTCTAAAAATTGCAACAACTGCAACAGAAAGAGATTCCTGCCACAAGTAGTAGGAAATCAATCATTTATCAGGTGTAGCAGATCACATGGCATCTTTGCATAAATTCTGAATACAACAAATTCCTAGCCAAACACCCAAATAACTAAAGCCGACTTAGATGAATCAATCCAAAAATAATAATAATTTGAGTAGTAAATATGAACAAAAAACAGTGTCTGGTAGCTAGACTTATTTTGATCGGTCAAGCTGGCTAGCAATAACGTTTTTATATATCAAATTGAGAGTAAACTGCTCTATATACCTGAATATAATGATTTCAGAATCAATTTTTGATTATTTTGAATGATAATTGAGACCTATTTATAAACTTAGCCTAAGATACATTACTTGGGGAATAAAAACTAAATCTCTTGATTTTAGGATCTAGATAAGGAAAATATGGATTTGATCCTATCTAAATCGGATATAATTTGATCTTGATTTGTTTCATTCTTTGAAGATCTTCTCTTGAAATAAACTTTCAAGTCTTTTGAGCTCTTTTAGGATGATGACCTAAGTGATCTCTGATCATCTTCTCATCTTTATTACTTTAGGTCTACCTTGGATGATATGAAAGTTTAGTGAGTTTCTGGTAGGCTCATGATCCTAGCTCCTCCTTATGGCTTGTGTGGACCGTTGATTCTCTAATCGATTAAGTATTCTCAGCTCTTCTAAGTTCTTGTATTCTCTGGTCGTTGAGCTCTTCTAAGGTAGTTGAGTTCTTCCCAGATGAGATTAATTTTGAGTACTCTAGTCATCTGAATTTTCCATGTCTTCAGCTCTATCTTGGTCGCCTACTAGGGCTAATGAATCTTTGATAGGCTCAGCAACCTCTGGTTGGCTCGACCATATTTGGTCGGTCGAATCTCAAATTTGGTCATCCGAAAATTCATATTTGGTCGGCTCATGACCTCGGATCGACCACTTTGGTCGGCCTCATTGACTGGCTAGGAGTCCGACCCGAGCTCAGCTTACGTCGGGGCTTGATTCTATCTTTAGTCCGTCTATTAAGGTCGATGAATCTCTGGTGGGCTTGTGTTCTTAGGTTGGCCTTGTTATCTTTGGTTAACTCAAGTATTGGACTTGTGCCCTATCCGACTCAACCTTGATTCTTCTGGCCTCAGCTCATCCGATGTCTTCCAACTTTGGTTCACCTCGGCAAATCTGAGATTTCCCCACCTTGGTTCACCTTGACTCAACTCGACTCACCTTAGCTAATTTGAGGTCTTTAGACCTTGGTTTACCTCGACTTATCTAAGGTCTTCCAATCTTGGTTTACCTTGGCTCACCTCGCCTCAGCTAGGCTAATCTGAGGTAGGCCCTCGACTTCCTTACTTGGATTATTGACGACTCTTGTCGGTCGGGTTCCGAGGTCGGGCGGCACCTAGTTCAGTCACCCTCTGGTCAGGTCGGAACTTAACTCTGCCAATCTCGAATCGGGTCGGCACCTAGCTCGACTAACCTTTGGTCCTCCACATGTTCGATTTTGTTCAATTTGGGTTAGGGGTACAACAAATGCAAAAGATTCATTGAGACGTTGACTTAATTTATAACGCCAAACAACTAGTTTACTATCTGAATTTGGTTAATTCAATTTAAGACTTTGATAATTGATATGTATTTTCCACAATTATGTTTGGTCTATGACTTTATGGGCTATTGAGCCTCGCAAAGGCACATATGATGTTCTGATCTATATTATGCCGGTCTTTTAAATTCGAAAATATTTAAATCAACAAAAATAGTATGTATTGATGTCCCACCCTTATTAAAGTTACAATGAATAATTTTTCATGAACTCTTGAAAATAAAAGCAAACAAAAGATAATATTTTAAGAAAATATCAGATTTGATCTTCTAAAGTTTGGCTTTTATCAAATTTAGAATTCATATATAAGTTCTACATCATCACAAATAGTCTTATAATTTTTCAATTTTCATCACATTTTGATTCTCATTATTATGAAACTAAAGAAATTAACTAACATCAAATTTTTGGAGGGAATCTAACCAATAAGTGCGATTCATTTTATATCTATTTGCCATAAACCTCTTATTTAATGTTTTCAGTGTAATAAAATTCAAAAGTTTTCATATTCAAACCAATTTTTTTCTCAACACTTTTTTTGTTTTCCTCTTTACATGTTTTTTATGTCAGATTTTGTAAAGTATAAAATTTTAGTCGAACACCAAAGTAATTCAATTCGGTTTGAATGAAGTGAACCGAAAAATAATAACAATGAATAAAAGACAGTGCTCAGTGCTTACTCGAACAATATAGATATATAGATCAGGTTATTATGGTCGGCAATTTAGGTCAGATTATTCTAGTCGGTGACCAGAACGTATTTTATATATACTTGAGAGGAAAACTCTCTCTATATGCTTGGAATACAATAATTTCAGAATCATTTTGAATGAAGCTTAGGCCTAAGATATAATACTTGGAGATTAAATCCCTAGATTTTAGGGATCTAAATAAGGAAAATACAAACTTGTTCCTATCTAAATCGAAATTTGATTTGTTTCTTTCTTTAAATATTTTAAGTTTGAAGATCTCTTCTTTAAATGAATCTTCTAAGATGGTTTAACTCTTCCCGAATGAGATTTTAGGTATTTTTTGGTCATCTGGTTTTCCATGTCTTTAAATCCACCTTATAGATGATTTGCATAGACTGTTGAATTTCTAATAGGATTTTTATTTTAGCTTGGCCTATTTACCTCTGATTAACTTCTGGTAGGTCGGGTCATCTATATTTGGTCGGCCAAGCACTAGTTCGATCCTCAAAGATTTCACTTCGATCAGCTCATTCGGGTCGGCACCTAGCTCGACCCAATTAGGTTATCAACCGAGCCGAGTTCGGATAGGGGGTCCAACAGTATTCTATATTTCACAATTGTGTTCCATGGTCTTTTATAAGACAAAAGCTTCGGGTTGATCCGGCCCACCATGTGCAGGCACGCACCCGCACACAAAATTAGCTCAATCATTCTCTTAGGTGTCAGACATTTATGTTATGTTAGCTATACATTTTAGTAATGTTAGTCATACATTTTAGTTATGTTAGTCATACCTTTTGTAATGTTAATTGTACCTTAATATTTTTTCTAGACATACATATTAACCTTTCATTCTTTTTAGTTATGTTAGATATATTTTTTAGTTATATTAGTTGTACTTTTATATATTACATAAAGGTATGACTATGTTGATATAAATGTATAAGTAATATCACATAAATGTATGAGTAATATCACATAAAGGTAAACACGTACAAATTGTGGTGAAATTAGGGTTTTTTTTTTTTTTGAGTTAAATGTATTAAATAAAAATATGATATCTGGACATAAATATATAACTAATACAACATAAATGTATAATTATTGGATGTGTATGTGTGCATTTGAGTGCAACTTTCTTTTCTAATGGATGTCAATTATATGTACTTCAAAAATTCTACAAATTAATGATGACTAGCTATTTAGTTCCAAAATTGATGATGACGAGAACAACTACTATTAGTATTATCATTACCTATTTGATATTAGTGTCGTTGTTAATATTTTTTTATTGCTATTATTTTTCAACACATTCTTTAATTAATTTTATGCTTCAAACAAATTTCAAAGATTTTAAACAATTTTTCAGATTAATTATAAAATTTTGTTTATTTATATGATTTACTACGTCAAGTACTCAGCAGTACAAATAAAAAGTTTAATATTACATATGAAAACATTGAGCCACAATACTAGTAAATCAGTCACTTAAATGAGTGTAGCAGGGTACATGTGTCCTCTCTTTGTAGAAGATTTGAAAACAAATGATTAAGTGAGGTATTGTCTTCTAACAATTATAAATTAAACTTGTTTAAAAAAAATCAAATTGAACTTAATTTATAACGCCAAACATATATTAATATGCCATAAAATGTCAATATTTTATGCAATATTTTTTCCTTCTGCAGCCCTTATTGCGTTCATAGGATGAGAAACCAAAATGCAAGATATCTCCTTCGATAACTTGTTTACCACTGCAGCTGTCTTCGTTGCTTCATCAGAATCATCGAGTGGTTGAGCTTGCAATAGCAGCCGGTTATCCTTCAATGGGTCCGTTCCTGATATGTTTCCGCTTAATTTTGGTCCTTTCACAACCACCCCACATCTATGCTCTGTTGCATACCTAAAGCAATGATTTTATCACATTAGTTCAACCTGGTAGAACAGTAAGGAATAATCATTGTTACCACTTGAAGCAATTAACAAACTTGAGAGCTTAGATGTCACAACATAACTTAGATATATGCAGTGTATAAGTTAGCCTGCATGGAGGAAAAGAGACTGTGATTACAAGAATCCATGCACCTGACTCTAACTTCATATTCAGGAAAAGAGACTGATTACAAGAATCCATGCACCGGACTCTAACTTCATATTTGTGAAAAGAGGGCAGCTTCATTCCATCCAATGCAGCACAAAGAATAGGCCCTTCTTCTTCAAAATGCCTATCTGCCATCCTGCTGGTAACTACTCCAGTACTTTCATCCAGCGTTGCAAAGTTTGACTGACATAAAACAAAAAAAGGCCGGCATTGAGCACAAGCAAATTCACCAAAATATAATTCAAAGAATAGAAAGTATGGGAAATGAGCACAACTTAAAGAATAAAATATTTTGTGAAAGGGCATGAAATTTAGACAGTTTCAGGCTATTCGACTTAAAGCTAGTTGTAATGAGGCATCAGATTCTTCTTAGACTAAGATAAATGACAATGTAAACTAATAAAGACTTCTCAACCTTGTAATTATGCCCTCCATTTGAGTTGAAACAAAAATAGTTCAGAAGACAATAATCAGTGAAAACTACCTAAAATATATCCAAAGCAATCATAGTCATTAACCCAATATAAATCCTCGGATCACCTGATAACACTTAAAGATACAATATACTAAGTAATCGATCTACAATATTGGTAGTTAATAAAACCAAAATGAGAACAAAAAACGAGCCATATAATGATATAAAGCATCAAAAACATTAAAGCCATGTTCTTCTTAAATTCAGTAGATTGGAAACCACCACACTAAACTTCAACATCAATAATTATTCTGAATACTCAGATATCTAATATACTAATCACAAGGACTTGAAAAGCAAAAAATGTCATGGCAAAATTGAATGAGCAATATCAGATGGCAGGACCTCGGATGGTGAAAAAGATAAAAGCACGTACTTTAAACGCAATATCTCCCGGTGACATCGCCAAACCTGCACCCCTCGATTCAAATGCACCTCGACCACGATAATAAACTCTAGGATCATATCCCAACAGAGATAGATGAGCAGTATCACTTCCACAAGCTAATCCTACTTCAACAGGATCCATTAGACCGTTGATGCCAGCCGATGCAATGGCATCCAAGTTAGGTATATTGGCTACTTGCAAAGGAGTCTTATGACCAAATCTTGGCAGTGATACATCTCCCAAACCATCAATTAACACAAAAGCTACCCTTCTCTTTGGCTTCTCCGAGTTAACCATTTTCTTTCGTTATTGAGCTATTTTTTCTACCTCAGCAATTGGTTAGAATTGATATCTGTAATAGAGACAAATCAAATCATTTTGTTCCGAGCATCTTTCAACAATCAAACAACAGTGTTTATTGGAAAAAAAATTAAAAAATTGCATCTCAATTAAAAACAAATATATGGGGAAACCAAATAAATATCTATACACAGAAATTATTGTTAAGTTCATCTCAATTTATCATCAAACTTTATCAAATCATAAAATCTGCTGATTTCAGACATCAAGCTATTAATGTCTTTACTCTACGGAAAAAGCAACATTCTGCTCAATTTTTAGTAGCAATAACACAAACTAAATATTTTCTTAAAAAGGAAAAATCATAATTGCAGAAACAGTGTTATCTACTAAATAAATACTGAATTTCAACCAAAAAGAGGGAAAAAAATAAGAAGGGTTTCGATCTCTTCCATTGGAATGAATGAAATTCTATACTAATGAAATAAGTTCACCCGAAAAAAACCTCATAATACAATTCACTATCCAAATACTAAGAACACTTCGATCAATCACCATTCTTACCACACTACCAGCGAACAATCCGAAATCTTGATGCTCTGAAAATGAGATTGCTGTTTCATTAATATGGCAGAAGGTTTTGAAAAACCTGAAATATTCTGCCGAAAATTCACGCTGAAGAGTGAGGAGAGGTTTGTCCTTTGTTGCTCTCATGTCGTTTTTATTCATTTCATTTTTTGGTCCCCAGAGATTCTTGTAATTTCTATTTTGATCCCATAAATTTCTGAGTATTTTTCTTTTATCCTTTTTTATGGAAGTTTTTTTTTTTTTGGGTTGGGTTTGACAAATTTAATAGTGTTAAAAAACATGCTTGTATTTGAGGATGTTTCATTGTTTCTCTTTATTCTGTAGTTTTGAAAATATTGAATTTGGATAAGAAATAAAAAGAATGGAAGAAAAATGAATGGAATCGAATATATACAATATATGATCCAAATTTGAATTTTATATAATATTGGTTTCTTGTTTCCGGCTAAAAATCTCAGGTACTTAAATTTCGTCAATTTTGATGGATTTTAATTAGTAGGACCAAATTTAATGAAAAATATTAATTATATGACTAATTATGATAAGGTGAATACGTCTAATACTAAACCTAGGTCTAATTTAGAAACCAAACCTAATATTTTTTTCCATTTTGGATACTGATGTAATGTCCACTCCTAACAATAAATATTTCAACATATAATATTTTAATTGACAAATAATATTTTTAACGACACTAAGTGATATTTTAACATATGATATTTAAAGTGTTGTCTTAACGTATAATAAATAATATTTCAATATATACTAAGTAATACTTTGATGCATATTAAGTGACATTTTAGCATATTAAGTGATATATTAAAACAATAATACTTTTCGCATGATTTTTAAAATAGTATCTAGAATTGCAACTACTAATACACTACTAAGTGAGATTCTGAAGTTCATATGGTGATACAGCAAGTAGATCAAGATTATTATTTTTTATTTTTAGTTTACCTTATATCTAAATTTTATAGAATGGATTTCAACTCAACTTATTGTCAACTGAACCGTTTATCTTTCTTTTTTAATTTATCAAAGTTATATATAACATTTAAGCCATAAGAATCTCTTGTATAGTTGTATTGGCACTTTATTTTTAGAAATAAAGGAAAAACATGTTGATGATCATGTGTGCTTCCCCTTTTTACTTTATATTTTTTTTCTCTCTCTGTAGGAGGTGTTTTGTACCGCAAGGGCACGGAACTAGGATCCGTCCCCCCGACCCGATCCGTCCAGATCTGGACCCATGTAGTTTTTCTTTTTTACTGCCATGATTATCTATCTTCTCTCAACGCCGTGTCGTTCAGCTACACAGAACCATGCCACCATGCCAACACCGTCCTGATGTGCTTCACCGGAGAAGTCGGTGGAAACGGCCACTTGAAAAACCTTTCGGCGCCGGAGATCTCGCCGGAAACTTCTTAGAGAAATCCGAACTTGGACTATAAAAGGAGAAAAACTGAGACTTTTTGCTCTTTTTCTTCAAACATCTATCAAGAAAATTGAAGCAGCTTAGATCATGTTGGGAAGCTAAGGATGGACTTCATGTGTCGCCTAAAAATCTTCTCTAATTTCTACCCTCAAAGCTACATATTTTCCTGATACCTCTCTTGTTCTTGTCTTCATTTCACTTTCTATATTTCTCTGTATGTATGTATATGCTTTTCGGTAGCTTGATTCTTGTATCTATTGAAACAATCTGATGGCTATCGTGAATTTGTGATGTCCATCAAACATATCATGCATTTTAGAAAAAAAAATATATTAATCATTATTTATGATACATTTTGAAAAAAAAAATTAATTATTTTTTGTTTCAGATAATGTTACAATCACACATTATAAGTATTATAGTAATACTCATCTGAGGTGCTATGGAGTAATTGTAACATGTCTTGATCTTGATTAGACGTTGGTTGTTGTACACCCACAATTGCTTCTTAATAAATTTGTTTTTTTTTTTTTATTGATAAAAATAATAAATAAATAATCTGAGTAGAGTCCTTATATCTATTGAATTTTAATTGAAAGCTTGGGCACAGAAGGGATGTAGACATTTGAATTAGAAAACTTATTCCATCAGACAATTTTGGGCTTGGGCCTTAGCCCTTAATTTTGGAGGATTTTTTATTTTTAACATAATTTCTAATAATAACATACTTTAATAAAAATATTAAATTTATAGTATAATTTTTTTTAAATATGCTTATAATATATCATTAAAAAACTCTTTAAATATATATTAACATAAGACTAGTTTTAGTTTAAGATTCAAAATGTTGAAGATTATAAAAGAAAAATAATCAAAACATGTAATTTTTTCAAGAAGAGTTTGAAATATAAAGGACTCTTGTTTTTTATAATCAAATAGAAAAATAAAATAAATATTAAATTACGTTAATATCCTTAATAAAGAGTTTTCTTTAATTAGAACTCTAATTTAATTTGATTTGATTTAATTATATAGGAGGGTTAAAACAGTCATTATGAAATATGGACGAAACATTCATACTTATATAGTGTAAAATAGATAGATATATATTATTTATGAAAGCTGTTAACTTCAGAATTTATAGAGTATAAATTCCTAGCCAAACACCCAAATAACTTGAGCCGACTTAGATGAATCGATCCGAAAAAATAATAATTTGAGTAGTAAATATGAACAAAAAACGGTGTCCGGTGCCTACTCAAATAAATTAGCTAGACTTATTCTGATTGGTCAAAGCTGGTTGGCCATAACGTTTTTCTATATCAGATTGAGAGTAAAATGTTCTCTCTATGCTTGAATACAATGATTTCAGAATCAATTTTTGATCATTTTGAATGATAATTGAGACCCTATTTATAATTTTTTTCTTAACATTTTTTGTTTTGTTTTTCTCTTTACATGTTTTTTTTAAGTCAGATTTTGTAGAGTATAAAATTCTAGTCGAACGCCAAAAAAATTGAATCAGGCGTGAAAGAAACTACTTTTTATCAATGTTTAAGAATTGTGAAATTACAGAGATGAAATTCTATCCATATTAAATAATTGACAATAATTTTTAAAAAAACTATTTTGTTCAGACTTCTTTGTTATTAAATAAGTACAGACTTCTTTGTTATGAAATAAGTAAAGATTTGGCACAAATTGAATCAGAATAAAGTGAACCTATTTTGGTGTCATCAACTGTTCGATGAAATGCCTCAATGAGAAGACACTCATGACTGAATCTGTATAATATATGAAGAAATATATTCCTAGTCCTATCATTTGTAATGCAAACATAGCTCGGTGATGTATTATGTTTAAAATACATCACAGTCAGGCAAGCAAAAGCATAATTTCTGCGAAGGAAAATATTGTTGCCTATTATCTGCTAATCATATTTAAAATGCAGATGAACAATCAACAAAGGAATTGGTTTGAATAACTGCAAGTAAAAACTTGTTACCATTACCGAAAAATCTACCATGCATTTCATATGTTACAGAAAACTGTTGTGGGGGAATAGACGGGGAATTGAAGTTATTCTAATTTAGCTTTTAACTTTGAAAAAATTCGAGAGAGAGTGGGAGAAAGGTATCTGATTATATAAAAAGGAAAGTGAGAGAGGCAAAGAACATCTGAGATTTGATGAAAAAGTACTATTGTCACTTGCAAAACACAAAAATAACACCAACCAAAATAGGAAGATATATATATATATACATATATTTTTTCCTTATCTATAAATAGAGATTCCATTTCATTAAAGCAATTATTCACTTTGTCAAACAGCCTTCATGTGGCACTATTTTGAAATCATGGAACTTTTGAAAATACCCAATATGTGCATAAGGTAAATTGTTTTTCAGAGTTTTGTGATCAATAGATTTTGAAGCTCAGATTGATCTTAAGACCGGTCAATCTTAAAGTTGTTGATTTAATGTTAGGTGTGGGTAAAAAATAAGTTTCTTATACTGTTGATATAAATAAATTTTCATAATGCATACATGGTATTTTTATGTATTAGCACTTTTGAAACATACCCCCAGCTTTAGATAATTAGATTGTTTATGCCCTTATCATTTTTGTTTGATAATATATTTTTTTGTTCTTTTTAAGATGATCTAAATTTCTACTATTATAACCTTTCAATCATTACCATTATAACAACTAATAATATAATATTACACAATAACAGTTTTTTCAACATTGATTTGACATCTACAGTACTAATTATATCATATAAAATCCTTAAATAAACACAAATTTTAACTATTTACATTTATTTTATGAATAGAGGATCTCAACCCTCTGCTATTTAACAACCATGCCCTTTTTCTCTCACTCTCACATTCTTTTTGCCCACCTATTTCTCTGTCTACCATCATGTGTATTATCGAAATGAGGGAATCTTTGCAGTACTTAACCATCACTCATCCGAACCTATCATATGTTGTCAGCCTTGTTAGTCAGTTTCTACACTCCCCGACGGATGACCATTTTCTTGTTGTGAAGCGTATTTTGAGATATGTTAAGGGTACTGTTAATGCCTGGCCTTTGCATGCTATCCAGAGTTCTCCATTATTGGATATTCTGATAAAGATTGGGCTCGTTGCATTAAGACGCGGCGTTCTACTTATGGTTACTCAATATTTCTTGGAGGTAATCTTAGTCTCTTGGAGTGCAAAGAAGCAACCTACAGTGTCGAGATCAAGTTGTGAATCTGAATACAGGGCTTTAGCAAATGCAACTGCAGAGTTAGTTTGGTTAACAAACTTGTTACAAGAGCTAAAGGCCTTGCCTCCAGATCGACCATTACTTCATTCTGATAATAAGAGCGCTATTTTCTTGTGTCAGAATCCAGTGGCGCACAAGCGTGCCAAACATATTGACATTGATTGTTACTTTGTTCGGGAGCTTGTTTCGGCAAGCAAATTACATACTCAATTTGTTCATTCCCATCTATTGACATTGATTGTTACTTTGTTCGGGAGCTAGTTTCGGCAAGCAAATTATATACTCAATTTGTTCATTCTCATCTTCAGCTCGCCGACATTTTCACAAAAAGTCTTCCACATCCAGCCTTTGAGTTCATATGGTCCAAGCTTTGCATCTGTCTTCATCCCAAGCAACGCTTGAGGGGGGATATTAAGGATACCAAGACATAGCTCTATTGTATACTATGTAGAATATTCTAGTTGATATGCTTATATCTTTGTAAATATTTTTTGATTATCTTTCCTTGTAAATCTGTTGTATCCTTCTTCTTTATAGTGGAAAACTTAATCACCTCATTAACGGTCATCAAATATTCACTCTTACACAATCTATATTTGGATGATGATTTGAATCAACAAAGATATCATGTATTGATGTTCCATTCTTTTTGAAAAGAGTAAAAAAGTGCAGATATATCAAGCGTGTTATTGAAGTGCAAACATGTTATTAATTTTGGGCTTGGGCCTTAGCCTTTAATTTTGGAGGATTTCTTATTTTTAACATAATTTCTAATAATAACACACTTTAATAAAAAAAATTAAATTTATAGTATAATTTTTTTTAAATATACTTATAATATATCATTGAAAAGCTCTTTAAATATATATTAATATAAGACTAATTTTAGCCTAAGATTCAAAATGTTCAAGATTATAAAAGAGAAATAATCAAAATATGTAATTTTTTCAAGAAGAGTTTGAAATATAAAGGACTCTTGTTTTTTATAATCAAATAGAAAAGTAAAATAAATATTAAATTACGTTAATATCCCTAATAAAGAGTTTTCTTTAATTTTAGGACTCTAATTTAATTTGATTTGATTTATTTATGTAGGAGGGTTAAAACAACCAATATGAAAAATGGACGAAACATCCATACTTATATAGTGTAATAGATACATATTATTTATGAAAGCTATTAACTTCATAATTTATAGAGCATAAATTCCTTACCAAACACCCAAATAACTTGAGCCGACTTAGATGAATCGATCCGAAAAAATAATAATTTGAGTAGTAAATATGAACAAAAAACGATGTCCAGTGCTTACTCGAACAAATTAGCTAGACTTATTCTGATCGGTTAAAGTTGGCTGGCCATAACGTTTTTCTATATCAGATTGAGAGTAAAATGCTCTCTATATGCTTGAATACAATGATTTCAAAATCAATTTTTATCATTTTAAATGATAATTGAGGCCCTATTTATAAACTTTTTTTTTAACATTGAATGATAAATTTTGAATGATAATCGAGATTTTTATTAATTAAATTTTGGCTTATAAATTGCTAAATATATTCCAATTTCTCATGTTTTTAACAATTTAGTCACTAGTGAAGATCTATGTATCACACGAATATTTAATATTAATTAAAAATTGTAAATTAATATTTATAAATAAGTTTATGGATTTTCAATTTTAATAAATATCTATATCAATTAATATGATGAATTGTAGTATTTATTTATCATTATTATTATAATGTGAATTATGCATACATCTTAACACTGAAACCTTAATTCATTACACATATTTAATTTAAATCACTTAACTGTCGGAAGTTAACATTAGCAATTAAATCACTAAAGTTAAGCATACCTTTTTTTTTTTTTTTTTTTAAGATTTCAAGGAAATAATTTATTTTTAGTATAATTATGATTATTCATGGTGCGAGAATAAAGTATCATCAATTTTTAGAAAGAAAAGTGAGAGATTAAAATATCATAGATAAGGAAGTTTTGAACTTGTTGGTTCCAAAGTGGTAGGAGGTTTAGAAGGGGTGAATAAACCTCTTCAAAATTTTCAAATTTTTTATTCCAGAAAATGTGAAGTCTTTATTGTTTATTATAAGCTAGAGAACTTACAACGTTGTATGCACGTTGTTGGGATACAACGCTACAAAACGTTGTTATATGCAGAATTAGAAAAACTTCAAAAGAGTTTTTATACTGCGGAATAATAGATTCCTTTTGAAATTTGTCATATGAGATTTTTGCAAGGGTTTGATGTTGTATGCAAGATGATGAATGGTAGATATAAAGAAAAGTAGTAAACAAATAATAAGAGATATATAGTGGTTTGAGGGTGGAGTAATTCATCTATGTCTACACTACTCCTTCACATAGAAGGAACTTTGTTAAGTTAAGTTTGTTTTACACAACCTAGCTATTACAAACTCTCAAACCTAACAAGACAGTAGCTAGCTTCCACACAGGTTGCTCGAGCTATTTTTTACCAAGATCTACACATGATCACACAACCCTCACAGCGTTTTCACCTTACAGAAGATGAATAAAACTTAGTAGGAAACCTCGTTCCTTTTACTAAATACTCCTAAAACAACATAAACACACAATATAAAGGTTAAAGTATATAAAAGATGTTTTCAACTGGTGTTGAACAAGTCTTCTAATTTCTGAAGATAAGATTGATAACTTGACTTGCTCTTGAGGTTGAGTGACTAAAATTTTGAACTTTTGAAAGCTTAGAACTTTGAGAGCTTTTTCTTGCTTGGATTCAAATTTTGGGAGTTTTAGTAGATGTTTAAGTTCCATTATTCCTCAATTTACAGTGAAAGAGTTTTGCTAGCTGAAGAGAGACAAAACTCAGCATTTAATGCGTGGTCCCTCTTGCACAACCTTTATTTAATGCGGCTTGGACTTTAGCTATGTGACAGTTTTTCATTGTCTATGTAGACTGCAACATACTAGACAAGTGTCTTTATTTGGTTGGCTCTTCTTTCTAGTATTGCAGTTTGTCTCCACTGGTAGTATTTATGTTGTGATAAGACTTGAACTTGATGTTATAGCATCCTCGGACTTTATACTAAGTAAACTTAATACTTAGTTTCACCCAAGGACTAAAATATCGGTTTCGACGGATATATCGGTACCTTAATTTTACGGATATATCGATATCGGTGGATATATCGGTTTTTTACAACAGAACCGATATATCCACCGATATCGATATATCCGTAAAATTAAGGTACCGATATATCCGTCGATATCGATATTTTAGTCCTTGGGTGAAACTAAGTATTAAGTTTTATATATCGATTTTTATTTAAATTATCCTATATACAATGCAATATTCATCATATACATATATAATATAAACTCATTTAAAATCTTTAACAAGTGCCTAACTTTATTTCAAAATAAGATTTTATAGAGTTCGTAATTTTTTTTTATTGAAGATGTATAATTACATCTTATTTCTAAACAAGATTTTATTTTCAAAAAACTGCTTTGAATTCAATCATTTTAATCACGAAATTTTCATTACTAATATAGGTATACAAATAAAGAGTGACTTGCAATTTGAACTCGTATAATGATCTTCATTTGACTTGATCTATAGATTTTTTATATTCATGTACAGAAGCATTATTGATAGTAAATGTAACACCCTATACCCCTATGACGTATATTTCACAATAAAATATCTATCCTGTAAATTGATCATACTGACATTTCATTGATCCATATAGGTATAAAAATATTATTTAAAAACTAATATCGTATAAGATTAAAACACACAACCAATATCTCAGCATAAGTCATATTAAATATAAATTATGATACATGCGTTCCAAAATACAAAATGAGGAGGAGGAGAAGGTTGCACGAGGCATCAGCCGGCCGACCTGGTATAACGTGGCATCTATATATACAACCCACGTCAAAAGAGCTATGGAACCTAAAGAGAACAAATATGCGATTTTTATGAGTCGCAACTCAATGAATATAGACCATTAATTTAATTAAACAATAAGCAAATAACAATCATTAACATTAATCGTAAACATATGCAAACGCCACTATGTCCGGTTTATTATTATGTGAACTGTTCAAACTTGGATCTATCCCGAGATTTCCAATATACCACTGTGTATATAGACCCGTAGGTCTCCAATATGATTATGACCCGAAGGTCTCCACTGTATATATAGACCCGTAGGTCTCCAATATGAATTTGACCCGAAGGTCTCCACTTTATATACAGATCCATAGCAAGACAGTCACAAGCCTTTTTTATTTCATGCAAATTATACTGCAACATATCAATCATCTGAACATATAATCACGTATACATTTACCAATGTATCATTTAATCCAATGACAATTTCATACAAATACATATTTCTTATATAACACATATAACAAACGTCGCATATAAATCACATCACATTGCGTATAAATCACATATACGGTTTATACTCACCTGACTATGATAAGTAATCCGTTTGTCGCTCTGGTTCCTCCTCCCGTTCTACAGCCCGTGATCTTATATGATTCAATGCAATTTAGCCTAATTGTCCCCTTAATATATGTATTTCTATTATGCAATGAAATGCAATGCATGTATGCTTAATTTCATTTATTTCATATATAACACTAAATTCTAGCAGTCTTTATTCTTTTAACATTATCTCACTCAATACTTAACCGAGTCATCCACGGTTTTCTTTTGAGTTTAGCTAAGAGATAGGGTTATAAGTTTCATGTTTTAAGTTTTCCCCAATTCAGTCTCTAAAGTTACCAAAACATCCAACAAATTACGATAATTTGAGATATATCTAATTCACTAATGTATTTCTACCTTTTTGGGATAATCTTTGAAAATTCACTCCAATCAAATCAAAGAGCATGTCACCACGAGCTCCCCCTCAAAATCTGAAGCAAAAAGGTGAAGAAACGAACCCAAATTCACAAACCCTTCTCTCTTCTTTCTTTTCTTTCCATTCTTCTTTTTCCTCTGCTCTTCTTTCCTTTTCTCTCAGTTTTCGTTTTCCTTTCTCTGCTGCACTTTATTTTTTTCTATTTTTTTTTCTTTTTGTTATCTACTCCACCACCTCACCCTGCTTCCTCCATAAATTTTTATTCATTTAATATTATAATGACAAATGTTATCAAACTTAACTTTCTGCCACGATACTTACACATAAATATATATATTATAATATTAAATCCCCTTTCATATATATAGCAAATGCGTGTACATATATATATATATATATGCTACTTATATATATTATATTAATAATAGTCCAACTTTACATATATATACCATTATTAATTTGCATGTACATATATATATACATATTATATTGTGCACTCATATTTATACCCATAATCAATTCAATTATTCAATTATTATTTATTTTTGTATATTTTAATTTCCTTTCTATAATTTACACCATCAACAATTAATTACTTTATATTGTGCACTTGAATATCACTAAACTCAATCAATTATGATAGGGTTTTCTCAACACCAATTTCGTGAGAACATATAAATAATTCAATATTTAAAAGAAAATAAAATCATGCACGATCACAAATAACGCGTAAATAATACGACATGCATATGATGCATGAAATGAATGCCAAATGACGTGTATGTTTTGGTCGAGGATGTTACAGTAAAGGTTTTTGTTAAAGGAGTTTTGATTCAAGAGACTTGAATTTGAGATTTTAAACAATTTAAACTCTAATTAAGAGCTTTATTTAAGATTTGACTTAGAAGACTTAAATAAACTTTATTTATATTTAGAAGCATTGCAAAAAAATTATCTAATAACTTTAATAATATTTTCTTATATTTGAGTGAGAAGTTTCTTTCGTTAGTTTTATGGTTCTTTCTTCAAAATTTGAAAAATGTTACTAATCACCTTCTAAAGATAGAAAATATCAATTTCATTTCAAAATAATTGTGGTTTTAGAAAATAATAATTATTCTAATTTATCTATCACTTTTTATTACCAAAAAAAATTCATGATTTTTTCAACTTTATTCCTATCTTGTTTCGTACGAATACACGTTAGTAAATCATTTAAATATTGGTAATATAGTCATTCTATACAAGGGTTCCCGGCCCACTGTACACAATTTTTAAATAAAATGAAAAAAAATACACTAAAATATAGGTTATTTAAAAAACTACACTTAAATATAGTGAATGTTACCAAAATACCACATTTTTTGACTAGTCTTCATGTTAACAGTGTATGGATGTGATTGTTTGGGTCAGTAAATGAGTCATAGCCCAAATATATATTTTTGGATATTCGTTAAACCCTAAAAAATAAGGGTTTAACGAAGAATATGGTATCATTTTTGATATTTTCGTTAACCCCAAAAAAATGAGGGTTTAACGAAAATTAAACCCAATTTTCGTTAATTTACAATTTTCGTTAAACCCTTATTTTGTGGGGTTAACGAAAATATTGAAAATTATACTTATTGTTCGTCAAACCCTTATTTTTTAGGGTTTATCGAAAATATCCAAAAAAATATATATTTTCGTTAAACCCTAAAAGTAGGGGTTTTACAAAATTAACGGAAATTGTAAATTATACCATAATTTTCGTTAAGCCCTAAAAAATTAGGGTTTAACGAAAATATTGTCCCTGGTTTAATTTTCGTTAAACCTTTAAAAATTAGGGTTTAACGAAAATATTGTACCTAGGTTTAATTTTCGTTAAACCCTTAAAAACAAGGGTTTAACGAAAATTAAACTCCTACTTACCTAATTTTATTTTATTTTACCCTACTTCAATTCCTATCATATAGCAAATCGTTATCAATTAAGCGGAGGAAATCTTATTGAAACTAAAAAAAACAAAAAAATGAATTTCTTTATTTCTTTTTTACCATACATTATCATTTTTTTCTTGGTGCAATGGACTTATATTTGACCATAAAAGGAATATTATGGTCCCCACCACCCCCACAACCACCTATCACTATTCTACTTTAATTGACACTTTAATATGTATATGACAAAATTTGTGTCCTAGTCTTTAACGAAGATTTTGAAAAATTTCATCCCCTTCTCTCCTACCCCTCTCTCTCTCGCGGCTCCTCTCTTCTCTTGTTTGGAGAATTTTTTTTTGTTTGGGTTCTTTTGTTGTGAAAAGTTCGTGAAGTCCATTGCCGGAAAAGTTCGTGAAATCCATTGCCGGAAAAGTTCGTGAAATGGCTGAAGTAGAGGTTAGAATCTCAACCAATATACTTTATTTTTGTATATGTTGTAATTTAGAATTTATGTTCAAATACATGTTGGTTTATATATGATTGTTGTTTGTTTGTTGAATTTATGTATATATGTTATATACGATGTTATATGGTTTATATATATGATTTATTTATAATGTTTTTGTGGTATATTACTGTTGATTAATTAGGACTGTGTATATGAACGAGAATATATGAATTTGTGAATTAGGGTTGAAGTTGTTATATTTAATTAGATTAGGGTCGAATTATATGGATTAAGAAGAAGATTGTTCGTGAATTGAAGGAATTGTTCGTGAAACCTCTTAAATCAAGGCTTAACGAACAATACCTATTGTTCGTTAAACCCTATAATTATAGGGTTTAACGAACAATAGGGTATTGTTCGTTAAGCCTTGATTTTAAAGGCTTCACGAATAATTACCTATAGTTCGTTCAATTCTTTGTTAAATAATTAAAAATGTTCGTGCATAATTAATTAATTTTTCGATTCTTTTTTAATTAATTATTCATTCTTTTTTAATCATGATGTATTCTTCGTTAAATAATTAATAATATCTTGCATAATTATTCATTTTTTTGAATTAATTATTCATTCCCTATTAATAGGTATATGTATGTTAAATAATAAAAAAAAATATGGTGAATATCTATACATTCTTATTAAATTAATTATTCATTCTTTTTTAATTATTTGGTATTGTTGGTTAAATAATGATATATATCATGCATAATTAACAGAAATAATGGTTTAGGGAGCCGTAGGGGTTTAACACGTATCTTTGGTCAAATCATTTAAAATGCAAGCCAATTTTTTAGATTTTTGCTGCCAAGCTTTATTTTTTGAATTCTTGTTCGTATGTTTAATTATTTAAATAGTTTGCTTATTTCGGTGTTTGTAAAATGTACAGTTGGAATTGGAGTACATTCGTGAGGCATGTCAGGGTACTGTCGCGTACATCAATGGTTACGTTCGTCTCGTGGTGCTCGATGAGATCAAGGCACGACTTCGATTGTTCGGCCGACAATGTCTACGTGACTTTTGGAAGACTTCATTTGGACATTTTTTGGTTTGGAAGACGGAAAGTGAGTCTTGCAAGGCCTTTTTACACGTCCTCATGTCATATGAGGTGCGTGGGCAGGCGGCTCCTGTCCATGAAAGGTGGTTTGCTATTGGGCAGGACCGGCGTATTTTCAGTTCGGGAGGAAGGAGTTTGCCCTCGTAACTGGCTTGAAATTCGGTGACTCGGCTTTCAACCCGGAATTGGATCACACCCCACCACAAGGAGCAGTGTACTAGAGGGTGCACGCCGAGTCAACTAAGGTCACCGTGTCTGAGCTTCGTGATCGATACACCTCCGGCGAGTTTGACGATAGTGAGGAGGATACGGTGAAGATTGCCAAGATTTTGATCCTCCACCTCATATTGCTCGGGGTGGATGCCGGCAAGTCAGTTGTCGACATGTGGATCTGGACGCTGGTGGAGCTGGAAGATATGTGAGAGAGCTATCCATGGGGGAAGATCAGCTTCCTCAGGCTTCTGCGGTACATGGATAGGTTACCGACCACTATTCCCGTCCGGAGAGGTGGATATCACTACCATTTTTACGGATTCTCGATAGCCCTGCTGGTATGTCTCTACTAAATTATTACCATAAACTTTAGTTTATTTAATGTATTTTGCTAAAAAAGTTTATAAATATGTCCTCTTCAGATATGGGCTTTTGAGGCGATCCCTATTTCCTCCTCATATGCCGGGGTCAGATTCAACACGCCGTTAGATATGCCCCGGTGTCTGAAGTGGTTTGAAGAGATCCGATTACGATGTTGCACCTTTGCTATAGGGTCAGGTATTCTCTATTTATTTATTTATTACCATAAATTGCAATTAAATGGCTTCATCAATTCGTTTATGTACTACTTCTGATATTTGTACGATTCAATCAATAGGTCGAGTGTTTTTTGACGCTCGTGCCCATAGATGATGAAAGACTTCAGAAATACTGGGAGGACATCGATGACGATATCTCTGAGGGGGTGCAGCTGGTCTAGCAACAACGTGGTCGTCGCGCTAATTCGTCTGCTCGTAGGGCACCTTCTACCTCCACTACTGGTCCTACAGCTGCCGGTCCATCTAGCACACATATGGATCGAAGAGGCCGAGGATGGGCATCTGTTGTTCGGACAGGTCCGAGGAATGTGCATGCAGATACCACTGCAGATGAGGGTGACAACAGGGGACCATCGATCCGACCATCCATCCCGTCATTCGACGACGCTCCTATTGATCGCGGACAGAGCTCAGGGACGAGTGACGACCTGTTTACTCGATTGACAGGATGGATGGGGACTCGATTCAAGCAGGAGTACTCCAAATTACGAGAGGACATCTGTAACACCCCATTTCAAGAAAACACCCTGCATATGCATATTTTATAAATTTCTTTTATCGTTCAAGTGTTAATGATTTAAGTACAAATTTTCATATTACGTAAGTTTATGGATTAAGAATTTTACTATAATCAATGATTTTAAAGATTTTATGACGTGTTTTCTTTCGAGATTTTAAGGGTTTTGCAAGATTGCTCACAGATGAAACCGAGCTCAATCTCCACTCACTCGACACACATGAACGGAAGTAAAAGATAAGATGTTAATTAAATTAATTGAATAAAATGATTTTAGGATTTATGCTAAGTTTATTCGTTACCGTTTTTGAATACTTAATTTTATGCTAAGCAATTTCCACATTTATGTGATTTATATATTATGATATTAATTCTAGTCTCGTCAATAAGGTAAGCATGTATTTATACATATATGTAATATGAAACATGAAATATCAAGATAAATAATTAGATTAACCTTTATTTTTAATCCAAATCTTCCAAGATAAGTTTGCTAACCTATGACTAAGTAATCTAGACTAGCCACCTCACTAATCTAATAGCATCATACAAATAACCATCCACTTGCAACATGCAATACATCTTAGCTTGAGGATATTTCTTCCTCTCTCGATCCCTCTCTCTCTTGATCACTTCATATAAAAGAGCCAAAGTCAAAGATAAGTTAATACAAGAGATAAAGGAAAGCAAAGATCATATATCCTTCAAGTTCTTCTTCAAAACCTAAAGGTATTTTTGGCTAAACCCTTATGAATCCTTCATTAAAACTCATGATTTATGCTTAATACTTTAGGATAAGAAGTCCAAAGATGTTCTTTGGCATATTTGTTGGGATTATATGTTGTTTGCATGGAAGAATAAGTTGATTCTAGGGTAGACTTAAAGATATGCTTTATTTTGCTACTGTTTTAGTTGTGTTCGAAAATTTTAGAAATTGAATTAAGATGAATCCTTTTGCTAGATTGAAATATATGAAGTCAAGAATATTCCTGTAAAATTTCATGAGGTTTGGAGTTAAATTCGATTTTATATGATTTTTCTAAGATAAACTGTTCGGAGACAGTTTTCACCCTGTTTTTGGGTCTGGTTCGTATAATATTCTGGAATAATATACTACGAATTTGTACATAATCTTTTACTATGTTCAAGAACCTGTCCTTAGGTACGTGTAGGATTTTAGTAAGAATTTTTTCGAGTTTTGTACGATTTATGCCGATTTTTACAATAAAACCTGTTTTCACATAGACGATGTCCTGTTTTCAGCTTCGTTCTAAAATTCATAACTAATTATTGGGATCGAATTTATAAGCCATGTTTTACTATGTTGTAGTACGTGTTCTTATGAGTATTTAGAATTTTACTGTGTCATTTTTGGAACCTTGTACGAATTATGGTGATTTTTACGAGAAAGTCTGTTTTTCAGCATATGATGTCCAGTTTTTCGGCCAACTTAAGAAATTCATGACTACTTATGTGAACCTTATTTTTAGTTGATGTTTTTATATGATGTACTAAAAGAAGTTATGTACGTATATGAATAATTATATGATTTTAGGAATCACATGTGAATTATTAAAATTGTTGCGACTTTATGGGTCTTATCATTCGAAGATTACTAGATTGAAAGTTTAACGAATAAGTTATGAGTATGAATGTGTTTTGGGTAGATGTAACCTAATATAAATGCAAATATTATGTTGAACAATATACGGAGGCTAATTAATTAAGTGTGTCGAGTGCAGTCGAGACGATCGGTGGAACCTGAGGCAATCCTTGCACTCTTTACGTACCAAGTGGGTAACTTCTACTCTCTACTATATGATGATAATTGAATTGATAAGTTATGTATGAAAATCTACGACTGAAGTCCGTAGCTATAACCAGTATGTAACTTCCGTACTGGGTGACGACCATAAGGGCACAAAAATGTCTGGTCTATGAAGCAAGGTTTAGTGGGCGAGCGACTCCCACATTCCTTTATGTTGACTACAAGGCAAGGAGTGTCTGGTCTATGCAAGGTTTAGTGGGCAAGAAATTCCCACATTCCTTTATGATGTTCTCAGGGTGGCTAAGAACCACAAAATGTTTCTCAGGGTGGCTAAGAACCACAAAATATTTTCAGGGTGGCTAAGAACTACATGTAGTACTTGCTTAATGATTTAATTGCTTCACTATATTAGACAGTAAAGTTATCCCACTGGAATCCCTCTCCGAAGGTGTCTCATGATGTTACTCTTATTATTTTCAGGCTCGGCGTATGATGAGGTGGATGAGTAGTAGGCTGGGCGGACTTCTCACTGTAGCTATGTTTGTACTAGTATAACGTTTCCGTTTAAGAACTATATGTTGTATATATGTACAGTATGATGCTATGGGCCTAGACTCGTATCCTATTATATATATATATATATATATATATGTTTTGTTGTGTAATTCATGTAAGTCTTTGGTTCAAACATTTTTCCTAGAAATGTGGGTGAGACACGACTAGACTTGATTAATAGTCGATATATAATTACATATATATGTTATATTTAAAAAAATAAAAATTAAAAAAAAAACTCTCGTGTCTTCACTTTTAAGTCTTCCGCTGTATGTTATAAAGTCTTTATAATTTCTTTATTTCCTAAGTATGTAAAGGGTGATGACCTATTTCCAATAAAGGGAAACGGGGCATTACAGCTTATGATCTGTCCCGACGAGTGGATGACATCATGCCTACTTTGATCGAGGGTCGTGTTAGGGAGTATTTCACGTTGATTATGAGTGAGCGGCCACGACAACAAGCCTTCCACACACCAGCAGCTCCCGATAAGGCCTTTCCAGAGGGCACGAGCACATCCTCGGTTGTGCCTATTGATTTCAGTGTCGTTCAAGAGTCGGGATCAGTCCCACCTCCTGCCGTCCCAGATATCGAGGCCGTTGGACCTATAGCGCGACGTAGAGTTCCATCTGCAGTTGTGCGCAGTCCTTTTCTGCCGGATGAGCCTTCTAGAAGGACGGGCATCGCGTTCAATAAATTCAAGACCTACTAGATGAGTGATGACTCCAAAGTGGAATCGTAAGCTTTTGTGTTCTTTCGTATTTCTTTCGTTACACTTTTTTGATTTAAACATTGTTTGTTTCTTGTTTAGCGCTTAATTATTGCTTACGTTTTTTTCTTGACATTGTTACAGGCGCAACGTCGGTGTCGGTCTGCCATTCGGGCCAAGTTTCTTCCCGAATTTCGTTGATCCGAAGTTGGAAATGGATTTCGAGGTAATACTTAGTCTCTTACTTTTTGATAACAATTTGATTTGGAAAATTTTGCACTTCAAACATCATTGCTCTCAAATACAGGCTCTCGATGCGTACCTTAGCGTATTACAAAGCTATCCAGAGACAGCTAACGTACATTCCAGGTTCCAAATGAACGGGAAGCTCCAGTTGGTGGATACCCATATGTTCGTAAGTTCTATTCAAACTTTTTTTGTATTATCTCATTTTGAAATCAAACTTTCATTGTATTATCTGATCAATGAGATATTACCACTGATCATCAATTATCGTAAATGTAGGAAACATGTGAAGAGATCTGGAGAACAAAGCATGCTGGCAAGGAGGACGATGTCAAATACTTGTCGGGGGTCAAAGAGACGTTCATGCCGGAATAGATGGAGATACTTGTGCCTTATGTACGAGGATCGAGGCCAAAGTGGAATTTCATTAAGCCCTGGTGGGAGGACATAATGGTGGTAAGTATAAGGATTCGCCCGAGTTGGTATTGTTTTAATTTTTTTCAAGATCTTGTCCATGGTTCATTGATTATTTTTGTCACGATTTTAGGTATGGACGGTACTGAACCTGGACGGACATTGGGTTGCATGTTCTATAGACCTCGAGCAATCGAGGATCTGCTTGGCCGACAGCTTCAGGCATCGGTACACTTCAGAGATCGTCAAGCACCGGGTGAGACAGACCCTCCCACTCCGTCGCATTATGCCACGATTGTTGGAGTACTGTGGCTTTTATGAGAAGGCATTTGCTCAGGGGCGAGCTATCCCACAGGGTGCAGATGAGTTCCAATTGGCCCTATTAAGCGAGAACATGTGCTACAAGCAGAACGACAACCAATCATGTGGGGCTTGGTCGTTACTCGCAGTTGAGAGTGGGATGTTGCAGGAGTGACCAAGGACGACACTTAAGACACAGAAAGGGATCAATGCTATCCGGAAGAGGATGGCCTTCATTGTGTATAGAAACTCTACTGCCGGTGACACCATACCTCTCGATTTTTTTGAGCACTAGAGTACTTGTTTGTGGGATAGAAGACCGAATATATTAAATGTAACAATAATTAACGTTCGCTTGTGGTTCGAAACTAAATTTTTAGTAATACGATCCTTTGCATTTTTTAAGTTTTTATTATACGACTGATGGAGTGCTACATAATAATTAATTTGAAAGGAATGACAAAGTATTCACTATATTTTTTTAGATATTACCTAACATACATATAGATGTTAATTAAAAAAGAATGAATAATTAATTAAAAAAATGAATATTTATGCAAGATATTATTAATTATTTAACAAATAATAAATCTTGATTTGAAAACAACAATGAAAGAATAATTAAGAATACGTATGAAAATTTAATTATTTAACAAACTTAATTAATTATCTAATTATTTAATTTAATTATTTAATTATTTAATTTAATTTTATTAATATTTATACGTGTGAATAATTAATTATTTAATTATTTAATATAATTATTTAATTATTTAATAATTTATTATTAGATACGTGTGAATAATTATTTAACAAATTTAATTATTTAATTGTTTAATTATTTAATTATTTAATTATTTATTTTAATTATTTAATTATGTAATTATTTATACGTGTATATAATTAATTATTTAATTATAAGCCTTGATTTATTATTTAATTATTAATAATTTATTATTAGATACGTGTGAATAATTATTTAACAAATTTAATTATTTGATTATTTAATTGTTTAATTATTTAATTATGTAATTATTTATTTTAATTATTTAGTTATTTAATTATTTAATTATTTATACGTGTGAATAATTAATTATTTAATTATAAGCCTTGATTTATTATTTAATTATTAATAATTTATTATTAGATACGTGTGAATAATTATTTAACAAATTTAATTATTTAATTATTTAATTGTTTAATTATTTAATTATGTAATTATTTATTTTAATTATTTAGTTATTTAATTATTTAATTATTTATACGTGTGAATAATTAATTATTTAATTATAAGCCTTGATTTATTATTTAATTATTAATAATTTATTATTAGATACGTGTGAATAATTATTTAACAAATTTAATTATTTAATTATTTAATTGTTTAATTATTAATTATTAAATAATTAATTATTTAATTATTTGATAGGGTAATTGTTCGTGAAACCTTAAAAAACAAGGCTTAACGAACAATACCCTATTGTTCGTTAAACCCTATAATTGTAGGGTTTAACGAACAATAGAGTATTGTTCGTTAAGCCTTGTTTTTTAAGGTTTAACGAACAATTACCCTATTTTTCGTTAAACCCTATAATTGTATGGTTTAACGAACAATAGGGTATTAATCCCTATAATTGTTCGTTTAAGGTTAATCCCTATAATTGTAGGGTTTTAATCTATGAATATTGTTCGGTAAGCCTTGACGTTTAACGAAAACATTTTGGATAGTTTTTCTTCAATGATTTTTTTTATTTTTCAACGAATTTTTGGCTTCTGTTTACACAATATTAAACGAATTAGTTACAACATATAATAAACGAACAATTAAAAGATAAAATATGGGGTTCGCATTTTGAAAAATAATAATAATTGTTATTCGATTGGGCAATTGGGTTTCATGAAATAAAGGATGATTCACCGTTAATTTAACATTGGTCTTCATGTGAATAGTGTTCAATAAAGTGATAGTAGTGAAGGCTGATAAATGTCAGTGATTCAGTGATACATATCATTGATTCAGTGATGCTATTCATGTCATTTTTTCACATGGCCTCATTTATGACCGTGGCGTGGTAACTTCGTTTAAAGACACAAATTCATTTCCCTCCTATTTAAAGACACCAATACAAGAATATCCCACGTTCCTTTTCATTTTTAGACTTGATAAAAGGAAGAAGGTAAGTATAAGATCAGTAGATTGGGAGAGCGTGAGGTGAATCATTCCTTAGGTGAATCAAACTCTACAACCAGGTATGTATATTCGTTTATTAACAGATTACCAGAAGAAATGCAACTTTTTAATCTATGAATGTACATTATAGTGATATGGTGTATGATATATGATATGATACGTTATGCAGTGTTAATTGGAGGCTAAAATATGATTCTTTTTTTATTTTTTAGTAATTTAATTCGTGCATTTGTTATCATAGTTTACTATTGATTAGTGAAATGAACGTGTTAAACGACATGATTAGTGAAATGAACATGTTAAACGACATGATTTCGACACATTATTAAACGAAATTTAACAATGATTAGTCGGGATCATTATTAAACGTATTTGTTTAATTGTTAAACGAGTTAACGAATTATTTAACGAATTTTGTTAACTATTAATAAGGTCAGACGATTAACCGATAATTATTTTTTGATCAGAGAAGGAAAAGGAACAAATAGAACCTATCTCTATAGTGGTTTGGTATCATGGTTTTTGGGAGGGAATAGAATACAAAAGTGGTCTCCGAGGGGTGCTTCAACTTGAAACAATCAGATATGACGATTTTAGGGACACAATCCATAAAGTTGTGCGTGTTGATCAAAACAATTGGCGATATGTGATCCACACGTTGTTTGAGACCGAGGGATTTTTGAAAAAGATAAAGATAAAGGATGATTCCGTTGTCATGCAATTATTGTCCATGGAAAGTAATAGTCGGGTCATTTTTGTTTCCCTAAAAAGAACCGTTGTTGGAGTTAGCTTTTACTCGGATATGCCAAATATCAATCCTTCTTCGTGTGCTACAGATTACACAAACTGGAATACTTATTTTGATAACAATTTGGTTAGGACTGATGTTTCGATTGGGCTACAACACAATGAAACCTTCTACATAAAATATGGGATCGGGTCGTTTGAGGATGGAATTAGACAAACTGGGACATCAGGGTCGAGTACTCTTCCGGAGAATTTACCATCGTCATTTGATCATGTAGATTACCCTAGTTTGTCTTCGGGTCTTGACAGGTTCGACTTGAATAGAACTCCAACAGTGTGGACGGAGCCAGAAGAAACACATTACGTTGTGCGTCAACAACCACTGGGGCCATCCTTTGGGAGGTGTGAACAAATACATTCTGATGAACGTGGTAATAATCCATTAAAGTCTTTAAATTGAATCAAATTGTTTTTATTTAACAATGGTTCGAATTAATTATTTGGCCCTATTTTGTAGATTCGGACTATGAAGAGGATGGACGAGCATCAAACGCAAACGAGGTGCAAGATGACTTTGAATTGAATGAGGAGGACAAGACGACCTTGGATGTAGACCAACTAGCCGCACTTGAGGAATTCGAGACATACATTGAGAGAAGGAATTGGTTTATTCCAGAAATCCCACCGTTCGAGAAAACACGAAGTACAGATTCCATAAATTTGCGCTCATCTACAAACAATCTGTATAGAGAAGCCACTTTTTCAAGCAAATGTGAGCTACAGAACGCAGTTGGTTTTTATCACTTGGAGAACCAGGTCGATTATTGTGTTGTCCACTCTGACAAACACAGATGGCATGTCCGATGCAGATTGTCGTCCTGTCCATTCATCCTGCATTCGCACGAGAAATATAAAATTTGGAAAGTAATGAAGAGTGTGCTTCCACATCAATGCTCGAACGAATTGAACACCAGTGCAGAATGACGAATTCCTTCACGATTGATAGGGGAGTATTTTGCTGAATCTGTTCGAAAGGAAGGTTCGGGTCTCGTCCTTAGGACAATTATTGAAGAGATTAACGAATGCCATGGCTTGAGGCTGAGTTATAGGGTTGCTTTGAGCGCGAGGTGTCATGCAATGAGAATTGCATACGGAGATCCAAACCAATCATTCGTTATACTGCCACTATACTTGGAACAATTGAAGTTGGCAAATCCGGGTACAAAGACAGATTTGGAGACACATGAGAATGGAAAATTTAAATATGTGTTCTTCGCCTTAGCTGCATTTATTCAAGGATTTCATCAATATTCAAGACCAGTTATAGTGATAGATGGTTGTCACCTAAAAGGCCAATATAGAGGGATCGGGTTTGTCGTTGTGACGGAAGATGGAAATGATCAGATTTTCCCTTTGGCCATTGGTATAGGTGACGTGGAAAATGATAGGTCATGGACATGGTTTTTGACATGTTTGCGCTGGGCGTTTGGATGTCCGGAATAATTGCTTATCATTTCCAACCAACACAAAAGCATCACTAATGCGGTCGCCGAAGTGTACCCACAAGCAACTCATGGACTCTGTTGCTTTCATTTGCAACAGAACTTAGCAAAATATGGATCACGGTTCGTCGATCTATTTCACAATGCAGCATATGCGTATGAGTGCAACGAATTCGAGAGGTCAGTGTTTGAAAATCATATTTCTGAATTGTTATTATTGTTGTTGATTGTTTTAACTAAATTATGGTGCAAATATTATAGATACATGACCTCCATAGACGAATCGGGTGTAAAAGGTGCAATTGACGCCCTGACTACGGCGGGAACTAGTAGATGGAGTCGAGTAAAATATCCCGTTCGTAGATACAATTTCATGACATCAAATGTCGCCGAACGCTGGAATGCTCGACTTAGATGGGCTAGAAAGCTACCTGTATGTTCTTTCTTGGAATCTGCTAGACGGATTACTGAAAGATGGTTTTACGAACGGAGGACAACCGCCCTGGAGAGACAAAACATTTTGACTAATGCAGCACATGACAAATTGGTCGAAGCAATGAAGCTTTCTCAATGAATGACCGTGGAGCCACTCGAACGATACAAATACAAGGTGATAGACAGGAATAAGATTTACATTGTCGAACTATCTCGATACGAGTGCTCCTGTCTAGTTTTCCAAAGCGATCTGATACCGTGCTCACACGCATGTGCATCAATAAGGTCAGCGTCTTTGTGGAAATTTTAATTTATTGTTGACGAAATAATGATGTGAAATTGATTGATTAACGGTAACAATAACGTACCTTTCATGCATGTGCAGCTTTACAAAGGCAGATGTAACTTCATTTGTCAGTCAGTATTACACAACAGAATCATTGAGGGGAATGTGGGAAGGAGAAGTCAACCCTGTGCCAGATCCGCAGGATTGGATTGTGGGAGAATCTGCCACAAAGGAAAAATGTATTCCGCCGGACAAACCTAAACAGGCGGGTCGGCCAAAAGCAAAATGAATACCCTCCACCGGTGAGCATGCCAGAACTTCACGCAAGGCCGCGTCCTGTAGTCGTTGTGGAAAACCAGGGCATAATAAGTCTAGATGTACCGAATTCGTGGCATTGGAGTATCAAGCAGTCGTAGACGAGGGTCAGGGTCACATAAGTGGAAGGAAGAAAAAACATTGCTCTGTGTGTGGGTCATCAGAACATACAAGAAGGAAATGTCCGATTTATTTGGCATCGAACATGGGAAACTGATGGGACGACGCATTCAGGAAACAAATTTTGGGCGTCTTCGAAATTTCGTTTAATAGCTTAAAATATTCGTGTTATAGTATAAGAATTTCATTTAATAGTACAAGTTTTAGAGAACTTCGTGTAATAATATAAATTTGTCGAAGAGGTCAGTATCTGTTTCCCTTTAATTTAAATTTTAGGTTGTCATTTTTTTTCTTGTAATAATATAAATATATATATATATAAATATATACACAACAAATATATTTAAAGTTATATTAATTTTCATAAATATAAATATACTAGAGAAATATAAATATAAATTCATATTTTTCGTTAAACCCTAAAAAATAAGGGTTTAACGAAAATGAGACCATAATTTTCGTTAAACCCCAATTTATTATTAGGGTTTAACGAAAATTATGGTATAGTTTATAATTTTCGTTAAACCCCTAAAAGTAGGGGTTTAGCGAATAAGTGTAATAAGGCTCATTAAACCTTATTTTTTTAGGGTTTAACGAAAATATATATATTTTGGATATTTTCGTTAAACCCTAAAAATAGGGGTTTAACGAACAATAATATAATTTTCGTAATGGATATTTTCGTTAAACCCTAAAACTAGGGGTTTAACGAACAATAATATAATTTTCGTGGTTTAATAACTCATTTTGGATATTTTCGTTTAAGGGTTTAACGAAAAATTATTTAACAAATTGGGTAATTTGGGGAATGACTCATTGACATGATTTTAATTACTGAGCCAACAATCACATCTCTACACTGTTAACACGAAGACTAGTCAAAAAATATGGTATTTTGGTAACATTCACTATATTTAAGTGTAGTTTTTTAAATAACCTATATTTTAGTGTATTTTTTTCATTTTATTTAAAAATTGTGTAGAGTTGGGGATTTCCCCTTCTATACAAATACTTATAACTTTTTTTCTTTTCTTGAAACAATCTTAAACAATAGTAATTTTGTTCACCTCATCGTTGCATTAATTACAGTCAACTCCTTTTTTAAACTCCATACAATTATTTTCTAACTTGTTTATGAGCCACTTTAATAGGTGTATAATCTAGTTTAATAGGTTGTAGCTTATAACCAAGATTTCGAAACCAATGTCACAATGTGGTTGTTCTTACACGATTTCATGTGGAGCGTTGAAATTACTATTCATTGAGAAAAATATGTTAAAAGTATTTACTCAAAAGACAATAATATTCATAATCAAGCTGGACATGAACTAAAAACAGGTGAATCTTCTACATTATTTTAGCCATTTAATGGGGGCAAAACGGTAATTTCAGGATTGGGTCACATCAATTGCGCCACCGAACACGACACTCAATGTGCCAAAAACCAAATAATATTATTTCACTAATAAGTCCTCAAAATAACCTTATATATAAGTTCGAACCCGTCTCTTACCGTGTTTCTTCCACCCAAGGACTAAAATATTCGTGTCGACGGATATATCGATGAATATATCGATATCGGTGGAAATATCGGTTTTTTACGTAAAAAATTTAAAAACTTTGTAAAAAAAATTGAAAAATATATCTAGTATTTTATATAATATTATAAGTAACATTAATACATATATTGAACTTAAATTTCAAATAAAAAAATATATGGTTGTCCAATAATTTCATCACATTTGGCATCATTTTTAATCTTCATATCCTCTAACATGCAAGGACTGAGATAATAAAAAAATAAAAAAAAATTACAGAATGTGGAAAGTGGAAACTGCACCACCTACAGAGTGACAGACTGAGATAATAAAAAAATAAAAATAAAATTACAGAATGTGGAAACTGCACCGATAGAAAAGCTAGCGACATAATGGCGAAAAATCGTGGATAAGTCACCGGTAAATCCACATAAAATGACAAAAATGAATAGCAATCAGCGATTTATCGCCGATAAATTGACGAAAATACAATACACCCATTTTTTATATCCATTAAGAGAAATTGACGATATTTCGGCGAATATCACGATTTTTCAGACCTTGCTTCTACCTATTTCTTCAGAGCTGTATCCCATTCTCAAGCCCCATCAATGGCTCTCTTCTCCACCGTACTCGACACTCAAGGATAAGATTTTTGACAGACAGGATAAGATTTTTGATAAAAAGTAGTTTTGTGACTTTTTATTTTTTGATGGCACGTACAAACAGTTGATACCAAACTTTTCGTTGTCGTCTTGTAGCAAAAGGTTGAATCTCCAACCCCAAGGGCCCCCACCCCCAGCCCGACAGGGATTGGTGGAGGAGGTAAATCATGGTGACTCAGCGGCCCATTAGGTGGGAGGACCAGTGTCTGGTGCCCACAAGGAACTATCCCCCAAATTGAGGAATAAAACTCCCACACTACGGCTGCCAGGACTCGATCCTGCGTCCTTGTAGCAATCTGCCACCCAGGAACCGGCTAAGCTACGCCCATGCGGGCGCTTTTCGTTGTCGTCTTGTAATCACCATTGATTGTTTTATAATATTCTACTTTTCAGCATTAGTTTTTTCGTTTCTCCTTCTCGTATTGTAATTATCAAAGAAAAAAAAAATTCTTGGAGGTAATCTTTGTTTCTTGGAGTGCAAAGAAGCAACCTACAGTGTCGAGATCGAGTTGTGAATCTGAATATAGGGCTTTAGCAAATGCAACTGCAGAGTTAATTTGGTTAACAAACTTGTTACAAGAGCTAAAGGTCTTGCCTCCAGATCAACCATTACTTCTTTCTGATAATAAAAGCGATATTTTCTTGCGTTAGAATCTAGTGGCGCACAAGCGTGCCAAACATATTGACATTGATTGTTACCATGGTTTGCAGTAACGGTCGCGATCACTATCGTGGTGACCATCGTTAAGGATACATTGTATTTTCGCTGAGATTTCGCGGCTGTAACGGACAATTTAAAAAAAAAAACTATAAAATTTCTAAAACTTCATGAACATTATTTATATTATGTTTTACTAAATTAACGTAAAAAAAATATATTACAACTAGAATTAACATATAAAGGAAAAGAATAATCGTTGTCAATCTCAAAAATCTGATTTTCAATATCAAAATAGATAGAATAACTGTCTCCATTAATATCATACAACTACATACATTATTAATACCACGTGGAATGCCGAGGTGGTTCAAAATCATCATTATCTTCCCTTTCAGGATGAATAGGAAAATGTGCATAATCATAATGAGTTAGACGAAGCATAGGTTGTTCACGTGGATACTCATGATATGCATTGGATAAATCTCGGTCAACATATTGTGTTGAATTTGTCCGTGACGGTAGTTCTTGATCATGATGATAATATCCAAATCCTCGATATCCTGTACTGTCAGAAGATCCATAATGATGATCATGATACCCAGTACTAGTAGGAAATGAATTCACGCTATGTCTCCCACTAGTATAACTAGAAGATCCATATTCGTGACTAGGTTGCCAAGCTCCAACCGAACCATAGCTACACCCTGTATTTGTGACTAAATATTGCATACAAGATATTGCAGCTTTATTTTTGAAAATTTTACAGCTTTATAACGCCGTTTTGTCCGTTATAACGCCACGTAACGCCGTTACGGGTGTTATCACACCAATATCATACCCAATAATGTAGCCGGTCGTTTTTAACCGAATCAGTGACGCGGAGTTGGCCGTTACCGTTATGTTAGACCTTTAAGGCCGCTATAACGCCGTTATTGCGAACCATGATTGTTACTTTGTTTGGGAGCCTGTTTCGGCAGGCAAATTACATACTCAATTTGTTCCTTCCCATCTTCAGCTCGCCGACATTTTAACAAAAAGTCTTCCACGACCAGCCTTTGAGTTCTTATAGTCCAAACTTTGCGTCTGTCTTCATCCCATGCAACGCTTGAGGGGGATATTAAGGATACCAAGACATAACTCTATTGTATATTATGTAGAATATTCTAGTTGATATGCTTATATCTTTGTAAATATTTTTTGATTATCTTTCCTTGTAAATCTGTTGTATCCTTCTTATTTATAGTGGAAAACTCAATCACCTCATTAACGGTCATCAAATATTCACTCTTACACAATCTATATTTGGATGATGATTTGATGTTCCATTCTTTTTTAAAAGAGTAAAAAAAGTGAGATATATCAAGCGTGTTATTGAAGTACAAACATGTTATTAATTTTTTTAGTACAAATATACTTCAAGCATGCAGCTCTATTACACTTGATCAACCCAACAGATATTTATTGCTTACTTGATGTTTGGTAGATTTTTATTTGTTCCAAATTCATTTTAGTTGCAGCTATGATTCTTTTCATTGCTCTTTAATAGTTATATTATATTTGACACGACTTGAATTAGTGAACCTATTGTAGTGTCATCATTTGTTTGATGAAATGCCTCAACGAGAAGACACTCATGACTGAATCTTATATAATACTCTCTCCGTCCCGGCTAATTTTGCACACTTTTCTTTTCAGGATATCCGGGTAAATTTGCACACCCCCGAAAAAGAAAGTAATTTTTCCTTTTGGTATGATTTTGTTGACTTTTCAACTCAAAAAGCAAAAAACACACTTACTTTTGACATGATTTAGTTGACTTTTCAACTCAAAAGGCAAAAAAACAATATTTTCTTATTCCACATGTCGGGAAGGATTTGCAAAATTAGCCGAGACGGAGGGAGTAGATGAATAAATATTTATTGCTTATGTTGGTGTAGCTTTTGATGCGAACAGAGCTGAGTCATATGAGGTTGCTTTTGTTTAAAATACATCACACTCAGGCAAGAAAAGCATAATTCTCCTTTACCCTGTTCCCATAACACACACAACACATGGGCACAAATACCAACCGTCCAATACCTTTAGAAAAAGGAGGGATAAAGAACCTTTGAAATTCAAGCCACAAGACATCTTGTTCTTCTCCTCATTCAAAAGTAAAGTCAAAGAACAATCCTTAAGGGGGTGTTTGGACTGGACTTGGTACATCCGGATTTTGGATGGACTCAGTCCAGTCCATGTTTGGACAAGGATTTGCAAAATCCTACTTTTTCTACAATTCCCAATAAAAACATCCACTTTTTACAATTCTCAATAAAAACATCTACTTTTTCTACAACTCCCAACAAAAAACATCTATTTTTTCTACAATTTCCTATGTGAAAATGACATCTTAACTATAATTATAATCAAAATTCAAACTCACAAAATCCTTCTCAAGCCAAAATCCAGATTTGCTCAAGCCACCTTAGGTCCAGTCCAAACATCCCCTAATTGCCTATGAAAGGATCCTCAATTGTACAACAAAAGAAAATTTTACTCGACTTTTTGCAAATTAACCACTTTGAAAATGGCCGAGGCAGTGATCTCTACGGTTCTGGAAACCCTTAGAGATTTGTTGTTAGAAGAAGCCAGGTTCTTATCTGGAGTGAGCGGTGAAGTGAAGTCTCTTCAAACTCAGATGAAAGAGATGAGATGTCTGCTCGAAGATGCTGACGAACAACGACACAAGAGCAAAACGGTTGGCAATTGGATCAAAGAGATCAAAGATCTTGCTTACCGAGCTGAAGATACTATCGAAACCTATGCCGTTGAAGTTTCTTCAAAGAGATCATCGGGCGAGCTCAAACAGCTCCTCCGAAGATTTTGTTGTATCCTTAAAGACCCCTTCTCACTCCACCAAATAGGCTCGGAGATCTCTGGAATTAAATCTGAGCTTGAAAGAGTCACTAATAGAATGCAGCAATATGGCATCAAAAGCATCATTCAAGGAGAAAGCTCTTCCAACGACAACCAAGCATGGAAAAGGCAAACCTCTCCCATTGAGAATATTGATGATTGTTTCGTGGGAAAGAAGGATGAATTAGAACATCTTGTTTCTCTAACACTTGATGAAGATCAACAGCATCGAGTGATTTCGATATGGGGTATGGGTGGTATAGGCAAGACCACCATTGCTAGAAAAGTGTACAATCACATCAAGATCAAACGTTCCTTTGAATCATTCGCATGGGTTTGCGTAACTCAGCAATGTCAGATCAGATCAGTTTTGGAGGATGTTCTCAAGCAGTTAAACCCACAGATAAATAATAATTCAAGTGTGGGCAAAACAGAGTTGATCATACAACTATGTCAAATCCAAGAGGAGAGAAGATGCATGATTGTTCTTGATGATGTATGGAAGATTGATCATTGGCGTGATTTGAAGGATGGCTTTCTGGGTCAAGGTTCGAAAAGCAAGATCTTGTTAACCACCCGAAAACAAAATGTTGCCAACATAAATGTGGCACATGCAATTGAGGTTGGCCTTCTAAACGCTGATGATGGTTGGGAATTACTCAAGAAGAAAGCATTCCCACACAACAATATTCCAGGTTAGTAACTAACTCTATGTACTGTTGATATAAATAATTTTTCGTAATGCATAAATGGTATTTTTATGTATTAGCACTTTTGAAATATACCCCCAGCTTTAGATAATTAGATTGACTTATGTCCTTATCATTTTTGTTTGATAATATATTTTTTTGTTCTTTTTAAGATGATAATACCATTAGTTCAATATATATATTAATATAAAAGCAAAAAAGTTGATAAAAAAAATACAAATATGCCACTTTCTCACTCGAAAATGTCATGTCACAAAAAAAGAGTATTAAAAAAAATGGAAAATAAAACTTTATTTGCTAGCTATTTGTATATCATTAAAATAATTCTAGTATCAGTTGTTGTTTTTTTTTAATTGTTGTGTTTTTTAATTTGACTTTTTGAGTAAAAAAATAATAACTATTTGAATGTTTCATTTCATTTGTGAGTCATTTAATACCATTACATTTTATGACTCAAATACTAAATGTAAATAACATTGATCAATGTAATTAGCATTATACTTATTGTGTTTATTGGTAAATTTTTTTATATTTTATTTGTTGATATTTAAAAGTAATTTTATAATTCTTAAATAAACATTTTTTATTTATTATATTTGTATATATATTTACTTAAATAATATTTCAAATTTTATTTTTTTTATTTCAAAATTTTAAACATAAACAATTTTTATTCTTCTTCTTCTTCATCATTATTAATTCTTCTATTGTTAATTTGTATGTTATTGTTTGTATTTCAATTTTGTAATATTATTGAATGCACAAATTTAGAATAATACATAGTGAATTTAAAATATATAAATTTCTATTAATATAAATACTAATAGTATTATTATATATAAATTAAGATAATATATTATTATATTATGTTATCGAAACTATACCATTATTAGATGTTGTCTAACAAGCTATGCAACGGACTGAAGTACTACTATTAGTTGTAATGGATTAACATTAGGTAAAGGTATCATTTCAAGAATTTTGTTAGACATGATATAATATAAGAAAATTTAAGAAAAATATTATTAAATTTCTTTTAACCGGTCGAACCTCCCGGTTGTACTGGTCCTATCGATTGAACCTTGAACTGATAAATAGAGCAGTTTGATGATCGGTCCGGCTCTACAAACACTACCCCATTTTAAAAAAAATGAAGGACATATAAAAATATAATTTTTGGGATGTGTATAGCCCTACCAGCTAATCAAAAATCATATTAAACATATGTTTGTTTTTAATTTCATGAGTCAGGATTTGGAATTTAAAAAATCCCGAATCCCGTTGTTTAATGTTTAGAGGAAGGATTATTAAATCTATTATAATTAACTCTACACTCTAATATATTAATAATACATAACTCTCAATACATAACTAAATTTCTAATATTACAATCTTCCAATTATTACCATTATAACAACTAACAATATACTATTACACAATAACACTTTTTTCAACATTGATTTGACATCTACAATATTAATTATATCCTATAAAATCTTTAAATAAACACAAATTTTAACTATTCACCTTATTTTATGAGTAGAGGATCTCAACCCTTTGATATTTAACAACCATGCCCTTTTCTCTCACTCTCACTGTCACGCCCCGTTTTCATACTTAAAATATCAGAGTTTTCTTTGTGGGCGTGCAAGAAGAAAGGGAAAAAGACATACATGATATAAAACAGAAAACCAAAGAAGGAGATATGAGATGATAAGAAGTTGTACATATGTGAAACATCGGATACAACCGATTAAAAGGGTTTGAAACCTTAAGCAGCGGAAATATACTTTTACAGGATTCATCATTCAAAAAAGGACTATATAATTTTTTACAAAACGTGAAATTAAATAAAACATTGTTTCAACATTAAGTTTAAGAAAGCAAAAGGAGAAAATTTGATAGGACACCACTCTCTCTATACGTCTTCATTCTCGTCACTTCCTGTAATGTGAATACACATGGGGTGAGTGCGTTGAATACACTCGTGGGGATACTTTCCATGTTTTAATAGTTATTAAACCGAAAACAGATAAATTAATTCAATCATAAATCAAAACAATAACACATATATAAAATCGGCAATTAGACACAACACGTAGAATGTATAGCACTTAAATACCAATAGGTGCGGGTGCAACCCGTCTTACCCTACATGCATGAAGAAAGGGGGTAAGAGACAGTTGTTATAGAAGAAAGGGGGTAAGAGACATGAATGTGGACCTTAGTCCTTTCATAGTATGATAGTATGAATACAGTATTCACAACATATAATCACAGTATATAAGATTCAATAGTTCATATATCAAATACAGAAAACAATAAACATATAGAGATTAGAAGTTACTCCCACCTTGTTCGGTGGTAACCGCATGAGTTGTCAAAGTATAAAATTTTAAGAGTATTGATCCGATTGTAAACCTACACATATAAAGAGGTTTCTTAGATCTATACTATGTTAATTACGTATAATTAATTATATAAATTCTCTCGAAGAAGAAACTATAGGGAAAAATGAGACAAAACAAAAGATCTAAAGATCAAGGATGAAGAAACGAGTGTGGAAGGGTAAACAAGTGATCTTAAGATGAAGAGGGAAAGATTAGGGTTGCAACGGAAGAAGAACAGGATTAATCGGAGTTAAAACGATCTCAAATGAAACGTTTTAAGGTATATGGGCATTTTCATAATTTTCAGAAAAGAGTTGACTTTGACCGAGACCCCCGACTCCAGGCCGACGACATCACGTCGTCGGCGACTCAACGCACACACACATACGACGACACGCACATAGTGTGCACAACAAACTCGGCGCCGCGCGCACAGCGCCCCCGTCGCTCGCTCGGCGCGCGCGCGCCGCCCCACGACTCGCCGACGCTGGTGGATTTGTTCAAAAAAACATTATATTTATTCCAAAATTTAGGTTTCAAATTAATTTTACATTTTAAAACAATATCATTTTAGATTTTTGAAACTATTTTTCCGATTTTTTTAAGAACATATTATAGTTTAAAAAAAAAAAAGATTAATTGTATCTATTTATTTGAAATAATTTTGAATAAATTACCAAATATTTTTATTAAAAAAAATTATTCAATTTATTGATTTTTATACCTTACACAATTAATATTACATATATATTTGAATTCATTTTTATATTTTATTTTTTGATTTTAGATTGTTAGCCTTAAGGCTTAATCTCACAACCTACTACTATTATTATTATTATTATTATTATTATTATTATTATTATTATTATTATTATTTTATTATTATTCAGATTTTATTATTATTATTATTATTATTAATTTCAGATTTTATTATTATTTTAATCTTTTTATTATAGTTTTCAAAATTTTAAACATTTTACAACTCTTCATAAAATGAAATTTAGATTTTAAAATGATTTTCCACAAATATATATTAAAATTATAAACTAATTTTTAAAATTTTTAATTTTAATTTTGACAATGTTTAAATTTCATTATTTTCAAAATTTAATCATATCGTTAAAATATAATCATATCATTTAAAATAACTTCTTTTGTTTCATCTCTACTTCTATATATAGATTATAAGATAGCTTATTATGTAAGATATATGTGAAACTTATTCTATAAGATACTTAAAAATTATTAAGTTTTTTTTTTCTATTGGTTGATAAATTGGGAGGGAAAATGGCAAATGTGTAAAATGTGCCAACTTCTTTCATTTTATATATAGTATAGATTCCTATATATAAATTATAAGATAGCTTATTATGTAAAATATATGTGAAGCTTATTGTATAAGATACTTAAAAGTTATTTAATTTTTTTTTTTCATATTTTTTTTTCTATTGGTTGATAGTTTGGGAGGGAAAGTGACAAATTAGTAATATTTGTCAACTTTCCCTATTTTATATATAGTATAGATATAGATTTATATAATACATAATTCCAAATTAATTATCTTCTTCCTCTAAAATTATTTTATGTATCAAATTATAATTTTTATATATAAATTTGGTTACTGCAATTATCATTTTATATAAAAAATTTATGTTGTGAAGGTTTTTTTTTTTTTAATAATTTTAAATTCTAAGTAAATAATTTCTTAAGTTCAATTTTGTTTTTAATGCATGATGTATCAAATATTTTATCATTTTTATTTATAATTTTGTTCATTGTTATTTTAATTTCATGTTTGTAATTTTGATGGTGATGAATGTGTAATAATTTATTTTTTAAACAAACATAATTTCATATTAGTTGACTTCTTCATTTAAAATATTTTTCTATTACAAGATATATCGTTTCTTTTTAACCATTTTTATGATTTTCAATGTTATTTTGCATTTTAAAAATAAAAAAAAAATATCAAATTCTTTTAGATTTTGGTGTTTAAGTTTTTCTTTTTTATTGGTTTGTAGTAGTTTCGACATGCAATACTAATAGACAAAAATGTGATAATAAAAAAAATGTTTAAAGTAAAAAATAAACTTGTCAAAATTAAAAATACAGAATAAAAATAACAATACATAAAAAATTGAAAATTTGAATTTAATAAAAAATATTAAAATAAAAAATAAGATTATTTGAGAAAAAAAATTACTAACAAACTTTTGATATAATGTTTTGAACTATTTGTCTTAGTCCACATGGATGAAATATTTAATTTCATCCAATTTTGAATACTTTTTTAATGGATAGAAATAGATTTTGGGGTATTTTATTGGCTCATATAACTTTTCTTGAATTTTAAGAATTAATTAATTTGTAATGGTAAAGAAGAATTTCAATAAAGTTCTGCATGCCTATGTGTAATTATAAAAAATAATAACATATTTTCTTAATAAATTTTGTAATAAATCACATATAAAATAAAAAAATGGGTTGAATATATATATATATATATACATGAGAGAGAGAATATATATTATGACATTTATTTGAGAAAAATATTAGAAACAAACATTTGGTACAATAGTTAAAATTTTACTATAAATATTACACCTCGTGCAACGTACATGAGAAATACTTGTATATAATAAAAGAGAATCTAAAATTGACATATGCCAATTTGTGGTTCATTCTATTCCCTCCTAAAAAATAATTTAAGTCTAACCATACATGTGATCCTAATTTACCTCTCTCTCTCTCTCTCTCTATATATATATATATATATTATTACACTAATTTAAATTTTAATTAAGATACAATTTCGTTTTTCTAACTAGCTCCAGCATTTCATAGTAATAATAATAATTAGAAATTAAATTTATAAATACATGTACTAATATCATGCAAGTATTACAATTATTCATGAAATTCGTGTATCAACTTTATTAATTAAATCCGATCAATTGAATTCTTCTCCAAATTACAATTTCAACCAAACTTTTCAAATTTCTTAAAAAATTAGTAGCATTGGATGAAAACTATTACATTGTCATCTCTAGATTTGCTGAAATCTAAGAACATCCCAAATTTCCGAAGAAATTGAGGGATTAATTAAGGACTAAATTGGCAAAATACTAACACACACATATATATATACTAGTAGTACTCCCGCGCGATGCACGGTTTATTATGTATTATGACAATATATACCATTTGCAATAATATAATTAAGTTGTTATATTAAAAGGTTATTCATGACATCTTATTATTTCAAAATTTGTAAAAATCCATATTTTTTTAATTGATAACATCAATATTCAACAATTAAACATGAAAATAAAATTGAATATAATATAATAATAGTTTTGTGTTTGTGAGATTTAATTTCTGAATAATTAAGAAGTGATTAATTATACTTAATGTTTTGTTCATATTTTTGTTCATTTATATCTTATAATTATTTTTAGAATTTATAAATAATTTTCTACATTGTTTTTAGATGGATTTGTTCAAAAAGCATTATATTTATTCCAAAAAATTTAGTTTATATTTATAAATTTAGGTTTCAAATTAATTTTAAATTTTAATACAATATTTCTTAGATTTTTTGAAACCATTTTTCAAATTTTTTTTGGAACATATTATAGTTTTATAAAAAAAAAATTAGATTAATTATATCTATTTATTTGAAATAATTTTGAATAAATTTTATCAAATTGTTTTATTATTTTTATTTAAAAAAATTTATTCAATTTATTGATTTTTATATCTTACACAATTAATATTACATATATATTTGAATTAATTTTTAAATTTTATTTGTTGATTTAAGATTGTTAGACTTAATCTCACAACTTTATTATTATTATTATTATTATTATTATTATTATTATTATTATTATTATTATTATTATTATTATTATTATTTGTCACGCCCCGAAATCTTTTAGTATTTTATCAGAGTTTTACCGTTGGGCGTGAAGAGAGAAATAACAAGAGACGCATATTCAACAGAAGGAATAAGTAAGAGACGACAGAAGAAAGAGGTAAGGGACGAAGTGAATCTTTCACTTAACAACAATCGGCCTCTACCGATAGCAATCAGTCTCACTACTGATAATATACATCATACGCAGCGGAAATATCATCAGGATCTCTCGTCTTTACATGTATCAAAATATTACAAAACGCGATTTAAATAAGACATTATTTTAGAAATGTTTAAGAAACGACAACTTTAAAATACAGATCCAAAGATAGCACCTCCTCTCTCCTTCTAAGGTTCAACATGTTCATTGGTTCCTGTAGTGTGAATACAGAATAAAGGGGTGAGTGCGTGGAATACACTCGTGGGGATGCAATCTGTCTCTTATAACAGTTCACAGATATAAAATACCGAAAATATAACACTTAGCCACGTTGCCACATCATAACATGATCACAGAATTTAGTATTTCTCATTCATGCTTCAATATAGGGAAAACTGTAAACAGTTACAGAGTTAGAAATTACCCCCACCTTGTTCGGTGGTTACCACGTGAATAACGAGTACCGACGGATCAGACTTCACAAGCGAGTACCAAAGGATCCGATATCACAAGGCTCAACTCAACAAGTAGCCTACACAAGTTATGATGTTCCTTAGATCCTTAATAAATTAAAAATAAAGCTGTAAAAGGTTTCGTTGGAAAAACGTCCGTTAACGATGTGACGGACCGAACGATCTAAAGATTGGAGTTCAAGAAACGAGAGGGTCAGATCTGTATGAGTGGCTGAATATATAGGAAATGAAATAAGGATCGCAACGCAAAAAGAATGAGCTCAATCGGAGTTAAAACGAGCTCGAACGAAGCATTTTAGGTTTAGGGGTAAAATGGTAATTTTGGTCAAAGGGTTGACTTTGACCGGGCCCACGGACCCCGATCAACGACGTCTCGTCATCGATGACTCAATACGGATGAACGATGGAAAGAAAAATGAGGCTCGGATCGGAAACACGGCGTCGGGTGCGCGTCGGCACCCGACGGGTGCGCACGGTGCGCGCCGGCTACCCGACACCCGACGGCTGCCGAGTTTTCTCGGCAGCGGGGCGTGGCTCAACCCGGCTGGTCGAGTTTTCTCGGCCAGCCATTCCCAGCTCTTCCCGACGGTGGCCTGCTCGACGCGCCACCTTCCCGGCGTCGCCCGGAGCGGCGGCGCCGCCTCCAGCCACCACCACCTACCTCTCCGGATACCTCGCACCGCCGGCTACCACCCCCGGCCGTCCATCGCCGGATTCCGGCATGAATAGTGCCTGGAAACTTCGCCGCAAAACCCTTCGAAATCGCATTTTTTCCAAAATTCCAACTTCAACCAAAATATCCGGATCACTATTCATCGGTTGACTTTTCCCATGTTACTATTCACGTAAATATCTTCGTTTCCATTCTCCGTAAATATCTTCCGATTTTCCGAAACTTCCGATTTTGCCCCTTCCGTCGTCATTCGAGTTACGGGTCTCCGATTGACCCCTAGTTCGTTTCTATCTTCTCGTCTTTCCAAGACGCATCTTATGGTATGAAAATATTCTATATACCATGTCCATGAAAATTATCCGTCCAAGTCACGCGTTAAACACGTATCTGAAACGCACATAATAAATTAAACAGTTCAAAAATACGCACATAGTTATTAAGTCATGCGTTAAAATATTTAATTAATAAATTATGCTCATTTTGATCCGGGGCGCTACATCCCTTACCCCTTAAAATAATTTTGTCCTCGAAATTGAGCGCGTACTTAAGAAACAACAAGACTGGCTACTTTGCCAGAATCTCATCCTCTCATTCCTGTGTCGCGTCGTCCTTTCCATTTCTCGTCAAGGAAATAACTCAGGCTTGTAAGTTCCTTGATTATCTGGCTAAGCTCAATGTTCCAAACTTTCGTCGATCCTGAGCTTTTTCCAATTCTTTCTCGATCCTTCCTGACGGAACCGTATTTCTGCTCTTTACTCTTCTCCTTCTTCATCTCCTAGTACTAATTGGTGATTCATCTGCGTCTTTGTCTTTTATCTGGTGATACCCAGACCTTAAGTCATTCTTCGAGAACACACTGGCTCCTCTTAATTTATCGGAGAAATCTTCAATTCAAGATAGTGTATACTTGTTCTTTATGGTCCGCTTGTTCGACTCTCGGTAATCGACACACATCTGTAAGCTCCCATCTTTCTCCTTCATGAAGAGCACTGGAGCCCCCCAAAGCGACACGCTTGGTTCGATGGGACCTTTGTCCAACAGTTCTATTAGTTGGACCTTTAGTTCTTGCAACTCTTTCGGTGTTATCCAATAAGAAGCCTTTTGACACCGGTGCAGAGTCTGGAATGAGATTGATTCCAAAGGTCACTTGTCGATTCGGTGGAGGACCCGGTAAATCCTCTGGAAACATGTCCATGAATTCTTTTATCACCGGCACATTCCCAATAGAAGTCTATCATTGCTCGGGATTCACCATATTGGCTAACCAAGCTTCGCAATTCTCTTTGCTAAGCATCTCGGTTGCCTTCATGACCAATGCAATCCTTAAGTCATCTTTAACTCGTGTTCCAGGGTCTGTGAACTCCGATTTTCCCGATGGAATACTAACTTCCAGGGTTTTAGCGATTTCCTAATCGTTCTCATGCTTCAACAGATCCGGTACAACCATAGTACTATAGATGAAAAAATAAAACACAAAACACGAAGAGAAAAGGTAAACGCGGTTTCATCGAATAGCAAAAGACGATCTGGTATAATATATATCAGAGCAAAAGGTGGCAGCTCATACATCATATCCAAAAGATTACGTACCCCACTACAAGGTTTGAGCCACTACATCTATTTACATATATGGTACTTAATTGTTCATCATCAGTAAACTATTTTTTATACACTTCTGAACGAGTGAAGGCGCATGTTCAGGTCTGGCCTGCTCCTGGTCTTGGCCTCGGGGCAGCAACTCCTAGTTTTCTGGGATTCCGGCAGTTGTATGCCATGTGGCCCGGCTCACCGCATTTAAAGCAGTTCCGGGTCCCTTGGAGGCATGGCCCCACGTGTATCTTCCCACACTTGGGACAGACATTCCCTGACTTAGGCGTAGGGAGTGGTGGAGTATTATTGGTCCGTGGGAACTTGCTTTGGTCAAAATCCTGACTGGGCCCGTCCCTCTTCCTTTTCTCTGTCATCACTTCCACTTTCTTAGGTGGTGCCATGTCCAAGCATAGTCGGGAAGCGATTTCTTGAGCCCTTTCAATCACAGCGGCGTACGTCATCACACCTTGTCCCGCCAGGATGGAGCTGATCTCCGGACGAAGGCCCTTTTCGAAACGTCGGGCCCTTTTTGTGTCCGTGTCCACCAGGTGGGGCGTATATCGACTTAGCTGATTAAATCTTCTCTCGTACTCACCCACAGTGGATGGCCCCTGGCAGAGTTGCAGAAACTCTGTTTCCTTTTGGTCGCGATAAGATTGGGGTATAAAGCTTTGCACGACCACCTCCTTGAAGGTCTCCCAGTTCATAGCGCCTATCTGTTCCAGGGTCATTGTTCGGACACGTGATTCCCACCAATAACTTGCCTCTTCAGTAAGTTGAAAAACGGCACAGGAAATCTTCTGTTCCTCTGTGCAAGTCAGGTGCCCGAACAAACGATCCAGAGCCCTAAGCCATTCTTCCGCTTCCGAGGGCTCTCCTTTTCCATTGAAAATCGGCGGGTTGAATCGCCGAAACTGCTCGATCGCTCGATTGGTGTCGCTCTTTGCTGAGGCGACTGGTGCTGGTTGCGATGTCTCGAAATGTCGAGCCAGCCCCTTTAGAACTGACACCAAATCCCCCTCGGCGGTGTCCACACGCTCCGGAGGATTTCCTTCTGGCGGCTGATCATTCATCTGGGGTTGGTTGTCTCTAGGTGGTTGACGAGGATTTTCCTCTAGCGGCTGTTCGTTCATTGGTGGTTGGTTGTCTCCGGGTTGTTGATCTCGTCTTGGGCGGCCACGAGACATACTGTTATAGTTTCAGAGTACAAAAATCTACCCCTTAGCATCTACCCCACGTAAACCAGCAATATACAAAAGCAACCACAGGATAAACAAGAAGTAGACAGATATGATTCAGATAACCATATAACATATGAACATTATTTCATAAATCAATTTTAACTTTAAGAGATCTCCTTCTCATTCGTTTATCATAACAGCACACAAGGATGCATTATTCCTATAAAAATTACTTCAGTTTAGAAGTGTATTTCCTGTTTTACCCCGTATCTTACAGGAGGGTATTTCTCATCTCACCCACAAAATGCATTGCACCTTTCAAAATTGCTTCGGTATGGGAGGGTATTTCCTGTCTTACCCTGTATCTTAAGTACAGAAGAGATTCCCCCTCTTACCCCATTTCTTTTAAATTACAGGAGAGAATTTCCCGTCTTACCCTGTACACTAAGTACAGGAGAGAATTCCCTTCTTACCCCGTTTCTTTTAAATTACAGGAGAGAATTTCCCGCCTTACCCTGTACACTAAGTACAGGAGAGAATTCCCTTCTTACCCCGTTTCTTTTAAATTACAGGAGAGAATTTCCCGTCTTACCCTATACACTAAGTACAGGAGAGAATTCCCTTCTTACCCCGTTTCTTTTAAATTACAGGAGAGAATTTCCCGTCTTACCCTATACACTAAGTACAGGAGAGAATTCCCTTCTTACCCCGTTTCTTTTAAATTACAGGAGAGAATTTCCCGCCTTACCCTGTACACTAAGTACAGGAGAGAGTTCTCGTCTTGCCCCATTTCTTTTAAATTACCGAAAGGTTTCTTTTTAAGAGATCTTTTTATCATGAAACTTGTATTCTTAACACCCCTTCAAACCTAAATGGTTTATATATCGTACTACCCAGGTAACACATATCAGGTAAGCACTCATTCTATCAAGCCCTACGTTCAGGGAAAGTCACTTATAGAGAGAGGAGGGTGCCTATCTATTTCTTTTTGAAAACATCTCCACGTTTTAAAGATACATTTTAAAAACATACTTTTGAAATCATGTTTAAAAACAAGCTTGAGCAAAGTCCTACAAAGGGTAGAACTAGGCTCTGATACCATCTGTCACGCCCCGAAATCTTTTAGTATTTTATCAGAGTTTTACCGTTGGGCGTGAAGAGAGAAATAACAAGAGACGCATATTCAACAGAAGGAATAAGTAAGAGACGACAGAAGAAAGAGGTAAGGGACGAAGTGAATCTTTCACTTAACAACAATCGGCCTCTACCGATAGCAATCAGTCTCACTACTGATAATATACATCATACGCAGCGGAAATATCATCAGGATCTCTCGTCTTTACATGTATCAAAATATTACAAAACGCGATTTAAATAAGACATTATTTTAGAAATGTTTAAGAAACGACAACTTTAAAATACAGATCCAAAGATAGCACCTCCTCTCTCCTTCTAAGGTTCAACATGTTCATTGGTTCCTGTAGTGTGAATACAGAATAAAGGGGTGAGTGCGTGGAATACACTCGTGGGGATGCAATCTGTCTCTTATAACAGTTCACAGATATAAAATACCGAAAATATAACACTTAGCCACGTTGCCACATCATAACATGATCACAGAATTTAGTATTTCTCATTCATGCTTCAATATAGGGAAAACTGTAAACAGTTACAGAGTTAGAAATTACCCCCACCTTGTTCGGTGGTTACCACGTGAATAACGAGTACCGACGGATCAGACTTCACAAGCGAGTACCAAAGGATCCGATATCACAAGGCTCAACTCAACAAGTAGCCTACACAAGTTATGATGTTCCTTAGATCCTTAATAAATTAAAAATAAAGCTGTAAAAGGTTTCGTTGGAAAAACGTCCGTTAACGATGTGACGGACCGAACGATCTAAAGATTGGAGTTCAAGAAACGAGAGGGTCAGATCTGTATGAGTGGCTGAATATATAGGAAATGAAATAAGGATCGCAACGCAAAAAGAATGAGCTCAATCGGAGTTAAAACGAGCTCGAACGAAGCATTTTAGGTTTAGGGGTAAAATGGTAATTTTGGTCAAAGGGTTGACTTTGACCGGGCCCACGGACCCCGATCAACGACGTCTCGTCATCGATGACTCAATACGGATGAACGATGGAAAGAAAAATGAGGCTCGGATCGGAAACACGGCGTCGGGTGCGCGTCGGCACCCGACGGGTGCGCACGGTGCGCGCCGTCTACCCGACACCCGACGGCTGCCGAGTTTTCTCGGCAGCGGGGCGTGGCTCAACCCGGCTGGTCGAGTTTTCTCGGCCAGCCATTCCCAGCTCTTCCCGACGGTGGCCTGCTCGACGCGCCACCTTCCCGGCGTCGCCCGGAGCGGCGGCGCCGCCTCCAGCCACCACCACCTACCTCTCCGGATACCTCGCACCGCCGGCTACCACCCCCGGCCGTCCATCGCCGGATTCCGGCATGAATAGTGCCTGGAAACTTCGCCGCAAAACCCTTCGAAATCGCATTTTTTCCAAAATTCCAACTTCAACCAAAACTCCCAGTACCTTCGCCGCCGACTCCCCGTCGCCGGCAACCCATTCCAGCCAAGCCCAACCACCAACCTAGCCTATACATACATGCATGCTTTAACACACACACACACATAACCATAGCTTGGCCGGCGGCCACCCGCCGCCGGCCACCACTCCGCCACCGTCGCCGGCGCATCACAGGCGCCGGCCTCCAAGTTCCACACGGCGGCGCCACCCGGCGCCGCCCCAACAGCATGCAAACACACTCACACACTAACACACCTACAAAAACACACACAAGCCCGATCCACATACATACACCACTGTTCCGGTCATGCGCCGCCACTCACGGCGGCGCCTCCACTCCGGTAGCTCCCCACCACTCTCCGGTGGCCTCGCTGGCCACTGTTCCGGCAAGAAAACGAGGAGAGAGAAAGAACTCAGAGGAGAGAGAAAGGGTGACGGGGTTAGGGTTTAGGGGCTGTTTTTCGCCGTTTTCCGGCGAACGAGAAATCGGATTTGAAATCCGAGACCTATCCTAGATTCGTCTCGTTGAGACGAACGTCGTGTGCGAAAATCGTCTGATTCCGACAACGTTGAATTTTCCGGCCACCGGCCGGCGGCGGCGCCGGCGGTGGCCTGCCGGAGACAGAATATCGGAAATTAAAAGACGAGAAAGAAGGACTTACGTGTTTTCGTCGGGTTCGGCTCGATCGAAGAAACGGTGATTTTCGAGTCGAAACCACCTCTATTTATAGATTTTTCCGAAGTTACTATTCACCGAAAATATCCGGATCACTATTCATCGGTTGACTTTTCCCATGTTACTATTCACGTAAATATCTTCGTTTCCATTCTCCGTAAATATCTTCCGATTTTCCGAAACTTCCGATTTTGCCCCTTCCGTCGTCATTCGAGTTACGGGTCTCCGATTGACCCCTAGTTCGTTTCTATCTTCTCGTCTTTCCAAGACGCATCTTATGGTATGAAAATATTCTATATACCATGTCCATGAAAATTATCCGTCCAAGTCACGCGTTAAACACGTATCTGAAACGCACATAATAAATTAAACAGTTCAAAAATACGCACATAGTTATTAAGTCATGCGTTAAAATATTTAATTAATAAATTATGCTCATTTTGATCCGGGGCGCTACATTATTATTATTATTTTAATATTTTTATAATAGTTTCAAACTTTTAAACATTTTACAACCCTTCATAAAATGAAATTTAGATTTTAAAATTATTTTCCACATTTATGTATTAAGATTATAAACTAATTTCAAAATTTTTAATTTTGACAATGTTTAAATTTCATTATTTTAAAATTTTAATTATATCATTAAAATAAAATCATATCATTTAAGATAGTTTCTTTTGTTTCATCTCTACTCCTATATATAAATTATTAGATAGTTTATTGTGTAAGATATATGTAAAGCTTATTCTATAAGATACTTAAAAGTTATTTAGTTTTTTTTTTTTCTATTGATTGATAGTTTGGGAGGGAAAATGGCAAATCCGTAAAATTTGTCAACTTCTTTCATTATATATATATATATATATATATATATATATATATATATATGGCTAAATTACCAGCTTCAAAATGAAGGAGACCAATTTTGTCATATCCCTAAAGTACTAACCAATTTTTTATTTTTATATGTCCGGTTGTCTTTCCATCTTCATCTGATGTCAAGCAATAAATATAAGTAAAATTTTGAGTTTGACCAATTATTCATGTAATTCATGCTTAATTTTATTAGTACTATTAATGATTGGTTTTAATTTTTTGTTTTACAGATTTTGTGTTGGAACAAAAACGCATCGAGAAAATGGGGAAAGAAATGGTGCACAAATGTGGATATTTGCCACTAGTGATTTCTTTACTTGGTGGGGTGCTGAGTAATAGAAAATCTATGAGGGATTGGGAGGTTGTGAATGAAGATATCAATGTATATCTATATGATCTGGGTGATACAGAAAAAGAGACGGAGATACATGGAGTACTCAACCTAAGTTATGAAGATTTGCCTTATTATTTGAAACCATGTTTTCTAATTATGGGACTATATAAAGAGGATGAACTCATATACGTGGATGATCTTTATGCGATGTGGAGAGCACAAGGCATGATTTCACATGAGAATCGAAGAAATGAGGAGAGTTCATTGGAAATCGCAGAGACCTACTTAAGTGAGTTGGTCTCAAGGTGTCTTGTCCAAGTTGATGTCGAGGAGTTCTTACCAAGATTAAAATATATAAACTGCAAACTTCATGATGTAGTACGAGAGTTGTGTTTGTCTATTGGGAAAAAGGAGGATTTTGGAGTTGAGATTTTTGATTATCAAGGTGGAAAATTTAGTACCTTATTGAGTGAATCTTTGTCAAGTGGTAAGACACGACATTTGGCTATTTGTTTTGAAGGAGAAATGGAAGAAGAAGTGAACGATGAGATAACTACCATTGATGAAGATAAGAGCAAACATGTTCGATCTCTGATGTTCCGCAATGATGCAAATAAGAAGATAAGTATAGAAGGTGTACGCATGACTATAGCTGGTTTTCAAAAATTCAAGTTTGTTAGATTTCTATATTTTAGGAGATTTGATTTTGGCGGAAGAAAGTTACTCAATGGGATCGGTAATCTGATTCTCCTTAGAAGTTTAAGATTGAATGGGTGTGTGGGATTGAGTGAGTTACCATCGTCCATAAGCAATTTGGCTTACTTAGATAGCCTTGATTTAGATTGTTCACTTAACATTCAAGTGCCAAATGTTTTGAAAAAGTTGTCCCGATTAAAGCACTTGCTTCTTCCTTTATATGACAAGGAAGTAGTAGGAAATTATCGATTAAGATTGGATGAAGGCCTCGAGCAGTTGGAGACTTTGTTTTGGTTTGACAGTTCGGTGCATGAATTAAAATCTTTTTCGAGAATGAAGAATCTTCAGCAATTTACAGCAAGAGTATATGACAATGAAAGCTTGTCAACAGTTGTGAATGCCATTTCTACAAATTGGAAGAATTTACGATATAGTGCAATTGACATCCGACAGGGTTGCGAGTTTATTGGGAGTGAGAAAGGGTTAATGGATTTAAAGAAAGTGTTGGCATGTATGAATCTTCATCTCTTGGTGATATTTACTCAATTAGGAAGAGTACTAGAGGAGTGTGAAAACGAAATAATAACCTCAAGAATTGTTTCGTTGACGTTGCACGAATGTGAAATTAAGGTTGACCCAATGAGGATACTGGGAAAGCTGCCTTTCTTACAATTCATGCAGTTAACAGTCGGATCCTTTGTGGGAGAAGAGATGACATGTCATGCATTGAGTTTTCCTCGTCTCAACGAGCTCATACTAGAAGGTTTACCAAAGCTAAGGCAATGGAGAGTGGAGCAAGGGGCCATGCCCATTATTTCCGAATTAGAAATCCGTGATTGTCGTTGTTTGGAAATGATTCCAGATGGACTCAAATTCATTGTTACTCTCCAATATTTGAAAATTGTGGGAATGCCAGAGATACAAAAACGGGTGTCTGAAGGAGGTGAGGATTTGGACAAAGTTGGGCATATACATTCCCTTATCACCTACCCTTAGCTACTCTCAACTCAATCAGGTAACTACCCTTCAATCTCTATATTAATTATTTTGAATTTTCTAATTTATGACGAGTATTATGTTATTTTCTCTAGCCTATCTTATAAACTCTTGCATTTTTTTTAAATTTGATTCTATAAGACGGATGAACCTACATTTATAATACATGATTTAGAAATTGACTTGTGAAAATGAGTTTGGTTGTAATAGTGGGGGTTTCTCTCACAAAATTATTTTCATGACACGGTCTTATATAAGTTTTTGTGAAGTGATGTTTTCATGTGCAATTCATAATTTTCATTCTCTTCTTTTATTGTTGATTTACAGGTCATGTAAGTTTTTTTGTGAAAAATGATGTTTCTATATGTAATTCACAATTTTCCTTCTCTTCTTTTATTGTTGGTTTACAGGTTGTGCAATCAGTTGTGAAGTGGAACCGGTTATCATAGCTTTTCGCTTCTATGGTCGATAAACATATAATATGGATTTCATTTTCCTTTTAACTTGTAACTTATTGAATTGTTTGTGTTGTGTATTTCGAAGTGTGAATCCTTTTATATATGTTTATTTGCGATAAACGTTGATGTAAACATTTCAGTGTGGTAATTATGTTAAAAAAAAATATGTTGAACCAAAATCCTTATCTCTAGCTAACTCTTTTCTGCTTTTCTTTTTACGTGATATTATGCTCTTTTCCGTTATTCCATTTATTTATTTGGATGGTATTTTGTATATTAAAATTGTTTTACACATCTCTTCTTTTTGGATACAAACTAAGTACCAGGTCATTAGTAAAAGTAAAAGGTTTATCAGGTCTTTGATTATTAAGGTATTTAGTTCAAATTTTATTAACATCATCATTTGATATTATTTTTAAACGTTCTTTGATTTTATGTATAGAAAAGTTTTAAAATAAATTAATAATTTTTTTAAGATTATATTTAATTTATGTTTATTTAAATGATTTATCGTGTCAAGTCAGTAGTAAAAGTAAAAGGTTTATCCAGTCATTTATCAGGTGTAGCTGTGTAGGAAGAAAGTGTTGAAAAAAATAGGTGGGTGTGCAATAAAATGACACGAAATGGCTAGAAATACAGGACACAAATTTGAGTAAAGGTAAAAGTTAGACTCTTTCTACGTAAGATGAAATTGTCTCACTCTAGTGCTCACGATTTTCGGCATTTGTTCCCAAGATACGACTTACATCCGGTGATTATAGCACTCCAAAACACAAAAAAATGACGAACTACTTTGTATTTTAAAATCTCTCTCGACAAAGAAAAGAAGGAAGAACAAAAATAATTTCATAGAAAATTTCATGTGTATTGGATGCATATTCAATATTTATTTGATGTGTTGAATCTGTTGATTATAAAATAAGGAAGGTATATTTATAGATTTTGAGGTATCCATTTATGAAAATGTGCACCTTTTAATTTAGATCAATTAGGAATTGAACCATTCAATTGTGTTTTTCATAAAAAAGACACATCAAATGACTCTTGTTGACTTGTTACTGAATGTTCACAATTTTTGGGTTTATACCTCTTCACAAACATCTCTTATTATAGTTGTAGTACCCCGGACCAAAAATAAAACATAATTGGTTAATTAAATAATTAAACCCGTAATATTTTATGTGAGTTACTTCGTAATTGTCTATGTGCGCTTCAAGTGCTTCAAGTATACGCTAAGGTACGAATTAGACCGATGAAAATTCTAGATGTGAAACATAGAATATTTTATATCATGAGATGCGCAATGGAAAAACAAGAAAATAGAAACAAACTAGAGGTCAATCGGAGAACCGTAGCTCAGATGGCGAAGAAAAGAGCCAAATACAAAGACGAGGTAAAATGGGAAGGTAAAATCCAGATGAAGGGTAAAACGGAAAATAATATTTTAATGGATGGTAAATAAAATTTACTTGGTAAATAGTAACTTTGAAAATCTATAAATAGGGGCTCAGGCAATTCATTTTTCATCGTTTCTCCGAACGAGCCGAAAGCGACGAAAACAAGTAAGCCTCTCTCTTCTCTCCTTTTCTTCCCGTTTTCCGGTCTCCGGCGAGCCACCACCGGCGCCACCGACATCGCCGGAAATGTCGCCGGAGCACCGCCGCCGGCGCGGCGGCGCCTCCGCCGGCGGTGGCCGGAAAAATTAAAAGTTATCGGTTTCGGCCGATTTTCGTACACAACGTTCGTCTCGTCAAGACGAGTCTAGGATAGGTTTCGGATTTCAATTCCGATTTCTCGTTCGCCGGGAAACGGCGAAAAACCGACCCAAAAACCCTAACCCTAGCCTCGGTGTTGGGAATGTGGTAACGAAGGATTTTACGGTGAAGTTTTGGGTACTATTCAATGCCGGAATCCGGCGACGGGTGGACGGAGGTGGTAGCCGGCGGTGAGAGGTTTCCGGCGGGGGTGATGGCGGCGGCGGAGGGCGGCGCTACCGCGCCGGGTGGCGCCGGGAAGAGGGGCAGTCAAGCAGGCCGGCGACGGGAGAGCTGCGCGCGAGCTGCGCGCGCCGGGAAGCCACCTGCCGAGAAAACTCGGCCACCTGCCGAGCGCCGGGTGACCCTGCCGAGCCCTTCCCCGACGCTGCCGAGAAATGCCGCCTACCTGCCGAGACGCGCACCCTATGCTGCCGAGAAAACTCGGCAGCTGCCGAGAGGTGCCGGGTGTCGCCGGGTTTTTCACCCGGCGCCGGGTACGCGCGTGCCACGTCGCCCGCAACGCCGTGTTTTCGATCCGAACCCCGTTTTCTCCGCCGTACGTCGACATCGAGTTGTCACCGACGAGATGTCGTTGACCGAGGGTCGTGGGCTCGGTCAAAGTCAACCCTTTGACCAAAATTACGAAAACGCCCCTCAATCTTAAAATGCTCCGTTTGAGCTCATTTCAACTCCGATTGAGCTCATTTTTCTTCCGTAGCGACCCTACTCGTTCCCTCTTCCTCCCCTTTCGATGAAAATTACCAAAATACCCCTGAATCTAAAATGCTCCGTTTGAACTCGTTTTAACTCCGATCGAGCTCATTCTTTTTCCGTCATGACCCAAACTTCATTCTCTATCATCTTAGCTACATGGATTGATTATCCATTCTCGTCTCTCCAACTCCGATCTTTAGAGCTTTAGATCCGTTGCGTATTTAATGATTTCTTCTCCGCCGGAGTCTTTTACAGTTTTAATTATAATTATTAAAGATCTAAGAAACGTTATAACTTATGTAGGCTACTTGTGGGATTGGGCGTTGTGTATCAGACTTTGGGACTCGCTACTTGAGCTCTGAATTGTCAAATCTATAGTACTTGCTACTCACGTGGTAACCACCGAACAAGGTGGGGGTAACTTCTAAATCTTAATCTGTTTATTGTTTTCCTAGTTTATACATGAGCTGCGAGATACTACGTGCTGTGGATATATCTGTTGTGCCATACTTATACTGTTCTGGGCATGCATTCTTCCCTGCTTCTCTTCTACTACTCTTGAGGTTTGGTGGTCCTCTTGAAATACACCAGCGGTATTGATCCCGCTTGATTGGGTGGCGGGCAGATCCCGTACCCATCCTTTCCCTTTCTAATATCTGCTATGCATTTATGTGTTGTGGCAACGTGCTGGTAAACGCTTTATTTTCTTTTGGTTATCCGTCGTGTGTCATAAGATATAGATATTACTCCCACGGGTGTATTCAACGCACTCACCCCTTAATCTGTACTCACACTACAGGAACTGATGGGTTTGATAAACCCTAGAAGGAGAGAGGATGTGCCATGTCTGGACCTGTTTTGTTAAGTTGGTGTCACACAATGTTTTCAAACAAAGTCTTATTTAATTCACGTATTATAATATTTGATTCATATGATGAAAGTGAGATCCTGATGGTTAGTTCCCGCTGCTGTATTTTGTTGTGGTATCGGTATTGAGACCGATTGCTTTCAGCAGAGGCTGATTGTTGATATGTGAATGAGTCACATCATCCCTTACCTCCTTCTTCGGTCGTCTTTAATCTTCTTCTTGCTGGGTATAAAGAAAAAAAATGTGTCTCTTATCTTCTCATTCTTCACGCCCGTACGAAAACTCTGATATTTTAAGTGAAAGAAAACGGGGCGTGACAAGTGGTATCAGAGCTTAGTTCTACCCTTTGTAGGGCTTTGCTCGAACTGGTTTCAAAGTGGGAAAAGTGTGATTTTAAAACGTGGTCGGCTTTTTGAAAAGACATAGATAGGCACCATCCTCTCTCCATAGGTGACTCTCCTTGAACATAAGACTGGCGGAATATGGATGTTTACCTGATATGTGTTACTTTGTTGGTACGATATAACTGCTTGGGACTGATGGGGTGTCAATGATACTGTTTCATGATGAAACAAGCTATTAAAACCCTCTTGACGTTATTACAATCACGATGAAAGGATTTTGTGAAAACCTCTTGAAGTCACTATAATCAACACACTGCTCTAAACCACCGCCACAAACCGCTGACTGCAGCAGCATAAGCTTGTGTGCGAGTGTGGCCATTGCAGGAGTGGATATTGTGTGACTAAAAGTTGAAACTACCATGGACCCTTGTTTATAACAGGGTGTACCGATGAGTGAGTTTTCCCAATCCGTGGTTGTAATGCGTAAAGTCGGTTTTGATAACTGAGGATTATAAAACTCTTTGAGGATGTTAGTAATGGGAATTATAATATTTTGCGTATGATACATGTTTCTTGTTGGTTTGTACGAGTTGTGTATACACTTTCATACATAATAAACGGATAACGAAAGATCTGTTAAGGTTATTATATGATTTATGGAGTAGCATTTCTTAGTGCCATGACAGTTGCTATTAGTTGATCTGTTGTTATAGATTGTTGAGATTATGTGAGGTATATTATGAGGGTTAGTAACGTATACTGTCTATAGAACGATTTGTTATGAGAACGACCACAAAGGGATAAGTTGTCCATGGAGAATTCGTTTGATCACGACGTAAATACCGTAAGGGGAGCGAATACGGATATAGACTGATGATAAAAAACTCATGTAACCTCTACATGACAGATAAATAGGGTTTATGTTAGTGCTAAGATGCGAGTACCGATTGTGGAGACGCGTAAGAAGAAACCTTGACGTTAATTTTTAGGAAAGTAGAATGACGGACGATAGGTTGGTAGGGGAGTACATTATCAGATTCCTGCACCGCTGGAGGAAGTTAAGGGGTGTTAGAGGTAGGATCAGTGGGGAGCATGCGCATCTACATATGATCCACACTTTACCAAGTAAGTGGAAGAGTAGGGCGTGTTTAGTATACAGGGGTAAGCTTGTACATTCATCGATAGATTTTATATCCTTCATCGACTTTAGGAATGTAGCGAGGACGATGCTAGCGTTGTGAGGGTTGACACGGCCTTTCGACTGTTCCTGAGCCGAGACCCTATGATCCATCCAGCAGTAATCCCGAGTCGAGGGACGATCCTTGGTAGGATCTAGAGGAGGACGATCCGGAGATGGGTGGTTCTAGGGACGGAGCACTAGGATTACCTAGGGTCTCCGCTACTTCCCACAGCTGTAGTATAGATGACCTTGAAAGCTTTGATATATACCTGCCTATCTTAAGAAGTATATGTTTACGCTTCTTCACGTGTACCGCATTTTTTCTTATACCTATAGTAATATTAAGAAACCTCAACGACTTATATATATCGTAGTAGAGTTATACTGAGAGAAAGACCTCGAAAGGAACAACCGTAGCCGGTCAATCAGCCAGAACGTGAGGAGACCGCACAAGCCATGCCGCCACCATCATTTAGAAATGATGCCAAACAAATCATTGAACAGTTCCGACGATTCGGTCCACCGACTTACAATGGAAAAGGAGAACCCATCGAAGCCAAGGAATGGCTAAGATCGCTGGATCGACTCTTCGAACATTTAGCATGCACGGAAGGGCAGAAGATCTTCTGTGCCGTATTACAACTTACCGAAGGAGCCAGTTACTGGTGGGAATCACATGAAAGGACTATGTCACCAGAATTTAGGAATGCTATGTCATGGGGAGTCTTCAAAGAGGCGGTTAGACAGGAATTCCTGCCTCAATCGTACCGTAACCTAAAGGAAGCAGAGTTTGTACATATTCGTCAAGGAACCACCTCCGTAGAAGAGTATGCGAAGAGATTCAACCTATTAAGTAGGTACGCACCCCGTCTGGTGAACACGAATGTTAAGAAAGCCCGACACTTTAAAAGAGGTCTTCGTAGGGAGATCGACTCCATTTTGGCAGGACATGGGGAAATGTCTTATGCCGCGGTCGTTGAGAGAGCTCAAGGGATCGCCTCTCGTCTCTGCTTAGACAGGGAATCATCCAAGAGAGTGGAAGTAGCAACAGGAAAGAGAAAACTGATCAATTCTAGTCAGAACTTTGACCAATATCAGTCTCCACGGATCAATGCACCGCTTCTCCCTACTCCCAAACTTGGAAACTCGTGTGATAGATGCAGAAGGACACACACGGGATCGTGTCAGCCAGAGACACTAAGTTGTTATCGATATGGGGTATCAGGACACATCTCCAATAACTGTCCGAGATCTCGAAACCGATTAGTTGCAGCCCCAAACCAGCCAGAGACCCGAAGTTGCTACCGGTGTGGAGTGCCAGGACACATCTCCACAACCTGTCCAAAGTCTAGAAACCCACTAGCTATCACACCAAACTCGAGGCTAGGAGCAAACCAGACTTGAATCTTTGTCCTCACTCGCTTAGAGGTTGTCGGAAGATAGATTGTAGATGATAAACTTTTAATATTATATATAGATAGATAAATATGTAGTGATCCATACTTTGTAATAGTAATCGTACTCCTTTTGAATAACATACAAGCTGGCCATCTTTTGCCTATATATACATATATTCTAAATGAGATCGTATTTTTCTATTCAATGGAATCTATATAACTTCTTCCTTCGCATTTTGTGTTATATTTCTTCACCTATAGTTTTACGATGGTATTAGATCCGTTGCAGCACATGAACGACTAGGTAGTCGCTAAGGAACTCTAGAAGTTAGTATTCCATCTGGAAAAACGGTACGAACAAAACACCTATATCGTCATCCTAGGATTGCTTTTGAGGGTAAGATCCTTCTAGTTGATCTCCACACTTTGGAGATGAAGGATTTTGACATAATTTGGGGAATGGACTGGCTAGAGTCCAATCACGTGGTAATCAAGTACCGTGCAAGGAAGATTGTCTTCCAAGCATCGATCGAGCTGGAGCTCACATTCCATGGAACAGGAATTAAAGCCGACATAAGGATTATCTCGGCCATGGAGCAACCGAGATGCTTAGCAAAAGAAATTGCGAAGCTTGGTTGGTCAACATGGTGAACTCCGAGAGAGAACCGACTACTATCGGGAAGATGCCGGTGATCAGGAAATACATGGACATGCTACTAGAGGAGTTACTTGGTCCTTCGCTGAATCAATAAGTAACCTTCAAGATTGATCTCGTCTTAGGATCAACACTAGTGTCAAGAACTCCTTATCGGATGACACCGAAAGAATTACAATAGCTAAAACCCCAGTCACAAGAACCTTTGGACATAGGCTTCGTTAGACCGAGCGTATCGCTTGGGAGGCTCCAATGCTCCTTGTAAAGAAGAAAGATGGAAGAGTCCGGATGTGTAAAGGTTACCGAGAGCGGAACAAGCGAACCCTAGAGAACAAGTATCTACCGCCTCGAATGGAAGATCTTTTGATCAAATAAGAGGTACAAGTGTGTTCTCAAAGAATGACTTAAGGCCTGGGTATCACCAGATGAAAGTCAAAGACACAGATACATCTAAGACAGCATTCAGGATAAGAAGTGGCCACTACGAGTTTGTAGTGATGCCATTTGGACTGAGTATGCCATTTGGATTAAGCAATGCTCTAGCTGTCTTTATGGGACCTGATGAATCACGTCTTCAATCCATCGTTCGATCTTTTCATCATCGTGCGATAAAACGCACCGCAAATCATATCTCAGGAATACGTTAGAGGTTCAACGAAAGGAGTTGTCGCATCCAACAAGAGCATTAGAATGCTATTCGACAACTCTTCTCTCATCTCTTCAACTCTCTCTCTTTCTCTCTCTTATTCTCTTTTTCACTCTTCTTTAACCTTATCATAAACGTACCTGCTTCTTCGACCGAGGGAATACGACTCCTCAGCGCCAACCACTTCTCACTCTACCTCACAAGTAAAATGGTGAAAACCAAGAAGTACGTAGGATGATATCATAACGACCAGTACTATAGGTTAAAGAAGGAGAAGAATGAAAAACGGAAGTGTGGTTCGATTAGAAAGGTTCGAGAAAGGAATGGAGAAGCTTAGAACCAACAAAAGCTCAGAACATTGAGCTTAGTCATATAATCAAGGAACTTGCAAGCCTGAGTTAAGTTCCTTGACAATAAATGGAAAGATAGGAGCAACAAGGAAATAGGAGGATGAGAGTTTTGACGAAGCACCTAGTTACGCTGTGCTTGGTACGCGTCCAATTTCGAGGACGAAATTATTTTAAGGGGTAAGGAATGTAGTACCCCGGACCAAAAATAAAACATAATTGGTTAATTAAATAATTAAACCCGTAATATTTTATGTGCGTTACTTCGTAATTGTCTATGTGCGCTTCAAGTGCTTCAAGTATACGCTAAGGTACGAATTAGACCGATGAAAATTATAGATGTGAAACATAGAATATTTTATATCATGAGATGCGCAATGGAAAAACAAGAAAATAGAAACAAACTAGAGGTCAATCGGAGAACCGTAGCTCAGATGGCGAAGAAAAGAGTCAAATACAAAGACGAGGTAAAATGAGAAGGTAAAATCCAGATGAAGGGTAAAACGGAAAATAATATTTTAATGGATGGTAAATAAAATTTACTTGGTAAATAGTAACTTTGAAAATCTATAAATAGGGGCTCAGGCAATTCATTTTTCATCGTTTCTCCGAACGAGCCGAAAGCGACGAAAACAAGTAAGCCTCTCTCTTCTCTCTTTTTCTTCCCGTTTTCCGGTCTCCGGTGAGCCACCACCGGCGCCGCCGCCGGCGCCACCGACATCGCCGGAAATGTCGCCGGAGCACCGCCGCCGGCACGGCGGCGCCGCCGCCGGCGGTGGCCGGAAAAATTAAAAGTTATCGGTTTCGGCCAATTTTCGTACACAACGTTCGTCTCGTCAAGACGAGTCTAGGATAGGTATCGGATTTCAATTCCGATTTCTCGTTCACCGGGAAACGGCGAAAAACCGACCCAAAAACCCTAACCCTAGCCTCGGTGTTGGGAATGTGGTAACGAAGGATTTTGCGGTGAAGTTTTGGGTACTATTCAATGCCGGAATCCGGTGAGGGGTGGCCAGAGGTGGTAGCCGGCGGTGAGAGGTTTCCGGCGAGGGTGATGGCGGCGGCGGAGGGCGGCGCTACCGCGCCGGGTGGCGCCGGGAAGAGGGGCAGTCAAGCAGGCCGGCGACGGAAGAGCTGCGCGCGAGCTGCGCGCGCCGGGAAGCCACCTGCCGAGAAAACTCGGCCACCTGCCGAGCGCCGGGTGACCCTGCCGAGCCCTTCCCCGACGCTGCCGAGAAATGCCGCCTACCTGCCGAGACGCGCACCCGATGCTGCCGAGAAAACTCAGCAGCTGCCGAGAGGTGCCGGGTGCCGCCGGGTTTTTCACCCGACGCCGGGTACGCGCGTGCCACGTCGCCCGCAACGCCGTGTTTTCGATCCGAACCCCGTTTTCTCCGCCGTACGTCGACATCGAGTTGTCACCGACGAGATGTCGTTGACCGAGGGTCGTGGGCCCGGTCAAAGTCAACCCTTTGACCAAAATTACGAAAACGCCCCTCAATCTTAAAATGCTCCGTTTGAGCTCATTTCAACTCCGATTGAGCTCATTTTTCTTCCGTAGCGACCCTACTCGTTCCCTCTTCCTCCCCTTTCGATGAAAATTACCAAAATACCCCTGAATCTAAAATGCTCCATTTGAGCTCGTTTTAACTCCGATCGAGCTCATTTTTTTTCCGTCATGACCCAAACTTCATTCTCTATCATCTTAGCTACATGGATTGATTATCCATTCTCGTCTCTCCAATTCCGATCTTTAGAGCTTTATATCCGTTGCGTATTTAATGATTTCTTTTCCGCCGGAGTCTTTTACAGTTTTAATTATAATTATTAAAGATCTAAGAAACGTTATAACTTATGTAGGCTACTTGTGGGACTGGGCGTTGTGTATCAGACTTTGGGACTTGCTACTCGAGCTCTGAATTGTCAAATCTATAGTACTTGCTACTCACGTGGTAACCACCGAACAAGGTGGGGGTAACTTCTAAATCTTAATCTGTTTATTGTTTTCCTAGTTTATGCATGAGCTGCGAGATACTACGTGCTGTGGATATATCTGTTGTGCCATACTTATACTGTTCTGGGCATGCATTCTTCCCTGCTTCTCTTCTACTACTCTTGAGGTTTGGTGGTCCTCTTGAAATACACCAGCGGTATTGAGCCCGCTTGATTGGGTGGCGGGCAGATCCCGTACCCATCCTTTCCCTTTCTAATATCTGTTATGCATTTATGTGTTGTGGCAACGTGCTGGTAAACGTTTTATTTTCTTTTGGTTATCCGTCGTGTGTCATAAGATATAGATATTACTCCCACGGGTGTATTCAACGCACTCACCCCTTAATCTGTACTCACACTACAGGAACTGATGGGTTTGATAAACCCTAGAAGGAGAGAGGATGTGCCATGTCTGGACCTGTTTTGTTAAGTTGGTGTCACACAATGTTTTCAAACAAAGTCTTATTTAATTCACGTATTATAATATTTGATTCATATGATGAAAGTGAGATCCTGATGGTTAGTTCCCGCTGCTGTATTTTGTTGTGGTATCGGTATTGAGACCGATTGCTTTCAGCAGAGGCTGATTGTTGATATGTGAATGAGTCACATCATCCCTTACCTCCTTCTTCGGTCATCTTTAATCTTCTTCTTGCTGGGTATAAAGAAAAAAAATGTGTCTCTTATCTTCTCGTTCTTCACGCCCATACGAAAACTCTGATATTTTAAGTGAAAGAAAACGGGGCGTGACAATAGTAGACACATTTTTAAGGTCACTTTTTCATTCACTCTAAAAATTGCAACAACTGCAACAGAAAGAGATTCCTGCCACAAGTAGTAGGAAATCAGTCATTTATCAGGTGTAGCAGATCACATGGCATCTTTGCATAAATTTTGAATACAACAAATATATATATATATATATATATTATTTATGAAAGTTGTTGACTTCAGAATTTATAGAGCACAAATTCCAAACCAAACAACCAAATAACTTGAGCCGATGAATCAATCCAAAAATAATAATAATTTGAGTAGTAAATATGAACAAAAAACAGTGTCCGGTGCCTACTCAGACAAATTAGCTAGACTTTTATTTTGATCGGTCAAGCTGGCTAGAAATAACGTTTTTATATATCAAATTGAGAGTAAACTGCTCTATATACTTGAATTAATACAATGATTTTGGAATCAATTTTTGATCCTTTTGAATGATAATTGAGACTCTATTTATAAACTTAGCCTAAGATACATTACTTGGGGTGTGACGACTAGGATTTTACCGATGCATAATTTGATAATTAACTATCTAAACCCCTAATTATTTGATTTATTTTACGTGCGTTTCAGAAAATTTAATTATAAGCATACTTTAATTAAGTTAACGTTTGGGAGATTTATTTCGTAAAAATACAAAGTCGACAAAATAATTCATAAGTGGGACGAGATGAACGAGAACGAAAAATCGAACAAAACGCAAAAAGAATGGATCAAATCGGAGTTCGTTTGATATCCCAAATTAATTAATATCATAAGAATGGTTAGTATAAAGTTTAAGATTATAATAATTTTAATTATATAATTAACCAAGGTATATAATACTATTCCTATCCTAAGTAAAAAAATATCATACACTAAAATTAACCTAAGGTAATATTTCATGAAAAGCTCCTCCTTCTCTCATCCTCTCCGGCGTCGCCGGAATTTTCATCGAACCGAAACGTATCGTAACCTACACCATCTTGAAGCTCTCGCCGAGCCCGTTCCAACCCCGGGCTCGGAATTGTCATCCGCCGCCGCGTTCGCCGGCAATTCGCCGGAGAAGACACGGCTTTCTCTCTAGAAAACCCTCACTTTCTCTCTCTTCGTTCTCGGCCATCCGGCCACCGATCGGGGCGATTCTTGAGCCTAAAGTGAAGTTCTTGTCGAGCCCGTCTCAATTCTAGGCTCGGATCGTTGATCGGACCGGCCAAACTCCGGTGGTGGCCGGTCAAAGTTCTGCATGCAATGTGTTTCTCTCTCCTCTCCTTTACCCTCTCTCTCCCCGATCATCTCTCTCTCTCGCGATCATCTCTCCCTCTCCATCTGGTTTGATGCGCCGCCGTGGGGACGATCGGCTGGCACAAGGGGCGCCGGCAATGGTTGGTGTTGGAGTTGAGATGGGGCTGTGTTTGGATGTTTTGGGTGGTGGTGTTTGGCGGCGACTTTCCCAGCGTCGCCGTGGTCAGAGAAGGCCGGCGCTCGGTGCGCCGGCGAGGAGGAGGGTGTTGGGGCGGAGTTCGCCGGCGGCAGGGGCCACCGGCGCCAGAAACTGGAGTTGGCAGCGGCGGGGTGGCGGGAGCAGTGGTGGTTGGGGGTTGGGGTGGGTTTTGGGAATTGGACCTTATCCAGGGACTTCCTTGCAATTTTTCAAAGTTCGGCTTATTTTCAGTTTGGTCCTCTAGCTTCTTTTCTATACATTTTGGTCCTCAAAGTTTTGGAAACTATAGTTTCAACCCCAAAACTTCTCAAGACTTGGATTTTCACCCCAAGACTTTCCGATATTGCAGTTCGACCCCTCCAGATTTCTGAAACTTCGTTTCGACCCTAAAACTTATCTGTAATTACAGTTTTACCCCTCAAACCCTCCAAACCCTAAAACGCTTCGTTTAGCTTCGTTTCTTATCCGTTTTAATCCGTTCTCGTCTCTAAAGCTTCCTTTTTGATTCCTCTATATTTCTAGACCTAATCGGGTCGAGTTCTGTTCTATTTTCAATTCGTCGTTTCTTTCGAGCATTTAATTATAATCGCTTAAATAATTACATAATCTAATAATTTTACGTTGTGTGTTTGTAGGCCCAAACGCATCGAACTCATCACTGAATTAAAAGGAAATGAACGTGTTAATCGTACCGCCCAAGTCGAGGTGGGGGTAATTTTTGAATTAATGTTTAACTTACGTTTATCTTGTATAGTCGCATGCTAGGGTTTTCGATGAATTATATCATGATGATGAACGTTATATGATTTACGATTTGAGATTATGAGCATGAAATATGATTGATGATAGCAGCATGCTATTAAGTGTTATACATGTCTGTATTTATATGCTTTGTCTACGTGCTGTGAATTGAATCTGTTGCTGGGATTGAGATGAGGATATGTGTTCATATGCATGGTCTTTGGAGAAGACAGGTTGGGATTAAGTCCTAACAGAAAAATGGAGGATTGGTGAAGTCCCCCTGACCAAATAATCATCTGGAGAATAAGGTGGTAGGGTAAGGCGGGATATACCTGCGCCCACATCATTTACGTGTTGTGCATTGTAATTGCTGTGATTAACTGCTTATCTGATTTAAAGTTTCATGTTAATTTATGAATTTGCTTCCACGGGGTGTATTTCTATGCACTCACCCCGCTTACGTGTTCGTTACAGGTGATGATTTTGTTGGGAGAAGATGAAGGGGGAGATGTGCCCTGTCTGCTAAAGTTTCCCCTTTTGTTATTTCGATATTTTGTTATGATGTTTGATAACTGTTTCAGAACAACGTATGCTTACGTTTTCTTTTGGGTTTAAACACGTTTTTTCTTTATAGAATCCGCTGCTATACATAGTTAACTTTCAAAGTTCGTTATATATATATATATATATCATCTTCGTTTCTCTTTTCTTTCTTTCTTCTTTCCTGCACGCCTGTCGGGGACACTCTGATAAATAAAAAAAAATGTTTTTCCTAAATTTATTAATCTTTTGCAATAAAATATGGTTAAGTTTCGGGGCGTGACATGGGGAATAAAAACTAAATCTCTTGATTTTAGGATCTAGATAAGGAAAATATGGATTTGAATCTATCTAAATCGGATATGATTTAATTTTGATTTGTTTCCTTCTTTGAAAATCTTCTCTTGAAATATTAAACTTTCAAGTCTTTTGAGCTCTTTTAGGACGATGACCTAAGTGATCTCTAGTCATCTTCTCATCTTTATTACTTTAGGTCTACCTTGGATGATATGAAAGTTTAGTGAGTTTCTGGTAGGCTCATGATCCTAGCTCTTCCTTATGGCTTGTATGGACCGTTGATTCTCTGATCGATTAATTATTCTCAACTCTTCTAAGTTCTTGTATTCTCTGGTCGTTAAGCTCTTCTAAGGTAGTTGAGTTCTTCCCAGATGAGATTGATTTTGAGTACTCCGGTCATCTGAATTTTCCATGTCTTCAGCTCTATCTTGGTCGCCTACTAGGACTAATAAATCTCTGATAGGCTCGACAACCTCTGGTTGGCTCGGCCAACTTTGGTCGGCCGAATCCCAGATTGGTTATCCGAAGATTCATCTTTGGTCGGCTCATGACCTCAGGTCAGCTCATGACCTCGTATTGACCATCTTTGGTTGGCCTCTTTGACTGGCTAGGAGTCCAACCCGAGCTCAACTCGGGTCGGTGCTTGATTCTATCTTTAGTCGGCCTATTAAGGTCGATGAATCTCTGATAGGATTGTTGTTGTGATAAAAACTAACATTACTCAAGTGCACGTATCGTGACAAGTAATATAGTGGACTGAAAAGTCCAGATATTGAACCCACAGGGAAAATAATAACTATCTATTCTTAAGTACTAGATTCTTACAACTTACGATCCTATCCAGCGAATCCAATTTGAAAGTTGATTGTTTTAACAACTAAAATTAAACTATGAAAAATAAGAAAATAGTGAATGCAATTATGCAAAGAAGAATTAAACGAAGATTTATCAAAATAAGCAAACCTAGGATTTTATCTCCCCTTATGTGTTTTAACTCCCCCTTACTCTTTTTTCATGCAAGATTTAATTCCCGATTCCTAACCTGAGATGCTAATATAATCATACCCCGTTTCCACGTGATGCATGAATCTAATGCTATGAACAATTTACTGTATTCCTACGCAATTAAATTCATAACAAAGCATTAAACATAAATCCCAAATATGACTTCCTAAGGTGAAATCTATATTCCTACGATTTCACATGCAATTAAACACTATCCTGTTCAGTTAACTCGAATGACCTTCTACCACCATTCTAATCATCAAATCAATCTTCCGATATAAATTTGACAATAATATAAAGACACACAAATTGACCAGATTCATGCACTTAATAAAAAACAAGTAGAAGAAAGAATCGTAAATTAAACTTGCATTAGAATCAAAATAAGGGATTCGTAATTCACCACATAGAGTTTGAATAAAACCCTAGAAAAAAAAACTCTAACTACTCATTGTCATAAAATGAAGAAGTTCATAAAGAGACAAAGGAAAAAACTATGCTTGAATTGTTGTCGATCTTCTCTTTTTTGTTCGATCGTCTTCTTCTTGTCTTGTCGAGTGTAAGTCTCTTTTTCTAGGTCTTGGCAATGTGTTTATATAGATACCATGAGGAAGATGAGTCCTTTTTTCATTGAAAACACAAAAATCGCATCTTTTTAACAACCTGCGATACGAGTACCGCAGTCTCCAAGACAATACCGCGGTACTGAGATACACATGTTGATCCTTCTGTAAGCCGATACCGCGGTATCCAAATTTGGATATCGGGGTACTGAGATGCAAATTCCAGCTTCTATTTATTTTATGCAGGCACCGCGGTCTTGACCTTTTTCTTCCATTTTCTCCCCCTTTTCACGCTTTTTGTCTCTGCCACCCCATGGTACCTACAACAACCAATATTTTGCAGTTACAACTCATTTTTTTGACCAAGATAACCCAATAATTATACTTACGACCATGTGTATCGAGTGTATTTTACACACTCAACACTTGTGTTCTTAGGTTGGCCTTGTTAACTTTGGTTAACTCAAGTATTGGACTTGTGCCCTAGCCGACTCAACCTTGATTCTTTTGGCCTCAGCTCATCCGATGTCTTTCAACTTTGGTTTACCTCGGTAAATCTGAGGTTTCCCCACCTTGGTTCACCTTGACTTAGCTCGACTCACCTTAGCTAATTTGAGGTCTTTAGACCTTAGTTCACCTCGACTTATCTAAGGTCTTCCAATCTTGGTTTACCTTGGCTCACCTCACCTCATCTAAGCTAATCTGAGGTAGGCCCTCGACTTCCTTACCCGGATTATTGACGACTCTTGTCGGTCGGGTTTCGAGGTCGGGTCCGCACCTAGCTCAGTCACCCTCTGGTCAGGTCGGAACTTAACTCTGCCAACCTCAAATCGGGTAGGCATCTAGCTCGACCAAACTTGGATTGGGGTCGGCACCTAGCTCGACCAACCTTTGGTCCTCCACATGTTCAATTTTGTTCCATTTGGATTAGGGGTACAACAAAAGTAAAAGATTCATTGAGACGTTGACTTAATTTATAACGCCAAACAACTAGTTTACTATCTGAATTTGGTTAATTCAATTTAAGACTTTGATAATTGATATGTATTTTCCACAATTATGTTTGGTCTATTATGACTTTATGGGCTATTGAGCCTCGAAAAGGCACATATGATGTTCTGATCTATATTATGCCGGTCTTTTAAATTCGAAAATATTTAAATCAACAAAAATAGTATGTATTGATGTACCACCCTAGAAAAGTTACAATGAATAATTTTTCATGAACTCTTGAAAATAAAAGCAAACAAAAGATAATATTTTAAGAAAATATCAGATTTGATCTTCTAAAGTTTGGCTTTTATCAAATTTAGAATCCATATATATATAAGTTCCACATCATCACAAATAGTCTTATAATTTTTCAATTTTCATCACATTTTGATTCTCATTGTTATGAAACCGTCTAACTTAAAGAAATTAACTAACATCAAGTTTTTGGAGGGAATCTAACCAATAAGTGCGATTCATTTTATATCTATTTGCCATAAACCTTTTATTTAATGTTTTCAGTGCAATAAAATTCAAAAGTTTTCATGTTCAAACCAATTTTTTTCTCAACACTTTTTTTGTTTTCCTCTTTACATGCTTTTTACGTTAGATTTTGTAGAGTATAAAATTCTAGTCGAACACCAAAGTAATTCAATCCAGTTTGAATGAAGTGAACTGAAAAATAATAACAATGAACAAAAGACAGTGCTCAGTGCTTACTTGAACAATATAGATATTTAGGTCAGGCTATTATGATCGGCAATTTAGGTCAGACTATTCTGGTCGGTGACCAGAACATATTTTATATATACTTGAGAGGAAAACTCTCTCTATATGCTTGAAATACAATAATTTCAAAATCATTTTGAATGAAGCTTACACCTAAGATATAATACTTGGAGATTAAATCACTAGATTTTAGGGATCTAAATAAGAAAAATACAAATTTGTTCCTATCTAAATCGAAATTTGATCTTTAATTTGTTTCCTTCTTTAAATATTTTAAGTTTGAAGATCTCTTCTTTAAATGAATCTTCTAAGACGGTTTAGGTCTTCCCGAATGAGATTTTATGTATTTTCTGGTCATCTGGTTTTCCATGTCTTTAAATCCACCTTATAGATGATTTGCATAGACTGTTGAATTTCTAATAGGCTTGTTATTTTAGCTTGGCCTATATACCTCTGATTAACTTCTTGTAGGTCGGCTCATCTATATTTGGTCGGCCGAGCACTAGTTCGATCCTCAAAGATTTCACTTCGATCAGCTCATTCTGGTCGACACCTAGCTCAACCCAATTAGGTGATCGGTCGAGCCGAGTTCGGATAGGGGGTCCAACAGTATCCTATATTTCAAAATTGTGTTCCATGGTCTTTTACTAGACAAAAACCTTTGTGCACCTGGTGCACAAACCCGACCCACCACGCGTAGGCACGTGCCCGTACGCGTCAGCAGGTCGCGCACAAAATTAGCCCAAACATGCTCCTTGGTGTCAGACATTTATGTTATGTTAGCTATATATTTTAGTAGTGTTAGTCATATATTTTAGTTATGTTAGTCATACCTTTTGTAATGTTAGTTGTACCTTAACATTTTTTTAGACAAACATATTAACCTTTCATTCTTTTACTTATGTTTATTAGTCATACATTTTAGTTATGTTAGATATATCTTTTAGTTATATTACATAAATGTATGTCTATGTTGATATAATTGTATAAGTAATATCACATAAATGTATGAGTAATATCACATAAAGGTAAACATGTACAAATTGTGGTGAAATTAGGGTTTTTTTTTTTTTTGAGTTAAATGTATTAAATAAAATTATGATATCTGAACATAAATATATAACTAATACAACATAAATGTATAATTATTGGATGTGTATGTGTGCATTTGAGTGCAACTTTCTTTTCTAATGGATGTCAATTATATGTACTTCAAAAATTCTACAAATTAATGATGACTAGCTATTTAGTCCCAAAATCGATGATGATGGGAACAACAACTACTATTAGTATTATTATTACCTATTTGATATTAGTGTCGTTGTTAATATTTTTTTATTGCTATTATTTTTCAACACATTCTTTAATTAATTTTATGCTTCAAACAAATTTCAAAGATTTTAAACAATTTTTCAGATTAATTATAAAATTTTGTTTATTTATATGATTTACTACGTCAAGTACTCAGCAGTACAAATAAAAAGTTTAATATTACATAGGAAAACATTGAGCCACAATACTAGTAAATCAGTCACTTAAATGAGTGTAGCAGGGTACATGTGTCCTCTCTTTGTAGAAGATTTGAAAACAAATGATTAAGTGAGGTATTGTCTTCTAACAATTATAAATTAAACTTGTTTAAAAAAAATCAAATTGAACTTAATTTATAACGCCAAACATATATTAATATGCCATAAAATGTCAAACTAGTACTTTACGCTATGAATTGTTCTCTTCAATCCTTAATTTGATTATTAAATTTAGACATTGATAAATGATTTGATCCTCTTCAAGATGAAATGTGTAATTTTCATGTTTGATGATTAACCATAATATCACAATTGTGAGTGTATGGGTACTACAGCCCTGTTACTCTGTCCATCGTGGACACGTTAATATGTTTTTACTGTTAATATATTAGATATCTAATATATCTACTAATTTCACATTACATATATAATTTAAAGAGGTGAAATAGTGGGCACATTAAAAATTACCTATGATGGGAATTTTAACATTTTCTTGGGCCACTAAGCCTCAGTAAGACAGTAAATCCCACATGTACGTTCCTATCTATATTTGGACGATGATTTAAATGCAAAAATCAAGTTAAAGCATGATCGGTTTTCAATTTGTAACCTAAACTTTCTTTTATCCAATTGCTACCTGAAGTTCAAGAGTTTTTCAAAGTGTAACCTAAACTTTTCTTTCGACAACTTTTCGGGCGAAATGCACATCATATGACTTGCATGTTACTTTTGGAGGGATAAAAACGACCTGAAGTATGATCGTTTTTCAATTTGCAACCTAAAATACGATTTTTTTTTTATCAATTTGAAACCTAAACATTTTTTAAATGACAAATTTATCCTTATGAAAATCACGTGTTGTGCATTTCGCAGGAAAAATTGTTAGGAAAAAAAATTTAGGTTGTACTTTGAAAAACTTTTAAACTTCAGGTTGCAATTAGATAAAAAAAAACATTTAATTAGGTTGAAAATTGAAAAACAATCATACATTAGGTTGATTTATATATATATATATATATATATAATGTAATACTTTTGTTCGCATAATGTATTACATGATCATAAACTAATTTTGTCTTACAAATCACGAACCTTATAGTTCAAGTGGTATCACACCTTTATAAATATGAAAATTGTGCGACAATCTGAATTTGAATTTGGGTCATGCAAGTTTTCTAGTTTTTATTGTCCTTCTCCCTCGCACTCCTCCAAACTCATTAAAAAAAAAAAAAAAAGTAGAAATATATGATAAATGTGAATTCTCCTAATTCTTTTTTGGATCCGATTGTTTTCTAATAACTCAACCCAATCTGATCCGTATGTATGAGATCCGTAAGACTATGTTATGCAAAACTCACTCATATAAATCATTTAGATCAAAAGAGATAAATCGTAGTAAGCAAACCGCATCCAATAGATTCGACCAATCAGTAAATTTATTTGAATTTAAACTCAAACATCATTTAGATCACAAGAGATAAATCATAGTAAGGAAACCACACACGATAGATTCGACCGATCAGTAAATTTATTTGGATTTAAACTCAAACATGTGATGCAACTCTATTACACTTGACCAACCCAACAGAGTACTTCTCTTGAACATAATTGCTACTGCTAGAGAGTTTAGAAAGAAACATCCAAATAATTATAATAGAAAATTACAAATAAATTTTATTTTCTCTGACACGATGCCTCAAAAGTCAAAACAATCGTATTATCTAATAAATAAATATTTCCAAAAAAATTAAATCAAGCCCAATTCTCCTCAATACGACCGTCAATGGACGATCAAAACCCCGATCGCACCACCGCCGGCGAACGCATCAAGCTCAACGTCGGAGGTAAGCTATTCGAAACCACTGTCGCTACTCTCCGGTCCGGCGGGCCGGATTCCCTCTTATCCGCCCTCTCGAACCGGTCGGCTCACGACCCGGTCTTCATCGACCGGGATCCGGAAATCTTCTCCATCCTCCTCTCTCTCCTCCGCTCCAACCGCCTCCCCTCCACAGCCAAACGCTTCTCCAACCAGGAGCTCATCGACGAGGCTCTCTACTTCGGTATCGAGTCCCAACTCAGGTCCGCACTCGCCCCGAGTCGACTCAGTGGAATAGACGCCTCCCTGTTCACCACCGTCAAACCCTCATCAGACAGCGTCGTTTCGGACTTCAACGCTATTGAATCCGATGGATCGTTATGGGTGGGCCACGGCGGCCAGATCACGGTCTACGATTGGAATCTCAGCCACACTGCGACGGTGCGTACGCATCTGGATTTCATTACTTCGGTTAGGAGAATCCGACCCGATATTGCTGCCGTCGGATCCTTACACGGGTCGGGGTTGCATTTGTATAATATGGCTAACGGCCGCCGAGTCCACTCGGCCGAGTGGGTCGACCCGACTGATGTGAGGATATACAGGGCCCGAGTCCACGCGATTGCTGACTCGGTTGATTCGGTTTTCGCTTCATACAATTGCCAACACGGAGAGAATTGCGTCTTGATGATTGATAAATCGACGATGGAGATTTCGTCGGAGATTGGGAGAATGCCGGGAAATTCAGCAAAACATATGGTTCCGACGAAGCTGACGTATGTTCCCGACGTGGGGGTGTTGGTGGGGAGCTCTGTGACGTCAGGAGCATTTGGATATTCCGGGTATATTCGGTTGTGGGATCCGAGAACTGGAAATGTGGTTTGGGAGACCAACGAGCCGGGCTCTGGTCGGAGCAGCCGGTTTGGAGACTCATTTGCGGATGTGGATATTGATTTGGATGAGCTGTCATTGTTCAAGATTTGCTCGAAATCTGGTGATTTGGCTATGGCGGATTTGCGGAAGCTGACCGATGATCCATGGCTCTATCTTAAGGAGAGGAATCCAAGCATGAGGAATGTGGGACGAAATGGTGGTGGCAATTTCGTAGTGCATTGTTATCGTAAGCAAGCGTTTGTCGGGAGAGAGGGTGAGCTGGAGGTTTGGTCGAGAGTCGAGGAAAATGGAAACGAGAGGATTGTTAGTGAAGATATGTATAGGAGGAATTATGTTGATAAAGTTACGGATTCAGAACGAGGGGTGATCAAGAAAATAGAGGGTGGTGGGGATAGGCTCTTTGTGACTCGAGAAGATGTTGAGGGAATTGAGGTTTGGCAAAGTTCTTATGGTATTCTGTCCATCTAATGTTGTGAATCTTGTGCTGTATTTTATGAGATTATCATCCTTAGTCTCTGTGGGCTAGCTAGGCCTCTTGATTGTATCCATAGAAATATAGAAGTGTCATCTGTGCACATTGTCGAATGATAGAAAAATCTGATTCATTTGGTGGTTGGGTGTCACCTTTGCTATGTAATCTTTTTCTGTGGCAATTCTGAAATGTGATCCACAGGCCTTACTCAACAAATCCTTAGAATTGTAAAAAATCTTTCCATTTGAGTGTATGACAAGTACAAGTGGGAATATGAATGTACATGCCATGATTTTTGCTTTCTAAAACTTGTTCATATGTAACTTCATATTTGAATGGAATATTTTCTGCCTTGCTTAGTTTGATTGTTTGGTAGACTTTGGCATGCTAACTATCAATCATCGCCTGATAAAGAACTCTAAAGCGGTGGAGATAAAGTGTATCTATTGCCATCTTTGTGTATTAGTATGCTCCAAGAGATTGGAAGGAGATGCAGGTCAAAGGTAAGCCCTATGGTTTTGGCAAAGGAATATTCTTGATTATATTTATTTTTAATTATTGGTTCTGTCTATGAGCGTCTTATACACTACACATTGCTTCTCAGGTTGAATTTAGGCCTGTTGTAAATACGAACGATGGTTTTCAGTTCTCAATAGAGGTTGGTACCTTGAACATTGTATCATATGAATGTCTTTTGAATTTCTCTCCTCAAATGCTGAAGTAAATTGAAATAGGAACTCAGTTACAAGAAGCTCTCTTAATGGAGATGAGGACTCTAATCTCTGGAATGTTTGGGGTTTGGATTGAAACATCCTCGTGGCTGTTAGTTTACTCCTCTGTATCTATATGGTTTCTTGAATCCCTTCATGCTTGTGATTCTGTATTGCTTGGTTTAGCTGAATTGCTTATGGCAACACCAATGGGAAGAATTGAAAAAAAATAAAAACTGTGTTCCACTTTTATCTTGGAATCTAACAGTATGGCTTTATTTTCATTATATATTTGCTTGATCATATAACTATATCCTTTAGAAAATAGGTTAAGTGACACTATTATGCTTGTTATGATATTTTGCCTTTTGTTGGATAAGCAATTAGGAACCAGTGCAGTGGAACTTGCAATGCTGTGTTTATGTGGTTCAGGGGTCATTTTATGAATTTAGAAATAGTAGTGGAATTTGTTATTAGATTCTATGAAAATGTGAGCGTTATAGATATATGGGGTTTTTAGTTGAGCCAAAACATAATAAAGTTTTAATGGAGAGAGATGCAGTCTGATGTTGTATAAATGGTCTTTGGTGTTTGGTTATTGTAAAGCCTGCATCAGAACAACTTCCGATTGATCAAAGGCTTTAGGCAGCTCCGTCCCTCCAGACTCTATCAAGCAAGAAACAATACTTCCAACCTCGACGACGAGGCATGCTTCAACAATACATTATACATTTTTTCGCCATTCTCACACGCTAAAGCTCTCTCCATAGCACTGAATGATCTTCTCCAATACGGATTTCTCCTTCACAACAAGACTTGATCCCCATTAATGAAGGCAAAAAGAAACCACTTAATTCACCTGATCAAAAATCTAATCAAATTTCACTTCTATGTTGAGTTTTCTCGAGTTGAGATATTTCTTTTTCTTGGAGGGGAGGAGAGAGAAAGAAGAGTCAGGGGGAGGTAACAGGTTTCCGCGACGGTGTCACCGGATTTGGATATTTTTATTAATTTTACCAATTAAAAATTTCATGTCACCGTCAACTTATCCACATCATTATTAATTCGTCATAAAGTCCTAATTTGGGGTCAAGCGATATTTTCCACGAAATCTGAAATTTCCAATCAAATTTTGATTGAAATTGAACAAATTATTAAATTGTGTGATTAAATTAAAAATTATGATAACTATGAGATTAAAATCAAAATAATTATGAGATGAAAAATGATTTGAATAACAATTCAATCAAATAATCATATCAAACCATTAAATCAAGGAAATACTGAAATGAAGGCAATATTGTACAAATTTCATACATGAAATCCCCAAGGAGATCCAATTGTGTCCAAGGTGAAAGAAAGTCAAATCCCTCCCGACTAATTTCCACCCTCCCCATTAGAAAGTGTTCACCAGTGATCCACTCTATATTTGTTACAAATGGTCGAAAAGAAAGATAACATTGGATTTTAGTTTAATATCATTTTTGATCATATATGTTGATATACATATTAATAGAAAATATACCTTTATTACAAAATATAAATATAATAAATATGTCTTATATGTTCTATAATCTTCCTTTAAGTCTCAAAATATATAATAATAAAACCCCATCCAATTAAATATTATTATAGCACCATCCAAATTCATTTAAGTTTGTTTAATCACAGCAATTCTCTTTATATATATATATAACTAAAATCTGCAAATTCATCAATATCATAATACCCTTAATTAATCTACCCCAAAGTAACCCTCTCTATTTTTCCTAAATTTAATTTCATAGCAGCAACTAATTAAAACAAACTACTAAATTGATACTCGAAATATGGAGATAAGGAATCTGAATTAGTGGATAAAAGACCCGTTAAATGAGGTATTCCATGGAAGATCCTTTCTTCTGCATCATAATAGCCACACGATCAGTTGCCGTTGGGTTTGTTCACCATTCTAGAGAGAAGCAGCCACATATTCTCCTACACTCATGGGATAAGTTGATGTTTCTGATTTACACCCAACGAAAAACGTGCTAAGCTCTACATACTATCATCTCTATATATACACGTATACATAAACCCTAGTGCCACCCTCCTACTCTCTCTCTCTCTCGGGCAAACATACCTCCCTTTTGGTTCATGGCTATTCGTAGCTTGAACTCAAAGCTTCCTAGCACCCTCTCCAGCTACTGCCGCCGCCTCCAGTCCTCCTCCGCCGCCTCCATCTTCTCCGGCCGCCGCCTCAGCTTCACCGGAACCCCCGACCCTAACCCCGGCCCTGGTCCCGACCCTAAACCTGAAAACCCTAAACCTAACGACCCCGAGGAGCCGTTTACGATCAATCTTGAGGATTCGAAGAAGCTCTTTTCGTCTGTTTCGACGTCGAAGCTGATGACCACGGCGTTCTATCTCCACCTGGTTTCGAATGAGTTTGTGATCGATATGGGCCTGCAGGTGATGGCCTCAGGCCTCATGAAAAGCCCGGTTTCGAGGAAGGTGGTGTTGGAGTCCATTCAGAGGACTATCTACAACCATTTCTGTGGGGGGAGAGATCTGAAAGAGGCTGATGAAACTGCGAGGAAGTTGTGGCAGTCTGGGCTTAGTGCCATGTTGGATTATGGATTGGAGCATGCAAATGATAGTGATTCGTGTGATAGGAATTTGGAGCAGATCTTGCAAACCATTGATTCTACCACGACTTTTCCCTCTTCTCCTGTAAGAGCATCAACATTCGTGTTTTTAAAAGTATTTGTTAATAACAAAAACATACTTTAGTTAATTCATGTAAGAGTGTTTTAATGTGTGTTATTGAGGTGTTCTTTATGAAAAACACCTCAAATTTGTGAGAGAGAGAAGAGAAAATATATTAATGTTTTGAAGTTAATTGATGTAAGTATGTGTTTTTGGAAAATGGATGTTTTTAAATTGGGCAGGTGGCATGTAGGACCTACAACAATGAGTGTTATTTGTGGTGGAAATTTGCTAAATCAAGATTGAACTAATGATGTTTGCTTATATACAGATCAGCTTCGTGGTGGTGAAGATTACCGCGATTTGTCCGGTGGGTTTGCTCAAGAGGGTGAGTGATCTGCTGAGATGGGAGTACAAGACGAGCTCCATCAAGCTTCAATGGAAGCACGAAACATTTCCGATATTTTCTGATTTGAGTGCCTTTTACCACACTCCAACGGAGCCGGAGCCTTTAACGAGGGAAGAAGAGTGGTCTCTGGAGTTAGCATACGAGAGATTGATAAAGATTTGTGAGAAGAGCTTGGGAGCAAATATTCCATTGCTTATTGATGCGGAAGAAACGTCGATTCAACCAGCTATAGACTATTTCGCGTACTCAGCAGCTATAAAGTATCATAGGGATGACAAGCCGTTGATATTCAACACGATCCAAGCTTATCTGAAAGACTCGGAACAGAGATTAGTTATAGCAAAGAAAGCTGCAGATGAAAGGGCAGTACCTGTAGGTTTTAAGATAGTTAGAGGTGCGTATATTAGGATTGAGAGACGAATAGCTGATTCTTTGGGGGCTATCTCTCCCATTCATGAAACTATCAACGATACTCATGATTGTTACAATAAATGTACTTCTTTCATGCTCCAACAGATTGCTAAAGGCTCTGGTTCTCTTGTTCTGGCTACCCATAATCTTGAATCAGGTATGCAACTTTTCTAAATCAACCTTTTTTGGCATGGATTTATTTTCATTTATATTATGCCAATTAATGCATGTGAAGAAACTATGTGTTTTTGAAATGCATAAGGTTGTTATTGGTCTGTTTTGGATTTGACGTGGATTTTGTAAGTCTGAATTTGGAAAGTTTGTGTTTGTTTTGGATTTTGTAGGACAAATTATAGTTTTTTGTCGTTTTAAAATTGTGAATTGTAGAAAAAGTAGGATGAGATTATAGAATTTAGTAAATTGGAATCTACACATGATCTGAGCTCATCCAAAATCCGGATGAGCCAAATCTGTAACAAACATAGTTTAAGCTTTTAGATGAAATGATCGTTTAGACTGGACTTGAGTTTGAACAATTTGGGTGTTCCTTCTATAGTATAATAGGGAGGTAGTGGTCTCGTCTAAGTAGTTATTCGAGGTTATAACTGATGTCTTATAAGATGTTTTAAATTTGTCGCATTTGTAGGCAAAATGGCTGCTTCTCAAGCGGTAAACTTGGGAATAAAAAAGGAGAACCAAAACCTGCAATTTGCTCAACTCTATGGAATGGCAGAATCACTCTCATTCTCATTGAGAAATGCCGGTTTTAGGGTTAGCAAGTATTTGCCATATGGACCCGTTGATCAAATCATGCCCTATCTTCTAAGGAGGGCAGAAGAGAATAAAGGTCTCTTTTCCACTTCATCCATCGATAGGCAACTCATAAGGTAACAACACATTTATTGATCTATACTCACTACAAACAATATGTTTGTAATTAGGTTGGATTACAATTTTACACTTGTTTGTGTGCAGGAAGGAGTTGTTGAGGAGATTAAGACCTATTGATATGTAAGGAGCAATTGATGTCACAATTTAACTTCATATCATGTTGTCATTGAGGTTAATTAATAGGGTAGAAGTTGGATTAGATTAACAAGTTTTATGGTTAGTGAAATTGTACATGATCTAGAAAAGCTTTTTTCTATCTTTGAAGTACAATGACTTAACCATAACACTAGTTTAGATGGTGTGTTTTTTTTCCCTTTATCATTTAGGATGTTGTTTTCCGATTGTTAGTAAATTGATATAACATTTTCCTTTTATGACTTGGTGTTTTTGAGTTCATTCATACGGGTTTTAAATTTAAATGAAAAAATGTAGCTATCTTCCACATTTCTACGGAAAAAAATTGGGGGAAACCAACAAACTACATTACACGAGACGAAGTCCACTCAATTTACTTCATTTTATTATTAAGTTAAAACGGGTCATCTACGTTCTAATCTCCTGAACGAGGCTCTATTTCATGGATCTTGATTTGTAAAACAGTGTGACAAGATAAGATAATCTTAGCTAAACAAATGGATTTATATTTCATGATTATAAATTGTGACATAACTGAGTTAAGTTGAATTTTCCATGGGATTATAATATAAGGACTGTTTGCTACGTATAAATGTTTTCTCACCCACAAGAGATATAATTTGTCTTCCTAAAACAAACCTTAAACACATGATCGGGGGAAAAAAAAAGACCCTGCCAACAAAAAATGTTTTGAATGTAAAAAAGTGGCATTAAGTGAACTTCAATATTTACTCAAATCCATATTGGATGATATTATATAACCTCTATTTTAATGAACTTGCAGTAGAAGACACGTTTATAATGTATTTTGTCAAAGTTAAAAAAAAAAATTCAGGTATAAGAAATTTGATAATTTTAATAACTTCAAAAAACTAATAAATAATCACCTGAGAGGTGTCTGAGTGTGTGCTTGTTTTTGGATAATTAAAAGATGACAAAAGAAAGTATTTCAAGATTCCTAATTCCAAAAGAAATACAAACAAAGTGACGTCCATAACAATCCAGCAACAGTAAAGAAGTGATGGTCATGTAGAATCTTTTGTACTCTTGATATGATCAAAATCAATTACATCTCAACAACAAAAATTGCATACACCAAGCATAGATGCTTCCATGAGTTATCGTATTGCGTATTCTAAATCCATTTGAACCTACATTTCCACATCTAGAACTAAATTTTGATTGTATAAAAAAAAAGGCGAAAAAATAAGATGTAAACAAACATCTAGAGTTGAACTTGAGGCAAAGCCCAGTAAATAGTAAAGAACAATGTAAGATCAAGAAAGATAATAAATAGGGACGAAATTTCCTTGCAGCTCTCATTTGCTTTGCAGCATCATGATCTCTGCATAAGATAATAATTAGATATGAGAAAAGGAGCAGTAGATCACACATACCATCAAAATAAAACAACAGTAAAAGTGTAAGCCAAATAGAAGGCATTAACCATCAAAATATACATATCAGGCCAACTTATCAAGAGAAATCTGTAAAGGAAGTGCAGACACTTAGCATGGTTTAAGATTGAGCATCGGATAGGAAGCAAATCTAGATATGAAACAAGAAAAGGTCCCTCACAATAGCAAGAATGCTATAAAATATTACCTAAATCAGACATAACTGCCTTACACGGAAAGGATGCCTTCCTTGTCATTTGGGACACGTTAGTATGCACTATCATATCTAAACTAAACTTCAGGAGGCTTACAAAAGTAGATAATTGTATCTTGTCCAAACGTAATCAAGCCTTTACAGCAAATAAAGATTTTCTAATGCATTAAAGATCACCTATAATTGCAAGATCAGACTACATTTCAAATAACCACCACATAAAGATTGGATTTGATAAATGAATACACATATGATTGTTATTCGCAAAAACCTGTTAAAGGAAGTGCATAGGTCAAAAAAAACATAAGGAATTCAATTCCGGGGAAAAGAAACACATAGAAGCAAAAAACAACTCATAACTAGGGATGTAAGTGATTTGAAACAGCTAGTGAGCTACTCGGAATTGACTTGGGAAATCAAACTCGATTCGAAAATAATCAAGTCTCGCTCGAGCTTGAGCTCATTAATACCCAACTCGACAAGCTTGCAAACCTAATCAAGCATACGTTGAATTTAAAATTTTTACCAGTTTGTTTATCTACGAAAATAATATTAATATTTTCATATTTAAAGTATGTTTTTTTTGGGAATTTAAGCATGTTTTTTTTTTTGGGAATTTAGGCTATTTTATAAATATTATTCAGGTATCTCGGTCAAGTTTGAGCCGAGCTCAAGCCTCATTAATCATTATGGAAAATAGAAGCATTTTTGGACAATATAGTGCAAGGTTCTTCAACTATAAAGTATAAAATAATGGAAAATTGAAACTGCACATACCATTTCTACGGGCTTCCCTTTTTTTGAAACCAATAGAAACCTACACCGACTTGTTTCTTTTTCTTTTTTCCCAACTTGTCTGGAACTGCAGCTTGGGCAACAGAACCCACAGCAGCTCCACTTTCAACTTCATATTTGTTTATTCTTCAATACAAGCATTGAAACACAAAAGCAAAAAATGAAAGGCAAAGAATAGAAATATAAAAGAAATTTGCACAGCCACCACTAAGTTATTATTTACCAGTTTTGGAATTTCTTCTTGTATCACCGTTGCTAAGTACCGCAATCTAAAACGACTTCCATCAGATCTAATATTTGAGGAACAAATGTTACTGGGAAGCAATAAAATTCTCCACCAATCTAACCCAGCCTTACATAAGGTAATCAAAATCGTAAAGCACACTCGACGCAATGTGCAAAAACAAACAAACAATAAAACATGTGCTCTACTCAAATGACGCACACCATTCGATAAACGTACAAAATTTGAACACAAAATCAATAGTCAAATATTATAAAACTACAGTCTTTGCAGCCTCTTTTATGCATTAATTTAATTTGTTGTTGGTATATATAGTTAAACAACATTTTCAATATAATCCGTAAAGCTTGAAACACAATATAAATAGTCAAATTTTCATCGCATTACTGTCTTCGCAGCCTCCTTGCTTTATGTAAAAACCAATTTGTTGTTGGCATATATTACTAAGCCAACTTCTACGGAGGAGGTTTGTTATTGCACTAAAAAGTAGGGTAGTTTTTATTATATTCTAGAAGTTGGATATTGAAAACATGAAACACAGGCAAAAAGAAAAGCAATTACAATACAAATTCCATAAAAGTTGGTAAAAAAAACCAAACGCACAAAAACTCGAATAAAAGCAAAAAAAAAAAAAAAAGAAATCAAAATTATTATAACAAATTTTACTAAGAGATTGAACCTCTCTGAGAAATTCACATGTCCGAGTCCTCTTTGTTCTTTTTCTTGGTAGTTTTCTTTCTCTTCAGCTTCTTTATTGAATTTTCTGCTCCCATAACTCGTCTCTCTTATATATACCTGTTATCTCCGTATCTAACTCTCTTGAGAGTGTGGACTAACACTAAAAATGGTGTTGGATGTAAGAGCAAATAAAAATTGTGATTGAATCCAATAACAAATTGAAAAAGTAGGGTTTTAAAAAAGGGGGTTTTGCTCGAGGGAGACGAAAGATGGCAGAATATTGGATGTGGCAAATTTTGTTGGGCCCGCTGTCATGTGACCTATTTAATTACTGGATCTATATTTTAACTTAAAAGATGTTGGACTTCTTCCTTTGCTTAGGACTAGGCCCAATTTGAAATTTTTAAACTGTGCCTAATTAAAACTTTATATCTTAAAAGTTGAACTTTCTTAACTTGAAAATTTTCGTTTTAAAAGTTGGATTCTTCTTTAATTTAGGACTTGGGTCTAATTATGTTGCATTTTATTTTCCCTTAACTTTTCTATATTAAAAAAGATGATTATTTATAACCACAATAGTCATCAAAAATCTTAGAACAGTCAAAGATAGAAATAACATTTGTAAGATGATTAATTACTAATTCACGGATGTTAACAAGAACTTAATTTTTTTTTCTTTTTTTTTATTTGAAATACATCACATTTTCATCAAGGTTAAAATACAATCGATGGATAGTATGGGATCACCCGATTATGTAGATGGGATTGGTGTCAAAAAGACAAGGGAATAATACAAAAAGAATTTGCAACAATATTATTTGAACAGTCAAAGCCTCCTCAGAGTTTTTAGGATCAAACAACATATTATTCTTACATCTTCCTATTCTATTGCCTTTCTAAGCTCTCCCTTTCAATCACACCAACGGTTGTGATTGTCCAACAACCCGATCGAGTCGACGTCGTTTTCTACTCCTCGACTACTATAAAAACCTCGATCCCTCATCCTCATATCATCACACAAGTAGTAGCAATAACAATTTCGATAAATAGCCTCTTTTTGATCATATAGACGAAGAAGAAGAAATATGGATAACTCCCAGAACATGAGCTACAAAGCTGGCCAGGCCAAGGGCCAAGCCCAGGTTATTAATTAATTATATACCTTTACTTTATAATTTCCTTATTTATATATATATGCTTACTATATAAAAAAAATTGTTTGGAAAATAATATGTTGAAAATTTGTATTTAAATGTTTTGAATGCAGGAAAAGGGAAGCCAGATGATGGACAAGGCTAGCAATGCTGCACAATCTGCAAAGGAATCAATGCAGGAGGTATATATATATATATATATATATATATATATATATATATATATATATATATATATATACATATATATTCAAATTTAAATAGTACTTAATATATAAGTAGATATATAAGTGAAAATAAAATGTGATGAAAGGGTATATAAAATTGTGAACAGGCTGGACAGCAGATGCAGGCAAAGGCACAGGGTGCGGTTGATGCTGTGAAGGATGCAATGAACAAATGAGAGCTTCGTTTTTCGACTTCATCGACTCGATTATCTATCTCTGATCATTGCATCTCATTCTAGTTCTTTTTTTTTTTTTAGTGCTTTTTTTTTTTTTTATTTAAATCAGATTTCGATTTTGGCAATCTATGTTTGGTTGCTTCAGTTTGGCATAAGAAGAGTCTGTGATGAAGTCCTCTTTTTTTATCAAATAAATACTAGTTTGCCCACATTCTGTCTCTTTGATTCAATCTCTCATTGCACTTACTTTTCTGCGTAAATTTTCTGAAAACGTAATTAAATTGTGATATGTGATTGGAGGCTGGAGCTGTATATAGCATGACAATGAAGCAACAAAATAATTAAAATAATAAATGGAATTAAACACAAAAATTAAAAAGATCGCAAAAACTATATATATTTTGCATTTGTATAGGCCTCTAAATAGAACTGCACTTTTTATATTAGTATCATAGTATGTAATAAAGCAATAGGATTAATTGTCAAAAAATTCACAACTTGTCATTTTAAACAAACTTTTTAGTATTAGTCAAAATAAAATAACCATTCGACCAATAGTGAAAAATTTGGTTAAAATTGAAATTCAAGTGAATTAAGGTTCAGATTTTTCTAACAACTAACCCAAAACAATAATATAATAATTTTCTAACCATTGATGTATTTTAAAAGCAAAATCAACAAACCATAAAAATTATCTAGACAATCACTCACATGCATTACGGTTAAAAATTGTTTGACAATGAAAGTTATAAAAAACACAAAGGATCACCAAATTCTTGAAAAAGTTGTAGATCAAAAACTATAAAACAAAGGAAAATTAAATAAGCAAAATTTAAAAAGGCACTACTTAGCTAGCCTTGATCATCAACACTTGGCTTCGTCATTGACATCAGGCCTGAAAAACCTAGACCACAACCAATGTTTCTTCGTAATTAAATTGTGATATGTGATTGGAGCAGTATATAGCATGACAATGAAGCAACAAAGTAAAAATGATAAATGGAATTAAACGAATAAAAATTTCGCAAAAACTATATGTTGTATTTGAATAATCCTCTAAATAGAACTATACCTTTTTGTATTAGTATGTAATAAAACAATAGAGTTAATTGTCGAAAAATTCACAACCTACTTGAATTGTCATTTTAAACAAACATTTTAATATTAGTCAAAATAAAATAATCATTCGACCAATAGTGAAAAGTTTGGTTAAAATTGCAGCTCAAGTAAATAAAAATTGTGATTTTAGTAAAAATAAACCCAAAACAATATTAATATAATAATTTTCTAACCATTGATGTCTTTTAAAAGCAAAATCAACAAACCATAGAAACTATATAGACAATCACTCACATGCATTACGGTAAAAATTGTTTGACAAAGAAAGTTATAAAAACAAATGATCACCAAATTCTTGAAAAAGTTGTAAATAAAAAACTAAAAAACAAAGGAAAAACTAGAAATTTAAAAAGGCACTAGGTAGCCAGCCTGATCATCAACACTTGGCTTCGTCATGGGCATCAGGCCTGAAAAACCTAGACCAGAACCAATGTTTCTTCCAAACCCGATCGTTCATTTCATCGATGGGAACTCCCTTGGTCTCGGGCAGAAGGAAGATGGCAAAGAGGCCCATGACAAGGATACACGCCGCGAAGAAGAAGAAGATGGCAGCTCTCATAGAGCAGAGCATAGAGAGGAAAGCTTGAGCAATGATGAAGGTGAATATCATGTTCGTGCTCACAGCGAAGAAAAACCCAGCAGTTCGTGTCTCCAATGGGAATATCTCACTTGGAATCAGCCAACCCAAAGGACCCCATGACCATGCAAAACCAGGCACGTAGATGCAGATTAAACCCACCACCCAATAGGCCACGTGTTTGGGGACCGACCCTGTTGTGTGTAGATTAATTGCAAGAATAACTCCTATAGCAACCTAAAAAAATAAAAATGGATAAAGAATCATATACGTATATTTTATAAAAACTTATATGAGACATTCCTACAAACAAAATCAACTTTCACAAATTTATACGTGAATTGTAAAGTGTGAGTTGTATGATACAATATCTTTCGCTTCAACTTAAATTACAAATAATCATTTAAGGGTGTTTAAATTACAAAGAAATCAACAAAATGGAGTATATCAAGTAAAGTTTGTTAGCATTCTAAATATTACTCCAAAAGTTACATTTTGGGTGATGATTTTGATTAAGAGTCAATTGATTAAAAATCTAAAATTTAAAAGGTAAGGGGGTTGAATCATTTTTTATCTAAAAGACTTCACATGTTTCCTATACCACATTTGCTAAATACTCATATCATCGCACCCTAAAGAATAAGCACATAAGCTCGCTTAATGCTGGGATACTGAAGACGTAAAAGAAAGAGAAAAAAAAAATTAAAAAGGGAGTTGAGACAGTGGCAAAAAGAGGGTGTAAGAATTAACAATGAATACGTTAAAAAAATGAAAAAATATAAATTTTTTGTAAACATGCACTCCCTGAATGTTCTGTTGTCCACAACATTTATCTTCAATTTTCAAGATTAATTTTATTAATTAATTCCAAGTTTTTAACAGAAAAATCTACATCATGCCACTCAATTTAGGAGATCAATATTGCAATATAATTTAGATTAGACTTTGATGAGAAATATGACTATGAATAAATTAAGAAACATACCTGAGAAAGAAGAGTCTGAACAGCACCCTCAATTAGCAAAACCCTTCTCCCAAACTTATCAACATAAAAGACAGCAACCAACGTGGCCAACGAATTGATCGAGCCAGTAACCACCGCCGACAGCAAGGCGGCATCGCTGCCCAGCCCCATTGTCTGAAACAGCACCGGCGCGTAGAACATGATCACATTAATCCCCGTCAACTGCTGGAACACCTGCAGGATGATCCCACAGAAGAGTTGAGGAAAGCTGGACCACTTCGTGATGAGGTTTCGATAAGGATGCTTGATCTGGCTGGCAACCTCGGTGGCGAGCACGATCTCGTTGAACTCTTTCTGCACATCATCGACGCCACGTGTCTTCTTGAGGGCGAGGAGGCCCTCCTGCGTCTTGCTGCGCTCGATGAGGCTGGTGGGGGTCTCCACGATGAGGAGGGAGCCGAGGCCGAGGAAAAGGGCGGGGAAACCTGCCAGGCCCAGAGAGATTCTCCAGCCGTATGGGTGGATTTTGGAGGTGAAGTAGTTCACGACGTTGGCTATCAGGATTCCGACCGTGATCAGCAACTGGAAGCATACGTTCAGACCACCACGGTACCGAGCCGGAGCTATTTCGGATATGAATAGCGGCACTGCCTGTAAACAAATTAAATGTCGTTTTAGCAAAAGAAAAATATATATATCGTTCCAAAACAAGTGTTATTATAATTACCTACAATCTGTCAAAAATAACCTCATCTACTTCTACTAAACTAAATATGTTAAAAGAGAAAAGAGGAAAAGACTCTCATAATAATTTATTAGATAGGAGTACATCGGAATTTTTATCCACGTTTATTTTAAGACAAAAGGAGTTAGGGGTAAAATATATTAATTAATGTGGAGAATTGATCAAATTATCAATTTGTGAAAGTTATTAGACCCGTTCTCTATACAATCAAGTTTTCAATATTTGACTCTCTTAAATTTAAAGTATAATAATATGATATGTTTTAGACAAAAATGATCGAGTGATTCAACTTGAGTTAGGATTTTTTACTTGCATAAAATTCATTTGATTTTTAAAAAAATAATTACTAATCTTAACTATTTCGAAAAGTCATTCATCATAGCAAGTAGATAAGAAATGGAATCAATCTCATGATTTTATGGATATTATTTAACACCCAATCCTAAATTAATGTTTCAACTTTCCTATTCCACGATGGGGCTGTGAACCAAAAATCTTTTCACTTATAGCGTATTTTGATTTCATTCTTAATCATTTTCATTTATAATTTAAATATGGTGAAATTAATTAATTTACCTTATTAAAGGTAATTAGATTTATTTTAATGCTATTTTGAAGCACAATTCAAGAAAATTAAGACATTTCTGACCAAAGATAAATTAAAAATCACAGTTAAATTATTTCCGTCAACGTGCTAATTAAAACTTATGTGTATATATAGAAGAAAATTAAATGTGAAATATATAGAAAAGAAGAAAAATTGAACGACATTATCCAATTAAGATAAACAGATAATTACTACCATACGTGGAGTCGGTCAATGATAGTCAAGGATAATGGAATTTTTATGATTGCTCGATTTATGCGCCGTACAGTTCGCTCTCTATACTTACTCATAATTATATTGATTTATGCATCTTAATTATTTTACTAAAATAAAAACAGTAATTATGGCAATATACGTTATTCACCATAATTCTAATAGATCTTCAAAAGAACGTACGAATAATAAAATTAATTAATAATTATTCTTCATAATTAATATTTATATTTTTTGAAGTGATAAAAAAAATTGATTCTTAAAAAAATTATTTAATTAATTAGAAATAATTTAATTTTATTATTATTTTTAATAAAAAAAGGATGTATATTTGAATTAATAAAATGGAGGGTTACCTGGTTTCCGAAACCAACGCCGGCGCCCAAGAAAAGGCGACCGGCGATGAGCATGGGAAGGTTCATCGCCGCCGCGTTGAGGACAACGCCGATGAAGAAGAAGAGCGCCGCCATCTGCATGGTCATCTTCCGGCCATACTTCTTGCAGCAAAACGACGCCGCCCAGCTGCACACCACCGCCGCCAGATACAGCGACGACGTGAACAGCTGGAGCAACTCGTTATTGAATTTGCAGTAGTTGTTCTCCTTCGCCCTGTGCTTCTTCTCGTACACACTCGGGAAGAATTTCAACAAGAAATCATCCATCGATGTTACTCCTCCTGCATCAATCAAATCAAACATTAATTCCACGTTATACATACACATATATGTGTGTCTGTGTGTATGTATACCTGATATTCCGATGTCGTAGCCAAACATGAGGCCGCCGAAGGCGGCGATGATACTGCAAACGATGACCTGTAAGGTGAGCTTCGCCGGAAAATCACCGCCGCCGTCAGTCGGTACGATATGTGGCGCCATTGTCGATGTATGTATGTGTGTGTGATTGTTATGAGTTTTGAGATAAGAGAAGTGGTGGGATAATTAGTGGTATATATATATAAGCAGTGTTGTGTTGACCTTGATTGAATAGAATTAGGAGTCAGCAGTAGTGTTGATTGGATAGGATTAGGAGTCCATATATGGATGGAATTGTGTTGATGATGTAATATTGTAATTAATGTGTACTACTCATTATCTCATTTCGGATTATTTGGGATATCGTTTTTCAATTATGTTACCTTGTGAGTTACGATTCGGATAATCAATGGTATATTGATTAATATTTGGAGAAAAGCGTGCTTGAGTCATAAAAAGAAATTTCGATATTATTCATTTCCTGATTTATGTGAATCAATATTCATAACTGATAAGAGTTAGGAGTCGAGTTTTGAAAATTTTTATATATATTACACATTTACATAATTTTCGGTCTTTCTAACAAACAGGATTATTACTATTCACATAACTCTCAATACTCAATGGGATGTCTTGGCTAGAATTTAGAGGAATACTGGCTGAGTTCTAATAGGCTAGGATTCCAATACATACGAGCCCTATATTTAAAATGTATGATTGACTTCAATTAATAGTAATATCTTTATTTATAGGACTAGTATAAGTCCCGTGTGATGCACGGATATATAAATTTTACTATTTATGTAATTTGATATGAAAATGTAAAACACAAAAAATAATAATTTTTTGGAGAATTCTGATCTAATTTATTACCCGTATAATAATGCACAACCATAAAATTTAAATATTTCGAGTTTGATGTGAAAATGTTAATTACGAAAAAAATCAAGTTCTCTATAATATTTCAATTTCATTTGGTACCTGTGTGATGCATAGACAAATAAATTTCAAGTGTTAGTAATTTTTTTAATATACATGAAAAATTACATATTTCTTCAAAGTTATTTCAATTTAATCATCTACCTAAATAATTGACGAAATTTAAATATTTTTTATTTTCATCATATGTTGTCCGACTACTTTACTAATTGTTTTTGTCACAATTGGCCTCGAAAAAACTAATGGAAATATATGTTCAATAATTTATTCATAATGAATGTAAAATGGTGATATTATTGTATATTATAATCAGATATTGATAACATTTCAACATCATTTGGTATCTGTGTGATATAACAATAAATTTCAAGTGTTAGTAATATTTTGATATAAAAATGGTGATCATAAAAAATAATTTCGTACTTCAAAGTTATTTAAATTTAATCTACTACCCATATAATTTACCCTTTTTAAATATTTTTTATTTTCATCATATGTTGTTTGACTACTTACTAATTGTTTTTGTCACAATTGGCCTGAGAAAAATTTATGCAAATATATGTTCAATAACTTATTTATATTGAGTGTAAAACAATGATATTATTTTATATTACTCCAAAATAATATTTTTAAATTTTACATATCATTAAAAAAATCTATATAATTTTTTTCAATACGTTAAAATCAAAATTTATTTTTTAGAAAAATCATATTGGAAGATACACATTTCAAAATTTGATAAATGTAAAACCATGAAACTATACTACAACAAAAAATGAAATTTCAATTTGTATTTACTTTTAGGAAACATTATTTATTCTTATAGCAAAAAATGATATAATTTTTTGCTAAATTTTTCGTGGATATATAAAATGATTTAGATTAAGATATAAATTGTTATTCACAACTTTTCAAGAACTTTTAGCATGATATTATTACCATATATACACAAATCATGATAAATTTATGACAAATCAAATATGATAAAAAAAATTCTCAATTTTTGTGTATATACAAAGGGGTTTTCATATCATGGATATACATAAAATATGTAAAGTTTAATATTTATAATTTATAAATTATAAAATAATAAGTGTTTTTATTTCTAGTTTGGAAAGTGGAAATGAGATTAGTTGGTTTTTATACAGATGACAATGAAATTTCATAATTAAAAATTCAAGGTATTTAAAAGATATATGAAAAAAAAAATATCTTCATTGACATATTATCACTCTTATAAATAACATCGACTTTTTATTCTTCAAGATCAATAATGAAGTTTTATTTGTATAATCTGGCATTATGAAATAGAAAGTGAGTTTTTATTAATTCTTTATAAGTAAAATGATATATTTTTATATCATTTTTAATAAATGATATTTTGTATCCTCAATTTGTAGATTTTAATAGAAATATGAGTTCATTATAAGTTTCTTACTTCCTATTTATAATATTGTATGCAATTGTTTCATTATATTCAAGATATATTAGAAACCATAAATCTTTATGATTTTAATAAGAATTAATATAACATACATAAGAATTAAATTTGTTTCATTATATTCAAGATATATTAGAAACCATAAATCTTTATGATTTTAATAAGAATTAATATAACATACATAAGAATTAAATTTGATTTGCCACTATTTACACAAGTGACATAGATTGAATTTATATATTAAAATTATTCCAAATGTTACATGTACAAATCAATTTTTGAAAAATGTGGAATTTTGTACCATGATTTAAAGATGAAATTATTTGTTTCATTATCATTTTGATATTGCACAAAAAAACTAACATTCCATATTTTAAGGAGTTTCCATAAGAAAAAAGAAACACATTTGTGAATTACAAAATAAAAAAAGACTAAATTCGAAGGTTGCAGTTTGACTTTTAACGAAATTTTACTATTTTGAGAAAAAAGTAAGTGATTTTTATTTTATATATATATATATATAGAATAAACTACTTTTTTCGCCCATTATGTTTGCCTTTTCGCAGTTTTGCTCTTTTTTAATTCGGGCTTGCAATTTAGGACTTTCTGTTTTACGGGCTGACAATTTAGGACTTTATTTTTTATCAATGGCAATGTAGGATTTTATGTTTTCAAAATTAGCAATTATTGTCAAATTTCAGCCCGAATTGTTTATTTGGGCTGAAATTGCACGTTTTTCGGGCTTAATTTGATGAGGTGGCGAGTGATTATCTGACGTGGAATTTTACAATTAATTTCCAGGCGCCATATGTATTTTAAGTGGGCCCCACTACCTAATTTAAAATTAATTAAAAAAAAAGAAAAAACCCTTTCCCTCATTCGATCCCTCTCTCCCTTTCTCTCGGTTTTTCTGGAGGGAGAAGCTGTGATGGTGAAGATGGAGCTTGGCGAAGCTGCTGTTGCAGATGCAGTAGGAGCGGCGGCCGGAGATGACGGAGGTTAGGAATCAAGGTGAAACAGGGGAAGCTGCGAAGATGGTGATGGAGACGGAGAAATGAGCGACGGTGAAAGGGAGAAGCAGCAATCGGCGGCGGTGGTCTCGACGGTTGAGCAGCTGTCTGGCGACGGTGAGGAGCGGAGAAGAAAGCGGTGGTGTATTGTTCGGAGATGGAGAAGATGGGCGGCTGGAGAAGGATCGGAAGAGAAGTGGTGAAGTGTGAAACGGCTGGCCTGCGAAAAGGGAGAAGATGAGTAGCAGCGGTGGCAGAGCAATGGACGGAGAAGAAGAAACAGTCCGCCGGAGATGGAGAAGGGCTGCTACGGAGAAGAAGATAAAGACGGTGGTGTCTGGTGGTGGAACTCGCCGGAATCGCGCAGAGCGGCGGTGTGGATGATTAAGAAGATGGCGGTGCTCGAGCTTGGCGGTGGAGATGGCTTCGCTGCTGAGGCGGCGGCGAGATTGAAGGGGAGAAGGGGGTGGAGCAGGAGAAGATGGCGGTGTATTTGTTGATGGTGGTTGATGGAGCGGTGGTGGAAGGCGGCGACTGGTGAAGAAAACGGCGATGAACAGTGAATCTGCAGAGAGAGAGAGAGCGTAGTGTGAGGAGAGAGAAAGAGGATAGGGTTGCAATTTTTTTTTTTTTTTTTTCTGATTTTTTTTTAATTATTAAAATAAATAATAATACACATGTCAGTAAAAAAAATAAGAAAGAAAATCCACGTCAATAAATGATAAGTCACCTAATCCATTTCAGCCCGAATTGAGGAGTCACGTGCAAAAAACGTGCGATTTCAGCCCAATTAATCGATTCGGGCCGAAATTGGGCAGTAATTACGAAATTTTAAAAAATAATGTCCTAAATTGCAAGCCCGAATTAAAAAAGGGCAAAACTGCGAAAAGGCAAACATAATGGGCGAAAAAAGTAGTTTACTCTATATATATATATATATATATATATATTTATTTATTTATAGATTAAGATATTCTAATAGATAGGATATATTATAATGACATATTTTTAAGAGGTCATTAAAATGCATAAAAAAAATTTTACATACTTTGAGATTAATATTAATTATATAAGATTGAATTTTGCAATATTTTACGAAAACATATAATGAGTTGATTAATACAATATCATATGTTAAAAATCAATGTTCATGAGACTAAATATATAACACACAAGATATGTACATGTTATTCTTTTATTAGAAATTAAAAAATCAAGATAAATGAGACAATAAAAAAAATAATGATATATCTAATTTTTAAAATGAGATTAATACTAATTATGTAAGATCGAATTTTGCAGTTTCATGAAACAATATAATGAATTTTGACTAATAAAATATTATATGTCAAATCTAAATGAGACTAAATTTATAACACATCAAATATGTTAAGTTATTTTTTTGTATAAATAAAAAAATAAATATAAATCTTACTAAGTTTATTAAATGTCAAATTTGTTAAGCTTTTTTATTTAAAGATTTTCTATCATAAAAAAGTATTATATACTATATATATACTAAATAAATAAAAAACAATAGTTAATGATATTTGTAATATTAGAAAGTGAAAATGGGCGGGAAATTTTTTGTAATTTTTTTTGGGGGTAATTGTAAATATATATCATTTATTGTTAATATACAATATATATATATACAATATATATATACGCACATAGTCCAAAATTAAACATTTATAATTTATAGTTAATTAATTATCAAATTAAAAATAATATATTTTAAAATATATAAAATATACAATATATTTAATGCTCAATTATTCGTAGATATATTTTTATATAGATTTAGACTATGCAATAACTACAATCATTACGTATTAGTTTTTTTAAATATGATATATTTTAAGAGTAAGTGTCTTATGAGACCGTCTCACGAATTTTTAATACATTGTGTGAGACGAATTAATCCACAACCAACTTACCCACCACTCAAACCCTATAATTCACATGTTGTTTGTGGTTGATGGGCTCCGTCTCACAGAAACTATCCGTGAGACTGTCTCACATGAGTTTTTGTGATATTTTAATGCTCCATTTAGACTATGCAATAACTATATATCTTAATTACATATGAAATCAATAGTTATTCACATATTTTCGTAAAGATATTCAACATTTCATATAATATATTCATAGGAATTAGTTGTTACTTTTTTGGATATTTAACATGCATGATTTTGGTTATAAAAAAAAAAAAAAACATGCATGATTTTAATACCATATATACGAAATATTTAGCATATCAAATATGTTAAGTTTCTTGTTGCTCAAATTTCATCCATATACAAAATTGATTTATATAAATAAAAAATCGGCAAAATTCAATATTTATTATTTTAAAGTCAACTATAGAATAATAAATATATATTTCTTCTTTTAGCAAGTGAAAATGAGCGGGAAAACTTTTGGCATTTATATTTTTAGGGGTAATTGTTATTATATATATATAGATTATTGACTTTCAGGAGAATTAGGTTTCCAATACATATATAGGAGCGAGCCCAAAGATTCAAATTGTATTGGGAGTTGATCAATAATGAGATTCTTGAGTATAATTGAGACTATATCCTCTAATATTTATGTAGATATCAAAGCATTGTGAAAATTAATATGATTATGTTGCATTATTATATTGTATATTCACAAGTTGTGTTTATTTATATGTAAAAAGTTTAAAAAACAATGTGTAATAGTTCTAAAATAATTGGACTGTTTCAATTATGTTTATTCATTTTTCAACATCATTTCACTACAGATTTGGTTGAGTTAGTTTTTCCCTAAATTCAATTGATTTGAATCATCAACTTCTATTTTAAACTTAGTTTATTATATGTTGACGTCACAAAATATACACTTTGCTCGCATTTTTTATGTATTTTTGTTTTCGTTTTCAAACATACATTTTAAAAACAATAACATGCACGTATCTATTCCAAATATACTTTTATTAATATAAAAATACATCGAATCCTAAAATTGTTTGACACGTAAAATAATCAAGAATGAAACCAAACAGGCTAATATCGTTGTAGATTGGGCCGGGCTCCTATTTTGGTCGCACCTGGATCCATTAATCAAAATGTATTGAGTACTTACAACAAGCAGTGGCCCAATTTTTAATATTCATATTAATATAATGAATTATCCATAAGGTGAAGGTTGATGAAATAAAAATTCCTGCGAAGCCCATTAAATTAATTTTTAACCCAAAATGAATATCTCAAATTTTTTTAAATGGGTTTATTTAGGGCTGCGCACGGGTCTCGGAAATCACCGAAATCGAACTGAAACCCGGATCGAAAAAGTATTGAACTGAAAATCTCCGTTGACTTATTGACTTTCTCCAAACCAAATTGAACAGAATTTCTTTTTGGTTTGGTTTTGGAGATTTTTCAATTATTCGAACTGAGAATTGAACCAAATTGGAACCGAACCAAACTGAATTGGATCGAACCGAAGAACCGATTTTAATATATATATGTGTATATATATGTGTGTGTCATTTCTTTTTCTATATCTTGATATAATTACATAATACATATTTTGATTAAGAAAATAATTTATAAATACTATAAATAATTTTTATTTTTTATTTTTTAATAATTAATAATAATGAACTATATTCTAATGACTCTTTTCAAAAAATCATAAATCTTTTTAAATTATGAAACTTTGTTAATACATGCTAAATTAGTTTTCTGTAATTTATTTTTCTAATTTAATTTGATGCATTTCAACTTATTTGTTTTTTTTTATTTTAACTTTTTTAAAGGCTCCGAATATCCGATTATCCGTCCTGAACTGATCTAGACCAATAGACTCGAAGCTCCGAATCGAACCAAACCGAAATTTGGTTTGATTTGGTTTTGGAGAATTTTTATTTTGGTTTGGTTCTGAAGAATCAATTTTGAAATTCTCCAAAGTTTGGTTCGGTTCCGAAGATTTTCAAATCTCCGAACCAACCCAAACCGTGCACACCCCTAGGTTAATTTGTAAGATTTTACTGCAAAAGAAGTAAACCAATTCAAGTTTTCAAAGTATTTGGGTAAAATAAAATTATGTAACAATGGTCAGATACTATACACTATATTCTAGTTAAAGGAATTTGTAAGACTAAGATACTATTTAAAAATGAAAATGAGAGCAGCTTCTTAGTTTTTTTTTTTTAGAAATAGCTTGGTAGCTCCAACAGTCATATATATTCTATTAGGATCGATATATATTTTTGTATTCCTTTTCACATATTTATATGCATATCATAAAGTGTAATCAATTGTGGATCTCAATTTAAAATGAGGTTTTTTGGTGGAAGACCAACCTTAAAACACATCCTACCAACAAACATTTTTCAATCCCTTCAACAATCCAGTTTTATAACACCATGTTTATCAGTATTATGATGACCGAGTCATGTGAATAGGACAAAAATAAAAGAAAATTGGAAATGAAACTAATTTTGATGACCAAGTCATCCCAAGACCATGGTCATGACCAATTCCATTTATGATGACACATGACATCATATGATTGGTCGAGTGTATTTAATATTGTAATTTACACATGTATTTGTAGCTTGATTTATTTATTTTCTTTTGTATTTCAATTCTTGTAATTTTAATTTTGTTATTGGATGTAGTAATTTATTTTAACTGTATGGTAATTTATTTTATTATAATTACGATTTTTTTAATATCAATAATCGTATATATTTCTTAAATATTTAAATTATAATAAAAATTAACTATAGATATAATTGTTAAATTATAAAAGAAATAATTTATTAAAGGTTGGTTGTGGTTGTGGGTGGTTATTGATAAAGTATGAAAAAGATGAGATTGGGTTATAGTGTAGAATGTGTATGTGGAGTAGAGATAAATGAATTGTTTATTAGTTGGTTATGAGTATAGTTGGTTATGGATAAATGTAGTCTAAGAGAATTTAATTTTCTAGCTAATTATAGAGTTGAATGTCTAAATTACTTTTAGTGAATAGTAATTTTGTTCTAAAATGAAAAGTCAGATTTTTTAGAAAAGTGAATAATGAATATACCATTAAATAGATAGAAAAGTATACTGTTTTATAAAGATAGGAATATGACGGAGAAGAAAGAAAATGACGGATAAAACGTAATCATCCAATAATAAATAATTGTATTTATACATTTTACACAAAAATTCATGTGAGACGATCTCACGGATAGTTTCTGTGAGACGGAGCCCCATCACCACAAATAACATGTTAATTGTTGGGTTTGAGTGGTGGGTAATTGGGTTGTGGGTTGATCCGTCTCACGCAATGCATTAAAATTTCGTGAGACAGTCTTACAAGAGACTTACTCTACATTTTACCGATCACATGGTTAAAATCATCATTTTAAAGAAAAAAACACTACATAAACCGTGTATGACCCACGAAATCTCACTCTAGATGCCTAGCAGAATACAACATTGTAACAACACGAACTGAAGCCTGCAATTCTGCACTTAACTCACTTCAACAAACACCTGTTAATCTAACCTCACAAGTTCCAAGTTCAGATGTTATCCATTTTAATTAGACCATAAATTTTTCTATCCATACTTATAGAAAAATAAATTTTCTACTTATCATGGGGTAAAATCACTATTCATTTTTATATTAAAAAAAACATTTAAGAATAACGTTCTTACCCATTTTAGGGTAAAATACTATTTATTAAGAGTAATTTAAACATTTAATCATACAAAATAAAAAAAAAATTGTTTATTATAATAATGGGTAAAAATGTAATTTCCCTTATGAAAATAGGTAGTTGGAGGCATTTTAACTAAATAAATCTACCATTTAATTCAACAAACATTTGCTAATCTAACTTTACAAGTTCCAAACACTTGTTTTGTTAGATGTATACCACATGAATAAATTTAATACATTTATTATTAGAGCTGTCAAAATGGGTTATGTATGTTGGATATGTCAGTCTCACCACAACAAAGCAATGGATCGGTTGTATAATTAAAGGTTCGTAGAAAGGTGAATCTAAGTGAGTTTGATCATGGTGGGTTGGGATTTTGATAGGTTAACTTGCCTTCATTTTTTTATTTTCTAAATTTTTTTATTGAAAACATAGATGAGAAATGAATAAATAATGATAAAAAAATCTTGTGTAGTGCAAGAAAGATTTATAAAATATTGATATGAATCATTTATTTATAGGAATGAGTATACTTTATGAAAGATCTATGTTTTAAAAGTGTTTTCTTATATTATGTGTGTGTGTAACGAGTTTTAGATCACTTGCGTTGCACGTGGAGACCAATTCAAAATAAAGAAAGAAATAATAATACAAATATTTTATACATACCACTTTTATGTGAGAGTTCTAATTATAATAGTATTTTATAAGATTTTGAATTAGCTACGATTCTAATATAAATTATTTAAATATACAAACTTAAATTACTATTATAACCTTAAATAATAATCTTTGATAGGGATATATTCGGCAATCCATATTTCGAAAAAAAATATCCACACTTTTATATAGGTAATATAATATATATATATATATCAATAAAATATATATATATATACACACATATATATTTTAAAATTTCTCTCTCTAACTTGCAGGCGCTCCCCCTCTCTTCTCAACCCTAGTCATCACCCCTTACTTTTTTCTACTTCCCAATCATCCTTGCACCAACCCTAGTCATCACCCCTTACTTTTTTCTACTTCCCAATCATCCTTGCACCAAAGGAGGATTGGGGAAGTATCTTCTTTCTTCTTCTCATGATTTATGTTCTTTGCTCTTGTATTTTTCTTTCTTTTATGAATAGATTTTTCTCCCTTTTAGTGGGAGTTGGTTTCTCTTCTTTGTGGGAGTATTTTCTTTCTTTAATGTGTGTAAGTTGATTTTTCATTTTGTGGAAGTTGGTTTCTTAATCTTAAATTGGGAGATCAACTTTCTGTTCAAGACTGAATCTAAAGTTGTTGTGAAGGTTTTGAGTGGAAAATGATTTTTTTCATCGTGTTTGTTTATTTAGAGTGGATTTGAAGAACGTTGAGTTTTTTTATAGAATTAGTTTTTGGAGCATCAAATATCTTTTTCTGAATCTCTATAGTGATGAGTTTGTGTTAAAATAAAAGAAGTACTTGTCCCACATCGAATTTGTGAACAAAGTGGGAGGGGCCCTTAAGGCTATTTAAAGGCCTAGGTGTCTTTGTAACAAGTGTCTCAATCAATACACTTTAGTCTAATGTTTGATTCTAGTCAAATTCCTTCATTGTTTTCTCTTGTAAAGAGTGTTCTAAGAAAGGTGAGAATCATTCTAGGCTTGTAAGAGTGTAGAGAGTGTTGAGAGATAAAGAGTGGAATATTGTGTGATTGTAAGAATTTTTCACAAAGTGATATTCTCTCTTGGTCGTGGTTTTTTCTCCGATTTTGGAGTTTTTCATGTAAATACTTGTGTTGTGGATTGTTGTTTCGTTTCTTTATTTTATTTCTTGTTTACTTCTTCTTCCTTAGAAATGGAAGGAAATAGTGTCTTTTCCCAACAAGTGGTATCAAAGCCCGATTCAAGTCTCTTGATATTATAAGTATGCTCTGTGGTTACAGCCTTGTTTGATCTTCCACATCAGAAAAGATTTCTTGAGAAAGGTCCCGGGGTCTCCTCGGTGAGACGGCGGTTTTCTCTAGTCTAGTAAGGTGCGATAGGCTCCTCTGGTGAGGCGGCGATTTTCTGGGGGATGATAAGCAGGTATGTCAAAGATTTCTCCAATAAAGTTTGACATGGAGAAATTTGATGGAAGGATCAACTTTAGCTTGTGGCAAGTGCAAGTTAAAGATGTGCTGATACAATCCGGGTCACACAAAGCTCTGAGAGGAAGGACAGGAGGCACAAGCAACAAATATTCTGGTATGAGTGATGAAGATTGAGAGGATTTGGATCTGAGGGCTGCAAGCACAATACGTTTGTGTTTGGCCAAGAATGTCCTTGCAAATGTACATGAGATCTTGAGTGTCAAGGAGTTGTGGGAAAAGTTTGAAGCTCTGTACCAAGCAAAGGGAATTTCAAATCGGTTGTACTTGAAGGAACAATTTCATACCTTGCGGATGGATGAAGGTACAAAAAATTCAGATCATCTGAGTACTCTTAATGACATTATCTCTGAACTAGAAGCAATTGGAGTAAAGATTGAAGATGAGGATAAAGCAATAAAGCTCATCTTGTCTCTTCCACATTCCTATGAACATATGAAACCGATATTTATGTATGGGAAGGAAACTTTGATTTTTGCTAAGGTCACAAGGAAACTTCTTTTTGAGGAGAGAAGGTTGATGAGTGAAGGGCGAACTTCAATGGAAGATTCAGTGGTTGTGGCTCTTAGCAAAGGGAAGAAGAAAGATTCCAAGAGTGGTGTTTGTTGGAAGTGCGGGAAACCTGGGCATATAAGACGAAACTGTCAAGGTGGAGTCGATCAAGGTGGAGCGGTTGCGACAAAGGGCTCCGAACAAGTTGCTAACATTACGATAGGAAGTGATTTCCTATGAGGATGTTGGTGTATCCACATGTGCATTGGTTGGCATGGATGCAAGGTGTGTGGATGTTATGTCGATGGCTGAAGAACTTCTATGAGGGCCAACAGTTAGAAGTTGCACCATAATTTCAGCAAGGAGTTTCGACATGTGCCGAAGGAAATCTTAGAATGGTTGATTCTAAGTAGTTTACTCATATGGTGGAGTAGGATTTTTGATGGTTCTTTGGTTTAAGAATCATGAATGTCAGTTAAGACAATGAAATGTTTCTTTTATTTTACCAAGGTGGAGATTGATGAGTTTGTGTTAAAATAAAAGAAGTGTTTGTCCCACATCGGATTTGTGAACAAAGTAGGAGGGGTCCTTAAGGCTATTTAAGGGTCTAGGTGTCTTTGTCACAAGTGCCCCAATCAATACACTTTAGTCTAGTGTTTGATTCTAGTCAAATTCCTTCCTTGTTTTCTCTTGTAAAGAGTGTTCTAAGAAAGGTAAAACTCATTCTAGGCTTGTAAGAGTGTAGAGAGTGTCGGGAGACAAAGAGTGGAATATTGTGTGATTGTAAGAATTTTTCACATAGTGATATTCTCTCTTGGTCGTGGTTTTTTTCCAATTTTAGAGTTTTCCACGTAAATTCTTGTGTTGTGGATTGTTGTTTCGTTTCTTCCTTTTATTTCTCGTTTGCTTCTTCTTCCTTTTTGCTTCCTCTTCCTTAGAAATGGAAGGGAATTGTGTTTTTTTCCTAACATATAGATAGTGCAAACAATCAAGAGTGAGTCTTATGTGAGACTGTTTCACGGATCATGTTACGTGAGACGGATCAACCCACAACCCATACTTCACAATTCACATATTAATTAGTGAAAATGAATTTGATTTGTGGGTCAAAATGATCCGTCTCACGAAAAATATCCGTGAGACCGTCTCACGCAAATTTTTGTAAACAATCATTATTCTATTTGAAATTTTGTATCATCTGAATCTTTTTCTTTCTTTGTTACTCTGCTTCCTTCTGAACATTTGTAGGGATTTTCATTTCAATATCTTATAACCAAGGACAAAAATAGCGGTATCGGTAGAAATATCGGTACCTTGATTTTACGGAAGTATTGACGGATATATCGATTTCGGTGGAAATATTGGTTTTTTACACAAAAAATTTAAAAACTTTGTAAAAAATTGAAAAATATATCTAACACTTTACATAATATTATAAATAATATTAATACATATATTGAACTTAAATTTCAAATAAAAAGATATGTTTATTGAATTGTTAGTACTAATGTATATAATAATAAAATAAAATATTTGATTAGGGCACAAATTTATGAAATTCTATAATACTTTCTCATGTTGTGTATCAACACCGCTTAATATATGACATGTGTTCATAATTTCATATATTCGAAAGGTAATATTATGCATATATATATAGTAATTTATTTTAAACAATTTAACTAAATTTATATAAAGTAATTATTTGCTCCATTAATAGACAAAAATATAGATATATAAAAAAAAAAGATAAATAACTCAATTTTAATAGATATCCTTCAAATACACTATAAAAAGATTCATAATAAAAAAAAAATTCACTTAAACTAAATTAATAATGAAATGGAAAAAAAAAAGAAAAAAAATGAAATCAGCATCATTAAAATGAAGGAAAAAAGGATGAAAAAAATATATATCAGCACGTGCACTGCATCATCAGAAAGGAAAAAATTAAAAAAAAAAAAGGCAAAGAAATCAGCGCGTGTATTGCCAACAATCTCAATATATCGCGATATTCGCAAAATATCGCGATATTTCTACTGAAATAAAAAATCAGCCCATTTTTATTTCGGAACCTTCATTTTCGCGATATTTCGCCGAAATACGCTATATTTTGGTCATTGCTTATAACTATGTGTTTTCGTATTATTAATCAACTTGTGAGTTTGTGTATTACAAAATATATATATGTATATATATGTTACATATACAGTATTTTTTCGTTTTAAAAATATACATAGAATAATAATTAAAAAAATAAATTATGTTGGGTCAACTTACCAACAACCCACTAATGGATTAAGTTGGGTTGAGATTTTATGAGCTTGCCACAATGAAGACCCTCCACACCCTACCTAATAGTGAGTTATGGTGGATCGTGTGTCGTTCGTCCATCTCGTAGGTATGTATTAACAACTTTACATATCACATAAATCATCATGTGTATATTACATCCATATCAAATACACACACAAATTTATACATCAAGAAACTTAAAGAGACTGCAGTCTACAATATGCAGGGTACTTTTACACCTATTCAATTTAAACTTTTTTTTTTAAACATTCAATTCAAACTATTAGATATACAAAGTTACTCATAATAAAAAAACTAATATATATTTACATAGTAAAAAAAGTTACCACACGTCTTGTAATTCAAATGGTATCTCACTTTTATAAAGATGCAGATTGTATTGACTAGAATTTAAATCCGTATCACTCATATTTTTTAATCTATTGTTTTCTTTCCTTCCACTCCTCCAAACTCATTAAAGAAAGAAAATATATATATACCTTTATTGTTCTCCTCCCTTCCACTCTTCCAAACTCATTAAAAAAAAAATTAAACATGAAAACGTTGAACGGTACACTATGATATTACCCAAAAGTAAATGATACACAATAAATTTACATTATAACAAAACTAACTAAAATAAAATATTAATTCACTTCAAAGACCATATGCAAAGTTTATTAAATCTTCTATTTTACTTTATATTGTATTTCATATTATAAAATAATTATCACACATCATATATATCAACTGAAATCATTTATTAATACAAATTTTGTATTAAATAGAATAAAATACAAGATAAAATCACAAATATAAAAAAAGTTCCAAACTCTACATGGGAGGATTGGAGGAAGACATATCTGTCATGGGGCCCAAAAGCCCACGTTGTATAGATTGCTACAAATAGTGTAACTTCTAAACTCGTGGTTGAGATTTGTAGTAATCCTCACAATTCTTTTTCTTACATGTGGCCTTCCCAATTGGACTACCTTATTTTCAGACTCTTCATTTGCAGCCACATCCTTCACTTTTCATTTTCTCTCTTTTCTGCCCCAACACACTAGATAATGTTACCACACTATTCATTCATTACTTGTTCCTAATTTTGATTGCCCCTTCAATTGAATCCACCTCGACAAAATCTTTTATTGCAAATTTTATTTGTGTGCATACATTTTCTAACAAAGATTTACACGTAATGACTAGTGAATAATCGAAACTAATATTACCTAATATGTGTGAAATAAATTTCGTAACAGAAAAATGTCTGATACATATATATAAGTTCTATGTATTTTATATTGAAAAATATTATTTATTAGTGCAATTATATTGATTAATATGATCATTACATATTTAACTTGGGCTAATTAAATAAATACCATAAGAAATAACATCTTCCAATGTAAAATTGTAGTTGTCATATATAATATCTAAAGATTTAAATCTCAGTCATGTTTCCCCTCTTAATTCACAGTCTCATACAATCCAAAAGCAATCTAACATTTCTATAAAAGCGTTTGTCTCATGTTTCTTAATTTCTAATGTATACTACTTATATATTGATGAATATCAATTATAATTAAATACTCTGGAAAATCAGACAATCTCGTAATTTCCAAATGTGATGAAGCATTCACTGTTACACATGGCTGTCTTGTTGGTGCACTACATGAATGCACATAACTGTACACACCCAACCCCCCAATAAAAATTAATTGATACAAAAAAAACCAGTCTGTCAAGCCACATCAGAAACATCATAGTCCGGTGGGGCCCAACGCGGGTCCCACCAGGGACTCATAACAGCCACAAACTGATTAAACAACTTTTCCCATCCCACTATCTCTCCGCCACGTGTCCTTCACGTGGATTCTCCAAACTCTTAGCTGCCACATGCCACCATTACTTCTACTCCCCTCCTTTCTCCACCACCCTTCAATTTGATAACACAACAATCCAACTCAGATGCTAAAGATAGAAACCACCACCGCCAATGACGGCGCCGCCGCCGCCTGGGCCCGCCCCTGCGACTCCTGCTGCTCCGCCCCCTCCACCGTCTACTGCCGCGCCGACCTCGCCTACCTCTGCTCCGGCTGTGACGCCCGCATCCACGCCGCCACCCAGAAGGCGGCGCTCCACCACCGCGTTTCGCTCTGCGACTCCTGCGAGCGCGCTCCGGCGGCGTTCCTCTGCAAGGCCGACTCCGCCTCCCTCTGCGTCGCCTGCGACGCCGACATACACTCCGCGAACCCCCTCGCTCGCCGCCACCACCGCGTCCCGGTTCAGCCGATTCCCGGTTCTCTCTTCGCTGAAAATCTCGGTGGGCTGATACTCAGTCCATCGGAAAATGCAGAAGATGAGTTTTTATCAAGGGATATAGACGAAGACGAAGATGAAGCTGCTTCATGGCTTCTGCTGAATCCCATCAAGAACGACTACGACGACGAAGAACTCAGCACCGACGCAAACAACGGCGGCGAAGTGGATGAGTATTTGGACCTCGATGACTACAATTCATGTCAGAACAATCAGTTCAATGAGGGATGCAATAATCAGCAGCATCATTACAGCGTTCCTCAAATTGGCTATGGTGGCGACAGTGTTGTACCGATTCAGTATCAGAACGGAAAGAATCAGTCGCAGAATCTCTGTTTCGACTTGGGATTGGAGGGTGGATATAGCTATCCTGCATCGATGTCTCAAAGCGTAAGTCTAAAATAACTCTGACATTCACATGTGTTTAGTGCACGATTATTGATTGATTTGATGAGAGATGTTATCTATGTCTGATCAACAAAGGTAATTTTTTATTTTTTTTATATTTGTGGTAGAAAAATATGTAAATTATCTATTGCAGTAGAAAAGTAACTCAGGGGATGATATCTCATATTCTTATTCTCGATGTCATATTTTCAAACACCTTACTGATGATGTTATATATATTTTGATTGTAATATCAGGTTTCGATTTCATCGCTAGATGTCTCAGTCGTCCCAGAATCAACAAGTGAAGTTTCCATGTCCTACACAAGGCCCCACAAAGGCACCATTGATCAATTCTTAAGCCCTCCAATGCAAGTGCCAGCTCAGCTATCTCCAATGGATAGAGAGGCCAGAGTACTGAGGTACAGAGAGAAGAAGAAGATAAGGAAGTTTGAGAAGACAATTAGATATGCATCAAGAAAGGCGTATGCAGAAACGAGGCCAAGAATCAAGGGCCGGTTTGCCAAAAGAAGAGATGCGGAAGTTGAAATCGACCAAATGTTCACTACCGCATCTCTAATGTTAGATACTGCATACGGTGTAGTCCCGTCGTTTTAATTCATCAATATAGGATAGAAGAATGCACAGCAAAGGCTGCTCATAAAAACTGCAATTTTCTTGTTATTTTTAACTAGGTCCACCCGCGCAATACGCGGTTTATTATTTATTGTGTTAATATTTATAATTTGTAATAATATAATGAAGTTGCATAAACTAACAAGTTATTTATAACATCTTTTATTTTAATATAAAACATGTACCATATATAAATGGTTTTTCATATTACTCATGTGCGTTGCACGAATTGTCATATAATTTAATAATTTTAATTGTTAATTTTACTTTTAAACATTTTATTTTATTTGTTGATTTATATTTTTGTCAAATTAAAATTATTATATTCAGTAATATTTCCTTCAATCATAAAAATTAATTTTTCCTTTTATATATTTTTAATTTGTATATTACACTCTCATATTTGAATCATCATATATAGTTTTCTTACGTCATTTCTTCATTTCTCTCTCACAAAATTATTTGTTCAATTTGTATTTAGTGTACAAAGACAATTTGGTGGGATCTCCTTAGATGATAATATGAGACAATAAGATCGGAAAAAACTTTTTTTACCTTTGAATGTTTAGCAAATCTTGTATTCTTTCATTTTTTTAGTTTTATATAGATTTGAGAAATCATTATATTTACGATTTTTTATTATTATTTTTTTTCTTTAGACAATAAGATTTGGTAAAATGTTTGAATCATATCTAATAATGCTCATAATATTGTTGAGGTTTGTCTTTAAGTTTATATCATGCTGGCTCTTTTTATAAATGTTTGTCACTTAAACACATCTTTTGATTTACATCTTTTGATTTACATCTTATCCGATTGAAGAACTTATGGTCAGGTAGGGAAGTTCTTCATTTTTTTTCTAATCAAAGAAAGAAAATAAAAAATGAAAAAAGTTAATGGAAAAATAAATCCAATTTCCAACTATTATGTATTTTCATAGGCCTTTGTGGATTTGAAAAATGACATTGAAAGTCCATTAAACCAACTCATCTTCATGGGCTCAATATTCTTGCTCTTACAACCTATTGGGCTTGAAGGCGATTTTTCTGGTGTTTCAGAGTGACTAATTCTATGATTTCATTTAATAGTGTTTGCCCATCATGGAAATATATATTATATTTAGTTCCTAATATTTTCAAATATTTTTTAGTTAGGTTTCAATATTTTAATTCATAGATATTAGATTATTGTATTTTACATGCATTAGAATTGGATCTCTACCCTCTCATTTGCATTAAAGTTAGATCCATATACTGTTCTTGCATTAAATTTGGCCATTGTGATTTTAAATTATGAAAATCAAGAACTTACATTTTCATTTGCATTGGAATGGAGTCTTTATATGCCTTCTATTTGATTTGTCTTAAAGACCAAATTTTAACATAAATTATAATAAACAATACCAAATTTTAACATAAGTTATAATAAACAATACGATGACAATTTAACAATCTTTATATTTATACATATAAAAGTAAGATCACTTATGACACAGAACCACATGTCAAACCAACAATTTTCTCATAATTATAATTTTTGAAAATGAAATCTTTATAAATGAATTTAAATATGATAACTTTTAATATGGTTAATTAATGATTTTAAATTAATATTTATAAGAAACATTACTAAATAATATAAGAATTTTAGTTAGATTTTTTAAAATAGCATATACTATACTTCTAATATAGAAATTTGTTTAATTTAAAAAGTTTGACAAAAATATAAAAAAAAATGAAGGTGTGTTGATTAAAAAATTGTTCAAAGATATATATATATATATATATATATATATATATATATGTATTAAAGTCTTTTTTTCTTTCCATATATAAGTTGATGTTGCAGCTAAATGGGATCAATCTCCCCTAAACTTAATAATATTCCTTAATCTGCATGCTAACATCCATTATCGGAGTTTATTTGTTATTGGATCCGGGACTTTTTTTTGATTTTTGATGTTTTATCTTTTATTTTATTATATTTAATAATTATATATATTAATTAATGATGTTATTTATACATATGAATGCACAATAGTTATTTTGAAATATCATAAGAAATGCACAAAGACTTATGTTTGAAATTTTGTATCCCAATATACTATATTAATATTTTTTAATAAATTTATTAATATTATTTTAATAAAAGTGAATCTTATGTGAGACTGTCTCACAGGTCATCTTATCCACAACCCACACTTCACAATTTACATATAAATTTATAAAAAATGAATTTGATTTGTGGGTACAAAAAATCAATCTCACGGAAATTATCCGTGAGATAGTCTCACGCAAGTTTTTGTGTAAAATCAAACTTAAGCTAAAATGGAGAGGCAGAATTGGGTGGCGGCTGAAAACATCCATGAAAAGCCACACCTGAGACTTGTTGCATTAATATTCCAAATCTATAATGGAATATTTGATTTAAACCAAGGGGTGAATGAGTTAAAGTACTGAAATAACAATAAAAATTAAGATCTCAATTTAATTATCTTATTGTATGTCAATGGAGAATCTACAAAATTCTCTTCATTTTATTCTTTAAAGTTTCTACAAAAGAAAAAAAAGTCAAATATTTTTCTTTTCAAGGCATGGCTTGCAAGGAGGATCGTCTACTTTTGAGGTAAATATGTAGATAAACCTAGTTAAAATTTGAATCGTAATTGAATCATCTCATTAATTTAAAAAAAAAAACGTTTTTTTTAATATCAGTTATTATCAAAAGAGTATTATTAAATACATATAACAACAACTGAACAGTTGAAATAAGATATGAAAATGCTTTAAAAATTAAAGGGCTTGTTAGATTTTCTAATTAAATCAATTTTAACAACTATAGAAAAAGAAAATCAGGTCTTGTCAAGTAATAAGATCGGTTGATATTGTCTTTTTAGCTGAGTCTACTTATATAATATACTGTAGGAATTAAAATTAATTTTGTTTATGTCAGAATACAATTGCCTACATATGTTTAATAAATTTGAAATGCTAATATCATTATCAATCATGCAGAAATCAGCAAAACAGTGCCCAGTTCGTCGTGTATAATGTGATTTTGTAAAAATTGCTAGATTTAAGTGTTGGTTTGAACTTTGTTTTTTTTATAATTATGATTTATGGAACGAAACAAAATTGTTTCATTATACATTACCTAATCACGTCGATTTTAGTCTATTCAATTATTTGATGCGCCAATGTATTATATTCAAATTTGATGTTTTTTGTTTCAACATTTGGTAGAAGATTGTCAGGTCTTCTCAACCGCTCCCTTTAGCCAGAAGTAGCGCATGGTTTTTGATGCGCTATCCTTTTTCGTATTTTTCAAATTCATTTATATTCTTCTTTTCTTTTTCCCATTCATTTTATTTTCCTTGTTTTTTTTCTTTATATTTTGTGAACTATTAAACGTTATGTTTTTTTAATATAGAATTAACAATAATTATAAATATTATAAATATATAAAAAATAAAAATAAGGAATATTATGGATCAAATATTCATTTTTAGTGCGAAAAATAGTACAAACTGTTAAAGATAATTACAATTTTTAATTTTTTATATTAAAATAATGAAAAATTTAAGATAAAATAGTGCATAATAATGGAAATGTCCTAAGTACCTTAGTTTCAAACACAATTGTATATACATATATTGAATCATCACACAATTATATTTAAAACCTTAAAACTCGTTAACCAAATTTTAGTGTATTACAATTTTTGCAACTCCCTAATGCGCCCCCTTAATTGATAAAAAATATAAAATATAAAAAAAGTTTCATCTTCTCGAATCATTAACTCGTAAGTAAAAGCAATGGGAATATCTACCCATTTTCACACCCCTTTTTAAGACTTCAAGCATACTTTTGCTTATATATTTATTCTAAATTAATTTATTATATATTAATTAATTGGTGCAATTAGTGGTTTGAAGCCCGATTGACAAAATCTGGATGCCTCACTTTCTAATCTAAAGGACCCCTCCATCCACTTCGATCCACTTCACATTTTTTAAATGTCCCAATTAACTTTGTATTCATCATTTATTTCATGCTAATTTTCTTCCAACTTAGATCAATTCAGTATTTCTTCTAGCTATTTTAAAATAATTTTAAAATGAAATGTAATGAACTTGAATTGAGCATCCCTAGCTATTTATCTACCAGGCCACTACAAATAAATCTTAATGTTTAATTGTTAATGTATCAAATTAATATCAGACATATATAATTATTAATTAACTTTAAGTTACATAATTGAAAATGTGATCAGTATTTTTACACATCAATAATGAGTATATTAATCTTTTCATGATGATTAATGGATATGCCAAAATTTCCAATTAAAATCGAATATTTGTGTTTTGATTTGTTTTATATATAATATAATATTTATAAATATCGATAATATGCTGAAAAATTAGGAGATCGTATACTCAACACGATATATATATATATATATATATATATATATAATTTATTTGATATAAAATAAAGAAGACTCGAGTCAATTGTTATCAACTTTCAGGAGGACCCCAACTCCAAGGCCCAAGATCCAGATAAAATAATGGGAATTTAAGTAATTGCAATGTTAAAATATAGTCTCCCACTAAAGAAAGTTGTTGAGAAAATTGCTACTTCATTTTGACTTATTGGGAATAACAAATAACACGCTTTTTACTTACTCTTGGGACTAATGTTATTTCAAATTACTCAATAATTATCCTAACATTTTCGACACGCCACAGTTTTCTTCGTTTCTACGTGGGTTTTATGACTGTTTTTAAGTGTGAAAATATATATATATATATATATATATATATATATATATATTCTTTTTAATGAACTTTTGGGGGTGAAAGAGAGCCGACCGGATCCTTTGTATCAAAATCTTTGTTCCACCTGTGTGCCATGCACATCAAAACTACGTAATTTTGATATTGAAAAATATTTATAATTTGTAACCGCTTTTATTTTCAAAATCAATATAATGTGTTTTAGAATGTGGTACACGCGTGCTACATGGATTTTTGGCACAAATGATCTGATTTGGAAATAGAGGGATAATAAAGACTATTTTGAGGGAGTGAAAGGGAGAGAGATAAGAAAGACTAGAAGACTTGCATGATTCATATTCGAACTACGGTGATCACAATCTGACACTGTTATAAGAATGAGATATCACTTAAACTATAAGACTTGTGGTTTTTTGAGTTTAGCATCTTCAATATATAGGGTGCACCGCAAGATCTAACTATTATTGAAAACTCGGATGGTTGGATATGATTCCATTCCATTTAATTTTTTGTGTGGATCAATATCAATTGCGTTTGATCTTAAATTTGAAAAATATTTAATAAAATGATTCAATTTACTATAGCATTTTATTTAAATTTACGACTTTTTTAGTTGCACTAAGGTCGAAAAAATTAGAATGGAATCGAGTATTTTTATCTCATTTTTATCTAGATATAGCGTCTTAACTTTCAAAACTTACTTGGAAATCAATTTTCTTTACTAAAAATAATGATTACGATTTTTACCTTTTTAACTCGGTTTGATTTTAAACCGAACCTACTGATTACTCACCCTACAAGCTTGTGGATGACATTACATTATTTGAATTGTTCAACACATCTCACAAAACAATTAACAATGTTTTATTGTAGAGTTAATATTAAAAAAACAACTTGAAGTGTGATAGTTTTCAATTTATAGTCTAAACATTTTATTATATTTGATTGCACCTCAAAATTTAAGAGCTCTTTAAAGCACAATCAAAATTCATTTTTATGCTATTTTTCCAACCAAAGGCAAAACAAGCGACTCATACACCCTATTCATAAGGGTAAATATGTTTTTTCAAAATCATATCCATGACCTTTTCTTTTATTTTTCTTAAAAGACAAATTTTGCACTTTAAAATACCCTTTAACTCAAAGGTCTAATCGGAAAAAAAAGATTAGGTTGCAAATGTCAAAAGATTATACTTCATGTTATTTTTGGATTTAATTGTTTATAATAGGCTTAATTGCAAAAAATAAAATCACTACATTTTTCGATATTGCAATTTAATCTCAATTTTAAAAAATTAACAGAATGAGTTAATTACTACAAAAATCACAAATTTTCTAAAATTTATAATTTTAACTAATTTTTTGGTTATTAACATAAATTTCAATGTTTCGTGCATCCAGAAACAGACCCATACTTTGGTGAAGGGGGCATTGGGCCCCCTAAAGTTTTGAAAAGTAGATAAGAGTATTTTGGTAATTTCAAATTATTTTAATAAAAAAAAAGAATTAACCTAGTCCTAGATTCCTGCAGATGGTATCATCCAACATAAAGCATTTTCTCCTTGTTTCTCTTTTAATTCATTCCCTCTCTAATTTCAACATAAAATGGTGTCTATAAGATATTTTATCTTCCTTTCTTTTCTCTTAATTGTTGTAGATTTATTGTGTCTTAAGATTGATGAATAATTTTGCATTTTTTTTACCAATTCTTTATCTATATGTTTGAAGTTTCGGAAAAGAAATTCATTATGATAGGAGATGGACAAACATATGTTTGTTGAATGACTAAGTTATATTGATTAAATTACTATAATATATAGTTTATTTTTAGAATGAGAAAGAAAAACTAAGTATTTTCTAAAATTCTTAACTTTTGTATTTTAATAACGATAATCAATATTTATGTTTCGGAGAAGATATAAAGAGAATCTATCAAGCATCGAGTAAATGAAGAAAGTAAAATAAAATTTTGTAATTCAAGTGTTGATCAAATGTAATTATGTTGTTAATTTTGAATTTTATAATATAATATATTCACTTTATCAAAATTTTGATAAATTTATGCTTTTAATTTGGAATTAATGAATTTTTTTTATATATTGACTTGGGCCCTCTGAATTGAAGTACTGGATTCGTCACTGCGTGCATCCATAATCAAGTGGTAGATTTCAGGTAGATCTCGAACACACCTTCGTTACAAAAATCTCTTACTCAATGCACTAAACCCGACATACATACCTCTAAACACTTGATCATCACCCAACATATACTAAAAATTCCTTATTTTTGAAAGGAATGAATGCTCGAAATCTACTCATTGGTTGCGGATGCATAGCACATTGAAAGTTATGTTAAATTTGCTAATTAAAAAAATTAAAAATTTAGGACACTATCTTTAGCTCATTCAATGAAGGATACTAACTTTTCGGGCCCCAACATTGAACACTAACTTTTCAATTTGGGCGATTTTAGGATAAAAATTCGAATCATAAATTTGGGGCTCCATCGTATGAGATTTAGGCTTTTTCTGATGTGATTTGACCTGAAATTCATGTGATTTAGTCCAAAATTTATCATTTTGAGCTTTTTAATCCTCATCCAAATTGAAAAGTAGTGTCTTTCATACATGAATGACCCAAAGATAGTGTACTAAATTCACAATTTTCTCTTTGCTAATAGCCAAAAGATTAGCTAAAATTGCATTTTTGGAAAGTTCGTGATTTTTATGGCAATTAACCTACACAAAATATATAAAATATTGCTATTCAAACCACATTTAATTTTTTTTTGGAGATCAAACATTTACATAAAAAATTAGGACTTTAACACATTATTGTAATTTGTCAACTTTTATAACTCATTATTTTGCTTGTTATGTGAACTTGAATCGTCAGAGAATACAATTGTGTTTCAAATTGCTATAGAAAGGTAAAGATGTAACTTTTTGCTAAATTTAAAAAGTGATGATTAAATTGACCGTCTGTAAAAATGTGGTGATTTGTGTTTGCTAATCAGAAAATAAAGATCAAGTTTGGAAAAGTATTTTTCTTTTTTTTTTCAATTAAGTCTTTATAATATTTAGTTTATTTCATGAGGAACACAACTTCATTTCCTTTGTTAATAAAGATCAAGTTTGGAAAAGTATTTTTCTTTTTTTTTCAATTAAGTCTTTATAATATTTAGTTTATTTCATGAGGAACACAACTTCATTTCCTTTGTTAATAAAGATCAAGTTTGGAAAAGTATTTTTCTTTTTTTTTCAATTAAGTCTTTATAATATTTAGTTTATTTCATGAGGAACACAACTTCATTTCCTTTGTTATTTCAATAATGAGTTAGTCTTTTATGCATCAGTTGTATGGAGATCCATGCAATTGGGTCAATCCGACACTTTTGGATTCGTACAATTTTGGATTATTTTTTTGATTCATGTGTTACCTTTATATTATATTCAGGTGACATTTATATTATATTAATATGACCTTTATGTACAAATACTCTTACCTTTATGTACTTTAACTTAGGAAAAAAAAAAGAATTTCAGCATAATTTGTACATATATAATTACTTTTATGTGATATTACTCATACATTTATGTTTTATTACTTATATCTTTATATTAACATAGTCATACCTTTATTTAATATATATAGGTGCAACTAATATAATTAAAATGTATGAGTACATAACTAAATGTATGACTAACATAACTAAAAGGTATAAAAAAAATTGTATATATGTATGATTATATGGATATAAAGATACACGTAATATCATATAAAGATATGTTGATTCAAAAATGCGCTAAAAAATGTTTTTTCAGGAGTTACAGAATTACATAAAAGTTATGATATTTGTACATAAAATCATACACTAATATAACATAAATGTAACACATGAATCAAAAAAATCCAAAAATACGTGGATTCGGGTCAGTCGATCCAGTTGTATGGATCTAGATCCGTGTATAGGAGAATTTGTGTTCAGTAATTTATTGTGCGAAAAGTTCAACAATAATCAGAAAGATAAGAGGGAAAAAAAATATCTAGAAACTCAAATTAATTTGTATTGTAATTTTATCAGAAATTTCTTTTCCTTCGTTTCTTCCAACTTTACAGACACAAAGAAAGAAAGTCTTCAAGATTAGAGAATCAGCAATCCATCCTAAAAGAATATATGTATACACACACATAAAAGGCAGAGAAAAATTATACGATGATAAACTACATCATTTCCAGTAACCTATTTTTATATCTAACAAATCTAGCTAAAACTCAAAAAATACAGCAAAAATCTATTCAAAATAGAAATAAATAAATAGATAGAACTCAAACTTGATCAACCAACCTCGTGGTGGCGGCGATAGGCTTGGCGAGGTACGTAGGGTTAGTTTGTCCGGCCATGATCACTACTATTCTCGGCTCCATTTCCGCCTGTAAAACATTCGTCGTCTTCTCATTCTCAGACGAGGAGGAGGAGGAGGAATTCCGGTAAGAGCAAGCAAGGATGACCAATGCCAAAGCTACGAGTCCCAACACCAAAGCTAAGCCACCAAAGAGATACGGAATCGGCGAATTCCACCGCTGGAAAGCGCCGCCTGCTGCCGCCGGGGTGGCGGTGGTGGGATGTTGGATATTTGGACTCATGATTTCTTGTCTTCTCTCTCTCTCTCTCTCTCTATATATATATATATATATTGGAGAGTGGATATATATAATATTGGTTGCTGGGAAATGAAGAGTATGGTGAAAGAGTGGAAGGATCAGGATATGGGAATTAATATTGTGTTAGAGAAGTGACTCGGACGTTGGAGCTTATTATAAAGTGTAGATTCTTTCTTTTGCTTTGCTGTTTCCAGGTTGATTCATTGCTATGCAAGTCTCCTTTTTCCTAGGTTTCCAACTTTACCCTTCATGCTAGATCCCCATGTCCCATATTTGTGTTTTGGTCTCTCCATTCATACTAGATATCTAAATCGGGTTAGATTCACCTATTCACACTAATTTTACCGTATTGATGGGGTTATGCAGAGCTATTCGACACTAAGCAGGTTTAGACGTTCTGAGGCGCCAAAACAATGACATTTTCACATGTACTAAATTAAATAATGGTAAAATTGCAATTTGTGTAGGTTTTATTTATTTTTTTACCATCAATTTTATGTATTTCAATTTTGGTAATTAGTGAAAGGCATGATATATTTTCCTAATAGTCATATTTAAATTTGAGTAAGTCTCATGTGAGACAGTCTCATAGATTTTTATTGTATTGTGTGAGATGAGTCAACCCACAACCCAATTACCCATAACTCAAACACTACAATTCACATATTATTTGTGGGTGATGAGACTCCGTCTTACAGTAACTATCAGTGAAACCGTTTTACATGAGCTTTTGTGTTTAAATTTTATTTGAATTTGGAAAAAGTGGTGAAGGGATAAAAGATGTCTAATGTGAAGAAGAATTGAGGGCATTTAGATAATTTGATTGTTAGAAAGAAAATTAAGTAATAGGCAAAGCATGGGAAGAATTAGGAGAATGAGTGTTTGTTGGTGGAATGAGTGCACTTCTTCCCCTGTGGACTTCACTCATCCTGCCTCACTGGACCCACTTAACTTGTAGCTTTGGTTCAAGAATCTTGATCCTCGATTCATCGCCATATATAATTCTTTTTTTCTTAATTCTATATTTTAATTTCATTTTATGTTCCATATATAGACTATAACTGATGGGTGATGATGTAACGACATTAACATGATTCATGACCCTGGTTTGATGGTCCAATGACCTATTTAAACCTTTGACTTAATTTGGGTGTCCATTAGATGAATTAAAGTCCATTTAATTTTTCATTATGATTAAGAAATTTAAGAATAAAAACTACTACTTACATGTATGACAAGTAAAATTGAGAAGTACGTACATTGAAACTCAACGTACGTAGAATATTGCTGATCAATCACCCATAATTTGGTTTGAATTTTCTTGCCATTAAGCCACTAACTTAAAGTATGTGGTGTGGGGTTCGTCAAGTCGTTTAATTCCAATCAACTCAATTATAGTAAATGAATATTGGATCTCATCATATATATATAGAGAGAATTGATCAGGCACGCACCTGAAGAATGCGCACCGTGCACACTTCTTTAAGAATTTTTTTTTTTTTTAATTTTTAATATCTCATATTATTTCTTTTCTGACGCTACCACTCCACATACGAAATTTTCATCTCACACATGGACCTCTTCTTTAAGATTTCTTTTTTTTTTTTTAATTTTTAATATCTCATATTATTTCTTTTCTGACGCTACCACTCCACATACGAAATTTTCATCTCACACATGGACCTATCCCATTATCAACATATACAATTTGCATCCCACATATCAATATAGATCTTTTTCCCAATTCTCATCACACATATGCTACACCATAAAAATTTGGTTATCATCAAAAATCATTTGTTAAAAATTATAAAATATGAATTGATTAACAAGTATGATATATCCTAAATCAATCCTCAAGATCAATCATATTATTCATTTTGAGGATTTCTTTAAGAAATATGAATTAAGTAACAAAGATAATAAATTCTCAACAAAATCCTCAAAACCAACAAATCATATCCTCCAACTCAATCATCAATTTTCAAGAAGTCTTCAATCAATCCTCAAAATCCCCAAGTCTCTTTAATTAGTTGTATTTTGTGTCTTCAAATATAATGGATCTACACATGTGAAATTTTTTTAAAACAAATAAGTACCATAATTTTTTAAATGTTAAACCTTTCAGAAAAGATAAGAAAATATTATAACATTCCAAGGATGTGATATAATTTCTCCTGTCATGTCCATTAATGTCACAACCACGACAAACTCTTGCTTTTGAAATTATTTTTTCCTTTGATGATTTATATAAAAAAGTATGTGAAGATATTGGAATTTCGTATGTGAAGTGGTAGAGTGAGAAAAAATTATGTATATAATATTATAAAATATTAAAAATTACATTGATTATGATTTAGAAAATTATGTGTATAATAATATAAAATATTAAATAGTATATTGATTATGAGAATTGGGAAGAACATCTATGTTGATTGTGAGATGCAAATTGTATATGTTGAAGATGCGTTAAGTCTATGTGTGAGATCAGAATTTCGTATGTGAAGTGGTAGCGTGAGAAAAGAAATAATATGAGATATTAAAAAAAAAAAAAAACATATGAGATATTAAAAATTAAGAAAAAAAAAGAAATCTTAAAGAAGTGCGCACGGTGCGCATTCTTCAGGTGCGTGCCTGATCAATTCTCTCTCTCTATATATATATATATACATACTAGTTAGTTTAATTTGAACACGTGCAATGCACGTGGACGTCCATTTTTTATTTTTGAAAGAATTACTTTGATCTTGGAAGAATTATCTATTGTATTGCTTAATCGAATTAATAATGATAACGACAATATGAAATTTAATATTTTCTTTTAACTTAAGTTGGTTTTTATGGGATTATAAGTAAGTCTTTTGCTAATGCTAGCTAGTCGTTGGTTTCATTGTATTTGCATGTTGATGAACATGTTGGATCAAAGAGAATAATGCAATTGTCAAAGTGATAACAATAAGTCATCAATATAATGAGATATCATTTCTCCTCTAACCCATAATTAGATGATTTATAAGTAAAGAATGCAAAGAGAAGACCAAAATTACTTAAGTTAATGAAATTGGATTTTCTATGATATCCTTTCACATCACTACTTTTACCTCTTTCATTCTTTGGTTGTTGGTCAGCTCTTATATTTTCAAACGATTTTGCACTTTGAATATCGTGTAATATTTTTGTGTTTATTTTATTTAGAAACTAATAATATATTATGTAAATAAAATAAACAAAGATAATTGAAATCACATTAAAACAAATTACAATCTTGATTTAGGCATCGAAGAATCATGATAGTTAAAAACACCCTGCACTTTCTTTACTTTTTAATAATGTGGGAGAAATTAAGGGAAGAAATAAGAACAAGGAATAGAAAGGTAAGAATTTATTATCAAATTCTCTTCTCTCTAAACTAGCTTTAATTGATTATAGAATTTATTATCAATTTCCCCTCCCCTCTAAACTAGCTTTAATTGATTATAGAATTTATTATCAAATTCCCCTCTCTCTACACTACCTTTAATTAATTGATTATAGTTTGAATTGCGACTAGTATAGGCAAGCAAGATCTTTTATTCTATTTTATCATTTCATTTGATGTTTCAAAATAACCATCATACATTAATATAAAGATGACATCACTATTAACATTTTATTTGAATTAAAAAATTTAAATTTTAAGATGAAATATTAAATTGAAATAAAAGATCCAACTCCCTACCTAGGGTCTTAAAAACTCAAAATTCAACGAAAAATTAAAATGTGGGAAGGAAGATATATAATCGAATGGTTCAACACTATAAAAGTGAATCACATAATAGTATAATACTTAAGTATTAATGTATGATGTATATTAATATTCAATAGTGTTGTACTAAATGTAAAGCTCAATATTCATAGTATTTATCTTTACACATATAATGATGACTTAGGTGTAGACAATGTGTTTACTTCTAAAAGCCCAAAAGTAACCCAAAATTCTATCCACACCTCTCCACACCGTTGAAATTAAGTTGTTTTTCCCAATAATTAGATCACCAGCAGTAATATTATACTAGTCCACTAATTAACAACATGAATCCATGATGAGCACATTTTAATTAAGCTAATTGTCAATAGTTCTGCCGATTAATGATGTCAACTTCAAATGCTTACAAAAACTAGGGGTTATTGCATGACTCATAAAGGTTCAAATGTTTGGAAACCTCGTGTTTTCACTATGTATGAAATATTCAATCATGCTTTGATGCATTTGTACTATTGGGGTAGTTTATATGAATAATTGAATTTTAATTGTAGCGCCTAGGACAAAAACGACGCATAATTGATTAATTAAATAATTAAATTCATAATTGTTTGATTTAATTATGTGTGTTTCAGAAAAATGATAAAATACATGTTTAATTAATCGGTGGTATAATTTAATCGAACAACATAGATTATAATTTTATCATAAGGTTCGTAATCGAAAAACGAGAAGATAAAAATGAATTTGAGATCAATCGGAGACCCGTAGCTCAAATTACGAAGTATACAACGAAATACGAAGAATCGGAAATGAGATATTTTCGATGAATAGTAAAAATAAGATATTTCGATGAACAGTAAAAGTAAGATATTTTCATGAATAGTAAGATATTTTCATGAATAGTGAAAGTAAGATATTCTCGATGAATAGTATGATTTTTTTTCGAAAAAGAGTAAATAAAACGAAACGAATCGTAAAAGTAATTAATCGAACGAGAAATCAAAAAAGTAAGAATTTTATCTCTCCTTTCTCTCTTTTCCCCTTCTTCTGTTTTCCGGTAACTGCCGCGGCACCGCAGTCGGTGCCGGAAACTTTTTCTTGATTTCGGATGATTTTCACAAAGCTTGTAGGTCTCGCTGAGACGATTCTAGAACAGGTCTCGGATTTTCATTCCGACATCTCCTTCGCCAGAAAACGGCCAATCAATCGTCATAAAACCCTATTTTTCCTTCTCCTCTCTCTCTCTTTCTCTCTCCTTTATTCTCTCTCTCTTCCTCGCCGGAGCTGTGACGAGGCTATCTCCTAGGTGTGTGTGTGTCGTGAGGTGGGCGCCGGAGCTGGGCAAAGGAAGGTGTGTGTGTGAGTGCATGGTGTGTGTATGCATGTAGTGTGTGTGTTGTGGCTGTTGGTGGCGGCGCTGGGCAGCACCGCCGTGGTCGTGGTGGTGGTGGTGGCTGGCGCTGGTGGCGTCGGCGAGTCGAGAGGAGATGGCACTGGGCGGCACCACCGTTGCTGGAAGCTACTGCTGTTGCTGGGCTGGTGTGTAGGTTGTGTCGGGTAGCTGGGCGCGCGCTGTCGGGTGATGGGAGCTGGTGCGCACGTCGGGTGACCGGAGCGAGCGCGCGCGAGTGCCGGGTGATGGGAGGTGTGTGCGTGCGCGAGCGACGGGGGCGCTGTGGAGTCGGGGGTCCCGGTCAAAGTCAACTCTTTTAAAAAATTACGATAACACCCTTATACCTTAAAGCGCTCTGTTTGAGCTCATTTTAACTCCGATTAATCCCGTTTTTTTTCCGTTGCAACCCTAATCTTTCCCTCTTCATCTTTAGATCACCTATTTAACCTTTCACACTTGTTTCTTTATCCTTGATCTTTAGATCTTTCGTTTCATCTCATTTTTTCCTATCGTTTCTTTTTCGAGAGAATTTTATAATTTATATATACGTAATTAACGTAATATGGATCTAAGAAACCCTCGTTTACATGTGTAGGCTTATAATCGGATCAATACTCTTAAAATTTGATACTTTGACAACTCATGTGGTTACCACCGAACAAGGTGGGGGTAATTTCTAAATCTCTATGTGTTTATTGTTTTCCCTATTTGATATATGAACTATTGAATCTTATATGCCGTGATTATGTGTTGTGAATGATGTGTCATATTTATACTGTGAAAGGACTAAAGTCCACATTCATCCTCGGAGGGACTTATGGTCCGTAAAAAACTTCCCTTCTGTTCTACTATCATAGGTTTGGTGATCCTGAAAATGCATCAGCGGTATTAAAACCGTTTTGTATGGTAAGAAGGGAAATTCCCGCACCTGAGGTTGGGTTACGAATTATGTGCTATGCATTCTACGTGATGTGTCTAATTGCCGAACTAATATATGTTTGATTTGTGTAACTGCTTAATAAACTTATGTATATTCGAATTATTTAACTGTCATAACATGTTAAGATACAAAGTTTATCCCCACGAGTGTATTCAACGTACTCACCCCCCATGTGTATTCACATTACAAGAGATAATGAGAATCAAGACGTATAGAGAGGATGGTGCCGTATCAAGATTTTTTCCTTTTTGCTTTCTAAAACTTATGTTGTTAATAGTTCACGTTTGTAAAAAAAATGACATTTCTTTGTATGTTATGGATCCTGATGTTTTTCCGCTGCTTAAAGTTTCAAACTCTTTGAATCGGTTATATCCGATGTTTCATATTTACAGCTTCTTATCTCCTTCTATTTTATATCATGCACGTCTCTTTCCCTTTCTTCTTGCACGCCCAATAAGTAAACTCTGATATTTTAAGAAAGGAAACGGGACGTGACATTAATCAAATTCAAGTGTTTGTGACGTAATAGCCTTGATTTTTAATGGAGTAGTTGGAATAATTTTTATTTTTATTTATAAAAAAACTAGGCAATATTTGGGGACATAAAGATAGCTCTTAAATATTAAGATATAGTATTGAGTTTGAATTTATTAAATGTGGATAGTGTATTATATAACAAATTCAAATCATATATTCTTTGTAATAGCTTGGTGGGTTGGTCAAACCTTTTAAGAATGTCAATTTGGTATAGTTTTGATCAATTTGAAATGCGTTCAAAATACCACAAAAAAATTTGTGCACCTGAAAATACCACACATTTTTGGTCAAACCGACTTGGGACCATTTCTGAAGTGTTTCCACACGCTTTCACATGCTCCCACATGTCTTGGTTTTCACGCTCAATTCACTATCGCATGTCATACTTTTTAATAATATTAGTCATACATTTTAGTTTTGTTAGTCATAATTTTTTAGTAATGTTAGTTGTACTTTACATTATTTTGGACAGACATGTAATACCTTCTAATTTAGTTATATTAGTCATACTTTTTATACTAGTTGTATCTTTATTTATTACATAAATGTATGACTATATAGATATAAATGTATAAATAATATCACATAAGGGTATATATAAGGGTTAATTATATAAAAAAACATGAACTTAGGTTCTAGTTTCAATTACAACATGAACTTTTGACTGTAACATCATAAACGCTCAATTTAACACTTGTTTCAATTAGGGATACAATTAGATTTTTCAGGCTTCAATTACTAACGTGGAGCCCGAGATGTAAAATTGAAGCCATGTCATCAACAAATGTGGAATTTAGAAAGAAAAATAAATAAAAGTGGAAAAAAAATGAAAAAAAATGAAAAAACAAAAATTAAAAAAAAAATAAAAAGAAGAAAAACAACGTATCTTCCCTCTCATTTTCTTTCCCTTTCCCCTCCACTATTGCCTTCCCAATCATCTCGCCACCATCTCCACCTTACCGTCCCTTTCTTCAAGCCATCTTCCTCCTCCTCTCGCCGCCATCACTACCTCCTCCTACCCATCTCATAATCGAAACTTTAAAAATAAAGATGAAAATTGGAGAGTTTAAACAAATGAAATTTCAAATAAAAACTTCTTATGCGAATTACTAAAAATCCAATGGTTTATGTCAATTGACATGAGTATGTGTTTGGTCTTGAGTAGATAATCGTTTTGATATAAATTTTGTGTAATTTGGTTGAGAAATGAAAGAAATGGAATTTTAAAAGCTTGATGGTTATCAATGGAGTTTTCTGGAGAGATGTAGCGGCAGATAAGAAGTTTTTTAATGGGTTAAGGATTTGGGTTTCATTTTATAAAATTTGGTAAAATATAAAAAAAAAAATTGAATTTTCCGACGGCACCACCACCAGAAGGAAGAAGATGCAGAGAAATTAATTTTTTTCCATTTTCTTTTTTTTTTCTTTATTATTTATAGTTTTTTCTTTTTTTGTTAACATTCTACATAGGATGATTGAGTTTTAATTATAAATTTCGGGCTCCACGTCAGCAATTGGAGTCCGAAAAGCTCAATCTTGTCCGTAATTGAAACAAGTATTAAATTGAACGTTTATGATGTTATAGTTAAAAGTTCATGTTGTAAATGAAATTAATAGGATCTTGAGTTCATGTTTTTTTATATAATTAACCCTATATACAAGTTGTGGCGAAACTGTTCTTTTTTTTTTTAAAATAAAAGTTTTAGACAAAGGTTAGAGTACTTGTATATAAAAGTCATACTAATATAATATAAAGATCAGCTCATGAATAAAAAAATAAAAAATATAAGAAAGTGCGGATTCAAATCGATTTGGTTGCATGGATCCTAGATCCATACACCTAATGCATAGGAGACCATCAAAATTTATCAAAATCTCATCTTATCATATAATAAAATTAATTTATGATACGTAGTATGACAATCTGTACATCACACAGATGTACTGCTAGTGGGTATAAAATGATTCACAATTATTAGTTAGATTCCCTCCAAAAGCCTCATTTCAGTTAATTTCATCAAGTTAAACAGTTTCTTACCAACGGAAACCGAATGTGATGAAAGTTGAATAATTATTGGACTATTTTTGATGATGTGGAATTTATGGATACTAAATTTGAAATAAGCCAACTTTAGAAGACCAAATCTGACATTTTTCCAAAATATTATCTTTTGTTTTCTTTTATTTTCAAGAGTTCATAAAAATTTATTCATTGTAGGTTTTTAAAAAGAGTTGGACATCAATACATAATATAAAAAACCCTGGATATAGCTCAGATGTTCTGAACATCATATCGGCCTTATCGAGGCTCAATAATAATCCATAAAGTTATAGACAAGTTCCCAACACAATTGTGGGATTATGTTACTTAACAATTCAATGTCTTATTAGTGATTCTTTTGCTTTCATAAGGTCATAAAGTCAATTATCAGTCTAAAATTTAAATAACCAAATTCAGATAGTAAACTAGTTTCACGTTTGTGTCATATTAAAAAATGTTTGACATTATTAATTAAGTTAATGTCTTAGTGATTCTTTTCCTTTCACATATTTTTGTTGTATTCAAAATTTCTGCAAAGATGCTATGCGATCTGCTATACCTTATAAATGACTGATTTCCTATTATGGTGGCAGGAATATCTTTCTTCCAATACCTGATAAACCATTTACTTTAATTTTACCATTGGCTTGACATGATAAATCATTTAAATAAACTTAAAGCTTAATTATATAATCTCAAGAAAATTATTTAAGTTTTTTTTTTTTTAAATGTTTTCAAGCTTAAAATCAAAGAAAATGTGGGTGTTCAACAATAATAATAAATGATGATGATGATAATTATAAAATTTGGGACTAAATAACCAGTCATAATAATTAGTTTGAATTTTTTTAAATACAAGTACTTAGTATCCAAAAAAAAAAAAATACCATGAACACAATTTTGAAATAGATAATACCATCCAAATAAATAAAATGGAGTAACGGAAGAGAGCACGATTTCATGTAAAGAGAAAAATAGAAAAGAGTTAGAGACTTAGACGTCAAGATTTTCATTTGAACATAAAAACTTTTGAACTTTATAACCGCACTGAAAACTTTTACAGAAATGTTTGTAGCAAATAAACATATATAAAAGAATTCACACTTGATAATACACAACACAAACAATTCAATAAGTTACAAGTTAAAAGGAAAATGAAATCCATATTATATGTTTATCGACCATAGAAGCGAAAAGCTATGATAACCGGTTCCACTTCACAACTGATTGCACAACCTGTAAACCAACAATAAAAGAAGATAAGGAAAATTGTGAATTACATATAGAAACATCATTTTCATAAGTCAATTTCTAATTCGTGTATTATAAGTGTAGGTTCATCCATCTTATAGAATCAAATTTGTGAGATAGTTTGCCACAGTCAAATGACTACTCCATGATTTGTGAGATGGTATGCCACATTCAAAATAAATTTATCTTGGCCTATTCTTTTGATATAATTTCAAATATAATTTTCTAGATGCAATTTAAAGTTTACAAGATCTTCTTAAAAAAGTTAAAATAAACAAATATAAATTTTAAAAAAAATATAGGCAGATGCAAGAGTTTATAAGATAGCCCAGAGAAAATAACATAATATTAGGCAAAATAATTAATATAGAGATTGAAGGATAGTTACCTGATTGAGTTGAGAGTAGCTAAGGGTAGGTGATAAGGGAATGTATATGCCCAACTTTGTCCAAATCCTCACCTCCTTCAGACACCCGTTTTTGTATCTCTGGCATTCCCACAATTGTCAAATATTGGAGAGTAACAATGAATTTGAGTCCATCTGGAATCATTTCCAAACAAGGACATTTAATGATTTCTAATTCAGAAATATTGGGCATGGCCCCTTGCTCCACTCTCCATTGCCTTAGGTTTGGTAAACCTTGTAATAAGAAGTACTTGAGACGAGGAAAACTCGATGCCTGACATGTCATCTCTTCTCCCACAAAGGATCCGACTAATAACCACATGGATTGTAAGCAAGGCAGCTTTCCCAGTATCCTCATTGGGTCAACCATAATTTCACATTCCTTCAACTTCAACCAAACAATTCTTGAGGATATTATTTCGTTTTCACACTCCTCTAGTACTCTTCCTAATTGAACAAATATCCTCAAGTCATTAAGATTCATACATGCCAACACTTTCTTTAAATCCATTAACCCTTTCTCACTCCCAATAAACTCGCAACCCTGTTCGATGTTAATTGAACTAAATCGTAAATTCTTCCAATTTGTAGAAATGGCATTCACAACTGTTGACAAGCTTTCATTGTCATATACTCTTGCCATAAATTGCTGGAGATTCTTCATTCTCGAAAAAGATTTTAATTCATGCACCGAACTGTCAAACCCAAACAAAGTCTCCAAATGCTCGAGGCCTTCATCCAATCTTAATCGATTATTTCCTACTACTACCTTGTCATAATTAGTAAGAGTCAAGTGCTTTAATCGGGACAACTTTTTCAAAACATTTGGCACTTGAATGTTCCGTGAACCATCTAAATTGAGGGTATTCAGATAAGCCAAATTGCTTATGGACGATGGTAACTCACTCAATCCCACACACCAAATCAAACTTAAACTTCTAAGGAGAATCAGATTACCGATCCCTTTGAGTAACTTTCTTCCGCCAAAATCAAATCTCCTAAAATATAGAAATCTAACAAACTTGAATTTTTGAAAACCAGGTATTGTCATGCGTACACCTTCTATACTTATCTTCTTATTTGCATCATTGCGGAACATCAGAGATCGAACATGTTTGCTCTTATCTTCATCAATGGTAGTTATCTCATCATTCACTTCTTCCATTTCTCCTTCAAAACAAATAGCCAAATGTCGTGTCTTACCACTTGACAAAGAATCACTCAATAAGGTACTAAATTTTCCACCTTGATAATCAAAAATCTTAACTCCAAAATCCTCCTTTTTCCCAATAGACAAACACAACTCTCGTACTACATCATGAAGTTTGCAGGTTGTATATTTGAATCTTGGTGTGTAATCCTGATCTCCAGCTTGGACAAGACATCTTGAGACCAACTCACTTAAGTAGGTCTCTGCGATTTCCCATGAACTCTCCTTATGTGAAATCATGCCTTGTGCTATCCACATCGCATAAAGATGTTTTATGGATATGATTTCATCCTCTTTATATAGTCCCATAATTAGAAAACATGGTTTCAAATAATAAGGCAAATCTTCATAACTTAGGTTGAGTACTCCATGTATCGCCGTCTCTTTTTTTGTATCACCCACATCATATAGATACACATTGATATCTTCATTCACAACCTCCCAATCCCTCATAGATTTTGTATTACTCAGCACCCCACCAAGTAAAGAAATCACTAGTGGCAAATACCCACATTTGTGCACCATTTCTTTCCCCATTTTCTCGATGCGTTTTTGTTCCAACACAAAATCTGTAAAACAAAAAATTAAAACCAATCATTAATAGTACTAATAAAATTAAGCATGAATTACATGAATAATTGGTCAAACTCAAAATTTTACTTATATTTATTGCTTGACATCAGATGAAGATGGAAAGACAACCGGACATATAAAAATAAAAAATTGATCCAGTACTTTAGGGATATGACAAAATTGGTCTCCTTCATTTGAAGCTGGTAATTTAGCCATATATATATATATATATATTAGTATTTTGCCAATTTAGTCCTTAATTAATCCCTCAATTTCTTCGGAAATTTGGGATGTTCTTAGATTTAAGCAAATCTAGAGATGACAATGTAATAGTTTCATCCAATGCTACTAAATTTTTAAGATATTTGAAAAGTTTGGTTGAAATTGTAATTTGGAGAAGAATTAAATCGATCGGATTTAATTAATAGAGTTGATACACGAATTTCATGAATAATTGTAATAGTTGCATGATATTAATACATGTATCTATAGATTTTAATATCTAATTATTATTATTACTATGAAATGGCAGAGCTGGTTAGAAAAACGAAATTGTACTTAATTTAAATTTAAATTAGAGTAATTATATATATAGTTAAATTAGGTCACATGTATGGTTAAACTTAAATTATTTTTTAGTAGGGAATAAAATGAACCATAAATTGACATATGTCAATTTTAGATTCTCTTTTATTATATATAAGTATTTCTCCTGTACGTTGCACAAGGTATAATATTTATAGTTAAATTTTAACTGTTATACCAAATGTTTGTTTCTAATATTTTTCTCAAATATATGTCACAATATATATACACTCACACACACATATATATATATATATTCAACCCATTTTTTTTATTTTATATGTGATTTATTACAAAATTTAATAAGAAAATATTTTATTATTTTTAATAATTACACATAGGCATGCAGAACTTTATTGAAATTCTTCTTCAACCATTACAAATTAATTAACTCAAATATTTAAAATTCAAGAAAAGTTATATGAGCCTATAAGATACCCCAAAATCTATTTCTATCCATTAAAAAAATATTCAAAATTGAATGAAATTAAATATTTCATCCATGTGAACTAAGACAAATAGTTCAAAACATTATATCAAAAGTTTGTTAGTAATTTTTTTTCTCAAATAATCTTATTTTTTATTTTAATATTTTTATTAAATTTCTAATTTTCAATTTTTTATGTATTGTCATTTTTATTCTGTATTTTTAATTTTGTCAAGTTTATTTTTTACTTTGAACATTTTTTTTTATTATCACATTTTTGTCTATTAGTATTGTCAAAACTACTACAAACCAATAAAAAATAAAAACTTAAACATCAAAATCTAAAAGAATTTGATATTTTGTTTTTATTTTTAAAATGCAAAAATACATTGAAAATCATAAAAATGGTTAAAAAAATGATATATCTTGTAATAGAAAAATATTTTAAATGAAGAAGTCAACTAATATGAAATTATCTTTGTTTAAAAAATAAATTATTACACATCCACCTCCATCAAAATTACAAACATGAAATTAAAATAACAATGAACAAAATTATAAATAAAAATGATAAAATATTTGATACATCATGCATTAAAACAAATTTGAACTTAAGAAATTATTTAACTAGAATTTAAAATTATTAAAACAAAGGAACCTTCACAACATAAAATTAAAAATATTAAATGATAATTACAGTAACCAAATTTATATATAAAAATTATAATTTGATACATAAAATAATTTTAGAGGAAGATAATTAATTTGGAATTATGTAATATATAAATCTATATCTATACTATATATAAAATAAGGAAAGTTGAAAAATATTACTAATTTGTCACTTTCCCTTCCAAACTATCAACCAATGGAAAAAAAAAACTAAATAACTTTTAAATATCTTATACTAAAGATGCCCAAACGGTTCGGAAAACCGGAACCGGGCCGGTTCGAACCGACGGTCAACGGTTCGGGGAACCGTTGACCCGGTTTCGGTTCCAAACCGGAATCGGGAACCGCCGGGAACCGGTTCGGTTTCGGTTCCAAATTTCAGAAACCGATGAACCGGCGGTTCGAACCGCCGGTTAAACCGCCGGTTTTATCCTTTTTTTTTTTAAATCAATGGTGGATGCCACGTTACGACTTTCTTTGAATCGAAAATAGCCGTTGGAAATGAACGGCCACGATTACATAGCCGTTGGAAACTGGCCAAACCGGTCCGGTTTGGAACCGCCGGTTCAAACCGGCGGTTTTGGTCAAATTTTGATCCAACGGCCTAAATCAAGTGGCCGTTGGAGATGGACGGCGGAGATGAGTCGAACCGCCGGTTCAACCGAACCGGAACCGGCGGTTCAAACCGGTTCGGTGCCTTTTTTTTTTTTTAATTTTTAGATCTATAAATAGGGGTTCAAATTGTGTATTTGCTCACCCCAATTCTCTTGCTATCTCTCTCAATTCTTGCATTCTAGCTCACTTCAATATTTCAAGTTCAAAACTTCTCAAATTCTTGTTATATTTCAATTTCTAGTTCTTAATTATATCATCTACTTCTAGTTCTACACTTCTACTTCTACTTCTATTGGAAAATTTTTACATACATCATGTCTAGAAGAGGTTCTTCTACTTCATCCTCCCGTGGGAAGGGAAAGAGTCCCATGCCACCTCCACCATCGTATGAAGATGAGCTCATCGATCAATGGTGTGACGAGCTTGATCCAAATGTCGATTTGGGGGAACAAATTGCTCAAGCTTTAGCCGCCGAAGACGAAGACGAAGAAGAAGTGCCGCCGACGCAAGAGAGTTTGAATGCCACTCAAACCCCCTCAAGTAGAGCACCTTCTTCTGTTCGAAGTGATATTTTCTCCATTCACTTCAAGAAGGATGTCGTGCCTAATAGTAACGTCGACTACATAGTGACATGCAATCATTGTGGGAAGCAATACAAGTTCAAGCATGGAGGGGGCTATGGAACGTTCACTAACCACATCACGAAGAAGCATCCCGACAAGATTGGATTGGAGCACTCTCAAACACAACTACGAGGATTCACCGGGTCTTCACAAGGTATGGATTCTTTAACCTTTAAATTTAGTCAACTAGAACTTAGGAAAGACACCGTCGATTTTATTGCTTCAAAACATCTACCTTTTTCATGGGCTTCGGATGACCTTTATGAAGATTATGTGAGCACATATTTACAACCACCCGCTAGAATGATAAGTAGGAATACGGCCACTAGGGATATTGATAAAAGAGTACGTGAAAGAAAATATATATTACTACAAGATTTAGCTAACCTTAAATAAAAAGTTGCGATTTGTTGTGATTGTTGGAAAGATCCTTACCAAAAAAATGATTATATGGGCATTACTTGTCATTGGATTGATGATGCATGGGATGTTCAAAAACGTTTAATTGCTTTTGTTGATTTTAATAAAAAACATATCGGTTTACATATTTCACAAAAAGTACTACATGTGTTAAATGATTATGGTATATTAACAAAAGTATTTGCTATAGCTTTAGATAATGCAACTAATAATAAAGCTAGTTTGCCTACACTAATTGAATTTTGTAAACCTTCATTAAGTGGTGATCTTTTTCATACTAGATGCATGTGTCATGTTTTTAACTTATGTGTTCAAGATGGATTAAAAACTATAGAAGAAGAAATAGAAAAAATTAGAGATGCAATTAATTTAAATTGTCATACCGTACAAATGCGAAAAAAATGGGCCGCGTTTTGTAAAATGAATGGATTAGAAGTAAAAAAAATTGTGAAAGATGTGCCACATAGGTGGAATTCTACTTATTACATGCTTCAAGATTCGTATAATTATAGAGAACTTTTATGTGCTTTTTTTATGGAATTTGGTGATACTCGTGATGGTAATGTTATGTTATTTGCCCATTCTTGGGATTCTTGTATAAACATGATGAATATGTTAAAAATTTTTGAAGAAGCCACTAGGGAAGTGAGTGGATGTTATTATCCTACATCTCCTTTAGCTTTAGATCAATGTGTTAAAATTGCTTTGGTAATTAACTCTTATAGAGATGATCCTATTTTAAGTGATGCAATTATTATGATGAAAGCAAAATGATTAAAATATTATCATGAGATACCCCCCTATATTTATGTGCTAAATTATTAGATCCTAGGATTAGAGAAGATGGATTAGAAGAACTATTAACTATGTACTATAATGCATTGTTCCCACTTGGATTGATTAGTGAATATGATCTAGTAGAATATATCCCTGATCCTAGAGAAGTAGTTGCTAAAGCTAAAGGTTATTTGTATGATTTATTTAAACAATATAAAACAAATCATGGTGATTCAAGTAGTAGTGATGATGTAGGAGATCAAAATGTAGGACATAGTAGTTATTCATCTTCTTCATCTAGTTTTGGTGATACCCTTAGTCAATTTTACAACTTTTATGATATTAGAACGCAAAAAAGAGCTAGAAGTACGAACTCATCACAAGAATTAGATTCTTATTTAAGTGTTACTTTTGAATCGGTTGCTTTCGAGAACAATTTGGATCTATTAAAGTGGTGGGCACGAAGGGCCACCACATATCCTATACTAACAATAATTGCGAAGGAGATGTTTGCATGTCCCGCCTCAACGGTCTCGGTTGAACATGCCTTTAACGTATCGGGCCACACTTTGAGTGCGAGACGAGCAAACTTGGCCGCCGAGAATGTCCAAAACCTTATGCTCCTTGAGGATTGGGTCAAACCATCCAAACGTCAACAAAACCTCGATTGCACACGCTTTGAGGAAGGTGAAACGGATTTGTATGGCTACGACTCAAACACAACATCCTCCGGCGGTAGTGGCATCAACCTAGACGATTGAAGAAGGTAAGTTGAGGTAAGAGAACTACGTGAGCTTTGATTCCTTAATTCGATTTCAATTAAGGATACGTAGGCAATTTCATTTTAAGTTTGGAATTTCAATTCCAAACTTAGAATGAAACTCAAGCTTTTTCAAATTTTCTTTTCCCCTTCCCTTTGGCTAATGTTGTTTAAATAGTTACTTAATTAGATACTTAGATCTTAGACTTGTATTATATAATTCAAGATAGATAGATAGATAGATAAGTGTAATTGTAATTCAAGATAGACTTTTATTTCTTGTAGATAGACATGGACTTTTGTAATTGTAATATATAGGAACTTTTGTAATAGATTAGATTATAAATTAGAAAGAATTCTAACTTGTAATAATTTTCCAAGTTATAATGAAAAAATTTGTTCACTTCAATATTTTATAGTCCAAATTTCAATTTCTCATGGTATGGTATGACAGAGACAAAACGTGCGAAAAAAGGAAGAAAACAGACGAAAAAAAGTGGGTACCGCGGTACTGGATATGGATACCACGATACTCATCAAATTTGAACCAAAATGCTGGTTTCTGACTCTCAGTACCGCGGTACCCATATCTCAGTACCGCGGTACTGGGCACCAGATTAAAAAAAAAAACACTGCCAAACCGCCGGTTCGAACCGGACGAACCGTCCGGTTCCGGTTGAACCGGCGGTTTGGAACCGAAACCGGAACCGCCTCCCACACGGTTCGGTTTCGGTTCCACCAATCCGAAACTGCCGAACCGACGGTTCGAACCGGAACCGGAACCGGCGAACCGTTTGGGCATCTCTATCTTATACAATAAGCTTCACATATATTTTACATAATAAACTATCTTATAATTTATATATAGAAATACATATGAAACAAAAGAATCTATTTTAAATGATATGATTATATTTTAATAATATGATTAAATTTAAACATTGTCAAAAATTAAAAAATTTGAAAATTAGTTTATAATTTTAATATATAAATGGGGAAAATAGTTTTAAAATCTAAATTTCATTTTATGAAGGGTTGTAAAATGTTTAAAAGTTTGAAAACTATTATAAAACTATTTAAATAATAATGAAATCTGAAATTATTATTATTAGTAGTAGTAGTAATAATAATAATAATAATAAGATTAAGCCTTAAGGCTAACAATCTAAAATCAAAAAATAAAATATAAAAATTAATTCAAATATATATGTAAAAATAATAAAAATATTTGGTAATTTATTAAAAATTATTTCAAATAAATAGATACAATTAATCTTTTTTTTTTTAAAACTATAATATGTTCTTAAAAAATCTGAAAAATAGTTTAAAAAATCTAAAAAAATATTGTTTTAAAATGTAAAATTAATTTGAAATCTAATTTTTTTAAATATAAGCTAAATTTTGGCATAAATATAATGTTTTTTTTTGAACAAATCCATCTAAAAACAATGCAGAAAATTATTTACAAATTCTAAAAATAATTATAAGATATAAAGGAATAAAAATATGAATAAAACTTATTAGTAAGTATAATTAATCACTTCTTAATTATTCAAAAATTAAAACTCACAAACACAAAAATATTCCTATTATTATTATTATCATTATTATTTTATTATTATGTTCAATTTTATTTTTAGATTTAATTGTTGAATATTGATATATCCTTTAAAAAAAAAATTGAAATAATAAAATCCCATGAATAACCTTTTAATATAACAATTTCATTATATTAATCCAAATTGTATATATTGTCATAATAAATAATAAATCGCAAATGAGTATTACTAGTATATATAAAAAGAAGACAAGAAGAAACTACTATAAGACCATTTTCCAGCTCAAAGTTCCTACAATAAAATATTATTATTATAAAATGAAAAGGAAAAAATAAAGAAGAGACAACCTTTGCACAAAAGGAAAAAGCTGCAACAGTTTGGATCACGAGGTGGGGTGGGACTTTTTTATTTTATTTTTTAATTATAAATTTATATTAAATAACTTTTATTTTAATTTTTTTAATACATGATATATCTCCTTTACCAAATTCTTTTGTTTACAATTTTTTATTTTTTTATTTATTGTATATATTAAAAAAAAATTAAGTTAAAAAATACTTAAAAGAAATTACAGATACGAAATAAAGTTAACAATAAATAAAATAACAAGTAAAACATTTAACAAATATTTCTTTAAATATAAAAAATATTAAATTATTTGGTACAAAATTTATAAAACAAACTTTTGGGATAATGGTTAGGTCTATTTATCAGTTCAAATGGATTAAGTATTTTGTTAAGTTAAATTCCAATAATTTTATTAGTATAAATAGCAAGTGATTTTGAAGTATGATGATATATATATATATATATATATATATATATATTGGGTAACTGAGTTTTTTACATTCATTGAAATAAAGACTTCAATAAAATTTATAAGTCTATTTATAGTTATGAAACTAATACAAGTTTACTCACGATTTTAAATACGATTCATATACCAAGTATAAAATTATAATATTATACAAAAAATATAATATTTATTAATCTTCATACATAAATTTATATTAATTCCAATACTCGATCATAACATGCAATTAGGGGTTAAAAGATCTATGTGGTGCTAAATTTAATTATCATGTTTTATATAATTAATCGATGTACAACAATAGATTGAAATTATTATTTGCAACAAATTTAATCAATAAAGTAGTTCAACTATAAGCATAGTATATAAGGAAGTCTGATGATTTATAAAGTTGATGACCAAATTGATCACTTCTAACTAACTAATATTTTTAATAAGAACTTTCGAATTCACCGTTTAAATTTTATGTAAACGTGTATGGTATTGTTTTTTTTATGTATACTTCTTCAATAAAATATTATTATTTAACATAATGTTTATTTAGACGTTTGTTTATAAAGATCAAATTGATTAAATATTTTAATTTGCAACGAAAGATTTATCTAGTAATAAATACTAACAGAGCCCAAAAGTTAAATTTATGAAAAAATAAATCACTATAAAATTTCATTGTCTAATTATATCTTAAATATTTTGATTCATTTAATTATTAGTATTTAGTTTTTTTTTTTACGTTTTGTACCCATATACTTAATTATATTTGTAATTATTATTATAAGAAATTTTAACATTTATATATATATTGATTCTATTTATTTTTAAGTTATAAATATGAAAATTTTAATCTATTAATAGAATAACTTTTAAAATCTAATTAAAATAGATATTATAATCCGTGGGGAAAAATACTAGTGAAATAAATAAATAAACCTATGGATCCCTAAACACCCCAGCCCAGCCGACTGCTCACCTTCCCCCTCTTTGGCATGCTGCACAAGACTAAAGATATAATCCCTAAAATTTATGGTTGCATTTTTGCTGCAATTTCCCATTTTTTTTCCTACCATTTATAGCAACTATTTTTAGGTGGGAAAATTTGCTAGTTATACTATTTTTACGTGTAGTTATATATATATATATATATATATATATATATATATATATATATATATATAGCATAGGGCCCGGATTTTAAAAAACTAAAGTTGAAAAATTATGATTGTGTGTGTTTTATCTATCATCTAGTATAGCATTACCGATAATATAGTTTGATTAATTTATTAGTTAATTAAATATATTACATTCATATATAGATGAACATGAATAATTTTTAATTATTATATTGAAAAAATTAAAGTTACTATTGTAATTTTCAAACTCCTAATTAATAAGAATCAATATAAAGATTCTTACACGTATTCTTTCTTAATAACATGTATGAAAAAAAAAAAAAATATATATATATATATATTATATTGTTAGTTTTTACTAAAACACTTGAAACAAGAAAAAGAAAAAGAAATAACTAGCTACTTTAGAATAAAATATTAAATAATTATAATTTAATCTAGTGCTATTGTATGTTCTTTTAATTATTATGATTATTAGTAAATTGATTGCAAGACTAAAGATAGTTATGCTTAAATTATTTAGTAAATTAGTACTTTACCTTATATTTTCAAACTAAATAGTTAATAACAATAATTAATATATAGAGAGTTTGGACAGAAAAACTTTTATTCCTAGAGGCTGCATCATGTATTGTGTCGATAACTTTTGTTCGTAGAGCATCATGTGGCACAACGGTTATTACATTATATAATAAGGGGATTAATGATTACTATCGAAATGTCTTAAAAGTTAATATTAAATTTTTTTTTTTTTTTGAGACACTTAACCTACAAGATTTTAAATGATATGTTAAAATATAATTCTTTTTCTTTTTCTTCTTCACCATCACCATCCACGATTGCCAAAGGAAATTGAAGAAAATATCACGTATGTTATTATAATGTCAATCCTATCTTTTAATTTTTCGGGTTTTAAAAATACCTCATATATTGTTGTCAAAAATATTCATTTACAATAACTAACATGCTCATGTGGTCGGTTATTATACATGTGAAATTGTTTTTTGCATTATTCTTTCTCCTATAGTCATCACTCGAAAAGAGAAAAATGCAACAAAGTTCATTAAATTTAACTATAAAATCATTTAAAAAAAGCCAAAAGTCTGACAGATAAAATTTAAAATATTATGTAAGTATGTACAAAAATAAAATAAACGAGAATCTACTATTTTTTAAAATTAGAAAATTATTTTAAATTACCTTAAAATAAACAAATAATATACTACTTATAATTATTCTAAACAACTATGTTTGAAGTTTTTAATTATGAAATAAAATTTAAAATATTATTTAGTAATTATAAAACTATAATGAAAAATACAAATAAAAAAATATCTTAAAATAAAAAAATTAAGAAAAAATATTAAAGTTTATAATTATATTATATTTTTATTAATTCCAAAGATATTTCCCTAATATGTTTTAAATGAAATTTTTTATTTTTTTATTAAATAGTATTGAAATTTTTTTGTTACAACAAAAACTTTAAACATCAATTGATGAACAATGAAAACATTTACAACTCCATTAAGATAAAGTGATTTGAAATGAATGGATTTCAAATCCACTCAAACTTGAGTGGATTTGAAATCTACCAAAATGACTCCAAAATTAGTTTAAAATGAAAGCCACTCCACATTCATCCAAACACTACCGGTGGATTTGATACTATGAATTTCAAATCCCTTCTCAAATTCACCCATTCAAATGGAGCCTACATGAATTTGTTGTATATTGGCTTTGATCTTTTTGACAAGTCTGTCGTTACATGTATGAAGAATAGGTTGTACATCGCATCTTGAAAATAATAAGTTTTTCGGGGGAAATTTTGGAAACTAAAAAACTTGTGACCTAAGCTAATGAATGACTTTTGTACCCTTCTATGTTCTCTTGCAAAAAATCACCTCTTTTTATTGTGTGTTTGTGAAACAGTAAAGATTCCCTCAGTTCGATAATACGCATGATGATAGACAGAGAAATAGGTGGGCAAAGAGAATGTGAGCGAGATAAAAGGGCATGGTTGTTAAATAGAGGGTTGAGATCCTCTATTCATAAATTAACATGAATAGTTAAAATTTGTGTTTATTTAAAGATTTTATAGGATATAATTAGTACTGTAGATATCAAATCAATGTTGAAAAATGTGTTATTATGTAATATTATATTGTTAGTTGTTATAATGGTAATGATTGGAAGATTGTAATAGTAGAAATTTAGGTGTGTATTGAGAGTTATGTATTATTAATATATTTTAGAGTGTAGAGTTAGTTATAATTTTTTTTTAAATAAAGTAGGATTTTGATAGATTTAATAATCTTTCCTCTAAACATTAAACAACAAGATTTGAGATTTTTTAAATTCCAAATCCTGACTCATGAAATTAAAAACAAACATATGTTTAATATGATTTTTGATCAGCAGGTAGGGCTATATACATCCCAAAAATTGTATTCTTATATGTCCTTTATTTTTTAAAAAATGGGGTAGTGTTTGTGGAATCAGACCGGTCATCAAACCGCTCTAGTTATCAGTTCAAGGTTCAACCGATAGGATCAGTACAATCGGGAGGTTCGACCGGTTAAAAGAAATTTAATAATACTTTTCTTAAATTTTCTTATAATATGTCTTGTCTAACAAAATTCTTGAAATGATGCCTTTACCTAATGTTAATCCATTACAACTAATAGTAGTACTTCAGTCCGTTGCATGGCTTGGACAACATCTAATAATTGTATAGTTTCAATAACATAATGTAATAGTATATTATCTTAATTTATATATAATAATATTATTAGTATTTATATTAATAGAAATTTATATATTTTAAATTCACTATGTATTATTCTAAATTTGTGCATTCAATAATATTACAAAATTGAAATACAAACAATAACATACGAATTAACAATAGAAGAATTAATAATTTTGAAGAAGAAGAAGAATGAAAATTGTTTATGTTTGAAATTTTGAAATAAAAAAATAAAATTTGAAATATTATTTAAGTAAATACATATACAAATATAATAAATCAAAATTTTGTATTTAAGAATTATAAAATTACTTTTAAATATCAACAAATAAAATATTAAAAAAATTACCAATAAAAATAGTAAGTATAATGCTAATTACATTGGTCAATGCTATTTACATTTAGTATTTGAGTCATAAAATGTAATTGTATTAAATGACTCACAAATGAAATGAAACATTCAAATAAATTTTTTTTTTTTACTCAAAAAAGTCAAATTAAAAAACACAACGATTAAAAAAAAACAACTGATACTAGAAGTATTTTAATGATATACAAATAGCTAGCAAATAAATTTTTAATTTTAATTTTTTTAACTCTTTTTTTGTGATTTGACATTTTCAAGTCGGAAAATTGCATATTTGTATTTTTATCAACTGTTTTGCTTTTATATTAGTATATATTTTGAACTAATGGTATTATCATCTTAAAAAGAACAAAAAGGTATATTATCAAACAAAAATGAAAATACATAAAGCTGGGGGTATATTTCAAAAGTGCTAATACATAAAAATACCATTTATGCATTACGAAAAATTATTTATATACAGTACATAGAGTTACTTACTAACCTGGAATATTGTTGTGTGGGAATGCTTTCTTCTTGAGTAATTCCCAACCATCATCAGCGTTTAGAAGTCCAAGCTTAATTGCATGTGCCACGTTGGCAACATTTTGGTTTCGGGTGGTTAACAAGATCTTGCTTTCCGAACCTTGACCGAGAAAGCCATCCTTCAAATCACGCCAATGATCAATCTTCCATACATCATCAAGAACAATCATGCATCTTCTCTCCTTTTGGATTTGACATAGTTGTATGATCAACTCTGTATCGCACACACTTGAAATATTATTTACCAGTGGGTTTAACTGCTTCAGAACATCCTCCAAAACTGATCTGATCTGACATTGCTGAGTTACGCAAACCCATGCGAATGATTCAAAGGAACGTTTGATCTTGATGTCATTGTACACTTTTCTAGCAATGGTGGTCTTGCCTGTACCACCCATACCCCATATCGAAATCACTCGATGCTGTGGATCTTCATCAAGTGTTAGAGAAACAAGATGCTCTAGTTCATCCTTCTTTCCCACGAAACAATCATCAATATTCTCAATGGGAAAGGTTTGCCTTTTCCATGCTTGGTTGTCGTTGGAAGAGCTTTCTCCTTGAATGATGCTTTTGATGCCATTTTGCTGCATACTATTAGTGACTCTTTCAAGCTCAGATTTAATTCCAGAGATCTCCGAGCCTATTTGGTGGAGTGAGAAGGGCTCTTTCAGGATACAACAAAATCTTCGGATGAGCTGTTTGAGCTCGCCCGATGATCTCTTTGAAGAAACTTCAACGGCATAGGTTTCGATAGCATCTTCAGCTCGGTAAGCAAGATCTCTGATCTCTTTGATCCAATTGCCAACCGTTTTGCTCTTGTGCCGTTGTTTGTCAGCATCTTCAAGGAGACATCTCATCTCTTTCATCTGAGTTTGAAGAGACTTCACTTCACTGCCCACACCAGATAAGAACCTGCCTTCTTCTATCAACAAATCTCTTAGGGTTTCCAGAGCCATTGAGATCACTGCCTCAGCCATTTTCAAAGTTATTAATTTGCAATCAAGTATAGGATTTTTTTTCTTTGATAAATACAATACTTATTGAAAAGGAGAAACGAAAAAACTAGTGCTGGAAAGTAGAATATTATAAAGCAACCAATGGTGAATACAAGACGACAACGAAAAATTATTGGTATCAACTGTTTACAAAGTCACAAAGTCAAAAATCTTATCCTGTCTGTCAAAAATCTAATCCTTGAGTGTCGTGTTCGGGGCAAAATTGATGGGGCTTGAGAATGGGATACAGCTCTGAAGAAATAGGTGGAAGAAACACGGTAGGAGTTGGGTTCGAACTGGGGGTGAAAATTGGAACGGAATTTCTGAAATCCGTCGAATCCGATCCGAAATTTTTCGATTTTGGAACGAATATTTTTAATCCGAAATTCGAAAATCCGATTTCCGATTTTTCCGAAAATTTTCGGATGGAAATTGGAATTAGTTTTAAAATTTTCGGAAATTCCAAAATCCGATCCGAAATATTTCCGAAATTCAATTTTCGGAAATTCCGATTTCCGTGCCGATTTCTGAAATTATAAAATGTAGAGTTAGTAAAAGCATTTGAAAATCGAACACAGGACCTCTCATACTCAAAGCATGAAACTTACCATCAAACCAATAGAAATTGTTGTAAATAATTCAAACATTTTATACTATATACTATTTGCTATAGAAGAATACTATATACTATATAATATATTTTATATACATTTACTATATGTAAATATAAATATAGATATTATAGTATACTTTATAATACTATATACTATATAATATATTTTATATACTTTATACTATGTGTAAATATAAATATACATATTATAGTATACTTTATAATACTATATACTATATAATATATTTTATATACTTTATACTATGTGTAAATATAAATATACATATTATAGTATACTTTATAATACTATATATTATATACTCCCTCCGTCCCAGCTCAACTTGCCTACTTGCCAATTTTGTTTGTCCCAACTCAACTTGCCAGCCCATAAATGGCAAAATTTTTTTTACATTAATATCCCTATATTTCAACATTATTACAAAAATGCCATCAAAAAGTGCATATCCACTTGATTTGATGTGCATATTATTACAAAAATGTCATCAAAAAGTGCATATCCACTTGAGTCAACTGCATTTTCTTAATCTCCGTGCCCGGTCAACGTAGACAAGTTGAGCCGGGACGGAGGGAGTAATATATTTTATATACTTTATAGTATGTGATAGTATATAAATATATTATATATACTATATGTATATAGTATAGTTTATACTATAGTTTTATTTTATATTATATACTATAGTCTATACTGTAGTTTTTTAGTATTATTTTATAATATATACTATATACTATAGTTTATACCGTAGTTGTTTAGTATTATTTTATAATATATACTATATATTATAGTTTATACTGTAGTTTTTTTAATTATATTATATTATATACTACATACTATATATTATATATTATATACTTTATGCTATATATACTATATACTATATGTATATAGTATAGTTTATACTATAATTTTATTTTATACTATATACTATAGTTTATATTGTAGTTTTTTAGTATTATTTTATAATATATACTATATACTATAGTTTATAATGTAGTTTTTTAATTATATTATATTATATACTACATACTATATACTATATGCTATAGAAGAATACTATATACTATATATTATATACTTTATGCTATATATACTATATACTATAGTTTATATTGTAGTTTTGTAGTATTATTTTATAATATATACTATATATTATAGTTTATACTGTAGTTTTTTAATTATAGTATATTATATACTACATACTATATACTATATGCTATAGAAGAATACTATATACTATATATTATATACTTTATGCTATATATACTATATACTATAGTTTATATTGTAGTTTTGTAGTATTATTTTATAATATATACTATATATTATAGTTTATACTGTAGTTTTTTAATTATATTATATTATATACTACATACTATATACTATATACTATATGCTATAGAAGAATACTATATACTATATATTATATACTTTATGCTATATATACTATATACTATATACTATATGTATATAGTACAGTTTATACTATAGTTTTATTTTATACTACATACTATAGTTTATACTGTTGTTTTATAATTATACTATCTTATATACTGCATAATATAAGATATTTTGGGACAATTCTGAAAATTCCGAAAATTTCCGAAAATTTCCAATTTTTTCTGATTTTCTGAATTTTTTAATTTCCGAAATTTCCGAAAAAATTTCCGAAAATTCCAAAATTTCGGAATTCCGAAATTTCCGAAATTTCCAACAATTCCGAAATTGGAATGGATTTTTCATTTCCGAAATTTTTTGGATGGAAATTGGAATTGATTTTTCATTTCCGAAATTTTTTGGAATTTTTCCGAAACACCCTATTTCCGATTCGATCCGTCCGATCTCCACCCCTAGTTTGAACTGATATATAAGGTTATTTTGAGGACTTATTAGTAAAATAATATTAATTGGTTTTTGGCACATTGAGTGTCGTGTTCGGTGGCGCAATTGATGTGACCCAATCCTGAAATTAACGTTTTGCCCCCATTAAATGGCTAAAATAATGTAGAAGATTCACCTGTTTTTAGTTCATGTCCAGCTTGATTATGAATATTATTGTCTTTTGAGTAAATACTTTTAACATATTTTTCGCAATGAATAGTAATTTCAACACTTCACATGAAATCGTGTAAGAACAAACACATTGTGACATTGGTTTCGAAATCTTGGTTATAAGCTACAACCTATTAAACTAGATTATACACCTATTAAAGTGGCTCATAAACAAGTTAGAAAATAAATGTATGGAGTTAAAAAAAGGAGTTGACTGTAATTAATGCAACGATGAGGTGAACAAAATTACTATCGTTTAAGATTGTTTCCAGAAAAAAAAAAGTTAGCAAGTATTTGTATAGAATGACTATATTACCAATATTTAAAAGATTTACTAACGTTATCAAAAAAAAAAAAAAAAGATTTACTAACGTGTATTCGTGTCAATACTAATACAAGTCTACTATACAAAACCAGATAGGAATAAAGTTGAAAAAATCATGAAGTCTAGCAATGGTGGTCTTGCCAATACCACCCATACCCATCGAAATCACTCGATTCTGTGGATCTTCATCAAGTGTTAGAGAAACAAGATGCTCTAATTCATCCTTCTTTCCCACGAAACAATCATCAATTTTCTCAATGGGAGAGGTTTGCCTTTTCCATGCTTGGTTGTCGTTGGAAGAGCTTTCTCCTTGAATGATGCTTTTGATGCCATATTGCCAGGGGCGGAACCAGGAACAAAAGTTGAGGGGGGCCAATTATAATAAAAAAATTTGATGAATGTAAAAATTATATATTGAAGAGTAAAGAAAAAAATTTTTAAGGGATAAAAGGATAATTTTTAAAAAATGGGGGGCCAAGGCCACCCTCCCCATGTACATAGGTCCGTCCCTGCATATTGCTGCATACTATTATTAGTGACTCTTTCAAGCTCAGATTTAATTCCAGAGATCTCCGAGCCCATTTGGTGGTGTGAGAAGGGCTCTTTAAGGATACAACAAAATCTTCGGATGAGCTGTTTGAGCTCGCCCAATGATCGCTTTGAAGAAACTTCAACGGCATAAGTTTCAATAGCATCTTCAGCTCGGTAAGCAACATCTCTGATCTCTTTGATCCAATTGCCAACCGTTTTGTTCTTGTGCCGTTGTTTGTCAGCATCTTCGAGCAGACATCTCATCTCTTTCATCTGAGTTTCAAGAGACTTCACTTCACCGCTCACTCCAGATAAGAACCTGCCTTCTTCCAACAACAAATCTCTAAGGGTTTCCAGAGCCATAGAGATCACCACCTCGGCCATTTTCAAAGTGGTTAATTTGCAAGCAAGTATAGGATAGCTTTTTTTTTTTTTAAACACCAAATTGGAACAAATGATCCGATTCCCCTGTTTTCCTTCCATTTGTATACACACTCTAATTTATGTAATCTCAAATAATATTTTCTTTTGTTGTACAATTGAGGATCCTTTCATAGGCAATTAAGGATTGTTCTTTTACTTTACTTTTGAATGAAGAGAAGAACAAGATGTCTTGTGGCTTGAATTTCAAAGGTTCTTTATCCCTCCTTTTTCTAAAGGTATTGGACGGTTGGTATTTGTGCCCTTGTGTTGTGTGTGTTATGGGAACAGGGTAAAGGAGAATTATGCTTTTCTTGCCTGAGTGTGATGTATTTTAAACAAAAGCAACCTCATATGACCCAGCTCTGTTAGCATCAAAAGCTACACCAACATAAGCAATAAATATTTATTCATCTATTATATAAGATTCAGTCATGAGTACCTTCTCGTTGAGGCATTTCATCGAACAAATGATGACATCACAATAGGTTCACTTACTCGAAAAGAATCATAGCTGCAACTAAAATGAATTTGGAACAAATAAAACTCTACCAAGCATCAAGTAAGCAATAAATACCTGTTGGGTTGATCAAGTGTAATAGAGCTGTATGCTTGAAGTATATTTGCACTAAAAAAAATTAATAACATGTTTATACTTCAATAACACGCTTGATATATCTGCACTTTTTTACTCTTTTCAAAAAGAATGGAACATCAATACATGATATCTTTGTTGATTCAAATCATCATCCAAATATAGATTGTGTAAGAGTGAATATTTGATGACCGTTAATGAGGTGATTTAGTTTTCCACCATAAATAAGAAGGATACAATAGATTTACAAGGAAAGATAATCAAAAAATATTTACAAAGATATAAGCATATCAAATAGAATATTCTACATAATATACAATATAGCTATGTCTTGGTATCCTTAATATCCCCCCTCAAGCGTTGCGTGGGATGAAGATAGACGCAAAGCTTGGACCATAAGAACTCAAACGCTGGTCGTGGAAGACTTTTTGTGAAAATGTCGGCGAGCTGAAGATGGGAATGAACAAATTGAGTATGTAATTTGCTTGCCGAAACAAGCTTCCGAAAAAAGTAACAATCAATGTCAATATGTTTGGCATGTTTGTGCGCCAATGGATTCTGACACAAGAAAATAGCGCTCTTATTATTAGAAAGAAGTAATGTTCGATCTGGAGGCAAGGCCTTTAGCTCTTGTAACAAGTTTGTTAACCAAACTAACTTTGCAGTTGTATTTGCTAATACCCTGTACTCAAATTCACAACTCGATCTCGACACTGTAGGTTGCATTTATGTTTCAATTCTGTTTTATAACTCTGATTTATGTTTATGTTACATTTATGCATACTTTCACAATAGGCATGTTTCCTCTGGATCCTGCTCCCTTTTGGTATCAGAGCCATTAAGGTGTAGTTACAGTACTTAGATTTTGATAGAATTCTTGTATTAAGTTCTTAAGTTTTCCTTAAGTAATCCTGTTTCTAGGTTTGGATTTAGGGTTGTATCCATTTAAGTCGGTTGGCAAGCCTGTGTTTGGTGTTCCACGCCTTGTATCCCCTACGACCCCTTTAATCAGGATGAATTAAGAAAAAATTAACAACTTTATACAATTATGACGTCAAGATTAAAGAAACTGTTATACACTGGAAATAGCTCCAATAGTAAAATGGTACAGAGTAGAGAAACTTATTTGCCTATAGATTATACAAATTGGACTATACCTAAAGAAAATATAGAAAATATTTACAAAATAGGATTATTTGATTACAAAACTGCTTATACTATAAAAACACATGAAGAAACTATATCATTAACACAAGATGCCCAATGCATAAGACTTTTATCACAACATATGATTGAACAATATATGGACAAAGGATATAGATACATGAATATAGGAATGGTTCAAGTAGCTGTTAAACCTCTAATGAGAAGAGGTATTGATTCACCTATTTATTTAGCTTTAAGAGACAAAAGAACTTTAACATATCAAAATTCACTTTTATCATTAATACAAACTAATGTATGTAATGGACCAATATACTTTAATAGTGCACCTAATATGAGTTTAGACTTAATAGACCCTAATATTTTACATTCTTTGGTTTTAGATGTTCATATACAAGATAACAAATTTCATAAAGGTTCTATTAATTTTGCTGTGATTTATAGAGTATATTTTAGACTTATGACTTCACAAATTAATCCAAAATTTAATAAGCAAAAGATTCCCAGTTTTAAAGAAGAAACTTTGTTATTACAAATAGATGCTGAAAAACCAAATATTTTTGTTCCAAAACTTTTAAAATGGAATGAAATAACTATAAAAGATGAGATTTTGATAGAAGATCCAGAACCAGTTAGAACTATAGAACAAAATAGTGTAAAAGAAATTATACAAGATAATAATGGAAAATTTTTATTAAGATTTAATTCATTTAGAGAAAATAGATTTGATACTCCTACATCTTCTAGAAGAACTTATTCTAATGCAAGACAATCTTTTTCAAATTTTTCAGACTTTAATCAACAATATGTTTTTAGAACTCCTATGCCAGAACCACATATTGATAATTCTCAACCTACTTCACCTACTACAGAAAGTATGATTAATGTTAATACAAGTGGAAAAGAATTTGAACCTCTTTTAGAACATTGGAATATTGAAAGAAAGAGTGATTATCATAAACAAAGAATTAAATGGTATAAACAATTAGATAAATCTGTTAGAAAGAAATTAAAAGAAGAATGGATTTTAGATATGAAAAGATTAAAAACTAATATACCCTTTTATACTTTTCTACAAGTATTTTTATTTAAAGAAGGAATAAATGATTTTTTACAAAAACCTTCTATAGATGTTAATACATCTTTACATAAAAAATGGACTTTAAAAAGTAATAATGAAGTAATTTCTTCTATACATCCACCTTTACAAACTCTTAAATTACAGACTTTTAAAGGAGAAACTATTGCAGATCCTTTTAAACAACTTACAAGTAAGAGTGAAGATACTAATACGATTATACAACAAAATAATTATTCTAATCAGATTTTACATACTATAGCAAATCAAGTAGATCACATATCTAATAATATGACAATAATCAAAGGAAAAGAAAAAGTTTTAGAAGATTTTAAAAAAAGAAAACCTTAAACAAGATATTAAACAACTTTTTCATCAAGATATTGCAAAACCTTACTTCCATGCTAGTAATATTTTAGAAAGTACAAAAGTAAGTAGAATATTCTACATAATATACAATATAGCTATGTCTTGGTATCCTTAATATCCCCCCTCAAGCGTTGCGTGGGATGAAGATAGACGCAAAGCTTGGACCATAAGAACTCAAAAGCTGGTCGTGGAAGACTTTTTGTGAAAATGTCGGCGAGCTGAAGATGGGAATGAACAAATTGAGTATGTAATTTGCTTGCCGAAACAAGCTTCCGAAAAAAGTACCAATCAATGTCAATATGTTTGGCATGTTTGTGCGCCACTGGATTCTGACACAAGAAAATAGCGCTCTTATTATTAGAAAGAAGTAATGTTCAATCTGGAGGCAAGGCCTTTAGCTCTTGTAACAAGTTTGTTAACCAAACTAACTCTGCAGTTGTATTTGCTAGTACCCTGTACTCAAATTCACAACTCGATCTCGACACTGTAGGTTGCTTCTTTGCACTCCAAGAGACAAAGATTACCTCCAAGAAATATTGAGTAACCATAAGTAGAACGCCGCGTCTTAATGCAATGAGCCCAGTCTTAATCAGAATATCCAATAATGGAGAACTCTGGATGGCATGCAAAGACCAAGCTAAAATGAACAGTACCCTTAACATATCTCAAAATACGTTTCACAACAAGAAAATGGTCATCAGTTGGGGAGTGTAGAAACTGACTAACAAGGCTGACAACATATGATAGGTCCGGACAAGTGATGGTTAAGTACTGCAAAGATTCCCTTAGTTCGATAATACACATGATGGTAGACAGAGAAATAGGTGGGCAAAAAGAACGTGAGAGTGAGAGAAAAGGGCATGGTTGTTAAATAACAGAGGGTTGAGATCCTCTATTCATAAAATAAATGTGAATAGTTAAAATGTGTGTTTATTTAAGAATTTTATAGGATATAATTAGTACTGTAGATGACAAATCAATGTTAAAAAAAATGTTATTGTGTAATATTATATTGTTAGTTGTTATAATGGTAATGATTGAAAGATTGTAATAGTAGAAATTTAGGTGTGTATTGAGAGTTATGTATTATTAATATGTTAGACACTACAAGAAAACAGTAAAATTCCAATGGTACACAATACCGTTGGAATATTTTCATTGGAATTTCTTCATTTACATATCCAACGATATCATGTCGTTGGAATAGTCATTGGAAAAATTCCAATGGTACAAAGTTGTTGGAATGTCCGTTGGAAATAATAATTCCAATGACTTTTCCAATGGTGAATTCCAACGATTTTTACTTGTCGTTAGAATTTCCGTTGGATATTTCCAATAGTTACAAATGGCGTTGGGAATGTCGTTGGAATTGTAAAAATTCCAATAGCTTTTTGTTCCGTTAGAATTTTTCCCTTCGAATTTTGCTGATTTCTTGTAGTGAGAGTGTAGAGTTAATTATAATGTTTTTTTTTAAACAAAGTCATGTCTAACAAAATTCTTGAAATGATACCTTTACTTGTGTGTCTTCCAACTACTTTATCGCCTACTTTGATTTCATTTTCTAAATTTGTAGATAATAATAATAATAATAATAATAATAATAATAATAATAATAATAATAATAATAATAATAATTTTTGTTTAGTAATAAAAAATCTCAAATATTTATCAATAAAGTATAAAATATTATTCTAAATAATACATAACATATAAAATCATACATATATATATATTATAGATTATCAAAATTATATTTTTTTCAATTTTTAAAGAACTAAAAAAAAAAAACTATTTATGTTTCTTAATAATACAAATTTTCTCTTAAAAAATATGAATATATTCTTAATTCCTTATAAGTTGCCCCATATTGAAAATATAAAAATAAAGGTATGAAAGATTGTAGTATAAATTTTTAAATTTGTCCCACATTAATTGAAAGTTAAAATTAGCATTGATGTCATGCACTATAAATAATGCTAGTGTCTTGTGCTTAAGTTTGTCACATAGTGATTGTGCATCAAACTAGCATTGATGAATCCATTATATAAGATGCTAATGTATTGCGCTCAAGTTTGTCCCAGATTGATTGTAGATCAAAAAGTGTTGAGGCCATTCATTATAAATAATGTTATTGCCTAGTAGTAGTTATTTCATAATTTTTTAATGTTTAAAATCTAAAATAAAAAAAAATTCAAAATTTTAAAAAGAGATTAATTAATCGGTTCCACCATCTTTTTGTTCGGTTTCGGCCCGGTTAGACTAGTTTTGACCAATTTTTGCCAATTGAACCTACAAAGCTACCCCTATAGGGACCAGACTATAGGCCGGTTTGCGATTAAACAGGTTGGACCCGCCAGTCCAGTCTCGCCTGATCCCACAAACCTTTAAATGAGGTGTGTTTAATAAGTTGTGGGGTGTGTATAGTAAGTTGTGTGGTGTGCATAGTCTCACCTTTACATTTAATACACATTATTTGCATTAGTTAGTGATATCATTTATATCCACTAGTATAAGTCCCGTGCGATGCACGGTACATAAATTTTACAATTTATATATATAGATATAAAAATGTTGAACATGAAAAATAATAATTTTTTTGGAAGGATCTGAATCTAATTTATTACCCGTTCTACGCACGATCATAAAATTTAAATATTTCGAGTTTGATGTGAAAATATTAATTTACGAAAAAAAAATCAAGTTCTCCATAATATTTCAATTTCATTTGGTACCTGTGTAATGTATGGGCAAATAAATTTCACGTGTCGATAATTTTTTGATGTTGATCATGAAAATCAATATAGTTATTCAAAGTTATTTTAATTTAATCTACCACCCATATAATATATAAACTTTAAATATTTCTTATTTTCATCATACATTATCTTATCTGCTACTTTAGAACTAATTGTTTTTTTTTTCACAATTAGTATGAAAAATAATTATGCAAATATATGCTCATAATCTATTCATTATAAAGAGTGTAAAATGATGATATTATTGTATGTTATGATTAAGTTTCAATAATATTTCAACCTCATTTGGTATCAGTGTGATGTAGCAAATAAATTTCAAGTGTTAATAATATTTTGATATAAAAATGTTGATCATGAAAAATAATATAGTTCTTGTAAGTTATTTTAATTTAATCTACTACCCATATAATTTACCAATTTTGAATATTTCTTATTTTCATCATACGTTGTTTGGCGGCTACTTTACTAATTTTTTTTTGTCACAATTGACCTGAAAAAAACACTTAAGCAAATATATGTTTAATAACTTATTCATAATGAGCGTAAAAACAATGATATTATTGTATATTAGTCCAAAATAAAATTTCTAAATTAAGATACTATTAAAAAAATCTATATAATTTTTTTTTGCAGATGCCTTAAAATCAAAAGTCATCTCTTAGAAAAATCATGTTGGATGATAAACATTTTGAAATCTGATAAATCTAAAATAATGAAATTATAAAACAACAGAAAGAAAAATATTTTATAATTGTTCATATAATGATGAACTTCATGATACCATAATAATGAAATCTCATGAAAAATAAAGTTGTCTCGGAATTCATTTCTGAAAGTTCCATTGGATAGGAAATCAAAAATTATGACTAGCAGCAACAAATTTAATGAAAATTCATTCATGGATCGTCCCGAAATCGAAGATTTTGTTGTCGAACCGAAGATTCTGCCACCATGAGATTTTCGCGAAAAATAAAGCTGTCTCGGAATTTAGTTTTGAAAGTTCCATTGGATAGGAAATCAAAATTATGACTAGCAGTAACAAATTTTATATAATTTGATTTTTAATCATGGAGGAAACAATATTTATTCTTACATAAAAAATGATATATTTGTTTGCTAAATTTTTATGGATATATAAAATGATTTAGATTAAGGTACAAATTGTTATTCACAACTTTCATGAACTTTTAGCATGATATTATTATCATATATACACAAATCAAGGTAAATTTATCACATATCAAATATGATAATGTTTTTTTTTCCTCAATTTTCATGTATATACAAAATGATTTTCATATCATGGATATATACATAAATTATGAAAAATCCAATATTTATAATTTATAAATTATAAAATAATCAATATTTGTATTTCAACTTTAGAAAGTGGGAATTAAATTAGTATAGTTATATGGAAGACATATTAGATTTGAGTATTATAAACAACATACTTGTCAAATAATTTGAGGACTTCTTTCTGATGACTATGACCTTCTTCTGAAATCGTTTCCTTTGTTATTGCTCTTAATGAAATTTTTGAACTTCTTCAGTAAGAGCGACATTTCTTCTTCCGCATCCTCAGTAAGCACTTCCTCCTGCTTACTCTTCAGCTTGCTATCACTTGTATTGGCAGCAGCCTGGTTCTTGGCCACAAGTGCTGCTATCTTGACATTTGTACCTTCCATTTCCTTTCTTCTCCTTTCAATATCGTACTCGAATGATTTTAGGTCGGAAAAGAGATCAAAGGTACTTAGTACATTGAGATTTAGTAACACTCTCATTGTAGTTTCTTTGCTATGCCACTCATAGGGTAGTGCTCTCAGCACCTTCATGTTTTTCTCTTTCTGAGTGTAGTGTCTCCCCAAAGATTCTAGCTCACTTACAATGGCTATGAATCTTTGATCGAGTTCTTTAAGAGATTCTCCAGACTTTATATTGAATTGCTTGAACAGTTGGATGGCTTTGGAGATCCTGTTGTCTTTGGCAAGCTCGTTGCCTTCACATATCATCCCAAGCATCACCCATACTTCTCTGGTTGTTGAGCATCCTTTAACCTTGTTGAATGTTCCTTTATCCAGCGTTAGAAATAAAGCGTTTTGACTACGTTGTCAAGGTTGGCCCTTTTTCTATCTTCAGGAGTATACTCATGTCTCTCCTTGATGATGTACTCCTATGGTGGTGGTCTTCTTCTAGGTCTAGGGGCAGCTTCCTGTTGACCAAAGCCCGGTGGTGCCTCAGCATCATCATCGGTAATAGTTGCTCCTTCAGCTTTGCCACCTGCTCCTTCAGCTCGTCTGTGATCTCGGAATTGTTCCAAGTAGGTAGGATTCACTTTGTAAATCACCAATGGTCCTTCGGTTATAACATACCACATTTCATCGTGCATGGCTAAAAGATGAGCTTGCATCCGTATCCTCCAGTAATCGAATTCTTCTATAGAAAACATAGGAAGTTTATGATGCGTCATATCCATGTTTATGCTAAAAGATGAGTTTTAGTCTAGAAAAAGAAAAGGTTTTTCCAATACAGAGACGGGTGGATCTGGGTAGGTAGCCAGTCAAGTTGGTTTTTAACCCAACTTGCTCTGATACCACTTATTGGTCCCAAGTGGTCAGAGGTTCAGAGGGGGATGAATGAACCTCTATCAATTTTTCGATTTTCAAAACTTTTTATTGGGATATTTCAGTAGCTATAATGATGAGACAAAACCAGTTTTCTTAGGAAAGTCAGTACCTAGTTTCCATACTGTCTACATGATCGTGAGATAAAAGATCATGTAATGGTTTTCCAAAGTGTTAAGGAAAACCAAACTTAGAAGAAAAAAAAATACATCTTCTAAGAGACAACAAACTGTAGGGAACAGCAAACTGAAAGAAGTATTTGCATTTGGAGCAGATAAGATGCTGCAACAAGAAGACAACAAGCTGTAGGGAAACAACATGCTGAAAGCTGTACGAAGAAAACAGAGATCTACAAACAGAAAGCTTCCAGGAGTATACAATAAGAAGACAGCAAGCTGTAGGAAACAACATGCTAAAAGCTGCATGAAAAAAACAGATAGCTACAAGTAGAAGGCTATCAACAGAATATACAAAGTAAGCCGAACAAAGCAACAAGCCAAAGGAAGCAGTAAGCTGAAGACAACAAGAAGCAGCATCAGAAAGATCATGTAGTGTGAAAAAGATCAAAGCTAATTGACATCAAGCAACCATTGCATGAACTTTAGCCATGGACCCATACCGACATGACAGGTCAGCAGGAATGTCAGAAAGGTCTAGGAGCAAAAAGTAAGCGCATTAAATGCTCATTTCAGGAGTAGCTCAGATGCATTTAATGCGACCACGAAGAAGATCTTGAAGATCAAGCTTATATTAAAAAAGAAGAAGGATCTCTCTTCAACGGATACTTTTCAATAGGTACATTCTCAAGATCTATAAATAGAAGGTGTGGCTAACTAAAGAAAGCACTGAACATGCACATATACTAGACATGCTACTCAGAATCAAGAATATATACAGAGATATCATGTTCAGCCACTCAACCTTCTAGGATCAGTCTACCTTAACAATTGAGCTTTCATGTTCAAGACTGATCCATATTCGCAACAGTTGAAGAAACCTTTTATTTTCTTTTAACCATTCGTGATGTGTGCGCTAGGTTGTTTTAGGTGTACTTAGTTGAGAGGATAGTATCCTTACTAAGTTTTGTAGTCTAAGAGATAGACTACTTGTCCTGTGTGGGATTGTGAACCCCTTGTGGGTTGTGGCCTTCGACTAGAGTCAAGGACTCTAGTAGACGTAGTTTGTTAAGAAGATGTTTGTAAAGCGAGACTTGTAATTCGAACTGACCTAACAAAGTTTCTCCTTGAGAAGGGGTAGAGTGGATGTAGAAAGCTTACACTACCTTCAAACCAATATAAGCAAAATGTTTTTACATGCTTTGTCTGTATGCTGCACTTTACTTATCATATATCTTACTATCCATAAAACATAAGCATCCTGCATAAAAGAGTTTATAAAAAGCTTTCTTGTAAAAGAAAACTGGTTTTCCAAAAAGAACTCTATTGTGTTTTATCCGCTGCGCACAGAGAAAGCTGATTAGAAACCTGAATCAGCATACTGTCAGGTTTCTGTCTCTTTTAAGAATCAGGAACCTGCATCTCTGATAGATTTCTAAAAATCGAAAAATCGATAGAGGTTCATTCACCCCTCCTCTGACCACTTGGGACCGACAAGTGGTATCAGAGCAAGTTGGGTTAGAAGCCAGCTTGACTGGCTACCTATCCAGATCCACCCGTTTCTGCTTTGGAAAAACCTTTTTCTAATCTAAAACTCTTTTTAGCATAAGCATGGATAACACATCACTCAAGTATTTCATGTTCTTTATAAGATTTTTGTAGAATCAACTACTTGATGACCAAGAGTGTCCATGATGAGAAATCTGTGGTTACTGAAAGCACATATATTCTACACCTAAAGTCTTTCGACTAGCTGTTGTGATCAACAAAGCATAAACTTAGGGGAATGTTGTCTATCACCAGTACTGAAGAGCTCATTGACTCAGACAACACACACAATCAGAAATCAAGCTGCTGAGGAACCAATCAGTGATGTATAAGTGCATCAACCAGATGAGACTAGACAGGATCCTAAGACCAGCATCTGCAGAAGAATCCAAAAGAGTACCTACTGATCCCCATCGTATACATACTCAGGATTCAGACAGTCCAGAGACCTGGACTGATAAGTAAAGAACACGAAAGAGTTCCTTAAGTAAGAGGAAATTTATTATACTATAATTGTCAAACTCTTACTCATATCTACAGCAAGCTGATACAGGATGCTATAGCTATGAGCTTAATTTAAGGACCAACGAGTGATATCACAGATCCACCTGTTTCTGTCTATCGAAAAACTTTTTCGTATTTAAACCTATATTCATATTTGAGCATGAGCATTGACACATCTTATATCTTTGGTGATCCAAACTCTTCTGACATATCTATCTTGAGATTTACATGAAACTGCTCTGTTTTGCGAAGATATTTGCAGGACTCCCAACATTGAAATGAATCAGCAAACTATGGCTAAGAATGCTAAGAAAGGAAAACACGAACTTAGGGGGAATACTGTCTATCACAAAGAGTAAAATAATGCAGATGATCTCTTTGATTTAGATAGTATACAAACTCAGAGCTTAAGCAAAACAACAAGCTAAATCATGATCTCAAGCAGATGCAACATCAACGAAAATATTAGCAGTATCTTGAAAGAAACATCAATATTGACTGAACAGGTTGCTGAGACGATTGAAACTATGATTTTTTTAAGTAGTTAAAATCACTAAGGAAGCGATAGAAGAACAAGTTACTGATACAGTCAACATGGATGTACGACACCAAGGAACTAGTTGTTGAAGTAACAAAAAACTATACCTTTTATAGTAACCTATGTTACTAAGGAATCAACAAGTATCCTTGAAAGTACCAAATGAGATCAAGCTCTAAGGAAGTATCTGAGTCATGTCATTTTCAAAAACGCAAGGCCAACCAGAAAAATGAAAAGATCACATACGACAAAGCATACCATAACTTGGATTACAAGAGCAAAATGATAAGAGTTCCCTAAGTAAGGGGGAACTTATTGTGTTGTCGATGATTCTCATCTCTTTACTTATTTTATAGATAGCATACTGATATCGGATGTTCTTACTCTTCTAATATGAGACATCCTCTTATAAAAACATTCCACCAAACAAAAGAAGATTAGTAAGCTGTGGAACAAGCTGTGAACAAACCCAAAGTGCTCAAGGAACTTATCAGCAAGTGAGACCAACAATTGGTATCACTATTATGTGGGATCAGTAAACTGAACTAAGATGGAGTAAGAGCATGTTTCAGATACTGACAATCAAGACTAAGAAGGGAAACCAACAACCTACTACCTAGAAAACGGAGAGCAAGAAGAAGGATCAGGAAGCTGCATACAGTAAAAGACAAAAATGACCTCGATCCAAGAGAATCAGCTATGCACAGAAGACCAATAGATGCAGCTGTCAATCAAATCACAACAACTCCAAAATCTAACTTTTCAGAAGTAAAAAAAATGGTTACAATACGTAATTCCATTAATGGAGATAAATTAAACAGCAGGTGCTTCACAAGTCTATCCAAGGATCCAGTGTCAGCAGCTTCAGGCTGGAATCTGGGTAAAGCAAAAGACAAATTACAAACCAGACCAGCAGTCAAAGATCTAAGGTGAACGTGCCTAGACATTGATGAAGCTGCATAGGTAACTGATCATCCACCGATCAGTTTCCTGATATCTTATCACATACTAGGGCTGAACAGCTTATTCCCTTGGATAAGAATAAAAAGGAGGATGCTTAGAAGGAAGTACGAACAGGTTACTGCTTCTTGGTTTTGAGCAGTAATTGATAGACAAGAGAAACCTGACTCGTCATAATTGGCGTTGTAACTTCATCCCTACATATTGAGCTACGTGATGATGATGATAAATAGAGGAAATAGTTTCAAGTCAAGAGTCATCGCTGAAGCCTTAGAGCAAGGGGAAGCAGAAGATGGCAGTATGACAGTTAGGAAGCACCTACCATCTGGAGCCCTATACTGGATAGCAAGTTGATCATCCAGGAAGACACCCAAGAAGATGTGAAGGATGCAGCAAGCTGATGAAAACATACTGAAAAAGGCATGCAGAGATCAGAGATGGTAGAGAGGGAGAAGAAGAACTCCCAGGTGAAAAAGTATGGAAACAGCAAACTGTCAGAAACTGGAGAAAGTAGTAAAGCTAGTTGATGTAGTTGTAGCTTACTCACTTTGTACTCAAATGTATTCTTAATACTCAGTTTCAATAAAGAGCATTTATTTGTTTTACAATGACTCTTGTCTTTATTATGTTTTGTCATCATCAATATAAATTGGGAAATTGTTGGGATATTTCAGTAGTTATAATGATGAGACAAAACCAGTTTGCTTAGGAAAGTCAGTACCTAGTTTCCATACTATCTACATGATCGTGAGATAAAAGATCATGTAATGGTTTTCCAAAGTGTTAAGGAAAACCAACCTTAGAAGAAGAAAGAATACATCTTCTAAGAGACAATAAGTTGTAGGGACAGCAAACTGAAAGAAGTATCTACATTTAGAGCAGATAAGATGCTGCAACAAGAAGACAACAAGCTGTACGGAAACAACATGCTGAAAGCTGTACGAAGAAAACAGAGATCTACAAACAGAAAGCTTCCAGGAATATACAATAAGAAGATAGCAAGCTGTAGGAAACAGCATGCTAAAAGCTGCATGAAGAAAACAGATAGCTACAAGCAAAAGGCTATCAACAGAATACACGAAGCAGTTAGCCGAACGAAGCAACAAGCTAAATGAAGCAGTAAGCTGAAGACAACAAGAAACAACATCAGGAAGATCATGCAGTGTGAAGAAGATCAAAGCTAACTGACATCAAGCAACCATTGCATGAACTTCAGCCATGGACCCATACCGACGTGACAGGTCAGCAGGAATGTCAGAAAGGTCCAAAAGTAAAAAAGTAGGCGCATTAAATGCTCATTTTAGGAGTAGCTCAGATGCATTTAATGCGACCACGAAGAAGATCTTGAAGATCAAGCTTATATTAAAAAAAGAGAAAGATCTCTCTTCAATGGATACTTCTCAATAGATACATTCTCAAGATCTATAAATAGAAGGTGTGGTTAACTAAAGAAAGCGTTGAACATGCACATATGCTAGACATGCTACTCAGAATCAAGAATATATATAGAGATATCATGTTCAACCACTCAACCTTCTAGGATCAGTCTACCTTAGCAATTGAGCTTTCATGTTCAAGACTGATCCATATTCGCAACAGTTGAAAAAACCTTTTATTTTCTTTTAACCATTCGTGATATGTGCGCTAGGTTGTTTTAGGTGTACTTAGTTGAGAGGATAGTATCCTTGCTAAGTTTTATAGTCTAAGAGATAGGCTACTTGCCCTGTGTGGGATTGTGAACCCTTTGTGGGTTATGACCTTCGACTAGAGTCAAGGACTCTAGTAGGCGTAGTTTGTTAGGAAGATATTTGTAAATCGAGGTTTGTAATTCGGACTGACCTAACAAAGTTCCTCTTTGAGAAGGGGTAGAGTGGATGTAGAAGGCTTACACCACCTTCGAACCACTATAAGCAAAATGTTTTTACATGCTTTGTCTGTATGATGTACTTTACTTATCATATATCTTACTGTCCATACAACATAAACATCCTGCATAAAAGAGTTTATAAAAAGCTTTCTTGTAAAAGAAAACTGATTTTCCAAAAAAAACTCTATTGTGTTTTATCCGCTGCGCACAGAGAAAGCTGATTAGAAACCTGAATCAACATACTGCCAGGTTTCTGATCAAGTCAGGTTGCTGCCTCTTTTAAGAATCAGGAACCTGCATCTCTGATAGATTTCTAAAGATCGAAAAATCGATAGAGGTTCATTCACCCCCCTCTGAACCTCTGACCACTTGGAATCTGACCACTTGGGACCGACACTTTTAGAGATGCAGGTTCCTAATTCTTAAGAGAAACAACAACTTGACTTGATCTGAAACTTGTCGGTATGCTAATTCAGGTTTCTGACCAGCTTTCTTAGTACGCAGCGGATAAAACACGATAGCGTTTCTCTTTGGAAAAACAGCTTTCTTTTATAAGTATGTTCTTTATAAACTCTTTTATGCAGGATGTTTATGATATGATCAGTAAGATATAACAAGATAAGCATAATGCAGCAAGTAAATGAAAAAAAATAAACACTTATGGTTTATAGTGGTTCGAAGGTGGTGTAAGCCTTCTACGTCTACTCTACTCCTTCACAAGGAGGAACTTCGTTAAGTCAGTTCGAATTACAAGCCTCGCTTTACAAACCTCTTCCTAACAAGCTACGCCTACTAGAATCCCAGACTCTAGTCGAAGGCCACAACCCACAAAGGGTACAATCCCACAAAGGGCAAGTAACCTATTTCTAGACTACTAAACTTAGCAAGGTTACTATCCTCTCAACTAAGTACACTTGAAACAACCTAGCGCACACAACACAAATGGTTAAAAGATAAAATATTTCTCTTCAACTGTGGTGATGAAGCCAGTCTTGAACTTGATAGCTTGAGAGCTTGAATGGTCGACTGTTTCTCGAAGGTTGAGTGACTGAACTTGGTACAAACTTGTGTATGAAAGACTTGAGAGATTTTGCAATGTATGTTTCAAAGCTTCAGTAGTCTTCATGGTCACTTCATCCTTCTATTTATAGATCTTTGGAAAATGCCCGTTGAAGGAGATATTGTCCTTGTTTCAATTCAAATTTGATCTTCAATATCTTTGTAATTAATGCGACTAAACAGCTGAGGGGATAAGTGTTGTCCTAGTCTGATCTACATTAATGGCGCCACTCCTTGGCTGCAGTTCTTCTCTCTCTTGTCCAGGTGGCATCTTCTGATTGGGCTGATATTAACTTCAGTCAAACGGATCTTTGTCAGCAACCTTCCTCGTACTGCATTCAATGTATATTCCTTGTACTTTGATAACTGAGTGAAAGTTGTCAGCTTGTTGTTTTGATCTTTAGCGCACGTGCTTTTTGGATGACAACTTTCTGATGTAGAACTACTTACTGTTCCTGAACAACTTTCTTGTCAGACTCTTGTTCAGTCTTCTTGTAGCTTTTTGATCTTCCATTTTCTTTAAACACTTGGTGTTTCTTGAAAGTTCGTTTCAAACATTTATCTTTATTTTTTCTCAGAGACCTATCATAATATTTTCGAAGATACATTTGTAGGTCTATGTTCCACTTATAAATTGTGAAAAATAGGTACTCTAACTTTCTATCTAATTAGTTACATTGTCTCATCAAAATCTGGACAGAAATCTCCCAACATTTTTGCACATGTATAAAATTATAGTAAGTCAGCTTAAATTTAGATTTCTTTTCTTTTTTCCTCTTTTGTTACAAATCAATCTCTCTCTCTCTATATATAATATACACAATTTATATATGTGTATGGGGTACAATATTGGACATAATTTTTGATAATTTTTTTACTTTGATAATTTAGAATTCTTGAAAATTCGATCATTGTATTATTTTAATTTATTTAACAAATATATTTTCAATATTGATCATAGCAATAATTAAATATTTATTAGATGATATCATATTAATATTCATATGTCATATATAGATTATAATCTCCAAGATTTTGTCAATATCATAGGTGATATCATTACCATATATATATATATATGTATATATATCATGTTTAATACAATAAATATTTAATTATAAACTATGAAATAATAAATATTGTCTTTCTACTTTTGGGAGATGAAAATGGACAGGAAATTTTTTTGGCATTACTATTTTTTGGGTAATTGTTATTATATATATATATATATATATATATATATAGATTTCTCTACCCAGTGTTAATCCATTACAACTAATAGTAGTACTTCAGTCAGTTGCATGGCTTGTTAGACAACATCTAATAATTGTATAGTTTCGATAACATAATGTAATATTACGTATATTATCTTAATTTAAATATAATAATACTATTAGTATTTATATTAATAGAAATTTATATATTTTAAATTCACTATGTATTATTCTAAATTAGTGCATTCAATAATATTACAAAATTGAAATACAAACAATAACATACAGCTTAATAATAGACGAATTAATAATCATGATAAAGAAGAAGAATGAAAATTGTTTATGTTTGAAATTTTGAAATAAAAAAAATTGAAATATTATTTAAATAAATATATATTCAAATGTAATAAATAAAAAATGTTTATTTAAGAATTATAAAATTACTTTTAAATATTAACAAAAAAAAAATTACCAATAAAAATAATAAGTATAATACTAATTACATTGGTCAATGTTATTTATATTTAATATTTGAGTTATAAAATGTAATTGTATTAAATGAGTCACATATGAAATGAAACATTCAAATAATAATTATTTTTTTACTTAAAAAGTCAAATTAAAAAACACAACAATTAAAAAAAAAAACAACTGATACTAGAAGTATTTTAATGATATACAAATAGTTAGCAAATAAAGGTTTATTTTCTATTTTTTTAATGCTTTTATTTTCTATTTTTTTAATGTTCTTTTTTTTTGTGAATGACATTTTCGAGTGGGAAAGTGACATATTTGTATTTTTATCAACTTTTTTACTTTTATATTAGTATATATATTTTGAACAAATGGTATTATCATCTTAAAAAGAACAAAATAGTATATTATCATTTATCAAACAAAAATGATAAGGGCATAAGTCAATCTAATTATCTAAAGTTGGGGGTATATTCAAAAGTGCTAATACATAAAAATACCATTTATGCATTACGAAAAATTATTTATATCAACAGTATAAGAAACTTATTTTTCACCCACACCTAACATTAAATCAAGAACTTTCAGATTGACTGGTCTTAAGATCAATCTGAGCTTCAAAATCTATTGATCACAAAACTCTGAAAAATGGCACTAAGGGTACAAGGAAGTGTTTTCTCATGAGATGGGTAAAAAACAATTTCCCTTATGCATATATTGGGTATTTTCAAAAGTTCCATGATTTCAAAATAGTGCCATATGAAGGTTGTTTGACAAAGTGAATAATTGGTCTTAAAGCTTTAAAACGCTAACTTGAGAAACATTTATTTGTATGAGACTCCAGGAAAATAAACACTTAGAATGATAATTTAATCAATCATTATTGCCATCGAATTCATATTGTTGTTGTGGGAATGCTTTTCTTCTTGAGTAATTCCCATCCATCATCAGCGTTTAGAAGGCCAACCTCAATTGCAAATTTCATCCTCACCTTTAAAATTTTGTCGAAAATTGAAAGAATCATGAAAAGATATATACTACGGAAAAATATGACATACTGTAGTCAATGCACCTATTGTTCGATCTCAATTATCATCAAGTCAAGATAACAATAATAATGTTGATATTAACAATGAAATTATTATGCATTGGTTTCAGAATATGAAAAATAGAAGATAAATATTGTAATATATTGACTTTATCGAAATTGTGATATATTTATATTCTTAGTTTAGAATTATTGTATTTTTTATTAATTAATTTACAAAAATAGAAATTATATGAAATATCTAAAAATCAACAAATAAAAAAAATTCCTTATTTTTTAAACTAAAAGTTCTAATTTTATTTTATATTAAATACTTTATTTTCATATTGAAGCATTTTTTTGATTTTATTAATTTTCTTTTACTTTTAAGCATTTTTTTGATTTTATTTGTTTATTTATTTATAGATATTTTAAGACAATTTTCCAACAAAATGTCTATTTTAAAATCCATTTGCTAGATTATTTTTTGTTGGTTAATAGATATTTTAAAATATTGTAAAAATGATAAATTATTGATAAGTTATGATAAATAATTTTCGATATAATAATAATGATAATTATCACTTTATTTTAACAGTTTTTTCATGATTTTATTTGTTTATTTAGATAATTTAAAATATTTTTATGATTTTTTAAATAAATTTTCAAAACATAATTTTCAAAATAATAATATTACTAATCCATTAATTTTAGTGAAATTTGCTAATATTTGTCTTTCTTTTCAATTGACATGGATTTAGAAAGAAAAAAATAAAGAAAAAGTCGGTTTCACATTTGTAATAACTAATATGTTAGCATGTCACTTGTTATATATAGACAGTAAATATGTATTTTCAGCGAGTAGGTCTCATGTACAACTGGTGTATGGATCTTAAATCCATGCACTCGCGTCGGGTCGGGTCAAACCAGATCCGGCCCAGATCCGCGCATTTTTCATTTTTTTTTCTGCCTTAACTTTAATGTTATGTTAGTCATATATTTATATTATATTAGTCATACATTTATATTATATTAGTCATATCTTTATGTTCAGATATCATACCTTTATGTAATACTTTAACTTTACAAAAACCCTAATTTCGACACAATATGTACATATATATATTTATGTGGTATTACTCATACCTTTATATCAAGGTACTCATACCTTTATGTAATATATAAAGGTACAACTAACATAATGTAGCACCCCGAACCAAAACGAGCATAATTTATTAATTAAATATTAAAAACTCATAATTTAATAATTATGTGCGTATGATTTATCTGTTTAATTTATTTCGTGCGTTTCAGATATGTGTTTAATGCATGGTTAGGATGGAAGTATTTATCTAGACGTGGAACGTAGAATTTTATTTTATCATTAGATGCGTAATGGAAAAACGAGAAGATAGAAATGAATTAGGGGTCAATCGGAGACCCGTAGCCCGAACGACGAAGAAAGGGGCAAAACTCGAAGTTTCGGAATAGAAAATCGAAAGATATTAACGATGAATAGTAACGAGATAGACATGATGAATAGTAACCCGGAAAAGTCAACTATGAACAGTAACTTAGATTTTTCACGTGAATAGTAACTTTCGGATTTCTATAAATAGAGGTGATTTCGATTCAAAAATCACCGTTTCTTCGATCGAGCCGAACCCGACGAAAACACGTAAGTCCTCCTTTCTCATCTTTTCTTTTTTGTCTTTCTGTTTTCCGGCGCGCTGCCGCCGGCGCCGGCGCCGGCCGGTGGCCGGAAAATTCTCAACGTTGTCGGAATCGGACGATTTTCGTACATGACGTTCGCCTCGACGAGACGAATCTAGGATAGGTCTCGGATTTCAAATCCAATTTCTCGTTCGCCGGAAAACGGTGAAAAACAGCCCCCAAACCCTAACCCCTTCAGCCTTTCTCTCTCCTCTGATTTCTTTCTCTCTCCTCGTCCTCTTGCCGAAGCGGTGGCCGGAGAAGCTGCTGGTGGTGTGGTGGTGATGTCGGGGAGGTGGCGCCGCCGTGGGTGGCGGCGCATGGCCGGAACAGTAGGTATATATGTATGAACGTGCATGTGTGTGTGTGTGTTTTCCTGTGTGCGTGTATGTGTGCATGGACGGCGGTGGTGGTGGCCGGCGACTGGGGGTCGCCGGCCAAGGTCTGAGTGGACGGCGGTGGTCGCCGGCGGCAGATGGCCGCCGGCCAAGGAAGAGAGAACAGTGTGTGTGTGTATGGAACGGGTGTGTGTGTGTGGTGTTCAAGCATGCATGGTTGTGGTTGTGTTGATGGGTTGGGATGGCCGGAATAGGTGGCCGGCGACGGGGGGTCGCCGGCCAAGGCTCTGGGAGTAGTCGCCGGCGACGGGAAGTCGCCGGCCGGAGTTTTGGTTGGAGTGGAAACTTTGGAAAAATGTGACTTCGAAGGATTTTGCAGCGAAGTTTCTGGGCACTATTCATGCCGGAATCCGGCGATGGACGGTCGGAGGAGGTAGCCAGTGGTGCGAGGTATCTGGCAAGATAGGTGGTGGCGGTTGGAGGCGGCGCCGCCGCACTGGGAGACGCCGGGAAGGTGGCGCGTTGAGCAGCCTGGGCGCCGGGAACCTGGGAAGAGGCTGGCCGAGAAAACTCGACCAGCCTGGCCGAGCTGCGCGCAGCTGCCGAGAAAACTCGGCAGCCGTCGGGTGCCGGGTGCCGGCTTGCACCGTGCGCACCCGTCGGGTGCCGACGCGCGTCAGACACCGTGTTTTCGATCCGAACCTCGTTTTCTTTCCGTCGTTCAACCGTATTGAGTCGTCGATGATGAGACGTCGTTGATCGGGGTCCGTGGGGCCGTTCAAAGTCAACCCTTTGACCAAAATTACTATTTTACCCCTAAACCTAAAATGCTCCGTTTGAGCTCGTTTTAACTCCGATTGAGCTCATTCTTTTTGCGTTGCGATCCTTATTCCAATTCCTACCATCTCAGATCCTTGGTTTGAACTTTCAGCCTTGTCTCCAAAATTCCAATCTTTAGATCGTTCGATCCATCGCGTATTTAACGACCGATTTCCAACGGAACCTTTTACAGCTTTATTTATAATTTATTTAGGATCTAAGAAACGTCATAACATGTGTAGGCTAATTGTTGTACTGAGCTTTGAGTTGAGCTTTGAGGTTTCGGAGTTTACAGACTTACTGTTCAGGCTACTCACGTGGTTACCACTATATGAGGTGGGGGTACATTCTAATCTCTTATCTGTTTACTGCTTTCCCTATATATGCATGATTGAGGAATACTAAGTGTTGTGTTTATACTTGATGTGCCATGATATAATTGTGGAAGGACAGAGGTCCTTTGATCATGCATTCTGTTCGTCCCTTGCTATTTTTCTACTACTCTGTGGAGGTGTCGTGAGCCTCTTGAAATGCACTAACGGTGAGATACCGTTATAGGATAAGACGGGGGAATCCCGCACCTATTCGTCCTTTGCCATTTCTAATATCTGCTTTGCATTTTAATTGCTGTGACGACGTGGTTGTAGGTTAGCTTTTTGGTATTTATTTTCTGTCTTGATTCTTATGAGGCGGATGTTATCTCCACGAGTGTATTCCACGCACTCACCCCTTAATCTGTACTCACAATACAGGAGATGAGGAGATTGATGAACCCTAGATGGAGGGAGTTGGTGTTGACTGATGGTTTCCTTTGATAGAATGTTGTAACTAAACATTTCCAAACACGTTTTCAAACAATGTATGATCTGTATATATTTTGAGTACTTGTGAGGATGGGAGATCCTGATGTATAGTTTCCGCTGTATATGATGTACATTATCGGTGTGAGACCGAATGTTATCGGATGAAGCCGATTTGTGTTATGAGATGGATTCTCATCGTCTCTTACCTCTATCTTCTGTTGTCCCTTACTTAATTCTTTCTGTATATGTTAAGCGTCCCTTGTTTTTCTATCTTCACGCCCGGGTAAAACTCTGATATTTTATGAAAAGATTTCGGGGCGTGACACATAACTAAAATGTATGACTAACATAACATAAAAATATGACTAAAATAATATAAAAAGTACATCACCTGAAAGCGAGTTTTGGTGGGTTTGGGTGCACCAACCCAGACGTGTGGAGGCGCGCGGGCGCTCGTGGCAGTAATATGAAAGGGTATAAGGTCATAATTAGTGGTAATATACTATGTATTTTCACCAATTTTTCCTCTCCAATCATGTTTTACCTATAATTGGTACGTAAAGTTAAAATTTTCTTTTGTTATACTATTGAGGATCCCTTCATAGGCAATTAAGAATTGTTCTTTTACATCACTTTTGAATGATGGGAAGAATAAGATGTCTCGTGGCTTAAATTTCACAGATTCTTTGCCTCCCTCTTTCCTTTTATTTTTTTGGATGTATTTATGCCCGTGGTGGTGGTTTGGGGTTGGAATAGTGATAGGGTAAAAATGACATAATATATGAACTCATTGATTCTTATAAGTGATCTTTTCATCTAACATACAGTTGATGATACCACAATAGGTTCAATTACTTATTCTAATTCTATTCATGCCATATACAATAGTACTATTAAAGAGCAATGAAAAGAATCATAACTAGATTTGGCAAAAAAAAGAAATCTGCCAAGCGTCAAGTCAGCAATATTGAATTCTAGATTAACGTTATGTTTATCGGGTTTTTTTGTTTCTTTTACTCTTAAAAAGCTGGGAATTGACCAATTCAATTTGCTTCTTATTAGTTATTTCTCTTTTGATCCAAACGCGTTTATATATCATGCATGCATCTATCACCCAACCGTTTTTCTATAACACTATCCATTATTTATGTCTTCCTGATATTAATTATGTATATACATCCATTTTAAGATTGCTTAACCACACCATTTTTAGGCCATATTGAAGAAGAATCCTTATTTATGTTCTGATCGTATTATGTTTTTACTAATAACCACTTAGATCCTAATTAACTTACATTAATAACAACATTTTTTCCTTCTCATATTATGTTATTAGAACGATTTGTACTTTTATTGGACAATATGATTTGTGTTGAGCATCATGTCAAAGAAAAAATAATTATAGGGTAAAAATCATTTTTGGCCCTGTAGGAATTGTCTCGGGCCAATTTTGGCCCATTTTCAGGCCTTTTTGGCCCAGACGATGATTCCGTCTAATGTTTAACGGAGATACCACGTGCGGGGCACGTGGTCGTTAAATTCCTTTTCTGATTCGCACGTTCCAGAGACAGTCTCACAATCAATTTCAAATCCGAAAAAACCTTACACTCCCAAATCGCCAATTGTGAAACCTAAATCCTAAATCGAAGTTTCCCAACCATAAATCCTAAATCGATGAAAAGTACACCCTAATTCGTTACCCATACACCAACAAATGTTACAATTTGACACTGAGATAGAGCGATGGGCCGTCGCAAATCATCGGTGAATGCTCCCCGTGATGTTGAAGGAGGTTAGTTTCCAATCCTTTTTTTATTTTTTTGTTGTTATTGGGAATGTTTTAGGGTTTGTTTATGTGTTATTGAGGGTCGAGTTGTGCTTTTTATAGTTTCTATGTTTTGCCATTTTTATGGTTTGGAAAATGATTTTTTTTTACTGTTTTGTTTATTATTAGAATGTGTAGGGTTATGTGTGGAACCCTCGGTCCTGTCCTTGTTTGTAAAGCATATTGTTCTTCATTGTTTATTAATATATTGTGGTCTTGTTCTTTAATTGTTTATTGTGGTCCTGTGTTCTTTAGTTGTTTATAGAGAAAACATGTGGGCATGTGTTTGTTTTCTATTAATATCCTGTAGGTCATGTTCTTTATGTGTTTAATTGAATCATTTTTTGTTTTTTTATTAAACTTGCAGAGGGGGTCAAAAATGTTTCTATTTCTGATAAATGTGGGGTTGGTAAGGATAGAGGTGGGGTTAGCACTGATAAAAGGGGGGTTGGCACTGAACATATTTGAGCATTACTGTGAATGGGGATTGGCACAAAAGCTTGCTGTGGAAATTTGATAGGTGTTAGGGCTAGTACTGTGGGTGGGTTTGATGTGGCAATGAAGGAAGTTGGTGAATTAGATCCTAAGTGTTTAACTTGGTTGCAATAAAGACCACCAACACAGTGGAGTAGGTCTCACTTCTCACCTTATTCTAAATGTGACATCTTACAAACAATATGTATGAATCCTTCAATAGCACCATTTTAAAAGTTAGGGAGAAGTTTATTCTGACTATGTTGGAAGGGAGAAGAGTATGCCCAAGGATCAGAAAGATTTTGCAGAAGAGAAGAGAGAAGGTGACAGATTGCATTCCAATCAAGGCCAATGATTGGAATTATGAGATTTTAGTTTGTGATGGTGGCAGATTCCATGTTGATTTGAGGGCACACTCATGCACATATGGATGTTGGGATTTAGAGGGTATTCCTTGCAAACATGCATTGAGTGCTATTCTTGCCCAAGGCTTAGATCCAGAGCACTTTGTTAGTGAATACTATTCTGTGGAAACATATAACAAGGTATATGAGTCAACTTTGGTTCCAATGGATGGTCCAGAACTATGGACTACAACAGGCTACATCCCACTAATTCCTCCAAACTTTGGTTGGAAAAGAGGTAGACCAATAAAATCAAGAAGAAAGGGTGATGAAGAAGAAACAAGCAAAAAGAAGAAGATCCATAAACTGCCTAGACAAAAACATGTGGTCCATTGCAGCTTCTGCCAAGGTGAAGGACACAACAAATTAAGGTGCCCTTGGAAGCAATTTGCTGAAGATTTCCCTGATGATGATGAGGAAGTGTTAGTTGGTCCAGAAAATGAACAAAATCAAAATGTAAGCTTACTTTTGACTTATTGATCTGCAAGTCATATACATATTATTTAAATTACTGATTTTTTTTTGTGTTAATAAGGTAAATCAAGATGGAGTTCCACCTATGCAAGAAGAGCTAACTCAAGAAGGTGGTTTCTCCAGTCCACCCCCACACACTCAAGAAGACCTGACTCAAGTAAGCTTATTAATATCTGACCTTCACAATTAATAACAAGAGTAGTATTAATATATTATTATTTTGCAAGAAAGCACACATGGCAGATCAGTTAATGTTGAAGGAGGATCAGCTCCCCCACACACTTAAGAAGACATGTGTCACACCCCGTTTTCTTTTAGTAAAATTATCAGAGTTTTTCATTTTGGACGTGAAGAAAGAAAGAGGAAGAAGACGAACATGAAATAAAATAGAAAGAAAAATGGGAGGATAAGAAGCAGAACACTTGAAACATCGGATACAACCGATAAAATAGAGTTTTAAACATTTCGCAGCGGAAAAACATCAGGATCTTTTACAAGGAAGAAGAAATACAGTTTTCTTTTACAAACGTGGAACATCGTTTCATCATAGCTTTAAAACACAAAATAGAAGATGAACACAGTTGATAGGGCACCCCTCTCTCTACGCATCAAGATTCTCTTTGTCTCCTGTAGTGTGAGTACAGAATAGGGGTGAGTGCGTTGAATACACTCGTGGGGATACTTTCCAAGTTTTAAATTATTAAACATATACAATAGCTTAACAATTAAACACGTCACATAATATACGCAACACATAACTCGATTCGTTAACGGACATATAACCTATGACTCACAAAGAACTCACAGCCCAATGGACACTCAGCCCAATTGGACACTCCACCGACTCACAACTGGACATGCAGCCCAATGGACACTCAGCCCAACTAGACACTTAGCCCATGACTGACTACTGGACACGCAGCCCAATGGACACTCAGCCCAATCGGACACTCAGCCCAACACTATCACACCATCGTAAGATAAACACAATATATTATCACAGCACATAGAGTTCAACAGTTTATCGGTCACGCAGACAATTATCGGTCACAAAGATGATTATCGGTCACGCGGACAAATATCGGTCACAAAGATGATTATCGGTCACGCAGACAAATATCGATCACAAAGACGATTATCAGTCACGCAGACAATTATCGGTCACAAAGACAATTATCGGTCACGTAGACAAATATCGGTTACAAAGATAATTATCGGTCACGCAGACAAATATCGGTCACAAAGATGATTATCGGTCACGCAAACAAATATCGGTCACAAAGACAATTCATAACGTACAATATCATAGCAAAATCATCAATTATGGAAAACAATAAACATGTTGAGTTTAGAAGTTACCCCCACCTTGTTCAGTGGTTACCACGTGAGTAGCGAGTACCAAAGGTCTCGAGTTTCAGATCTCGTGTCTTAAATCTTGTGTCTCAATATTCAATCCAACTGATAGCCTACATAGGTTACAATGTATTTTAGATCCTTAATAATGTATAATTAAAGCTATAAATGTTTCCGGCGGAAAAACGATCGATAAACACGCGATGGATCGAGAGATCTGAAAATTGAGGTTGAAGAAACAAGGGTGAAAGTTTAGTTTCTTAGGCTGAGGTGAAAGAGGGTGAAATAAGGATCACAACGCAAAAAAGAATGAGCTCAATCGGAGTTGAAACGAGCTCAAACGAAGCATTTTAAGTTTAAGGGTTCCCGTCATCGCGCCTGCGCACCTGCGCGAACATGCTACCTAAACGGGCTTCCAGCTGCCGTCGGCCGGCGAACCACCGGTTGCCGACCACACCCCCGGATTCCACTCACTTCAGGCTACCAACTCTAGCCACCAGCGGCCACAGAAGCGCTGTCTAACTCCGCCAAAACACCTGCAAAAACAGCCCGTCGCCCATGAAAAACACACACTAACACACACTCTACCACCACTCCAAAACCACTCCGGTCAGCGACTTTCCGGCGCCGGCCACCATCCCAAAACCATCCCAAACTCTTCCCCAACACCCCAACTCACCCCAGCAAAAGAAAAGAACCAAAACCACCAAGAAATGAGGGAGAAACGGGAGAGAGAGAAAAGGGTTGAAAAACAAGGGTTTAGGGTTTTGGAGGCGGTTTTTCGCCGTTTCCCGACGAACGAGACATCGAATTGGAATTCGGGAAGCTGTCCTAGACTCGTCTCGTCGAGGGCTACGATCTATGCGAAAATCGGCCAAAACCAACAACTTTCAATTTTTCCAGCGAACTCCGGCGGCGGCGGCGTCAGTCCGGCGGTGGTCCGGCGGAAAACAGTAAAGAGAGAGAAGAGGGAGGAGAAAGAAACTTACGTGTTTTCGTCGCTTTCAGCTGGTTCGAAAAACTAAGAATTTTGAATTGACTGAGCCCCTATTTATAGATTTTCAAAGTTACTATTTACCAAGTAAATTTTAATTACCATTCATTAAAATATTATTTTTCCGTTTTACCGTTCATCCGGATTTTACTCTCTCGTTTTACCTAACCTTCGTATTTGGCTTTTTTCTTCATCATTTGAGCTACGGGTCTCCGATTGACCCTTAGTTTATTTCTATCTTCTCATTTTTTCGTTGCGCATCTCATGGTATAAAAATATTCTATGTTCCAAGTCTAAGAAAATTATTGATCTAACTCGGACCTTAAACATATATCTAAAACGCACGTCAACATATACGCAATTAATTATTAAATTATAGGTTTAAATATTTAATTAATCCATTATGCTTCGTTTTTGGTCCGGGGTACTACAACCTGACTCAAGTAAGCTTATTAATATCCGCCCTTCACAATTAATAACAAGAGTAGTATTAATATATTATTGTTTTGCAGGAAAGCACACATGGCAGATCAGTTAACGTTGAAGGAGGATCAGCTCCCCTAAGTGCCCTTATGTGTGAGTTTCATTTAATTCTTTGATTTTTGTCATACTAATATTACTAAATTACTAATATGCATTTTGTCATACTTTAATTACTTCATCTAATATGCATTTGTAAATAAATTCTTTTGTCAGCTTCTTCCACCACCACCTCTTATCTCTGGAAGATTGAATATAAGAGAACCTCCTCCCAACTTCAATCCATCAGATTATGTAGCAAGACTAACAATATTACCTAGGCCTTCATAAAAAATAGAAGACATTCCTGTTATTAAGCAAGGTGGTAAGAAGTTCATCAGTCTATCAAATTTAGGTAATCTTTGCAAGGGTAAGGGAAAGAGTAAGTCATTTAAGCTATAAACTATTTTGTGATGGTGAAGACATTGTTGTTTTATCTTTTGGTGATGTCCATGTTGATTCTGGTGAATATATTTGAACACATGTTGATTCATATTTTGTTTTTTTGCACATGGGGTGGGCTTATGAGCTATTGTTTTGTAATAGTGTTCAAACAACTAAATTATCTATGTTTTATGAAGTGGTGGCAGAATCCATGTTGATTTGTGTATGTGTTGACTTCAATTTATGAAGTGTTCAATTTGTGAAGTGATTGCAGCCTCCATGGAGAATCCAATTTACTTTAATTTTGGTTGCAAGTGTGTTTCATTTCATAAATATATGTTTCCTAGATAGATGAAAATCTGCTCATATAAAGCATACATGGGATGTCACACTGCTTACATAGGAAATTGCATAATAAAGACATACACCTTCTAGACTACTACATATATGTATAACATAGGCTATCAATTAATTAGAAAACATCCATTTGTGCAAAATGGACAAGCATACTAGTATGACCAAGCACATAGACAAGTTTTTCTTCTTCTCCAAATTGCCAATTCTTTCCTCTATTCTTTTCAATTCATTGCACTTCGGCCTTCAGTTGCATTGTTTCACCTTTGAGCTGTGAAAAATCCCCTTTAAGTTTTACAAACTTTATTTCTAGATTTGTAGGCATATTGTGTTTACTTGGTTCGTTAATCCATTCAAAGAAGTTGAATCTTCTCCAGCTCAACGAGTCTAGGCAATTCTGGAATCGACACCCTTCACTACCAGGTTGTCCGGAGACCCGAACCTTGGCAAACTTGCCACAGTCGCAAATCGTCATTGAAACGTAAGATTGGCTCGATGAGACATCTTCCTTCAACTTTGCCTAACTTCTTGAATTTGTGCTCTATATTTGATGGTGATATGTGTTGAATTATATTTTGGGATTTTTGTAGTTTGTTATATACTGTGCAAAACAGGTTTTCCCACCAAAATTGGGACCTAACGTTTTCTGTTAAACTAACTAACGAAGAGGGCTAAATTTGATGATTTTTGGGTCACTTTTGATACTAGGTGCCAAAAGTGGCATGCGGCAATTCTTATAGGGCCAAAAATGAAATTTTCCCAATAATTATATAATTATATATATATATATAATTTATTTGTAATTTTCTTATCTAATTATTTGGTTTTTTCTTTCTAAACTATCTATAGTAATATAAGTGTTGAGAAGAATAAACTTGAAGAAGAAAGATGAAAGATTGATTGCATTAAGATCTTGAGAGGAAAGATTATAATGAAGTAGATAATGAAAACTAAAATGAATGATTGTAAGCCTAACCTATCACTATCACTACAAGAAAATTCATCGACTGCGACAGATTTTAGTGACGGAAATTTTTCGTCACAAATTTGTTACTGAATAGTGACAGAAAAGATTTTGTGACGGAAAAATCTGTCACTACATGAATTCTGTAAAAGCAACATTTAGTGACAGATTTTTCCATCACAAAATTGTGACGGATTTCAATCCGTCACAAAATTCAAAATTAAAATAAAGGAAATGTCAAAAATACATGTTAATGACGGATTTTTCCGTCACAAAATTGTGACGGATTTCAATCAGTCACTAAATTCAAAATTAAATAAAAGAAATGTCAAAAATATATGTTAGTGACGGATTTTTCCGTTACAAAATTGTGACGGATTTCAATCCGTCACTATTTTGTACATGACTTCAAAATTGAAATAAAAGAAAAGAATGCAATATATTATTACATAAGCACCATTGGCATAGTGGTTAGAGTACCACATCGGCACCCGGGTTCGATTCCCATACAATGCACCATATTTGCACTGATGATGTGGTGGTGACGTGTGCTGACGTGGCGATGATGTGGCTTGGCGACACGTCGATGACTTGTGCTGATGACGTGGTGGTGACGTGTCACGATGATGTGTCACCTCCATGATGATGTCAAAATAATGACTAAATGTTAGTGACGAAATTTTTCATCTAGAATATTTTGTTTTAGTGACGGATTTTTCTGTCACAGTCAGTGAATTTTCTTGTAGTGTATGTATAGAACATGTAGGGGTTAATGTAGGATTGGAAAAATCCGACTTTGAAATGTTGAGTTTTTTAAGTAGCATGAATCGAGGGTAATTTGTTCTTCACACTCAGCGCACGTCTCACCACATGGCTCCAAGAGACAAAATTAGAACCATTTAAAGGCTCAAGAACGATGGATACTGCAGTGTTATCATTCGGATGAAGTGGGATTCAAGAAAGGATTCAAAGAAGATGAAGAAGATGCTTCATTTGCCATTGAACCAGAAAATTGTGATAGACACAAAATCACAAACATGTGGTAGACACCAAAGAAGAAAAATCAGGATCGGATCAAAGAACTTGATGAAACTGATACCATGTTGAGAAGAATAAACTTGAAGAAGAAAAGATGAAAGATTGATTGCATTAAAATCTTGTGAGGAAAGATTACAATGAAGAAAGGTTACAATGAAGAAGATGGTGAAAACTGAATTGAATGATTGTAAGCCTAACCTAATCTATTGCATGTTGTTTATCTACTACTATTTATCTCTTCTAAATAATTTGATATTGTAATATTTGTCAGCTATTGCTTAACTATTGTATAGGAGCAGGTTATCAATACATAGGGTCAAATAATAGTTGAGATTTTTTGTCAAGAGAAAAAATGATTTACTTTTGAGAAATTAAAAGAAAAAAAATTATCTTTTGTTTAATTTTATTTTCAAGAGTTCGTTATAAAATATAATAATTTTCTAATTGAAAAATATTGATAAAAATTTAAATATCCACATAAAGAAGAGTGGTCAATTTGCACCTTAATTCAAACGTTAAAAAAAAAAAAAGATTTACAAAGTATTTGCACCTCAACAACAACATTTGATATAATGAATGTTGAATAGTTATAGGACTATTGTTAGGAACATAGTTGTAATTTTAATGATAACAAAACTCTACTTAGGTTAGTCGAGTCTCTTGTGTTATTTGATTTGTCAAGTCTTAGGATAGTCGAGTATTAAATCTGATAAAATTACTTGATAAGTGAAGTTTAAAGTTTAAAGCTGAAAACACTTATTTAGCGGGATCTTTGTTGAACATTGAAGACCGAAGACTTAAGATCAAACACATGAACTGCTGTAGATCGAAGAATTGTGGAGCCGAAGAACTGAAGTACTGAAGAGTTGAAGACCTAATGAGACAAAAAATTGAAGACTGGAAGAACTCTACGAGTAAAACTGGTCGAAGACAAAGAATCAACTCAGTAAGGCTGGAAACACTCTCAACAATTCAAGCACAAAACTCTGAAAGAAATTTATGCTAAGTCTTTCTGAGAAGTATATATCCTTATCAGCTAAAGTTGAGGACCTCCAATTACCCACCCAAGTGAAGGTTCTTTAGTACCTGGGGACATAAATAATTTGATGTCTCATATATAAAGCTTCATAAATGACATATCTATGATGAAGTTTACAACAGTCATAAAAACAACTGTTAGAGTCACATGCTACAAATTGAAAAGATGCTACATGATTTATTGAGCTACAGCTGAAGATCAACAAAGAATACAAATTTTGTCTTATCTGTAAAAGTTGAGGAGAGTTGCAGTTGAAGGTTGGTGAGCCAGTAAAAGTTTACATTAGACACAAGAGAATAAGGTCAAGTCAAAGCACCCACATCAATATGTTTTTAGCACACCATTTTAGTGTGGGTCCCACATGCCAACACACTAATTAAAAACATCTACTTTTTAAAAACACACCTCTACATCAATTTAACACAAATGCAATCAATTTTATCTCAAACACAATTATTACATGTGGGTCCCATTATCCACTAATTTTTATTCTATTATTTTTATTTATATAAGTTTAAATTAATTACTTATTGCTTGTCTTTTTTTAATCATGTCAAAATTGTATATTGGATTAATTAATTATGATATTAATAATTTTCAATTCACATTAAAAAATAATTAATAATAAATAACAATAAATTAATATTTACTCCAAATCTTTGGTATGAATTTGTATTAATTATATAAAAAAATGCATATATAGCTAGCAATTAATTAAAAATACGCAATTGACATTACAATACATTTGACATACAATTAATATAAATGAGCAATTAATTTTTACAAGTTCCCAAATCGTGTCCAAATGTGTTCAACTAAATCCGCTCGAAGTTGGTGATGAATTTGATTATCACGGAGCTCGGAATTAATTTGAAGAAAATTTCGAAATTCTTGGGGTGATCCTTGAACGGGTTGTGCAGGCTCATCGCGTTCGTCGTTGTACCAATTCGTGACTAAATCTCCCTCATCCTCAACAATCATGTTGTGCAAAATAATACATGTTAACATTATATGTCTTAACCTTTTCTTATACCAAAAACGAGTTGGTCCTCTGACAATTACCCATCGTGATTGGAGTACTCCAAATGCCCGTTCGACATCCTTTCTTGCTGATTCTTGTTTTTCCTTAAACAATCGTCTTTTCACATCCTCTGGACAAGGGAAAGCCTTTACAAACGTCATCCACTCCGGATAGATTCCATCTGTTAGATAGTATCCCATTTTATATAGTGAACCAAGGTGTATCACCTCTTATTTATAGGGGATATATGTATGTAACATTTGTTTTCATTCACATATTGTTCAAATTAGGTATACCAAACTTTTATTTAAACAACCATTCAACTTCATTCTTGTGATTTCTATCATGTGACTTTAATGTTATGGAAAATGAAAAATTAGGTATACCAATCTTTTATTTAATCAACCATTCAACTTCATGATAAATTGCTATCGTGCGACTTCAATGTTATGGAAAGTGAAAAATTAGGTACTAAAAACTTCACTTGCAATAAATTTCTCAAAAATAAATTTTTTGGCCAAAAAAAAAACCGAAAACCGAACCGTCGGTTTCGGTTTAACCGGCGGTTCGGGAAACCAAACACCATGGAACCGAAACCGAACCGGGATGGTTTCGGTTGCGGTTTCAGTTCCTAACCGCCGGTTAAACCGGAACCGGCGGTTCGGTTTTCGTTTTTTTTTTTTTTTTTTTTATTTTGGCAAAAAAAATTTGAACATTCTGCTTCTCGGTACCGCGGTACCGAGAAGCAGAATGTATTTTTTTGAACAATCTGCTTCTCGGTACCGCGGTACCGAGAAGCAGATTGTTCAAAAATTGCATGAATTGTAATTTTAGTCTTGTAATTTTTATATAAATTTGGGCACTATAAAATTTCCGCCAATGGATAGTAGACAAACAACAAACATCATTAAATAGCTTAATTTGAGAATTCCATTTCTCCATAGCTACATTACATTAAACTAATTTTTACTTATTTTAAGAATTCCATTTCTCCATGATCATATTACAATATTGTTGGTGGAACTTTAATTGTTGAGCATTCATATTGGAAGTGTCCTTATTCATAATCTCATATTCCTTTGCAAGATTTGCGCGGTTTTGTGATTCAATCTCCGCCATTCTTAGCTCATTCTCTTGCAATTTCTCCGTCTTTCTTAGCTCATTCTCTTGCAATTTCATTTCTTTGTACGCATTAAAATTCTCATACATAGATCCGAATTTTTGCGTCATTTGCGAAAGATTAGTACTTGTAGTTGCCTTTTTTTTTTCCTTTTCTCTTTGCCGTTTTTTGTCCAATTGGACGGACATCCTCTTCATTAAGATCAAAATCTAGGCTTCTTTCGCCCCAACTCGTAGCTTGACTTGCTCCATCTTCCGATATTCTTGATTTCTTTGTGCCGCTAGAATGATCGGTAGATTGTGGAGAAAAACTTGGTTGATCTTTAAGGATTCTCCAAACATGCTCCAAATTGAATGCTACACCACCATTTTCTTGAAGATATTTCTCATATGAGAAACAGAGTATATCCTCATCACTGTGACCGCTTCGATATTGGTTATAAATCGAATTGTAATTTGCATTGAAATGATTACACTTCTTTTGAATGGAGTTGTGCCAATGTGACCTTACCATACTAGCGGTTCTAGTTGGTGTACCATTCGGCTTATGTTGGTTGTAGTAACTTGCCACACGTGTCCAAAATGCATCCCCCTTTTGGTCATTGCCAACGATTGGGTCGGTTGAAATTGTTACCCATGATCGGGCAAGCACCTCATCCTCGGCTACGGACCATGAAACTCGTCTTCTTCCCCCATCATTCATTGGATTTGATTGAGGAACATTTGAATCATTTTGAACATTTTCAAAATTTCCAAATAGTGAAGAATGTTGCATAAAATTTGGATTATCACCAAATGTTGGGTGTTGAGGAGAAGAAGAAAAAGAATTGAATAGAGAGTTTATTGAATTGGGTGTTGTTGGTGAATTTGGGTCCGATGGTGTTGCACCAAAAGTATTCGAAGCACTCCACCAATTGTCGGCCATTGAAAAAAAAAAAATTTCTTAGATTTGATTGAGTTTGAGTGGATGATCATTGTAACAATTCAAATACATATTTATAGAGATTTCATATAGTGAATTAGTAGGAAATTTCAAAATAATGGTGGTTACTATCTACCATTCCTATGAATTGGAAATTAGGTGTATCACCAATTTCACTTGACAAAGTTCTTTGGTAGTAAAAATCAAAATAATGGTGGTTACTATCTACCATTCCTATGAATTGGAAATTAGGTGTATCACCAATTTCACATGACAAAGTTCTTTGGTAGTAAAAATCAAAATAATGGTGGTTACTATCTACCATTCCTATGAATTGGAAATTAGGTGTATCACCAATTTCACTTGAGAAAGTGAATTGGTAGTAAATTTCAAAATAATGGTGGTTACTATCTACCATTCCTATGAATTGGAAATTAGGTGTATCACCAATTTCACATGATAAAGTTCTTTGGTAGTAAAAATCAAAATAATGGTGGTTACTATCTACCATTCCTATGAATTGGAAATTAGGTGTATCACCAATTTCACTTGAGAAAGTGAATTGGTAGTAAATTTCAAAATAATGGTGGTTACTATCTACCATTCCTATGAATTGGAAATTAGGTGTATCACCAATTTCACATGACAAAGTTCTTTGGTAGTAAAAATCAAAATAATGGTGGTTACTATCTACCATTCCTATGAATTGGAAATTAGGTGTATCACCAATTTCACTTGAGAAAGTGAATTGGTAGTAAATTTCAAAATAATGGTGGTTACTATCTACCATTCCTATGAATTGGAAATTAGGTGTATCACCAATTTCACATGATAAAGTTCTTTGGTAGTAAAAATCAAAATAATGGTGGTTACTATCTACCATTCCTATGAATTGGAAATTAGGTGTATCACCAATTTCACTTGAGAAAGTGAATTGGTAGTAAATTTCAAAATAATGGTGGTTACTATCTACCATTCCTATGAATTGGAAATTAGGTGTATCACCAATTTCACATGACAAAGTTCTTTGGTAGTAAAAATCAAAATAATGGTGGTTACTATCTACCATTCCTATGAATTGGAAATTAGGTGTATCACCAATTTCACATGACAAAGTTCTTTGGTAGTAAAAATCAAAATAATGGTGGTTACTATCTACCATTCCTATGAATTGGAAATTAGGTGTATCACCAATTTCACTTGAGAAAGTTCTTTGGTAGTAAAAATCAAAATAATGGTGGTTACTATCTACCATTCCTATGAATTGGAAATTAGGTGTATCACTAATTTCACTTGAGAAAGAGAATTGGTAGTAAAAATCAAAATAACGGTGGTTATTTTGATCCAATTGATGAAGATAATTAGATTTAAAATAATGAAGCTTGAAAGATTCATTTCATTAGATCTATCAAGAACTTACATTTTAGAAATATTACGTCATATTGGAAATTGTAGAAAAAATAGATGATATATTTTTTTATTTTGAAAAAAGATATTTTTTATTGAAAATTGTAGAAAAATAGATAAAATAGAAAAAGTAAAATAAAGTTATAGAATTCTACAAATTATATACATTATAATAAACATGATTAGAATTCTGAACTCTAATTTTCTACCAATTTTATTAGTTGCTCATTACATTGTTGACAATTTATATATAATTCAAGTTTATTCAACTTTGGTATGAATTACATATAAGTGACGATTTCATAGATTTTCACAGATGAGTTACATAATAAACACCATTATCTATAGAAAAAGTAAAGAAAATAAATATATGGGTTTATGAGGGAAAAATAAAAATAAAAAAATTAATTAATTGAAGAGGAGAGAGAGAATGCAAAACCACACCACAACATTAATTTTTAGCACACCATTTTAATGTGGGACCCACATGCCAACACACTAATTAAAAACATCTACTTTTTAAAAACACACATCTACATCAATTCAACACAAATTTACATCAATTTAACACAAATACAATCATTACATGTGGGTCCCATTATCCACTAATTTTTATTCTATTATTTTTATCCACTAAAATACACACTCTTTCCAATCATTAGCTAATAATTAAAAGGGGGACAAGAATGGTGTTCAAACATCTTAACACACCCATACTTACACAAAAACACACACTTAAAAACATCCTCACATTAATTAACACCACACATGTTTTTATTAATAACACCTCAAAATGACTTGGTTTGTGTGCCCTAAGAACACACACACTAATTATATAAAAACACACACTTAAAAACATACTACATTAATTAACACACATTTTGTTTTAATTAAAAACACACTTAAAAACATCAATGTGGATGCCCTCATAGATCTCCCTGGAGCTGACAATCTAGTACAAGTATACATGTCTTTATTGGTAAGCTATCAAGAATTATAATAAATAAATAAATATATATATATATATATATTAAAAGAAAAAAAAAACATGTCTTTCATGATAAGAAATACATTATTACAAAAGAAAGAAAAAATATTGCAGAAAATAAGAATAGAAAAGACATCTCTTAATTATATGCATCTACATGATATAATTTATTATAAAAAAATTCATTTTTTCATATTGACTAACTCATGAATCTTTTTTTAAAATAGTCTTTTTTATTTTAGTAAAAACTTTGTGATAAAAGAATTTAATAGAAGAAAATTCCTCTTTTTTGAATTTATGTACTTAAACATAAATGTTTAAAGTTATATGAAATTAAAAGTTTTATACATAAATATTTTACATTAGAAATATCACTAAATCTTGCGGACTACTGAAGGAAATATATGTCAAGAATCAATGATATTTCGTTGGGAAAATTTGTCATTATTAGCCTCGTTGGTAATGATTTACCGACGAAACTCATAGTCCTTCGGTAAATCACAGACGACAACTTCCATCGCTAAACAGTTCCGACTGAAGTAAAAATAGGAAAACAGTGGAACCATGGAATTATTTTAATTTTTCCGACGGAATATCCGTCGCTATAACTATTATAGTTATTACAGTTATAATTATTATAGTTATATTTATTTAACGACGGAATATATTCCGTTGGTAATGTTTTATAATTTTTTTTTTTGCAGATTTTTAAATATATAAAAATTTAATGAATTTTAAAATGAAATTAAAATTAAAATAATTCAGCAAATTAATTACAAATTTAAATAAAATTGTTTAAAAATAAAATCGTTTAAAAATAAAATTGTTTGAAAATGAAATTGTTCATGAATCCATCCTCTCATCATCCTCGGCGTCATCACCCGGAACTCGTTCATCCTCGTCGGTTAGTGCATGGGGGTTATTGGTTGTAGGGGAGGTACTGTTTGATTTTTGCTAAGCCGTTCTATGATCAAAGTCTGGTCCAGCATGAATTTCTTCAACTCCTCCTGCTGTCGTAGGACCTTCGCATGCTTGCGCTCCATCTCCGTCATCCCCTCTTCTCATGCCTTTGACCGCTCTTTGTTTTCTTGCAGGATTCGGTCATAGTCCACCGGATTGGGAGACATGTCATGGAATGTGGCACAACTTGTTAAGCTTCGTCTCTTATCAGCCGATCCCAACCCATAAACTCGTTCTTTCTTCACACCGGCTGTCTCGATGTACAGCCAGTCTAAGCCAATGGGGTGGGACCCCATCAAGCCCTCCGAAGTACTAAGTTGGGTCATCCTCTCTTGAAAAGCCTCTTGAAAATATCATCCAAGTTAAAAAAAATTAGAAGAAAAACAATTATAAATAAAAAATGAGAAGTTAATTAAGAAGTATAAAAACGAGCACTTACATCAATTTTCTTGGCCCTGCCATCGGTGTACGTCCCATCCTCGAATGGCCTGTGCAACCTCGTAAAGATGTTGTGCTTAAGGGTCGATGTACCCTTCTACTTGGACTACACAAATAAACTAAAATCAACTTCAATATTAATTATAATTAATAATAAATTGAAAGATGGAGAGTACATACACTTATGAGATCTTTCAAGTGCTCCACAACCGACCGAGAGTCCTCTTTATGTTTGGAGAATCTAGTATTCGGTTCAAGAGGCTCGCTCAAACAGTTCTTGGAGGCATGCTCGAACTTCTCCTTGAACACGGGGTTAAACCAATAGTCTAAGAATCCCTTTTAGGTCGAGTCTAGAACGCACTCGGGTTGCTTCCTTTTTCCAAACCATTTTCGCTTCCAGATGTTGATGAGATCGTGGTAGCGGGGTCGCAGTTTTCTCATGGTACAGACATCGGATTTCTTCGTCCAATGCCAGATCCTAAGTGCATCGTTTCTGAAAAAAAATTCAAAAAACCAAAACAACATTTAATTAATCATACTAACAAATTTAGAATAATAATCATAAAATTAAAGACAACTAAAATATAAACTTACCGAGAACTCTGGTCTTGGTGTCTGGTGAGACCAGCTTCCAGCTGAAGCCCTTTACATCGAGATAGCTCTCAAACACATCCTTCAGAAGAGATGAGAACTGATGCAACGACATTATGCTGCACAATTGAATTTAATTAGTCATAAAAAAATTTATTAAATAATAACAATAACTTAGAAATTAAAGTGTACTTACGCTCCAAACTCAACCCACAAGATTGTCCGGCGAGAGGGACCAACAGACGCATGTGACGCGGCCTGCTGTGATGAGAGTGGGTCAGATGCAGGGACACATGTGTCGGTAGATGTGCCCCCTATGTCGTACGTGGAACGGGCTCCACTAGTCGAACCACTGAAAGAGCCGGTCGGTGGTGTACTACACTCTGGAGTAGTCTAGTCTGGCTCTACATCCTGTAGGCGACGATCTTTGTCTCGATCGCCTCGAGACCCTCTTCATCCACGGAAAACTCAGCCTCTACCAGCCATCTAAGTATGAAAGAGTAAGAGAGAAAACATTTCCTATTTGCAAACCAACTAAACGTAATTTGAACCAATCTAAACTCTAATAATTAATTAACACTAAATTCTAACAAAATTTTGACAGCATTTCGACACATATAATAATTTACCAAGTTATCGATTCTCCGTCTCTATAAGAAAACAACATATAATACCCAACAATTCGACAAATCCTACAAAATTGAAACTAATTTTATGAAATGATACTTATAAACTAAACAGGAAACTAACTAAATGAATTCACCTAATTTAACTAAACTAGAAATTAACGGGAATTTACATAACGAGAATTTACAAAACTATCATTTCGACGGCATGCATTCACCCTAAACTAAAAATTAACGGGAATTTACAAAACTGTCATTAATCCTAAATTCTAATAATTAATTAAGACTAAATTCTAATAAAATTTCGGTAGCATTTCAATACATATAATAATCTACCAAGTTATCGACCCTTCGTATATGCAAGAAAACAACATGCAACACCCAACAATTTGACAAATCCCAACAAATTCGAAATAAACAGGAAACTAACTAAATTAATTCACCTAATTTAACTAAACTAAAAATTAACAGGAATTTACAAAACTATCATATCGACGGCATGCATTCACCCCAACAAACTATCATTCACCCTAAATTCTAAATTAAACAAACATTTTAAACTAACATAAATTTAACTAATCATAATTCTAAATTATGCAAACTAATCAACAAATAAATCAACTAAACTAACAATTCACCTAATCATAATTTCAATAATTAACTTGATCAATGTAAATTAAATTAAAATTATTCAACTATTAACTAAATCAACATTAGAAAAACATAATTAATAAAAAATAAGTGGAGGTGAGGTATTAACCTTAATTCCGATGAGCGGCGATCACGACTAAGTTGGAATGGGGTGGGGCAGGGAGGTGGGGGGCTGGCGACGGCGGCTTATGGTGATATGGAGGGAGAGGGGTTGAGAGAGAGAGAGAGAGCGACAGAGGTGGTGGTGGAGCGACGGCTGCGGCTTGGGGTGGTGGTGGGCGAGAGAGAGAGGTGAGAGCGGAGGGAGGGAGAGGGATCTGCGACCTAATTTATGTTGTAGGTACCGATGGAAATTCCATAGGTAAATTTAGATGGTCCAACATCGTTTTTACTTACCTAAAATTTTTTGGGGGCAAAAAAATTACGTCTTACTGTTTGAAATTCACCGACGGAGAATATGTCTGTTGGCCAGTATTTGAATATTTTTAAATAAATATTTAAATATTTACCAATGAATGTTCTGTCGGTAGACTTCAAAATGGTGTCGTTTTCGTTTTCTGACGACGGAAATACCAATGGAATTTTGTCGATAAATGCCTCGTTCCACTTTCAACATATTTTTTGTGACTTATTTTTTAGACTTTTGTTCCAAAACCATAGTTTGATTCTACAATCTTATATGAATAATTCAATTTTATAAACAAGTTCGATTCGATCTAATTGATAATTTTATACCTTAATTAGATTAAGATAAAGTTTGATAGCGACCGAGATATGTAGGTAATTATTAGTTCACCTATCATGTATGTATAATTAAAATAAAGAACATTACAATTGGTATATTATGATTATTAATATATTATAAATAGTGATTAAATTAAGATTATTGGAGATAAATCATCAAAAAAAGGTTTCTATTGAAAAAAATCCTAATCTAGGGTCTTACGACGTATATACTAATGGAATAGCGACGGATTTTTAATTTCCATCTTACCGACGGATATTCCATTGCTAACTTTGAAAAAAATGATTGTAACGCCCCAAAATCTTTCAGTTAAAATATCAGAGTTTTTCGTTTTTGGGCGTTAAGAGAGAAAGGGGAAAGAGGCGTACATGATATTTAAAAGAAAGAATATGGAAAGGACAAGGAGTGTTATAGTCGCAACATCGGTTACAACCGATAAAATAAAATTTTGAAACCTTACGCAGCGGAAAAAAAAACCATCAGAATCCTTTACAAAGAAAGAGAAATACAATTTTCTTTTACAAACGGACAACATATCTTTAAAAAGATAAAACCGGAAGATGGACACAGCTGATAGGGCACCCCTCTCTCTACGCGTCAAGGTTCTCTTCTTCTCCTGTAGTGTGAGTACAGAATAAGGGGTGAGTGCGTTGAATACACTCGTGAGGATACTTTCCAAGTTTTAAATTATTAAACATATACAATAGCTTAGCAATTAAACACGTCACATAATATACGCAACACATAACTCGATTCATAAACGGACACACAACCCATGACTCGCCAAAAGGACTCACAGCCCAATGAACACTAAGCCCAAAGGACACTCCACCGACTCACTACCAGACACGCAGCCCAAGAACACTCAGCCCACTAGACACTCTATCGACTCACTACTGGACCCGCGGCCCAAGGACACACAGCCCACTGGACACTCTGGTCAACTCTATCGCACCATCGTAAGATACACAATATATCAACACAGCACGTAGAGTTCAATAGATTATCGGTCACGCAGACAATTATCTGTCACAAAGATGATTATCGGTCACGCAAACAAATATCGGTCACACAGACGATTATCGATCACATAGACAAATATTGGTCACAAAGACGATTATCGGTCACACAGACAAATATCGGTCACACAGACAAATATCGGTCACACAGACGATTATCGGTCACACAGATAATATCGGTCACACAGACTATTATCGGTCACAAAGACGATTATCGGTCACACAAACGATTATCGATCACGCAGAAAAATATCGGTCACAAAGACAATTCATATCGTACAATATCATAGCAAAATCATCAATTATGGAAAACAATAAACATGTTGAGTTTAGAAGTTACCCTCACCTCGTATAGTGGTTACCACGTGAGTAGCTAGAACAGTAAGTCTGATAACCCAACACCTCAAAGCTTAGTCCAACAAGTAGCCTACACATACACGGTGTTTCTTAGATCGTAAATACAGTATAAATAAAGCTGTAAAGGGTTCCGATGGAAAAACGTTTGTTAACGACACGACGGATCGAACGATCTAAAGATTGGAATTTTGGAGACAAGGCTGAAAGTCAAGTCCAAAGGACTGAGATGATAGGATATGAAATAAGGATCGCAACGCAAAAAGAATGAGCTCAATCGGAGTTGAAACGAGCTCAAACGAAGCGTTTTAAGATTTGGGATTCCGGTCGTCGCGCCCGCGCGCCCGCGCGAACAGGCTACCTAAACGGGCTTCCAGCCGCCGCCGGCCGGCGAACCACCGGTCGCTGATCACACCCGCAGATTCCCCCCACTTCAGGGTACCAACTACAACCAACGGCGGCCACAACGGAGCCGCCTAACTCAGCCAAAACACCTGCAAAGACAGCCTGTTGCCCAGTTTCCGACGGTGGCCTGCTCAACCAGGCCACTTCCCGGCACCACCCGGCGCGGCGGCGCCACCCCCTGCCGCCACCACCTACCCCGCCGGATACCTTGCACCGCCGGCTACCACCCGAGTTCCGACATGAATAGTGCCCGGAAATTACGCCGCAAAACCCTTCGTTACCCTGTTTTTCTAAAAATTCAACACCAATCCAAAACTTCCGGCCGGCGACCCCAGTCGCCGGCGACCCTTTCCTGACCTCCGGGCACCCCAGCCGGCGACCCCCCATCGCCGGCGACCTCTCCGGCCACCTCCAAACACACCAACAACAAGCTTATACACACATGCATGCAAGATACACACACACATCAACAAGACTTGGCCGACGGCCACCTGCCGCCGGCCACCACCACCAGCCGCCGGAACCACTGGCCGGCGACCTCCCGTCGCCGGCCACCACCAGTAGGCCGCGCAACACACAACCATACAATCTCCATATACACACACGTACATATACATAAACACACACACTCCAACCAAGCAAACCCTAACCCTTCCAGTCCATTCCTACTTCAGCCGGCGACCACCAGTCGCCGGCCACCACCTCCAACCATCACACACACCCTCAGCCGCTGTCCGGCAACTTTTCCGGCGAGAGGAGAGAGAAGAGAAGCTGTCGGGGAGAGAGAAGTGGGAGGAAGGAGAGAGAAAAGTTGGCCGGATCTTTGACCGGCGATTGCCGGAGAAGGAGAGATCCGTTCAGAAATCCGAGCCCGGTTTCGTGACGGTCTCGACGAGAGCTTCAATCTACAGTTTGAGTTTACCCAAAACGAAGAAGAAACGAGGTAGAAAGGAGGAGAGAGAAAACGGGTTTGGAGACCGTTTTTCACCGTTTTCCGGCGAACGAGAAATCGGATTTGAAATCCGAGACCTATCCTAGATTCGTCTCGTTGAGACGAACGTCATGTGTGAAAATCGTCCGATTTTGACAACGTTGAAATTTTCCGGCGACCGGCCGGCGGCGGCGCCGCCGACCAGAAAACAGAAAACGAAGAGAGAGAGGAGAGAGAGAACTTACGAGTTTTCGGCGCGTTCGGCTCGTTCGGAAAAACGGTGATTTTCGAGTCGAAACTACTTCTATATATAGAAATCCAGAAGTTACTATTCACCGAAAATATCCGGATCACTATTCATCCAAAATATCCCATCACTATTCATCGGTTGATTTTTCAACGTTACTATTCACGTAAATATCTTCCGGTTTTTCGGATCTTCGGGTTTTGCCCTTTCCGTCGTCGTTCAAGCTACGGGACTCCGATTGACCCCTAGTTCGTTTCTATCTTCTCGTCTTTCCAAGACGCATCTTATGGTATGAAAATATTCTATATACCATGTCCACGAAAATTATCCGTCCGAAACGTACATTATACACGTATCTGAAACGCACGTAATTAATTAGACAGTCAAAATATACGCACGTAATTATTAAGTCATACGTTAAAGTATTTAATTAATAAATTATGCTCGTTTTGATCCGGGGCGCTACAATGATATTTTTTTAACTTTATCAATTTTACTAAAGGGATTTGTATCGGTAAGCTTGCAAAAAACGACATAGTTTCTTCATGAAAATCGATGGTTACATAAACGACAGTTTCACTTCCACTTATGACGGTTTCTTATGTTGGTACATTACCGACGGATTTCCATTGGGAATGTTGTCGGAAAGGCTTGTTTATTCCACTGTCGGGTGCTTCCGTCGATGTTCTGTCGGTAAACCATCGACTTTTTTAAAAGATATATTATGTTTTTGTCGATATATCACCTATTTTTTTGTAGTGTATGTATTTGTAGAAGTATTTCTTTATAAAAGTAATTACTTACAAGTATTCATTTTTTTAATATAACAATATACATGTGTATAAGATAAAATATATATGTAGTATATAGTTATGCAATTTCAGATTTTTTTAATAATTAAATACATTTGCGTGTCGTGCACAAACTCGCTCTCATATGTTATACACATTTGTATTATGTTATTCATATATTTATATTATGTTAATCATACATTTAGTAATGATAGTTGTACCTTAACATTTTTTTAGATAAACAATCTTTCATACTTTTTAGTTATGTTAGTCATACATTTTGGTTATGTTAGTCATACCTTTTAGTTATGTTAGTTATAGTTTTATATATTATATAAAAGGTATGACTATGTTGATATAAAAATATAAGTAATATTATATAAATGTATGAACAATATCACATAAAGGTATTTATGTAAAAATTGTGTTGAAATTGATTTTTTTTAAGTTAAAGTATTAAATAATAGTTATAATATGTGTACATAGAGGTATGAAAGCATTTGTGACACATCGATACAATTTTTTTTATAAAAAAGATATCGAGTTGAACTCCATTCTGGAAGCATACCAAAAGAGGAAGGGATCGCCTTGATCGGGCTCTTCACTGTATAACCTTTACCCGAAAAACTTGACTGCTATATCTTACTTATATAATCGACTGGGAACGAATACTTTGAGCTCCTCTTCATTTTCGACTGGACTAATATAACATAAAGATATGACCAACATAATAAAAAAGTTATGAAAGAAAGAAAAAAAAGATCAAATCCAAATCGATCCGAATGCACCATGCACCTGGTGTATAAATACCCTACTCTTCAATCTATTATGGAGACAATATTTAATGTGCATAAATGGTAACTACTTTTACTTTTCTAAAAAAAAAAAAAGAAAGATTTAGATTTAAAACTGATGAGAAATAAGCATGAATCAATGAAAAGGAATAAAGAAGAAAAGAAGAAAAATAAGCTTGGAAAAGAAATCTGGAAATTTGGCCAAGTGTTGAGAAAAACGTTTCTCACTTATAAAAGCGTGTTTAAAAACGCGACTTCAAGTTGGTTAGGTTAGTTATTTTGTTTTGCAGGTTTGTTGTATCAGATTCGCGCAGCGGTTTTGCAGAGACTCTAGCTCACTGGATTCTCAACGGAATTGCGCGGGATTTGTTGCTGTGGAATCCTTATATATCGTAGATATTTTCATTGGTTGATTAATTTTGAAATAGATCACTGTAGAGATAGAAATATAGCTGTGAACAGAGCGAGTTAGCTAGGGTTTTGTGTTCCAGTTTTTCTTTCAATTCTTGTAACTGTTTGATTTCTTGATTGATTGATTAGTGAAGTGCTCTCAAGTGGATGTAGGCATTGTTAAGCCAAACCACTCTAAATCTCTGTGTTTTGAGCTACATTTCCGTTTTTCTTCTCTTTTACAAGATTAGGGTTTATCTTGTGTTAGTTTGGTGTTGAATTGGTTTGAGTGTTTCTTGATCTCTTCCTCAACAAAAACGCTCTAAACTAAACGCATCGAATCAAGGAGATTTGAAAAAAATCCAAGTGGAGAGACATAAAAAGTTGTAGTATTTGTTTTTCTTTGGCCGTTGCGGATCGACCACAAAAGGAGACAGGGATTGAGTTATGGTCCTTATGGAGATATTGCATTTGTATACTTTATATCTATTGTGTGACAACGGTTATCAACGTTTAATAACGGCGGAGATAGAATCTTTTTAGGATATTCTAACGGCGTATTTGTTGTGAGAGAGAGAACTGGTGATCATTAATTTAGATCCACCTTATATTATTTCTTTATTTTTATAACATTTTTTGCTAATTGTAAAAATTCCTTTTCACTCCGAACCTAACATTTTATTTCTATTTTTTGCTAATTGTAAAAATTCCTTTTCACTCCGAACCTAACATTTTATTTCTATAATATTATATTCTTTACTTGTATTTATCCGTATTATTAGAATTAAGTCGTCGAAGTCGATATATCCCGTACTAATGCAACAATTGTTTTACATTCATTAGGATAATTCATATGATGCTAGCTAATTTGGTTTTTACTATCCTAATAATTACGAAAAATAAGCAAAATAAAATAAAATTTTCCTTTCTATAGGGGTTGGCTAATAAAAGTGAATTTATATAGATTAGTTTATGTTTATATGCGTGTCTTTTGAGGCCAATAATTCCACATGGGCCAAACCTTAATGGCTTTAACACGGCTCAATTATAATTGAGGCCCATTGCATCAAATTAATCAAATGAAGCCCGTCGTGTTGGAATCCAAACGTCTATTTACATAAGTGAATTTGAGGAGTAATTTTGAAATATATAATAATAAACATGTTGATAGTGTTTGGGTAGATTTGGATTTAAAATTCATCATATTCATTTTGAATTAATTTTGAGTTCATTTTAGTGGATTGAATTTAAAATTCATTCATTTAAAATTTGGAATTTCAAATCGATCTATTCAAAGATAAAAACTTTTGTGCAACTGATGCTGCATGGACTTTAGGTCTATGCCCTCGGATCGACTCGACCCGTCACACGCCTCCACGTGTTTGGGTGGATGCGCCCAAACATTTTTTTGACATCTTAACATTTTTTTCGACAGTTATTAATATCTTTATACCTTTTAGTTATGTTAGATGCATCTTAATATATTTATATAAAGGTATATAATATCATATAAATGTATGAGTAATATCACATAAAAGTATACATGTATAAATTGTACTGAAATTGATTTTTTTTTTTTTGAAGTTAAAGTATTAATTAAAAGTATGATATTTATACATAAAGGTACGTAGGACTAATATAACATAAATGTATGACTAATATAGTGTAAAGGTGATCAGGACATAAAAAAAAAAGGAAAAAGTGCAAAAAAGCAAAAAAACGGCGCAGACCGGGTCAGATTTGGGTCGACCCTTAGATTCATGCACTAATTGCACAGGAGACTTACTCATATCCAAATGGGTCGTAAGATTTATATATATATATATATATATATATATATATATATATATATCATCTTAAATATCAATATATTTAATACATAAACATTAATGAGTAATATATATAGCATTGAATATACCTGTCATCTGATGAATATTTTAAAATACTAAATTAAACATACATTAGAATATATATATGTGTGTATGGATGATTTCATGCCGATCTCATATACATTTCGATGCTTATAATGAAATACTATACGAGATATAGCATGAGGTTGGCTATTAATTAAGTTCTTTTAAAAGATCTTTTAAGCATCTACATGCATCTTATTATATGATGTTGCATCCTTATTTTTTAAGAATAAATCATTGAAATTTAGCTTGATAAATAAGATAATGAGCATTATAAAGTATTAGTAATGACAGTTTTGTTAGTTATTAATTAATTGACAAAATTTTAAAAAATTTACAAAATAAGATTGTATTTTAGAAATAAAATGATGTTTTCTTTCTTTTTTTTTATAAATTGTCAATAAATTTATAACATCTTATTTTTAATTAAGATGAAAATAAAAATTTATTTCTAAATAATTATAAATGCATAAACATCTTATAAGATATTTTAAAGAGTTTTTAAACTTAGTAAAACATCAGTTTAAAATTATAAATGACGGTCTCAAATGATAGTTAAGAGAGATAAAAGATGACATTATTACTTTTCCTTCCATATAGAAATTAGAATAATCAGTAATTTGGAACAAACTTTGAGCCATTAATTTTTCAATTGGCAAAAAATAACCTCAATCTTTGCAAAATCCAAAGGTCACTCCTTTCTAACATTGCAGTGATTATTGACTTGAAAGAACTTTAGAAGCACTAACACACTTATGCATAATTTCTTAATAATTTTCACAAGAATCTACCAACCACAAGAAGGAATCTTCCCACTTTATTCTATACTGTTTAAAGTAACAGTTACAACCCAAAATGTACCTATATAAGTCCACAAAAATGTCAACCAAGGCCTCAATCAAATTCAAGAAATATTAAGAAATACCAAACAATGGCTCCAAAATTTTCATGGAAATCTCCAATTCTTTACCTCTACGGTGGACTTGCCCTAGTCTTGATTCCAATTGTCTTGGCTTTAGCCATTCTTGTTTGCATGCGCCAAAAGGGCTCATCGGAGGAGGGCCCCACAACGGTCGACTCAGTCGATGTTGAGCTCCAACGAGGTATAAAGCCATCAGTGGTGGTGGTGGTGGTTATGGCCGGAGATGACAGCCCGAAATTCCTTGGGACACCGTCGGTATAGAATGGTGAAACGACGTAGCATGGATTAATGTATTGCAGCATGATGATTCCATGCAGAAGGGAACAGGAGATGATCATGGTGATCAGCTGAAACAGTTTCTTAATAAATGGAATTTGTGTTTGATTGTTTTTTGAAAATTAGCTCAAACATCTTTATTTACTTGTGTTGGTTTCAGTTAATTTGATAGATCCCTTGAGCACATGAGATCTTCTAATTCATGGTATGTTTCATTTTATATTTTAAAATAATATTAAAGCACGAATGTGAATCAGATGTCATCTTTAATTATTTAATGTGAGTCTGTAATAAAAGCACGAAATAGGAGATAAATTAGTTATTTACGTAGAAATATAAACTTAAAATATTATTACATATGAGTTATTAAATTTAACATTCAAAATATTACTACATATGAGTTATTAAATTTAACATTCAAAATATTACTATATTATTTCTTGTATATTTGAATTTATCAATTTGACATTTATATTTATGAGAATGTTTTTGTTTCCAATTATTTCTCTTTTTAAATTTGTATACAACTTTTTGTTTTTGTTTTGTTTTTTTTTTTTTTTTGAAACCAACTTTTATACAACTTCATTCCCAAATTATCCATACTAATATTTCTTGGCTAAAATTTAAGAATTTGATATGACTATTTTTATAGAATTATTTGAATTTCCTTCCAATGTTTAATCCTACATATCTTAATTAGTTAGAGTATATTTATCCGATTTTTATGGTCCTTAATTTCCAACAAAAACTCTAAAATAACACTTGATTAGGATATATGAGGGAGTATTTACGTTATGAAATTTACCTTATATAACAACATGGATTATGCCATATAAAATACTGAAGAAGTTGTGTTTTTTCTTTAATAAGTTCAATAGATCGAATTTTCATGTACACATTTTTGCCAAACGAAATGATTTGTCGCATAATCTCGTGTCACATTTGTATATCATTTCAGAATGGCGTAAGTTTAATACTTCCTTTATTTCAAAATAAATGTTGTTTTCAAGTTTAAATTTTGTTTTAAATTAAGTATCGGTTTAGACTTTTATACAATATTAATCTCAAATCATCCCTATTAATATTTCTTGGCTAAAATTTAGGAATTTAATATAATGTTTTTTATGGAATTAATTTGATTCTCTTTCCAATTTTAAATTCTAAATTCTTTGACTAGTTAAGGATATATTTTGTAATTTTCATATTCCTTAATCTATGACAAAAACTTCAAAGCGAGACTTATTTTGAAAAGGGGGTTTCAATTAACTAATTGAATCGTTATTTTGATAATGGTATACAAATAACTGACAATATTTTGGAATAGATGGTCTAACTACGGAGTGTTGTGTGGTCTTTACAATTAAATATACTACTAGCTAGTATTACTTTACATTATTTTTTGTGGTAAAAGTATCACAACACATGTTGCGCACATGAATAAGGATCGATCCTAGTTCGATTTTTCATGATCATGTCTTTCAGAGTAGAATCTAATGATTTTGGGTAGAACATTTATCATAGTGGGACGCTGCGGGTTGGCGCTGCTTGACAAAGTTTTTTTTTTTTTTTTTAAATATTTTTTCAAAAGCTATGAATGAGGACCTAATAGTGTATACTATTCGAACTGGGAAGAAAAGGTGATGTTTGCCACTGTAAATTAATAGTGGAAATTAAACATCCACACCATTTGCGTTCACTATTAATCTCCTAAAAGATCCCATATAAATCCATCGCATATTCCAAATGTACTGACCAAAATATGGTGCTTTTTGGTGATTGTGAAAATAAATTGAAAATGGGAGTTTCTTTATTGAAAGGAGTACGATATAAATAAGAAGGGTAGGACTTTTGTGAGATCGTCTCACGGATCTTATTCCGTGAGACGGGTTAGTCCACACAATCCACAACCCACATTTTATATGGATTTGTGAAAATTGAATTGGTTGATAGGTAATGGAGCTCCGTCTCACTGAAGATCTTCATGAGATCGTCTCATATAAGTTTTTGTGAAATAACAATTAATATGTTTAATAATTATCCTAAAGCAAAATTCTTGGAAAATGAATTTATTACATGATAAACTTTTTTTTTTCTCTTGTAAAGTTATATAAAATTTTGAATAAATAGTTAAACTTGAATCAATGGTGTGCTTTACTATATTGATTTTAGGTTATATATATATATATACACACACACTAGTTTTAGTGTAGATATTCAATTAATTTTTTTTGGATGCTTAGCTTTTTTAATTTGAGTCAAAATTAAATTAGAACACTAATAAATTTTAATTAAATTCAATTATATGAAAGAAGGTTAAAATAGACATTATATATATATATATAGAAGATTTGTTTTTCTTTTTGGGATATTTGAAATATTTAGTTCACTTTCTATAATGTAATATACATATTTAGCTTATATACTAATATATCTCTATTAAATTTAATCTTTTTAGTTTTGAAAATATAAAAATATTAAAGTTTTATTAGAAAGTATCATTATTCATATTGGACGAATAAAATATTAATTTATTGTGGATAGATTAGGATTGTTCACATGTTAGCTAGAAACATGGCCTTTGTAAAATACTACAATGAAGTCGCGGGTATTTAGCGACTGGCGATATAGTAACAACAGTACAATACTACAATGAACAATCCACCCTATATTTGGTGAATTTTACCGGGCCACATACATTAACCAGATCAGATATACACAGAAATATTCATAAACAAAAATATACCACCACAAGAAAACATTCCCACTCAGATCAAGAAAACACAATTGGACATATGTAGATCTTTCTTTTAATTTTATGTTTCATTTCCATCAGTTAGTATTTATATCAGCAGTAATGTATAAATGAAATACCACTATTTTGAAAGAAATGATTCAACATCTAGTGAATAGGCTGTAAACATATCCGGGTCATCCTTTTCAAGATAGTTGAATATAAGATACAAAGCGACAGTTTAGATTGCTATAACTAAAATTTTAGCTGCCCGAAATCAGAATCCAAGTTTGTAGTAAGTGAGATGATCCGAAAACGAGCATATTTTCACATAAGAACCAAACGAGAGAATACTGGTTGAGAGTGATGATAGAAAGCCATCTCTATTTCCGAATCATTATGCCTATCTTCTACAAAAGAATACATTGTTTATGGGTATACGATAAGACGAGTTTTGGTTTCAGGTTACTCCACACAACAAAGAAAGAACAGCAACTAACAGAAATATATCGAGGCAAAAGTTACTCATAGAACATTCGTTCTAAAAGCTATGACTTACAATGAATGCTGAGAAGGCTCAACACGCTTTACTTCAGTAAATAGCTATTCTCCATATGTTTGCCATCTTGTGACCGCTAGGGGCGGTAGTCATGCTCATTTACATGCCAAAATTGCACATCTGAACAAATTCCATTTCGTTATCAACATACTTTGTCCAAAGATGCTTGTAATGGTTCATGGCTATATCCAGCCATGGCTTCATGTCTCCACTGAAATGGATAACTGCAGCTTTCTCGATTTCCTCCAAACTGATACTGGGATTGACCCCGAGCCCCAGAACATGCCATGCTTTGTCCAATGGTTTCGTCGTTGAGTAAAAAGTAACAAGCCCAGCTGGCAGAGTCCCCATTTTCCATAACGAACGATCCTCATTCTGAGATTCATTATACATTAGCAATGTAAGTAAATAAATCTCACATTATATAAGTATTTAAGGGGTGGGGGTGTATGTGCACACATGTCATTATGTATGAAGAATCATGGTGAAAAGCAAAACTAAGCATAATGCTTACCAGATTCTGCCAATAATGATATTGTTCGGTGCATTTTTCTTGTCTCCAAGCGTCAAGGTCAAAGATATTCATGCCAAAAGCCCATGCACAGGCCCTAGGATTGAACTTCTCCTTGATGAGAGGATGAGAAAAGTTTAAATATTCAGAAAGACGATGAAATGATCCAAAGCAAGTGTTGATTGCACCATTAACCTTCCCATCCAAATCGATTTTCCACAAGGCAGTCAAGTCCTTCTGAACTACAACATCATCATCCAGAAATAGAATCTTGTGCAACTTTGGATACATTTCAGGCAAGTAGAATCGGAGGTGATTGAGCATTGATAAATATTTGGGGTTTCTAAACTTCATGTTGTTCACATCTGTTGTGCTATTCGCTGCCCTGGTCTCAAAGTAGAACTTCCTCAAGTTCGCAGATTGAAGTTGCCCATGCACTGGTGCATATGAAGAATTTAAGAACTTGAAATTATCCACGGCCTTGATCTCAATATGGGCTCCCCCTTGCAACGGCCTCATCTTAAACCAAACCTTAGTGGCAGCAAAATTCATCCTATCAGTAACAACATGGAACACATGTTTCCATGGCTCCTCTGCATTCTTAACAATGGAGTTTACCACCACAGAGATAGCAATCACATTGTCTGAAAAGATAGCATAATGGTATAAAGTTGGGTCCTCAAACTCAGGCTTTGGCTCATCATCAACATACTTTTCAGGATGTGCAATTCTCTCCTCCATAAGCCGCATAGCCAGACAATGCAAACTCTTGGGAGTTGATTTTGCAGCAATCATGCTGGCAAAGACCCCATTCCTCTTGGCTTTCACAAGCAACTCATTGACAGCAAAAATCGTATCTTTCAACTTCTGAATCTTTAACTGATTGTCATATGATTCCTTGTTCTCTGCGATCATTAACCTGGCATTCTTGACTTTATCCTTGACCTCCTTCTCAAATTGCCTTAACACATCCTCATCAACTGGCCCATCAGATTCAAACAATGCAGTGCGATACGACTGCTTCAATTGAAGGTCCGAGAAATTCTGAGCCAAATCATCAAACATCTTAAGCTGCTTTGATATCTCAAGCTTGAGTTTCCTCGCATAGGTAGCATATGCATTTACTAATGCAATATGATTGTTTGCCTGGTTATATATCAAATCTAACCTAGTCTTTGCTGGATCTGACTGCCATGCTAGAAAACTTCTTCGGTGTGTATTCCCTGTACTGTCCACAACCTGTTCATAATGTTCATTTCCAGTTATCATTCATCATCACATGAAACAGCCACTAGTGAAGCAATAATTGCATCAAAAAATCAAATGCACGTGATAAAATCATAAAAGTTAAATCCAACAATTCGTAGTTAAATGGAGATCCTAATGTTGTATCAGTAAGAGATAGTGCAAACATAACAATTTGGCCACAATATCTAAATTAGAGGATCAATCACCTAGCTACATCCATAAATGCAAAGCACCTCGAACTCCTTTAATTTAAAATATAAAAAAGGGTTTCCTATACTTGACAGTTTTCAAAAACAATAAAGCAATCTCACAATACGATCAATGTAATATTAGCCTTTCCATTTCAATAACTCTTGAAATCACAATTTAACAAACAAATGCACACAAAAAGCATTCGATTAGAACACGCAATGGAGAGAGAAATCGCAAGAGCTTACGGCATCATTCTGAGAAGGATGAGAGGTGAGAAGAACAGAGAGAGTAGCGATGAAGAGAAGTGAGAACATGGCGGAAACGAAGATCCGGTAGCTGAAGAAGCTTCGAATCACGGATCCGCCACCCGATCCGATCCGACCGCCCCGGACCGCCACCGCCATCACGATCGCCCCAGGACAAATCTGCAACCACTGAATTTGGCAATACAAATTCAATCAATCCTCTCGCTCGTCGATTCTTGTTTCATCAATCAAGGATTCAATACAGTGCGGTCACCGGAGTGTTGGCAATAAGTGTGGGTAGAGTGTGAAAAGGGCTATAGATACAGGTGAATTGTATGTATAGGTGGTCAAAGTAGTGGTGCGTGTATGGGAGAGGAGAGCGACAGAGTGAGATCTGGAGTGTGAAGCTGCAATGAGTAGAAGAGGAAAGAGTTACTGCTCCGACCCGCGTCGGCGTCGGTGATTTACTCTATTTGTTTTTCTATTGTATTTAATTTTATATTTTATTGAATAATTCTTTATGAAAATATTTTAGCGTTTCGTATATATTTTATAACTTAAAGAGGCAAACTATATGTTACAACTTAACTAAAGATTTTTTTTTTTTTTTTAAATTAACTCAAAATGGAGTTCCTAAATGGTTCATCTTTTGTTTATGTCTGTCCTAAAGTTATTCTCTTTCTATCTTAAAATATATGTTGGTTTAAGATTTTGCTTCACTTGTGATTTTTATATATCATTTAATTTCAGAATAGTGATGATGGCAGTTTTGAAAAAATATATGAATAAATGATTATTGGAAGTTGAGATATTATACCGATATTTATTTTGTAATTTTTTCTTTGTTTTGAATAAAACGATTGTTATCTTGGAATCTTTATATATATATAAGAAGGACCAAGAATGCCACATGGCATTCATACAAAGCTTGGACATTTATTTCTCTTATTAAATGTTATTTTTAAAGATAAACTATTATTATATATGTAAGTTTTTTTTTAATTATAAATATATATTATTCATACAAAACTTGAACATTTATTTCTCTTATTAAATGTTATTTTTAAAGATAATCTATTATTATATATGTAAGTGTTTTTTAATTATAAATATATATTATTGAAAGAATATAGTTTTAATAATTAGATCATGTTTTTTAATAACCACAATATTATTTGAAAAATATCATGTATAAAATTTCAAAAATATCATGTATAAATAAATGCTATTATTTATATTTTAAAATCTAATTTAAATTTATAATACATTCTCAAATTTTGCACATTAAATTTCTTATTAAGTGTTTTTTTTTTCTTTTTTTGCCACTACTATCTTTATCTTTATATCTTTCTATATATATATATATATATATGAAGGACCAAGAATGCCACATGGCATTCATACAAAGCTTGGACATTTATTTCTCTTATTAAATGTTATTTTTAAAGATAATCTATTATTAGATATGTAAGTTTTTTTTTAATTATAAATATATATTATTCATACAAAACTTGAACATTTATTTCTCTTATTAAATGTTATTTTTAAAGATAATCTATTATTATATATGTAAGTGTTTTTTTATTATAAATTATTATTATTGAAAGAATATAGTTTTAATAATTAGATCATGTTTTTTAATAACCACAATATTATTTGAAAAATATCTTGTATAAAATTTCAAAAATATCATGTATAAATAAATGCTATTATTTATATTTTAAAATTTAATTTAAATTTATAATACATTCTCAAATTTTGCACATTAAATTTTCTTATTAAGTGTTTTTTTTTCCTTTTTTTGCCACTACTATTATTATATATGTAAGCTTTTTTCTTTATTAGAAATATATAGTATTGAAGGAATATACTTTTAACAATTACAATTATCATTTTTAATAAGCATAATATTATCTAAAAAATATCATCTATAAAATTTTAAAAATATCATGTATAAATATAAAAAATATCATCTAATAAAATTTTAAAAATATCATGTATAAATAAATTCTATTATTTATATAGTGGTTTACATATATACTTTATAAATATACTTTTTAAATGTTATACATGATATTTTTGTTTACATATATACTTTATAAATTTAAAACTTACATAATAAACTTTTTTTATTATATATTTTTTATATTTTAATACACTAAATTTTCATATGATTGACTCATATGTTGTGAACAAGTCGATTAATATTTAGATATGAAACCTACATTTAGTAACATGAGTCATGCCAAAAGAATTAATGTGATTTGATAATTAATGCCAAATTGCAATTACACTTAAATCTTGCAAATCTATAATCATGCAATTATGCATAAACTATAATCATGCAAATGGCGGTTACTTTTACATATGCCTTATTTGAGAACTTCAATTTTTTTATCATTATAAATCTCAACATCCAACTATTATATTCTTGCATGCTTGCTTCTGTATTTCGTACAGTACCCCAACCCTTCTCAATTTTTGAATTGTATATTTCATGTGATATTGTATTTTAAAATTGAACATTATAATTTTCTTTACATAATATTCTAACCTAATCATTTTTTATGCATTTTTAAGTGGGCATGGAATACCTTGCAATTGTTGACATTGATCCATCCAAGAAGACATGTGCAATAAAAGTTCGAGTTATCAGATCATGGTTTGTACCTCAAAAAAATTATCCACCGGAAAATAGCCTCATGGAGATGGTTTTGATGGATGATAGGGTATTTTAAGAACACATCATATTATTACATAAAATTGGTATATATATTCTTCAATGATGAGTTTTTTTATGTTTTTAAAAATCTTATAATATGCTTACAATTCAAATGTATTTAATTCTAACATTTTTTTCTCTCATGATTCATTTTCAGTTTACAAGGATTCAGACTACTGTTGCACGTAATCAAATTTATAGATGCAAAAACTTGCTAAAAGGGGGAGTAATTTGTTCGTTAAAAAACTTTCAAATAGGTCAAAATCAGGGAACTGTTCGGGCTACAAAACATGCATATCGATTGAGCATCCATAAATTTACAACAATCAAACTTTGTCCTAAAGTCTCAATCCCTATGTATTGCTTTGAATTTACTGCCTTCGAAAAAATTATCTAAGTCCTGATTTAGAAACCCGTTTAGTAGGTATGAATCTTTATTGTTTTTTTCAATTTATGTTATTTAAATTCAATTTTAATTACAAATGTTGGATTGATGATTCTTAGATGTCATTGGCCGTAATTCTAGAAATAAGAATTTCATTGATAATATTCGGGCATACAACTTGATGTTCAGTTTTACTTCGATGGGAAGAAAAATCGATACAACGATTAACAGAGGTGGAGGACCATATGTTTTCAATCTGCAAGGTGTGAGCTGCCAATTTTCCATAGAGATATTTTTTGGTTAATTTACTACAATTATTACATCATATATCATTATTGAAAGGTTTATTTATTTTATGCATTCGAGATTTTTTTTATCCAAAATTATAAAAATATACTTAAATAAAAATATTACAAAATTGAGGAAAAAATATGATCAATGTGAAATAACAAATAAATTATGCATTTATCAGCATATACATGTGAAATAAATAAATAGTAAATCATAAATTAATGTAAATATCATTCAAACTTAAAACTTAAAATAATATACATAACTAATAAAATTTATTTATCATAAAAAATACCCCGTGTATTACACGGGTCTTATACTAGTTATTATATATATAAAAGTGTGGTTTGGTTCTCTCAAGTGATGACACTTGAAGTTCTACAATGATGCCAAGTGTCTTCCCTAAAAAATATTTTATTTATGAAATATCAAAAAATTAATACCAATTAAATACATACCCCACTACTCTATACAAAATTATATATATTATAAAAGTGTGGTTTGGTTCTCTCAAGTGATGACACTTGGAGTTCTACAATGTTGTCAAGTGTCTTCCCTAAAAAATATTTTATTTATGAAATATCAAAAAATTAATACCAATTAAATACATACTCCACTACTCTACACAATTAAAAGATTTGCAAGTTTGAAAGTGGATCATATTGGGAATTGTAGAAAAAATAGATGATGTTCTATTATTTTACAAATGATGTTTACAAATGAAATCATTATGTAAACCTAATAAAAAGAGCACTCAAAGGCAAAATTGGAACAGAACGGATGTCTTTGAGCGATAAAAATGAGATTTATTCTATACTTTTTAAAGAAAGATATGCACATATCTAATCCAACAATTAAAATACCTATAAAGAACTAGTTATTAACAATTATGTGCTAAAGATCAAATGAAAAAAATAAAAAACTAAAAACAATGAGAAATATTATTTTAAGGATATAGAAAAAAATATCATACATATAAAAGTGTGGTTTGGTTCTCTCAAGTGATGACACTTGGAGTTCTACAATGTTGCCAAGTGTCTTCCCTAAAAAATATTTTATTTATGAAATATCAAAAAATTAATACCAATTAAATACATACCCCACTATTCTACACAAAATAAGTGCTTTGAAAAAACTAAATATATAAGTTACAAATGCTTGGAAGAGATTGTTAATGTTGTATTGCCTTTTTCTATATGAAATATTTGGTTCCAAACTTTAATAATTGTTTTTGTCCAACATTTCAAATTGAAAAAAAAAAAAGGTAGACAACAATGTTCTTGCAAAAGTAATGACATTAGCAAAAAATAGGTGCTAAAAACACCTTATGATATGTTTATATTGGGACGTAGATAGATTTGCAAGTTTGAAAGTGGATCATATTGGGAATTGTAGAAAAAATAGATGATGTTCTATTATTTTACAAATGATGTTTACAAATGAAATCATTATGTAAACCTAATAAAAAGAGCACTCAAAGGCAAAATTGGAATAGAACGAATATCTTTGAGCGATAAAAATGAGATTTATTCTATACTTTTTAAAGAAAGATATGCACATATCTAATCCAACAATTAAAATACCTATAAAGAACTAGCTATTAACAATTTTGTGCTAAAGATCAAATGAAAAAAATAAAACACTAAAAACAATGAGAAATATTATTTTAAGGATATAGAAAAAAATATCATACATATGAAATAATAATACTTATAAAATAAAAATTAGATAATTGTTAAATGAAGTCTATGCATTGCACGGGTTTAAATCTAGTAGATAGAATAGTCTACTTTCTTCATTAACTATTATTTTCCTATTGCACTTGTTTAATTTTCTTTGAAAATAACCTTTGTGATTATTATAATTCAGTTAACAATATTAAAATGAGAGTATAAAAGTGAATTAAATATATTTTTTAATTCATGTGCAAACAAGAAATGAACTATTTATAGGATAGAGCTTATATTGATTGATTAAATATTTTTATTTTAGAAATTAAGATAAACACTACACAGTCCACACTAGCTTCATGATTTGGAGAAAAGAAAAAATTCTAGCAAAATTGTCACCTACTGCAACATTCGTATGAATTGGTAATTTGTTGGTAGGGACCTCGTTTTATTATTTATTTTAGGGGAATATTATTATTGAAAAATGTGTGTGATGTACTTGAAAATGATTTAAAATAACACAGGGGAAAAGTTGAGATAAGAGTTGGACTCTTTCTCTGTAAGACGAAATTATCTCGTATTCAATATTTTACTGTCTACGACAAACATTCCAAGATACAAAGACTTACTAGTTTAAGGATCACAACACAACAATCCAAAAGTTTTTCGGCGAACGAAAACGATATTTGGAGCTTTTTGAAACAAGAAGAGATGACTATAATGGCAAAAATGTTAAGAATGCAAATCGTAGTGGAGTAAATGAAATGATTAACTATGGGGTCTATTTGTTGTTGGATAAAAATAGCACTGGATAATGGACAATGAGTCTATCGAATAGAAGCAAAACAAACAAACAAGAAACAAATAACGTTATTTATAATCGCCCTACACTATTACAATGAAAGCAACAACAACAGCGGCAAGTTGAGTCGAGGAAAGACCCTCTTTCTTTAAGACAAGATACGTCCAGGGTAGTGCTTACTGGTTCGTGTGTGTCGTCTCCCAAAAATAAAATGACTTCGTCTCTAAAGAAGTAGCACCACAATCTCAAGAGCTCCGACGAACTTCAGGTGCTTGAGAATTGAGGTTGATGCAAGGATGGATTTGAATTTTTTGTTTATCAAAATGATGCATGATGACCCCTATATATAGGTCTCCAATATGGGGGGTTACAACTGAAGTTAACTGCTCGTTCAAAAATAAGAAACGGTAAAAAAACGCTTACGGCGCTGCTGCACCTCGTCCTCGTTCCCGTCACTGCAACTTTTGCCTAAAAAGATAAACCCCGTCCCCATTCCCGTCGCTGCAATTTTTGCCTAAAAAGATTAACCTGGGTCGGGTAAAACCCGAGCTCCATCCGCCCAAATCCAGCCCAACATCCAATTGTCAAGGACCAAGGCCCACAGCCAAGGTCGGGTCCGGACCGTGCCGAGCTGAGTTGAGCCCCGCTCACGCATGTGTATTTCACAATCATACTACTCCAATAGTATACTAATTAAACTTCTTCTCATGACTTAATTTATACTTGCATTTTCAAGGTCCATCTTCCTATGTGGGATAGTTAAACACTCCTCTTACACTCAAAACCGTTCATTCTCATTTTAAATGACCAATTTTGATGCTTAATTTCTCACTCACCAAAAATTGGTTTGGAGCGATTCAAAAGGCCTCGATTATCTATTACAAACGTAGATTAATCTTTTGACATTCAATCCTTAAAATGATTACCTCTTAGCCACTTAACAATTGGTTAAAGTGGTGTCACCCACCACTTTTAACAACCAATTTTTCAAAATTTGTGAAGGTTGAAGAGGTGTAGTACCTTTTCATAATTAAACACATTTTGGTTTGAAATAATGTGGTACACAATGGTTGGTTGCATCTCTTTAATTTGAGTATATTAGTTCGATTCAAACTCACACATTTTCAAATTTTATTATACATCTCTAAGTTGTCAACTTAAACATTAATTTCACATTTATTTGATTGAATTTGAAAAAATAAATACTCCAAATTTATCTACTCAAAATATAAATTTCAATTTTACAATTTATTTCCATTTTAAACAAACAACACATTATGTAAAAATTGGCTAAATATTGGTCCAATGTTAACCTTTTCAAACCAATTTCCAACCATTATTTTAAGTATTCTTTAATCATCGATTGTTATGATATTTGGTGATTTGTCAAAATTGTTTAAATTGCATATGCCAATTTGATTAGAAAATTTTGCGGAAAATAATGATAACAACGTTGTGATTTGTTTCTAATTTAAATGCAATGAATTTAGTGAGTCTCTGCTTTCTTTCAAGTGATAGATATTTATATAAAGAAAGTTTATATTAAAAGGTAAATATTATTTAAGAAAATTAGAAACAAATAAAAAAATTACGATAGATCAATTTTTATTATTTGTTTGAAAAAAAAAAAAAAAAGATAGATCAATTAATAAATATTTTGGAAACGTATAATGTTCATTTTTCAAAGACATTCTTATATAAGGTTGTCTTATGGAGCTCATTCCAAAAATGGGTCAGTTAGACTCGATCAACTTCGATTGACGCTTGATTAACTTAGTTAACACAGGTTAAATAGTATTTTTCTATATATTATTTTTGTATCATGTAAAATATGTATATATATGAGGTGATATTTTTGAGATTTTATAATTTGACAAATAATACATATTGTTTAATACTTTTATGAGTATCAAATAATACTTTGATGTTTCTGATGTAATGTTTTTAAGTGTATCATGTAATATACTTTTGAAATATTATAATTTGATAAGTCATGATAATGAGTAATATATTTGTTTGTATAAGACAATACTTTTAAGGATTTATTGCCAAAAAAACATGAATTTTACTTTATTTGCAATTTTAATCAAGTTTTTGAATATTAATAAATGTAACATGTATTTTCATTATTATTATTATTATTATTATTATTATTATTATTATTATTATTATTATTATTATTATTATTATTATTATTGCAATTTTAACCAAATTGTGGTATTGGTACTTTTATAAATTTCAGTTGCAAAATTTTAAAAGTCTTTATTCAATTGTAGATTTTTTTAATATTGTAAACGAATTTACAAACATTAACAATACGTTATTAAACTGCAAAAAAAAAAAAAAACGGGTAATTTGCCCAAATTTAAATTCCACGAAACCTTATTGTGAAACGCGAACTTGAAAAAACGTTAACGACGTTGAAAGGCGTATGAGCTTCCGCTGAGACCTGCGAGGACACTGTGCCAGTCAATCAACCTGCGAAGAAGGAAGGTATGGCGCGATTTTGTACGGCAATTTGCGATTCAGATTCCAAATTTCTATCATCTTTTGCTCGTCCTCCAAAGATTACCACATTTTTCTATGTCGAAATGTTTATTTCGTTTCGACGTGAAGAATCCGATCGTATTTACTTCGCAGTGTTCAAATATTTTTTGTAATTTTTCCGCTCGTTCCGTAATTATGCATTTGTATGTTCCTGATTTTTGCATTCTGCCTTTTATTTCCCCCCAAAATCTAGTTCCAGTGGTTTGATGATTTATGTAATTAACGACGTGATCTTATGAAATCGTAGGAATGAGTAATGTATTTGAAAAAACACATTGATCGGTAATTGTTACAGCATATTAAGGGCAGTCATCAAAGTATTTCAATAAACTTGATCCAAAGAAAACAATTGTGAGTTGAGGCTAAAGTTTCAAGCATTTTCTGAAGGAGTTTAATTTAATATAGTGTGATCGAATTGTGTTCCTAAATTTCAAGTTGAAGAAGAACTGAATTGAAGTTGTACAGTGTTCTGAAATTTTACAGGACATAATATAATTGTAGCCGACAAAGGCTCGAATACTTTCCATAAAAGTTTAGGCATTACGTCATGCGTTTATCTACTTTTCCATTTATTCTTCCTTTTATTTAACCCCTGTAACTGGGAATCATTTTCTGAACATATTGAATGAATTCTATCTTGTTTGTTTGCTTTTGATTGCCCATTTTTGTGCTTCATTGTTTCTTTTTCCAGATGCAGGTGATGTTAGTCATCATGGAGAGTACCAGCATGGATAATCTACGTAAGATATTATTTCATCACTATTATATCATAGAGATACCAATGGGAAGTCTATAATTTACCAACTAAGATCGCCACAATGAACTATAGAGATTAAGAGAAGTACAAACTATAGACAACCATCTCAGCGAGAGACTACAGGGAACTTAGAACTAGTCAAACAAATTATTCAATTTTACGAGAAATCATTGCAGGGTTCATCTTCAAGCTCTATCAGGCCTGGAGAAGGACTATTGAGCTGCATGTGAGTGAGCATTTGGTGAAGCTCTGAAGTTTCCTCTTTGAGTTGAGCATTTTCTTGGAGAACTTGATCATGACTCTCCGAGATGTGGTTCAGTTTGTCAATCAGTTGGTGGTTCTCATTTCGGAGCCAAACCACCAGTGACCAAAGCTCATCTAAGTGCTTCTGTTTTCGTACGCGTGATCTTCTTGCCGATTCTCTGTTTGATATCATTCTTCTCTTCTTCCTCTCATTTATTATGCTTAGTTGTTGCTCAACTGCTTCATCAGAAGTCGTTGAGTTACTGCTGAAAGATGTTGATTTAGGATTGAGCTCTTGCACTTGGGGAGTAATATAGAGTTGATACAAAGGGTTGGAAAATCTGTGGGGTTGATGTATAGGTGCCATGTTACTAGTAAAACCAAAATCATTAGGCGATTGAGAAATGTCTGAATTTAACAGATAATGAAGCTCAGTTATCTGACTTGGTTGCATTGTTAGTAATAGTACTGGGTGGATATGCAGTGATGAGTTTTTAGAATGAGTGATAGGCAAGGATACTTATGAGAAGGGGCAATTTATAGAATGAAAAAAGGTACTGTGGCCCCACCTTTAGTGTACAGTAGAGTACCTCAAAGATGAGACCACTGGACTTATGATGCCAGACTTATGTATGTGCATCTATAGTATTTCTACTGTGCCTTCACAAAAGACTGTCTGTCCACAGTTATTCATCTAAGGGTTATTGGCATTCATGCATCAATGATTACATGTTAGATGAAAACCATGAAACTTGATCTGTCTGATTTGTGGATAATCTTTTTCGGGAAAAAAAAAAAAAAGGTTTTATGCTTACATCAGAGAAAAGAAGAGATTTTTATAAGTGGTTGGATAGAATTATGTAATTGCCTTAAAAGAAAATATTGGGAGGACTAAATTGTGCAAAATGGTACTAATTGTCACCCAAAGTAATGTTTAGAGACGTGAAGGAACAAGGACTGAACCAAGTAGGAGGATGGGAATGGAAATCCTTTTTCGAAAAGTAGAGCAATTGTAGAAAAGTAATTGGTTAGTCAACAACCGCTTTTAAGGAGCTTCTTTAAATGAATAAGATATCATGTATTCTTCATTTTTGATTTGGTCTCATTGCACTAATAGAAACTGAGAGCCCCTGCCCAGACATTATTGAGTAGTATCACTGCAAATTACGGTAGAAATGGCTTAGATAATTGTTTGTAACTGAATAGCATTTACTGATAGTTTTCTTAGCACTCATTTCTAATGGGAAATTGTAAAGTCAGGCCGGCGTATTTGATTAGCATTAATCACATTACATGGACTTTTTGATACAATATGTTTAAATTAATTACTAGGGTGAGCTGAGATGCCTTTGTGTTCTAGTCAAATTATCAACTATCAGCACACTGTTAACTGTTAATCTGGAGATACTCTAGTGCATGTGAATCCCATCAAGTTATATATAATATTGTGATTTTAAATGATACTCTCTGGTAAAAAGAATCTTGAGGAATAATCAATGTTCTCTGGTAATGACCTGCTGATTTCTTTTCTAGAAGACATGATATTCTCGATATTCCAATTTTTTTTAACCGTTCGCAGCAACAAATAATTCACATATTTGCAGACAAAGTTGTTGCAGAAACATAATGTGCAATTATTGAGGTTTTGATGCACCCACAAACCATCTAAGGTGAATCATTATTGAGTGTCTTATTCGCCAAGTGGTCAGTTTTCACTGAGCTTTGCTAATATTTTCCTATTAACTTGGTGATTGTATTAAAAATCCCCTATCTAGATCTTACTTTTACAAAGATCAGGTTTCATTTTGACCACACAAGATGCCATTTTTTACGCAGTTGGAAAATCTTGTACAGTTGGTGGGGATTGAAAGATGATGAGTGCATGGTTGCAATATTGTAAAAGGATCTAGAGTGGCAGCAGATTTGGGACTAGACAGGGCAGATTTACAACACTGCATGGATGTACTCTAAATTGCATTCTGCCACTAAGAAAAAGAAGTCCATAATGCATCAAGAATGGAGGTAAATGCTCTGATTCTAATGTCGAACACGAGACAAATCTTGATTCCTCTTTCTTTTCTTGTCTGAATTGGTCGTTTCCCTGTTCCCATGTCTGCTGCTCTTTCTCAACCAATCATGATCAGCAGAAACTTTTTCGGTTAATTTCATGATTTACTGTGATATTTATTTATCTCTACTCTATTATGTGATTTGGTGAATCTAGAGAATTGTCTTGTGCATTCTATCGTTCTTTCTGAAAAGCTCCAATTAAAGAGATAATCCCCACAAATCTCTTCACCTTTGTTGAAGCTTTTTGACCAAGTGACGAAATCTAGTTTTTGATAGACCTGAGCTAAATAGACTTTAATTAGCTGCTGTCATTTCCATCTGCTTTTTTCTTCTTGTTTTTAGCTGGAAAATGATCTTAAAATATGTTTGAGCTTTTTCTCCACTATTAGTGGGAGTTTTTATACAATTAGACAGCCTTACTCCATGGCTAATCCAAGTGAAATGGTTGATTTTATTAGTTCATTCAGCCTCAACTTAAAAATCTAATTTAAGTGGATTTGAAATATATTTATTTTAAATATTGTATTTATTTTAAGTGGTTATAACCACTTGATTGGCAGCCCAATTTATTCCTAACACCCTCGTACAAGTTGGTTTTTGGTAGTATTTTCAAGGACACCACTACAATTAATTTAGGGAAAAAAAGTTTTTTAGTCCAATATATTTGGCTGATTGGATTTTTAGTTTTCTATCTTTCACGTTTTGATTTTTAGTCATCTATATTTAAAAAATATCATTTTTTAGTCTCCTATTTTTCACATTTTGATTTTTAGTCCTCTATGTTTAAAAAATATCAATTTTTAGTCATTTTACCTGCAATAGTTGGTAATATTTTTTTTCTTTTTAATTACAATTTAATTTTAACACCAAATTTTTTTTGTTCAACTAACATGTCTAAATTAATATTAATAATTAAAAATTATATTTTTCATCCCGATACGAGTAAGTTAGAGTAATGTGACTATGAGAAATAAATCATTTTAGCATTAAAATAAATATTAAGCAATTAAAAAAAATTATTTTTCACAAATTCTATATATTTCGTGTGCTGGAAACGAATAACACAAAACTAAAAAAAAATAACATTAATCATATTTTGTTAGTTCTCAAATAACATCAATTTATCTGTTGGAGAATTTAATTGACTGCAACCCCATGGATTATTTGTTATAATTTGAGAGCTAGCAGAATATGATTAATGTCATTTTTTACTTTTGTGTTATTTGTTTTAGGCACGAAATGTATAATTTGTGAAAAATAAATTTTGAAAAATATTTTATTTCTCATACTCACAAAATTCTAACTCACTTGTATCGGGATGAAAAATATAATTTTTAATTATTAATATTAATTTAGACATGTTAGATGAATAAAAACTTTTTTTGGTGTTAAGATTAAATATAATTAAGAAAAAAAATCATCTGCTATTACAGGTTAAAAGACTAAAAATGATATTTTGTAAACATAGAGGATCAAAAATTAAAAGTTAAAAGATAGAGGATAAAAAATCTAATGAGTCAAACATAAAGGATTAAAAAACTTATACATTGTGAATATATAGGACTAAAAACCGAAAGGTGAAATATAGAAAAATAAAAATCTAATGAGTCAAATATAAAGGACTAAAAAACTTTTTTTTCCATTAATTTATGTTAGTAATTTATTGGGACTTTAGAACTCTTTAATTAAATCATTATTATTGGAACATAAAGATTTACTTTTCTTCGTCCGACTTCTTTTTTAAAGAATCATGAAATAAAGGAGGAGAAAAAGATGGGTTTGGTTTCTGTTACATTCTGTTTTTTGTTTTTTCTTGCATTTATTTATTATTACACGTTACATGTATATTAATTATCTTGATAACGTATCTATATCATATATGCTATAAATAAAAATGTCGAGACACTGTTTATAGCTAGACACATTGTTCTATTACCCACTCTTAGGGCACAATCTTCTCTCTATTTCAAAATAATATACACGTATAGTTGTGTCTCATTATTTCCCATTATGACCTCCATATATTTACCAAATTTCTTGTTGAATGAAAAGACATGTATAGTTTTAGGAACATTTGGAATCCGATGATTCAGGAAAGAGAAATATTTCCCATTCCAAAATAAATATCATTTTAGAAAGAAAAAAAAAAGTAGTCATAAAATAAATTTCATTATATATGATATCATTCATTTAAATGAAAAGTTTCATTATTGGATTTCACAAAACATTTGCCTACATGTAATCCAAATTTTCTCATTTGATACTCTCAAATTAAAGAAAAAATATAAAGTGATTATATTTTATGCAAAATTCTAAAACAAGGGAGATGATAATGATGTGAGAGAGAACTTGATGTAATAATACACATAAATAATGGGCATTAAGCCATGTGAGGAAGGGAGTAAGATTGTCTGGTATATAGGCATCCATTAACATAAGTCTTACATATTATATCATAACTACATTAGCATCTTCCTTCTACTAATACATTCACATCCATTTTAATATTATCAACTATTATGAGTGAACCTCATTTTCCATCACTCAACTTTATTTATATGTGACATTAAATTTATCTTTATTGAAAATCTTTGAACAATAATATTAATCATGTCAACAAGTATTAATACGTGGAGATAGTAACAATGATCTAACTTATTGTTAACACCCATAAATGATTTGGATATAAATATGTTATTATGAACCAATGGGGTTGCCTTAGAGTAATCGACAAACAATTTTTTATTGAAAGACAAATTCAGGTTGGGTGTTATAGGTTAAAGCGCATTAATAATTCTCGTAGATGGGCCCGGGCCCGGCCCGGTTGGTGTCGGATCCACCAACTCCCAACTCTCCTAATTGGCTATATGTCTCCTCAACTACACGTGCAGCTACCCATGTACACCGTACACGCTTCCAACTATATCTTTATTTTTTTCCAAAACAATCCATCACTTTCACTTTTTTTTTTCTTTTGACTCATTTACTTACTAATTCTAATATAACCATAAAACCTTAAAAGATAAGGATAAAATTAACATAAAAATATTAATAATAAAAATAAAATGTATCTAAACCTCAATGAAATATATCTAATCTCCATCGTAGCAATACCGTGAGAATTAGTTTGCAAAATTCGAAAATTGGTTTGATTTGCAGCTAAAATAAAGTTCATAAATTTGAGTTAGTCTTTTATGAGACCGTTTTACAGAATGGTTCCGTGAAACGATGTGTACAATCGTGTTTGGAGACATGATCTGACCGTCCGCAACAAACTACATTTATTTGTATAACACACGGTCGTGTTTTTGGACACAGTCTGACTTCATGTGAAAACATGTTGTTGTGGGTATGTAGTCGCACACGGTTGTGTCCTAGAACACAATCATACTGTACGCGAAAACAAGTTGTTTTCCTATACTTTTATTTTTTTTAGCTTATACTCCTACATTTTATTTTTATTTCTTGATTTGTTATTGAAGGGGAAAATAACAAAAACAAAAGTGTAAGGAAAATAAAATAAAATAAAAAAATACCGAGGAAAAAAAAAGTGTAGAAAATTAAAGAGTAGAAATTAGAGTAGGTGGCAAAAGAAAAAATTAAAAGTAGGAAAATTTGTTTTTAAAGCCATATCCTTATTGAATTTAATACACACAGACTACAAATGTAAATATTAGTTTGGTATTTATTATTTATTTATTAGTGTTCGATAAGGTAACATTTATTTGGTCTAATATAAAATTACACCCGATTTAAAATAAGTGTCATTTTAAAATTTTTGTTATAAATTAAGAAATATAAAAATTGAACAAAAATGTTTTTAGACATTCTCAATCTCTTCCATCTCATTCCTAAACTAACATGAGATGAGATAATATGCAATAAAGAAATAAGGGAATTTTGAGATAAAAAAATGATTGTAGGATCTTGTGAGAATAAATTTAAAGAAATCCATAACGGATTTAGATTGGAGGTGAACTTAAAAAACATAAAGACAAAATAGCTAAATTGATATTTAATTGAAAAAAAAATTTGACCTTCACAATCAACACTTATTTTGAATTGAAGGAAATATTTCATACTGATATTGCGATATAGATGTTTTTATTTAGAATTAAGATCAAACTCTTTTGACCCCCTTCCCTTTTGTATAAAGACATAGAAAAATAATTGTAATAATAAGTAAATGCAAAAGATACAATTCAATAATAAAAAAAAAAACTAATTGAAGTTCTGTTTCATGATTGTTTTTTAGTATTGTAAAAAAAAAAAAAATTGTATCGAATTGAAATGCTGAAACCTCTTATCCTCTTGTATTGATTGATATACAACTACACCTTTTTCTGTTTTTTTCTTCTTATTTTAGGTGCCTATCTAAACCATGTTTAGGCTCGCAATTTGATGGTATAGTGTCATTTATTAGCATATCCACAATATTTATGTGTCCCACTGATAACCTACACAAAAGCATTCTCTTTCACGGTAGGCAAAGGCAAAAAACATTTCCAAACGACAATCATGCGTTGAGCCCTATCAAGTTTATGTCTCAGCTTTCTCTAGGTGTATACATGTCACGATTCTAAATACTATATATATCATTTTCAATACATGTCATATATAAATTAGTAGTGCTCATGTGTGTTAGCACGGTTTGTCATATAATATTAAATAATTCTAAATTTTTGATAACATGATATATGATATTTTTAGTATTTAAATTAATAGAAATTCATGTATTTTAAAATTCAATATATGTATTCTAATAATATTACAAATTTGAAACATTATTTTAAAAATATTATAGTTTATAAATTATAATAGAAGAATTAATAACACAATAATAATAATAATAATAATAATAATAATAATAAAGAATTATTATTATGAAAATTATGTTAAAATTTTTGAAATAAAAATAAAATTTGAAATACTATTTAAGTAAATATAAAAAATATTTAAGAATAAAAAATCTATTTTTAAAATCTACCATCAATAAATAAAATATTAAAAAAATACCAATAAAAATAATTATTATTATTGGAGATCACACTACATCACCACCTTTGCATGGTTAATGTTCATCTTCTTTGTAATTATTTCCTTGTGCAAGTTAATTATCATATGCCATGTCAGCTCTTAGTTTGTTAGGTGGTTAGTTTGTATGGTTAATCTATTAGCTTGGATAGCTTTAAGAACAAACTCTCTCTCTCTATATATATATATATATATGAGTTGTATCTTCTCTTCTCATCAATGGAAAATTACTTTTCTTCTCTCTTTCATTGAGTTTCAACATGGTATCATAAGCTGGAGATTCTTCTCTCTCTTCTCCGATTGCTCAATGTGTTGTTTTTCTTCTCTTCTCATGGCGCAATTTTCTCTTCCCACGTTTACCACTCTCACTTTGCATTTGGATAGATCTAATTTCTCTTATTAGAGATCGCAGGTTGTAGCTACCGTTACTGCATATGGTTTCGATCTATTTTTGCATAGAGATGAAGATAGCATTCCTAAAGAATTTGTACTGGATGCTGATGGATCACGTCGTCGAAGTGCAGAGTTTGTTGTATGGATTCACAAAGATCAATTCCTGAAAAGTTGGCTTCTCAGTTTTATCTCTGAGTCAATGCTTAGATTTGTCAGTCGCTTCACTCATTCCTTTTAAATATGGCATGCTCTTGAACAACTCTTTCGTTCTCAATCCAAAGCTCATGTTATGAATCTTCGTTTTCAACTGCAAACGCTGAAGAAAAGAGATATTTTGATCTCTGAATATGTGATGCAAATACAGAATTTGGCGGATCAAGTAAGAGATGCTGGTCAAGTTATGAGTGATGAAGATCTGGTATTGTATGTTTTAGGAGGTTTGGGATCTGAATGTGATAGTGTTGTGGTCAATCTTACCACTAGAAATGAGTCTTTATCTTTGGCAGAAGTTCTATTTATTATGCAAACACATGAGATGTGACTGGCTCAACAATCCTTTGTTGTTGTTAATATTGTTACCACTGCTCCAAGTGCTCATTATGGTGCTACTCGTAGCTCAGTTGATCGATCTCGTGGAGGTTATTCACCAAGAGGATGAGGTCGTGGTCGATTTAATCGAGGAGGTCGTATTGTATGTCAGATCTGTGGGAAGAATAATCATGTTGCCATTAAATGTTTCAAGCGCTTTGATGTCTCTTTCCAAGGACTGGAAAATTCTGCTCAGTCTCCTCAAGCCAATCTGCTAAACATTGCAAATACTCCAACTCAGGCTCCACATCCTAGCCATTCACTTCCTCTGATTGGATTATTGATAGTGGAACAACTCACCATGTTACCTCAACTTTGGAGAATCTTCACTTGCAGTCTCCTTATCAGGGTAAGTAACATCTAGTTGTTGGTAATGACTCATCTCTCTCTATCTCTCATACTGGTTCCACTTCTATTCCTTCTCTATCTTCTTCAAGTATGCATCTCAAAAATGTTCAATTTGTTCCTGATATTACACCAAAAACCTTTTGAGTATTTCTCAATTTCTGAAAGACAATGCTGATTTTATTGAGTTTCATCCTTCTTGTTGTTTTGTTAAGGACCTGAAGTCTCACATAATTCTTTTGAAATGAGTGCTTAATGATGGACTGTACCAGCTTGATCTTACTCATCTTCATTCCTCTTCACCATCTCATGCTATGTTGATTACTTCTTCTAATAAACTTGTTTTTGAACAAGAGTCTTCATGTAATTCTTCTAGATTGTTAGCCTTATGTCATCATAGATTAGGTCATCCATGTAATGCTACTCTAAAACAAATTCTTCATTCAATAAATGTTCCTTGTTCTAATTCTACATTGTTTTGTGATGCATGCAAAATAGGTAAAATTCATCATATGCACTTTCCTTCTGCTTTGCATACTACATCTCAGCCCTTAGAACTTGTTTATTGTGATATTTGGGGACCTTTATCTTCTGTTTCAACTGATGGATATAAGTATTATGTTTATTTGTTGATGATTTCACAAGGTTTTCATGGATTTATCCTCTTCAAGCCAAATCTGATGTTGCTCTTATTTTTAAAAAGTTTATGCCTCTTGTTGAAAGATTGTTTAACACTAAACTTAAGGTTTTACAATATGATATGGGAGGTGAATTTAAAGCTTTATCTTCAATTCTTTCAAGTCTTGGTGTTACAATTTGATATTCTTGTCCTTATACACATCAACAAAATGGTCTCGTTGAAAGAAAACATCAACATGTTACACAAATTGGCTTTACAATGTTAAAACAAGCTTCTCTTCCTCTTAAATTTTGGTGGAATACATTTCAAACTATTGTTTTCTTGATTAATATGCTTCCTACTCTTATTCTTCATGGCAAATCTCCTTATTTCAAATTGTATCATAAAGAACATGATTATCACTTTTTAAAACCTTTTGGATGTGCATGTTTTCCATACTTCAGACCATATAATCAATATAAACTTCAATTTAGAAGTCACAAATGTGTGTTTCTTGGATATAGTATATCTCACAAAGGTTATAAATGTTTGCATCCTAGTGGTAGAATTTACATTGCTAGAACTGTTGCATTTAATGAATCTGAGTTTTCTTTTACTAGTCTTTTGTCTATATCGCATTGCTCTACTAAACATACACATATCATTTCTTCTCTTCCTGTTCTTTCATCTCCTCCATCACCACATTTGCATGGTACTTCAATATTATCAACATCATCAAGTTTGGATGCCAGTTCATCTTCAAGTGCTTCTTTATCAAGTAGTCTTTCTACTCATACTATTCCAATTCCTAATAACTCTCTTCTTGTCTCTATACAACTTTCTACTGTTCCATCTAGATCTCATATATCATCTTTTACACATCCTATGACCACAAAATCTAAAAATGACATCTATAAACCAAAACTTTTTATTGTTAATCTTACCAATCAAGAACATGTTACTGTCAATGAAGTCTTAGCTTGCCCACATTGGAAACTTGCTATGGAGGATGAATTCAAAGCTTTGCAACATAATAATACATGGGAGTTGGTCCATTATCCATCTGATATTAATCCAATCTCAAATAAATGGGTGTTTAGGATAAAGAGAAATCCTGATGGTAGTATTAATAAGTATAAAACTAGATTGGTGGCAAGGGGTTTTGAGCATAATACGGGTGTTGATTTCTTTGACACATTTAGCTCTGTTGTCAAATCCCTCACTATCAGATTAGTGTTCACTCTAGCAGTCACTAAAGGGTGGAAAATTCAACAAGTAGATGTGAACAATGTCTTCCTCAATGAAGATTTGAACTCATCTCTCTTGGATTACAAAAATTAGTTTCTAACAGCTCTTTTTTCTATTCTTGTATTAGTAGCAAATATCTACTTGTTTTTGTCTATATTGATGACATATTAGTCACTAGTGATGATTCAAGCATGGTTTCAGAGCTTATTCACAAGCTCAGTTCCAGATTCTCTCTTAAACATCTTGGTGAAGTGAGCTATTTTCTTGGTACTGAAGCTCATCGAAGTTCTCATGGTATTCACTTGTCTCAAACTAAGTATATCGGAGATATTCTTTATACTGCAAGATTATCTCAGTGTAAACCAAGTCCCACACCTTATCTTGTTGGTCAGAAGTTGTCACTACATGACAGTCTTTTATTTGATCAACCTTCTTTATATAGAAGTGTTGTTGGTAGTTTGTAGTACATAACACTCACTAGACCAAATATTGCTTTCATGGTAAATAAGCTGAGTCAATTTCTTCATCAACCTACTACCAAACACTGGCTAGCATGATACTTGCACGGCTCTTCTCACTCTGGTATTCTCTTCAAACTAGTGTCTCTAATGGTTCTAGAAGGTTAAGCTGATACAGATTTTGCTAGTAATGTTGATGATGGAAGAAGTACCAGTGGCCATTGCATCTTTCTTGGCTCCAATCCTCTCACTTGGAATAGCAAAAAGCAACATGTAGTGGCTTATAGTAGTACTAAAGCTGAGTATCGATCATTGGCCTTGGCAACAACTGATCTTTTTTGGCTTAAAAGTCTGTTTGTTGAGCTGAGTATTCCTCTGGAGCATCAAACTTTACTTTGGTGTGATAACATGGGAGCTATCAAGCTTGCTTTCAATTCTGCATTTCATGCTCGTACCAAACATATTGAAGTTGATGTTCATTTCTTAGGAGAAAAAGGTCAGAATCATGATCTTGATATTCGATTTGTTCTCTCTGAACATCAACTTGCTGATGTTCTTACCAAGTCTCTTTCAGCAAATCATTTCCATACTCTTATTTCCAAACTTTCCCTTGTTGAAGATCCTGGTTAGCAACACATCGAAGCGTATTGGAGATCACACTACATCACCACCTTTGCATGGTTACTGTTCATCTTCTTTGTAATTATTTTTGTGCAAGTTAGTTGTCATATGTCATGTCAGCTTTTAGTTTGTTAGGTGGTTAGTTTGTGTGGTTAATCTGTTAGCTTGGATAGCTTGAAGAACTCTGTCTCTCTATATATATGAGTTGTATCTTCTCTTCTCATCAATGGAAAATTACTTTTCTTCTCTCTTTCATTGAGTTTCAACAATTATAATGTTAATTACTTTTGTCAATGTTATCAGCACTTAGTATTTGGGTCATCAAATGGCTTGGTAAAGATGAATTTTAATAGTATCAAGTAGTTTGTTAAGAAAGTTTTATTTTCCATTTTCTTAGAAATAATTATTACATGAATTTTTTTAGAAGGTAAGTGACATTTTTGTAAATTTTGTCAACTTTATTCTATTATATTAGAACTAGCAGTATTCTCGTGTGCTACACAATTTGTCATATGATATCTAAGAACTATAAAGTTTTGATAGCATAACGTAATAGTATATTATCTTAATTAGAAATATATAACATCTTTAGTATTTATATTAATAGAAATTTATATATTTTTAAAAATTCAATATATAGTATTCTAAATAAATGTATTTGATTAATAATATTACAAATTTGAAATATATTAAAAAAACATAAAAATTTAAAAATATTATATGTTTATTTAAGAATCAAAATTTTATTTTTTAAATATCTACCCATCAACAAATAAAATATAAAAATATTACCAATAAAAATAATAATTATAATGCTAATTATTTTTATCAATGTTATTTACATTTAGTATTTTGGTCATGAAATGACTTAGCAAAAAAGAAATTTTAATTAATAAATAAATAAGTCGCTAATTAGGAAGTTGTATTTTTCATTTTCTTAGTATTTTTCTGTTATGACATGACATTTTTTATTAGGAAAGTAGCATTTTTGTTAATTTTGTCAATGTTCCTGCTAATATATTAGTGTGTGTATATATATACATATACATAGCTATATATAATACATGTGTCATATAGCGATTTTTCTAAAATATAAGATTAAACACTATATGGAATAGAAAATATTGTTTATTTTCAACTTTTTCCATAGAAAATATTGTTTATTTTCAACTTTTTTTCTCCCATTCTTCGGATTATTCTACAAATAAATATTTACTTTTGCACTTATTTTCATTGTTTTCACTTACCCTTTTTTTCCTCATATATATATTGGTCATCCATATTTACATTTATTTTCGGGGCCACTAACTTTTTTTTCTTTCATTTTGGTTATTTGCATTAGTTTTTTTTTTCATTTTAGTCGTTTATCTTTACATTTGTTTCATAAAATGCCAAAATGAAATTAAGTTAAGATATTAGTTACCAATTTGAAAAAATAGGTGACTTAATGAAAATAAGTGCAAAGGTACCTATGATTTGTATTATATACAAAAATTTATATGAAATGGTCTCACGAATAATAACCATAAGACTTAACTCATTATTCACAAATTACATGTGAATTGTAGGATATAAGTTGTGCATACTCTTTTATATTATTATCCCCATTCTTACCTATATTATTATAAGTATCACATTTAGTTTTTTATTTGATTCTCTCAAATCAGATTTTGTCGAATCTTAACTCTGCATCTTCCTTCTAATTCCTTCGTCCAACTTTCTCTCTTCTTAAAAAATCTGTTGAAATCTTTTTTTTCTAACTAAAGATCTTGGAAAATCTTTATAGGGTTTCTTTAACCACATAAAACATATCCCATAATCTTAAACTGTTAAATAAATTCTTCAATGCATTGTGTGTTTCTTGTGCAAGTTGTGATTGTTCTATATATATATATATATGTTTGTTGAAAATTGGAAGAGAAGGTTGGTTTTGACCAATCTTTGACCAATCTTTAATGTTGATTCCATTTTAAATAAATGGAAATAAGTTGCTAAATCGAAATCTACATTCCGTGTAGATGAATGTAGTGTATTTACTTTCGAATTTCCAATTTCGGGTGAATGAGAAATTAATACACAAAGTTAACAACTTGGATCCTTCTTTGGAAGAAAAATGGGAGAAAGATGAATGTTGTCCCACATTGGAAAATTGGTGAAAAAAGTTTCACTTTATTAATAGGAGCATATGTATAAGAGATAATCATGTGTGCTCCCTTATAGTGGAACCTAGAGTCATTTTTTGGACCTAGGGTCGGGTCGCTGGATCGGGTCGGGTCACGGGTCCGGCCATCGGGCCGGGCCGATCTGGGTTCGGACCGAGCTAGGTATGAAGGGGTGTGATCAAGTGGTGTGACCCTTGGTTGTGAAAGTGTATGACCAAGTGGTGTGACCCTTGGGTCCAAATGATTTGACCCTTGTGAAGAGGTGTGAACACACCTCTTGGGTCCACGGGTGGTATCCATTGTGGGAAATGACACATCTTCTTACTCCTAAAATAGAAGGCCCTCCATTTTATTTCTTGATTCAGAAAATCACGCAGAAATCAAAAAGCATTATAATTTTGTTTTCACAATAGTCATTATTAAGAAAGTCTCGAGTACCGAGTAAGTTCGCTGATAGCTTTTGGGTTGTTGTGCTGTAATCCTTAAGCTCGAAATTGTTGTATCTTGGGGACGATTGTCGTTAACCGTGAGCACTTGGATACGGGGCAATATCATCTTACGGAGAAAGAGTCTTAACTCTTGCCTCGACTTAACCCCGTATTTGTGCATCTTTTCAATACACCTAACCGTATATTATCCAACAATCATAAGACGATATTTAGTGTATTGAAGAGATGACATTCACATCTTCTGCACCAGTTTTCATCGAGAAATCACCAAAATTTGATGGAAGTGAGTTCAAAAGGTGGCAATAGAAGATGTTCTACCTAACGACCCTCGGTCTTACAAGGTTCATCCAAGAAGACCCGCCTACAGTGGACAATGATGAAATAGACCAACAAATGCGCACCGCACTAGATGCATGGAATCACAGTGACTTCTTATGCAGGAACTATATTCTGAATGGGCTAGACGACTCCCTATATAACGTCTATGCGGTTACTAAGACCGCAAAAGAGTTATGGGAATCCCTGGAGAAGAAGTACAAGACGGAGGACACCAGAATGAAAAAGTTCATTGTCGGCAAGTTCTTGGATTTCAAAATGGTCGATACAAAGACTGTTTTGGACCAAGTTCAAGAGTTGCAATTGATCCTACATGACATACATGCTGAGGGTATGCAACTTAGTGAATCTTTTCAAGTAGCTGCTATTATTGAGAAGCTACCGCCTCAGTGGAAAGATTTCAAGAACTACCTCAAGCACAAGAGAAAGGAAATGGGGCTTGAGGACCTGATTGTGAGACTAAGGATCGAGGAAGATAACCGAAAATTCAAAGTCAAAAGCAGCAAGGCATCAATAGAGGCAAAAGTGAACCTGGTCGAAACACGTCTTAGCAACAAGAGAAAGGGGTCGGGCAACTCACAATCTAAACAGGAACCTAAGAAGAAAGTCAAAGGAAACTGCTATAACTATGGAAAGCCTGAACACTTTGCTAGAGATTGCCGACAACCCAAGAAGGGCAATCAAGGTCAAGCCAACCTTACTGAGGAGGATGTACCTGTAAACATGGCGGAGCTCGACCTATCAACTGTCATATTTGAAGCCAACTTGGTGGACAATCCTAGAGATTGGTGGGTGGATACTAGAGCTACACGTCATATATGCTCCAACAGGGAGATGTTCTCAACCTACATGCCAATCACTAGTAGGAAGCTGTATATGGGAAATTCAGCAACCTCCAACGGGGCTGGATTGGGAAGAGTGGTACTCAAGATGAGCTCAGGGAAGGAGCTGACGCTCGTGGATGTTCTGTATGTCCCAGACATTCGTAAGAATCTAGTTTCTGGCTCGCTGTTGAGCAAAACTGGATTTAGATTAGTGTTTGAGGCTGGGAAATTTGTACTGACCAAGGCTGGTCAATTTGTTGGAAAGGGCTACCTTGAGAAGGGGCTCTTTAAGTTGAATGTAATGATTGTACACCGCGATGTTAAGCAGACCGATGATAATAAAGTAATTAATTCATCTTACTTGATTGAGAGTTCTAATTTATTGCATGATAGATTAGGACATGTAAATTTAAATAAATTGGGAAAGCTCGTAAGTTTGAATTTATTGCCTGAAATGGAAATGGATTCACAAAATAAGTGTGAAGTATGTGTTGAGGCAAAGATGGCCAAAACACATTTCCATTCAGTGGAATAAAGTACTGAACCTCTAGAGTTGATCCATACAGACATATGTGATCTGAAATTTATGCAAACTAGAGGGGGCAAGAAGTACTTTATTACGTTCATAGATGATTGCACAAGGTACTCTTATGTGTATCTTTTAAAAGCAAAAGAGGAAGCTCTTGAGGCCTTCAAAAATTATAAGAGTGAGGTTGAGAATCAACTCAACAAAAGAATTAAAATGATTTGTAGTGACAGAGGTGGGGAGTATGTAGCTCCATTTGAGGAGTTCTGTACAGAACATAGGATTATTCACCAAACTACGGCTCCATATTCACCTTAGTCAAATGGCGTTGCAGAACGCAAGAATAGATCTCTAAAAGAGATGATGAATGCAATGTTGTTTAGCTCTGACCTACCTCAGAACATGTGGGAGGAAGCCGTCCTTCCAGCAAATCACATTCTGAATAAATTGCCACACAAAAAAAGGGGACAAGACTCCGTATGAGTCATGGAAAGGAAGAAAGTCTTCTTACCATTTCCTGAAAGTGTGGGGGTGTCTAGCAAAGGTAGAAGTACCTAAGCTTAAACAGGTGAAGATAGGACCCAAGACTGTTGATTGCATATTCATTGGATATGCTTATCACAGTAGTGCATATCGATTCTTGGTAAACAAATCAGAAATTCCTGACATGACTGAAGGAATGACCATAGAGTCGAGAAATGCAGTGTTCTTTGAGAATGTCTTTCCGAATAAAGAAAGGAAAAAGATTAGTTTTAACAAGAGAACTTATGAAGCTGGTCAAAGTTATCCTCAAGAGAAAGATGAACCGAGACGCAGCAAGAGACCTAGAGTGACAAAGTCATTCGGTCCGGATTTTCTAACTTACATGTTAGAAACTGAACCCGGGATAATTCAAGAAGCACTGTCTAGCCCAGATGCTCCTCTCTAGAAGGAAACTATCAATAGTGAAATTGAGTCCATCATGCAAAATCATACGTGGGAGTTAGTTGATCTTCCACTGGGGTGCAAACCTTTAGGATGGATGCAAGTGGATCCTTAAAAGAAAATATAAGGCTGATGGATCAATCGACAAATACAAAGCTCGGTTGGTAGCAAAGGAATTCAGACAAAATAAAGGATATGATTTCTTTGACACTTACTCACTTGTCATAAGAATCACATCCATTAGAGTGCTCATAGCTATTACAGCTCTGCACAATCTTGAAATACATCAGATGGATGTAAAAACAGTTTTCCTAAATGGGGAACTGGACGAGGAGATTTATATGGAACAACCCGAGGGGATTGTAGCACCCAAACAAGAGAATAAAGTATGCAAACTTGTCAAATCACTGTATGGGCTGAAACAGACACCTAAGCAGTGGTATGAGAAATTTGACAAAACGATGATGTCAAATGGGTTCAAAATCAATGAGTGTGACAAATGTGTATACGTTAAAGGAACACAAAATGATTTTGTGATTGTCTGTCTTTATGTAGACGACATGTTGATCATGGGTAACAACCATGATGCAATTGTGAAAACTATGAATTTGTTAAAGAGTAACTTTGACATGAATGATATGGGCTTAGCGGATGTCATACTAGGAATAAAGATTTCTATGACATCTTTAGGAATTGTCTTGTCACAATCTCATTACGTCGAGATGTGCTTAAGAAATTCGAGGTTTGGGACTTACCTCCGGCTAAAACTCCGGTTGATCTAAGTATGCATTTAGCCAAAAATAAAGGTGACTCGGTATCTCAACTGAAATATGCAAGAGTCATCGGTAGCTTGATGTATCTCACAAACTGTACATGCCCCGACATTGCATACTCAGTTAGCAAACTTAGTAGATTCACGAGTAATCCAGGATCGAACCACTGGATAGCTTTGACAAGGGTTCTAAGGTATCTAAAACATATCATGAACCATGACATACTTTATACGAGATATCATGTTGTATTAGAGGGATACAGTGATGTCAATTGGATATCAGATATAACTGACTCCAAGTCCACAAGTTGATACGTATTTACTATAAGTAGAGGAGCAGTATCCTAAAAATCTTCTAAGCAAACATGCATAGCTCGATCCACGATGGAGTCTGAGTTTATAGAGCTAAATAAAGCCGGCAAAGAAGTTGAGTGGCTTAGGAATTTCTTAGAAGACATTCTATGTTGGATAAAACCTATGTCTCCAGTGATGATACATAGCGACAACATGTCGGCAATTGGGAGGGCATATAGTAGTATGTACAACGGTAAGTCTCGTCATATTCATCGGAGACATAATACTGTGAGACAACTGATCTCTAGTGGTATAATTTCCATTGACTATGTGAAGTCTAAGGAAAATATTGTGGATCCGCTAACAAAAGGTATTAACAGAGATCAGATGTATAGTGCAGTGAGGGGAATGAGGTTGAAAAACCACACATTACAGACGTCATAGTGGTAACTTAACAATGAAGTGTGGAGGATCCCACAAACTTGATTCAATGAGACAACTAAGCTATGATCTAAGTTTAGATATGCAATTGGAATTTATCCAATGCTCCATTCTTGAAGCTGCCCCAAGTGCAGAACATATGCAGTGTGGTGAGGGTAAGCATTTCGAATGCTTTTAATGATTCCTATAATCTTTAAAGGTGGGGTATGACAGGATACTCTTTATGAGAGATCACCTATATAAGTGAAAAGTGTGGCCGCTTCAACTCCAAAGAATGGAAAACACTCATGAATCCGAGATATGGTCCATGGCCGAAACGGACACAATGTGAGAATTGAAAGATATCAGAACTATTGTTGTGTGGGTATTATTGTCTTGGTATACACAAACGGCGGAGGGATTCAAGGCATCGCATCCACCAAATCGCCAGTATATCCGATAGTACTCCACTAGGAAAGATTCAAAGCCGGAAGCTATCTATCCTGATGCAATAATGGTTCGTCGAGACTTTCTTAGGTGTCTCCATTTATGCATGCATTAATTTCATCATTCATGTGGGGGATTGTTGGAAATTGGAAGATAATGTTGGTTTTGACCAATTTTTAATATTGATTCCATTTTAAATAAATGAAAATAAGTTGTTAAATCGGAATCTACGTTCCGTGTAGATGAATGTAGTGTATTTACTTTCGAATTTTCAATTTTGGGTGAATGAGAAATTAATACACAAAGTTGGCAACTTGAATCCTTCTTGTGAAGAAAAATTGGAGAAAGATGAATGTTGTCCCACATTGGAAAATTAGTGAAAAAAGTTTCACTTTATTAATAGGAGCACATGTATAAGAGATAATCATGTGTGCTCCCTTATGGTGGAACCTAGTGCCATTTTTTGGACCTAGGGTCGAGTCGCCGGATCGGGTTGGGTCACGTGTCCGGTCGTTGGGCCGGGCCGGTCCGAGTTCGGACCGAGCTAGGTGTGAAGGGGTGTGACCAAGTGATGTGACCCTTGGGTGTGAAAGAGTGTGACCAAGTAGTGTGACCCTTGAGTCCAAATGATTTGACCCTTGTGAAGAGGTGTGAACACACCTCTTGGGTCCAAGGGTGGTATCCATTGTGGGAAATAACACATCTTCTTACTCCTATAAATAGGAGGCCCCCATTTCACTTCTTGATTCAGAAATTCATTCAGAAAATCATGCAGAAATAAAAAAACATTAGATTTTTTTTTTCACAATAGTCATTATTAAGAAAGTCTCGAGTATCGAGTAAGTTCGCCGATAGCTTTTGGGTTGCTGTGCTGTAATCCTTAAGCTCGAAGTCGTTGTATCTTGGGAACGATTGTCGTTAACCGTGAACACTTGGATATGGGGCAATATCGTCTTACAGAGAAAGAGTCTAGCTTTTGCCTCAACTTAACATCGTAATTATGCATCTTTTGAATATATCTAACCGTATATTAACCAACAATGTTTGAAAAGTTCATCCAGCTCAAGCACTATATACCTTCAGCATCAGGACAAGAAACAACTTGAAATCCACATTATGGTTCTAATTTAACCAACAAATATATAAAATAAAATTATACACACTTTATTAGAATTAATGGCTTTTTCATAACAGGTCTTCGTTGGAATACCGGATAAGTTTATCTTCTCAGAATATTGACTATAAAATTATTATTTTGTTATCCTCATTTGCTTAGTTATGTAACAATAAACATTGCCATTTTGGAGCAATGAATATGGTTTAATGCCATTGATGGGTGCTGCATTTGAATTATTACAACTATTTTGGCCTCATTAGTGCACTGTTTGTTTCTCGTACATGTTGTAATTTCTTGCAGCTCCACTAACAATATTGATACAAAAGGTGTTTGGTTTTTCTCAGCAGTAGAAAACTTATTTCTTTTATAACTAAAATTGGTGTTAACAAAACATTTTGGTGATCTTGATGTTTTTTTTTGTCAAATCTTGTTGTTAGAAAGTATGATCATACGCACAATCAAGTACTGTTCATCTCAATGCGTGTCGATTTTTTATAGGGATGATGTTTTAGGATTTTAATTGTTCTCAACTTGATTTCTTTTTTCTTTAAAGAAATGTGTGTTCCTTATGTAAGCATTTGGAAAAAATTAAAGAATTGTAAAGTTGAACATAAGTGATAGAACTCAACATTGAGTTCCTTACGGAACCATGCTAGTGATGTGGCTCCATTAAAACACATGACATCTATTTATATATATAGGTATGATGATTGGTTGTTTGAGGAGTCTGGATCTTCTATTACATTTGGTGTTACATCTTGTGTTACATAACATTTAATACATGTCACGTATTAATTAGTGATGTCATTGAATACACGTGGCGTGTGGTGATTGATTTGAAATAGAAGATGTAACACCAAGTGTAATAGAAGATCTCACTCCCTCAAACAAGGAGTGAGTTCTTCTATTACACTTGGTGTTACATCTTCTAATCCACAAACTTAAGTTAAGGTGCCAAAAATATAAACTTTTGGACATTCTTGAATTCATATTTACATCACCAGGTCTAATACTAAAGATGCTAAATTGTGTAATAAATTTTATCAACTGAGGACCTAACTTGTTTCCTTGGCTACAACAGTTTATACAACATTCTTCACAATCAGTCCACACACAATTTTATTTGTTTAATTGGTTCCAAATTTCTGTTTTAAGTGATTGTTCATTTTATAATATAGTATCATAAATACAAGTGTTTTATGATGTTATTTGGATTTATACACCAAACTTGGTCTTCTAGATGCAACTCTTATAAATATTGGTGTGTTGGTCATGGGATTTAGTAGGATGTCAGAAATCCTATATTAAAATCATGAGGTTTGGAAATAATGATGAATTGAGAAATAAATTTATGTTTGATATAAAGATTATGCAAGAATGATTTTATTGTAAATGTTACGTCAATGATGGAAACGTTAATAGTTGTATTATTATGTTATTATAAAAAATGTGAGATGTTGGAAATCGTTGAATGACATGTCAATTGTTGTGGTGTTGGTAGGATTGGATTATACTAGATTTTAAATCGACATTTTTGAATCATAAAACAATTGAAGATTAAGATATTAAAATCTCAAATTCAAACGGGTGATCCACAAAAGCAAACACATCCTTAGACCTTAGTGTCTCAAGTGTAATATGAATATTTCACACCAAATTTACATATGAATATATTTCATCCAACGTAACATTGACAAAATCACTACTAAAATTGTCGTTTTCTCATTTGTCCAAAGTTGTCTTATGGCAAAAATGTAGGAAATGCAAGATTTGATCAAATATTTTGACAATAAGTTTTTATTTTTTTTTAAGATTATAATGATGATGATTGAGAGGTCTAGGGTTGTGCTAAAGTTGCAGTTGCTAAGGTAGGCTTTCATTAATCACAAGTAGAGGCGATATGCACCCTTTCTCTTGGACATGCTCAATCTTATGGTGCATTTCTTGTTTTATTTTCACACATTTTGTTCTTTTCATCATGCTTAGACATTGCAATGATAATTATTTTGGCCAAATATTTCCTTGACATGATAAGAATAAAATCGTCTTAGGCAATTGGGTATGATTAGAAATATCTTTAGAAAGAGACCTTGTTCGAATTGATATTTTCCATTATAATATGTAAACCGCCTAATTATTAAAAGAACCCTTTTCTATTTCAAAATTACAAATATCTCTACAGAAATTAAAGTTTGTTTGAGCTTAATATGTACAAACCGTACAATTTAAATAATTATTTGATGAGCTTTTTGTGAACTACAAATTAATTTATAAGAGAAACATTTTGTTTTTGTGTTTTGTTTTGGGAAATCTAGAATTTACTCAAATGTAAGATGTTCAAGAAAATATAGAATAATACCACTGTCATGTAAAAACAGTAAGATGCTTGCCCACATTTACTAATAATACCATTGTCAATTCACCCCTAAAATAATTTTGAGTATGGTGAAACGGGTCAACCCACAACCCACACTTCACAATTCATATATAAATTTGTGAAAATAGGTTTGATTTGTGGGTAAAAATAATCAATTTCACGGAAACTATCCGTGAGACTGTCTCACGCAAATTTTTGTGAATAATTTTAAATACCAAAAGTTACACTGATTTGTCATTGTATAATAAGATAATTTTAATATTGATAGTGTATAATTTTCCCAATTGGTTTACTTTTATCAAATGAGAAAGTATAGTTTTCATTTGACAAATTTCGTATAATAATTCACAATTTAAACGGGTGCATGAATTAAGGGATTATGGTAGGTTAGGTATATAAAATCCATTAATACAAAGATCATTTGGCCAAATATTTGAAGTACCTTCATTTTAAGGTTAAAATAACTGCCACATATCACACTATAAATAAGTTAACAATTAATATTTATTAAAAATAATAAAATATAAGATAAAATATCAAAATAAAATAGAGGATTCATGTTTAATACCTATGACTTTTGAGTTGGTTTCTCGTACACCCATCGCACGGTGCGATGGGACCGCGCACGGTCGTGCCCTAGGGCACGGTCGACCGTGCGCTACAATATAAAAAATCACATACTTATAGCCCTAACAGATATATTTAGAGTTAAAAATCACATATTTATGTGGCGCATTATCAATCGTGCCCCATACTGTGTGCTACACATGCGCTGTATTGTCGCACACGGTCGGACCGTGCCCCATAGCACGAGAAAAAAATCACCTACTTAGAGCTGAAAATTACATACTTAGAGCAGAAAATGATATATTTATACACTGTTATGGCACACGGTCGATCGTGTTTCGGGACACGATCGTGTACGGTCCCATCGCACAGTGCCACAGTCACACACAAGTTTTGACGATAACTTTTACCTTTTTCAAAAGTATGTGGTTTTCTTTTCCTTTTCTTCTTTCTTTCTTTTTTTTTTTTTGGGGGTGGGGGGGAGGGGTTGGTTAAGGAAAGTGAGTAAAAACCACGTTTGAAAATTTTATAAATAACTCAAATTTCAAAGATAAGCTTTAAAATTTTTACTTTATAAATTATAAAAAATAAAAAAAACATAAAGAGGTTTCCAATAAAAGGGTTGCAAGTACTAGTCACAACATCTATAAATATCAAAGGCTTAGAATAATAGAATTTACCTTTTCATATATTCGAAATTTAATTATTGATATTGTTATTTTATAGTGTATATCTCACTTAGCTTTTTGTATTTTACTGTTGTTTATTTGTTTTAGCGTAGTTCTTTTTATTCAAAAATAGAGTAGAATATTCAATACTAATATGATTGTTGCAATAATCGCGAGACCCCACATCTCCAAAAAAATGTTGTATATAATTGGTGCTAAAATGGATCACAGCCACTCGCTAGAGCTAAGGTCATAATAATTAAATTAAACCATTTTTAGAGACAATGAAGTGGGAACTTACCCACCCCTTATGCCCCAATTCCAATCCAAAATGACTTTTTTTTAATGATGTTTAAAAATTGGGTTTTTTTTTAAATTTTATTTAAGTGATCATCAATGTTATTGGATATGGTTCTTGTGTTCAAAGTACAGTATAATTTATTGTTGTTTTGATTATTTATTTAATAATATGTTGAGTTTGTTTTATGTCATGCTATTTTCTATAAGGTTAATTTACTTAAATCACAGTAGAGACATGTCACTCACTCACCTAAAGAATAATAGTGGGTCCAAGATTATCGGGTTTTAATTCATACTCAATACATTATGGGTTTGTATGTACACAAACAAGTATATGTGTGGTGATGAGTATGGTCATGTCCAATACATACTCGATCCGGTATGATATACTCCCTCCGTCCCACAATAAGTTTCTCACTTTCCTTTTTGGTCCGTCCCACAATAAGTTTCCCATTTCAAAACTTACTAAAAATAGCAAAGAAAACTTCACAAAAATTACAAATATGTCATCCCTTGTTTTGATAAGTAAGTGGGCCCTACCACTTTCCCTTCCACCTTTTTCTACTAAATATTCTCTCTCCTCCCACTCACATTAAAATACACATTTTCCTTAAAAACAACACCCAAAAAGAATTGGGAAACTTATTGTGGGACGGAGGGAGTATCTAATATTATATTTAGATATATATGTATATTTATTGATGTTGATCCAAGGCTCACATTACTTTCTCAAGTAGTTAAATAGGTTTCATTGTACTAGTGATGTATTAACTTATATAATTATGCTCAATCGAGAAAACAGTGATTATGAAGCATGTGTTATTGATCTATAGTTATTTTAAATATTATATAGACATATAATTTATTTCACCAAGATTTGAAACTACAATTGGAATTGATAATGGCCTAAAGGGGGGAGTATGTCAAAATCAAGAATAGTCTCAGCAAGATTTTTGAATTTCACTTATAAGAATAAAATATAGTTTTTATAAGAGTTGGTCTTATGTGCACTTGGTGCACATGCAATTTGGGTCGACCCTGTTTTAATCCGGATCCGCGTGTTTTCAATTTTGACCTTTTTTTTTTCCTTCAGGTTGTTACCTTTATGTTGTATTAGTGTGACATTTATGTATAAATGTGTGACTTTTATGTACAAATATCATGACATTTATATATTGTAACTTAGAAAAAAATGAAGATTTTCAACATAATTTGTACTGTATACCTTTATGTGATATCAATGTGACATTTATGTTATATTATGTCACCTTTATATACAAATATTCTGACATTTATGTAATATATGCATAAGGGTCAGAATATTTGTACATAAAGGTGACATAATATAATATAAATATCACATTGATATCACATAAAGGTATACAGTATAAATTGTGCTGAAAATTTTTATTTTTTTTCTAAGTTACAGTACATAAAGGTAGGGATATCTATATTATATATTAAAGCAAGAAAGTTGGCAAAAATTAGAAGATTGCCACTTTCCCGCCTAAAAATGTTATGACAATAAAAAAAACGTAAATCTTACTTGATAAGCTATTCTTTAATAAGAATAAAAAAAATATCAATCTTACTTTAGAAGCTATTCTATAATCTATATAAAGATAAGAGATGAAGAGAGAGATACATTGATTTCTCAAATCTATTTAAAACTAAAAAATGGAGAAAAATAGAGTGATTTCTCAACAAAAGAGAGATGCATAAAGAATGGAAAAAAAAAACAAGATATACAAAGAATGAAGAAAAAAAAAACAAGAAAAAACCGTAAATATAATTATTTCTCCAATCTATATAAAACTAAAAAAAATTGAAAAAATACAAGATTTGCTAAACATTCAAATGTAGAAAAATTCTTCCAGATCTTATTGTTTAAAGGAAAAAATAACAATAAAAATCGTAAATATAATGATTTCTCAAATCTATATAAAACTAAAAAAAAAAATGAAAGAATACAAGATTTGCTAAACATTCAAAGGTAAAAAAAGTTCTTTCAAATCTTATTGTCTCATATCTTCATCTAAGGAGATCCCACCAAATTGACTTTGCACACTAAACACAAATTGAACAAATAATTTTGAGAGACAAATTAAGAAATGACGTAAGAAAACTATAAATGATGATTCAAGTATGAGAATGGAATATACAAATTATAAAAAATATATAAGAAAAGATTAATTATTATGATTGAAGGAAATATTATTGTATATAATAATTTTAATTTGACAAAAATATAAATCAACAAAAATAATAATAATGTTTAAAAATAAAATTAACAGTTAAAATAATTAAAGTTATATGATAATTCGTATGTGGTACATGTTTTAAATTAAAATAATAAAATATGTTATGAATAACATGTTGGTTTATACAACTTAATTGTATTATTATAAATTGCAAATATTAACATAATAAATAATAAACCGCACATCACACGGGTGGACTGTTAGTTTGTACATAAAGATCACACATTTATAACATAAATGTATCAAACTCATAACATAAAGATATACATATTTCCCCAGAAAATGCAGAAAATAGTCTAAATGTTAGACGCCCTCTCCCCGACGTGTGTCGGCGCGTGGATGGCGGTGCTGGTACGTGGAAGACCATATCGGATCGGGTCAACCCAGATTACACAGATCTAAGTTCCGTGCACCAATTTCATAGGAGAATTTGTGTCTTTATAAATGATATTTCATTCTCAAGTAATATTTTAGATTTTCGACTTATTGTGTATAGAGTAATTTATACTCAGATTAGAAAAAAGATGTTTGCAAAGGATGTGCTAGTGATACAATTGCTAGTTAGTTTGATTGGGTTGAACAGTAGTAATATATATATATATATTTGATCAAATACGTATATGAAGAATGTGCATCGTGCGCACAAGATTTAAAAATTTTAATTTTTAATAATTCATATTATATACATAATTCTTTTCTCACGCTTATTTTTAATTTTTAATATTTCATATTATATACATAATAATATTTCATATTATACGCATAATTCTTTTCTCACCCTTATTTTTAATTTTTAATATTTCATATTATATACATAATTTTTTTCTCATGCTACCACTTTATATGAATCTTCTTAATTCTCATCTCAGACCTAATCGCTTATCAACATAAATCTTCTTCTCAATTCTCATCCCACACAAATGCCACCATGAAAATTTGATTATCATCAAAAGACATTTGTTAAAAATTACAAAATATGAATTACCTAATAAATAGGATAAATCCGCAATCAATTCTCAACAAATCCTCAAAATCAGTCATATTGTTGCCCACAATTAAAGAAAACAATGAAAAGTATTCAATTAATAAAAAAGGAAACAATGAAAAAATTTCAATTAATCAATTCTCAAAAAATCCCAAATCCTAATCAAGTTTAAGAAATCCTCAAAATCAATCATAAAAACTAAAATATGAATTGAGTAACAAAAATAATAATTTCTCAACAAATCCTTAAAATCAACAATTGATATCCTCAAACACAAAATTTGGTTATCATCAAAAGTCATTTGTTAAAAATTACAAAATAAAATCCTTAATCAATTCTCTACAAATCCTCAAAATCAGTCCTATTGTTGCCCACAATTAAAGAAAATCCTAAATCTTAATAAATGTTTAAGAAATCCTCAAAATCAATCATAAAAACTAAAATATGAATTGAGTAACAAAAATAATAAATTCTCAAAAAATCCTTAAAATCAACTAATCATATCCTCAAACACAATCATCAATTATCAAGAAGTTTTCAATCGATATTCTCTATTTGTTACACAATTCATATTTTGTAATTTAATTCATATAACATCATATAACTCAAATCATAATCATATTTTTTAATTTAATTCATATAACATCATATAACTCAAATCATAATCCTATGATAGTTGCAATTGTAGGATTCTGAGCTTGTAGACTCTCCGGTGTAACCGTGCCCACCCATTCTGGCCTCTTTTCAAAACCGTCCAAGTATTGGCCTCCAAGTATCCACCCATTCTGACCTCTTTTCAAAACCCATTCTGGCCTCTTTTCAAAACCCTCCAAGTATTGGCCTCCAAGTATCCACCCATTCTGATCTCTTTTCAAAACCCTCCAAGTATTGGCCTATGATGTGCCTCCAAATATCCACCCATTCTGACCTCTTTTCAAAACCCTCCTCCAAGTATTGGCCTATGATGTGCCTCCAAATATCCACCCATTCTGACCTCTTTTCAAAACCCTCCAAGTATTGGCCTGTGATATGCTAACTTTAAGGTTTAATATTTGGTCCAGACAGTGATCCAATCGTTACAGATATCTCTCTAAACTGTATAAAATCTGTAATGATTTTGAGATTTAATGCATTAAATACATCTCTTGTATACTTTTTAAAAGTCTGCAATTTTAAGGTTTAATATTTGGTCCAGTTGTCCAATCGCTATAAATATCTCTCTAAATTGTATACTCCTTCAAAGTCATCTGAGATTTAATGCATTAGTCTGCAATGATTCTGAGAGTTAATATTAGTGTCTATATACTTGAGAAGAATGTGATAACCAAATTTTCATGGTGTAGATGAGAATTGAGAAGAATGTGATGAGGGCTTAGGTCTATGTTTGGGATGGGAATTGAGAAAAAGATTCGTATAAAGTGGTAGCGTGAGATAAGAATTGTGTATAATATGAAATATTAAAAATTAAAAATATGAAATCTTAAAAAAGTGTGCACGATATCTTCATGTGCGTACCTGATCAAAGATATATATATATATATTTATTTATTTATTTATTGGAATTGATTATGTTTTATGTTTGGTTGAATTATTGGAGAACTTGAATATTTATTATTTTTCATGAAATTAAAGCTCACCAAACTCATTACACCGAATGATTACCGTTCATAAGAGACAATATTGAGAGATTTGAAAAATACTTACGTCGTCCCAGAACGGAAAACATAACATTTGAAAAACCACATATTCACAAAATGTTTATTAACCATCACTTTAATTAAGTAATCATAAATTCATCTTTAGGAGAAAAAAAAAATAAAGGATACCGCATATACATACTATTTTACCTTCACAATCAAAACAAAATTACATGACCCAACAGCAGTAAAAACTTGCATTATTCTCCAATCTAACTATGAAAATAAACTCTCCAATATGAACGAAATTCAATTCAGTCATTTATACACTTGAATGAGTTTTGAAACATCAAACCATATTTATGCAGCTGGAAAAGTAAAATGTTGTCTAAATAATGCAAAACTGGGCTTCAAAAACTAGACTAGATATAGTTACTAGAGTCCACGATCAATTATCCATATGTGCATCTCATTTCAAACAATTGAATGTATGTACCAACAGTTGAGATCATACAATATATAACTAACACGAGGCTCTACGAGTTTCACAAAACTAGCGATAATTTATCGAAGAATGAAGCTTGAAGCACCTTACTAGCTATAAACAAAACTTATCAAACTTACATCATGAACAACAAAACTATATATCTAAGTAAATAACTATTTACACTTACCTGCCCCCACAGCATCCCCTGTGGACTGTCTAATAAACCACATGCAGGACGGAAAACGAGCATCGAAAGGACCTACAGGTTTCCAATGGTGGTTACGAAGGGGACTAGTCTTCTGTAATCTCTACGTCTACCAAGCGCACAACTATCAAGAACTCGCCCGAGCATCAAACGGGTATTCTGGAGTGCTAATTCTTTTGGTGATATACCAGATTCAACTGCATTAGCTTGACCTGAAGGTGTCGAGCCAGGCCCATATCCTAGTCCCCCTGCAAACTGCAATGGCCCACTTCGAGCTTTGAAAGAGGTCTGAGGAGCGAGCATCTTCTCGTCCGTTCCGCCAAATCCATTCTCAAAAGATCCTGGATCATGTGGGTGGGACCCAGGCAACGAGCTACAGCTTTGTAAGAGTGCTTCGAGAACACTAAGAGCTTCCCAGCAGAGGGTACTCTCCACCAGCTGGGAGACAATTGCATACATGTGAGGACTCTGAGCAGCATCCACAGGAGTGTGCTGAAGCAAAGCCTTTAACATAAGAAGTATAACACGCTGATACTCAACTGGCCCTTTCTCCAGAAGCCGGAGGAGGTGGCCAAAAGCCAGAGCCGAGTGTTTGGGGAACCACTCGTTGCACAATAATGGCGACACGCAAGCAAGAAGGTTTTCTATGCCCTTAATCTCTCCCGAGGCATAAGCCATGAATACAGTTGCTAGCTCGTCCAACGATTTTGCTCGACACCATATTGCGATGTTGGTTGCAACAGTACAAGCCTTCTGGTATTGCTGCTGCAATGGCAAAGCAGGTCCGGCTGCTGCATCCTGGCTCAGGTGTAAGCAAAGCCATGGAAGTAAGCCGGTAATGTGCATCAAGAGGCGGGTTTCTGCATCACCAAATATTGAATCACATGAAGGCACTGTTATTTGAGAGAGAACCTCAATGGAGACACCATGACTGACAGTGGACATGAGTCCTTTAAGCACAAGGGGCTGCACTCCTTCGAATGCTGGCACCTTAGCAGTTGATGGTGATACATCGGAAGCATTCCTTGATTCCATCCGCTGGAACTCAGAACTATCTGATGCATTTGTGTCCAGCTCATCACGTGGCATGCTTGAGAGCAGCACGTTTTCTGTTGTTGTATCCCGGAATGACAAACGATCAATCACCCGAGAGAAAAGCTCAAGCACCTGGCAGTATACATGAATAAAGTCGGTGTGCATCATGGCAACACAGCCCCAGAAGAGTTGGGGATATAGTATTACTTTTTCAGGTTCCATATTTTCCACCATCACCTGCAAAGTTAACAAAATTTCCATAATAAAACCCAAAACTGATGGTACTGGGTTGCCCAGGCTCCTATGCAAACAGCGAAGGAGCGATACACATGCATCATTTGTGACACGTGGTCGTAGTGCACGGTATATTTGATGTGATCGGCATGCAAGGTGTCTTGACGTGCATTCCATAGCCCATTTAAGTGCTTCTACCCCCCATGTTTCCCGGAGATCTCCTTGGAAAAAGATTGCATCCACCATGCTCTGAACTAAAGCAGACAAGAGTGCTGCACTAGGGAGCTCTGTCCGGATAACTGTGGGGTCCTCATTCTCCCACATCATGCTACCCCTCTTTGACTGGACATATTTGATCAGGCTCACAACCTGCTGCTTGTTCTCTCCATCACTATGTTCGACATCATAGAGTTCTAGGTGCCGACCAGCAAGTGAATAAAGCAGGTTAACAAGGAGATGTTGGCAGTGTTCCAACACGATATCCTCTGAACTGTCCATCGAGACAAATGTTACATGAAAGAGCAGTGGCAAATGCTCTCGAAAATCCTCATCATTCTCATAGGCAATTTCAGCGAGTAGGATCAATGCAATGTCTGCCTGTGTCAATGTGTGTTGCTGATGGCCTTGTAATGCTGACTGAAGCTCTTTAGCATTGATACCGAGCGTTCCCACTCCTGAGTGCAATCCATCTTCCCCAGAATTCGGGGTGTCAATGAGGTAATCTCCACTGTCTCGAGATACATGGCGACTTCGTAAGCTTCCGGTTGAACTGCGCACTCCCATTAGTGGCCCGGACATGTTGACCAATGCTGGTAGAAGTTGGCCAGAGCGACCAGCAGTTACAGGAACAATGTTAAGCTCTGGAGGCATAGGAGTCAATGGGCCCGAAGCACTTCTCCCACCAACTGCAGCTGTTCTCCAGCTCAAGCTTCCACTGGTGTTCCTTAGTGGTCCATCAAGAGATCCACGTACAAGTAAAGGCGACATGTGAGGCTGGCTATCCACAATGGACGCAATTTGAGCAGCAGCAGGCGCCTGAGAGAATTCCAAGACAATGCCTCCCCCAGCATCACCTTTATTAGCACTAGGTCTCAATGGCTCCACAGTATCTTCAAGCATCCGCTGTGCCAATTGGTAAACCAAGTGATCAATGGTGCGCTGAGGGCAAATACGAGCTAAATATAAACTAACCCTCTTGGCAACAGAGAAGTATGTGGCAAATGCTCCACTTATTTCTGCTGATGCATTTGAATCACAATCTTCAATCCCTTTCGTGATCAAGAAATCCAGAACAGGACTTATGTTCCTAGGCTTGCTGGCTATTGTGCTCCACAACTTCTCAATTTCATCAGGAAACTGATCTCCATGGCGCCATGTTACATAATAAAGACTTTTCAACAATCTTTCGCTCCAACCAGAGTCCTTCAGTTTCCAAAAATTCAGATTCTCAATCCACGGAGCCATGCAGGTCAAAACTTGATGTTGTGCAATTATATCCACAGCATCAAGTTGCCTCTGCATGATTTCTTCACATAGAAGCTGGCTCAATTCTGGATGATCTTTAGCAAGTTTACAAGATAGTTTGTATTGGAACTGTTGATAAGAGTCGGGAAGGTTGCCAACAACAGCAGCTCGATAGCTTCCAGCGCCTTCAACACCATCCTCAGCCCATTCACGGAGAGAAAGTGTCTCAAGCATTTGAAGAGCATCATCACGAATTTGCCGAGATGGATCCACCACTTTGTAAAGGATCAAACTCAATAGTCTCTGAATTTCACATTTTGGAATCTCTTGGCGCATGTAAACTTCAGCCAACACGCTAAAGTAACCATCAGCTATTGCAGCATCGGAGTAATAGCACTGTGTAAAATGTACGCTTATCAGTGAGAATTGAGAAGGAAACATTAATGTCACATCAACACACAAAGTAACTATGTTTGAAAAATATGCCTCCCTAAGAAATGTTTGTTGAGTTAAATTTACTACCATCCTGGTGTTATGAGGAACTCAGGAGGCCATTACTAGCGAGCAAGATACAAACATCACATGTAATGAGTACAGAAGAACCGAATAAAAGCATACCGTGCATGGCCTTTTTTGACTAATTTAAACATCTAATTTAAGAGATGATACTTGTCATGCCACCTTGGAACACAGAAATGCAATTTTGTGTGTTCAAAACATGGTACAACAGAAAACCTGCTTTGTAGATAGTCTTGCAGACATGCAAACTGAATGTTAGTACACAGCAGGACTTCACGATTACCTGATCAATGCAAGCGGGAAATAAGTCCAAATTAGTGAGAAGTAGGTTTTTGAGAGCCAGTTTTGCCAAAGAAACTCGATGTTGACCACCTCTGTGCCTATCACGGCTGGTCACTCCCCGCCCAACATCTCCAGTGTATTTTGTATAAGATGGAGTTCTTGGATCAGCTGGTGAAAAACCAAAAGGTGCTCTGGGTGCAGGCTCAATAAATAGGCTATTGATCCAAGAAATCACCCGACCACTCATCTTTCTTGCATTGTCATCAAAGCAAGGCCCATATAACAGAGAGGCCATCGCATTCATTGAGGCCCATTGTATTGCTTCAACCTGTTCGCTCAATTCTTTGTCAAATGAAAGTTTATCAATAGAATCTTTTGACCTTGAATGCTGGCTAGATTTGTAACGTTCAACTTCACGTCGATAATCACTAACACCATCTTGATTCCATGAGCTGCCAGTGTCATCAGCCCAGGTAAGGAGAAGATCAAAGAGTCTCTTTCTCGTTCTAATATCAAATTTCTCCAACTTTGAATCAACAAATTCAGGAGCCAAATATCTTAGGACAAAAGCAAGTGCATATCGAAGAGGTTGCATCTCTTGAAAATTCTCTGCAGGCGCTGTCAATATCAGTCTAGTTGTTTCTTCAATGAACTTCAAGTAATGAAGGCGGAAAACTGGTTTGCGGCCTAACATACTAGGCCATATTTTTTCAGCAACTGTGCGGTATATATTTGCAATATGGATACGAAGTTCTTCGCGGCGAGACTTTTGACTCTGCACCAATACCAGTGACAAGAAGTGAAATCAACTTCAGAAGAACCAGGCAAGAAAAAGATGAAGAGTGTGTATTATATTTAGTTTGCTAGAATAAGAACAGAGTTTAATGGAAATTAATCAAGTTCTTTCCTTCCTGAAAGTATGAAGATAAAAGGTGATGAGTTCTGCCAAATCATGAAATACATGAACATGCCACTAAATTTGCTGACTTTTTGGATCCTAAAACAATCACACAAATATTTTCAGCAAAAGCGTAGATGTAATTCCTTCTAGAATAAGATTACACCAAGAAATACATCGCCAGCTCTAAGTGGAAAAAAAATATAAGCGCAGATATTATGAAATGTAGTGAAGGGAAAACCAAAGAAGGAACAAATAGGCAGAAATAAATTATAAACATTATCCATGGTGTTTTATCACGAAGTATACCTTCCACTTTGGTTTTCCCTCTGTTTCGAGAGAAACCTCATCTATAAATGATGCAAGCTCACTGAACATTATTTCACATATATCCAGATGCGAGTGACCAAGTGCCATGGTGGCTGCATGCTGCAGGGGGGAAATAGTACATATCAAACAACATATAATTGTTTATCCTTGTCTTCTAAAAGATAATAAATTGAAGGGGGTTCCTTGTGCGCAAGAGTTCTTATATAATGTCAATCTCCACACAAAATGCTAAAGTATATTTGACGAAACCAACTTCAAAGTTTAATGCATGCAACCGTAGATCATCATTTCTTAACTTTTGAAAACCTGTATGGAAGAATATTTTGAAAGAATACAAATTACTTAAGGAATAAAATCAGAATACGAAAGAGTATTCAGTAAGTTTTAGTACTTTTAATTACCCAGAGAGTCTTCATCCAAATACAGCAAGCATAGTATCATACTTGCAAAGCGAAGGTCTAGCATCTGCTATCAGTTTATGTTTCCCTTTTACATAGAAGCATTCCTCTATAATTTTTGGCTTTCCAATTTTAACCCAAGCCTCTTGTGCATTCTAGCACAATTATCTCATGAGAATTTATTTAATGTGTATTAATAAATTGGTAACTTCAGGAGATCTCAAAACTAGAATCACAAAAGGACGTCCTTAAGATAAAGAAATTGTGTATCTAGATCTCAAGGTTATTGTATCATTTACCTTTTAAAACTGTTAATATCTAAAAGGTATGCAAAGAGGAAATGCTAAATATTCAACCTAAAGATAAATAAAATTGTGCTGGAAGGAATGACCGCCAGGAAAGCAGCAGAACCTGTGGGATTCAAGTTAATCAGTCTCAGTTCAAATATTTACCATTTTAATTACTTCCGGTGAAGTTGAATAGTATATATTGTTTAGTAGCCTCATTTCCTCAATCTGCCTCAGCATTAAGTTGTATATATGCATTTGGTGATTAAAATCTACAAGTTTGACGTGAGTGAAGATTGCACCAGCAACTTTAAAGGCTTTGTTCTGACTGATTTTTATTGCATAAAAGAAAATCGATAAAATGATTTGGAGCTAAAGATAAAAAAAAAAACAATAAAACAAACACAAAGTTCCCATGTGCTAACTTCGCCATTAGTGAAAACATTGAGGAGAAATTGATATCAGTACATAAGACAGAGAGACATATTGAAAGATTGTAGGATTTAGGAAGCAGCAATTACTTACTACATGCAATTCAGAACCAGATTTGAGGGAAGGAAAAATCAGATGGAATAGATCTTTTGTTGCTGCTGAACCCCTGCCTTCTCGACTATCAAGTGGACACGAGCATGCAAACATTGCATACATGAGCCATTGATCCAGCTTATTGTCTGTATCCTGCGACTGATGAGCCTTTCCGCCCAATTCAGCCGGTGTGATATGAGCAAGACGCTGGATAACCTCTAATCTGCAACAGATGTTAAATTTATATGTTTGAATGCATAGGTCATGTTTTCAAATTGAAACAAACACGAAGGATCTAACTGATTAACTAAATCATTGTATTAACTATATAAACCAATGATGCTTTGTTTATTCTACAAATCCACATTTTTGTGGACGTCCATGTAAGTAGGTTCTGATCCCTTGTGTGTGCTGCTTCCTATAAGCATTCATTACATAACAGATAAATGCTAGAGAGCTAATTGCAGAGATATTTACTTACTTTGCTTCCCGAACAGAGCTGGGACAGAGTTCAGAAGCATATTTAACAATCTCACTTAGACATCGAGCCCATCTATACTTATCAGGACTCTCAAACAATATAGACTGGAGAGTGACATCAGGAGGTACAGCATCCGATTCTCGTTTCAGATCAAAAGGACGACCAGAATCCCAATAACAGCTCTGAACAATATCATCCTGTAAAAAACATGCCTCATAATTAAATCTGGTATTACAAGCAGAAGCACCTGAAAATGAAAAATCAGAATGTTTACCCACCCCATTCTCTTCTAGAACATCAATTATGAATATTGGTTCGGCTTCATTTTTCAAGATATGATCAGGCCGTTCTAGCATGGAAAGTTCCCGTATATCATGTCGTAAAGCACGGACACAACGCAACAACTCCAAAGCAGTATGCCTAATCTGACTATCAACAGAACTAAGGAATATAAGACCAACTGCATCTATCTCTGAAGCACGAAATTCAAGTGCCTCCTGAGGCTGATTAAAGGATGACCTCTTCAATCCCTCATTTCTCTGTAAACGCTTTAAGTCAAGAGCATCGCGATCTATCTTATCTTCGGATAGGCAAGCTCTCCAGAAACGCATGAGTTCAAGAAGGCGTCCCAATGATGTCTGGATGAGGAGAGGGAACTCATCTGGAAGACGTAGGATGAAATTTGCCATCCCTCTCATTACTGCAAAGCGGCGATGAGGAAGGTATCTCACAATCCGATTCAGAACCTGCACAGCTTCCTCGCGAACTCCAGGGTCAATACTGATGCCATGTTGAGGAATTATTTCTGATATTTTATCACTTCGGCCAACTTCTTCAATGAGATAGGGTATGCACTTCAGCACCGAGCGAAAAAGATACCCTTGAGACTTTTCTTTAGTAACAGCATCTGCAGAACTATTTTTCAGTTGTGTGTCCAGTTTGTGCAGAATATTCAAATTTCAGGAGGCAGTTAGAGAAACATATAAAGCAGACTTATGACTAAGTTACTCTCTCACATGTACATTGGAAGGTCCACAGTACATAGGTTGGCTCTAGGCCAGTAAACACTTTAACTCCAAACAGCCAAAAATAAGTTAAAATAATAAATGAATTTTAAAGTATATGCCAAGAAACAATTGATTGCTCTATTTCCAAGGAAAATCAACAAATACAAATTATTGTTTAAAAGAGTCAAATGCAGAAGTTAGTCCTGTCATGAGAAAAAAATTACTGAAGAAATGAGACAGTTAAAAATCAGTTGCTGTCATCTGAAATAGAACAGAACCCTCATTCACCAGTGCTCTTCCAAAATGAATGTCATGACGGACCCATTGCAACAGATAAAATTTCTTGCTTGGCTGCTGAGTATTTTAATCAAAGTTGCCTGGCAGCAGAAGATGCAGAAATGACAGTGACTAACTTCAATATGATTATTATAAAACCTAATTCAATTCAGAAATGCATTTCCAGTGTGTGCAAGCTACAACAGCCTGGATTAGAAATACAAATATCTTTTTCCTCTTTTTCAGAATTAGTATAATTAGATACAAGTTGGGATCTTATTTATGTTTTCACAAGTTTGAAAGGTTCTGGCAAAATCTCAAAAAAGTATGGGAGTTTAGTTAAGCTTTGTAAACCTAGATGGTTTTGTTACACACAAATGAAATTGTGAAGGAAAAAGATGAGTCAGGAAACAGAATAAAATAGAAAAGAAGAGTGTGACATGCGATATTTTGTATCTTGTATGTTGAGGAATAAAGATGCAAAGAAATAAATTGTTCCAAATTCACATTCAGCTCTTCAGCTGATAAAGAAAATAATAATGGAAATGAAAGTGAAACCATAGAAGACAAGCGTACCCTCATACAAAATAATCAGAGCTACTTGTTTTTATTTCTACATTTTCATTCAAGTAAACTGAAGAAACTTAGTAACTAAGTCAAGAATGCTTCATTTACAAAATTTTGTGTGGTTAGTACAAATGACTAGTCGTGTGGACAACCTGGCAGTGTCCCCAGGCAAACAGGAACACATGCGAGGGGTAAGTATTAATGAAGGTAGCAATGGAAATGGCAATGAGTGGACAATACCTATTGATGATAGGTCCTGAGAGTAGCAAAGGCAGTGGCAGTAGAGAGGAGGGAATAAGAAATAAATAAGGCACTGGTGTTCTACATAAAATCCAGGTTGAAGTAAAGTGGCTTTAAAAGATTCATTTTGCTCACTGGACAAAAAATAAAGAAAACAGTAAATTCTTTTGCAAGAGTTAGGTTATGAGCAACCCATGGTCAGTTAAGGAATATTGATAATTCCATCTTTTGAGAATGAGAATTCCCTAGATGATAGGTATTCCTCAAAATCAATCTATACAAAATGAGCTTTAGGACTCACATAAAACAGTTTCAGCCCATTCCCCTCAAACAGGTCTAGAAACATGAGCATAGACTGATAGACAACAATTGATCAACAAATTATATTATGACAAGCTGACATGTCAAGATAATACACCCTCACTGAATCTAGAAAACTGCAGAGCTGTAAAATATTACCTATTGTGGTCCTTGAAGAAGTAAGAAGAGCCTGACTATAGGTTTTATGGCAAGATCTCAAAATGGCTTCAATTGCAGCCTTAACTTTTGGGATGTAGTGACCAATATTATGAACTGCCAATACAGTACAAATATATTAAGCCACGAAATTTATTCAGAAGGTCAAAAAAAAAAAAAAAAGCATTTGTTAATAAATAAAACAAGTAATAACTACCGTGAAGAATTTCCAAGCCAACATGTTGACTAGTAGGAGACATGACGATGGCAAGCAGTGCACGAAGGCCAATGACCTTTGCCTCCGGACTATCTTGCTTCAGTAACTCCAATATTGTGTGGTTCATTGCAAAATCAAGGTTATGTTCCGCAATAGTTACACAGAATTCCACAAGTTTGTCATGTTGGACATCCTGAGTGAGCATTCCTTTCCTGAGGATTGTCAGAAGTTGAGAGGTGACACTGTCCAGGTAATCCCATACACGATTCGGAGGTTGTGCATCACCATGGACACTCAAGTAAAACCTCAGAACACGATGTAGGCAATCTAAGGCCATGAAGCGATGATTCTTATCCTGAAATATAAATACAAGTCAAATGCTAAAATAAATTCTTGAGACCTCAATAGCGCACATTACATTTGTAAACTTACCCTAAGATGTTTGTATAATTGTTCCATGTGAGGACCAAAATTACTGAGAAAAACATGAGGATCACCAAGACATAGGAGAAGTGTCACCAAAGGGTAACCAACCTAAAGAAAGAAAAAAAAAGCTCACGTCAGTCAAAATATCCAAGATAAATTTTAAAACTGACTCATTTGATTCCTCAATATAAACAAAGTGGACACAGATTCAAGCTCCTCAATAACATAAATTAACGAACAAGTTCATTGAGACATCTATAAGCTCCTCTATGGAAGCAGTAGACATCTTATTATATCTACTAAAGCTAAACTTATCCAACATCATTGAAGAATAAAACACTTATTTGTCAAGTATTAGTTTTTTTTATTACAGAACTGCCAAAAGAAATTAAGATCCAGTCAAGGATTCAGGAAATTCTGAACCCAGACTATATATTCATGATAGTACGGAATTATATCAGACATCAAAGAAGTAAATTAAATTAATACTTAAGAAGCAAGTAACCTATCCAAGAGAATAAGAAATCATATTTTAGAGAGACAATAGAATAAAACTGACAAAGGGCTGTCCAATTAACAAAGAAAATACATGGCAAAAGTAACTAATAACAATCGTCCAAGAAAAAATAATGCTGAGCAGCAACTCCATTTAGAATATAACCACTTTATTTCCAATTTGAGAAGCAAAATGATGCCAAAGCAATGTTGGATCTAATCTCAGAGACTCAGACTAAGTGAATGCCTGTTGAACAAAGCATTTGTATTTCTAGCAGGATTTGAAAATATGTCAAGAACAAAGTTCGCACCCCCAGGTTATAGCAAGAATAATACGATCAAGATGACATAAAGCACAAAAAGCTGTTCGATGTAGCCCCTACAAACTGAAACTTACTGCTATGTGTTTACTTTGTTTGTCCATCCAGTGCATAAGCTGCCCTCTTATTCGTGCAACAGCTTCATACCAAAAGGTCAGTGCAGGCTCAACACCAGAAGGAGGCCACTGACCTTTTCCACCATCAGCAAGTGGTGCTAGTATGTTTGAAAGCATGTTGCATAGTGCATGGTGAAGTTCACTTTTACGCTTGTGAGGAGCACGAATTAGAGGGTTGGCTTTTGCAACAAAGGAGGCTGATGCATTCAGTCCACCCTCTGTTTTCACCTGGAAATAATAATTTCATCATGCAAATGTTTTTGTAATGGCATAATCAGATGACAATAATTCACGCATACCCCAAGCTTAAGGTAGCGCATCCCATTGATAATACTAAGTGTTTCACTTCTTGCAACACTGGTATCAATTCGGCGAGTAGTAAGCTCCATGGAGAAGCGTTCAGTCACAGAACTAAATCTGTTGAGCCAACGGTAAAAGCACACAATATCAGAGTTTAGCATTCAACGTAGGATAAAGACTTCTTGAGCACATTATCAACCATTAACTTATTAATAAATGATAATGTTGAGGAACATGAAATTTTTGATAGTCAAGCTAAATAATCCAGTGAAGTGCAGAAATGATACACTTGATCACTCAAGTCTTTTGCTATCACATAAAAATATCTCTGATAGTTATTTCCAAAATTTGAAAGGGTAAAGTGATTACATAAGGAGCTCACAATTCAATGTATTCCTAAACCTTCATAGTTATATTGGCTGGAAGCTCTTAAGATTTCTTTCGTAAAAGAAATATTCATTTGATATTTCCTTATGGATGAATCAACCATGCTGATCATGACATTCACTGGATCCTCATAAACGAATGACAAAAACTATGCAAATTTAAATTGGCATGACCTCTTTAAATCTGTACATTTTGATAAGTGTCGGTATATCTACAGCATAAAAGGTGCTCAAGTTCACATCATTTAGATTTATAATAATTTCCAAGAAAATACATTAATTATAATAACCTAATGAAACAAGAAAACAAGAGTACAACCTAGTCAAACGTTATTCATTTCTCTTTTCTGGAAACCATGACCTTATTCACTGCTTCAAAAGGCATTTTCCGATTAATCTAGAGTTAAGGTCAGCGTAACTTGAGTGGCAGATGAGAGAAAACAAAGGGAAAGAAAATAAAGTTAGGAGCTGGGGAGGCTTAATCCTCACCTTGCTTGTTTATAGATTTGGAAGAAAAACAAGATAAAATATACAACAGAGTGGAACTTTGAGAGCCTGAGTGGAAAACAGTGTTACTTTCCGCATTCCATCATTCCTTTATTGAACTAATTTTGTGAAGAAAAAATCATCGTTCTCATCCTCTCTACTGCACTTTGATCCCTTTCCAATTTCAAAGCATAATCTTGGAAATATAGTCATAGCAAAAAACTTCTACATAATAATGTTAAGAGTAGAATGTCTAAATGTTAAGATGTGAAGCTGAAAAATATCTCAGCACAAATTATGCTAAGCTTTTCCCTGGGTTTCATTAACACAGTGTGATTACCATCTAGCATAAGAAGCCGGATGTTTGGATCTCAAAGCAGTCGAGAAAAATTATTGGAAAGAAATTACTGAGGCAATGAATTCTGCTGTGCAGTACTGAAATCGCAATTGGTGCACAGCATATCAATACCACTTATATAATATCACACTAAGATCCGCAACTAACTTGACAACAATAGTTCTGACCTGATACGTGATAAAGCGCCGAGCAGCTGTGCAACTAGGTCCAGAAGAAGTCCCCTTAGGTCAACAAGGGAAGGATATTCGACTTGGCTAACAACCCTGACATTAGAAAACATTGAGTAAAATAAACTAAAAAATAATAAAGGGTGTTATTCCAATCATCCAATGCAATTGAGCTACAATGCATCAAGGGTAAGTTTAAATTCAGCCATTGAGTGCAAGAAAACCTTCAAGGTCGTTTCAGCAAGTAGTATTTCTCCCCCCCCCCCCAATACCATGCAGCTTTCGCTTACTGACGAAGAGAACAGGGTTTGTTTGGGGATACTAGAAAATCGAGGCTGTAAAGGAAATTATCAAAACCAAAAATATGTATGGAGTCGCACAAGCTCACACACACATACATGAAAATCCAATAAATGAGCCTAGGCATCCTTTGATAAGCAGTTTGCACAGTTCCAAATAAAATTTAATGCTAAAAATTTCTCACTTTAACCAGAAAAGGAAGATATATTTTTCAAAGGTGGCCAGCATTCACCACTAGATATGTATTGGATTTTTCTATCCTATTTTCCAGCATTTATGCCGCCTAGGCATACCATCAGAATCCCTACACAAAAAGAGAACACCAAAATAGCTATTACATTTTCAACCTCACAAATTTTCTAGTGTCTGAGGAGATACAACTAACAGTCTTCATTTAAAGTCATCCTTCATATCAACTCCAACAACACTAATCACAATTACATCGGCAATATGACATATTTATGTGACAAAGTTGTACATTTTTATTCTGCATGGAAAGCCAAAAATAAAATAAAAAATCAACCAACATAAAGATATTAACCCTATGTTGAAACTTGAAACACATGCATGCACTTAATTCATGGTTAATACGACAGCTAAAGGTGTTGAAATTGTTGTAGAAGACAGAATCTGTAATTTACTACATCCCTCATTTTTTGGAGTAAGCTAAATCATTATTACCTGTCTGCATTAATTAGCCAGTCGAAGACAAAGTTTTCAAGCCCAATCCAAAGTTTTTCTGCCAAGGGAGGACACATGTTAGAACTTTCAAAACATCTTTCCTTGTTTGGGGCTGGCAATGTGGGAGAAGACCAGCCATAGGGAAGACATATGGCAAACGCTATATCAGTATTTTTCTGAACCAGATTCTCTTTGACTGGTTAAGGATTCAAAGGACCACTAGAGCATGAACAAACCTGTAAGTCCTTCTTGTGGGCAGCACTCAACGAAGCGAATACATGCCGAGCAAAAAATGCATTCCACAGCTAGCTGCATAATGACATAGCACCATAAAACTCGAGTTCATTTGAATTGAATTTTCTGAAAAGGTCTTGAAATTTATTGCATTAAGATAGAAAAAGGGCAAAAATGGTTTTCTCGGAGAACTATAACAGAAATTTGATCTTCAGTAATCAAAAAATTTCCAGCATCAATATTATCAAATATCATATATTTCTGGCATAGAGTTTGGTCATTAATCATATTTGCTTGCATCTTCTTCAAAAGTGTCTTTTTTATGCACTTACTCAGAGTTATCAATCTACCCAACATGCATCAGACCAATAATAATGTAAATCAACTACAATGGATAAAAGATAGCCAAGGGAACCATCATTATCAAAGAAACCATAATGCTCCAGTCACCAGTTTCACAAGTTAACACAGTTACAGGTGCATTAACAAAGACATCTTAGTCATATAGTTCTGGAATAGCTAATAATTTCCCACTGTTCTCAAAATTACCTTAAGAAGCAAGAGGTAGAAGCCTCAAAAGAAGCGAGACTGAGAAATTTCATTAAGTCCTTCTCTAAGATGATAGTCATGAAGATAAACATTTTCAATGTGCACAAAGGCCATGCCACTAAATGCCAAATACATAGTATAGTCTTAATTCCCTTGTTGTGTTTCAAGCACATCAATATCAAATAATCCAACGTCATATCAGGAACTCATCATACTGTAATCAATTGTTAGCCATATGAATGTAGAATGAATTCAAACCCAATTTTCCTCCACACAATGGCTTTAAGAGCACAGTACTCAAAATTGCAGTTATCAGCATACACTAACAAGTCACAGATACAAAAAAAAAAAAAAAAGGAACAAATTCCCTCATGAAATGAGGAAGGTGCAACTGCAAGTGTTACTGATTCATCAGACTGGAGAGAGACAAACCTTTCTTTGAAATGTTGAGGCATCATTTGCACCTTTTGGAGATTCACTGCGCAATAACCCAAGAAAGAATCCTTAGGGACAAATTATGTATATACTGATGTACAAAAAATAAAAGAAAGAAAGAATAATGGAACCAAATTGTCCAAGTCACTTGGTCAATTGAACTGCAAGCTAAAGAGATTGTAACAAAAGGTGTAACCATCATATAGGTGTCAGCATGGACGCCAGCCAGCTATTTTAATTGTGTTTTTCTTTTACTTTTACTTTTAATTTTTTTTTTTTAGTTGTGCCATGTATTGTATATTTGTACTTGTTTATTATACGTTTAAAAGTGTAACCAAGCCTCCATATTACAGATTCAATTGATATTGTTTAGATTTATCATCTGAAACAGCTAAGTCTGGGCTCAAGTTAAATTTAACAGGCTAAACTGTTGTAGAGGAAAGGTTTAGCTGTTTAAGATGTCGCGAGAAACTTAGAGATGGATTCTGAATTTGGACAAGATAAAACCAATAATTACCCTAGAGTTGGTATCTGGGACAGTTCATCAGTCAAGAAGGTGATAGTTTCAGCCCAGCTAACAAACAAAACAAACTACAGTGGACTGGGTATGATTATCTTCCTAATTGTTAACCTATTATCATTGCCAACATTTAGATGAACTCATAATACCAGGATGATACATCACAGAAAAATTTCCAGATTTATAAATTAACTACAAGGCTGTACTGCTGGCATTGCAATCATCTATCTCAACCAGGAAAAAATCAGTTCTTCATTCATTTTAAGCAAACTATTAAAACATCAGTAAGCTTGCATTCATTACCATTTACCCATTATTTCTAGACTTGTGCATGCGAATCTAGCACTTAACATCTACAACACGGGAGCTTTTGATGTTCATAAAACATTTAAAAGTTGATTTCAACATAATTATTCAAAGGCAAATCAATATTTAAAAGGGCATAACGGAGACTGACTTGGTTCTCAAGATTCACCAGACATCACACAATGGTGGAGAAACCTCACTTTCCGAGTCAATCTCAGATGGAATATATTTGGAACATTATGAGATTACTTCTCTGTAGTGCATAAATCACTTAATTTAGGTAGTAATAAGGTCCAACTGTCGAGCTTGTAACCTACTATAGCCAGATTTCTAAAACCTATACAGTTTACAACTTGACGTTGTACTTTACGTGCATTCAGTTGAACTTCTCTGAGAGATGAAGAAACAACCAGAACTTGAACATTTCATACAAGCTATGCAAACAGGTATTGCAGACACATTTTAAACTACTTTTTTTATAAGAATTGTATTTGTCAATCATATAGATAGAAAACAACTGTCCTTAGCTGCAAGTTGACGTTAGCAGCTCATTGGACAGGGTTATGCCCGGAATATACAGGAAAAAAGGTGGAGGTGGCCAATAGAAGCCTAGCACCTATCTGGGAATTTTTGCGACACTACATATTTGAAGCAAATTTAACCCTAAAAAGTAACGGTTTCCGACGAGCTACTCCTAGAAACAAGGGAAGTAAACCATCATGCACTCAGTCAAAATCACATGATAGAGAATCTACATGCAGCATGATAATATCAATCTGAGTGAAAGAAAAGCAGAAGAACTAGTCAGCCACAGACAAACTTCTGCTATCTTCTTGTCTGCATGCAGAGTCTATATGAAAAATGAACTCAATAGACAGCATCGGTGCCATGTGGAAGGACTACATTCAATAATACAGATAAAAAAAGATGGTTTATCAAGTTTACTGGCTCTAAAAAAAGCATCAGCATTATAGAAAAGAGAAACCTTTCTCTCCATCGTAAAAGCGCTTCCAGTAAAGGTACAGGTGTGTGTCGAGCCACCATAGCTAAGGAATCTAGTACTTGCTCATAAGCCGGATCTGATGGCCGAAGATACTGTCCATCCTGCAGATAGTTTCACCATAAATAATCAAGTAATCATTGCTAATTATTAAAAGTACAATTCTCCAAGAAAAGCCGGCATGACGTGTAGACAGCGTTAACACTTAACGTCATGAAAAAATCTCAAAAACACTATACTCACCAAGATTCCATAAATCTTCCTCTCTTTTCTCAAGGATACCCAACCACTTTCTTAATAAATATTTAGTTGGTCCCTTCCTTTCATTTATTTAGCCTATCAAACATAACCCTCCTTACATGTAATACATCTCACCAACAGAGAAATATCAACTCCTCCACCAATCTCGAACATTTAGTAGATTGTGTATGTTATTGTACATCATAATTCAACTCATTGGAATGAGCAACTTTGAGTGGAAAAAATTATGATAATAAATATAATTAGCTCCCACTAGCTGTAATGAAAATAGAAGAACCCAATCATTAAATTATCACGCACACAGAGACACACACAGAATCAGAATCCTACTTGAACTTGAGCAGTTTCAATGCGACGCCTAGCAAGAGGCAGGAACCGCTGCAGCAGCGCATCAACAATCAGCTTCGCCGCACTCCCTGCCTTCATTTCTTCCTCAACTTTCAACCAGCAAAATGCTCACACTTCAAAATTTCAGCTCAGCCCTAACATTGCTTCTCCCCAGCCTTGATCCCATACGATTCAACTGCCAAAAATCGACCAGAAATTCACTCAAGAAACAAAGAGAGCGTAAGAATTCAGATTCAAACACTGCTCTCAAATTATGTTCGATTAAAGAGATAAACACCTACATATTAGGCATATAATCATTCAATTAGTTAGGATTTGTAAAATCGAGTGGAGAAAAGGGTTTTAGATTGTACCTTATGCGAAATAAAGTAATGATTTGTTCTTCATTTACAGCTTGGAAATTCTCTTTCCTCTTCTTCTTCCATTAAGATTTGCTATTGGGCCAAAATCGACATGGATTTTCTGTATTTCTTTTTGTGTGTTTTGCTGTCGTACGGCTGTTTTTGGAATTGAAGATGCGGGTCAAACTATGTTGCTTCATCCGGGTCGGGTCATGATAAATTAATCTGCAAAAATCGAATCGAAAATATTTCATAACACCACCAACTTCCAAGGTACCACACTAGCATTGCACGGATTGTCATATATTTAGTTAATTTTAACTGTTATATTAAAATTTTGTTTTTAATTTATTTCTTAAATAATCTAAAAGTTTTATTTAAAAATTATTTTATTAATTTTCTAATTTGTGATTTATTTATTGTCATGTCACTTCATATTTGTAAATTTTAGTTTAATTTTTACTTTAAACACGTATTTTACAACTCCAATATTTTAGTTCACTACTGTCCAACACTGCTGCTTGAGATGGGGGTTAAAATTTTTATTTTTTGCGTACATTTGTCAAATCTAAACATTTTTTTATATATATAGTAAGAATTTAAAAAAATTAATAAATAAAATGAAGGAGTTTATTTTAATTTTTGCTCAAATAATTCAAAATTTTTATTAAGAAAACATTTTATTAATTTTCTTATATGTATATTAATTTTTTTCATTCTCATTTTTATTTCGCATTTGTAATTTTTATAGTATAATATTTACTTAGAATGCATATTTTTTTAACTTCCACATCTTTGTTTACTACTATAGATATGAAACTACTACAATTAAATTTAAAAAAACTATAATCAAATGCACCAAAATTTAAATATTTAAGTTTGATTTTTCACTTTTCTATATGCAATATACATATTTATACACCACCACCACCACCACCACCACAACAACAATAATAATAATAATAATAATAATTTTTTATTATTATTGTTAAAGATATATTGTAAAAAATAATAATTTCTATAGAATATATTGAAAATAAATTTTAAATGAAAAAGTATTTAATTTGAGATTATGGACAATAAAAACTGAATAGAAATTATTATCTTTATATTTAATATGTGATTTTATGAAAAAGATCAAATCTTTTATTAATTTTCATCATTTTAGATAAATATATGGATTTTTATTGAAATTTATAATTCAATCAACACAAAAATATCAATTATTTTACTTGTCATCAATTAAAAAGATATTTTATTTCTATATAGAAAATAACAAATTAAACATCATATAAATATAATGAATTTGATATATTGTGAAAATATAAATTTAAAATAAAAAATTAAATTGGAATTTATTATTTACAAAATAAAATATAAACTCAAACTCACCCACCAGTCTCAACCCCCTCCTCACGTCCCCCAACTAGGGATGGCAACGGGGCGGGGATTCCCTGTTCCCTACGGGGATCCGTCTCGAACAGGTAGGGGAATCCCCGAAATGCACCCCGCGGGGCGGGGACGAGGCGAAAATTCTCCCCGATTAACGGGGCGGGGACGGGGATTGTATTCCCCGTCTTGCGGGGATCCCACTCCTTCCCCGCAGGGCCCCATGAATATTATATATATATTTATTTATTTATTTATTTATATTTAATATAATATAATTAATTATTATAAAAAATAAATTTTATGAGGACATTGATGAAGAAGTTGTAAGTAATTTATTTATTTAAAACGCATATCACTTTTATGTATTTTTTTTCTTAAGAAATAATAAATTATTTTTTACTTATTTATAACATTCTAAATAACTCACTTTATTGAACTTTCTTGTATGATATTTAAGGATGATATCACTTATATGGAGAAGTCGCATGGAGATTGAAGATGTGGGTTCATTGAAATACGAAGAATGATGGAATTTAATGAAGATGTATTAGAATAATTTATTTTCATATTTTAACCATTTGGATTAAATTGTGTTTTCATCTTTTATTCGGATTATGAGTCATTTTTTATGTTTTTGTTGACATTTTACTTATATGTAATTGTATGGATTGTTGTTATGTATTAATTTGTACTTAAAAAAAAAAGATGGAGCGGGGAATCCCCACGGGACGTGGGAGGTGGGGAATTTTCCCCTTTAGTGGCGGGGATCGGGTGGGGAATTTTTCCCGTTAAGTTGGCGGGGATGGGGATGGGAAATGCTCCCCTAGCCTCGCCCCGTCCCGTTGACATCCCTACCCCCAACACAACCCTTATGTAGCTTTTAGATGGCATTTAAGAACTATAATATAATCTCTCTCTCTATATATATATAGACATGACCATAGCTAAAAATAGTAGGTCTAATTTTCCTGTCCATTTTGTTTTTCAAAAATGGAAACTAAGAAAAATAAAAAGGAAAAGAAAATAGAAAAAATATATATATGTGATTGGTAGGCAAGAGTGGGAAAAGGGAGGGTGTCTATTGGTGGGAGGGATATATATATATATATATATATATATATATATATATATATATATATATATTCTATAAAAGGTTTTGAACTACCATAATTAATCATTATAAATCAATTTTTAATGTATAATACATCAATTTAATCATCTTTAATTTGATATCCATTTCGCATATAAAGGGGTTTGATTGATTTTATTTGTTTAGAACTTTTTTTTTTTTTTGAGAATGTGTTTTGAATGATTTACTTTAAGTATTTTTTGTAAATTTAATACTTTTCAAGAAAATATGATTATATTTATTATAAGTTTATAAAATTTTATAATATTAAGTATACCTATATATAAATATATTTTTTTTACTAAATATCTATATCTATTTATATAATAGATAGTTAAGAATAGAAGATCTATTTTTTCCTTCAAAATAATTTTCCTTTGTCTTTTCAATTCCATGCCTCATTAAACATTCTTTGGAAATAAATATAATTTATAGTCAATTTATTAATTTGAATAACTTAATAATTCTCAATTATTTGTATAAATGATATAAAAAATCTTATAAAAAAATTTGACAACCTCGAAAATTTAATTTTAGTTTTCATGTTCTCAAGTCTTGAATAAATAACAAAATCACATGTTAAAGGTTAAATTTACAAAAAGATAGATATTTGGGAAATAATGAAACAAAAAAATTATGAAGTAATAATAATAATAATAATAATAATAATAATTATTATTATTATATTATTGTTGTTGTTATTATTATTATTATAAATTATATATTTTACAACAATAGATAATAAACCACGCATCGTGCGGGTGTATTACTAGTTTTTTCTAAAATCAATAAATAATAATATTTTATTGTAAAACTTTGGATGGGAAAATGGCAAAATTGTAATTTCTTCCAAATGTCTTCTTTATATATATATATATATATATCAATCTTGAATATTTTTTATGACTCAGAAGATTAATCACTATACATTTCTTGGACCATATCAAATTACTATGTATAATAATTTAATACATATGTATTATTTTTCTTGTTATCATATGTAACACAAAGATTTTTTATATACATTTACCAAGATTTAATGATTTATAATTCCTATATTTAAAAGATTTTATGAATGAAGCAAAAGGATCTAATCATTATTTATTTTCACCCATAAATTGAATTAAAACTTTGAGAAGTCAAATTGATATAATATTGAGGACAATTAATTTAATATGTAGTTAAAACTTTTTAATAAATTTGATAGAATAAAAATATTTGTTCTCATTTATTTTGGTTCTTTTTAAATTTCAAAATATATAACTATAGATAATCAAATGTATAATTATATACCCTATCATTGTTTATATTTACTTGATTTTTGGTTTTGAAAGTATATACTAATCTATAACACCATCATGATTTGCTAAGAGCTTCTCCAACCCTGCGCTAGTTGCTATTCTAGCGCAGGGATTCAATCTCCAACCCTTCGCTATCCTCTGAGTTAAGGTAGCGCAGAAGCTCCGTTTTGTCCGTTCTGCGTTACAAGAAGAGACGGCCTAATCCAGCGCTTTTTTTTTTATTTCTTTTTTTTATTCAAATTTTATATGAATTTGGGCTTGGGCTTTCCATTTTTTCCTTTCTTTTTGTCCAAACAAGGCTTGGGCTTGGGCTTGGGCTTGGGTTTTAATTAAATTTATTGTATAAAAATTTTAATTAATTCAATTAATTAATTAAATTCAATTTAAATTTGATTAATGTGTTAATTAATTCAATTAATTAAAACTTAGTTAAGTTAAATTTATTCAATGAAAATTTAAATTAATTGAATAATGAAAAATATAATAAACATAGAGTAATATTGGAGAATAATGAAAAATACATAAAGTTACATAAAACATAAAATTACATTAATGAAAAACATAGAAATACATAAAACAATAAAATAAAATATAAATCCTAATAATCTGAAAGACCACCTTCGGACCCTGACCCTCCGATATCTCTAAAATATTCTCCAAACATATTAAAATTAGGTGGTGTTGATTTATCCTCGTCGGCCCTCTTCTGCATAATTCTTTATTGTTCTAATCGTAAAAACTCACGTTGTTGAAGATTCTCGATGCTGGACAAATTGACTGTTAATGTCTTGTTTTCCTTTGCTCGTAGAATTTCCTGTTGCAGCTGAAGTTCACGAGCTCTCAACTCGTGACTATTCTTTAATATTTGACTCAAGTGTTCATTTTGGTCATATATAGATTGAAACTTACTATGGTTGGCATCGTTTTGTTTCTTTTTCATTTTAGATTTTTTCACACCCATGGGTCTTCTTGATGTAGTACCACCGCTACCATTACCGCAACCAGCACCGCTACTGTTGTTTTCACTGTCTAAATTGATAGAAAATGAAGATAAAGAAGGTTCAGGAGAAAGAAGTGGTTCATTGGATGAAGCCAACATTTCGGCTTGTAGAGTCGGTTATATAGCAGACCACACATGATCAAAGTTGAATCCACCCTCATATCCTCGCTCTCCTTTCATCAATTCTTCAGCACGATTCTTCTACATATTTTAAATAATATTGTTAAAATCAATATTTAAAATAACCAAAAAAAAAGTACTCTTAAAACTTACAATTATTTCCCAATTTGCACCACTTGGATTGGTCATTTGTATTTGGTGCACACATCCGTTGAATTTTCTACAAAACTTGAGAATGTTTTTCCATCGACAATATAGCGATCTTGAATTATGATCTGACATCCTAGAGCTTGGTTTCTCTGCATTGTATTTTGTAACAATACGATCCCAAAAGGTTGTTTAAGACTGATTGATACCCACAATTGGATCTTGTGAAATTTCAAGATAAACACTCACAAGGTATGAATCTTCAGTAGGAGTGTAATTAGTTGTGCGCTTAGGAGGCATTTGAAAGAAAATATGTAAGCAAATAAGGATGAATCGTAGAAGTGTGTGAAATTAGTGAAGCAAGGAGTCATATATTTATAGCAAATTTGAAGGTTCAGATTGAAAGTTGCTATCAACTGCTCATATTGAAAGCACAAGGATTGTGTTTTATTCAGCTTTACACGTGTAAGACTCAAATTGAAAGTTGCTATCAACGGCTCATATTGAAAGCACAAGGATTGTGCTTTATTCTGTTTTGCATGTGTAAGGCTCAGATTGAAAGTTGCTATCAACGCCTCATATTAAAAGCACAAGGATTGTGCTTTTCTAACCCTCTATATAATGAGTACATGCTTCAACCATATCTTCACATCAATCAACATTTCACCTTTCACATTTTGATATCCCTTTTTCAACCCCCACAAGCTCACATGTCAGCTTCTCTTGTTTCTTCTGGTTCTTCAAGTTCATCTGAAAATGAACTTCAAAAATTATTACGCAGTGGTACTCTCGATCCAGAGGACCAAGCTGTTGTGTCTCAGTTGTATGCTAACAATTGCTGGATGGTTGAATATTTGAGACGTCAAAATGATGAACCCACCCATGGAGGCTCAATTTTGGGTCATCGTACAATATTTCGTGATCGAGCCACAGGAGCTGCAAATCTTTTCAGAGACTACTTTTTTAAAAATCCAACCTTTAATGAAGATCAATTTCGTCAGCGTTATTGAATGTCCCGAAGTTTATTTCTTCATATTGTTGATGTTGTACAAAATCATGATTCATATTTTCATCAAAGTCGAGATGCAATTGGGAAACTTGGATTGTCTACTCTTCAAAAAATCATTGCTGCATTTCGGATACTAGCGTATGCAATGCCTGCAGATGCAACTGATGAGTATATTAGAATTGGAGAATCTACTGCAATTGAGTGTGTCAAAAGATTCAGTCGTACTGTTGTGGAGATATTTCAGGAAGAATATCTAAGAACACCAAATGTCAACGATGTAGCAAGATTAATTCATATTGGTGAGCAACGTGGCTTTCCAGGGATGTTGGGAAGTTTGGATTGCATGCATTGGAAGTGGAAAAATTGTCCTACCGGAAGGGCAGGATGATATGCTGGTCAAAGTGGATCTCCAACAATAATTCTTGAAGTTGTGGCTGATTATGATTTGTGGATATGACATGCTTATTTTGGGATGCCAGGATCAAACAATGATATTAATGTGTTGGAAATGTCTCCCCTTTTCTCTAACCTTGCTAGAGGTATTGCCCCTCCGGTAAATTATTTCATTCAAGGAACAGAGTTTAACATGGGGTATTATTTAGCTGACAGTATATACCCTAAATGGTCAACTCTTGTGCAATCGATTCATGCACCAAGTGGTCCAAAAAAGAAATATTTTGCAATGAAACAAGAAGCATGTAGGAAGAATGTAGAATGTGCATTTTGAGTCTTACAAAGTTGATTTGCAATTGTGGCAAATCCAGCACGTCTATGGAATAAACATCATTTGAAAGATATTATGACTGCGTGCATAATAATGCATAACATGATAGTTGAGGATGAACGAGAACTGGATGCTCCAATTCAAGATGTAAGAAAAGTACAACCTCCAGATGTCGAATTAGCTTAAAATGAAAATGCACGTTTTCAAAATTTTATGACTCGATTTAGGCAAATTCGATCTTCAGAAGGTCATTTCACACTACGAAATGCACTAATTGAGCATTTGTGGGCAAAGTATTCTAATTCAGACAACTAATCATGTTTATTTATTTTATTGCACTTTTATTAATCATGTAATATGTATTTTTATTTCATGTAATATGTATTTTTATTGTATTTTTATTTCATGTAATATGTATTTTTATTGCACTTTTATTTCATGTAATATGTATTTTAATTACATTTTTAGTATCAATAAATTTAAAAAATGATATTAAAAATAAAGTAGTGCTGAAAGTAGTGCGAGCTGTTGGAGAAAAGATGCTGATTCTGCACTAGAGTAGTGCAAAACCTGCACTACTTTAGTGCAAGCTGTTGGAGATGGCCTAAGAGTCAAAATACTCCCCTCAGTAGCACATTATCTTCAACGCTAGTTTAGAGATCTGAATAGTGTTGCGCTAGCTTGAGTGCCACATTGTTTCGGTGCTATTCTTTTCCTTTTTTAGTCTATCAATTTTCCCGAATGACACACAACCCTCTTTTGGGTTAATTTTGTATGCTAGTCTTTTTTTTTAACGATTGAATTTTTATTTTTATTTTAGGTTTTTTATTAATTTGATTTTATAGATATTACAATCTACAAACTACACATGATTGGTTATAATCAAATCTGAGATACTAAGTTGTAAATTTCTTATTCCAATTTATTGTATTTTGCTTCTTCTTCTTTTAAAAAACAAAAGTTATTATTGAGAACATCATTTATATCTACTCATGTTAACATGTTTGTTATTTTGATGGGTATTTTGTTTTGAATAGATTTGTTAGTAATTTAAAGAATGTGGTTGAAGGAAAGAATAAATAAACAAATAAAGTATGGAGCACATTAATGATTGTGGTATTCTACATGAGCATTGGGCACAATGAATTTAGTTCATAAATCGGAGATTAAATTTGTGCTTGTAATACATTGATCACATATCATTGATGATCCATCAAGATACAAACAACCATGAAAATTTGAGGTTAGTTAACCACTATCATGAGATTGTATCACAAATAACTTATATTTCTTTTTTCTTTTTTTTACGGACGTAATTTTTTATTTTTGCTTTTTATTTTTATTTTTTATCTACTAATTTATTTATTTTTGTTTTTACATAACTTACCTATCATTCTTTTTTATCTTATTCCATTTTTAAATAAACTTTTTTTCTTATTCATCTCAATTTCTTACTTATTCTATATCATTCTTTCTTATTTTATCCCATTTTTAGATAATATTTTTTATTCATGTCAATTTTTTTCTTATTCTATATCATTCCTTTTTTTTTTTTTCAAATTCATCTCATTTTGTCTTAATAAATTTTCTTATTCTATATCATTCTTTAAATATTTTTTTTTTCAAACTCATCTCATCCTTTCTCAATAAATTGTCAATAAACTCATCTCAACTGGAGCTGGATGTGGGCTGGAAAGGTGAGGGTTTGCATGGGGTTTGAGTGTGTGTGCATGTGTGTTGCTGTTTGGGGGCGGCGCTGGTGGCGCCACCGTGAGCTGCTGGTGGCCGGCACTGGTGATGCGCCGACGAGGTCAGAGTGGTGGTGGCCGGCGGCAGGTGGCCGCCGGCCAAGGCTGTGTGTGTGGTGTGTTTCATGCATGTGTGTGTGAAGAGTGCGTGTGTATATATATATATATATATATATATGATGTATGTGTGTGTTGGGGTGGCTTGGGATGGTCGCTGGCGAAGGGAGGTCGCCGATTGGGGGTTTGGGAAGGGTCGCCGGTAACTGGAAGTCGTCGGAGCTGGGCAGTGAGGGAGAGAAGGGTAGGAAGTATGAGGATGAAGGGTTTTTGCGGCTGTTTTTCCGGCACTGTACATACCGGAATCCGGCGAGGGATGGCCGGAGGTGGTAGCCGGCGGTGCAGGCTCGCCAGAGGACGAGGTGGCGGCAGCACAGGGCAGCGCCGCCACAGCTGGTGGCACCGGGAAGTGGGCTGGTCGAGCAGGGCCGACGCCGGGTGGCCTGGGTGCCGAGCTACCGAGAAAACTCGGCAACTGCCGAGATGCGTGTCGATGCTGCCGAGAAAACTCGGCAGCTGCCGAACCGCCTGCCGAAGCTGCCGAGACGCGCTGTCCACGCTGCCGAGAAAACTCGGCAGCCGCCAAGACACGTTGCCGATGCTGCCGAGAGACACACGCCGAGCTGCCGAGAGGTTGCCGAGGCCGCCAGATTTTTCACCCGACGCCGGGTATGCACGCGATGTTGTGTTTTCGATCCGAATCCCATTTTTTCCACCGTATGTCATCATCGAGTCATCGCCGACGAGATGTCATTGACCGGGGTTCGTGGGCCCGGTCAAAGTCAACCCTTTGACCAAAATTACCAAAATACCCCTAAACTTAAAATGCTCCGTTTGAGCTCGTTTTAACTCCGATTAAGCTCATTCTTTTTCCGTCGTGACCCAAATTTCATTCTCTATCATCTCAGCCATATGGACTGATTATCCACTCTCATTTCTTCAACTCCAATCTTTAGATCTCTCGATCCATCACGTCTTTAATGATCGTTTTTCCTCCGAGATCTTTTATAGCTTTAATTATAATTATTAAGGATCTAAAAAACAACGTAACCTATGTAGGCTACCAGTTAGATTGAGCGTTGAGATATTTAATCTTTGGTACTTGCTACTCACGTGGAAACCATCGAACAAGGTGGGGGTAATTTCTAACTCTTTATCTGTTTACAGTTTTCCCTATATTGAAGCATGATTGAGAAATACTAAATGTTGTGGTCATATGCTATGATACGTATTCATGTTATACTGTGACAACATGACTGAGTGTTACATTTCCGATATTTTATATCTGTGGACTGTTATAAGAGGCAAATTTCATCCCCACGAGTGTATTCCACGCACTCACCCCCTATTCTGTAATTCACGTTACAGGAGATGACGAGCATGCTGAACCCTGGATGGAGAGAGGTGGTGCTATCTCTGGATTTGTATATTTAAGTTGACATCTCACAAATATTTTCAAACAATGTCTTATTTAATTCACGTTTTGTAAAGTAATATTGTATATGTTTACGGATGATGGATCCTGATGATTAAATTCTGTTGCGAATGTTGAGATTATCGGCTGAGACCGATTGTTGATATGTGAATGATTCACATTGTCTCTTACCTCTTTCTTCTATCGTCTCCTACCTCTTTCTTCTGTTTATGAATATGTTTTTTATCATTTCTTTTTCACGCCCAAAGCAAAACTCTGATATTTTTATGAAAGAAAATGGGGCGTGACATTGACCCTCTTCAAATGTCTTAATTATCCAATTATGTTCACTTTTACTCTTTACAATTATAATTTTACTTTGCAACCCACTCTAACTGCACCTCTGTTTCGTTCCCAATACGTATTTTAATTTCCTTAAACCTCATCTGGTACGTATCATTCATTTGACCCTCTTTATTACATGAAAACTCTTTCCACACCACTTCATTGGTTTGTTTATCCCTTTTAGAGTTGTTTATTTTAGCACTAAATCCACTTTCTCTTGCATATTTGTTGGAGAAAGCAAATGCTTCCTCATGAGAGGGGAACTCTTGTCCAATACAAAGTTTGTGATGATCTACAACTTGAGGAGTGTAAATTTCACATCCACTTTCTTCTTCCATCGGTATAAACTGAAAAGAAATATTGTAAAGAGGAGAAATTGATACTTGTGAAGAATAAAAGATGAATATAACGGTACGTATGGAAAAAAAACTTAAGAAATATCGGTTACATACAATTAAATAAATACATAAAACTTATCTACAATTAAAACTAGATTCGTGAGATTACTCGATAAAAAAAACAACTTAAGAAATATCAGGTTACATACAATTAAATAAATTCATAAGACTTATCTACAATTAAAAAAATAGATTCGTGAGATTACTCGGTAAAAAAAAACAACTTAAGAAATATCGGGTTACATACAATTAAATAAATACATGAAACTTATCTAAAATAAAAAAAAATTAAATAAATACATGAAACTTATCTACAATTAAAAAACTAGATTCGTGAGATTACTCGATAAATATCACTACATGAAACTTATCTACAATTAAAAAATAGATGATAAAACTTATCTGTAATTAAAAAAATAAAATATCGTGCCCACAATTAAAAAATAGCTTCGTGAGATTACTCGATAAATATCACATACATGAAACTTGTCTACAATTAGAAAAATAGATGATAAAAAATAAATATCGCGCCTACAATTAAAAATAGATTAAAAAATAAATAGTTGAGATTACTCGATAAATACCACGATACATGAAACTTATCTATAATTAAAAAAAATAGATGGTTGAGATTACTCATAAAGATGTAGAAGTACATAAAACTTTTAGACAAATTCTAAATTTATGTACAATTAATGAAAATTATGTCTTAACAAATATTTTTTCAAGTATTATTGATATTAATGTATATATATATGTGTGTGTGTGTTTGTATGATGTTTCTAGATAAATTTATATTTAAAAATATAAAAGATAGGGCGTCAACTTGGGTTTTATTTTTTGAGTGACACTTATATACCCGGGGGCATGGATCTAAGATCCGTGCCCCCGACCCGCTCCAAACTCGCCCCACTTACATATCCAGTTGTCTTTTTTTTTCTCTTAAACCCTGATTTCACATTGCCGCACATCGTCTTCTTCTTCTCTCCCCCTTCTCCTATCAGTTCGTCTCTATATTTTTCGATGATTGTAGCGTCGTCGATCTGCTGCCCCATCACATCAAATCCAACCCTCTTTGTTCATCATCAACGGCAAGCACCGCAGCTTCACCTCCATCGTGCATCTTCAACGTTAATCTTTGTCCGTCGCTATCCTTACACTTTCCTCTCACCATCTTCAGATCTGCCAAAACCATCATCCATCACCCTCCATCTTCATCTTTGCCCGATTCCGGAGACCTACTTCTCGCCCCCAACACAACAAATATATAGCACAACACCGCCATATCAGTTCTCTATCTTCCAACCCATCAATCCACCGTCTCTTCTCTTTCCACCAAAAAAGTCAACCACCACCCTTCAATTCCAACATTAGTTCTGCAAATTTATGAACCCCAAGTTTCAATTCCCCACCAACTTAATTCATCAATTCACAACACACCTAATTTAGATTCCCAAATTAAATATTTCCCCTCATCATTCCAGTCACAATGCACCACTTACAATTTGAATGAGGCGGTTAGGAGTTTTCCTATTACTGAGAATGGGTTAGGGATTTAGCTTTTCACAGAATCGGTTAGGAATTTGGCTCTTCATTCTGATAATGCCTGATAATATAATTATATAATACCACAAAGGTAAATATGTGATACTTTAAAGCTATTTATGTAATACCTTGTACGTAAAAATGTAATACATTAAACATAAGATAAAATACTTTAAACGTATTTACGTAATACATTAAACTATAAATATTAATATCTTAAAGGTAAATATGTAATACTTTATACTATAAGCATTAATACCTTAAAGGTAAATATGTAATACCTTAAAGGTGCATACGTAATACCTTATATTATAAGTATTAGTACCTTAAAGGTAAATATATAATACTTTAAACGTGCGCATATGTAATACCTTATATTATAAACATTAATACATTAAAGGTAAATATGTAATACTTTAAAAGTACATATGTAATACCTTATACTATAAGCATCAATACCTTAAAGGATCATATATAATACCTTATATCATAAGCATTAGTACCTGAAAAGGTTATAAATATATAATACCTTAAATGTGTGCATATGTAATACCTTATACCATAATCATTAATACCTTAAAAATAAATTTGTAATACTTTATACTATAAGGTATTAATACCTTAAATGTGCATATGTAATACCTTAAATGTGCATTTGTAATACCTTATACTATAAGTATTAATACTTTAAAGGTAATATGTAATACTTTAAATGTGCGCATAGGTAATACCTCATACTATAAGCATTAATACCTTAAAGGTAAATATGTAATATCTTAAAGGTACATACATAATATCTTATATTATAAGTATTGATACCTTAAATGTAAATATGTAATACCTTATATTATAATCATTAATACATTAAAGGTAAATATGTAATAACTTAAAGGCGCATATGTAATACCTTATACTATAAACATTAATATTTTAAAGGTAATATGTAATACTTTTAAATGTGTGCATATGTAATACATCATACTATAAACATTAATACCTTAAAAGTAAATATATAGTATCTTAAAGGTATGTATATGATACCTTAAATGTATCTATGTGATACCTTAAAGGAACATAGTGTTATAGAAAGGTGTGTCAATTGTGAATATGAAATTCTCAAATAAATGAAATTCGATTGCTTGTGAATTTAACTTTACGCATGAATTAAAATACTTCATGTTGTTGAATATGTAAGGGTTAATACAAATCATTGGAAGTTTAAGTGAAACCATAATTGAATGACTTGACTTAGGGTCAAGAATCCACAATTCAAGTCTCACAATTCAAGTCTCCCATTATTCATAGTAAAATTAACAACCTAAGTACTCCAATCAAAGAAACAATATTAACAATTATTCAACATAAAAAATTAAGAAATGGGAATCATCCAAAGTAGCTGCAAAACTAAAAAAACCAAACTAATACAAAGACTAGAAAATTGAATTTCAAATTCACCCACATATGAAATATCCATAAGAGCTTAAATTCTATTAATTTCTCAGCAAAGTGAATTGATGGGGCAAGGAGAGATGGGGGAGAATGGAGGAGAACATTGAATTAAGTAATGTTGGTGGGAGAAGAAGTAGAGATGATAAACACAAAAGGCTGAACAAAAGCAATAAACACATACCAAATTTTCAGAAATTCTGATTAAACAAAAACCAATAAAAGAATTACAAAGCATTTTCACATTGAGATATAACCCCAACTTCCAAAAGGGATCCACTAAAGGACAATAAAAGCACCAGAAAGAACTGAAATTTGAGCAAAACTCAATCCAGTATCCCCAACCTAATCTCTATCACATTCACCATTGATAGCATTAGAAACAAGCAACCCATCATTGAGTAAATTGTCGAGGCCAAAATTCCCAACCTCAGAACCTTCAGATTGATGTGATTTCATCCACATCTTTACTATTCAGAAAATTGATCGCCAATTTGAGGCACTGCGCCACGAGAGAGGAGAAAAAAAAGAAGTTGAAGGAGACCACCTAAAAAAACAACGAGCTTCTTCGCCACGTCAACGCTGGCGTCGTAGGTGGAGTGATTTTCGAGGTTGTGCTATCCCGGAGTGATGAGAGAGAGGCCGACGAAGCCGACCATTGATGCTCAACAAGAGAGGGTCTTTGTGAGAGAGAAATCTAGAAGATAGAGAGAGAGAGAGAGAGAAAAGTTGACCCACTAGTGATGGAGGAGGATCCACCATCGGAGTAGGTTCTCGGTGGCCGTGGCAGAGTGTTCCTTGGGATAAGCTTGGGATCTACAACAAAGAGAAAGGAAAACGACTTAGAAAAGAAGAGAGAGAAGTACCATAGGTGAAAAAGTAAGAGAAAAAATAAAAAAAATCAAAAAATATGTATTTGCTGAACATTTTCTAACCGGGTCGGATTGGGGCATGGATCTAAGATCTGTGTCCTGGGGCATACAATTTTTTGCCTTATTTTTTAGATATTGGATTGGATGACTTTTTTATATTTTGTTACCTTAGGGCACTAACAAAAAATGTTTTTTAGTGACAAAAATCTTATTAGTGATAGTTTCGTTAAAGGACGGCTCGTTAAGGGTATGTGGACAAAAACACGAAGAATATGAAAGTTTTAAAATATGTATATATAGTACGAAACGAAACGAAATGAAAAAGTAATAATTCGATCGAAAAGCAAAAAAGGTAGATATTTTCTTCTTTTTCTCTCTTTTCTCTCTCCTCTACTTTCCGGCCGGCAGTTGCCGCGCCGCCACCGTGCTGGCACCGTTGCCGCCACCACCACCTCCATTCCAGCTGATTTTCACACAAATCGTAGCCCTCGGAGCCCGTTCCAGATTTGGGCTCGGATCGTCGAACCGCTGCCGCATCCGCCGGCTATGGCTGGTCAAAGGACGGCCAAACCCTTTTTTTCTCTCTCTTCTCTCCTCTTTTCTCTCTCTCTCCCCATCTGTTATCTCTCTCAGCCTGCTCTCTCTCGTCCTTCCCGCCGCTTGTGTTGAGTCGAGACGGCGTTGTGGTAGTGTCGATGTACCGTCCGGTCGCTGCCGGAGTGCGCGACGGGCTGTTGTGTATGTGTGAGCGTGAGCTGTGTGTGTGAGTGTTGGGGGCGGTGTTGTGCAGCACTACCGTGTTCGCTATTGTGCGTGGTAGGAGGCGCCGTGATGTGTAGGTGCGCGCGTCGTGTGAGTGTGTGCGCGCTGAGTCTGTTTCGTGTGTGTGTTGTCGACACGTAGAGCCGCGCTGGCATGTGGTGTTGTGGTTGTGTCGCCGGCAACGGGAGGTCACCGATCGTGAGTCGGGCGGTGTTGGGATGGTGTTGCCGTGTGTGTACAGTGACGGGAGAGGGGTTTGGGGAGACAGGGTCATTTCGTAATTTCGTTAAACTTGGGGACTGTATCGCAAACCCTAGATTCTCAGGGTTTTTGCATTCTAACCCTCAATCTTTTGAAAATCTCATTTTAACCCCAATGGTTTTCAATATTTCATAAAGACCCAATTTTTTTCTAATTTTACAAAAATACCCCCGGTTAAAGTCAACTCTTTTCCAGATTTTATGAAAACGCCCCTACACCTTTAAATGCTCCGTTTAAGCTCGTTTTTCCTCTATTTCAGCCCATTTTTCCTCTATTCAAACTCTAATCTTTTAATTTATGCCTTATGATCTAGTTTTGAACCTTCATTTTATTTCCTTTCTTTCAACGCTTCTTCTTCTTCGAGAGTTCTGTTAAAGTATACATATTTATAGTAACGAGAATCTAAGAAAACCCTCGTTTACATGTGTAGGCTTTCGAGTTAAGAAAAGATCTTAAGGCTTATAATTCTACGTATCACGAGAAATTACCACCAAACAAGGTGGGGGTAACTTCTAAACCCTAACTCTTATGTTTCCATTAATAAATGCATGTATGACAGTTGCATGTTATGTAAATCTAAGATTTAGAAAATGATTCTTTAATGCTATGAAAGGTTGAATTTCTTGTGTCGTATGAATATATACATGCATGTCATAACTATGCTATGAAGGGACAACGGTCGAAGAATATGCTAAGAAGGGACTACGGTCCAAGAATATACTACGGAGGGACCAATGGTCCGTAATGACAGATTTAAAGGGATAGAAACCATTTATAGGGTAAGACGGGTTGCCCCTGCGCGCACCTATCTACAGCTACGTGTCATTATGTTATATGCTATGCATTTTACGTGTTGTGTTTAATTGTTGTATTTGTAAATGTTTAAACGACTTAATTGCTTAACGAACGTTAAAATATGGAAATTACTCCCACAAGTGTATTCAACGCACCACCCCCCATGTATTCACACTACAGGTAATGATGAAAACAGAAAAGCGTAGAGAGAGGGGTGTTATATCAGCTGTGATCTTTTTCCCTTTTTGTTTTTCGATTTTTACCTTTTTAAACAATGTTGATCGTTTGTAAAATTAAACTGTTCTCCTTTTTGTTATGGATCCTGTATGAAGTTTCACTGCTATGTTTTCTCCCGGCTTTGTGCCGAAAGTTTTAAACATGTAAAATCGTATCTTTAAACTGTTTTCGAAGTTTCTGCTTCAAACGTTGTTCCAAATCTTTACTCGTTTATTATATCTGAAACCTTTAAAATATACGTCTCTTTTTCCCTTCTTCCTGCACATCCACAAAGAAAATTCTGATATTTTAAGTATGAAAATGGGGCGTGACAAATTCAAAGAAGAAAAAGAGAGAGAAAGTGGAAGAAAGTGGAAGGGTAGGGTTTTTTTTCTTGTTCTTAGAGTTAAAACTGATATGTAATATATATATATATACATTATATATAACTGAAATAAAGTAAAATTAGAGTGCGTTTGTGAGTTACGATTATAGTGGGAGACTTGATCTGAGGTCTTGTTCAAGTGAAAGATGTAACTACCTCTAGGCTAAGTCTGTGGTTACAAAATTAGAGTGTCTTTAGGAAATGATAGGTGTATACGTGTAAAAAAAACAATTTGTATTTTCTAGTGCTAATATATTACTAAAGGGTGGAGCTATTAACACCCCATATTTTTATTAATACACCCACAAAAATATTTAGACAAAACTAACCTCTTATGGTCCGTTTGGTATGTGGGTTTGGATGAGTAGGTGTGTTTGAGTATTTTAAATAATCTCAAACTCATGTTTACTTTTGGGGTTATTGATCTGGATGTAATTGTAGCCCGATTTTGATTTTGAGTTATTGGATGATAACTAATGGGTGCATCATATTTGGTGGGTTTAATTAACCCACATTTGAAAAGACATAAATATCCCTAAATTTATTAATTCACATGAAAAGAATTAAGAATTGAGGGTAAAACGGTCATTTTATATATGAACCCAAATATAAAAAACACAAACACTCAATCCAAACACATATATTATATTTAATCTAATATTTAATACTCAAATCTAGGGGTGAACAAAACCGAACCGAAATCGAAAAACCAAACTGAACCGATCAAATTAATTTGGTTTTATAAGCTCATATGGTTCGGTTCAGTTCGGTTGAAAAATTAGGAACTGAATAAAAATTCGGCTCGATACGGTTTTGTTATGAAAAAATTCGGTTAATCGAACCGAACCTTTATTCTATTTAGAATTTTTTTAATTATATATATATATTTATTTATTTTCTTGTTTGTTTGTCTATTAAATAAAGTATTTGGTTTTGTTTAACAAATAATTTTAGGTTTTAATTTATTTTTTCTTCAAACATAATTTTTCAATTAATGAAATGCTCAAACTTGAATAACACAATTAGCAAAATCCAAAATCGAACCACAACAAACCGAAAAATTTCGATTCAATTAGGTTCAGTTGTAAAAATCTAAAAAATTCGATTTTGGTTTTGATCGGTTTAGTTCGGTTGAAACCGATTGTTCACCCTACTCAAACCAAACATAAAATCATAGCTTTATAAACCGTGCTAATCCACCATATCATATAATATTAACCAACCCATCCATTGACACAAACACACCTTTACAAATTAACTAAAATATCCTTTTATATAGGAAAAAAAAATCACCTCCATCAATTAAACCTTAATTCTTCATCTATCTCTAACTTCAAAGCAAGGACGAAAATATCAGTTTTGATGGAAATATCGGTATCTTAATTTATGAAAATATCGGTGGATAAATTGATTTCGGTGGAAATATAGGAATTTTTTTTTAAATGTGGAAATTTTCTAAAAAAAATTAGAAAATATATCTAGTAGTTTACAATACTAACATAAACGTTGAACTAACATTAATACGTATATTGAACTTAAAATTTCAAATAAAATGATATATTTACAATAACTACTATATAAACGTTGTTTGTTATGATAACATGAGAAATTTTATATAAAATTAATACATGGACTAGTAATAACTTGAACTCGTATGAGGTTCAATTGAATAAGATTACATGACATCTTGATTCAAATAATATTGATACCAACTTAATCTTATCACAAAAACTCCTGTGCACCAGGTGCACGGATCTAAGATCCCTACTCAATCTGATAGAAACATAACAACTCCCAAAAGCACCTAAGATTGATTTCTCATCACATAAATTATTTAATCTCCCGATCTAAGTCTTTTTATGTGTCATGTGTTTATTCTTCCATAATTAAATCTCATCTCCCGAATTTTGATCTAATTACTAAAACATGCTCAATTACCAGCCAAATAATCAAACAATCCATCAAATCATAAACACACAAATAGGAGAAACGATCATGAACATTGAATTGAAATTAAAGATCCATTAAGATTCGAATTAAATTACTAACAAGCCCTAGAAACCCTAGAAAATTAGCTAGACATGATGATAAACAAACTCATAGACAAGATTGAAAATATCATATCAACTAAAATCTAACAAGAGAGGAAAGATTAAAAACTCTAAATAACGACGATCTCTCGATTCCTCGATCTCTTGAATCCTTCTTCAATTCCTCTCGTTGCTTCTCAGACTCTCGTGTGTTCTTCGTATGAATCTCTCTGTCTCTTTTTCTCTCTCTCTTTATCATGTTGAGTATTTATAAGGTTTTGGGAATCTTCCAAGTGAAGTAAGAGGTGAAAACAATCCAAGAAAACTAATTTTCTCCGCGTTCCTGTTCTCTCGGGCACGGTCGACCGTGCCCTCCCAAGAGGTCACTGGTGTTTTCTTGAAGTCGACCGTGCCCCAAGGCACGGTCGTACCCCATCATCGTGCACTTCTCTGCATAGTGGCGCACGATCGTGCTGCATGACACGACCAGACCGTGCACCACCAAATCTTCCACACGATCTCATACTTCTATTCTTCCTTCCTTGGTCACCAATTACACTCAAAACTTGCACTTTTCTCATCAAAATCATGAAACTAAGCACAAACACGTCAAATGCAACTTATATAATATAATATCATAAATCACCATAAAAACGTATCTAAACATATTCGAATGAATACATAAACATACGTAAAAATACGTGAAAAACGACACTTATCAACGCGGATTCGGGTCAAAAACTAGGTCGATCCGACCTGGATCCGCGAGTTTTTAATTTTTTTTTTCCAGATTTTTGTCCTGACCTTTATGTTATAAATGTATGACATTTACATTATAAATGTGTGACCTTTATGTGCAATTATCTCTACCTTTATGCACTGTAACTTAGGAAAAAAATGAAGATTTTCAACATAATTTGTACTATGTACCTTTATGTAATATTAATGTGACATTTATGTTATATTATGTCATCTTTATGTACAAATATTCTGACCTTTATGCATCTTTATATATTATATAAATGTCAGAATATTTGTACATAAAGGTGACATAATATAACATAAAGGTCGCATTGATATCACATAAAGGTGTACAGTTCAAATTATATTGAAAATGTTCATTTTTTTCTAAGTTACAGTACATAAAGGTCATAAGAGTTGTACATGAAGGTCACACATTTATAACATAAAGGTCACACATTTACAACACAAAGGTCACAACCTGAAGCAAAAAAAAAAAAAAAAGACAAAATTCAAAAACACGTGGATCCGGGTCAAAAACTAGGTCGACCCGGATTGCATGTGCACTAAGTGCACACAAGACCAACTCTAATCTTATTGATTCACTATTGAAGCACTTGATTCTTAATCTTATACACCAATTATTTGCTCCTCCAATAAAATTCATAATAAAAAAGAAAAAAAGAAAAAACAAACAAAAAAATCGAAATATTTCGGAGTTCTGCCGACATTTGAAAAATACCTATATTTTGCCAATATATTGGTGATATTTCGTCTATATAACGCTCTTTTGTACACGAATTTATCGAAATCGAAACAAAATCGATATTTTACTAAAATATTTCGGTGATACTTCGACCAAAAAAAATCCCATTTTTCGAAAACCATTTTTATTTCAAAAAGTCATTTTTCGCAATAGTTCGGCGTCGATTTTTTCATCCTTGCTTCAAAGTGCAATCATAATGTTTACACTAATTCATGATCTATTCCCCGCAAAATAAAATGGAAAAGAACGACTTGGAAAAACACAGAGAAGATTAGCTCATCTCTTCTTTGTTATCCCCTCCGCCGTCGCCGTGTCCGGAAGCCAATTTCATCTGGGGTATCTCCATCGTCATACTACATCTGCATCGGAGCAATTCACACATCACGTAAGTGTTTCTTAAATTATTGACAAAAGTGATTCATGGAGTATAATCGTTGAAGATGATGTAGTTTTTAGTTTTAATTTGACTGATACATGTAGTGTTAAAGCTATTGTGGAGATTCCAGATGAATTACTTGGTCACCCAAAGAAAAAATCTAGTCATTGGAATTCGTATGTTAGGTGTTTGAAAAAATGCCTAAATGGTTCATATGAACTAGCTCATGAATAATTATGCTTCTTGCTGTTATCTAGCCCTGCAAATTCTATGAAGTAATGAGTTGGTTTCTACACTACTCTTGTTTCTCTTGAAATTTCGTAACTCTTCATTTGTACACACGTCTTTTTTTCTAGGTCTATAGCCATTATGTATCAAGAAATAGCATAAAAGAAGCAAAGTTTAGATAAGATAAAACTCTTTCCTAGCCATCTGCCTTCCACTCTTCTTCGCATCATACTTTTTCGTGCCCTTTGATGAGGCTTTGAGACCTCCTCCCCCACGAGGTCAGATGAATGCCTTTCTTCGATTGGGGATAATGTAGCAGTCATGTTAGCTTCACATGAGAGCCTTTTTTTTCTAATTTCTAAAGCTTAAAAAGGCACTCATCAGTCAGCTTGAATCGAGGTGGCTCTAAACTCAGGTTTGCATACCTCAACTAGAGAGGAGAGGGACAGTATACTCTTTTCTAAGTATAAGTATTCAATGCCCCGTGCCTTGTGAGTTGGGCAGTTGTTTAATCTGACGCCCTCAATCACTGCGATGAACCATACAATGCATTATTTATGCAATACATCACTTTGTAACTCATTTAATTTTCATGATTGCCTCTTGTCTTAGGAAGAGCTGTTTCTTGGAATATAGAACACTTTTCCCAGAATTACTAATCAAACTGCACTCTGACAAGCTGTCGTGTGTGCATGATGGAAGTACACATACCATGAAGTCGCTTGGGCCATGCCACCAGTCAACTAATCCTCTAGACTTTAGAGTAAATGTTTTTTATTTTGAAACAACATTTTCCTCTGTTTTAGTCAATGTATATGTATATGGTTGAAATATGTTTTGTTGTAAAAAAATGTCTTGGTCATTTTGAAGTTTTTCTCATTTGCTTTTTAGCTGAACACTGTGAAAGAAAGGAAATTTTGATGTATCCAATTAACAAGTAGCTTGGCAGATAATTGTTAGCCAACTAAGTTTGGTCGACGAGGCAAGTTGAGATTTGGACGGCTGGACCTGTCTTAAAATGGCTTCTGGAAAGGAGACAGAGCACGACCAGCTAGCAGCATCTCTAAATGATCTTTTCACCAGTGTCTCTTCCATGATCAAAGGCGAGCTCCAGGTAACCCGAACTCCAAGATATTACTAGGGTTGAACTTAACTCAACATGAATTGACAGGATCATGCAAATATGTACATTGTTGATGTAAATTTTGATTAAGTACATAAAGATTTGGAATTGTTCTTGATACTTGAATGGTGAGAATCTGCCATACTAGAGAATCAACATTGACTCGTGTGATGGTGTGGTGATAGTGTGTTCATATATTATTAGACTACGAAGAAATAGTTGTGTTTGTTCTCTTATCTCAGAATATGGATTGATTTAAAAAATACCATCGGAATTTTAAGTTAAATATGATTTACTTATTGCCTTTGATTTAGAGATAGGTTTAAGGGAGAAATGCTTAAATTGTTCTTGGATGTGGCCAAATGGGTACGAGACATTGTCTTATTATGGTTGCATAAATTGTATAATTTGTGCTTCGTGTTCATTTTCCTCCACAATGTTCTTTATAGAAGTTTGTCTCCGATTGTGATTTTCAAATCTTTCAATGTCATAGGGAACAAATAATGTGCTAGAGCTTTTGGAGAAAATGAATGTGAAGGTAGCAGAAGAATACAAAGGCTTTGGTGATGTGGCTTCAGGATTAAGAGTTTTTGTGGAGCAACTGAAGTCGAAAAGCTGCACCTTTGATGACTATGTTCAACAGCTTGATTCCATAGAGCAGCATGTAACTGAATTTGAAGCAGTGATTTCTATGCTTGACAAATATGTTTCCACGTTGGAATCAAAAATGCAATCTGTTTATCAGGTTCCACCTTCACCAAAATAGGATATGCTCATTTTTTTCATGGATACAAATTCAGCTTTGTTGCAATACATTTATATAATTATTTGCACAGTATTATTCTTAAGCCTCACGATGTACAGCATGCTGTTAGAGGTCTCTTAAATGCACAGATATGTTTGGAAAAGAACAGGATGAAGATCAATGTTGTAATCTAGATCTAATTTCATGGTATGAAGCTTTATATCCGAGAAATTGATCGAAATAAATTACAACTGTCATTTGAACTTTAGGGTGTTTGAGTAAAACACATTGTTCTATTTATGCCATTGTAATTAAAGATAGTTACAAGTTTGAATTCAAGCTTCTGAGTTTCAAATCTTAATGATTGATTTTCTAAATATTTACTTTGAAGATATATTTCTTTTAACTTAAAAAATGATGACTCGCAGCCAAGGATGAAAAAATCGCTGACATTTTGCCAAAATATTTTGGTTTCGGTTAATTCGTAGTACAAAATGTTGGAATATTGGAGATATATTGGGGAAATATTGTAAAATGTAGGAAAATATTGGTTTTCAGTATAATAATAAAAGAAGTCTTTTTTTTAAATAGAATTTTTTAATGAATTACACCAATATTCGAAAGAAAAAATAAAGGTATTTTGTACCCAAATAATATTATAATTTGCACATTAGAATTATAAAGTGTATTATATCAAAAATTTATCAAAGTTGAAATAATTGCCTACATTATAATTGCATGTCATTTTATTCATTTGAACCTTATAGGAGTTCAATTTGATATTAGTAATAATATATTCAAATATTTTGAATTTCTCATGTTATCATAACAGACAACATTTATATTATAATTTATTTCTATATTTGTTGTAATTATATCATTTATTTTGAAATTTTAAGTTTATTTCTATATTTGTTATAAATATATCATTTAGTTAGAAATTTTAAGTTAAATATATATATTACAGTTAGTGATAATATTATTTAAACTACAAAGTCAAATTTCCCTGTTTTTTTACAAAATTTCAATCATTTTTCTAAATTTTACCGATATTTCTATAAATTAAGGTATCAACATGTCCACCAAAATCAAAATTTTCATCCTTGCTGACAACTTAGAATTGTTTAAAATGTTCTATGAGGCAATTCAATCTTATAAAAAAAATAAGATAGGAATGTGTTAAAATAAACTAAACAACCTACAAAACATACCATCAAGCTTTCAAAAATAAAGCTATATTTGGGAAACGATTACAAGATATGACAATTGAATTAGGTTAATCTAGACGTTTGTAAGAAGAGTTGGTCATATATACAACAGCAGTGCTCGGCCACAACGATCATTTCGAGCAAGAATACTAGACTATCTATCCCCCAAATAGAGACATTCGTACTTCAAACAAGCTTCCTTCAAGTATCATCTTGATTCTAGTTTCATAATACTAGTACGACTCAAGCAGCTTTCTCAGCACTTGCCACCACATTTCTATGTAAAATCTGTACAACAAACTCCAAGCTTTGGAGGCGAAGAATGAACGGAGTGGTGGTTGGTGATGCATCAACAGGCCCTTCTTGAACTTGTATGTACAAAGAACCTGATATAGATCACCATTACCAGGCAGAGATGAAGCCCTTTGCTTCTAAATTCCGACTATCCATGGCAAATGGAGTTATAAGTATGATTGTTGTTGGGATAATAAGAACTGGGCTGATTTAGTTGAAGAAATAGGGAGACTGCAACACTTCTCTTAGATCAAAGTCTCCCCGATCGGGCAATGGAGGGAAAGACAATGAAGGGAAGGACTGTTCAAAGCTCTCCAGCAACTGTTTAAATAGGGAGGTGTTAGACCTTGATGAAGAACAAAATAATTGGAGAAAAAGGAATGTTATACTTGGGATATAAACAGTGTGATCAAACTAAAAAGGGTTTTGCTGGTTAAACCAAATAAACTGCAAAAATTGAGGGTGTTTCAGATACTTTACATTCTCTAGAATTGGCGCTTCATATAATTCGACGAATTTCTCTCTTAATATCCAGTTCAATTCATCAACATCACATGCATGGGTCCAATATGAATCATGAACGCCTGCAATTGTATAATAAACAAGGTAATTCTAATGTAGGTTGGGACATTTAGACAAGCAGGAGAGGGAGAGAGAGAGAGAGAGAGAGAGGCAGAGAGAGAGAGGGAGACCTGCAAAACTCAAGCCAGCCTTCCTGCAAGCAATGGCTGTCATCATCATATGTGAACCATCAAGGGAATGAACAAAGTTAGGTGGAAAAGCTGTTCTCTGCCTCTTAACCATTACCTGCAATAGGATCCAAAAATTAACTTCCGAGTAAGAATGAAATTCAAGATTATTTCTTGATCTTGGCTTGAATGAATAAGCCAAAATAACTAGAAAGACAAGCAATCAGAGCTCACAATGAAGAACTTTAAAGGAACTTAAGTTTAGACAAGATAACATATTAGCATGATGTCTGAACTCTTTGATTGTTTGCAAGAAAGCATTTTCCTCTAGGCATTCCCAACATGTGCTCCAGATGACAATGTCCAACAAGTAACTCGTTTATTCAATACACATACAAAACCAATAAATCACATGGTTTGTAAGCTACCTTATCTGACTCCCGCTGGAGAGTCAAAACCTGGAGAGAAGTTTTAATCTGCAATTACAATAAAAAATTGCTCAGAAAAAGAATATTGGTGCTTTTAAAAAATGCAATGTGATTTTTCTGAAGTTCTGTATCACTTACAAGATGTCTTCCTACTTTACGGTAAGGTTGAACCACAGGAAGTCCAAGTGGAGTTGTCCAACAAACCGGCTCATTTTCTGCAGCAATAATCTGTAGGAAGTTCAAGTTATTGCAATTTGCAAATATAAATTGTTCAAGATCAGATTGCAGTTGATTAAGTAATACAGTGAATACATTCAATTATACCTCATTTACTTAATCTGAAATCAGTGATGTCTTTACTATTATCAGATCTAAACATTGTGTTCACAGATAATCAAGATTCTTTAAAACTACATACCATAAAATGAATTTCAATGCATAAAGAGGACCAGGATTCTCATGCTTGATGAAAAACAAACATTTTTTGTAGACATAAAAAAAGGAAAGAAAGACTCTTAATCACACAAATAATATTAGGAGGTATTTAAGCTTTAACATCATCAGCCAACACAAACTAATGAAAAACAAATTGCTCCAACGGCAAGCATGTATAATCTTATAAAACAGAGTGCCATCATCTCATATCAACTTTATTAACTTCATTCACTACCTGTATAAGTAGATAAACAATTTCAATGAACATTTTTGGTTTACAAAAGATCATACATAATTTTCCTGTAAAATCAGCACCCACCTTTGCGCATTCTCCAAGCCAGCTCATGATACTTCGGGCAGCTTCAAACATCTGCCCTAGTGCAGTTAAGGTAATCTATACAGCAGTAACAAGCGAAAGTTAAATGTCTTTAAAAAATTAAAATACAATCCCGATTAACACATCAAGTAATGCAAGAACAGATACTAAAAACTTGTTTTAAATTAGCTTTGATTGGGCACATGCTTTGAACCAAGTCGGCCACATAATAATTTTAAACATATATACATTTCTAACAGGCAGAACCGAGGGAACAGACTCAGAGAGCTATAGCCGCAGACAATATTAATGCACCTAATCTCGTATCATTGTGGCAATTAATATGCACACACCGAACGAATAAGAATGATAATAGATTCAATCATTTGGTAAAAGTTAAAGAAAGTCATGAGAAAATAGCTTCATTGATATGATCTCTAACAATTATGGATAATGAAAAAATCATGCGCATAAACACTGTCATTAACCATCATATAAACACCTGATCTCTAATAATTAGGAATTATGCCATACTTTTGCTGCATAACAAGCTCCACCAAAGATTTCTGCATCGTCCCCTATGGCATCACGTTCCTTTAATCTTTTCTTTATTTGATCTCGAGCACCAACATAAGTTACACCATACACTGATGTCATGACAGTCTGCTTAACCAACTTCCTGTCCACCTGAACAATATTCATACAATTTAGTAATGAAAAGAAGAGGCCATGTGCAAGGAGAAAGAAGGAAAAATGAAATACAAGATTAACCAAAATAAAATCTTGTAGATGTATCTTATCATGAACATTTGTAATTGCTAGATGCATTATTTAGCCACATATTGAATTAATTGATTGATGAACTTCCAAGCTACGATGTATAACAAAGACATTTGGAAAAAGGATCTAATCCTAGAGGTTTAGCCTCCTTCTTCTTCTTTTTTCGAAAAGAAAAACCACCAAAAAAGTTTGTTTCCCACAAATTGCACAAATTGAGGTGTGTCTGTAAGAAAATAACAAGCCTCAATAGTTTTGTAACTATCCCTTGAATAAAAAACACCAAATCTGTACAACACACAGTTATATTCTAGCCTCAAGCAATGGCATCAACCTGATTGATCAATCGTCTTGCATGCAACGCCTCAGGGAATAAAGCAGGATCCTTTTGAGCATCTTCCTTCATGATATCAAGAACCCTGCACAAAAGCATGACCAAGGAACCACCTCGTTTTAGTTCTTCATGCATTTTACAGTCAATGATTAATGATGGACCTTTATTAGTTATTAGCCAGATCCTATCCTTTAATAAAACTCAATCTGAAGAGAATTTTCTCAAATGAACTCCCAAAAAAAGCAAAAGGTAGTCAACATTCTGTGCTAAGTTCATGATCCTACATCTTAAAACAAAGAAATCAAGTTGTGTCATAATACAGAAGGTCAAATATTAATAAGCACTTAGTCATGTGTTTTACGTAAATGATTAGCCATTTGGAGCACCAATATCACCTTCAACGTGGCCACAAATTTAACAAAAAAATAAAAATAAACAAAGACAATTATGAATACCTTCTATCTGTAATGCATCAAATTAATCATGGAAAACAATCTAAAACAGTCTTCACTTTTTTAGACAGTGCTGCAACAAATCACCTGTATGGTCTCAGATGGAAAATAATATATGAGGGTCTAGGATGAAAAATGAAGTGGCTACCTGGCAGCTATTCCCGAGTAAACATCAGCAGGCTTTTCTCCGGCGACCAAATTAACAGCAGCTGCTCCTAGCTAAATTGGTGCAAATGACAATATAATAAATCAAGCTCGAGAGGAAATCCAAAAATAAAGCTCAAAAGCAAAAAAAACTGAGAAACAAAAGACGAACAAATGCAGCAAGAATAGAGGACAAGTTCATGTGAAACATACAGAAAATATACAAAACGTTTCATTTCAAGCATCAATAGTGGTATGTGTTTCATCTGACTATGGGGCATGACAATATTCACAATAAATGTATTCGCCTTCTCATGGTCGGAGATTACTAAGAACAAATCACACTCATCCTTGTCCACTTAGACTTCGTTTACTTTGGCAAACAAGGATAAGTTAATTATCTAGGCCAGTGAGATAACTTCATAGGATAAAATAAAAGTTATCAATTTCTAATGTTTAACATATAATATTTGGATAAAGATATTAACTATCCTTATCCACCGTTTACTATGTAATATATGAAGGTTGGGACAAGAGTGATATTACCTAAATGTCTCTTTTATGTAAATGTTTAATGTTTAATAGGGATAGAAATGTAATTTCCTAAAGTTATCTCAAGTCTTGGGTAAACTATCATGGGGGGCCTAGATAATTATTCAAGGTATTATCCAGATTTTGGCATTTTATCCCGGGTCGGAAGGATAACCCGGTTTGTTATTTCCATCAAAGTAAACACTAGATAAAGTTAGATAAAATGTCACTATCCTAAGTCATCCCCAAAGTAAACGGAGCCATAATTGATATCTAAACTGACACCAAAAATTTAATTCATGAAATGTCACCTACTAAATCTTCACTTCAATATGAACCAACAGACTAAATTTAAGAGTGAAGAAGCTGAAACCTAGAGTGTTATAGACAAATAAGAAAGAAACCCACCTTATCTCTGCCAAGAGCAGCATAATGCTGTAAACCATTGCAAGAACCATCCTGTAAAAACCGCAATTTGAAATGATATGAGAAGAGGCAGAAAAAACATATAATAAGCTACGCTTTAGATAACAGCTATGAATAATACAACAGTGACAGAACTGCCTAGGATATTCACAACTCAATGAGGTCCTGTTCCCATCTCTAAACCACCCTGTTCAGTATTATGCTATTTCAAAATGAGAAATCATGTTTGTTTGACTTTTCAGTGAAAATGCTCATTTTCACTTGCTCACTTTCAGAACAGAAAACATCTCACACCATTTATTTGTTAAGTTGCAACCATATATTTAACCTATTCTATCGCTTTACAACCATTCTTCTTATCATTCAAATTTAAATTACATCAGCCCTAAATTTACATTTATATTCAAATAGTCCCACCATTACCAACTCCTCTTACATAAATCAATCACTTGACATGCAACCAAACATACCTTAATTTACATCACATCTTTTTGTAGAGATAACAAAAAAACATACATTCAATCAAACCAAAATATAAATTTTCAACCCCTAAATTTATCACATTTATACACAATAATCAAACAAACTTTCAGGTTTCACTCAAAAACCAATACATCCCAAATGCTCAAATAAAAATGATGAAAAATGAAAACTCCAATCAGAAATGGGACAAAACAAGCCAAAAAATCCAATGTTCATGAAGAATACCTGCAGAAATATCTGGTCAATATTAGTCTTATAGAGTTGACAACAAATAATATATATATATGCTCCAAATCCATAAAAGTAATATGTAAACAACAGCAGGATATCAATAACTGTGTGGAATCAATATATAAATGGATAAACAGATACAAGTATACTCTTCCAACACAGCAATGATTTTCCAATCTAATTTACCAGTAAGAAATGGTTTAAATTAAGATTTAGAAAGAATGTACACGTGGAAACAATACCTGGTGCACTGGAATATGTGATATTGTTGCCTCAGGAGATGGACTTCTAAGGGCTTCAGCAAGATTAATGCATGCTGCCAAGCATTGAAAGGGATCTTCTGCATTCAACCACCAGCGCTTCCCTTCAAGTGGTCTATCAGCAGAATCAAATACATCATCCAAGTGATTCTCAGTAAAAGCTATTCGACCATCATGAGATAATTTGTCGACACCATTGGCAAATAAATTGGCCAAATGTATCTTAAGCCAGAGCAAGCCTGGCTTTCCAAGAGGTCGCCCCTCTGAAAACTCTAGGATTCCTCTACAAATGTCGGAACCCAAATGATTCAAGTGTGGGTGCATGGGGTATGCACGGCCACGAAAATCAACATTGTGTGGGTAAAAAAAGCCTTCTTCCTCTCTCATTTTTCGTGCAACCTGACCAATATCAAGAAGATGCCATCAGATAGTTTCAGTCAAACAAAATATGGTGATTAGATGGCAATGTGAAATTGAACCTTACAGCAAGTTTGAGTTCTGTATCACAACGCTGTGAATGCCTCTCACTGTTTTCTTTCTTAATAGATTTAACTTTCCATTTCCACTTCTTAAGTAATGCTTCATCTTCTGTATCTGGCTGCTCTGGCAAGGGGATCTTTGAAATACATGAAAATTCAAAACATCTATTATTATAATGGACAGAAACCAAATCTGGTTTGCTCAAAACGTGACTTCAAATACTACATCAGATACTGAGGAAAAATAAACAAGATCGAAATTACATACATCAGTGCGGTCAATTAAGTCTCCAAGACAACCTCCACTGGCCCATATTCTGTCGATGATGTGGAGTACTCTCTTATTCACTCTCCATTTGGTGTTTCCAAGAGTATCCAATGCCTAGAAAGAACAGGCAACTTATATGTAAAAGATCAATCATTCCTTCACCCCCTGTTAGTAGAGCCAGTAATCAGAAATTCCAAACCTCAAAAACTGGTTTCAATTGTTCCTTAGAAGCCTTCTTAACTGTTTCACGTTGTTGGCGTGCTCCATGTGTACGCATTATATACGAAGGCAAATATAAATATGCACCTTTGTCGTACCTATTAAAAAGGATCCATGACCAGGGGTGATTAGAAGTAGAAATTGACCTTTGGTCCAATTGAAACCCAAACAACGTAAACGCTTTGAATAGGGAAATGAGTTTTAAGCACCAGCATTTCACCTAGTCATGTTGGGAGTTCATAAACTTTTTTAAGCTTGATATTCATGGGTAAGCTAATCTATGAGCTTGAAGTCCAGGGCATTCCTACTTGTCTTTTAAGGAATGAGATTATAAAGTAACACACTGATCTGTTACCGGTATTTAAAATAACCAATTACATGACTATAAACACTTCTCAGACAGAGCCACTAATCAATATGACAGTCTGACCTAGTATTGCACGGTTTGCACCTAACCTCTACTTTCATAAGATGAATGTTACCCTAGCCAAACTAGGTTGCATAAGGGATTATCCATAACCTAGATGTTGCTATTCCAGCATGGTAATGACCATCATTAACTTCAGGCCTTTTAATCATTTACCATCTTATACTCAAACTTGACAAGGAAAAATCTGAACTAAGATCTGCAGTAACTATTCAAACGGTTCAAAGGAAGCATTGATGCTAATGAAGGCTGGGAAACAACATTAGTACTTAATCTCTAAACAAACAAAATTCTTCACTTCTCCATTGATAGACATTTTATCATCATCGTGATGACTGTATAATACATCTTACAGCGTTACCAATAGAAAAAATTGGTAAAATAAATATAATGATAATGCTGACATGACAAAAACTTTATTAACAACCAATTACAGAAAGTCATTAATAAATAACTGAGGAAGAAAAAACAGGTTATATTAAAATTTGGGTGGGGAGGAAGAAGAAAGGAGTTATTATACCCTGTCCACTTGACTGGAGGCACTAACATTGGCATATATGGGATGACCATGTGCCTAGCCTGTAAAAGAGGGGAAATAAATATATAAATAAAACTCTTAAGAGTTAAATCTTCATGGTGGTGATAAGGAATAAAAACGTTAAGTCAACCCAGAATTTTTCCAACTAGAGCTATGACAATTGAGTCCATTAGCATCTTCAAGACTCTTAGGTAAAGAACTTATAAGTGTCCAAAACAATTCCTCATGCGACTCTTAGGTAAAGAGCATATAAGTGTCCAAAACAATTCCTCAACGCATGCTTCAAAAGCTTGCTTTCTAAGACTGACTTTACATAATTTGATATTTAGGGAAGTAGCAGGGTAAGAAAATAATTTAACTTACAGTTCTTTCAAGACCCTTACGAATAAGAGGATCACATTGGATGACACCATATCTTCTGCTAGGGCCCCTTTTAAAAGAGCAAACTGGTGAAAACCGTCCAAGACTAAATAAAATAATAGAAAGAAGGTATGAAGTGTGAGGTATCTCATACTTGATTTCTTTTGTTGTTCTAGAAGTGTGTACAAATGCAGGTCGAATATCCGGTGGACCCTCTGCTGACTGATTAGCTGGGGGTTGTATATAGGCTGTCTGTAGAATCAATTCAATGAGACGGCTTCCAACCTTTGCTCTAGCATCTTGGCCCCATGGCTGAAACTCAATTTGTTTATTCACTAATTGCCTCACAGCTCGCAGCTTTTGTTTTTTCATCAAAGTCGTGACCTTGTGTCTCATTTTTTCTTGGACTTGGATATTAGCATCAGATTGATCTTCTTCTGTTGTTGCATCTTTGACAACTTTTTTCTTCTTAGTTTTCTCCAAGAAATAATGTATTCTCACCTTATCCATCATGAAATTGTTAAGAATCAGTCCTACTATACATTAACTTGAGTAATTAAGCAAAGTATGATTAGAAGAATTTAAAGATGTACACTTGAGTAGTTTTCACTGGGAAATGTATCAGTTATAAGAATCAATGTATCCTCCATGAGATTCAAGAAATATTCATAGTACTGCCTATCACAACAAATCGTTTTAAAATTCAAAGTCACCAGGCAAACGATGCAATGTGCTACCATTTTGTTTGTTACTGATATCACCATTGGATTATCAACAATTAGTGCAAGAGTAGCCACCAACCAGTCTAAAAAGAAACTATAAGTGACTATGCTGAGAACCCAAAATAAATAAAATATCAAACGACAAAAATCAATTGCATACAATATTTTGTAGATCTAACTGTCAAATACAAGAATAACATTTTAATAACCAATTCATTCAACCGTATACAAAAAAGTGTGGCAGCTAAAAATCCAAAACAAGAAGAAAAGAACCTAATACCTCTAATAGATAGATTAATCACATATCAACCAATGGCATGTGAAATACATGGACCTATTTTATGGGAAATAAAATCATGAAATAGTTTTAACTTTTTAATATTTCAGAAAACCAATATACAGTCCCACCATACTATTGCCTGTATTATATAAATAAAAAGATAAATGAAGTTTCTGAAATTTCTACATTCCTTTTTCTTTACATAGCTAGTCTTTATTACTATTCAAAAAAATTTAACTCATTAGTTTGCAGGTTTACAACAGGTAAGCCAAAAAAAATATCAGTATAATGTACGTCTAGCAAATTACTTGCAAGTTTCAACCACATATAAGTCTACGTTTCTCTTTTTTATTTTTCTTTTAAAAGAAAATTAATAAAGAGGCAGGTTCATCAGGCAACCTTTGTTTCATGAAGCAAGTCGCTTGACATGGCTCTAAGAGACCTTAGCATGATCTGCAGGTTTACTTGTATAAGGCAGGGGGATGAATTTCAATAGGTAATAAATCAGTTTTAACCTTTATCATTGGCTCAAGTATAATATCCAAGTGTCATTATTTTTCTCTTCAACACTAATTCAGTAACTAAAACTAGCATGTTCTACTCAAACAATCAAAATTTCCTACCATAAATGTTCAAATCATATCAAATAGATGAGCTAGTTTCTTCGATGACCAACCTCCTGCTCAATTGCATCACCTATAATGCAAGCAGCCTGTACAACTCTAGCACATCCATGCTCCCCTCCAGTCATCAGCAACGCCATTAGCTTATGCATCGTAATAACAGCCATCATATCCGCAGGCAATTGATCGAAGTACTTAGAATAGGCCGCCTTACTCTTCCCTTTCCTAATGAACTCCTGCTCTTCCTCAATCTTATTCCTCAGAGGCTCAAACCATCCCAGAAACAATGACTTCATATAAGGCAAATTGGGAGCCAATTTCTGCTCACACATATCATTCAAAAGCTCTCTGTACTCTTTCGCCGCCTGTTCCCACGCTTCGGTTTCCATCTTCACTTGCCTCCTCCTAAGCGCTTTGTACTTATCATACCCTACCCTACCATTTTTCTGGTGCCTCCACCGCCTATGATACTGCCTCCTATCCTCTTTCCTCACCTCATTCAACAGTTCCTGAACGTCATCAGGAACAGCCACGTCAGCATTTTTCTCCTCCTCCACGTCAGTGTGCGATGCCGCCACCTCCACCTCCACCTCCAACGCCTCCGCTACACTAGCATGGTTTCTAAAGCACACTCCATTATTATTCATCTGATTTCTCACAGAAAACGGCAATAATTCACACTCATCTCGGGCATTGATATCACCAGATTTCTGAAAACGGCACGAATTGAGCTCGAAAATGCGTCTCAGCTTGAACTTATCAGGAAAAACTGAATCCTGGCTTAATCCGAGAAAGCTGCGAGTGGCAGTGAGTGACGGGGCTCGATGGAGCTTCGACGAATTTAGTGAAGCGATTTGCTTGGAGATATTTCTCCACATAACTGTGGAATTATTGTGTGGATTGAGGATGATAGCTTGATTCTGATATGGGGCTCTTGAATTTTCAACCTTGAAGCTGAATGAAATCGGGGTTTTGCTGCTGCACATCAAATTGCGACAAGAAGGAAAGTGCAATAAATTAACAATGGGACATAGGAAAATGGAGAGGATGATTGATTAGGGAAGGAGAAAATGCAGTTGAGATTGAAGATCAGAGTACAGTATATGTATATGTGTATATATATGATTTATGAAGAAACAGAAAAATTGAGAAGAGAAGTTCTTAGCAGCAGTTGCCGACTTTAAACCCTCCTAAAACCTTCTAAATCGCTTTTGGGCCTCAATTCATTTGAACCGGCCCAATCGGAGGGGAAATAATAACAAAATTTCATTCCTACATAACTTTTTTTTCCCCATCAAAAAAGTCAAAATATTCTTAAACAGGTAGCAAAATTTTATTTGGGTGATTCTATTAACAACCACGATATTCCCTCTATAACCATGAAATATTTAATTTATTTATTTTATTAATAATATTTGTATTTCTTTTACAACCATCATATTATTTGTATCTCCACTTCCTTTATCACCCCAACTATGGACTCCTCTAAAAAAAAAAAAAAAAAAAATTCACTTTTCATTCTTCTATAAATTATGAATTTCGACTATTTACCACTTAATACTTAAGTAATTATGAATTTCGACTATTTACCACTTAATACTTAAGTTGAATGCATAATTTTTCATTTGTCTCCATACATTTTATTTGCAGTCATTTTGAATTTAGATTTTTTTTTCCAAAAACAAAATTATCTCTCCACAACTATGATTGTCTTTTTCTCTACATTTCAATATTCGATTAAATTGTATTGTATATATACATAATTTTTTTCTAAAAAATCATGTGTTCCTAAATGTGGGAATGATTTTCTTGATGTTAACCAGGATAGACAAAGATTTTTAAAGAAATTGTGTTATTATGATGTTAATTATTTTAGTGAAATGTCCCGATATATTTTTAAAAAAATTGTTAAGAGGAACTGAATGGTTAATTCGAAAATTTTGAATAAATTTGCAGAAATAGGATTTTGAGTTTCGATGATAGTGCATAAAATTTATGTATGTGTGTTTAAGATAGAACAAAAATGTGGTGGTTGAGAGCTGTAAAAAGAAAAGGAAAAAGAAAACCTTAAGGTCAAAATGAGAATTTAAATAAATGATGATAGTATGGAGAAATATTGTGGTTGTGAACATAATTATTCATTTTATTTTTATGTTTTCTTAGTCCAATTGAAATGTATTTTTACCCAAAAACTATGAAATTGCTAAAAACATATTTTCATATCTGTAGGTATAAAACATTTTTACTACATGTAAATGGATAGAAAAACCTTTGATCTCATATTATATATTTATCATAGTTAGTATATATAGTATAATATAATACATAGTAAATATATGTAGGGTAAATTACATAATAAAAGTCAAACTATGGTCACTTTTCCACTTTGTTACCAGAACTTTCAAAGTTCACTGTAAAACAGCTCAATTTTGTTTTTTTACCAAACGACCGCCAGAAGTCACTGCCGGTGGAATATTCTGGAAATATTTCATCCCGAACTTTCAAAATTCACTGTAAAACAACTCAACTTTGCGGATTTACCAAACGACCGCCAGAATTAAATAAATTAAATTAAAAATAACTAAAAAATACAAATCAAATTAAATTAAATAAAAAATACAAATCAAATTAAATTAAATAAAATAACTAAAACCCCCAAATCGGCCCCCAAAATCGGCTGATTTAATTTGATTTGATGAAATTAAATTAAACAACTAAAACCCCCAAAATCGGCCAATTTAATTTGATTTGATTAAATTAAATTAAATAACTAAAACCCTCAAATCGCCCCCCCCAAATCGGCCGATTTAATTTGATTTGATTAAATTAAATTAAATAACTATAACCCCCAAAATCGGCCCTCCCAAAATTGGCCGATATAATTTGATTTGATTACATTAAATTAAATAACTAAAACCCCCAAATCGGCCGATTTAATTTGATTTGATTAAATTGAATTAAATAACTAAAACCCCCAAAATCGGCCGATTTAATTTGATTTGATTAAATTAAATTAAATAACTAAAACCCCTTTGGGGGGCCAATTTGGGAGTTTTAGTTATTTAATTTAATTTAATTTGATTTGTATTTTTTTTTAATTTAATTTGATTTGTATTTTTTAGTTATTTTTTATTTAATTTAATTTAATTTAATTCTGGTGGTCATTTGGTAAATACGCAAAGTTAAGCTGTTTTACAGTGAATTTTGAAAGTTCGGGACAGAATATTCCCAGAATATTCCACCGGCGGTGACTTCGGTTGTTTGGTAAAAAAAAACAAAGTTGAGCTGTTTTACAGTGAATTTTGAAAGTTCGGGTAACAAAGTAGAAAAGTGACCATAGTTTGACTTTTATTATGTAACTAGGTTTTAACTCATGCGTTGCACGGGCTTCATTTAACACTTATCTAATTTTTATTTTAAAAGTATTATTATAGCACGAAGCAGAGAGACTAATTGTTGCCATCATTTCTCTATGGTAGGAAGTAACATGCTATGACATTTGTGCACTGTTAGTCGTTGAATGAAAGAAACCTTGATAATTATTTTTTGTGCATTAATAAAAAAAATGAAGTTTCTGTAAACCTGGACAATTATTGACATGTTAAGAAAAGCACCAAATAAGAGTATGAAAACGTTATGCTAAATATAATATAAAGTTTCAACAAATAAGAAAGTACTGAGAAATTGAAATTCTACTACCTTATTAGTTTCACAAAGTTCCGTAGGTGATGTTGAATACCCATCTAAGACAACCCAACAACAAATTGTTTATTCAGAAAAGGTGGCTTGATTTATAGTGCCTGACAGAAATCACATGTATCTATCATGAATTAGGCATCGAAAAAATCAATTTTCCACTCTACTTCATGAAACACAGTATGCCAATTATTCATATACCATAATGAAAAACAAATAATATCTTAAGGGGATAATGGTAGTTATCTTGTGTTTCAAAAGTGTTTTTAATGGTATAACTGATATATTGATGTTTTTCTTATTTGAACAGTTGTTTCTGGAGAAAACATAGAGCATCATCTCCTTTCTGAATAGCAAACTCAACAATTGCTCTTTCTGTAAGCCTATGGAAGGTTAATGAGAGAACTTTAATTCCAAAGACAAAGATATTATGTCTTGAAAAAACTACCAAATATATATAGATTATTCACATCAATCAAGCAACAAATATCTATAGAAAATATATGAACGAAACCTAATCATATGATAATAACCTTCGATAGTTTAAGTATTACTCAGGCAATAGAAAATGATATCTACTGATCAATTGTAGACATGTATATTGTCAATCCACCAAAATGCAAACTAATGGGAAGATAAATATTCTTTAGTCTATAGTTATTGCTGGCTTCAACTTGGTAATGCATTTGCCAGCAGGTCTTCAGCACTTCTTCTGGATTAAAGATCAAAACACTCTTTAGAAGAATATTTTAATCACGGAAGTCATTTAAAATCGGGCCCTATCTACAAAAGTCCTATTACCTAAGCCCAACACAACGCATTGCAAGCAAATTTCTGAAATATTGAATTCAGTTTCATCTAATATAGAAGTTAACTTACATATCAAAAACACAAAAAAACGCATTAGTTAATAACGAATGCAATTTCTCGATCACGGAACAGTATCACTTGTGAAAAGTTCTCATTTGGATTACACATAAATCAGAAAACTGAGAAAATAACGCACAAACCTTGAGATTGATATGTATCCGACTCTTTTGAGCACTATTGTTGTTGGATCCCAATATTCGATTAATGGTATCCCTCAATGTCTTGTTAGACAGAAGATCATTTGCAAGAATACTTGTGGCCCATAAACACACACTCTTCTTGAAATAATGCGATCTTGTATATCTATAGGAACGTAAAAGGTCATAACATGTGAACTATTTTAAGAGTAAAAATTAGATATGATGGAAGATGTTGCTAATATAAAAATAAATTATCAAAGTAAAAACAACTTACATTTATCACATAAGCTAGTAAAAAACACTTGCTTGTAAAGACAACATCTTCTATCACTTTTTTTACATAGCGAGCAATGCAATTTTGATGGAAGTTCACCAATTGGACCTGTGGATGGCATCCCCTCCATCTCTTTCTCAAAGACAGCCCTAAAATTTCAAAAAATGTATATATTTTTAACTTAAATCCAGATCTCATTCTAATTCAGAAGTGGAAACCCCATTGAATACTTAGTGGCGTACAAATAAAACAAACAGAATGTTATTCAGGATGTTTATTCAGTAAAGGACTATGCAGAAAAAGTAAGCAAGCCAACAATACCTGAAAACTCCAATTAACTCCAAAACGAGCATGTACATCCACACGACAGATTGATCAGCTGCTTCTCGAGCAAACAACAGGACATGCAATAACAGTTGCTTAATAACTCAGCTTAAATCAACTTGAAGCGTCCACAGTCTAATAATCTGTAAGAAAACACTTAGGAAAATTGTGAGCTAGAATTATATAAAAAAATTCGATATATAGACATTTTTATCAGGTCCCCCTTGTAAGCTACGATAAATGCCTCCTAAGGCTCAAATGGTTCTATCTCAAGTATCAGAAAAGTCTTTTAGAACATAATCTTAAAAACTTATGACAGTTGGTTGGACATGATAAAAGATTCAGATTGAAAAAAGAAATAAACAACACTCTAAAAATTAAACTCAGTTTGCACTTAAACAATCCCAGAGAAGCTACGACTGATAACTGACATATTTTTTCCTTATATGCTTCTACTATTTCAAAAGTGATTTATCTCTAAAATCTCTCACTTCATAGCTTAATCAAAGAATCATCAATAGGTATATTTGTCGCATGAAAACTAACTTTATAAATAGACTCTCCAACTATCTCTCCACATGAAATTCACTTTCTTTTTTGAATCTTATTGACAAGCTTCTCAGCTAATAGCTTCTTATTGCTAGATAATGCTGGCCCTGCAATCGCATCAAACATCCTACTTACATTATCCAAAACCGTTCTTTCTCTTACTCAAACAAAAATTATGAAAATTCAATTCTTGTAAAATTCAGCTTACCAATATATCATCACCACCACCACTCTTCTTGATAATCTTCTTGAATGCCAACCTAAAACCCTTAATTCCCTTTAAAGTTTTGTGAACAAATTGAAGGGGAAGTGTGAGAGACCCCTCTGGCAGCATTGCAGATCTTATATAGCCTCTTCCACACTTTAGTATTGTCTCTCCAAGAATCATTATTCTTCACGCTCTTCCATTTCTAATCTCTAGGAAACTCACACATAAGTAGCAACACATAAACTAGGGCAAACTATATTGTTGAATCATTGAGCACATTTCCCGAATAGTATTAAAGCTAAAATCTTTGCACTCAGAATATTTCTTTCAATAGTTGTACTTATAATGTCACTGGCAAAGCATTAGAAAGTTATGTCATTGAGGTAGTTGATCAAACACCTGGTACTCAAAAAGTGAAACCTTGCAGTGACAGTTGATTCATCAATTAAAAGTGCTAAGGTTAATTCATTAAGTAAACTGCGAAAATGATTAAAAGTTGAGAGAGAGCTCACCAGATTAGAATTGATAGATAGTCTGGAAGAGTAAGAATTGAGTGAAGAATGAAGAGAGCGGATAGAATGACGCTGAGAATGTGAGCCATTTTCATTGACTATGAGATAGAAGAGGAAGAGAGGTTACAAAATAGAGTTTGTAATGGTTGTGGATTAAAGAAGGAGGGGGGGAGGGGGACACATGACTGCTTCACATTCTCAGCCATTTTCATTGACTATGAGATGGAAGAGGAAGAAAGGTTACAAAATAGAGTTTGTAATGGTTGTGGGTTAAAGAAGGAGGGGGGGAGGAGGACACATGACTGTTTCACATTTCTCCAAGATGCTGATGTGTCGACTCTAGATTCCTCCAAAATGCTGAGGTGTCAAGCTTTGAGAGAGCCAAAACCTCCTTTTATATATATAGATTTACCCATATATGTATTTCATAGTTAGAATTTTTTTATTTTATGAATGTTATATATTCTTATTGTAATATAATATAAGGACAAATTTTTGAAATGTGATTTATCTTTCTTTTCAGATAAAAATTAAGGATGATGAATTGGAAGTTTATACTTTACTTAAGTTGTGAGTTGTATATATGACTAAATTAGAGCTAGTAGGATTTAACTTATTGATCAGAGTTTAAACGTGTAACAATTAAATTATATGTTAACCTGATTAAAATTAAGAACTGATCTTGTATGAACTGATTTATTTATTTATTTATTTTTGAATAAGTTAGGGAAATGACGATAATAATACTAGAAAACTTAAATTCAGGTTTCGAATCCTAACCAATTCCGATTTGCATCTTTATAAAAATGGAATACTATTTAAGCTATAAAGTGGTGATTGTATAATTTTATTTTAATTATTTTTTTCTAGAGTTAATTAAACAAATTATGTAACAGATGAAATTAAGTTATACTTTCGTCGTAAATATTAGAATTTTACCAGCACAAATTACTAATTTAAAGGCAACATGCTTCTTCCTAGAAGGTTAAGACCATTGATATTTATACATTTTTCATCTTGTGTGATTTGAACCGATATATATATATATATATATATATATATATATATATATACTAGTATAAGACCCGTGTAATACATGAGGTTTAATAAAAAAAAATTAAACTTAGTGAAATTAAAAAATTGAAATATCATTTACACAACAAAATTAAATTTATGATTTGTACAATATATATCGTCTAATTTAACATTAAATATAAACAAAATGAACAAATAATTATTTAATTGTCAAAATATGTGTTGCATTTGTAGATGATCATTTAAAAAAATTATTATTATTATTTTGAAAAAATATATACATTGCTATACCTATTATATTATTCAACACACCCATTATTTTTTTTAGTTTGCTCTTTATTATTTACATTTGTAACAACCCTCAACTTTTATTTTCAATTAATCGATAAAAAATGAAAGTCTAAATTCCATAGTTTATTTTAAAGCAATATTTGATTCCAAAAATTAATAAGTTTGAATAATAATTTTCAAACTGCCCAACTTTATTTTAGTTTTTTTTTCTTTTGTAATTATTTATATTTTTTCTATAATTTTTAAATTTAAAAAATTTAAAATATATAATAATATCTGTCATTGAGCTCTAGCATATATTATTTAGGTAAATCTAATTAATAGTTCTATATTATTTATTATTTAGTAATAATAATATTTCTTATCAACATTAAATTTGTAGCAATTAATTAGCATATTTAATATGAAAATATTATAAGCTTGCCATGTGGCACTCTGGTCTTACTTAATATATATATATATATATATATATATATAATTATTTAATTGTCAAAATATGAGTTGTATTTGTAGATGATCATTTAAAATAAATTATTATTATTTTGAAAAAAATATACATTATTATACCTATTATAGTATTCAACTCACCCTACCATATCTTTTAGTTTGCTTTTATTGTTTACATTTGTAACAACCCTAAACTTTTATTTTCAATAAATGAGACAAAATAAAAGTCAAAATTTCACGAATAAATTCCATAGTTTATTTTAAAGTATATATTCAAAAAATTATTTGATTTCAATAATTATTAAGTTTGAATAATAATTTTCAAGCTGCCCACTTTTATTTTAGTTTTTTATTTTCTTTGGTATCTATTTATATTTTTAAATTTAACAAATTTCAACTTTATAATATTTCCTATCATTGAACTTTAGCATATGTTAATTAGATAAATCTAATCAATATTTCTATATTATTTATTATTTAGTAATAATAATATTTCTTATCAACATTAAATTTATAGTAATTAATTAGCATATTTAATATGAAATCATTGTAGGCTTGACATGTGGCACTTTGGCCCTTCTTATATATATATATATATATATATATATATATATATATATATAAAGATATATATATTAATGAATGCAAATTTTTATATTACATTTTTACACCCCAAAAATAACCCCTTTGATCCAATATATATAATAAAAGTTTGAATGACTTTTCACAAAAAAATTGAAAAAACATTGGAAACCTCAATTAAACATGCCAATTTCAATATTACTAGTAATTCTACGGGAATTTCATTTTGTTAAAAATGATCATAATGATATAGTTTTCAATGATTTCAATAATAGTATGATGGTTGTATGAATAAAAAATCTACGGATAATTTGTCAAATGAAATAGTATGCTCAATAATAATTTATAAATTTGTAATGTTCACAAGATTAATACCATTAATTAACAAAATCATTAATGAAATTCAAATTCTAAGACTCCTCCTTATATGTAAATAGGAAATTAAGGACTTTTAGTGACATTATAATTTGATGAACAAACAAAAAGAAATACAATTATATACGTTGCAATCAATTAATGGGAGATATTTCTGCAAAATGTAAAAGTGGTCAGCTTAATGGAAGAAACAAATAAATTTTAAACAAAATTTCAGTGGCTAATTAAAGACTTAAGTGTGTAAATCGTTGTACAACAAAATAAAGAGAATAAAAACTCAAAGATCGAATAATGTTTGAGATGAAAACTATCAGATAACAAATCAATTAAAATTCAACTCAATTTTACCTGAGAAGAATTATCAATTATAAGAAGAAATCGAATGATTTGGTGAGAAACTTTTACAAATCGTCTATTCTCTTTTATCGCCACCAACTTCTCCAAATACAATTGGAGTTTATGCACAAAGAGAAACATCGAGTAACTTGCACCATTCGACTCCTATCCATTCTCATGCATTTAATCAAACACTTTCTCAACTACTGAAATTCAAGAACAAATAAATATTAATAAATAAAAAATTTCATGTCAAAGTCTAATATTGTATTTTAACTATTTAAGATCAAAATCAAAATAGGCATTACAAAATTTGAATTATAGAAATAATTATTTTTAATATTATTATAGAAATATATTAGTAAATATCTTCTGAACAAATGAACATTATAAATGTACATGTATCGAAAATTTATATTTTTAAATTTTTCAAAATGCCATGATAATTAATTACAGTTTGCAGTTAATCTCATGACAAACCCAACCAATGAGTCTTGAGGAGACATTTTTCCGATCAATATTTATGATGAAATATTTTTTTTTCTACATTTGAAACAAATTGTTTAAAACATGCAACTGATCGATTTATTGAGATGACATTAATTTAGTTTATCTGAAAGCATATTGCTTCATTATATATAACAAACTAAAATATGCAAAAGGTTATATTTGCATGTTTGATGATTACAAAAAAAAAAAAAAATTACCATGACAATAATCAATTATTTGAGAAACTTTTTATTAAATGAAAAACATATACAAGCAAAAGTTGGAAGAATGTTTCAACCAGAAGTAAAAATTTAATATTGAAAATGTTAAATATTCTTAAATAAACATTTCATCAAACACATAATAGACAAATATATAGTTATACAAATGAAATCTACAATGGTCAGCCATCATCCGACTCTCTTCAACTTTAAGCTTCAAGCCAAAATAAATTACTGAGTTTTTAAATTTTGCTCCGATTAATATAGTTTTAATTTTTGAGAAAAAAACAAAGGAGTGGTGTGCATCAAAAGGGATATATACCTTACTTTGAGACATCAGCAAAAGAAGATTACAACAAAAGACACTGACCTGCTTGAGAAATTCTTCATGCCAATTGTCAACCAACATGCGGCAATATTACCAAATCAAAAGAATTCTCATTTTTGGCACCCAACCGCACTCACGCCAATCAACTTCTGCAAACTTTGCAAAAAGAGCTTCTAAAAAGAATGAAAAATGTGTTATATGCTAATGAGGTGACAGTTTTTTCTACGACAACTGTATTTTAGTAGTTTTGAGCATTATTATTATTATTATTTTGAATAAAAGATGTAAAATTACGATTCTGTCCAGACTTCTTTGTTATTATATAAGTATAGATTTAATACTTAATGTTTTTTTATATTTTCGAGACTTAAACAATTTAATATGTGTTTATTGATAATAAGTTGAATAAATATTATTTTATAACAAGATCGAACTTATTTGGATATAGAAAAAGAAAAAGAAAAAGAAAAGAAAAAGCAAAACAAGCTTATTCATACATATTACACGCGTATCATGTATGGAGGAGAGAATAGTTGATTAGGTTGCTTTGTCTGATTAGAATGTAATGGGCCAGTTAGTGTTACAAGGCCACATACAAAAAAGGGCCCAAAGCAGCATATTGAGCCCATACAAGTTTTGAATCAAGTCCATACCACGATAACCAAATCGCGACAAAATTTTGTCGGGCATAGACAGAAGGTAAGATGAATCAAATAAATGGCCAATCAACATTGGCGCCGTTTAATGTAGGCGTCACCGCACACGCGCAGGTTAGCATCCACCATCGTTTGAAATTTCCAGTACTGGCGTTTTCCGCCTAGGGCTCCGCCATATCCATCTCTGCAGCAACTAATTCACATACACACAGTGACGAACGTACATCGACATAATTTAGTGGAAGAGAATTTAGATTTGCGAAACTGCAAATGGTGAGAACTGTAAGCCATGTAGAAGACGAAGAAATTCACGATAGCTCTTCTCCTACAGGTATTCGTATGTTTCTTTGTGTGTATAGGCGTATACTTGTGCGTGTATATATGTTTGTGCGTTGTGAGTATCTGTGTGTGTGTTTGTGTTTGTTGCCTTTTTTCAGTTGTGAAATTTTGAACTTGTGTAGAAAGCAAAAGAGTTAATCAGAAGGTGAACACTTTGCGTTCAAAACATTCGGAGACGGAGCAACGAAGAAGAAGCAAAATTAATGAGAGGCAAGCTTGATTTTTCTTCATTTTCCGATTTTGCTCATTTTTTACTCTTAGGGTTTCCTTTTTCTGTTGTTAATATTCTGTAGCTGAGTATGTTGTTGAGTTGACTATAAAATTTTAAGTTTTGCAGATTTCAAATTTTGAGGAATTTAATACCCGAAAATGATCAAAAAAGAGATAAAGCGTCATTTTTGTTGGAGGTTGGTTATTTCAATTTAGTCTCGTCTTGATGATGTTATTTAGTAATTTCTTCTCTGTTTATTATGCTGCATGATTCCGTGCAAATTAAGCTTATTTTGATGCAGGTTATACAGTATATCCAGTTTCTACAGGAAAAGTTGCAGATGTATGAGGGCTCTTGTCAAGGTTGGAGCCCAGAGTCCACCAAGTGTTTGCCATCGGTAAAATTCAGATGATATTTATGTTCTTTTGGATGCTAAAACGTGAAAGTTCTTTCTTATGCTATTTCTTTTTTCATAGTCGTCTGACATTTTCCATCTCAAAGAACAAATTATAACCATTTGCAGTAAGCTAATCCTGAAATAGTTACATGTATTTTAAATGTAACTCTAGTCTCCATTTGCAGCATAATTGTATCTCCTCTGTGACTACACTCCAACTCTTGGAAAGCACAAAGTTAGACAACATTTTGGAATCAAAGTTAGACAACATTTTGGAATTTGATAGTTGTGCATTGCTAACTCATGAAGTTAGTTTTAAGATGTGACTTTTAGGTTTGATGTCAATTACAATTCTGTTAATGGAAACATCTCCATTTCATGCTTTGATGGCAGAAAATATGTATTATAAAATGTATTATACTAGTTGTAGCAATCAGTGTCAAACTATAAATGCGATGACACTTTGGGTTCATGATAGAATGGCAATGATTATGTCTTAATGGTGTTTTCTCCTCTGGTCAATTACAGAGAATCAATTCTGGGCCAGTTGAAAGCTTTATCGATCAATCTCAATTTGATAGGAACTTTTATGGTCATGAAGACAATGTTCTCCATCCAACTCTACTCAGTAATGCACAGAACCCTGTGGAATCCAACCTGACTGGAGCTACCTTATATAAACCAACAGATAACCCACCCATGACGACACAAGCCCTTCCTCTGGACATGCCACTGCAACCAGCTATATTTGAGGTTGTGCCTGGTCAGCCCTGTCAGGGATCTTTTCCTGATGCTGAGCAATTCAACCAGCAGTCTCAATCCCACTTTTGGCCGGGTAGACCATGTGGAGATGATAGCTCTGTTCCTATGTATGTGGCAAATGATGAAGAACTGAGGAGTGAGAGTGGAGAAGCTAGTATCTCAAATGTCTATTCTCAAGGGTAAGCATTTGTTGCAATAAAAATAAGAAATGATCATTTTGAATCTTTGATACATAATATGGTTTTTTTAGTTTGATCTTCCTTTGATATACATGCTGTGTCTTCCCGTATATGAACATAACTTGACTGCATTTGGTATGAGTAATAACTTAGATAAATAGGATCAGAGTTTTGACTGATTTCTGCTCTCATGGTATAAAATCAGAGTGATAGAGTTGTACAGTCAGATCTGAGTTATTGAGCATTGGCTTTAAGTTTGTTTATTTAGATCAACAGATTATGCTCCAATTGATCATAAAAGTATTTTTCTAGTTGTATTCTGCCAATATACTGTACTGGCATTCTATATTTGAGCTTTACTCAACTTAACTGATCATTTGAATTTATGGTTCCTTCGTCTAGTTCATGGATCCTTGGTGGTCTGTATAGTGGATAAACATTATCTGTGCTATCAGCTACTTGCTGATGCTATAATGATCATCACCTTACTTGCCAATTGCTGTATTGACTATTGAATCATTGATGGTTCAAGGAATTACATTTTCTTTCTCTATCAGAACTTGATTTTTGAACATCAAGCGGAAGCAACAAACAGGAATCTAGCATGTTGTAAGAGAATATCAATCGCTGTGTAGATCATATTTAATATGTAAAAGAATATCTTTTGTTTTGACAAAGCGACAATCATATTTGTTTTGTCATCTTTTGTTCAAAAGTATTAGGCTACTTGGCTTAGAGATATTATATTATTACCTTTGGTTATGTTTGTATAAGAGCGTATGTGTATTTTGCAAGTCTGGATTTTGAAAATTTTGTATTTGTTTTGAGATTTTATAGGGTATGTGTATTTTGCAAGTCTGGATTTTGAAAATTTTGTATTTTTTTTGAGATTTTATAGGGTAGGATTATAGTTAAGACGTCACATCACAATGGAAACAATTGTATTATTTTATTGTGAAAAATTGTTTGAATAATTTTTTCAGTGGTAAGTAAGTATGCGTTCTTTTTTTGGGATTTGTGAAAAATGAGGTGAAATTATAAGGGGTTGGGTTGGTTGGGTAAGTAGGGAGGGCTGTGGTATTATCTAAATCCCAATACAAATATTGGACTGCTTTTGGCCCATCCAAATTCGGATGGGCCAAGTCTTGCCCAAACATACCCTTTGTGATTTTGGTTTCCAAGGATTCTAATTTGAAACATGATAAAAAAAGTAAAACTAAATTTTTTTCTTTGGGAAGCTATTATGTTGTATATCGAAGTCATGGACATTTAACTACTGATGGATCCTACAATTTGACATTTATAAACATTCCAACATCATCAATTATCAGAGTGTGTTTGTGTGAGGCAAATTCTCTTACAATTTTTATAATTATCAGTTGGCTACTGTGCTTATTTACTTGTGATTAGATATGCTTTCCCTCTCATCTCATGTCCAACTGTACAAGCTTGTCAAACTTAGTGGGACTTTTGTTGTTTAACAGGTTGTTGAATTCTTTAAAAAATACACTACAGTCATCAGGTGTGGATTTGTCTCAAACCTGCGTTTCTGTGCAACTTGATGTAGGAAAACAAACAAATGACAGAAGTACAAATGCAATATTTCATATCAAGGTATCTCCTCCCTCTTTCTTCATACCATTTACTAAGAAGCTTGAAACAATTCTCGTGTTACACTTCCTTGCTATTCTCTACCTGTCTTTGCAAATTTGTCATATATAAGCCCTACAACTATCCGATATATTCACTTCATCAGAAAAAATACTCTTTGAGATAAATAAATTGGCAGGCGGCAGCCTAAAAAAACACCTGTTTTGTACTCATTTGCATGTGTTTTTGTTTTGACTTTCAACAGAGTTTATAGCATTCCATGAATATTTGCAACTAGTGCAATGTATTATTAACTTTAGCACTTTGCTTGGGGGAAAGAATGGTTCTTAGATATGATTGAGCAATCTCCGTGCAGTGTGTTTGCATTAGTCTTTTTTTCTTTAGGAAAAAAACACTTGGGTACCTGTACTTTCAATCTTTTGCTTTCAATTTGTGTTGGGTCTTTGTACTTTCATTTGCATTATACTTTGGTTGTTAGAGACTTAATTTACATTAATGTAAATGTAGTACAAAGACTTAATTTTTACGAAAGAAAAGCTAAAAAAAAGTGAAAAAGAAAATACAGGAATTCGATGTTTACAAATTTCAGTGAAAAATACAGGAACCCCAATTATCATTTTTCCTTTTTTTTTTCCCTTCATTCTTGGGGGAGCTCTGCACACAATTAACCCTGCATTCATGTCCTATTATCTCATACTTGTCTAGTTGAATAGATGTATGGTTATGCTTTTTGCTTACCATTCTTTACCTACTGAACATTCAGGATCAAGAGAATGCCACAGGTTTCGGTTATGAATCTCCCATGAATGTAGCTAAGAACTATGAACATCCTCAGAAAAGGTTCAGAGCTGATCATACCTAGCATTAACTTTGAAAGGTTACACCAATCCCTGTATCCCCCTTCTGTTTTTGGTGGAGAGAGAAACTGTATTGCAATTTTTCCTTTCCTTTCCTTTCCTCTGACATCCATATCCATTCAGAAAAGTCTGTATGGGTCAAATATACAAGAATATAGTCCTCTAGTAGCCTACACAAGTCTTGTTTAATATTATGTCTAATATTGCTTGAATTTAATTATAGTTATGAACTTATGATTTCATGATGATGCAAAGTAGTTCTGGAATTTAAATTCATTCCATATGTGTGTGTGTGTGTAATAGAAGGTGCTATATTATTGCTTTCCATTTTATGTTGGGAAAATAGTGTGTTTTGTAAAGCAAGAGAATGAGGAGCAAGAAGGAAGAACGTATCATCTTTGGTGTCCGACTGTGGATAGCAATCTTGCCCGGGCCCAATTCGCCATGACCTGTGCCTTTTGGGCCGACCCGGCCTGTGGCCCATAACAGGCTTTTTTAACATATACATTTTTTACATAATGTATATTTAATATATTATAAGTCTATCTATTTATTATCTTGTTTCCAATTATTTGTCGGGTGCGGCTATCCGCACCCCAAAACTTACTAAACATAACTCATTTCTAGTATTTTTATATTTTTGATTCGTATAGAAATGGGGTGTGTTTAGTAAATTTTGGGGTACGGATAGCCGCACCCTTATTTGTCTTACCAAGTGGGAGGTCAGGTTGTTAGGATTTTAAAAGCAATTATAAAGAATTTGATATGAACGAAAAATAAGAGAATGATTTGTTCACCCAATTCGTTAATTGACTATATCTGGGGGCACTATCAAGCTAGAAAAATTTACTAATTTTCGTGTGTTTGCAAATACAATGAGTCAAAGGGTTATTTAGAGGTAAAACTGGTTGTAGTCCTATCTAACTAGGAAAGGCCTAACTAGAAAAACCCTTAACTCTATCTGACTAGGAATTCTAAAACTTATCTAACTAAAAAAAGACCGTGGTCATTGGATAAACGATCAGACTCTATAACCCAACACAGGTCTAGGTCTTCAAGTATTTGTCTTTCTCATTGTATCCCTATAGTTAGACTTGTATATAAAAATTGAGGAAATAATGAAATATAAGAAAATATCATAATGTGAAACTAAAATCTTTGAATTACAATCTGAAGCACAGAGGGATTATTATGAATAAGAGTGTAGTCTAACAAAAGAAATTATATGCGAGGAGGAAATTTTAGGAAGTACAGGGACATCGATGGTTGAACTTTCAATTAAAAAAAAAAGTTGGAAATTAAAACACAAAAACTTGCGTGAGACGATTTCACTGATAGTTTCCGTGGGACGGATCCTTTTTATCCATAAATTAAATCAATTTCCACAAGTTTGTATGGAAATTGTGAAGTTTGGGTTGTGGGTTGACCTGTCTCACATACGATAATCCGTAAGATAGTCTCACATAAGACTCACTTTAATTAAAACAACATTTACATATGAAAATCCATTTGATTATTATTACATGATTGAAGATTTTGTTATGTGTCAGAGCAACTCCAACGGGGGCATCAAACCCATTTTGATGTCCCAGAACACTAAAATTCTCCTCCAACCCACACATCAAATGGTGATTTTTTTTGATTCCTCATTCATGAAGAATCAAATTTGATTCTTCTCAAATGAAACATCAAAATCAAATTGAAGCCAACTGCCAACCAACCAACTGAAAATTAATTCCAAACAGTAATAAAATTTTGATAGCAACGGTCATATTGGGGGAAAAACCTTCTATATAAACCGAACACCATGGGAAGACCTTACAATTAACTTTAGAAATCTTTTCCCCCACTTTACATAATTGCAGTTTTGAAATTGTTCAAACTCCTCACCTCCGACGATGGTAAGAATGATCAGATTTGGTGGTGGGTGAGTGAGCTTCATTGGGGAAATAGAGAGAACAAGAGGGACAGAGAGTGAGAACGAGAAAGACGAGAAAGAGTAGAGGGACAGAGAGAGAGAAAGAGCAGAGTGAGGGGGAGAAGATAAAAGTTTGAGGTATGTCAAGACTTTATGTTTGGATTGGGTTAATTGGGCTATTTTTTAATTTTTTCATAATTGGGTTTGTGTATGTTTTATATGAATTTGGTTAAAATTATTAGTCCAAAACCACCACATTTTGAATACTGCATAAATGATTAAGTTATCAATTAACGGTTTAAATGTGTTTAATTATTTAATTATCAATCAACGGTAGGCTACTGCATTTAATTAAGTTATCAAAATGTATGCAGAATAAGTTTTTAATAATTCATTTATTTATGAATAAATGATTTAGATAGAAATATTTATTTGATTGATGAATACAAAAAACAATTAATAATTAATAGTAATTATATCAAAAAAAAAAAAATATATATATATTTAATATACTAAACGAATAGTGTATTTTGCCTTTTTTTTGTAGATGGTTGATAATTACTATGGTAGTTACACTAATTTACTTAATGACGACTCACCGGCTAATGAAGAAAGCTATGATGTGAACCCGACTATACCTCTTCAAGACATAATTGAGGTTAATGTTCAACGTAAAACACAAAAGTCGGCGAATTTCTCTCACGAGGAAGATATTTGTATTGTCTCGGCTTGGCTTAATACGAGTAAAGATTTCATTCATGGAGCCGATCAAAAATCAAAATGATTTTGGAAGAGGATTTATGATCAATTCATGGAGAATTACGGTAAAGGAGGGCGGACGAAAGATAGTGTGGAACATCATTGGAGGGATATTAATACCCAATGTTCAAGATTCATTGGCATTCTTAGACAAATCGACAATAGACATCAATCCGGTCAAACACAACAAGGAAGGGTAATTATTTATTTGATTGATATTATTCATATCTATATTATTTATTTACTTTTGAACCTTTTACTTGATAGTTGGAAGAAACGAGAATTTTGTACTATTCCACTGACAAGAAAAAGAGACGATTCAGATATGAACACTGTCTTGAAATTCTGAAGCATGAGAGGAAATGACTTGATAATTTTGAAACAACTGTGGAACCAACTTTTGTTGAAAGTCATAGTGAGCCTTCCACTAATAATGACCGACCTATGGGTAGGAAAACGGCAAAAACACAACAAAAGAGGAAACAAGGAAGTTCAGACGGCGAAAATTCATCTAAAGTGGATGAGCGATGGGAAGAAAAGCTAAGATTAGAGCGTGAAAGATTTGCTCAACGAGAAAGCCTCATTGCGGCACATGAAAATGCTATACGTGTAGATGAAGATCGTAGAGATATGGAGATTATGAATAAAGACACTACCGGAATGGATGAGAGTCATGTTGCTTATTGGAATATGAAGAAAAATGAGGTCTTGAGGAAGAATGGTCTAATATAGTTAGATTTGAGTATAAGTACTAATATTAAGTATGAATTTAACTTGTTGCTTATTAGATTTAACTTGTACTAAATTATGTAACAAGTGAAGTTTTCAACTATGAATTAATTACTAAATCTATAAATTAATTCAACTATAAAACCAGTGGATCTATAAAATCTATAAAAGCTATAGTTACATTATGAAACTATTTTCAATTAAATTGGTACTAATTAATGACTCAAATTTGTTAACAATAAATTCAAAACAAAGTAAACGACATTACATTCAAAGTAAAGTACACATTAATGACTCAAACTTAAAGACACTACATTCAAAGCAAAGTAAACGACATTACAATCATTGTTCCAACTTGATACTAATTGTCTTCGCCATGAAAATTCCATAAGTGCTCAACAAGATCGTGTTGTAGTTGTGAATGAGTGGCACGATCTCGAATCCGGTGATGAACTTGAATAAACTCTATAAACTCATTTGTTTGTTCACGCGATAGTGTGACATTTGGAGTTGCGTCATCAAACTCAAGGGTACCTAGACCATTTTCATTCTCAATAGTCATATTATGCATTATAATGCATGCTTTCATTATATTAGCTAAAGTCTCCTCATCCCAAAATCTTGTTGGCCCACGTACTATATTATAATTAACGTGCTTATAATACCCCAAATGCTCGTTCCACATCTTTCCTCGCAGCTTCTTGGGCACGTGCAAAATGTTTGGCATTTAAGCTTATTGGAGCAGGTATTGTCTTTACAAAAGTAGCCCACGTGTGGTAAATTCCATCTGCTAGATAATAACCTATCGAGTAGTTATTCCCGTTAACGGTAAAATTAATAGGAGGAGCACGACCGTTAACTAATGCTGTGAATACGGGTGATCTATCGAGAACATTAATATCATTGAGTGAGCCTGGCATTCCAAAAAAGACATGCCACATCCAAAGATCTTGTGAAACAACTGCTTCTAATATAATAGTCGGTTCACGACAATGACCAGTGTACATACCATGCCATGTAGTTGGACAATTTTTCCACCTCCAGTGCATGCAATCGATGCTCCGAGCATTCCTGAAAATCCATGTTGCTCGTTAACTTGGAGCAATCGTGACAAGTCATTTTGGTTTGGAGCCCTTAAATATTCTTCACCGAAAACAGCAGCAACTGCTTTCACAAAATGACGTAAGCTTTCAATAGCAATGCTTTCACCTATGCGTATGTGGTCATTCAAAAAATCAGCAGGAACCCCATAAACAAGTATTCTATATGCAGCTATTACTTTTTGAAGAGATGATAAACCAGGGACTCCTAGAACATCATTTCTTTGTACAAAGTATGGATCATATGCTTCGACACCGGAAAGAATTCAACAGAAAAGAGATCTACACATTCGGAATCTCCTCCTGAAATAACCATCATGATATATAGGATTATCAGAAAAATAATCGTTATAAAGTCGTAGATGACCTTCCGCTCTATTACGATTAATGACCCTTCGACCAGGAACCGAACCACGACGACGCATGCGTTGTTTCTCTCTATCCACTTCCTCCTCTTCTGTTGCTAGTATAAGCATTTCAAGATCATCGTCAGAATCAGAGTCGGTTAAGAAAGCCTTCAAAACGTTGGGATCACGATGCATGGTGAAATAAAAGAAACACAAGATGATAGGAATTGTGGCCTATTTTTTGATTAAGTAATGTATGAAGTAGTGAAGAGTTCCTTCACAAACATATCTTTTATAGACATTCAAAGCTACTTCAAGAGGTCCCATGTGGATAAAAAATCTTATCAAAAATCTAGATATCCTATAATTAGATGACACATAGCAATTGAATTCCTATCACAAATCTGACAAAAATCTGACAACAGATTCTATATGGATAAAAATTCCTATCACAAATCTCGATATCCTCTAATTAGATAATACATAACGGTTGGAAATCTCAGAGATAATGACAAGGGGTCTGATGTCGATAAAAAATCCTTTTAAAATTAACTAAATTTTCAAAATAAATATTTATATAAAATGTATTTATTTTACTTATTTTTATCTACATATAGTTGTATTTTAATTAACTTCAATTTTAATATAAGTATATATTAAAATAAATGAGTTCATTGATTATTTTAAATTTGATGCCTCATTTTGATGTTTGGGGTTGAAGCATGTGAATTTTATAGAGACATCAAAATACTGTAGCATGAATCAAATGAGTGTTTGATGCCCCATTTTGATTTTTTTGGGTTGGAGATGCTCTCAAGGTGACGTTAGCATATGTACTATATAATTGGTTTATTGAGCTACCTATCCATATGTTTTAAAAAACAATATTGGGCCTCCGTAAAAAAGTACCGGGCCTCCATAAATAAGCCCAAGGCTAAGCCAGCTTCTATCAGCCCACAAAATGTCCCAGAAGTTCTGCTAGACTGCTTCCCCCCTGCAATTCCCAAATTCTGGGGTTTTAGCATAGGGTTTTGCTTCTCTCTCTAACGATCTCTGCGTATTGCTACATTCATACACATATTCGCTTCTAGAAGATGAGGAAGCTGAAATATCACGAGAAGAAACTACTGAAGAAGGTTAACTTCTTGGAATGGAAGAGAGAAGGGGGTCAGAGGGAAACCCTTGTTATGCATCGTTATCACGTTACCGGCAGAGACGATTACAAAAAGTAATTTTCAGTTAAATTTGTTTTGTTTATGTAGTACGATCGCTAACTTACTTCTGAATATGGATGAAGTTCAGAAATTTCTGTTGTTGTTGATTGATAACTGTTTGAGATAAATTGCTGCCGTGTTTTTAGGTACTCGAGTTTGTGTAGGATGGTGCAGAAGCTAGTGAACATACTGAAACAGATGGACGCAAGAGATCCTTATCGAATTGAGATGACTGATGCCCTCCTCGAAAAATTGTGAGTAATTGTAGATTGAATTCAGTCCTGATGCTATATAAGAGGAGCACACACACATAGCTGACTTTGTTGCTTTATTTGTTCCAGTAATCAGTTTGTGTAATTCAGTTTTCGTCATGCAGTCGGTATATAGTTGGCTGTTAAGAAAATTACATGACAGTATCGCTCAATTTCATACTTGGATTTGGAGATTGAATCATGAAGATTTTTGAATAGCTATTGATTAGGGGACAACACAACCTTACATTGTTAACATACTCCAATCAAATGTAGCGTACTTTAGCTGCTTTTGCATTTTGTCCAGTTTCTAAAACCTGAATTCAGATTAATTGGTTTTGTAGAAAACCATGCTCTTAGATATTGATGTGAGGAGAGAGTACAAGGATCTGTTTAATCAAGTGCTCTACATTTTATTAATGCAGAAATTTGTTAAAAAGAATGGGTTACCTAAGTTTTCTTGATACCAGCAAACCTAAATCTTTTCTTGATGCTTGTCCACATTCAGACCAACTCATACAGTCTCAATACTTCACAATATTTGCCTCGGTTTATTGACTTCAAAGAGAACTATTAAATCGTATATCAGGTTAATCCGAGTTAAACAAGTAAATTTTGTTATGTCAACTAGTCTGCTAGCATTCCATGTTCTTCTTTAGGTTGGTGGGACCTGAAACTGCTGTGGCAATGAGCCATATGCACTTATTTAGGTAATAATATATATCATTTAGAAAATAATTTGCTGAATGTCATATATGTTGGCATATATGAGTTGGTAATGCAGATTAAGGAGCACGCTTACCTGATAGCCACTTTCAGAATAGCAGCTGCTTATCTTTATACATGGCTGATTAACCACACATGCCTTGGTTCTGAGACATCCTCTCCTGCATGTTATTAGTAGTTTAAATAATTATTTCGCATGGTCATGATACTTGATGAGTCATTGGAAGAATTCACTTTGCTCATGTGTTTGTGAGAAGAATACTTATTTTTATATCCTGTTTTCTTATGTGATTCTTTTCTCTACTTTGTATGTTCAAGCACTTCTTAAATTAAATATTGTGAATTACCCAACTGAAATGAGGTTTGTTCATTAAGCATATTAGTATGTGCAAAAGCTTCAGACTTTTATTTTTCAATTTCTTACTCATGATGTCCCATCAATTTAGGTACAACATGGGTGTTATACCATCTCGTAAAAGTTTGGCTTTGTGCGAGCGTTTATCAGTATCATCCTTTTGCCGGTAAGTGATGTGTAAATTGCAATTTATGATGTAATCTTCTCCTATGACTGAGTCATTAATTTTTGAATTATGAAATTCACCTCACTGGCAATTTTTTTCTGACAGAGTCAAATAATGCTAAGAGTAAAGAGTTCAGAATTACCATGCATCTAATTTGGAAAATAATGTTTTTCCCTGAAATTTTGTTCGCAGTGACCATCTTTTCTATTGGAATCTTATATAGCAGATTATTTTCCGTACATGAAGTACTTCTTATTGGGTTCTAAATCTTGGTTTCTAATGGTTAATCGTCAATCGATGTATAAAAAAATGGCATTAGAAAAGCACCAACTTGCCTAACCTGTCATTATATATACAAAAAAGTTTGTTATCAACGGAGATTCTAGGAGTATAATTTTTGGTTTCTTTTGCTTTCTTCAGGCGCAGGCTTGCCACTGTCCTGGTGAGGCTGAAGTTTGCCGAACACTTGAAGGAGGCAGTTACGTATATTGAACAGGGGCATGTTCGTGTAGGACCAGACACTGTTTCCGATCCTGCGTTTCTTGTTACAAGGAATATGGAAGACTTCATAACATGGGTAGATACATCAAAGATACGAAGGAAGGTCCTAGAGTACAACGACAAGTTGGATGACTATGATGCTTTGAACTAGTAGTTCAATGATTTTTAGTCTCGTAACAAAGATTTTGTGAACTAAACATTCATGTCACTCATCATTTGGCAGTTTTGATTCCTAGGCCTGTAAACATTCATGTCATTCATCATTTTGGCAGTTTTGATTTTAATGTATGTCTCGCTGTAATGGTTTTGTTCTATCCTGAGTTCCATATGGGCTTGTGCTAATTAGTTGATGTCAACCCGTTCAATCACGAATTTTAAGTGTATTTTAAACAGCTTCCTCTCATGTTGAATATATACTCATAGAATTTAATGATTTCTAGTTATTTGAGTTGCAGAATAAACTGGTAGTGGGTGGTGCTTTCCATCGTATATGATATCACATTTCTAGTTTCATAGCATTATGAAATCTATCCAAGTTGGATTATTGTTTTCATATTCTCGACGTATTTCTAAAACCAGCAATAATTCGATGTTCATATTGATTAGTGAAGAGTTCCAACTCTCCAAATTCCTTTTGCAGATGACAATGTAGTACAGAAATTCAATACATGGCAACCACTAGATATATGTATAATATGATAAGTACAAAAGTTGCTGAGCTTATTGCAAGTATGATCATAGTATCATTCTACATAGCTGCTATATATATAACTGCAAAATCAAGGTGAGCTTGTTTTTGATGGCGGAGAAACCCCAGCAGGTGGCACTCCTGCAGAGCCAGGAGTCGGTTGGAAGGGGAATGGAGGAAGAGGCCTTGGCAAGGATGGTGATGGTGGTGTTTGCAATGGAAATAAACCAGGAAAAGGTGGTAGGTTGAACAGAGGTGGGGAAGAAGGCAAGGGAAAAACAGGAGCGAATGGAGGAAATATAGTCGGGATCCCAGAAGGTGGATTGAATGGAGGAAACAGAGTCGGGGTATTGACTGGATTTGGTGGAAGTGGAAAAGTATCCGGATGGTTTACTGCGCCATTGTTTGGTGTTTTATTTGCAGCTTCCTTCTTTGGCACTGGTGGCAGAAATGGGAGTCCGGGGAGAGGTGGGAGGTGGGGCAGCTGTGGCAGAGGCGGCAGGCGTGGCAGTGGTGGGAGGAAGCCGCCTAGGGCCGGTGGATTGGAGGGTGGGTCCTGAATTGGTGGCAGAAATGCAGGATCATAGGGATTTGAGTTTTGAGGTAACTTCTCTGCATTTCTCAATGGTAATTTCTTGAAATGATTATTGATTCTTGGCTTCTGATCACACAATTCAGGTTGCTTCAATGGCCTGAATGTGAAGAACCCTGCTGAGAAAACATGTGTGCCTTCTTTTCTTGATTTGAGATGTATGTTTGATGAAGTTGCAGAAGCTGCTATAGCACAATATGGCTTATTACTGCTGAGTAGTCTGACAGAACATCCTTTGATTTTCTCCACATGTTTGCTGATAGTGAAAGGGAGTTTTACTTTGAATTCACCATGGCTGTCCGTTTTCACTTCAGCTCGAAATCTTGGTGTTGATGTTGTGTCCATGCATTCTACTGCAACGGATGCACCTGCAGAACACGTCGTTTGAGTCAAATTTGGAACATGAGATTGAAACACGATGCAGAAGTGAAACGTGTTTTTGTGTAAGATGAAATAGAATTACCTGAAATGAAGTGGATACTGGGCTTGGGAGAATTGTGTTGGAAACATGTGTCACAGTATACTGTCCCAACAATTACAGCAGATGGTTTCTGATGATGGTTTTGCTTAGCTTCTGAAGAAATGATTAAGGCTAGAACAAGGGAGATTATTGTCCAAAACCAAGACATTTTTGACAACTGCTAAAAAGAACTGAAATTTTACTGTTTTTTGTGTTGTTTGAGATGGGAGATAATGGTGTATTAAAGCCTATTTATAGTAGGAAAAAAGAAGGGCCTTAATGTAGTTCATGGAGAAACAAGTGAACTGCAAACTAGCAGCATTATTTCAAAGGTGACAAAAAGGGATGATAAAAAAAAAACTTTATCTGTTTATTTTGTGCCTTTTTATTTTATTTAAATTTATCTATTATTTTTTAATATTGTTGTTCTTGGTTGAGAATTGGGTGAAGGGACAGTTGGTCACGAGACTCTTATAGTTGACACAAAATTCATGAGTCTTAAGATGAGAAAAGTGCCATTTTCATGGTTTTTCAAACAATAACCTGCCTACATATATTCTCATCATTTTTCTACTCACTCAACATACTTTTATGGATTTTAATTAATTTCAGATCAAGTCAAATTTGTAATGGAAATGTTGAGATTGAGTTTTAACAAGAAAGAAGAGAGTGACAAGGTGAAATTTTGGCTGAATTTTATTTTTTATTTAATTGAAAAGTTGTTAAAATAATTATTTTCATTACGTATTGGACCTTACGCACAAGGCGTCGTGTATAGTCTGCATGTAATATCCATTATATAATAGTATAGTTGCATGATAATCGATCTTTGGTTGGACCCAAAAAATGATTAATGGTGGCTAATTGGATCGAACCTAAACGATTTATCGGGTCAAATCGATACTCATACACAAGAATACAATCCCGTTTCTATATGTTTTTGAATGCAGTAAGTTTTTACCTAGTATCCCACGCCATATTGCATGTAACGTTCTAATATAAGCTTATTATTGCACATTTATTGTGCATTAATAAAACAACATATAGTAAAAGAAAAAAAACAAATATTTATTTTTATCTCCACAAATTTAGTATTTATCGCGACCATCATTCACAGTCATTCAATTGAAACACACATGTACACATCTAAAATAATGGCAAATGACTTTCAAGATGTAACAATTCAAGATGTGTATTTTGAAGATGATTTTGAGCCTAAAATAAGGGAAAATTACATAATCATATTGGAAGTATCTATCTATCATCATCATATTCTACCTATATAAAAGTATGGATGTTTCTTATAAAATATGAATTATCAAATATATCCTTATTAAAGATTATTATTTAGGATTACAATAGTAATTAGTATTTTCATATTTAAGTAATTTTATATTAGAATTCTAATTCAAAATCATGTAGAATTCTATTATGAGTAGGACTTTATTGTATTAGGACTCTAATTTAATATAGATCATATATCCTTATTAAAGATTATTATTTAAGGTCATAGTAGTAATTTGGTATTTTTATATTTGAATTATTTTATAATAGAATGCTAATCAAAATCATATAGAATTATAAGTCAAATATTTTTGTATTTTCTCAATTTATATAGAATTCTATTTCAAAATCCTATAAAATCATAACCCTATATATGCAATTTAGTATCTATGAATTTTATAAAAATAATATTTTATATGATTAGGACTCTATTATACTAGGACTCTAATAAATCACTATATATATATATATATATATATATATATATAATGTATTTGTATTATTTTATATTAAATAATTTTTCCTTGGAGAATAAAATTATACATCACAACATTTTGGTATCATGACTAATTATTCAATAAAAGTTAGGAAAATAAAGCCACTAATATATTTATCTATCTATAAACTCAATGCCAAAAGTACATCAGTTAAAAAAAGAAAAGGACAAATTGCATTTGAAAATTGTGGAACTAATGAACTCAGTACTTTAATAAAGTAATTTTTTCAACACCCTAATAATATGCAATTATAATTAATAACTATGAGTAATCTCCCATTTATAATTTTATGAAACAACACATGAATTTCACGTTAATAGTATAGTATTTGAATTTTATTTTATTTTTCTTTTCTTTTGTCTCAAAATAATATTGCAACTTTTATGACTTTAAATAATACACATATACAGTTGGGATTTTGGAATAAAATTCTATATATAAAATTAATAAATACAAAAATGCTAAATTATTAAATTGCTATTATGACCTTAAATAATACATATATAGAATTAGGATTTTATAGGATTTTAGAAGAAGATTCTATATAAGATGATTATGATTCTATAAAAGATTTTGGATAATGATTTTATATAAAGTTAAGAAAACACAAAAGTAACTGAATTAAAATTCTAATAGGATTAGGATGTATCATGACCAATAAATCACTAATATATTTATCTAACTATAAATTCAATGCAAGAAGTACATCAGCTGAAAAAAAAAATGACGAATTGCATTTGAAAATTGTGGAACTAACCTATTATCTTTAATAAGTATAATTTTCAACAACCTACTAATATGTAATTATAACTAATAACTATAGTAATCTCCCATCATAATTTTGTGAAACACACATGAATTTCACGTTAATCATATGTTATTTGAATTTTATTTTAATTTTTTTTTCTTTTGTCTCAAAATAATATTGCTACTTTTTAGACACACCAAAAAAAATTTATTCGTTGCGCTGCGGTCCGTTTCCCGGCTTCGCTTGCGCGAGCACACATTCCATCATCCAACTGATGAACTTGTTCGGGAAGGTCTTAATTTGTAGGACTTTCTTTGTGATGGTTCATGTAGGCTTGGGTCTTTCATTCAAAATTCGATCAAATCGATCGAGAATCTCATCATCTCTTAGGCGGGAGCCTCATGGCAATACAAGACAAGCAAGAGCTGACTCATCACCGTCAGGAGCATTGTCCCGTCATAGACCCAAAAGTCTAGAAGTCTAGTTTAAAGGCATTAAAGCGGATTCTGCAGAGACACTTCCTCAAAGAGCGGGTTCTAAGCCTTCGAAGACTTATCGGCATGGAATGATAGCGGACTGGACTGACCAATCATGCAGGGTGTTTATTATTTCATCCCACCATTTTCTTTGCGTGCAGGGGTGGACATTCATTTTACCGAACTTATGGAGTCAGAATCGAGCTCGTCCATTCGTTGGGTGATCCCTTGCTCTCACGTTCGAGTGTTTGCTCAGGAAGAAAGACTTCGCCTAATTCTTTTGAATCCCGGCCCGGTTTCCCTAATTCTTTTATTAATTTTTTTTTCAAATTATTCATATAGAAACAATTGTTTATGGTTTGAATGCAGTTTGAACTTTTGTTTATATATATTTAATAATAATATTTGAATATCACTTAATAGTTATTATTTCAATATTGGACTAGTTATTTTAAAACTCAAAAGAAGAATGTTTGTATTAAACTTTTGACCACCTGAAAATAACAACTTTTTACTTTTGATATATAAAAATTAAATATATGAAATATTAGTATAATAGTATAATATTTATTGCTTAAATGTATTAATCACTTAACCAATAAAGAAAACAAAAAGAATACTTGAATTACGATTCTATTGAATTGAGATTTTAAAGAATTTTGAATTAGAATTCAATAGATAAAATTATTAAATATTAAAAGGTTAATTACATAAAAATGCATGAGCTTAGAACCTAGTTTCAATTGTAACATAAACTTTTGACTGTAACATAATAAGTGATCAATTTAATACTTGTTTTAATTTGGGACACGTTTGGGTTTTTCGGGCTCCAATTGCTAACATGGAGCTTGAATTGTGTAAGTTAATTGTTGACATATCAATTTAAATCCAGTCATCACCCACATATAAATATTAAAAAAAAAACCTAATTTATAATCTAAACACAACAACCATTTAAATAAGAAGAGAAGAGAGTGATTGAATGGAGAAGAATAACCATCCATCAACCAAATTTATTCCACTCTCACAGGATGATTCCATTTCAGAAACCATAAACCCCCGCATATCATTTTTCTTCATTTCTTTAACTAAATTTATTTCTTCTCACCACCAACAATGACAGATGCAACAACAACAACCGCCACATTCGCCGTCACCAAGTTCGTCGACTCCTCCACCCCTAAGCTCACGCAACCCTTCTTCATCTTCTCCCCACAACGAAATGCCTCCTCCCTTCTCTCCTCCTCACTCGCCATCCACCGCCGTTAATCCTTCCAATTCTCCGCCGTCCCCAAAATCTTCGCCACCATCTCTGTCGGAGACAAGCTCCCTGATTCCACACTCTCCTACTTCGACTCCTCTGATGAGCTCCAGACCGCCTCTGTCTCCAACCTCACCTCCAACAAGAAGGCCATCCTAATCACCATCCCTGGGGCTTTCACCCCCACCATCTTCCCGACTTCGTCAAGAAGGCCGCCGAGTTCAAGGCAAAGGGCGTGGATACCATCGCTTGTATCTCCGTCAACAATGCATTTGTGATGAAGGTGCGGAAGGAGAATCTGAAAATCAACAACGAGGTTTTGTTGTTGAGACGATTTCAATGTTAGCAGCATCGAGGATTTGCTCAAGGCAATCTGAGTATAAATTTCGTTCATCTCATTTTGTTGTCTTTTGAAATTGAGGAATTTCTTTTACGATGAGTTGATTTTCTGCCATTCCTTTCACCATGAAACAATACTGTTTTGAAATAAATTGGAAAATTGAATAAGAGGATTAGGGCTTAAAGTGAAATTGAACCATCCTGTGAGAGTGGAATAAATTTGGTTGATGAATGGTTATTCCCTTTCAATCAATCAATCTCTTATCCGTTGTCTTTCCAGGAAAAAAAACGTTGTCGTAGGTGGGCGTTGATAGACAACGCACTAAAAGCGTTGTCTTTTCCCGATACGACAATGCATAAAAACCGTTGTAGAAAAGTGTTGTCTTTTTTAAAGAACTATTAAATAGAACACTGACGTCATCGTTGAGACGACACGTCAGCATACCGCTAACATCATCACGACACATCATCGTAAAGCTGACACATCATCATGACACATCATCAACAACAATATTATGCGTTGGCTGGGAATCGAACCCGAGTGCCATGGAGGTACTCTCGGTGCTTTATGTAATAATATTGTGCATACATTTTTTTTATATCAATTTTTGATAATTTTCACTTTTCTATTATCACATATTTTTTTGTTAATTTTTATAAAGTACCATTAATACTTGTTAATATAATTCATTGATTTTCAATTTTGATATAAAATGTGACTCAATTAAATACATATATTTTTACGTACATAGATTTAATCAATACCTAAAATAGGGAAAATTGGTAAAAATACCCCATATATTATATTAAATACCTAAAATAGGAAAATTTGATAAAAACACATAAATTATATTAAATATCTTAAAATCAACAAATAAAGACAAAATAAATTATTTTTAGAGATTGAAAAGTAAAAAAAAATTAAACATATTATTTAATATAATATATAAAATCTGAAATTTCATTTAAATAATTAGAAAAATATTCTAAATTAACTAAATACACATAAGAAATCTAGAAAAGAAAATGTTAAAATAACACAACAATAATCTTATTATGAAATTATTAAAATTAATTTTCAAATTTTAAATTTAACAAATAAAATTTACAATACTTATTAAGTAAATATAATAAGTTCAAAATAAATATTTGAAAAATCATAACTTATCTTCAATTACGTACTAAAATCTATGTTTAATAATAATAATAATAATAGTAGTAGTAGTAGTAGGAACTTATGTTTACAGTATTAATTAATGACATAAACTTTCATAATAACAAATAAATTATTTATTATAGTTATTAAAATTTTTTATAGTATTTTTAAATATTTATAAACCAACAATTAAAAAAATTAGCATGAAAGATATTTGTTGGAAAATTATCTCTAAATATCAAAAAAAAAAATCGATTAAATGGTGAAAAGTAAATAATTAATAAAATCGTTAAAATTCTTAAAAAGAAAATAGAAATATTAGTAAAAAAATTTATAATTAGAATTTTTAATCGTAAATAACAAGAAATTTTTTTTGTCTTTATTTGTTGATTGTTAGATATTTAATATGATTTATGTTATTTGTAAATAAAAATTCTAATTTTAATATATTTTTAAATTTAATTAAATAATATTTTAAAATTTAAAATATAGTTTTTCAGAATTTCTATTATTATTATTTAAATAATATTCTGATTTTTTAAATAATATTCTAATATAAGTTAACATCAAAAAATAATTAAACTTTTCAAATATAATTTAATTAAAAAACAATTAATTTAATTAAATTTTTTTAATAAAGACAACGCTTTTGAAAGACAACACATAAAAGGGTTGTCTTTTAGTTAATAAATCCGCTGAAAGACAACGCATAAAGAGCGTTGTATACAAGGGTTTCATAAAGACAACGCTTTTTAAAAAAGCGTTGCAAAAAACTGCTGTCTATTAGCGAAAAAAAGCGCTGAAAGACAACACATAAAAAAGCGTTGCAAAAAAGCGTTGTCTATTAGCGAAAAAAAAGCGCTGAAAGACAACACCTTGTGAAAAGCGTTGTCTTTCAGCGCTTTTTTCACAAAAAGACAACGTTTTTCACAAAAAAACGTTGTAAAATGTTCAAAGACAACAAAAAGCGTTGTCTTTCCAGTGTTGTTGTTCAGCGAATTTATAGTAGTGTCTTCTTATTTAAAGGCATTGTGTTTTGATTATAAATTAGATTTTTTAAAAAAAATATTTACATGTGGATGATCACTAGATTTAAACAACACATCACCAATTTACTTACACAATTCGGGCTCCATGTCAGCAATTGTAGCCTGAAAAGTCCAAATGTGTCCCGAATTGAAACAAATATTAAATTGAGCATTTATTATGTTACAATCAAAAGTTCATGTTGCAATAGAAACTAGGTCCTAAGTTCATGCATTTTTATGTAATTAACCCAACATAAAAATACTAAATAATATTTTAATATGAATTTGTTAAATACAAAAATACTAAATTACTATTACTTTTTTAAATAATACATTTATATGGTTATGATTTTGGAATAAAATTTTGTATATATAATTAATGAATAAAAAAAAATACTAAATTACTAAATACTATTATGACCTTAAATAATACATATATATTTTATAGGATTTTAGAATAAGATCTATATAGGATGATTATGATTATATATATGATTTTGGATTATGATACTATATAAAATTAGAAAATGCAAAAATAATTGAATTAGAATTCTAATAGGATTATGATGTATCATGACCAATTTATTCAAGAAAAGTTAGTAAAATAAAGCTACTAATGTATTTATTTAACTATAATTTCAATGCCATAAGTACATCAACTGAAAAGAATGATGAACTGCATTTGAAAATTGTGTGTGGAACTAATTCATTATCTTTATAAGGTATAATTTTCAACAACCTACTTATATGTAATTATAACTAATATCTACGAACTAGTAATTTCCATTTATAATTTTATAAAATAGCACATGAATTTCACATAAATAATATACTATCTTAATTTAATTTAATTTTTCTTTTCTTTTGTCTCAAAATAATATTGCAACTTTTTAGACACACCAAACAAATTTTTATTAAAAGTATTCCAAATTATTCATGTAGAAACAATTTTTTATGGTTTGAGTGCAATTTAAACTTTTTTTTTTATATATATTGAACAGTAATATTTGAATATAACTTAAAAGCTATTATTTCAATATTGGATTAATTATTTTAAAACTTAAAAGAAGAATTTTTGTATTTAACTTTTGACCGCCTGAAAATATTAACCTTTAACTTTTGATAAATAAAATTATATATATATATATATATATGAAATATTAATATAATAGTTATAACTTACATGTATTATGCACTTAACTAATAAAGAAAACATAAAAATATTTGAATTATGATTTTATAGGATTTTGAATCAGGATTCTATTGTAAAATTATTAAATATAAAAATATTATATATGATTCTAATATAAATTTGTTAAATAAAAAAATATTAAATTATGTACTATTATGACTTCAAATAATACATATATAAGGTTAGGATTTTGGAATAATATTTATATATTAATTTAATAAATACAAAATGATAAATTACTAAATTACTATTATGACCTTAAATAATACATATATAGAGTTAGGATTTTATAGGAAGATTTGACAAAGAGTATCAATTCGAGCAACACTTTAAAATTTGAAAGATCAATTATTTAAAAAGAAACTATTTGGAGATGTGGCTGCTCATGTACATGTTATAGAATTTCAGAAAAGATAGTTTGACACATGCTTAAAAGCTCACAATATTGAACTATCTTATTATAATATCAAGACATCAAATCAATATGAGAATTTGTTTGCACTGATCTTTCAAATAAAGAAAACTTTTCAAAACTAAATGAGTTAGGAAGAAGACATATGATTTATGGGTTGTGGTGATAAAATCCTAAAAGTAGTTATTATATGTCGAAATGAGCATATTGTAAAACCAATATTCAAGACTAAAATGGATATCTCATCTACAAAACAAGAAAAATAGGCATCATAGTCAATGTCTGCCATACACAACACAAATTAAAATTTGTGGATAGTACCGTACAATCCATATATCTTATACATATATAGTTGTCATATCAACGTTCTGATATATTTTGAGTGACAATTTTGAAATATTTGTTCAAATATATATCTACAAGGGTCATGACCAAGTGAAATTAACATGCCCCAAATAGATAATACATAGATATACGATTTCAATATGTTTGGTGGGTCTCTACTCAGAAGCAATTGAAGAATTTTGAATTCAATTTGAATTAAATATCTACGCCGGTTGTCAACTTACAACTACATCTACCCAACCAACAAACCATGACTTATTAGGCAAATCAAAATTTAAAAAATGTTTTGACATATGATCATACCTCCAACACAATGTTCACTAAGTCAGTGCATTTAAGCTTCAAAATATCATTTAATTATGATGCAACAAGTGAATGCTCTATTTCAAATAAAGTGGAGTTGCAGAGTTTTTACATGTAGGATGATTGATTTTATGGGATGAAGCATCAATGGTGAAATGATGGAGATTTCTATTTATGTAAGTTTGGTCAAATCATATTTGTGGTCCTAAATGAGAAAAAAATAGATTGTCGCAGCACATGAGATCGAGATATGATACACGGTTCAGTGAGTTCTTAATAAGAAAGTGGAATGATGAAGAATCAACTGACAATGAAGGAAATGTCAAAATTTCAGATGAAATGATCATCGAGTATGACAATGAGAAAATTCAATATGACTTAATGAGATTGTTTTCCTGGTATTTTTTTATTTTTTATAAAACGTCGGGATAGCCAACCATACAGGATTGGTGGAGCTCAATTATAAAAAAACATCTCTACTTCAATAATATATTTTATTACAAATAATTATATCTTCAATTGTGTGTCAAATAATAATTTTTTTGAAGTAACACATAATGAGGTGAGTGTTTGAACGACATATCTATTTGATGGGCTGTTAGGACTACAATAGAGTACTAATTGTTGAAGTTGCTTTGTTAACATATTTGTGTAGTTTAGTTGGAACTGTTGAAGTGATTTTCAAGTTGTTGTATCAAAGTATGGATTGTGGTTTTGTTTTTATAAGATTGAAGGATCACAATCCTTTCTTTTTGACAATTTTTTTTCTATAATTTGACAAGAAATTAGATTAAAATAGTAAATTTGATTCACAATTATGAGCCAAAAGACAAACAAACAGAAGCAAGAAACATCACAATCAACTAGAATTATTATCTTTCATTTTAGAAATTCAAAATTTATTATCTTTTGATTATTTGATTTTTTAGGAATAAATTAACCCGAATTTTTTAATCTAATGCAACAATATTTTTTTCCCTTTATTAACACCTCTCACATGTTATTATTATTATTTTTTTGTCTATTTGGCTTTTACATTATATTACAGTTAACTTTAACGCACATCAACAGAAACTAACAACCAACAAACGAAAGAAAAAGAAATCACATGATTAAATTAATAAATTTCAAAAACCAAAAGAATGTACATAACAAAATGAATCGATAAAAAACAAATTACAGCCACGTACAACGCACATGATCTAGATACTTGTGTTTGTGTGTGTGTCTATATATATATATATATGTGTGAGTAAGTCTCCTGTGCAACCGTTGCACATGCGACGGTCAAAAGTATGTGATTTCAAGGCATACTTATGGTCGAAAAAGACATACTTGTTAAAAGGCATACTTATGGTCGAAAAAGACATACTTATGGCCGAAAAAGACATACCCGTCGCATGTGCGATGGTCTCACATGAGTTTTTATGTATATATAAATGTTTTCTTTTGTTGTTTCCGATAATTTCTCACATAAAAACTCACATGAGACGTCTTTAAAAGAAAATAACTCAGTGAGACGACCCCATTATCTACAACTTGAATTCATTTTCAAAATTAAACTCTATTATGAATTGATCCATTTTACGAAATTAAATTCATGAGATCGGGTGTCATAAAAGTCCTATTCCGAATTATGCCAACATTCTACAACAATTAAAGTTCAATTGATTTCATCATATTCCATATTCATATATATGTATATAACTGATCTTCACGGGTTTACTGAATAGACCATTAATTTCACGTGCTATCTTCACGGATTTATTCTTGAAAAACAAGAAAAAGAAGAAAAAAAGTAGCAAAAACGAAAAAAGTAAATCACAAATATAAATTACAAACTGGATAAAAATTGTGCACAAAACTTATATATTAATTCAATTCATCTGATAATTTTTTATGATCCTTTGTTAACTTAACTTTTAGAACCGTCACATTCAGCACCACGTTGAACGACTAACTAAATACTACAAAAACTCAAGATAAACAAATGGATTAGCATAGAAACATGCCGCTCTTACAAAAGTATAAACAACCACATTTGCTTCTATATTGTTGACCCCCTGCTTTGCCGATCCGGTCCGGCCGCAGGCTCGATGACTAAGTAGACCAGAATAGCGAATCGGGATGACAGAAATCCCGAGTGATCCGGGAACAGGACGCCGAGCCGTAGCCGTCCCAACCAGAGAGATCTGGCCAGGAGTGATCCGACCAGATTCGATCCAACCAGGACGGACTCGACCAGAGTCGTACCGACCAGGAGGTATGACGACCAGGATCCTTCCGACTAATGCGGGTCCAGTCCCGAGCCCGGAAGCAACTTAAAGACATTTTTCTGACCAGAAACTAACGCTACTCTCCTCAGATGAGCAGAAAAGTGTTGGGCTATTCCAAGGAAGAATTCCCAAGAAAGGAAACAAATCAAGATCAAATCATATCCGATTTAAATAGATTTGAATCCATTTTTTTCCTTATCTAAACCCTAAAATCGGGGGATTCAAGTCTTAATTACCAAGTTTCATATCTTATGTTTAGTCTATAAATAGGACTCTAAACCTGATAAAAAAGAGGATCCGAAATCATTGTATTGAGGCAATAAGAGAACTCTTTTCTCTCAATTCTTATATAAAAAACTTTATGTCCGGCCAAAACTGACCGATCAGAACAAGTCGAACAAATTTACCCGAGTAGGCACCGGGCATAGTGCTTTTATTATTTCATCTGATTTCTATACTTTAATTCGGTTCGATTTTTTTAAGCCGGATTGATATTTTTTGGTGTTTGGCTAGGATTTTGTGTTTTACAAACAAAATCTGACGTCAACATATATAAACCAAACAAATAAAAACAAAGGTTATTTGAAAAAATAAATGTTTGCATGCAACTCTGAATAATGGAGTTGAAACACAATTTGCAACAAGATCAATAGTAGGATTTTTTGAAACGAGTTAATTCATACACTACAAGAAAAATGAGTATTTGCAATAAGATTTTTTGCGACAACAAAAATAGTAGCAAAATGTCTAGTTATTGCGACAACATATTGTTGCAAAAAATGTTAATATAAATTGATAATACGTAGTCACAAAAAACAATGATTTTTTTTTTTTTTTTGCGACAACAATGTTTTTGCAAAAAAATTATTTATCTTGTGACAACAAGGCTTTTCCGATAATAATTTAGCAACAAAATATTGCTGCAAAATATTTTTACGACAATTATCAATGTTTTACTTATTTTTCTTTTAGTGATAACGCATGATTCATAAAATATAATTTATCTTGTGAAATTGAGTTTGGACTCTAATTTGAATCTTATAAAGTTTTGTGCAAAATCAAACACAACATTTGCATACTCCAATTCTCCCATCTAGAAATGGCAAAAAAGAGAGGGCACCACTATCCTATATCATATTTTAATTTAAGGGGAGATTGCAAATTTAGTACACTATTTTTAGGTCATTCATCAATTAAAGATACTAATTTTTCCAGGCTCAGACATTGGGACACTATCTTTTCAATTAGAACAATTTTAGGACAAAGATTCGAAATCACGAATATCAGGCTCATTCGCATGAGATTTGGACTTTTTACTGATGTGATTTAATCCAAAATTCGTGTAATTTGACCCGAAATTCGTATAATTTATTGTGATCATCGTATATAGTCACTCAATTGACACACTCATAGTGACGAACGTACTCATGGGCCAAGGGGGGCTCTGGCCCCCTTGAAAATTTTAAAAAGTACTGAGTGTATTTATGTCATTTCACAATTTTAATTAAAAAAAAAAAATTAAGTCACAAACCCACACACCGTCTTTCATATCTGCAAACTTATTCCCTTTTTTTCTTTTTTATTGTAACACAAATCCTAGAAATTCTCTCCTTTTCTTTTTCTTTCTCAATTCCTTCCCCCATCTAATTTTAAGATATGTTGTATTATTTCTTTATTTTTTATTTATTTATTGATTTTATTGTTAGAAATGAAGCTATTATTATGCATCAATTTCAAAATATGAAAAATAAAAGAGAAATGTTGTAATGCATGTGTTAAATTATATATTTTTTACATTGATTTGTCAAATTGAGATGTAATTAAGTTACTAATTTTGGATGTTATTATTTTATATTGTAATATATTAACTTTATCAAAATTGTGACAAATTTATGCTCTTAGTTTAGAATTATTACATTTTTTTAGAGTGGATCGTACGAGAGGCCGTCTCATGGATATAGTTAGGTGAGACGGTCAACCCACAACTCACACTTCACAATTCACATATTAATTTGAGAAAATAAATTTTGTTTGTGGGTGATAATGATCCGTTGATAACAATCCGTAAAACCGTTTCATTTTTTTATTAGTTTACTTGGGCCTCACTGAACAAAAATTCTGGGTCCGTCACTGAACACACACATTTAAAATAATGGCAAATGACTTTGAAGATGTAACAATTCAAGATGTAAAAATTTTAGATGTTTTTAGCCTAAGATAAGGGAAAATTACATAATCATATTGGTGATATATATATATATATATAGTTTTTTTTTCTTAGTATATCTGATATTTTATTGTATAAAAACTAATATGAGATGCCATAAAAAAAAATAACTTGGTGAGACGAATCTCTTTATCTACAATCCGAATTCAATTCACAAGTGAAACACAATTTTATAAATTGACATTTTTCAAGAAATTAAATCCACGAGAGGTCTCATTAGAGTCCTATTCCAAAATTGTACCAACATTCTACAACAATTAAAGTTCACAAATTGCTTTCACCATATTCCCTATATCGTTATATAACTGACCTTCACGGGTTTACTGAATAGACTATTAATTCACGTGCTATCTTCACGGTTTTATTCTTGAAAAACAAGAAAAGAAGTAAAAAAGTAGGAAAAAAAAAACAAGTAAATCGCAGATATAAATAACAAACTTGATAAAAATTGTGCACAAAACTTATTAATTCAATTCTTCTGATAATTTTTGGTGATCTTTTGTTTACTTAACTTTTAGAATTCTCACATTAATTCAACAAAGCTCAAGATAAACAAATGGACTAGCATATAAAATTGTATCTTGCAAAAGTATAAACAACCACATTTACTTGTATATAAACCAATCAAATAAAACAGACGTTATTTGACAAAATAAAAGTTTGCAACTCTGAATAATGGAGCTGAAACACCATTTGCAAGGACTTCTGTGAAATTAATACATAACTCATAAGTGATAAAACAGACTTTAATTTGTGAAATTAAATTTGAATTATAACGAGACAATTTCATCTAAATTTTCATGCAAATTCAAACACTAACATTTGCATACTCCAACACTCTCATCTAGAAATGGCAAAAAAGGAGTAAGAGGGCACCAAAATCCTCTAAATCATATTTTAATTTCATATCTTATTTTGGGAAAATTACAAATTTAGGATACTATTTTTAGATCATTCATCAATAAATTAAGAATACTAATTTTTCGAACTTGGATATTGTGACATTAACTTTTCAATTTGGGCAATTTTAGGATAAAAATTTCCGATTGATAAATTTTGGGCCAAATCACATCAACAAAAAGCTCAAACCTCATACGATTGGACCCGACATTCATGATTTTGGATTTTAAATCCTTAAATCACCCAAATTAAAAAATTAGTGTCTCGATATCGAAACCCAAAAAATTAATACCGTCCTTCATTGATAAATGATTTAAAAATAGTGTCCTACATTTATAATTTTCCCTCCTACTTCGTTAATGTTATGTTTTTTAAGACATACCAAAGAATTAATATATTATGTAAAATATACTCGAAAATAAAATATAAAAAACCACCCAAATTAAAAAACTAACGCTCCAATATCGAAATCCAAAAGATTAATACTATTTTATATTGATGGATGATCTAAAAATAATGTTCTAAATATGTAATTTTCCATCTTATTTCGTTAGCGTATGTTTTTTTCTTTGCCATACGCCAACAAATTAATATATTATATACAATATACTCGAAAATTTAAAAAAAAAAAAGAAAAAAAAAAGTTGAAATGGGAACATGTAAAGCTAAAACAACCGTTTTCACCAATCCATTTATTGATGTATACACGTGGGAGGAGTCGAGAGATTGATGACGTGTTTCATCCACATCTAATTTCTATATATATCCAAACTCACTACACTATTTTCCAACATCATTTAATCATGCAAACCTCACACTCAGACACTAATCATCTCCTCCAAGCTCAAAAATGGTGCGCCCATGAATTCCTCTACAAATTCAATGACTTCTGGTTCACAAAAACCTATCTCCAAACGACCCAAAAAGTTGTCGAATCTTTCAATCCAGTCCCCAAAGATGTAATCCTAGCCTCTTTCCCCAAAACCGGAACCACATGGCTCAAAGCCCTTCTTCATTCCATCATCCACAGATCTTCACAAGATGATCACATTAACTCCTTGCTTTCTAACCACCCTCAAGAACTGGTCCCATCTCTGGAGACAAATCTTTATGTTAAAGAAAGAATAGATTATCATCTTGATGATACTGTAAAGGATTGCAAGAATGGCAGAATCTTGGCAACCCACATCCCATATCAGATTATTGGAGATGTCCTAAACTCAATTGATAATTGCAAGATTGTTTATGTCACGAGGAATCCAAAAGACACCCTCGTTTCTCTGTGGCATTTTCTGCAGAGATCTGAGAGTGTCAAGGATGATCCATGGGAGCTGGAAGTTGCAGTTGATCACTTCTGCAAAGGGTTCGTTCCGTTCGGATCGTACTATGATCATGTCTTGGCTTACAGAGAAGAGAGCATTAAAAGGCCTGAGAAGGTTTTGTTTCTTACTTATGAAGATCTTAAGGAAAACCCTAGGACGCATGTTAGAAAGCTTGGTGAGTTCTTGGGGTGTTCTTTTGAAGAAGGTGAGAATGGAGATGAAGAAGTGGATAAGATTGTGAAGATTTGTAGTTTTGAGGTTTTGAGCAATCAAGATGTGAATAAATCAAGTGAGCTTCCAATTAGTGGGTTTCCATTGCCTTATAATTCATTTTTTAGGAAAGGTGAAGTTGGAGATCATAAGAATTTTCTTCAAGATTTTATGATTCAGAAAATTGATGATGTTACTAGGGATAAGTTTTATGCTAATGGTTTTGAGTATGGGATTTAGATATGTTCTAGTATATTTTGGGTTCATTTAATTTTTTATTTTTATTATTAAGTTTGTGTTGTAATAGTTTGAATCTCATATGAGCTCATAAATCTTTGTTGTGTGTAATATTTTTACTTTGGTTTCTGCTTAAGTCATCATTACATGGTTGTCAAGCAAGATTTTTTAAAATGTATGTTACACTGTGCCAATAATATTGAGATTTAATTTCCGTAAAAGATGATATTGATCGAAATAGAATATTATGTGCCAAATTGTATATAAGACTGTTTTTTCTCTGTTGGTGATAGGAGTCCAATTAAATTTACAGTTTTTACAAATTAAAACCATATTACTATTTGAATTGATAGTATTCAAAATTATGTCTTTTTAAAAATAGTATATGTGAGATATGATCATATCGACATCATCTGATCCTCACAAATTAAACCACCGATTGTACTATTTGAATTCTCTTTGGAAGTGTCTATGAAACACTCGATGTGTAACATGTACTAACTTGAAGAAGGTTATAAGAAAAACTCAAGTATTGATGTTTTATTATTGAGAATGTGCAATTTTTTTTGTAATGTTTGAGGTCTCTTTATTTATGCATCAAGTGCATAATTCAATATTTTTCAGACTAATCAAAAGTTAGTTACAACTTATGCGGTGTATTATAGATATCGCATTTAAAATTTTATAAAACATTAATTATTTTTTTGGGGCAGTTTTTCTTTTAAAAACATGACTTGTTTTAATGGTATTAATGTCCTGATGTTTGTCATGATTAGTTTTCTGATTTTTGGACACCCTGCAACCTTTGATGACTTCGTTTGCCAAAAAAAAAAAAAACGAAATAATTATTCCACACATTTATTGTTTAAAAAAATATTATGCAAGACCTGAAACTGCAATTAGGATTCCAGCCTTGCAATAATTGTAAAATGGGACAACTAGAATTTCACTTGTTTTTGTAAGATATACTTAAACTAATAGTCACAAAAACCTGTTAAGGTGGTTAACTTTATATATATATATATATATATATATATATATATAGATAATTAAAATATTCGAGTTTTTTCAAACTAATCCTTGAAAAGGACAAACTTCCCCTAGTTTGTCTCAATTAAATTCAAATACGATGATAACTTATCCGCATTTAACACCGACACAGAACTTTTTGACTAAGCTTATTTAAGAATCTTACAAGTTTTTACATCTTATACAATATATTTGTAGCTTAATAAAATATCAGATCATTTTTTGAAATATGTTGTTAAACTATTTGAATAGAATAAGATGATAATACCTTTTTAATGTTAATAATAATCGTTGTGTGATTTAATTGATAAAATTTGGCTGTTGAAAAAAATCCTGTTTTAAAAGTAAAATTGGGTTTCCCTATTGTTTAACCGAACTTGTTATAAGATCATGATATCTTATTCTATGATCAAATAAGATATTTTTTCAATAAAACACAGTACTGAAGACTTAGAAGTTTATAAGTTATAAGTTTATAACACCTAATAAGTTTATAAGTGCTTCACACAATTCTAAAGGTGCTCAAGGAATATTGCTTTGAAAAGCCTAGTAGTGGAGAGAATAAATTCTTATGCTCGACAATCAAAAAATCAAATACCTTGGCCCGAAAACCAATAAAGGATGCGAGAAAAGGTTAAAAAGGCGCAGATTGAGGATTACAGATGTATATATCACTACAGTTTTTTATTTAAAAAATTGGTATTCAAAACATTTTGGAATCTTGTTTTATATTGCCTCAACTTTTATAAATGTATATCTATCTAACATACATTTATCATATAGCGTAAGTAATAAAATATTACAAAAAAATATTTTACAGTTTGGACTTTGGAGTTTCGATAGATGCTAGGATTAGGTTTTAAATTGAATACATAAAAAGGAAGTGTTCTGTCTTCTAATTCAAGAAAATAACATTAATATCTCAATCATTTCGCCTATTTCTTGAAACATAACAATGGGTGTGTGAGAAAACAACACTGGGTGACTATTTCTTTGATAACTATTTTATAACTTCAATGATCAATCATTCATTTATACATAAACATAGAGATACTCGTGGATGAGTGCAAAACAAACAATGGGTGTTTCAAGAAATTAATATCCTGTATTCAGAAAAAAGAATGATCAAAAAATGGGGGAAAAAAAGGCTAGTATTGCTTATTATTTATTATCTTGAAAAGTAATAAGATGAAAGGAATCTCTATGGCTCGATGCTAAAAGCATCACTAAATTTAAAGCCAAAGCATAATGGCCTTTTCCTCTGCATACTTTTAACATGTTAAGAGAACAAGCCATGAAATCAATGCACATCACTAAAGAAGATTATTCTCTTAGCAAAGCTCAGAACTCTGGGATGGCGGACCTCAAATCTCAACCATCGATTTAGGCACACAAAATCGACATCAACGATCAAAAGCATCCTGATTTACGAGGAGCTTCAGGATACACCCTCATCAAAGATATCATACTATTGTACAAAAATTATTATAAACACACGTATTCATAACTCGAGCACACAGTACTGTGGTTTGCAACATCAAACCGGAGATTCTTCCACAGATACAGAGGCAAGAACCATCTATACAAGAAAAATCGAGGCAATGGAAAAATCTCTAAGAAATTAACTTTTTCATTCATAGCCAACCAACCATTGTCAATCCAGAGTAGTATTTACTTATCGTAAAAGGCCAGAAGCTGCTTGACATGATTTTGCCACGCAGCAACATTCTCTCCATCGACAGCAACCCAATCAACCACAGTCGATGCTGGTTGTTCCCACCATTCATCAAGCTACACAAGAAGAATCGCAGATAATTGTTTCAAATGCCACAAAATCCCATTCCAAATATAGATCACTAACATGTAACTAGCCTTGATATTTATATTGATATTGGTACTTACCAAGCCTCTGACGTATTTGCAATCTTCAAGACATTTTTGAGCATTTAAAACTGCATTGCTTAGTTCAGGCATCCATTTTTCTGCAACAGTTTTCTCTTGTTCGGCTGCCACATTCAAGCAGTAATTCGTTGTCCTGCAAAACAAATATGAAGGAATCAATGTGCTTCTTACAAAGATTCACAATTGACATACTTTCTGCATACATGGAAATAATCATCACTTCATGTTTAAAAAAATAACATTTTTAATGCAAATTGTATCAAAAGTAGACCCCAATGATTATGCTTTGTCTTCTCCAACCCCAACTTTTGTTTCTCGGATAGATTTTCATAACATGAAAATGTATCAACAAGAAGATACAAAGAATTTACAAACCTTAAAAGGTACTCAAGCAACATTTACAAAGGAAAAGAAAATGAAATGGCTTGTACCTATCATACTCTTGCTGTGCACGATGAGCATGATATAACAAAGCATGACCACTCTCTACAAGATTTCTTCGTACATGAACCAAATCAATTGCCTTTGCCAAGTCTTCCAATACACAAGCCTCAGAACCGCGTAGCTTTAAACAAAACTCCATGGACTCTAGAACCGATGCCAAACCAGTATCCAGACCATCTAAACCTACAATTAGATTGAATCGGTCTAAATGCATCCAGTCATGCTTAGAGGGTGTTTACATAAATCAGTAAATGGAAATGTTCTGGGTTTTCTCAAGCACAAGCATAGCGGAGTCCTAGTAATAATTATGAGTTTCAGCAGAGATTAAGAAATCGGGATGCAAAAGGTTATTAAGAAGTTAGGCATCTTCATTTAATATACCAACAAATTTTTAGGACGAGAAAGTGATTCATGTGAATACGAAGCTATCAAGAGTCAAGACAACGTTATGTGATACTCCAAAGGAAGAGAAGCTCACCAGCAGGATACTGTAGGGCAGCGGAAATGCGACATACAGAAGGAACCGCAGAAGGATCTCTTGCACCAGCTCTAGCTGTCAGCACTGATGCGTTCCTCTCAGCAGTGGCGACTGCTTCAGGGCCTGTGGAGGCATTTGCACTCATTGACTCCAAGAGAGCCTGAGCAGAAGGGGAAAAGGGACAAATCAGAGAAATGTAAGTCCTATTTTAGTTTGCTTAGAGAAATGCAAGAAGACATTTTCAATGAAAGACAACTTCAGTAAACCAAAGAGAGCATAAACTGAAATTTCTGAACTAGCTTGCCCACAGCACAATGCATATTTATCTCTACAAAAATAACACATTACCGAGCTATATTATACCGGCATGATTCACACTCAAATGAATCTTAAAATGCATATTGATTACCGACATAATACTTATGAATTTGTATCAAATCAACATGTTATCAATATCCAAAAAATCAATTCTCTGGCATACAAAATGTGCATGGCCTCTTATTAAACTCCTACCACACAAAAAAGCAACACATGACCAAGAGTTCACTTTAGTAGAATAAGTTTCTGGAGGACTCACTATGTGAAGTTACAATGGAAATGTAAGCACCAAAAATTAGAAGAATATAGTGAGTCTCCAAAGTAGTCCAAAATAGCGGGTTTCCCTAACAATATAGTGAGTCTCCAAATTAGAAGAACTCCACCTTAATAAGGCAATTAGCATTGCAGTTTCTTTAACAGTGACCACAAACCTGTGGAGTAGATGGAAGCATGTAGAAGCTATTATCAGGTGTTCGATAAAAGGCTTGAACTTCCTTATCAATGAGATCTTGCACATTGTTCGATAAGTCAACGACAACATTACATGCGGGAATTACAGTGCTTGATGCATACTCCCTTGCAGTTAATGGCTGCTGACTCCAGAAAGAAGCAGCATCCTATAATATGCAGAAAATATCCGTAGTAATTTGCAAAAGTGTTATAAACAGAATCAGAAAGATTCAGAGTTGCTTCTTAAAAGGACAGACAATTAAATCTTGGAATTACATAAATGGAAACACAATCCAGATGCCACTATGCTACTGTGTACCAGAAATATTCAATATTGACATGATAAATTCACAAGACAGAGATATTATAAGCATCCCAGAATAGTGGACTATATTCATTCTATTCTTAATTATAAGATGCAAATGTTTTCCTATATTTTCTACATCTACTTCTCTAACAAACTTTATGTGCTTTTTACTTTAAAAATAAAAAATAAAAATTCAGTACATATGCATATATGGCATGTGATATATTTTCCGACCAATTTTTAGTTGAAGTGAAACTGTTGATTTTATGCATGAACAATCATTTTCAGGGTGCACTTAAATTGCATTTGGCTCATTATACAAAGTGCTCATTTAGACAGCCATAAAAATGCCCAGTAAACCTATTCCCAGTATCTTTAGCTAATAAAGGGAATAAAAACATGCATGTGCTAGCAAAACTTGTGAATGTGCATGTCTGTGTGTAGATCCTACCATATTTGCCTTGAGTAATGCTTTGTAGATTGATTCCAGCTCAGATCTGCGTGCATCGAACTCTTCAATCTTCTTCCACTTCTTTTTTAAAGAATTCTCAGCATCCTTGCGCTCAGCACACAACTTATCCAAGCGATGTACTTCTGACATCAACGTATTCAAGCTAGCACGCAATCCAGCAGCTTCTCTTTCCTTGGACCAAACCTCTAACTGCCAAGAATAATGAAAAGGCATGGTAAGACAGAACTTTACTTTAGTATCCAATGCTTTTAAATATACTTACTTTAGATTTCACAAATTACAGATAGAGAAGAAGAGAGGGGAACAATATAGATGCTATATAGACAAATATAAACAAAGCTGACCACCCCTTTTCTCATCCTCCGCCCACCCCACACCCCTAACTGTTCCTCAAAATATGGAAGTGTCAAATGATCTTAAGCTAATATATATTTTTAAGCCATTAACGTAGCAACTTCGAACTCAAATAGATGACAAAACAAAAGAGGAAAGCAGTCAGACTAACCCTCAAAATCAATATATATATATTGAAACATACATAGTAGATACAAAATGGACTACATATCTTAAACGAATCAAAACATCAGCTTAGTTAGTCTACAAAATGTATACTAATGTTTCAACTCATCATATCACAATCAGCATAACTTTAGAACAGAAAATATTACCTCAAGCTGCCTAAGGCTGCTCATGTTCTGTGATGTTACTGCAGTGACAACTGAGTTCGAAGAAACTGCATCACTGCTTCCATGGAGACGTTTCAAGAGTAATTCACTCATGTTTCTAGCTTCTGCAGCTTTATTGAGTGCATCTTCGGTTGCCAAAAATTGTTGTACATGTGCTTTCTATAGGAAAAGTAAAATAATGAAAATGAGAAAGAGCAGAATTATAAAAATTCTCATAAATGTATAGGTTCCTAGGCCATAACAGTGCAGAAGGAAGATTTGAGGGAGATGCCATCTGAGGAACTAACAAGAAAGAAACGAGTAGGCTCTACAAAGATAGATGGTATTGGATTTCTTAGGCTTCACATGTAATCAGAGACATTCAGAATAGGAGAAAAAAAAGTGGGGAAATATAAAGAAAGGCAAATGTGAGGATAAATAGTAGAAAATTATTACAGAGCTGCCACTACAAAAAATTACCTGTCTCTCCAGAAGTTGATTTTCAGTTCCCCTTGAAGGAGCATCACCTCCAAGCTTCCCATTACCATAAAGATGATACTGTAGCGGAGAGCTTATGTCGGTCGAAGAAGCCTCAATTATTGTGTCATTTTCGTATTTGTACCTTTCATAATAGAAAATAAAAAAAGATAAGACTTGGTATAGCAAGCACAGAAGATGGAAACCAAATTACGCTGTGCATGTGAACAAATTAAAGAGTAAGAAGTAGAAACTAATTCATGTTACTCATTACATTAAGTCAATTTCCATACAATAAACAGAAAAAAAAAAAAAAAGTTTAAATACATGTTTGGCAAAGAGAAGAGGGCATGCATTGAAGAAAAGAACAAAGATATTCAGATCCAGGGGAAATAATCATAAAGTTCTTAAGTATTTATTATTACACAAATAACAAAATATCCAATTGCTGAATTGAATAAATAACAAACACTCAAAAGTACAGGACAATCCCATAGCTTTACAGCCAATCACTTACACAAGATTGATTGAAAAGCAAATGTTGTTAAATAACACCCAACACAATCCCATCAAATTCAGAGAAAACGAGATTTCGGAATGTATTGTTTTTCCTTTATAATATGCAGTAGCTTGTGTCAGTATAGGTGACAATATAATTGAGAATTATACTTGCTTTCTCAGATACTTTATAATTGAATTTCTCATTTACTACAGAAAATAGGGAAATAAGTTCTGATTAGCATATATACACAGGGTGAAGGATGCAAGCATGAAAATACCTTAATGCTTCTGCATCAGCTCTAACATCAATTTTTTCTATTTCCTTGCTGATCAGACTTTTCAACCATTGGGTGTATGAAGTGATGGCCTGCAGTAAGTGAGGAGGACTTTTAAGACAATCAGCAAGCACCTCTTTAATTTCTGTAGGTATATCACCATCAATATCAATCCCTAATTTTGTGACTTCTAATTGAGGATTCACAAGGACTCCATTTCCTTCATAAGCAGGAAAAGAGCTACGGATTTTTTCAGACATCCTCATGGCCAGAAATTCACAAAGTTTTCGGACATTTCTTTCCCTTGTTGTCTCTATGAGAATGACATCATCAGCAGATTTGCTGCCTTTGACAGCTGAATACAATTCCTTGTCATTGTTTGCAGGGAAGCTGGTCACCATTTCACTAGAGTCAACGCTAGATCTCTGAGCATCCCTAGCTTGGTTTACATAGTACCTAAGACGTTTATGGTACTCGGAAAATATTTTTGCTGCTTCATCACACTGTTGATCATAAGCCTCCAACATCACCTGCTTGTGCCTAGAAACAGAAAATCAGATTGTTAATTTACAATTCACTACAAGACCTTGTAAATGACCTACTCACTTCCATTGTCACTTCAACGCTGCTAACCAACAATCCGCTAATTATTCAAACTTCAAGAAGAACAATGTCATTTTCTTCAATTACACAATCTAATCATCAGAACAAAGCATAATGTGGAAGCTGCCAATGAACCCCAATCAAGATCAACATTCTAAACTGCAACCACCCTCACATAAATTTATACAGAAAATGCAACAACAATACACTCGGACTTCGACCATGTAATTCAGCTCCAAATATAAAAATCTCCCGTTTTAATGCAGTAAACGGTCTGCCCAGTCAACTACTCAGTGAACTTAATCCCACAATCAAAACGAAAACCCCAACACGAAATCTCATTCACATGATACTACATTGCAACATAAATTCCTAACACCAGTCAGAAAAGCTAACACATTGAATGAAATTCAAGAAGATATCAACCTGTAATTGGACCTCTCATCGAGCATGCGCTTGCGCTCAGCCTCCTCCCTCGAAACCTCGATCATCCTCGCCTTCAACTCTTTGCGCTGCCGCCTCACAATCTGCCTCAGCCTCTCCACTTCCTTCTCCGCCAGCTCTCTCTCCTGCAATGCCATCTCCCTACTACTACTGCTCCCACTCCCATCCTTCCCAGCTCCCAATTTCTCCTTCCTCCTCCCTTTATCCACATCATCCGCGCCATGAACGAGGATATTCCTCCGAATATTCTCCACCGTCTTCTCCGACTTCACCCTCTTCAGCAAGAAATTCCACACAGGGATCATGTTCCCGCGGCAAATTTTGCGGAGCGAATCCGCAGTGGGCACTGATGCTTTAGCAGAAGATGCATAGGGGCCGAGAGGCCTGTATCCCATTTCCTTCTGAAGCCATTCCAGAATTGCCTCGGGCTGGGCCACCGAGCTCGATGAACTCTGCATTGATTCAGTGATTAGGGTTTTACAAGTGAAACGAGTGTGGATCTTCAATGGATTGAATTGCTAACAGGCGTAATCGAACAGTAACCAATTGATCCAATTGAATAATCGACGGATCTAATAATGCCGGCGAAGATAAAATTCAAGCATAAATTATACTCAGAACTATGCAATACACTGGACAAAATACTGTAACTTTGTACGTATTTTTGCGCGTACAGTGGAGCGTAGAAAGAAGAACATATCAAGAATTCAAAATGCATAAATTGAAGAGAGGGAGAAGATGAGTTTATCGATTTTGAAAGCAAAGAAACCCGTTCGAAATTAAGCAAGTTCCATATCCACCAAATAACGGGCCGGATCTTGGCCCTGGCCCATAGCCCATCAACAACCATCATTTTTTGAATATGTCCTCATTTTAATGTACTGAATTAATATTCTTTTTATAAATGTATTGAATTAATATTCATTTTTTGATTATTTGATATCAATGTAAAAGTATGATGTTAGACCTAGAGATGCCCAAACGGTTCGCCGGTTCCGGTTCCGGTTCGAACCGCCGGTTCGGCGGTTCCGGATTGGTGGAACCGAAACCGAACCTTGTGGGAGGCGGTTCCGGTTTCGGTTCCAAACCGCCGGTTCAACCGGAACCGGACGGTTCGGCTGGTTCGAACCGGCGGTTTGGTAGTGTTTTTTTTTTTTTAATCTGGTGCCCAGTACCGCGGTACTGAGATATGGGTACCGCGGTACTAAGAGTCAGAAACCAGCGTTTTGGTTCAAATTTGATGGGTACCACGATATCTATATCCAGTACCGCGGTACCCACCTTTTTTCGTCCGTTTTCTTCCTTTTTTCGCACGCTTTGTCTCTGTCATACCATACCATGAGAAATTGAAATTTGGACTATAAAATATTGAAGTGAACAAACTTTTTCATTATAACTTGGAAAATTATTACAAGTTAGAATTCTATCTAATTTATGATCTAATCTATTACAAAAGTTCCTATATATTACAATTACAAAAGTCCATGTTTATCTACAAGAAATAAAAGTCTATCTTGAATTACAATTACACTTATCTATCTATCTATCTATCTTGAATTATATAATACAAATCTAAGATCTAAGTATCTAATTAAGTAACTATTTAAACAACATTAGCCAAAGGGAGGGGGAAAAGAAAATTTGAAAAAGCTTGAGTTTCATTCTAAGTTTGGAATTGAAATTCCAAACTTAAAATGAAATTGCCTACGTATCCTTAATTAAAATCGAATTAAGGAATCAAAGCTCACGTAGTTCTCTTACCTCAACTTACCTTCTTCAATCGTCTAGGTTGATGCCACTACCGCCGGAGGATGTTGTGTTTGAGTCGTAGCCATACAAATCCGCTTCACCTTCCTCAAAGCGTGTGCAATCGAGGTTTTGTTGACGTTTGGTTGCTTTGACCCAATCCTCAAGGAGCATAAGGTTTTGGACATTCTCGGCGGCCAAGTTTGCTCGTCTCGCACTCAAAGTGTGGCCCGATACGCTAAAGGCATGTTCAACCGAGACCGTTGAGGCGGGACATGCAAACATCTCCTTCGCAATTATTGTTAGTATAGGATATGTGGTGGCCCTTTGTGCCCACCACTTTAATAGATCCAAATTGTTCTCGAAAGCAACCGATTCAAAAGTAACACTTAAATAAGAATCTAATTCTTGTGATGAGTTCGTACTTCTAGCTCTTTTTTGCGTTCTAATATCATAAAAGTTGTAAAATTGACTAAGGTTATCACCAAAACTAGATGAAGAAGATGAATAACTACTATGTCCTACATTTTGATCTCCTACATCATCACTACTACTTGAATCACCATGATTTATTTTATATTGTTTAAATAAATCATACAAATAACCTTTAGCTTTAGCAACTACTTCTCTAGGATCAGGGATATATTCTACTAGATCATATTCACTAATCAATCCAAGTGGGAACAATGCATTATAGTACATAGTTAATAGTTCTTCTAATCCATCTTCTCTAATCCTAGGATCTAATAATTTAGCACATAAATATAGGGGGGTATCTCATGATAATATTTTAACCATTTTGCTTTCATCATAATAATTGCATCACTTAAAATAGGATCATCTCTATAAGAGTTAATTACCAAAGCAATTTTAACACATTGATCTAAAGCTAAAGGAGATGTAGGATAATAACATCCACTCACTTCCCTAGTGGCTTCTTCAAAATTTTTTAACATACTCATCATGTTTATACAAGAATCCCAAGAATGGGCAAATAACATAACATTATCATCACGAGTATCACCAAATTCCATAAAAAAAGCACATAAAAGTTCTCTATAATTATACGAATCTTGAAGCACGTAATAAGTAGAATTCCACCTATGTGGCACATCTTTCACAAATTTTTTTACTTCTAATCCATTCATTTTACAAAACGCGGCCCATTTTTTTCGCATTTGTACGGTATGACAAATTAAATTAATTGCATCTCTAATTTTTTCTATTTCTTCTTCTAATGTTTTTAATCCATCTTGAACACATAAGTTAAAAACATGACACATGCATCTAGTATGAAAAAGATCACCACTTAATGAAGGTTTACAAAATTCAATTAGTGTAGGCAAGCTAGCTTTATTATTAGTTGCATTATCTAAAGCTATAGCAAATATTTTTGTTAATATACCATAATCATTTAACACATGTAGTACTTTTTGTGAAATATGTAAACCGGTATGTTTTTTATTAAAATCAACAAAAGCAATTAAACGTTTTTGAACATCCCATGCATCATCAATCCAATGGCAAGTAATGCCCATATAATCATTTTTTTGATAAGGATCTTTCCAACAATCACAACAAATCGCAACTTTTTATTTAAGGTTAGCTAAATCTTGTAGTAATATATATTTTCTTTCACGTACTCTTTTATCAATATCCCTAGTGGCCGTATTCCTACTTATCATTCTAGCGGGTGGTTGTAAATATGTGCTCACATAATCTTTATAAAGGTCATCCGAAACCCATGAAAAAGGTAGATGTTTTGAAGCAATAAAATCAGCGGTGTCTTTCCTAAGTTCTAGTTGACTAAATTTAAAGGTTAAAGAATCCATACCTTGTGAAGACCCGGTGAATCCTCGTAGTTGTGTTTGAGAGCGCTCCAATCCAATCTTGTTGGGATGCTTCTTCGTGATGTGGTTAGTGAACGTTCCATAACCCCCTCCATGTTTGAACTTGTATTGCTTCCCACAATGGTTGCATGTCACTATGTAGTCGACGTTACTATTAGACACGACATCCTTCTTGAAGTGAATGGAGAAAATATCACTTCGAACCGAAGAAGGTGCTCTACTTGAGGGGGTTTGAGTGGCATTCAAACTCTCTTGCGTCGGCGACACTTCTTCTTCGTCTTCGGCGGCTAAAGCTTGAGCGATTTGTTCCCCCAAATCGACATTTGGATCAAGCTCGTCACACCATTGATCGATGAGCTCATCTTCATACGATGGTGGAGGTGGCATGGGACTCTTTCCCTTCCCACGGGAGGATGAAGTAGAAGAACCTCTTCTAGACATGATGTATGTAAAAATTTTCCAATAGAAGTAGAAGTAGAAGTGTAGAACTAGAAGTAGATGATATAATTAAGAACTAGAAATTGAAATATAATAAGAATTTGAGAGGTTTTGAACTTGAAATATTGAAGTGAGCTAGAATGCAAGAATTGAGAGAGATAACAAGAGAATTGGGGTGAGCAAATACACAATTTGAAGTTTTGAACCCCTATTTATAGATCTCAAAAATTCAAAAAAAAAAAAAAAAAAAAAAGCACCGAACCGGTTCGAACCGCCGGTTCCGGTTCATTTGAACCGGCGGTTCGACTCATCTCCGCCGTCCATCTCCAACGGCCACTTGATCTAGGCCGTTGGATCAAAATTTAACCAAAACCGCCGGTTTGAACCGGCGGTTCCAAACCGAACTGGTTTGGCCGGTTTCCAACGGCTATGTAATCGTGACCGTTCATTTCCAACGGCTATTTTCGATTCAAAGAGAGCCGTACACGTGGCATCCTCCATTAATAAAAAAAAAAAGGATAAAACCGGCGGTTTAACCGGCGGTTCGAACCGGCGGTTAAACCGCCGGTTCGCCGGTTTCTGAAATTTGGAACCGAAACCGAACCGGTTCCCGGCGGTTCCGGGTTCCGGTTTGGAACCGAAACCGGGTCAACGGTTCACCGAAACGTTGAGCGCCGGTTCGAACCGGCCCGGTTCCGATTTTCCGAACCATTTGGGCATCTTTAGTTAGACCTGAGTTGTATGAGTTGGTCTGGTGTGCACCAGGTGCACATGCAATCCGGGTCGATTCGGGTTGACTCGGATCCGTGAGTTGTTTTTTTTTTTTTTTACCCTTTTTTTGTGATTTATGTGTTATCTTTATGTTATATTAATGTGATCTTTATGAACAAATATCCTTACCTTTATTTACTATAACTTAGGAAAAAAAAAAGAATTTCAGCATAATTTATACATATATACCTTTATGATTTTATGTGATATTCATGCCACATTTATTTACAAATATCATTTCCTTTATATGATATATAAAGATGCAACTAACATAACCAAAAGTATGAGTAATATCACATAAATGCATGTTGATAAAAAAGAAAGGGTAAATTACATTTTTGGTACCCAAAGTATACCCCAATTTCATTCTTGATACCCCTATTTTCGCGAGTTGCAACATTGGTACCCAATGTTGAAAAAAATTACATATTTGGTACCCTCCATCAAGATTCCGTCCAAACTTGACGGAACGCTAATTTTTTGGAGCTAAAATCGAACTAGTTTCCCCCTTTTATTCTGCAAACATGAAACTTACCCTAATTTCTTGAACTACTCTTTAATCTTCAATCTCGACACATGAAATCAAGAATTCATCATCACAATGTCTCGAAGAGTACTCTTCCTTCACAGCCACCCACACCGTTGCCCGTTTCGAATACTGGAAAAAGGCATCACAGGATGATCGGATTTTGGCACAAAAGGATTCCATCAGAGTAGGATATTTGGGCATGGAGCTTTTGACACTATCTATAAGGCCTTCTTTGTGGACAGAACCCGTTTCTGCTATGAAAAGATCGAAGCATTCACACGAGGGAATAGTGAATTCCTCTTTGAACTCTCAATCATAGCTTGTGTAAGGCATAAGAACTTAGTCCAATTGCAAGTGTGGTGTGTTGAGAAGGGTGAGTTGTTGCTTGTGTATGAGATCATGCCTAATTAGGAGTTTAGACAACTGAAATGGTGATTTCGGATTGACGAGGCTAATGGACCACGATCAAAGCCCTGTTTTGACTCTGACAACTGGTACCATGGGTACCTAACTCCTGAGTATCTCTAATACGGCAAAGCCACGAAGAAGACAGATTTGTTTAGCTATGGGGTGGTGATATTGGAGTTGGTATGTGGGAGGAAGCTCGAAGATTGAAGAGTGATTGAAGAAATTAGGGCAAGCTCAAAGTGCAGAATGAGTTTGGGGAAGAAGAGTTCGATTTTGGCTCAAAAAAATTAGAGTTCCGTCAAGTTTGGACGGAATCTTGACGGAAGGTACCAATTGTGCAATTTTTTGAAACATTGGGTACCAATGTTGCAATTCACGAAAACAGGGGTACCAAAATGAAATTGGGGTATACTTTGGGTACCAAAAATGTAATTTACCCCAAAAAAATGTTGAAATTTTCCTTTTTTTTTTCTAAATTACAGTACATAAAAGTTATGATATATATACATAAAGGTCACACATTTATAACATAAAGGTCAACACATAAAATAAAATAAAAACTGAAACTCGTGGATTCGGGTTGGATCGACCAGAATTGTACGGATCTTAGATTCATACACCTAATGCATGAGTTTTTGTCAAGTTTGTATATATAAGAATATATAGATATGAAAATTGAATGTAGGATAAATTAACTATTATACATGGATTCATGGTATGCCCATTCATTAGTTCTAATTAATATATATGACAACTTACATTGATGATTAAATTTGATACTAGAACATAGACAACCTAGAGCTCACATTCGTGAGCTATGGTATATGAAATCAATGTTTTTTTTTAAATCTATCAGAAATTAAAAACCGCATAAGTAAAAGATGAAATGTAACCTTTTTAAATTTTTTTTTTAAATTTTTACAATTGGCTCAAATGACGAAAAAGCCACGGAGGAATGTGGTTATTTAATTTTGGAGGCAACGCTTGAATATTGCTCCCATCTTCGACTCCTTTCGACGAGTGAGCCCCACCACTATCAAATTCAAATGCTTGTACATTATTATTTGCATACATAAATACATGAATTAGGATGAGTACAAAAGTAATCATTTAAATTTGTAGTAAAATTAAAGTGAATTAAGATTATTACCAAGTAATCAGGGAAGGTGGTGTAGGGTTGGGAAGTATGGACGTTGAAGTTTGAGCTAAACCACATTCTTGTGTATGCTCCACTATTTGTTGTTTTCCCTTTTGTTTCACCTGTTTCCAAGTAATATTTACATACCAAAATACAATGATATCAACAACAAAGAAATAAATGAAATCATAGTCACAACATTACAGTAGTGAAGTAATATAGTGTAAAAGAAAACATTTTACCTGCTTTCCTAATAAGTTGTTCTGATCTTGCAATGATCTCTCCTGTCATAGAAAAAAAAAACCATGCATTATGGGAAATTTCCATCATGTTTGAAAATTTGTATAGATCGAAATCATTCGCAAATGAAAATTGCAACTTAATTTGATCCTGTAATTAAGGGGCAATTTTGGTTCACCAACATGAGGTGACAATTTTGTACCATCAATTCTCCAAACATTATTCGGTAAAATTTCAGGAATCTCAGAAGTCGCGTGATGATTCATGTGCACATTTTCAAATTTGTTCTCGAATTGTAAAAATAGACAATTGTTGTTGGATGTGCAAACATCGGTTGGACATGAGAATGGACTTGAATTTATAAGTACGAACAATATCTTAGATGTGCACTCAAAGAACATAGATAATTGTATTTATTGGTGAATCAATATACATATATATATATATATATATATATAGGAAGAATAACTGGTCATAAAAGTAAATTACCTTTTTTTGTAGCTGAGAGATGGACTCAATCATAAGTTGGTTCTGCATATTGTTTCAACAAAATAAGAAACACAAATTTTAACACTTCAAATTAACAGATTTTAAAATTAACTATAATTGCAATCCACTCAATACTGAGTAATTTGATTTTTTCTCAATATACTCTCCTCAAAATCAAATTCTTACATCCAAACGGAACCTTAGAAGTCAGATAGAATATTAGAGACTCATTTAAACTAACCTTCCTTGTCCGGAGCCGCTTCAAACCAGTGTCAAGTTGGTGCTGTAAATTCTGGAGCTCTCTCAAGCTTAGATTATCCAAATCTTCTCCCATACAGTTCCTTAATTAACAAATATTTTGAAATGTTATTTTCATGAAATTCAATAAAATTAAAAAAAAATCATGGTATGATCTCATTAGTTGCAAATAAATGTATGAATAATGAGTATCTAAATCTCTACCTTATATTTCGTTGTAAAAGTTCAATTCGAGACAGGAGTTTTGGAAGCTCTACGCACCAATCTTCCTACATTTAAATAAACATGAGCCCCATCATGGTATCTCAACATAAAATGACAATCAGAATAACAAATTCCCCAAAAAAAAAAAAAAAAGGAAAAATAATATTCAAGTGATAAGGAAGTCTGTTATATACAGAACTCAGTAATTTATCTGTAATTATAAGTTAAGATTGTTAAAAATCTTGAAATTGTGTACAGTAACTACTAAGTTTGATTAAGGAAAATCAGCATTCAATTGAAAAACAAAAATAAAATTATTCTTAGCAATTCTTTTCACTTCCTGAAGAAACTCTTGAGAAACAGTTTTTCTTTTCTGAGCCTTATATATTCTTATTACAAGAGCAGTATACATGTATTTAAAAATTATGAACACTATTCTTGCATATAAAAATGATTACCAACCTTATATTAATCATTAGACATACATGAGAGATCATCAATTAACTTGAAAATTTGATTCTTATCAAGGCATTAAAAGGCTTCAATGGATATGACTAGGTGGGTTAATTATTGATGATGGTTCTATATGACTACATATAATGCTGTCAGAAAAACATATATATCCTTGCTAAGAATATCTGACAAAAAAAAAAAAGCTCATATGATCAGACTAAGATTTCCTAAAATTATGCATGCCCTTCATAAATCAGACTCACACAAAAATCAAGCTAATTACATTTGATAAATGCTTTGCTCACAAGTATTGATTGCATCTCCATCACTTGCTCTACAGAATGTAATATGAGTTATAAAAAAGTAAATTAAAAAGGAAAAAGGATCAGGATATCCTATTTCCCAAGTGATGTCACAGTACACTTCACATGTGATAATTATTTTGAGATGTAAATGAAATAGTGATTTTGAAAATAATTAAATGACGTCTTTCAAATAACTGCACCACAAATGTTGATTCCTTAGTGATAGGGATGTAAATGAACCAACCCGTTCGTGAACTATTCGGAGCTCGATTCGATAAAAGGTCGATCAAGTTCATTTATTGTGATTCATTAAGAGAAACAAACAAACTCAAATTTGACATTATTTGGCTTGTTAGCTCGTGAACTAGTTCGTAAGATATCATACTTTTATTTGACATTTTGATGTATAATTTTTATACTTTTACTTATGATAAATATATTTTTTTATAAATAAATTATAAGTTTTAGATAATATATTATATTTTTTAAGAATATATAATTTAGTTTGCTAATAAATTAATGAATAATATAATTTATTATTAATATTTATTAAGTTCGTTAAGGCTCGATTAAGCTCGAGTAAGCTCGTGAATTCTGAATGTATTCATTAAATTAAGAGTTCGTTCGATAACTAAACAAACCAAACTCGAACACTCAATAATTCGGTTCGACTTGATTCGATTACATCCCTAATCAGTGATCACAGTCATCATCATCATGATATTGCTTCTTTGTAGCATGCATTAAGCATAAAACATGTCAATTGCATGCAAACATAATTTGTCATACATGTGGTACGAATTCAAGTATGGTGTGATTGTGTGAAGACATTAAAAAAGAATACTACTGTAAAAATAAAAAAAATAAAAAAAATAAAAAACAATTATACAAGGATAATTAAGACAAATTAAACATATACAAGAACATCAAGAAACAAATTATTTGATAATTAAGTACCTTTTGTTCAGAAATTTTTGTAGGATTTTTGTCCATGCATGAATCTCTTTCATACCTTTCGATAATCTTGTCCATGCTACAAAACAAAAGAGCAAATTATATTCAGATATAATTATAAGATACTTCAATTGAAGCTTAGCCCTTCACCAAGTAATTGTTGCAAACTGCATGTGCTCTTAGCTTAATTAATCAGAAATTTTGATTTTGACAAAGTAGGAGAACATTTCAATTTAAAGACTATTAATTGTCTTCAATTAGAAAAGATACTGGTTATGATCATTAAACAACACAAGGAGCTAGCTAGCTAGCTCATAATCAATAATAATAACTTGTTCCATTATGCAACAATAGTTCAACCCATTACATCGATTGGGAAATCGTGTTTCATTTAGTATTTCATCTTATATAACAATCTCTTTAATACAGGTCATTCATATAACTTAATGATGTATTTATGTACATGTGGCTGTAATGACTACTTTGAAATATGAGATTAAATGTGATATTTTGTGCCAATCACATGTGTTTGAAACAAATTTAAAGAATTAATGAATACTGCAATGAATTGAGAAGCCAAGAATACTAAATGGAGGGACTATATATGCAATTCAAATACTCCCTCCATCTTTTATATATAGATATATAAATTAATTCTTTTTTTTTTTGTTACTTATGTTTCAAATATATAATCTATGTCTATGTAAGGTTATATTTATTTCATTTACTAATATACATGTTGGAAATTGGTTTGGAAAAATTGGTGTTGACCAATCTTTGACCAATTTTTATATGATGTTTCGTTTGTTAAAAATGAAAATAAGTTGCAGATTTGAAATCTACGTTTCGAGTAGATAAATTTAGAGTATTTATTTTCTCAAATCCAATTTCGGATGAATGAGAAATTAATGCTTAAAGTTGGCAACTTAAATTGAAAATGTGTGAATGTTTAAAGAGGTGTGAAGTTGTGAAAATGTATGAATTTAAATTGAATTGATGCAACCCAAATTAAATAGATGCATTTAATCTGAAACATTAGGAGACACACTATTTCATTCCAAAAGGTATCTAATTATAAAAAGACTTCAATTCAAATTAAAATGTGTCTAATTAATTATGAAAATATATCATTTCAAATTAAAAGGTCTCTCTTATGGAAAGACACTACACCTCTTCAACTTCTATAAATAGACCCCATATTCAATCATTTCATTCACCCCACTACAAATTGCATTATTAACATTCTAGCAATTGTAATTATCTCATCTTCTTGTCTTAGAAAGTTTCAAATATTGTTTTCGTTCACCGAAGAACTTTTGGATTGTTATGCTGCGATCCTTAAGTTAGTAAGTCGTTGTATCTTGGGGACGTTTGTCATAGACCGTAAAGCACTGAATACGGGGTAATTTCATCTTATGGAGAAAGAGTCCAACTCTTGCCTCGACTTTCTGTTTATCATTTGAGTCATTTTCAAATACACTATACCTTGGATATGTGTATTTGAAGATGACTAACTCTGTTCCTACAACACCAGTTTATGCTGAAAGACCAGCGAAGTTTGACGGTACTAAATTTAAATGGTGGCAATAGAAGATGTTGTTCTACCTAACTACTTTGAATTTGGTTCGTTTTTTGAAAGAGGGCGCACCAACTGTGGGGGATGAAGAAGTCGATGACCAAAAAATGAGATATATGGAATCATAGTGATTTTTTGTGTCGCAACTACATCCTTGATAGATTCGACGACTCCCTCTACAATGTCTACACAATGGCAAAAACTGCAAAAGAATTATGAGATTCACTAGAAAAGAAATACAAGACCAAAGATGTTAGATCGAAAAAATTCATCGTCGGCAGGTTTTTGGATTTCAAAATGGTGGAACCAAGACGGTCTTAGACCAAGTACGAGAGTTGTAATTGATCCTGCATAACATTCATATCGAAGGAATGCAACTAAGTGAATCTTTCCAAGTAGCTGCCATTATTGAAAAACTACCACCTCTTTGGAAAGAGTTCAAGAATTACCTCAAACACAAACAAAATGAAATGGGGCTTGAGGACCTGATCGTGAGACTAAGGATTGAGGAAGACAACTGAAAATCTGAAGTCAAGAGCATTAGGACATCTATGGAGGTAAGAGCAAACTTGGCTGAAGCAAGTACTAGTAAAAAGAGAAAGTTGACGGGTATGAAACAACAGCAGGAGCCACAATAGAAGAAATCTAGAAAGTTCAAGAGCAACTGCTACAACTGCGACAAACCCGGTCATATGACAAATGATTGTTGACAACCCAAGAAAGACAATCGAAATCAGGCTAACCTAACTGAGGAAAATTCAGTATCTCTGGGTATGAATTAGTTAAACTTATCAGCTGTCGTATTTAAAGCCAACTTGGTAGATAATCCAAGAGAGTGGTGGTTGGACACTGGGGCTACACGCCACATATGCTCAAAAAAAGAGATGTTTTCAAGCTACTTATCGATTAGTGGTAGAAAGTTGTTCATGGGAAACTCTGCAACCTCCAACGTAGTTGGGTTGGGAAAAGTGGTACTGAAGATGCCTCGAGGAAAGAGCTGATGCTTGTGGATGTGCTGCATGTCCCAAACATTCACAAAAACGTAGTATCTGGTTATCTATTGAGCAAAACCAGATTTAAGCTAGTATTTGAAGTTGATAAGTTTGTACAGACCAAATGTGGTCAATTCTTTGGAAAGGTTTACATTGAGAAAAGACTCTTTAAGATGAATGTAATAACTATTAAGCGTGATAATAAAGTTATTAATTCTTCTTACTTGCTTGAGTGTTCTAATTTATGGCATAATAGATTAGGACATGTAAATTTAAACAAGCTAAAGAAGTTAGTAAGTTTTACCTGCAATGGATTTCGATCCACAAAACAAATATGAAGTCAGTGTTGAGGCAAAATGGCCAAAACACCTTTCCATTCAATGGAAAAAAGTACTAAACCTCTAGAACTTATTCATACCGACATATGCGATATTAAGCTAGTGCAGACTAGAGGTGAGAAAAAATATTTTGTCACTTTAATCAATGATTGTACTAGATATTGTTATGTATATCTTTTGAAAGGGAAAGACGAAGCTCTTGAAGCTTTCAAAAGTTATAAGAATGAAGTTGAGAATCAACTTAGCTTGAAAATCAAAATGATTCGAAGTGATAGAGGGGGAGAATATGTTGCTCCATTTGAAGAATTTTGCACAAAACATGGCATTATTCATCAAATGACTGCTCCATACTCACCTCAGTCAAATGACGTTGCAGAATGCAAAAACAGAACTCTGAACGAGATGATGAATGTTATGTTGATAAGCTTTGGTTTACCACATAACATGTGAGGGGAAACCATCTTTTCAACTAATCACATTCTCAACAAATTGTTATACAAGAAAATGGATAAGACTCCATATGAATTATGGAAAGGAAGACAATCTTTCTACAATTTCCTAAAAGTGTGAGGGTGCCTAGCAAAGGTCGAAGTACCTAAACCTAAACAAGTTAGAATATGACCCAAGACAATTGATTGCATTTTAATTGGATATGCATATCAAAGTAGTGTTTATATATTTTTAATGCACAAATCAGATATTCCTGATATAAATGAAGGAATGATCATTGAATCAAAGAATGCAATATTCTTTGAGAACGTCTTTCCGAATAAAGAAAGAAAAGAAATAAGTTTGAACAAAAGAACTTATAAAGTTGTACAAAGTTCTCCTCACGTTGAAGATGACTTGAGACGCAGTAAAAGAAGTAAAGTGGCCAAGACATTTATTCCAGATTTTCTAACATACATGTTAAATAATAAACCCAAGACAATTCAAGAGGCATTGTCTAGTCCAAATGATCCTCTCTCTATCAATAGCGGGATTGAGTCCATCATGAACAATCACACGTGGGAAATAGTTGATCTCCCACCGGGATGCAAATGGATCCTTAAAAGGAAGTATAAAGCTGATGGATCAATCAACAATTATAAAGCTCATTTGGTAGCTAAGAGGTTCAAATAGAAAGAAGTGTATGACTTCTTCGATACATACTCTCCAGTTACAAGGATTACCTCCATTAGAGTACTCATTGCTATTGCAACACTGCATAACCTTGAGATACATCAAATGGATGTAAAAACAACATTTCTAAATGGGGAATTGAAAGAGAAGATTTACATGGAACAACCTGAAGTTGTTGCACCAGGACAAGAACATAAAGTATGCAAACTTGTCAAGTCTCTATATGGGCTTAAGCAAGCACCCAAATAATGACATGAAAAATATGACAGAACTATGATGTTAAATGGTTTTCATATCAATGAGTATGATAAATGTGTATACATTAAGGGCACACCCAATAAATATGTAATTGTCTGTCTATATGAAGACGACATGTTGATTATGGGCAGCAATCATGATGTAATCGTGAAAACTAGAAACATGTTGAAGAAATATTTCGACATGAACGATATGGGTCTGGCAGATGTCATACTAGGGATAAAGATCTTTAGGACATCCGATGGAATTGTCTTGTCACAATCTCACTATGTTGAGAGTATTCTCAAGAAATTCGAAGCCTATGATCTACCTCCTACTAAGACTCCAATAGACTTAACTCTACACTTAGCTAAAAATAGAGGAGACCCAGTATCCCAACTGAAGTATGCAAGAATTATTGGCAGTTTAATGTACCTTACAAACTGTACACGTCCTAACATTGCATATTCAGTTAGCAAACTTAGTAGATTCACGAGTAATCTAGAAAATGATCATTGGACTGCCTTGACAAGAGTACTTAGGTATTTGAAACATACCTCAAGTCATGACATACTTTATACAAGATATCCTGCTGTATTAGAAGGTTATAGTGATGTCAATTAGATATCAGATACTAAAGACTCCAAATCCACTAGTGGCTATGTGTTCACTATAGGTGGAAGAGTCGTGTCCTGGAAATCCTTTAAACAAACATGTATAACTCGATCTACAATGAAGTCTGAGTTTATTGCGCTAGACAAGGCTGACGAATAAGTTGAATGACTCAAAAACTTCTTAAAGGATATTCCATGTTGGAACAAATCAGTGCCTCTTGTTATGATTCATTGTGATAGCATGTCAGCTATCGGGAGGGCACAAAGTTGTATGTATAACGGTAAGTCTCGACACATTCGTAGAAGATATACCACTGTTAGACAATTGATCTCTAATGGAATAACTATCATTGACTATGTGAAGTCAAAGGAAAATATAACGGATTCATTAACAAAAGGCATAAATAGAGATCTAATGTATAACGCAGTAAGGGGAATGGGGTTAAAACCCACATACTATAGAACGTTCATAGCGGTAACTCAACCATGATGAGTGAAAATCCCACAAACTTGGTTCAGTGAGACAGCTAAGTTATGAATGGTTCAAATGTGCACTTGGAACCTATCTAGTGTCTCATTCTCATAGTTGTCCAAGTGCTAACATGTTGACGTGTGGTGAGGGTAAGCGTTTATGCTTTTAATGATACCTATACCTTTAAAAGGTGGAGTATTGCAGGATACTCTTAATAGGAGATCACCTATATAAGTGAGAAGTGTAGCTGCTTCAATTTAATCACTTATGAATCCAAGATATGGTCAATGGTCAAAATGGACACAACGTGAGAAAAAAAGATATTATAGTTGTTATTGTGTAAATGTTACTGTCTTGGTTTACACAAAAAGCTGACCGATTCAAGACATCGCGTTCATTGAGCAGCGAGTGAATCCGATAACATCTTACTAAGGAAGATTCAAAGCCGGAAGTTATCTATCCCGATGCAATAGCAGTTCGCTGGAACTTTCTAAAGTGTCTGTATTTGCATATGAATTAATTTTCATTCATGTAGGGATTGTTGGAAATTGATTTGGAAAAATTGGTATTGACCAATCTTTGACCAATTTTTATATGATGTTTTGTTTTGTTGAAAATGAAAATTAGTTGCAGATTTGAAATATACATTTTGAGTAGATAAATTTAGAGTATTTATTTTTTCAAATCCAATTTTGGATGAATGAGAAATTAATGTTTAGAGTTGACAACTTAAATTGAAAAAGTGTGAATGTTTGAAGAGGTGTGAAGTTGTGAAAAGGTGTGAGTTTGAATTGAATTGATGCAACCTAAATTAAATAGATGCATCTAATCCGGAACATTGTGAGACACTATTTCATTCCAAATGGTATCTAATTATAGAAAGACTTCAATTTAAACTAAAATGTGTCTAATTATGAAAAGACATCATTTTAAATTAAAAAGTGTCTCTTATGGAAATACACTACACCTCTTCAACTTCTATAAATAGACCCCCATTCAATCATTTCATTCACTTCATTACAACTTGCATTATTAACATTCCAGCAATTGTAGTTCTCTCATCTTCTTATATTAGAAAGTTCCAAATATCATTTTCGTTCGCCGAATTTTTTTTGGATTGTTGTGTTTCGATCCTTAAGTTAGTAAGTCGCTGTATCTTGAGGACGTTTGCCATAGACTATACGGGACAATTTCATCTTACGGAGGAGAATAGTCCAACTCTTGCCTCAACTTTCCATTTATCATTTGAGTCATTTTCAAGTACACCATACCTTATATCCAACAATACACACATTAAATAACATAATTCTCATTAAATATGAATATAACAAGTAATCGATTTATTTAATTATTAATAATTTTCTTAATTCTTGTTTGCGTGTGTGTATATATATATATGTGGGACGAAGTTAATAAAATATTTGAAAAATGTGAAGTTATCTAGTAAATAAAGAAAAATCAAACATATATTTGTTCACTTAATTGATGTTTAAAAAGCTGTGTGAAGGACAAACTAAAGGCTCTAGTCTTCTAGAATCCTATGAAACAATGTTATAACTAGCTCTGCATTTCTCATCTTCCAAAACCAAAACTTTGAGATTCACATTTTTTTTCCTTTTTTTTAAATCCACATAATTATTCTTAAGGGTAAATAATACATAAGACATTAATTTTCTGAAAAATAAATCAATAATCAGCTACTCAGCAGTGTGGGTGAACAGAAAGAAGTCTATATAATAAATGTGCATGCTTAATTACTGCATCATATATTCATATGCCACCAACAATATGATATTATTCCAAGAAACACAAAACACACATATACCTATATTGCTCTCTGTATATAAAACCAAGATTATTAATTCACGAAATTAGACAATGAGAGAGATTAAAATGTGGACAAAAAAAAGAGAGACATGAAGCAGACAAGATATATAGGATGAAAAAGTGAATGGAAAATCAAGAAAACATAGATAGGAAACGTACTTAGAATGAGAAGAGTATTGATAGAGCTTCCCTTTAGTAGAAAAAACAATCAGAGCCACGTCAGAATCGCAGAGAACAGAGATCTCATTAGCCTTCTTCAACAGCCCTGATCTCCTCTTCGAAAACGTCACTTGTCTGCTTATCTTGTTTTCGATCCGTTTCAACTCAACCTTTCCTCTCCCCATTTCTTCTTCAACAATACCCTAAATTCTTGATTCTTTCTAGCTCATTTACACGTGTATGTTGCTCACTCACTCAAGAGAGAGAGAGAGATAAGGTTAGGCAGAAATATAAGCAGAGAGAGGGTCATTAATGTGCAAAGTTAGGTGTGTGTGTCTGTTTGTTTGTTATATAGAGAATAGTAAACATGTGTTTGTTGGAATGGATGATACAGGAAATTAAAAAAAAATCATAATAGGTGCATATATTCACCACACAATCACACTCAGAAATGTACGAGCAGCGTCGCGTAGTGGGTGTGGGGATACGTGAATAGCCATTTATTTAGGGGAAAAAGAGGTTGCTTTGTCGACTACACACTGGTCTCTCTTTTTTTCCTTTTTTTTTCTATATATATTTCCTATGCCTCATTTCCCAACTCGTTTGTTTCTTCCGGGACCTAAAATGATACAATTTGAGTCTAACCAACCACTGTTGAAACTTCTTTGAAATATTAAGATTTTATCAAAAATATGTTTTAATTTGTTTGATATCTATTGAATCAAGGTAAAACGAAGTTTTTATCAAACCATCTCAAATCGAGTGTCAAATAATTTGTTTTAGTTTTCACCCTTAGTTTCTGCTCATATTTCACTATTCCTTACCAAGGATGAAAATATTTTGAAATATCTCTGATATTTCCATTTTTTCATGTGATCGATACAAAAAGGGCTGCAATTATATATCTCAGATATATTTTTATTTTTTCTACCAAAATATCGGTAAAATATCAATAAATATTGGTATCGATATGAGTTACAAATTGTAGGAAAATAAGTGAAATATCGGGAAAATATCGATAAATATCGGTGAAATATCGATAATATTAATATCAATTTCGATAGCAATGACTTCATGGTACAAATTATAGGAAAATCGGTAAATATCGGTAAATATATGTACCGATATTTCCATTGATACATATTTCCACGATATTTCCATGAAATTAAGATACTGATATTTCCATCGAAACCGAAATTTTCATCCTTCTTCCTTACTAAGTTTTTGCATTACATGAAACACAAAAAATTATATGCCCCGGTCCAACCCGGTCAGAAATGGGTTTGCTGTATGTATATATATATATATATATATATATATTTTAAATTTTTTATTTATTCCCTTTCCCCATCTTTCTCTCTCTCTCAATCACGGTTTCTCTCTTCTTCTTCCACCTTCTTCAGCGGTTTTCTTCAGCGGTTTTTTTCGATTTTTCTTTCGATTTCTTCATTTCATAGTGTTTTATTTCTTATATTGTTGAAGATTTTTGGTATTTTCGAAGATTTTCGCTTCAATCATTGTTCATTGTTGGTAGGTATATAATTTATTTTGTATTTTTTCATAGATTGTGTGTTAGTTTCTATAATATAGTTGTGTTTGTGTTTTGCTTTTATTTTGTTGCTTGTGTATTTCGATTTATGTGTGGTTGTATGTGTGTATTCGGATTTTTAGGGTTTTTTTGTGTTTTTGCAATTTTTTCAGTTTTTTTTACATGATTAGTTGTCTGTTCTTAGTTTATGGTTTTTTTTGGTTAGTTTGCATGTTTGATTTTGTTGATTTTAATTGAATCTGTTGACGTCAGATTTTGTATGACACAAAATCCTAGCCAAACACCAAAAAAGTCGATCCGGCTCAAGTAAATCGAACCGAATTAAAGAATATAAAAATCGAATAAAATAAGAAAAAGACGGTGCCCGGTGCCTACTTGGGCAAATTCGCTAGGCTTGTTCTAGTCAATCGGTTTTGGCCAGACAGAACATTTTTTATATAAGAATTAAGAGTAAAAAACTCTTTAATTATAATGATTTCAGATTTTTTAATTCTCTTCTTTGAATGATAATTGAGGCCCTATTTATAGGCTAGACCTGATATATGAAACTTGGAAAGTAAGAAATAAATCCCCTGATTTTAGGATACAGATAAGGAAAAAACGGATTAAATCCTATCTAGATCGGATATGATTTGTTCTTGATTTGTTTTCTTTCCTGAAGACTCCTTGAAATACACTAAGTTCTTTCTGCTCTCCTGATGTGAGTTCCCTGGTCGGGTCGTCCTAACTTTTGGCCGGCTCGGGTGATCACATCTGGCATCATGGAACTTCAGTACCCCTCGTCTAGTCATCCAAACTGGTCGGTTCAGACCCTCCTGGCCCGGTTCAGTGCTCAGCTCTGCACTCCTTGATCCGGTTTAGAGCCTGGTCGAATGAGCTGGTGGTCAACATTAGCCCATCGGGTCGTGATGAGTGAGCTATTCTCATCGGGATCCGACCTCTTCGGCCACCTGCTCGTCTAATCGGAGGACTCAATCCACGTCAACCTACCAACTTAGAGTGGCCATGTGTCGCGATCTGCACAACCGAAAGTCGAAGAGACACCGGTTTTCCTATAAATAGGTGAGTGATGAACTCATTTCTCCACTTTCACTCTTCGCGACCCCCAAATCCTCGCATTTTTTCATTTCTATTCCGAGCAAAAAACACCTTCCTCAAATTACCGTGCAAGAACACCCCTCCTTCGAGACCTAAGGTATATTTATTTCTTTCCATTTTCTTCTAACTTATGGCCTCAGATTCGTCCATCAGTGGAATGGTTCAGGACTATGATCGGGGGGTCAGCCCCGGTTCAGAGCCATCATTCTCTTAGACGTCCAGCTCGTCTGATCCGTCTTCCTCCTCGTCTTACCCAGAAACTACCCCGACTACGCAGCAGATAGTCAATCCGGGTATCGACCATGCCGGCCCGAGCCATCGGTACGCAATTCGGGCGAGGTTGGTCGGGACGGACCAACTTCATCTCTGAAGGAATCCCAATCCGGCCCCCAGCGCTCAGTCGCCCGATCCAGCAAAACGCTTCCGATCGTAACTCGGAGGCCTTTGACTGTCTGGCCTATGTAACTCCGGCCGAGCTGAACAAGTGGCGCGCACTTTTCGCTATTCCGGAAAATGTGACGCTTACTGTTCCTCATCCGATGGACCGGATTGACCAACCTCCGGAGGGCCACGTCGCAATCAGCGTTCGAGCCCTTGAGGCTGGCCTGCGGTTTCCACTTGCCCCCACTCTAGCCGGCTACCTAAGGCATTGGGGAATCACGTCCGGTCAACTACATCCCAACGATTGGTCATCCCTCATCGGCCTGGTGGTGATGTTCTGGTACTACGACTTCGAAGTACCGAGCCCGAACGAAGTCGCATAGATGTTCAAACTGAAGCTTGCTCCTGGTCTGAAGAACCATTTCTACTATGCGTCAGTACAAAAGTATCGACCTCAGTTGGTGCAATGTTTGACATCGTCAATCAAAGACTGGCGTGGCAAATGGTTCTGGGTCGGCAGGAAGTGGACGGTTGAATCTGCCTGGGTTATATGTCCGACGCAATTCGGCGACGCCCAGGGTATTTAGCGTTTCTTTTTCTCGGTCTACTGGTACCTTTTCTGATCTTTAACTTTTCTTTGCTCTGCAAAAACCCCGCCCAAGAACCTGGTGATCGAGGACTCCTTCTCCCAAAAGATACGCTATCTGCGTGACTTCTCCGCCGCCGACCAGAGGCACTATAGGATTCTACTCTCTGAGGAGAACCTTCTTGGAGCGGGCCTAATTTCGTCGTTCCGTGCCAATCCCTGTCATGTGCAAGGTAAGCGTTAACGTCCGGGTCGGATATATATATATCTATTTTTAGAATTCGCATCTCATGACTGATCGGGATTTTCCTTCTCTAGTTTCCCTCCCCAGCCAAGTCATTCATCTGAGGATAGACCCTACTGCACCATAAATCTTATTCAGGAAGTGAAGATTACAAAATCTAAAAAAGAAATAATTTCCTAACAGGCTAATGGTAATATTTCTTCAGATGTTCAACATTCCAAGGCTTGGGTACTCTTTTTCCGTTCAGGTCGGTAATTATGTATGCGTCTCTGGTGAGTACTCGGGCTATCTGGTAAGGTCCCTCCTAGTTCGGGCCGAGTGGTCCTGTGTTGAGTTCCCTCATGTGTTGCAGAACTTTTTTGATGAATAATTCTCTGACATTAAATCTCCTAGCTCGGACATTAGTGTTGTAATATTTCGCACTTTTTTATTTGTAGATAGAGTTTTTGAGGTCGGCTTCTTCTATTTTTTTCTTCTAAAAGGTCTAAACAAGTCAATAACACCACTTCATTGCTCTGCTCTTCGAAATTCTGAGTTCTCCACGTCGGGATTCCGATCTCAACTGGTATGACAGCCTTCGACTTGAAGGCCAAGCTGAAAGGGGTTTCCCCTGTTGATGTTCTAATCGTTGTTCTGTACGACCAGAGGACTCTCGGTAGCTCGTTTGTCCAGGATCCTTTTAAACCTTCGAGTTTTGCTTTTAAAGTGTGCTTGATGATTTTGTTTATGGCCTCTACCTGGTCATTCCCTTGGGGGTGATAAGGAGTGGAGAACAACTTCTTGATGCCTAAGTTTTTACAAAACTCTTTAAACCTTTTCGAGTCAAATTGGCGACCATTGTCTGAGACCACGGAATGCGGAATGCCAAAACGGCATATGACAGACTTCCAGATGAAATCAGTTATTTTGGGTTCGGTTATTTTTACGAGTGGCTCGGCCTCTGCCCACTTTGTGAAATAATCAACGGCCACGATTGCGAACCTTACTCCTCCTCTTCCGATTGGTAGTGGTCCGATCAGATCTATCCCCCATTTATCGAAAGGCCACGGGACCGTGACTGCTTTCAGTTCTTCTGCCGGTGATTTCATCAGCGGAGCGCACTTTTGGCATCTCTCACATTTCCGTGCAAAGTTAATTGCGTCTTTTTTTAAGCTCGGCCAGAAATATCCTTGTCTGATGATTTTAAAGGCCAGGGCTTGTCCTCTTGTATGGTTTCCACAAATTCCTTCGTGAACTTCTCTCAGCGCGTAGTTGGTTTCCTGCTCATTTAAGCATCTCAGTAGGGGTAGGGAGAAACCTCTTTTGTATAGAATTCCGTCCTTCAAAGTGTAACGAGCAGAGCGAATCCTTAATTTTCGAGCCTCGATTACATCATCGGGCTCCTTTCCCCCTTCCAAGTATTGGATGATTGGGGTCATCCAAGTATCTTTCTGCTCGGTATTGTATATCGTTTTCTGTTCTAACACTGAGCTCTCGACCATACCAATATTAACCGATCCTATTTCTTCTGCTCCTTCACTTGTCGCAAGTCGGGCCAAGACGTCAGCTTGGGCGTTTTTCGCCTTTGGGACCTATTCTGCACGGATTTTTCGGAAATCTGCCAAAGCTACTTCTACCGACCACAGGTATCTCGCCATCTTCTCATCTCTCGCGGCATATTCTCCTGAAATTTGGTTGACGATCAGGAGCGAGTCACTGAAGACCTTGAGGCCGTCTGCTCCAAATTGTTTGGTCATTTCTAGTCCGGCCAGAAGGGCCTCGTATTCTGCTTCGTTATTTGTTGCTGGAAATTGGAACCTTAGTGCCGAGCAGAAATACTTGTTTGTGGGGCTTATCAGAACAATTCCAGCTCCGGCCGCAGCCAATGTGGAAGATCCATCCACAAACATTTTCTAAGGTCTCTCGACCTTCTCTTCTTCGAGCACGATAGCAGGAGTGAACTCAGCGATGAAGTCTGCTAGGGTCTGATCTTTAATTGCCGTCCTCGGCGAATAATAGATGTCATATTGTCCGAGTTTCACCGACCATTTTAGTAACCGTCCCGAGGCATCTGGTCGGCCAAAGACTTGTTTTAAGGGAAAATTTGTTAAAACTTCGACCTGGTGTGCTAGAAAATACGGTCGCAGTTTCCTGGCCGAGATGACCAGAGCGTAAGCTAGTTTCTCTATAGACGGGTATCTTAGCTCGGCATCATGTAGAGATTGGCTTACATAATACACCGGTTGCTGTGAGCTCTTCTCTGCTCGGACTAGTACTGCACTTACAGCGTAAGATGAAATTGCTAGGTAGAGCTGCAGTTTTTCTTCGGGTTTCGGTATTGCAAGTACCGGGGCCTCCATCAGTGATTTCTTCAGCTCCTCAAGAGCTATTTCACATTCGATGTTCCATTCAAATTTCCCATCTTTTCTGATCAAATTAAAGAACGATTTGCACTTATCTGTCGATCTCGATATGAATCTGTTCAGTGCGGCCACTTTCCCTGTTAAGCTCTGGACATCTTTTATCCTCCTCGGGGGGTGAGTTTCATTATTACCTCAATTTTTTCGGGATTGGCTTCGATCCCTCTCTGGCTTACCATGTAGCCGAGAAACTTTTCAGAACCGACCCCGAAAGAGCACTTTTTGGGGTTCAATTTCATCTTATACCTTCTCAGAATGTCGAACATTTCTGCTAGGTCTTTGACGTGGTCCTTCATCCTCTTGGATTTAACTAACATATCGTGTATGTAGACCTCCATAGTTTTCTCGAGCTGAGCTGTAAACATCTTGTTAACTAGCCTTAGGTAGGTTGCTCCAGCATTTTTCAGTCCAAAAGACATCATTTTGTAACAATAAAGTGCCCGGTCAGTGACAAAAGTTGTGTGTCGTTGGTCAGGCTCGGCCATGGGTATTTGATAATATTCTGAGTAAGCATCCATGAAGCTCATGATCTCATGTCCCGCTGTCGTATCGACCAGCTGATCTATATTTGGTAGGGGAAAACAGTCTTTGGGGCATGCTTTGTTGAGGTCGGTGAAATCTATGCATAATTTCCAAGTCCCATTGACTTTCTTTACCAGAACTGGGTTGGCCACCCAGATGGCATAATCACATTCCCTTATGAAGCTGTTACCGAGCAACTTCTGAACTTCCAAGTCTAGCCCCTGATATCTGTCGGGGCTTAGCCTCCGCATTTTCTGGATTACTGGTCTGGCTGCCGGGTCGATGTTCAGATGATGGCACGCATCCGAAGGATGCCTTTCATGTCCTCGTGGCACCAGGTGAAAACGTTTACGCTCGTTTTTAGAAAGGCTATCAGTTCTCTCCTGAACGGTTCTTTTAACTCTCTACCGATTTTGAGCTCCATCTCTGGTCAGTTTTCGTCTAATGGGATCACATCTTGGGTCGCCCTGTTCGTGGGTATTTCCTTTCTTGGGTCTAAGGTTTCCCATTCCTCTTTACAAATGTCTGCCCCTATTTCTTTCATGTCTGCTCGTTGGTCATCCGCCCCTGGATTTCTACCGACCTCGTTTTCTCTGGTCGTATCGACACCTGTTCTTCTGGTCGGCTTGTTATGACCTCGGGATCTGTGAGTTCGGGCTCGGGTTCTAGCTCCATATTCGAGACAATTTCTACCACCTTCATCCCGTTTTCTTCAAGCATTATTTGTTCATCTACTGGACTTAGCCCGTTCTCTATAATGTTGAGTTCTCTGGGTATCAATCATGTTTCACATTCCCTGCGGCCAGTTGATTCCCTTGAATGACGTACACATCGTCTCCTACCGGAAATTTGATGGTCAGATGGTGTATTGATACTACTGCCTTTATTTTGGCCAGGAGAGGTCGTCCCCAGATTGCGTTGTATACTGAGTTGAGGTCCACCACTTTGAATTTGGTCATCGTGTGAACTGTTTTGTCTCCGGTCCCGAACATGACCTTGAGTTCACATGTTCCGAGAGTGCGCATTATTTTTCCTCCGAATTCTTGAATCGAATCCGAACAGGGTTGGAGGTTGTATTCGCGGAGGCCCATCCTTTTGAAGGTGTTCAGGTGGATTATGTTGACGTAGCTCCCAGTATCGACCAGGACCCGGTGGACCATTATAAGGTCGATGTTTAGTGATACCACCAGAGCATCACTATGAGGTTGTACTCTTCCTTCTGCATCTTGCTCGGTGAATGTCAGCGATGGATGGATCGATTCTGACCTTGGGAGATTGCATCTTTGATATCCATTTCTCGCTTCTCTGATCTACTCCCTGCTCATTCTTTTTGACAATCTCTGCTCTCCAGAATTGTTATTCACAAGGGTGTGAATTTCGCGAATAGTTCCAAGTTGAGGTGGTGGTGGAGGTTATTATGGTCTTTACTCGGGATTTTGAACGTACTCCTTCAGATGGCCTCGATCAATTAACTTCATAAGCTCAATTAAGAGTGTCTTGTATCTGTCTGTGTCATGCCTCGGTGACCTATAGTATTGACAATATCTGTTCTGATTCAAACGAGCAGGATCGGCTTTCAACGGTCTCGAGATAGACAACATATTTTGGCCCTGTAACTCAGTAAGTACTTGGGCCGGGTTAATCGTCAGGATGTATCGGACCCGACTCAGGTCCTCGTTTTGATAGACTTTGAACTCTCCTGGGGGTTTGAAGGGTGTTGTGCTCTTTCTTTTCTCCTTCCCTTCCCCCCTTTCTTGGGCTGATTTTTCTTCTGGAACAGCCTCTTTGGTTTCGATATACCTCTCTGCTCAATTTAGAAAATCTTGGTACGTTTTGGAGCCGTATTCATGAATATTCCACCAGAATCTTGTTTTTGGACGGAGGCCGGCCATGATTGCCATGAGCACAGCGTCATCGGAAACGTGCTCCATTTCCAAGATGAGCTTGTTGAACCTGTCCATGTAGGACCTCAGTGATTCGTCTCTGCCCTGTTTGATATTCACCAGTCTTTCCTTCGGGGTAGACCTCGTCTTCGAGCCAATAAATTGTGTGAGAAATAGATCAGTTAGCTCTTCCCATCCTCTGATAGAAGAATCTGGTAGTGATCGAAACCATCTCTGAGCTCAGTCTCCTAGCGTCAGAGGGAAAGCTTTGCACATGAGTTCCTCCCCGACCCTTTGAAGCTCCATCCATGAAGCGTACTTATCTATGTGTGAGCTCGGGTCAGTTTCGCAATTATAGAGACCAATTGGGGGTACTTTGAATTTTGTGGGGGTAATCCGATTAGAAATCTGATCTATGAAATGTGAGGTCTTCTTCCGCGTCCTCTCTCCTGTTCGGATCTTGGCCACTTGGTTTCAATCTCAGCCAACCTTTGTCTAAGCCTCTACTCCTCCTCGTCTTCATCCTCAGAGTTCCTACTCTCCTCCCTTTTTTCGTCTCGTCGATATTTATTCCCGAAATTCAGCATCTTCCTAGACTTTCTAACCTCGTGAGCGGAAGTGGGGCCTATTTGATTGAAAACGCTCCATGTTTTAGTCGGTGCTGCAGATCAGGTCGGGCAGAAATGGGTTTCTGGTTGACTTTCTTCTGGTGGCGGGGTTTCTTCTGGTCATCGTTCGGTCGCCAAATCTTTTCCTCTGTTCTTTCTTTTGTTCCTTAGCTCGTCTGAGGATTGAGTGTCCTCAAGGTCATGAGTTTTTTGGTTCTTCTCCCTAGCCTCCGCATCCTTGAGTCTCTCACTAAGTTGGAACATCATAGCCCTGATCTCCTCTGAGGTCATCCCAATCCCTCGGGGCTCGGGTACTAGTGGGATGCCTATATGAATCCTCTCCTGGGGAGTGTTGGTTACGACTCCAGGGGTGTCGTGTAGTTGACGTTGACCAGAGCCACCGAGCAATAGATTCTGGTGGTCGGGTGTGTCTCCCATATCTTCTCGGTTATGAACGTGCTGGTTGTCATGGAACTGTTGTTTTTCGGAGGTTCATCACCTTCCTCTAGCGCCAAAATATTGATGACAGATTTTGTATGGCACAAAATCCTAGCCAAACACCAAAAAAGTCGATCCGGCTCAAGTAAATCGAACTGAATTAAAGAATATAAAAATTGAATAAAATAAGAAAAAGACGGTGCCCGGTGCCTACTCGGGCAAATTCGCTAGGCTTGTTCTGGTCGGTCGGTTTTGGCCAGACAGAACGTTTTTATATAAGAATTGAGAGTAAAAAGCTCTCTAATTACAATGATTTCGGATTTTTTAATTCCCTCATTTGAATGATAATTGAGGCTCTATTTATAGGCTAGACCCGATATATAAAACTTGGAAAGTAAGAAATAAATTCCCTGATTTTAGGATACAGATAAGGAAAAAATGGATTAAATCCTATCTAGATCGGATATGATTTGTTCTTGATTTGTTTCCTTTTCTGAAGACTCCTTGAAATACATTAAGTTCTTTCTGCTCTCCTGATGTGAGTTCTCTGGTCGGGCCGTCCTAACTTTTGGTCGGCTCGGGTGATCATATCAGGCATCATGGAACTTCAGTACCCCTCATCTAGTCATCCAAACTGGTCGGGTTAGACCCTCCTGGCCCAGTTCAGTGCTCAGCTCTGCACTTCTTGATCCGGCTTAGAGCCTGGTCGAATGAGCTGGTGGTCAACAGAATCATTACTACGAAATGGTACAGAGAGATAAAGACTCAATTTGAATAATTGTCTTAGAGCATTTGCAACTGTTATGATGGTGTGTGTATTGATGGTGCCTCCATATCCAGTGTGATGTTACTGTTACTGTTACTGTTAGCAACAACAACTTCAACGGTGTGTATATTGATGGTGCCTCCATATCCAGTGTGATGTTTTGCTTCTTTCAAATTCAGATTTCACACTGATTTGATACTCACAATGTCTTTCAGATTATAATATTTAATGTATGAATGTATGAGTGTGATTATTGTTTGTGTTAGGATAATGGATACAAGAAATGTTGCTGGGAAGAAGAGGAAGGTTGTACTAATCGATGATGATAGGACTGCACGTAAGAGATCTAATGATGTGTGTTTTGGTGGGTTTGAGGGCTAGGGTTTTATGCGAAGGATGAGAGATAAATTTGTAGAGAGACTGCAAATTTTTTGTGGTTGTAATTAAATTGATGATGGAATAGGATTTGAAAGAGGCAAATGTGAAGGGATTAGGGTTCCAGGATGATGAATTTAAGATATTAGGGTTTGATTTGAGGGATGCTCAGATGGGAAAATCTCTAGTTTATAAATTTGATGTAGAGATTGATGATAAGGTTCTATCATTTAAGCTGTTATAAGATGTGAATCGATGGGAATACGTGGACTTGTCTATTTTCCAAATGAAGCATCCGATTAAATGGTTTAGTTGAGAAAAACCAAATTGATGATCATGTGCCTGTTCTTGCATCTTTCCAATTGGCTGTCCCGAGGAGCTTTGGATTCAGGATGCTAAGAACATGAGGATCTCATTGCCTGTAAGTTCAAATTTTATTAGCATTATGTTATATTCTTGTGAAATTCAACCACTGAGTGTTACGTAATTACTGTCTTTTGTTATGTTTATTGATGACTATCTTGAAATTGAGTTTCTAGCTTTATAAGTTGGAAAATGAAAATATGATTGTTGCAGTTGATAAGTAGTTGTCTTGCACTATTTAGGTGTCAAATGAATAGTCTTAAGGTATTACATGTGTTCATTTAAGGTATCATATGATTATGGTATTATATGCATATATATGATGTTACTCTAATAGATCAAATGAATACCCTTAAGGTATCATATGTGTTACTTTAATATATCACATGTGTTACCTTAAACATATTAAAAGTTATTTGTTATGATTTTGTTTTCTTATGCAAAAGGAAAATGTGTTTGGTTCTGTTTATTTGACTATACTCTTATATGTTTAATGTTTTAATATTAAAATATTATATATATTGATTTAACGTATGACATGTGATACCTTCAAGGTATCTATTGAATACATTTCAGGTATTATTTGAGTACATTTCAGGTATCACATGTATACTATTGAGATATCTGTTGAATACCTTTCAGGTATCACATGTATACATTCGATGTATCTACTGTATACTTTTTAGGTATCAACTATTTACATTTAATGTAAGAATTGAATACTTTTAAGTATTTTGATAAATACTTATATTATGATAGTATTATGACTGATAGACATGTTTCTATTTTATTTTGTAGGAAATACATGAAGTCTTTCTTTATTATAAGAGAGATTTCAATTGTTTCTAATTACCATATGATGACGCTGCTAAAGATGAAGAATAAAGTCAAAAAGAAATAATCTTGCAGCTCAAGTTCAGAAATATTTGAGTCGTCACAAAAGTTCTTTTCCGATAAGAAGCTTCTGAAATGTCATCATTTGATTATAAACAATGTTTTCAGTTTCTATGTTTGTGTAATTGGACTGAAACAATCTTTTTAATTTCTATGTTCTGGGAATTGGGGTTGATAACAATGTTTATGTTTTGTATATTTGGTGATTTTGGGATGATAACAGTGTTTCTATTGGTGATATATTTGGTAGATTGAATACATATTTTTTGCAACTATTAAATGTATTATCTTTTACTATTATAGGTCTTAATTAGTTTATATGTAAAATTGTTTCTTTTATAGGTACTAATTCAGTAATGAAAAGTATTAAATGAAACTGTTAAAGGTATCCGTTATGTCTTTTAATAGTATTGCATTAAGTAAAAAAGTAATTAGACAAAGTAATTTTTTTTTGGTAACATATTAATACTGGAATGTAGTACTTGGAGCAAACATAGGTAATTGTGGATATAATATAAGACATTAGATATATACATAAATATTATATATATATATAAAATTTTAAGGTATTAGATGAACACCTTTAATGTATTACATATGCGCACATTTAAGGTATTACATATTCATAACCTTTAAGGTATTAATGCTTATAGTATAAAGTATTACATATACACTTTTAAGGTATTACATGTTTACCTTTAAAAGGTATTGATGCTTATAGTATAAGGTATTACATATGCACACATTTAAGGTATTGCATATTTACCTTTTAGGTATTAATACTTATAGTATAAGGTATTACATATGTACATTTAAGATATTAAATATTTACCTTTAAAGTATTAATGCTTATAGTATAATGTATTATACATGTATGTTTAAAGTATTATATATTTACCTTTAATGTATTAATGTTTATAGTATAAAGTATTACATATTTACCTTTAAGGTATTATATATTTATCTTTAAGGTATTAATACTTATAGTATTAAGTATTACATATTGATGATCCCAAGTGGTCAGAGGTTCAGAGGGGGGGTGAATGAACCTCTATCGATTTTTCGATCTTTAAAATCTATCAGAGATACAGGTTCCTGATTCTTAAAAGAAACAACAACCTGACTTGATCAGAAACCTGGCAGAATGCTGATTTAGGTTTCTGACACAGCTTTCTCAGTATGCAGCGGAATAAACAACGATAGGGTTTTTTTTTTGAAAAACAGTTTTCTTTGCAAGTATGCTCTTTTCAAAATACTTTATGCAGGATGCTTATGAAATGCTCAATAAGATCAATATAGATAGAATGCAATGTAGCAAATAAATATAGATAGAATGCAAGGGTTTATAGTGGTTCGAAGGTGGTGTAAGTCTTCTACGTCCACTCTACTCCTTCACAAGGAGGAACTTCGTTAGGTCAGTTCGAATTACAAGTCTCGCTTTACAAACTTCTTCCTAACAAGCTACGCCTACTAGAATCCCAGATTCTAGTCGAAGGCCACAACCCACAAAGGGTACAATCCCACAAAGGACAAGTAGCCTACTTCTAGACTACATACTTATCAAGGATATTATCCTCTCAACTAAGTATACCTAAAACAAACCTAGCGCACACAACACAAATGGTTAAAAGAGAAAAAGGGTTCTTCAATTAATGTGAGCTTGGATCAGCCTTGAACATGAAGGCTTCATTGCTGAGGTAAACTGATTCTTGAAGGTTGAGTGGCTGAACATGGATAAACTTGAGAAGCTTTGGAATATATCTGAGTTTCCACTTGACTTTATCCAGCTTTGTCTCCAGTCAGCCACATCTTCTATTTATAGATCTTGAGAATGTATCAGTTAGAAGAAAGTATCCGTTGAAGGAAGATACTTCTCCATTTTGAATTCAAGCTTTGATTTCCAAGATCTTCTTCTGTGGTTGCATTAAATGTTTCTGACATGTGCATTTAATGCGCCCAACATTTACTTCTGGACTTCTCTGATATTCTTGCAGACTTGTCAAGTCGGTATGGGTCCAGAGCTGAAGTTCATGAAACGGTTACTTGATGTCAGTTAACTTTGCTTCTCTTCATACTGCATGATCTTCCTAGTGCTGCTTCCTGCTGCCTCTGGCTTGTTGCTTCCTTCAGCTTGCTGACTCCTACAACTTGTTGTTTCCTGTTGTCTGCTGGCAGCTTCCTGCTTGTAGCTTTCTGCTTCCTCCGTGCAGCTTCCAACATGCTATTTCCTACAGCTTACTGTCTTCTTCTTGCAGTATCCTATCTGTTCCGAGCGGATACTCTCTTCAGCTTGTTGTTTCCTACAGCTTGCTGACTCCTAGAAGATATCTTTCTATATCTTCTAAGGTTTGTTTTTCTTAACACTTGGAAAACCATTACATGATCTTTTAACTTAAGACCATGTCAATAAGTATGGAAACTTAGGTACTGACATCCCTAAGCAAACTGTTTTTGTCTTATCAATATAACAACTGAAATATCCCAACACATATGCACCTTTAAAATATTACATATTTACCTTTTAAGTTATTAATGTTTATAATATAAGGTATTACATATTTATCTTTTAAGATATTAATGTTTATAATATAAGGTATTACAAATGCACAGTTAAGGTATTACATATTTATCTTTAAGATATTAATGCTTATAGTATAAGGTATTACATATACACATATTTAAGGTATTACATATTTACCTTTTAAAGTATTAATGTTTATAGTATAAGGTATTACATATACACATATTTAAGGTATTATATATTTACCTTTTAAGATATTAATGCTTATAATTTAAGGTATTACATATTTACCTTTAAGGTACTACAATGTAATCAGAAGTATTTGTATAACTTGGACAATTATCACAACATAATCTTCAACAACTAAATGAAATATAACTTGGTTCTGCATTTGAGTATGAAATTTTATTTGCTTCAATCTGATCCTCCAAAAAACATTTAATACGAAAATGAGAGATCTGTAATTAAGACTTCTAATTTTCAATAAAGAAAAAAAAAACTATCTCATAGTACAAATAAAACTCTAATATTCAGGTATAAAAGAAGAGACTCTTTGCAGCATCCTTAAGGCTACCAACAAAATATTGCTTCAACACCTCCAAGCTAATTATTTTCTCTATTTTTCCATGTTTTCTCTCTGGTTTCTTAACTCCATATTTTGTCTCAGCAACAGATGCACCATTCTGAACATTAGGAGGACCACAATCATTCTGATGATCTGATAATGAAACAGGTGAATTGCAGAGGCTAGACTATGAACCTCTCTCTCTCTACAAATCCTACATCAGAAAAACCCCATCAATATGGATTCTAAGAGCTCCACAGCCCTCTCTCCCTCACTCCCACCGTCAACCACCACTCTTACCTCTTCCGGCCATCCATCTCCGCCGCAGCTTCTCCGTCTCGCGCCGTCAATAAAAATCATAACAATCCGAAGAAATCAAAATCTCCATCCAAGGCTCCCAAAAAAGAAGACAAGACAATTGAGGAGATGAAAGTGAGGTTGCATCCACGATGAAGAAGATAATGATGTGCTGAAATCACGAAGAAGAAGAAGAAAGAAGAAGAAGATGAGGAGATGAAGAAGAAGAGCCGTTACAATCTATTTGCCCTAATTAAATTAATTAAAAATTAAAAATACATACATATATATGTAACGCCCCGAAATATTTTCGTCAAAAAATCAGAGTTTTTCATTTTTTGGCGTTAAGAGAGAAAGGGGAAGGAGGCGTGCATGATATAAAATAGAAAGAAAAAGAAAAGGACAAAGAGTGGTACACTTGAAACATCGGATACAACCGATAAAAATGGAATTTTGAAACCATACGCAGCGGAAAAATATCAGGATCCTTTACATAGAAACAAAACAGTTTTACATAGCTTTAAAACACAAAAATAGAAGATGGACACAGCTGATAGGGCCCCCCTCTTTCTACGTGTCAAGGTTCTCTTCTTCTCCTGTAGTGTGAGTACAGGTGGGGGGTGAGTGCGTTGAATACACTCGTAGAAGTGAATTTCTTATTTTAACATCATTAAGCAGTTAAACAAAATAACATATACAAGTTCAACAATTAAACACCGCATATATATAATGCATATCATATAACTTAAGAGTACCCAGCTCTAAGTAGCACTCAGCTTTAATTAGCTCACAGCTCTAGATAACACTCAACTCTAATTAGCACACAGCTCTAACTAGCACACAACTCTTAAACAGCACACAACTCTATCTAGCACACAGCTCTTAAACAGCACACAGCTCTACCTAGCACATAGCTCTTAAATAGCACACAGCTCTACCTAGCACACAGCTCTTAAACAGCACACAACTCTACCTAGCACACAACTCTTAAATAGCACATAGCTCTATCTAGCACACAGCTCTTAAATAGCACTCAAATGGGCATCCAACCCCTGACTTATCATACTATCATAATGTAAACACGATATTCATAACATATAATTATCTCATATAGATTCAACAGTTCAAACATTAAATAGGGAAATCAATAAACAAATAGAGTTTAGAATGTACCCCCACGTAACACATATCACGCATTCGTTTATAATCATTCATGCATTTATTAACAGAAACTTAAAGCTTAAGGTTTAGAATGTACCCCCACGTAACATATATCACGCGTTCGTTTATAATCATTCATGCATTTATTAACAGAAACTTAAAGCTTAAGGTTTAGAATGTACCCCCACCTCGTTCGGTGGTTACCACGTGAGTCGCAAGTACCAACGATCCCGTATCTCGGATCTCGTGTCTCAAATCCCGTGTCTGAAATCTCGTATCTCGATATTCAATCCAGCTGATAGCCTACATACGTAACAGTGTTCTTAGATCCTTAATAAATATAATAAAAGCGATAAAAGACTCCGACGGAGAAACGATCGTTAAACGCGCATCGGATCTAGAGATCTAAAGATCGGAGTTGAAGAAACGAGAGAGGAAGTTCAGTCTAAGTGGCTGAGAAGATAGGAAATGAAATAAGGATCGCAACGCAAAAAGAATGAGCTCAATCGGAGTTGAAACGAGCTCGAACGAAGCGTTTTAAGATTTGGGGTTCCCGTCGTCGCGCCCGCGCGCCCGCGCGAACAGGCTACCTAAACGGACTTCCAGCCGCCGCCGGCCGGCTAACCACCGGTCGCCGACCACACCCCCGGATTTCCCCCACTTCAGGCTACCAACTTCGACCAACGGTGGCCACGACGGCGACGCCTAACTCCTCCCAAACACCTGCAAAGACAGCCCGTCGCCCAGTTTCCGACGGTGGCCTGCTCGACCAGGTCACTTCCCGGCGCCACCCGGCGCGGTGGCGCCGTTTCCAGCCACCACCACCTACCTCTTCGGATACCTCGCACCGCCAGATACCACCTCCGGCCGTCCATCGCCGGATTACGTCATGAATAGTTCCCGGAAACTTCGCCGCAAAATCCTTCGTCGTCACATTTTTCCAAAACCAAACTTCAACCAAAAACCTCCGGCCGGCGACTTCCCGTCGCCGGCGACCACCTCCACACCTCCAGATCGCCGACCGGAGACTTCCAGTCGCCGGCAACATTCCGATTCCGGCCACCACCACAACAACCACCCATATCTTCACTCACGCATGCAAAGCATAAACACACACACATCAACAAGCCACCACAGCCCTTGGCCGGCGGCCACCTGCCGCCGGCGACTTTCCTCCACCACCTAGGACACCGGCCGGCGACTTCCCGTCGCCGGCCACCCTTCCGGAGCAGCCCAACACACACACAGAGCAAGGTATACACATACGCACACACTACACACACTCAAACCCCATGCAACCCTAACCCTTCCGGCCCGTTTCTAGCTCCGGCCGGCGACCACCAGTCGCCGGCCACCACCTCCAACACATCACACACACTCCCAGCTGCTGTCCACAAGTTTTCCGGCGAGAGGAGAGAGAGGAAGAAGCTGTCGGGGAGAGAGAAGAGGGAGGGAAGAGAGAGAAAGGTTGGCCGGATCTTTGACCGGCGATTTCCGGAGGAGGAGAGATCCGTTCAGAAATCCGAGCCCGGTTTCGTGACGGGCTCGACGAGAGCTTCAATCTAGAGTTTGAGTTTACCCAAAACGGAGAAGAAACGAGGTAGAAAGGAGGAGAGAGAAAACGGGTTTGGAGACCGTTTTTCACCGTTTTCCGGCGAACGAGAAATCGGATTTGAAATCCGAGACCTATCCTAGATTCGTCTCGTTGAGACAAACGTCGTGTGCGAAAATTGTCCGATTCCAACAACGTTGAAATTTTCCGGCGACCGGCCGGCGGCGGCCCGCCGGAGACAGAATCCCGGAAAAAGAAAGAGAGGAGAGAGGGACTTACTCGTTTTCGTCGCTTTCAGCTCGTTCGGAGAAACGGTGAAAAATGAATCGGAGGAGCCTCTGTTTATAGAATTCCGAAAAGTTACTATTCATGAGAAATATCCAAGTTACTGTTCATCGGTTGACTTTTCCGCGTCACTATTCATCAATAATATCTCAGTTACTATTCTCCGTAAATATCTTCCGTTTTTTTCCGAAACTTCCGGTTTTGCCCTTTTCGTCGCCGTTCGAGCTACGGGTCTCCGATTGACCCCTAGTTCGTTTCTATCTTCTCGTTTCATCAATTCGCATCTTATGGTATAAAAATATTCTATATACCATGTCCAAGAAAAATATCGATCCGAAACGCACATTAACACGTATCTGAAACGCATGTAATTAATTAGACAGTCAAAATATACGCACGTAATTATTAAGTCGTACGTTAAAATATTTAATTAATAAATTATGCTCGTTTTGATCCGGGACGCTACAATATATATATATATATTTTTTTTTATTGAATGAGTTGCTGGGTCGGGTTGGGGCACGGATCTTAGAGGTACATAAGTGTCGCCCTACATGAAATCATAAATATACATGTGATGTATGTAAATAAACCAAGAATATCATAGTTATGAAATCAATTGAATATTAATGTGTCAAAAATCTAACTTAATCATTAAATTCAAATTATAATATTTAGAGGGTTGAGATCTTTACACGACAGTGGACATTTTAAGACATGTCCACGATGAGTAGCGAAACATTATTTATTGCTTAGAAATACTTAGTAGAGGTCTAAATAAAATCAAGCTATTCGACATATGATTCGTAATTGTCATTTAAAACTTTATTTCAGCTTGCTTCCATAAAAAATGGAGATGTTTTTAAATAAGCTGGCTCTAATGGTTTCCAACTTTAAAAAAATTGTGCTACAATCTGGTTCATTTTAAATGACCTAGATGTAAATGGGATTCTAGTTAAAATTACCGAGGTGATGTTTGTTCCAATATCCGAGTTTTTTGTGATAGCTATATATATATATATACACACACACACAAGTAAAAAACACGTGCGTTGCACGTGGGGATACCAATTTTTTAGATTTTTTTTTGTTGATTTCGTAGTTGTTTTTTCCTTCATTTATTAATCTTTAATATTTTATTGAAGTGTATTTAAATTATTTAACATTTGATTATTTTAAGTTTTTTTTTTATTATTAGAGGAATCTTAACAACAATAATATATTAAGAAAAATATCAATAAATTATGAAAACTATAAATAGTTAGGTATAAGTGTAATACATTGCGAAATCCAAATATAAAAAAAATATGGGTTTGTGAGTCATTAAGAAAATGGAAAAAATATTATAGGTGTACAAAAATTCTATCCTCTAATCCTAAAAAATTTAAATCTAAAAATAAAAAAAATTAAATTAATAATATGTATCGAAATTCTAAAACAAAAGATTATAATTTCTAATTGGGCTCATAACTATATCTTTTCTTACTTGATCTTCTTCTCTGTCTTAGTCTTCTGTCTTCGTGGTTTGCGTAATAATTCTTTGGTTATATTGTCCTCCTCATCGCTGGAGATGTGGATGTATTTCTTGTTTTTTCTTTATAATTCTTCTTTTTTTTTCTTCGGTTCATCATCTGATGTGTTGGCCATTGTTATTGTTGTGGTTATATTGTTAATTTATTTTCTCGTCTCTTATCTCTACAGGTTCCATCTTTTGTATGGCTTCAACTGCTGCGCTCAATCTTCCATCTTCCATTTTCGTATTATAGTTTAGCACGATTAGAAAACGGATCTCACTTGTTCCTTGTAAGATCAACCGTCTATGGTATTCAAATGTGTTTTGGCCCTGCATATGTTTTTTTGTTACATTTGTTGTTTTTTATTTTTGAAATCATTTTAAGTAAAGAATTTTTGATACCTTCTCAATAGACTTTAAGTAGTTTTCTATTGAGCATCCAATAAATATTGATGTCGTGACACCAAACATTGTCATTGTTTCTTGAAGATACCTTGTATCACTCTTACTTTAACTACGTATCTACAATCAATGAATTTATACATGTTAAGTTGCATGTCATAGCTCATTTTATTTTGTGATTTATTAATTTCTAAAGCTAATTCAAAATAATAATAAAAAAGACAATCTTTGTGCGATTTAGGTAGTAGTAGTTCCACCATTTAAAAATAATTGACATTATAAAAATAGAATTTGTATCAATTTATTTGTTGTCTTTAAATTCCAAGAAATGTTATTTCATACATATAATTATACTTATTAAATATTTTATTAAGCTATGTGAAACAATATTAAACCAATATTAGTAATGGGCAAGTATTAATAAAAATTAGTAAAAATATACTAATTAGTAATTATTTGAAAATCCAAAAATATTAGTAAAAAAAAAAAAACAGTTTTTTAATACCAAGTTGTGTTAGTAAATGCTTGAGAACATTCTTATTAAGTAAAACTCATGTTTCTTTGTTTAATGAATAAGATATCTTTGAATACAGAGTATGACCATTACTGCTCTTAATATAAAGGGTTAAATGCAAAAAACAACCCAAACTATCGACTTTTTTCAATTTGCAACCTAATCTTTTTTTTTTCCGATTGCAACCTAGTCTTCTGTAATTTTTCCGATTGCAACCTCCGTCCACTTTTTGAGCATTTTTCCGGTGAAATTATCATGAGGTGACTAGCACATTTATCATTTCAAGAGTAAAATCGTCTTTTACATTATGTATCTCACAAAATAAAAAATAAAAATGATTTTTACCTAAATAAAAATTAGGGTCTTTCGCCGGAAAAATGCCCAAAAAGTGCACGGAGGTTGCAATCGGAAAAATTACAGAAGACTAGGTTGCAATCGGAAAAAAAAAAGATTAGGTTGCAAATTGAAAAAAGTCGATAGTTTGGGTTGTTTTTTGCATTTAACCCTAATATAAATGAAGATATTTTAATATTTTTTCTTGTCAATTTTAAATATGGATAAGTTTTAAAATTCTTTTTGAAGTTTTCAAATTGCAAGATGGTCTTTTACCCACAACCTAAATGATGAATTAGTTACACATACACATGCAAAGATAGACATATATGTTTATATATTTTTAGGAAGTACATACCTTCTTGTTCTTGCCAGATAATTTCTTTTGCATTAAATCTTGATGTAAGTCTAAAAACATTCAGCACGTCTGGAATATTTGTTGCAATTGTATGCATATAAAAATCCAATAAAATTAAATTTAAAAAAAATTATTATAACTTAAAATATATATGTTCTCGAAATATTATAACATAAATATGTACCTTGCTCGTTTTCATGCACATGTCCTTGTATGTGAACTTTATGAATGTTTTGGTGTCATCTTGTTTCACCTTTTGGGAATAGAAGAGGATATTGTAAACTGTCATAATAGTTGAATGAGCACTAACAATAATATCTCGTTCAAACCTGACATTATCATTATTACTCTCAATTCAAACAACTGCAACTTCATCTGCTGTATAAACTCGCTAATCCAATCTGACATCTTTTATGATACAAAGTTGTACATCATCTAGAGAAGAATGTTTTGTTAGTCATTTAAAGATTTCGGCATACAAATTATCTTCCAGTATTTCAGTGAGCTTTCGTACAATTCCTTCTGATACATGTGAATTAAGACACATTCTATTCTCAATTTAATTTTCAGTATCAAAAAAATATAACTGAAAATAAGCTGGTCTGTTTTCATTAAGACTCAAACTTGGGAGATTGTGAAATCATTCTTGTACTTGAAAAGTGAAAACTCCTCATCGTGCCGAAGCGAGCTCTTTATCCAATTTAACTCCAAATAAAGTGAATGAGAATATGGAATTGTATGAACGCATATTTTTTCAAAAATCAACAAAATCTTGCCATTGAGAAGTGTATAGTTCGTACATTTTGTCTAGAACTTCTGAAGGTGCAAGTTTAACTTTCTTATTATCACAACAAAAGGTGGGAGACTCATACTCAAATCTTGTTGCACTACAATGAATGCAACTTAACATTTTTTTTAGTTTATGTTCTTCTGACATTAAAATTCATAATTAGATAAATATATTAAAATACAAATTTTAATTTTAAATGAAATAATAACTTTAATAGAAACTTAAAAGACTATTAAAAAGTAATATATTACCTTTAGAGTTAATTAGATTCGCTTGAACTTCTAAATTACATGTTGCTTGTCTCTTTTCACAATTCTGCAAAATATATTCTACATAACTTTTTTCTTAAAAACATTAAGATTTGCATATTTGCTTTTTTGTCCAACAAGTTTCCTTTGACGTCATTTATATTTGGTGTTGGTTGTTCAAAAACACAACAATTCAAAAAAGAACTAAATATAAAATGAAACGCAACAAACTAAAAGTAACCAAAACATGCTTGATCTACAATTAACATCGAAGAAAGTTAAACAATAATAAATGAAGATAAAAAAATTTAAAAAATTCAATATAAACAGAGAATGAAAATAAGGATTAAGCTAGTTACCAATTCCAAGATCGGTATCAATTTCAGATTTGCATAATTTTTTTTCCAACAAGTTTCCTTTGACACCATTTATATTTGGTGTCGGCTGTTCACAAACATAATAATTTAAAAAAGAATTAAATATAAAATGAAACGCAACCAACTAAAAGTAACCAAAACATACTTGATCTACAATTATAATCGAAGAAAGTTAAACAATAATAAATGAAGATAAAATAAAAAATTAAACAAATTCAATATAAACAAATAATGAAAATAGGGCTTAAGCTAGTTACCAATTTCAGGATTGGTATCAATCTATGATCGGTATCAATTTCACTCGTCTCAACAATTGACATCGTCACTCTTCTTTGACTATATTTAAAATTAAAGTTAATAAAAAAATTGGAAATAATTTGTAATTAATATAAAACATGTGTAAATATACATTCCTGTAGTAAGATTAATATATTTGAGTGAATTATACTAATAAAAAAAATCAATTGAACCTGCATCTTCATGTAACAATGACAAAAGTTCAGCATTAATAAATTTCTATTATGTATGAAGCAGTATTAGGTACATACATCTACATCTAAGAAAAGTTATCATTAAAGTCAATATAAAGGAGACAAATGGACAATTGACAATTGTAAGAATCCAACATGGTAGAGAAGATTCACAACCTAAAATAAAAAATGTAAAATATTTCATGTAAGCATGAAATTATTGTTCACTAATTTCTTTTAGCTACTCCCGCAAGTGTACGGTGTAGGGTGTAGAAGTGATAAGCAAGATCGATCCCACAAAGACTGGCTATCTAGGCACTAACTAATTACTCAAATTCAATTTTCAGTTTTATCTAGGAAAATCAAATCACACCGATTGCAGATTAATTCAATAGAAATGTAACTACGCAGATGAATTCACTCAAGAATAACAGATATCTAAGATAGGTTCTAGGATATGCTTTCATCTAATTCTCATCAAAACATCACTTTAACCAATTCAAGTTCATTAATCGATCATCTTCTATGAGCAATCACATATGTCGAATTAACAGCTCTCCCGAGTCAGTTAACCGGTTGATTATTATGCTACCAGAGATATCCCTACTCGATCTGATTGAAACATAACAACTCCCAAAAGTACCTAAGATTGATTTCTCATCACATAAATTCCTTAATCTCCCGATTTAAGTCTTTTTATGTATCATGTGTTTATTCTTCCATAATTAAATCTCATCTCCCGAATTTTGATCTAATTACTAAAACATGCTCAATTACTAGCCGAATAACCAAACAAGCAATCAACTCATAAACATACAAATAGGATAAACGATCATGAACTTTGAATTGAAATTAAAGATCCATCTAGATTCGAATCAAATTACTAACAAGCCCTAGAAACCCTAGAAAATTAGTTAGACATGATGATAAACAAATTCATAGACAAGATTGAAAATATCATATCTACTAATATCTAACAAAAGAAGAAAAGATTAAAAACTCTATTAGACGATGATCTCGCGATTCCTTAATCTCTTGAATTCTTCTTCAAATCCTCTCGATGCTTCTCAGACTATCGTATTTTTCTCTATGAATCTCTCTCTTCTCTAATTGTTCTCCCTTCATGTTGAGTATTTATATTGTTTTGGGAATCTTCCAAGTGAAGTAACAGGTGAAGATTATCCAAGAAAACCAAATTTCTACGAGTTCCTGTTCACACGGGCACGGTCGTGTTGTCCAGCACGATCGACCATGTCCTGCCAAGAGGTTACTGTCTTCTGCACGGCGTTGACCGTGCTGTGGAACACGGTCGTGCCCCACCATCAAGCACTTCTCTATACACTGGCGCACGGTCGTGCTGCATGGCATGACCAGACCGTGCGCCACCAACTCTTCCATGCGATCTCGTATTTCAACTCCTATTCTTCCTCGTTTTTCTATGATTCCTTCCTTGATCATCAATTACACTTAAAACTTGCATTTTTCTCATCAAAATCATGAAACTAAGTACAAACCCGTCAAATGAAACTTATACAATATAATATCAGAAATCACCATAAAAACGTATCTAAACATATTCAAATGAATACATAAACATATGCAAAAATACGTGAAAAATGACATTTATCAATTAGTCACCAGAACATGAATTACATTATAAAGTCCTAAAAGAAGTATTATGTCAGCTTGTTGCAACTGACCTAAAATAAATAAAAAAAGACTGTAAAAGAAAAAAAACTGTAAAAGAGAAATAAAATTCGATCAAAATTACAACATGTTCACACAACTACTATGAATAAACAAAAGATGATAGTAAAAGATGAAGGCCAAGTAATAATTCAATGGTGAAGTGAGTATTGATTGTTCTATGTGTGTATTTCATTATATGCTAATAGTAATTATAAGTATCAAACAGATTTGAATACAAACCACTATCGTCGATGATGATGGAATAATCATAATATGCTCTCGTAATATGCTAGTGCTCTTGCTGGAAAAATTCTGCCACTAGAGCCCACGATTTAAAACTCTAAATCATTGAAAAGCTCTTTAAATATATATCCATGGAATATCTTCAAGGTATCCACATTATGAGGCGCACGCAGCGTGGGTGTATGGGTACGCGGTGTGCGCACGCGGCTTGGTGACCAAGGTGCGCGCAGGTATCCACATGTATATCTTCAAGGTATCCATACCATGACCAAGGACGCATGGGCGTGTGCGCGCGGCGTAGGCGCATGGGCGCGCGGTGTGCGTGCGTAACGTGATGAGATGTGCGTTGGTATCCACATGTATACCTTGAAGGTATCCATATAATATCTTCAAGGTATACATGTGGATACCTGAAGGCATACATGTGGATACCTTGAAGATATTCCATAGATATCTTGCCCATTGATACCTTCAAGGTATACATGGGATACCTATCAGGTGAGTGCGCATGGGCGCGAGGCAAGTGCCCACGCGCGCCCGTCCAAGGCATGTGGGTGCGCGCGGAGCGCGCGTTGGGCGTGGGGCAGGTTAGGGACATGGAACTAAGATCCGTGTCCTGGGGACAGAACTTTTTGCCAATTTCTTATAATAACATACTTTAATTAAAATATTAAATTTATAATTTATTTTTTTATATATGCTTATAATATATCATTGAAAAGCTCTTTAAATATATATTAATATAAAACTAATTTTAGTCTAAGATTCAAAGTGTTCTAGATTATAAAAGTAAAATAATCAAAACATGTAATTTTTTCAAGAAGAGTTTGAAATGTAAGAGACTCTTGCCTTTTATAATCAAATAAAAAAACAAAATAAATATTGAATTACGTTACTATCCTTAATAAAGAGTTTTTTTTAATTAGTAATGTTCTAGATTATAAAAGCAAAATAATCGAAACATGTAACTTTTTCAAGAAGAGTTTGGATATGATTATAATATAGCATTGAAAAGCTCTTTAAATATATATTAATATAAGACTAATTATAGTCTAATTATGTTATTTACAATTCTGATTTGGATGGACTCTATTAAATTAAATAAGATTTTGAAAAAAAAAAAAGCATAAGAACATAATTTCTTATAATAACATACTTTAATTAAAATATTAATTTTACAATTTATTTTTTTATATATGCTTATAATATATCATTGAAAAACTCTTTAAATATATATTAATATAAGACTAATTTTAGTCTAAGATTCAAAGTGTTCTAGATTATAAAAGCAAAATAATCAAAACATGTAATTTTTTCAAGAAGAGTTTTAAATGTAAAGGACTCTTGCCTTTTACAATCAAATAAAAAAACAAAATAAATATTGAATTACGTTACTATCCTTAATAAAGAGTTATTTCTAAGTAGGACTCCAATTTAATTTAAATTGATTTAATTATACAGGAGGGTTAAAATTGGTATTACGGAAAATGGACGAAACACATGTAATTTTTTTAAGAAGAGTTTGAAATGTAAAGGACTCTTGTCTTTTATAATCAAATAAAAAAAACAAAATAAATATTGAATTACGTTACTATCCTTAATAAAGAGTTTTTTTTTAATTAGTAATGTTCTATATTATAAAAACAAAATAATCGAAACACGTAATTTTTTCAAGAAGAGTTTGAATATGATTATAATATAGCATTGAAAAGCTCTTTAAATATATATTAATATAAGACTAATTTTAGACTAATTATGTTATTTACAATTCTGATTTGGATGGACTCTGTTAAATTAAATAAGATTTTGAAAAGAAAAAAAAGCATAAGAACATAATTTCTTATAATAACATACTTTAATTAAAATATTAAATTTATAATTTATTTTTTTATATATGCTTATAATATATCATTGAAAAACTCTTTAAATATATATATATATACACACACATATTAATATAAGACTAATTTTAATCTAAGATTCAAAATATTTTAGATTATAAAAGCAAAATAATCAAAACATGTAATTTTTAAGAAGAGTTTGAAATGTAAAGGATTCATGCCTTTTATAATCTAATAAAAAAATAAAATAAATATTGAATTATGTTACTATCCTTAATAAAGAGTTTTTTCATATTCAAGCTCTTTAAATATATATTAATATAAGACTAATTTTAGTCTAATTATGTTATTTACAATTCTGATTTGGATGAACTAAATTAAATTAAATAAGATTTTGAAAAAAAAACAAAAAAACATAATTTCTTATAATAACATACTTTAATTAAAATATTAAATTTATAATTTTTTTTTTATATATGCTTATAATATATCAATGAAAAGCTTTTTAAATATATATTAATATAAGACTAATTTTAGTCTAAGATTCAAAGTGTTCTAGATTATAAAAGCAAAATAATCAAAACATGTAATTTTTTCAAGAAGAGTTTGAAATGTAAGGTACTCTTGCCTTTTATAATCAAATGAAAAAACAAAATAAATATTGAATTACATTACTATCCTTAATAAAGAGTTTTTTCTAATTAGAACTCTAATGTAATTTAAATTGATTTAATTATATAGGAGGGTTAAAATTGGCATTACGAAAAATGGACGAAACATTCATACTTATATAGTGTAAAATAGAAATAGATATATACAATATTATTTTTGCAACAGTATATTGCATTGTGATCCCGTGCAAATGTTCGAAGATTATTAATTTGAATGGTGGTCCATTTCTTGGTATAAAAAGAAGCAAAAATAGTGGGTTTTCTTTTGTCTTGGGTTGATGAGATTTTAAATAAAAGCTGTTAAACCTAATTGTTTTCTTACAAAGTGGTCCATGGATAATATTCTATATTTTTTAAATAAATAAATAAATATTAAATAAAAGAAGAAAATTATTCATTTAAATATTGGGGACCATCGTAAGCAAGTAGCTATAATGTAATGTATAAATAATATCTATATGTTATAAATTTATAAATTCTTGAAACGAGTGGTCTAAAAATCCTTAACTATTTAGGATATGCTTGCCTTTTTGTTGGGGACCAATGATTTTTATTGTGACCAAGGCTGAGAATCGATCGAAAACATAATGACAAACATCGAAATGCTGATAAACTTTTTAATGAATTTGAATCGAATTATACTGATTACTGAACCGAATCATTGCAATATTTTTGAAATTCGACAATAAATATCATTAATGATAAAAAAAAAATTAGTTGCTTAATTAAAAATTAATTTTATCAAGTGTACATGTTTAATCAAGAATAGAATCATATTCAAGGTTTAAGCAAACAAGAAAACAAGGAGTCTCATGAAATGATGTAATTTATGAATATTGTAACATTTCTGTAATCTCGGTTTAGTTATTTTGGTGTTTTCGTTTTGAAAACCGAACAAAATTGAAATAACCAACAATTTTAAATAATGTACTGAATCGAAATTAAATCAAACGAAATTAAAATATATTTTTGGGTATGTTATATTATAATATGCACTTAGAGAATTATGAAAAAATCACTTGATGTAATAAATAATTACATGTTTACATGAAAAATAAAAAAAAATTAAAAAAAAAAAAGAAAAAACGGCACCGTTTGGTGCCCAGCAGCTCCTGCTGGTTTTCTCCCCCCAGCAGGGGATCCAAATCCCTTAATTTGAATTCATTTCAATTTATTGTTCTGATTAATACGGTTTCATATACCTTATGAATATATATGGAACGAACCATTAACACATGTCAAAGATGATAAAGATAGTCGAAATTTCCGTCACTGAAAGAAAAATCTAAACTTCTTTTAGCTTTAAATAATTAAAATTTATATATATATATATATATATATATATATATATATATATTACAGTTATAATTCATACTTGATATATTGTCAAAATTTTTGAGTGATATATGTAAGAATATATATAGGTGTGTACATTAAAATATATTGACTTTATGGTGCTACTTGAATTATTAGACGTAGAAATGAAGAAGAAGAAAAAAAGAACTTGAATTAGATTAAGAAAGGTGATGCACTCTTGACTAAAAAACAATGTTTTAAATTCTTGATTAAGAAAGAGTATTTATTTTTATAGGGGTTATTTATAATTTCATTCCTTAATAAAATGTATAAAAAAAACAGATGCTTGGGTATGTAAATGTGTGGACAATTTATCATTCATATGTGTGTGTTTTCACGTATAAATAAGGAACAAAATAATGCAATCACGTTTAAAACATATGGAGATGAATAGCAACTAAATAAGTTTTAGTTATAAAATAAAAAGGAAACAAATTAATAAGTGGAGCTAAAAATCATTTTCCTAGGTGGTGGGCAGTCCCGATCCCCCAATATTTGACATTGGGATAAATCTTGTTTGGACCCAAACTCCCGACCTTCTTCGCATTAATTTTGTCCTATAATCTAAGGCCTAGTTTTGTTTAAGATGAAATTACATAAATGTCTTGTAAGTTAATTAAAATTTACAAAAACAACAATATATATATTGAAATGTTAACTAGATATATCTAAATAACATATGCTTATAAAAATAATTTAATATTTAAAATTTGTTAAATTTCAAGATTTAGAGAAAAAATATGAATAAATAAAAAAGAAAAAAAACTAAAATAAAGGTGGGCTAATTGAAAAGAATTGTTCAAACTTTTTGAACTTATTAGTCAATGAATTTGAATAATTTTTTTAAATATGTGTTTTAAAATAAACTATAAAATTTATTTGTGATATTTGACTTTAATTTTTTATCAGCTAATTGAAAAGAAATATCGAGGATTGTTATAAACATTAACAATTAAAAGCAAACTAAAACAAATGGTGGATGAGTTGAATAATAAAATAGACATAACAATATATATTCTTTTTAATTTTTTTTTTTATGATCATCTATAACTGCAACATATATCTCGACAATTAAATAATTATTTAATCATAATATGTTATATTTAATATTTAATTAGGCAATATGTATCGTACAAATCATAAATTTAAAATTTTCTCATTTTACTAAATTTAATTTTTTTTTATAAAATCCCGTGTATTGCACGGGCCTATACTAATATATATATATATATATATATATATATATATATATATATATATATATATATATCATCTCCTTCGCCTTGTTTTCTACCCCAGCCATGAATGAAATAAGTGATGAGGGTTCGAGGTACTTGTTCTCCGTTCTGCTAATTATATTGTTCGAGCTTCTTTTTATTTTTCCTCTCGTTGTTTGAGCATGTATCCAGAGACTCAATTTTCACATTATAACTCAATATTATGTGTTTCGGTCAAAAAAATTGGCAACTGTTGTTCTTCGATTTAAATCAGTTGCGATTAGACTTTTTGCAAGACTAGTTTGACGTGGACAATCATTTTTATTAAAATTCAAAATACAACAAATGTATGGAAGTTTTGATATATCGATTGTATTTCTTTCTTTCTTTTAGATTTAAATTAGCTTTCCTAATGTACATTTTTCTAGTTCTTTCCTTTTTGTAGTTAAGGAAATTTTTTTTGTTTTTTTGGTATTATATCTAGTAATTCTTGCGTTGATTCAGTCGAATAAAGAAGGTTGGGAGATTATTCACAAAAATTCGAAACAAAGCCCCAATATGTACATGAATCATCTTTGCTGCACAACACATTTTCGATTAAATAAAAATAGTCAACATGCCAAAAAAACTGAAATCGAAAAAGAAAAATTAAAAAAAACGCAAAAAATAAACTGAAATTAAGTAAAAGATCTTGGAGGGTAAAATAGTTAATTTCTACATCAAATCACTACTTTTTCCCATTTGATGAACAAATCACTACATCAAATCACTACTTGTCCTTGATGAAGAGTAAGACAAACCTTATCTAACTACATTTAACTAACCAGCCCACAATCCAAACATGTTCATAATGATTCAATTCTGTTCTTTTTCCAACAAAAAATTGAATCCACAGGTTTCCAACGAGATTTAATGATATGATGTGAGATGATTTTTTCTCTTTGGTTGAGTATTTAATAAATTTCACTTTGAAAATTTAATGACAGATTAGACTTCAAAAATCTACTTCATCAAGCCAAAAAAAATAGAGTTAAGGCGACCTCATAAAGGGGAAATAAAAACCCCCCAAATTCTAAATTGAGTAGCAAAAACCCCAACTCTAATTTCTAAATCCTAAAAAACCCTAGCTCTTGAGCATATGAGTTGGCAATCCTCTAGCCCAGCTTTCTGCTCTATCATGGTCGCCTTGTCATTAATCATTGTTTATGGGCTCAAAATGTCAATTGGACCAGACCACATAAAATTTCACTTCTGGGCTCTAAACTATTGGGCTCCAAAAAAGTAGAATAAAAAGAAGTGGGCTTTTATAAAGCCCGCCTCGTTTCCACCCTAATTAGGGCCCTCTCTCTCTGGGCTTCGTTTATAAAAAGGAGGGCAAAAGGTCATTCTCACAACTTCCAAATTCATATCTTCTTCACATCCAAATCAAATCGGCGGCGGCGGCGGCGGCGGCGACGACGACGGTGACGAACAGTAAATGGCATCGTTCGGTTAGGGTGTTATTGGCAAGGCTTTGTTTGATGAGTCTTACCGATACCACCCATGCCGAAGGCTTTCCATCTACTCTTTAATGAATATTGTTTGCGAAGCTATTGTACTGCAAATCCATGGCTTTCGATCGCTTTTCGTCTCTCTCCATTTCTCTCTTTCTTTGTTTATACCTGACTTTATTGGATCTTATTCAGATTTAGTTGGACTGGATTTTTCTTCTTCTTTTTTTTTTTTTAATTATCCTAAAGGTTTTTATCAGATCTTTTCTGTATTTTAATTTTCAATAATCATCGTTACTATACTTTAACCATATTTAAAAAAAAAACTTGAGTTCTATTTGACAAATAAACAGAAATTGGATGAATTTTTATATAACACGGCTTCAGTTTCAGCTCCACAAGTGTTTCCTTTTAATTTATTTGTTTTTACCAGATTTGATTACATCTTTTTCAGATATATTTATCTTTTTTAAAATATAGATGGACTGTAGATTTTTATTTCCTAAAGATAATTCTTTTTTGTTTACTTGAAAAAATTGAGTTCAATTTGATGAAAAAAGCAAAAAGGATATATTTCTAAATTTGACACAGCTCGAGTTTCACTAAATAACACAAATGAAACACATCAAAATATACCTCGATTAAAACTTGCAAATTTAATTCAATTGATAATAGACAAGCTATACTAGAATTTTGGAATTGAAACAGAAATAAAACTAGTAAATATAACTCAATTAGAGCATTCCGGACAGGGAAAAGAACCTCTTGCCCGACAATTCTTACAAGAAGAAGAAGAAGAAACAGTGTTGGATCTGAGAGGAAAAGGTCGATTCTGATCAACAATGGGAAGCAAAGTGAAGGGCTCACCATGTTTGATGAGGCCTGCCCCTTTGCACTTGGGGCAGGCTATCAGCTTCATGTCGCCGCATCTCTTGCACATCCCCAATGAACTGTTGTTTCTCCGCATCATGAATCAAAAAATAATTAAAAAAAAATCTTAAATAAAAGGGTTGTTTGCGTGTGTAAGATTGATTACCTGCGCTGAGAAGAAGATATGAGGGCGTCGATTTTAGTGGCGGACACGGTGGCGGAGAGGAGCAGAGCTCCGACGGTGTAGCCGGCGATTTCACTTGCTGTTATGTGTTCAAACATCTTTCAACTTGTTATTTTTTTTGTTTCTTTTTTTCTGCACCTAGGCTCAAAGAACTCCCTTCCTTTAAATCAACAATATCTTATCCAAATGTTAGAGATTTAATTATTTTAATATTTTAATAAATATTAAAATAATTTTATGAGCTAGCAAGTGGCCCATTAGCTCAGTTGGTTAGAGCGTCGTGCTAATAACGCGAAGGTCGCAGGTTCGAGACCTGCATGGGCCATTTTTTAAATTGTTTTGTTTTTGTTTATGCTATTCTCTCTTTTATTTATTTATTTTTTAAATAATTTGGTTTTGTTTTTTATAAATAATTTTGTTTTTTTTAAATAATTTTGTTTTGTTCTGTTTTGTTTTGTTCTGTTTTGTTTTGTTCTGTTTTGTTTATGCATTCTCTCTCTTCTTTTTTTTTTCCTCTGCAAGCATGTTAACAAACTATTCCTAACTGTGTAGTTCAAAATGAAAATTTGGATTGAAATATAAGAGGAATTTGGGTGAGTCACAAAACGTGAGGTGTTTTAATTTCAAGAAAAAGATGTTAAATCATAAATTTACTTCTAGTCCTTCAAGATAAAAATTAATATTAGTAATAAATCAAGTTTATTTAAATCATAAATTTACTTCTAGTCCTTCAAGATGAAAATTAATATTAGTAATAAATCAATTTTATAAATAAAATTGTAAACTATTTAATCTATGCGAAATATATATTAGTTCTTGTTTCTTTGTAATTCATAGAAAATGTTAAAATAGTTCTTCTTTCTTTCTAATTTATAGAGAGAAAAAAATTGTTAAACTATTTAATCTATATATTAGTTCTTGTTTCTTTGTAATTTATAGAAAATGTTAAAATGTCCACCGTTGACAATTTTATGTCAAAAATTAACATATCTAAATTGTGATTTTATTTTATTACTAGCTAGAAGTGAACAAGATTTTTGGGTGGAGATGTTTTTAGGTATAGGTGTGTGCTTTAGGTCTTGTCGTATAGGTGGTTCTATAATCTCATGGTTTTCTTTCCGAGTGAAATTGAAAGATATGTGGATGATTGATATGTACAATGCTTGAATGAAGTTAAGAGACTGGATTATGATTTAAATACTAAACACACCCCAAAAATTGTATTTCTATATCTTTCATTTTAAAAAAATGAGGTGTATTTAATAAGTTATGAGGTGTGTATAATATCACTCAATATATTTTTGGCTACCAGGATGCTTATATGGCACCTAAATTATGAAATCCCCAAATTATGGGGTGAAAATTAATCTCACTTGTCAATTATTTGTGCCACATAAGTAAATACTCATTAAAAAAAATTCAAAATAAAAACAAACAGACTTGTCATTTAAATAATCAAAAATGTTAATTCTTAAAAACTAAAAAATGAAAATTAAAAAAACAAATCACAAAAACCAGCCTCCACAGATTGAAGACCTTCATAGCTACGTTTGCCTTAAACTCATCATTTCGTTGAATTTCATATTGAAGAAGAGCACCCTAGCATAAACCACTTCACATTCCTCGATTCTTCGCCCCTTTTCCCAACCTCAATCGCATCAATTCTTGTGGTCACCAATGTCAACCTCATTTTCTTATGGGTCTGCCCCTACATTTTGCCTGTATAATTGTGGGAAAACATATCATACGTTGAGGGAGGGAGGTAAATGTCATTGATCTTTGTCTCAAAACTTCATCTTCTCTCGATTTTGATCGACTGATTCGATATTGTACGTATTTGTTGGAAATTTTCAGTCGTAGATTTTCTTCAAGTCGAATGCTATTTGGGAAGAGATTTGTGACCTTTCAAATTTTAATTGATCTCCTATGTGTTTTGCAATTTCTGTTTGTTTTTTCTTTTTCAATTTTCGTTCTTTAGTCTTTAAGAATTAACTTTTTTTGTTTTTTGATCATTTGAATGTTTTGCAATTCATGTTTGTCTTTTCTTTCTAATTTTCGTTTTTAACAATTAACATTTTTGATTATTTTTGTTTTATTTTGGATCTTTTATTTTGAATTTTTTTATTGAGTATTTACTTATGTGGCACAAATAATTGACAAGTAGGATTAATTTTCACTTCATAATTTGGGGATTTCACAATTTTGGTGCCATATAAGCATTCCGATAGCCATGTCAGTCCGGAAAAATTTTTCATCGAAAATAGGACTAATATTGAAAAATAATAATAATTAAAGGACTAAAATTGGAAAACACATGATTACTGCAAAAAATTGGACTAGACCTAACTTACATGAATAAAAATGATATTTTCCCTTATGTAATCATGTTTTAAAAAGTATCATGTGATACATTTACATGTAATACTTAATTTTATGTGTATCATGCGATACTTTCAAAAGTATTAGATAATATACATAAAAATAATACATTATGAGATAAAAATATTACTTGTCAAATTATAATTTCTCAAACTAATCAAGGATTGATTGTTAGAAAAATCATAACCTTTAATCAAAGTTAATTTTAAAGATAATTAAATAATTTATACTTTATTAGCTATTGTTAATTTAATTTACACAAATAGTCCTCTTATATTTTAAAATTTCTTAAAAAGTTGTAAATCTAAAATCTTTTACTAACTTTTCAATATTTTAACTCTCAAATAGATTTAGTTTTATATTACAATGGATTTCTAAAGTTTTCAATGATAATTATAAGCATAATTATCGTTATTGAGTTTAAATTTCAACTCACGGTTATGTAATTTACAAATATTTATTATGTTTTTGGGATATTTTACTACTTATACATTAGTACTTGTGTTGGAATGTAACATGCATGAGTAATTTATAAATTATTCATTTACAGTTTTTCTTTTGTACTATTTTCAATTGGAATATTCCTACCAAATATAAAGAATTGTCATGAGATTTTTGTAATTTCTACAAAAAGTTTTAAGATTATTGATCAGGGAGCTATCCACAAAAAATGTTACTCAACTAAAATACGTGTGTGAACATCATTCATATTCATAGTTGTGATCAAGCACATCTCATGTATCATATAACCATGGTTTTTTTTTTTTTTTAAATGTTTAAATTGTAATTTTTTGTAGTTATAATGGAAAGATGAGTTTGTTAGTATTGTTAAGTATATATACTGTACACCAAAAAATAATTTTATTGTATAGGATGTTTTATTTAAATGATTATGGATTCACCAAAGAAATTTAATTTATAAATTTTTATTTGATTTATTGGTTAAAGATGATAAAAAAGGAATTAACTATTATACCCTTGATACAATAAAATTATGTATATAGAATTACTTCTTAGTATTGTTCCCAAATGATTGTCTTTCTAAAAATATTTTATAAAGCATGTGCATAATTAATAATTAGTTAGAGTCAATATTCATTTAGATTCATTAATGTATACATATATATATATATATTTATATATTATACTACACTTATGTTTTAAATTTATCATATCATACTTATCATGTATTATAATAATGTTATTTTCAATACATATCGATTATTAAAAAAATATAAAGTGAAACATCATTTAATTTAATTTCAGCAAATGATTCAATATTACAATTTAAAGCAGAAATGCTTGCTAATTCCACCACTACAAAGTCTAAAACTTGAACCGGATATTACACTAGCATATAAATTAAAAGTCTTGAAATATATATTAAAAAGGAAAAGGAAAAGGAAAAAGAAAATTGAAATATTGGTGGAGAAGTGTAGATATTCTTTCATGTCTTGCCCTTTTTTTTTCTTCTTCTAGTAGGTCTTATGTAAGAAGGTTTTACATGAGATCTTTTGTAAAATGGAATTCATATAGATTAAAAAAGGTTGATCAACTATTAAATATAGTCAATTTCGATCTCACATAAAATTATAATAAGTTCTGTCTCACGTAAGACCTTACATGAGACGGTCCCATGTGAATATTTGCGCTTTTTTATATCCCATTTGTAGAAGAAGGCTTTGAAGAACTCCAATTACTAGGGCAGTTCCCAAGTATGATCATCTAATGATTCTAAGCTATCTTGAACACATAAATTTAAACAATGACACATACAACGAATATGAAAAAATTAACCTTGAATTGGAGGTTTACAAATTTCCATAAGTGAAGGTAAACTAGTCATATTACCACTAGCATTATCAAATCCAATGGAAAATATTTTTCGTACTATACCATAATCATTTAAAACATGACTAATTTTTTGTGTAATGTGTATAGTCGAATGTCTTTCATCAAAATGAATATATACAATTAAACATTTTTGTATGTTCCATGCATCATCTATCCAATGACAAGTAATACACATATAATCATGCAATTTATAAGGATCCTTCCAAATATCATTACATATAGAAAGTTTTTGTTTTAAAATTTTAAATTCTTCAATTAATTTATATTAATACTCTCCTACTATATTTTCTATATCCCGTGTTACGGTGTTTCTAGATATTTTTCTACTACTAGGTTGTAAGTAAGTGCTAGTATATTCTTCAAAACTATCATCACAAGAAAATTGAAATGAAAGATGTTTTTCGGCAATTAATTCGACTACGTCTTTCATATGGTTCAATTGACTAAATTTAAAAATAAAAGAATCTATACCTCCACCTTGAGAAGAATCGGTAAATCCTCGAATTTGTGTTTGAGATTAATCATTGTCAATCTTGTTAGGATGCTTCTTCAATATATGATTGTTGAACATCTCATAGCCCCCTCCATACTTGAATTTTGTAGTTTTTTCCACAATGGTTACACGTGACATTATAATCAACGTTGCTATTCGATACTTTCTCCTTCTTAAAATGAATGGAGAAAATATCACTTCAAAGAGTAGAAGGTGCTCTAGTGGTGTCTGTCGTATTGTCGCTCTCTTCGTATTGCTCTCCTAGGCACCTCTTCTTCATCGACAAAGACGACAGTGGTATTAGGGCCTAAAGTGGCCTCCAAATCATCTTGACTCAATTAAGAATAAGAATCAATGATATCATCATCATCTTACAAAGATCGTGGTGGTGGCATAAGACTCTTTCCTTTTCTACGAGATGAACCGACGGAAGAAGAAGTACCTCTTCTAGATATATATATATATATATTTTTTTTTTTTTTTGAAGAGAATTGAAATACAATTGATTCAATTGAAGAAGAAAGAAAAATATAACTAGAAGAAGAAGTGTAAAAGAAAATGATATAAAATAGCATTAGAAGACTAAATATAATAAGTGATGATGAATTGAAAATTTGATGAAAGAATCAAAGTGTGAGCTTGAGAGTTGAGAGGGAGAGATTGATTCAAGAATGAATGAAATTGACAAAGAATTGGTGTGCAATTCACAAAGGAGATGAGAGGTATTTATATATTTCAACCAAAATGCAAAATTAAAAAAAAAAAAAAAAACATTCGGGCCGGTTCGAACTGCCGGTTCTGGTTCGGTTAAACCAACGGTTCGGGTAATCTTGGTCATCCATCATCAACGGTCATTTAATCTTGATCGTTGATTGAAATCAAAATTCGAACCGCCGGTTTAATGGTTCGAAATTTACACGAACCAAAACTGAATTGTCGAATCACAGTTCTTGGTTTCAGTTGCGAACCGAAACCGGGTCAACGGTTTTCCGAACCATTGACTACGATTTGGTTCCGGTTTCTGAAACCGGTTGAACACCCCTATTTGAAACCAATAAACTAAAATAAACTAAAATAAACTGTACATGAAAACTCAGGTCCAATTTAAATCAGAACCTGAAACTAATGAATCGGGCCCAACTTAAATCCGGGCCAGAAAATAATGAAGTAAATATGGTTTAGGTTTGTTAAAAAAACTAAGCCCATCTAACCTGAAAACCAAGCTTGAGGCTTATAGTTGTTTACGAAATTAATATAAATCATAATAGGGCTTACATAGTTGAAGTAAACGAGATGAGATGCAGCCGCCCAGAGTGGTATTCATCTTAAAGAATGAAGCAAAGGGCTTTTCTTGGCTCAATCTCTACCTTCTTCCATGAATTCCTCTCGATCTGGTAATCTCTCTCTCTCTCTCCATACTTGGTTTCTTCAGTAGCAAATCTGTTGCTAATTGCAGTTCCCATGAGAAGGGATCTCGATCTGGGAATTATGAATTGGTTGAATGATATGCACTCATTCTGTATGATAAAATGTCTAAATGGAGGCCTCTTCTCTCTGTCGAAGTGTTTACTCGATTACTCTCGCATGTGGTTAATTTCAAAGAGCATGATTCACCCATTGATATCAACAATTATTGTCTTTCTAAACGAGTTGATTATGGGTTTGCCGTTCTGGGTTGGTTCTTCAAAAGTGGTTGTGCTCCTAATACAATCATTTTCAACCCATTATTAAGGGTTTGTTTCGAGAAAAAAAGATTTCTGAAACGCCTAAAGATAGTTAGAGAAAGGCTGTGTGGTAGATGTTACTTTTGGGACTGTCCGAAGTAAATGTCCTCTAAGAAATCATCGCCCTGAAATCTCTTCTTTTTTTCATTATCAAACATATATTATTTTTCTCATAAATGTTGATTTCTTTTAAATAATTTGGCTCCTGATAGTCGCATCTGTTCCCTTTTTATCAAATGGATATTGCAAGAAAAAGAAGATTGATGATGGTGTTCATCTTTTCCATGAGATGCCATATAAGAGGCTAAAACCATATGTGACTACATATGGTATAATTTTATTATGGTAGAAGTTCCGCTGAATTAGAGTTTATTGATGAGTTGCAAGTTGTTGGACTAAAACCGAAAATCTATACTTATTGTAATATGATAAATGGATTGTGCGTGAATGAGCATTCTTCTTGTTTGAGGACTTTGAAACATAAGGGAAACCTCTTCATGATATCCGCTACTACAACATTGTCATGAATGGATTCCGCAAAGGTGAGAGACTTCACATGCGGCAAACATAATAACGATTCATCCCAGACGACTACACTTGAGTTAATTGGGACAAAGGAACAATTTTGGATTATTTTTGAAATGTTTCAATTGTTAGCTCCAACTGCTTTGAAGTAGAAACAGAAGTAGCTTAGTTCTCAGTCATCTGAAAGTATGATTTATTGTTCTTTGTTTTGACATTCTGAAACTTTCATCTCTTGTAATTTATTTCCCAGTTTGATTGTAGTGAGACTGATATTAGCAGCTAAAGTTGTAATGATTTGTGTGATCAAGTTTATGAAAGTTTTTTCAATCTAGTTTGACACTCATTGTGCATAGTCATATAATTTTTTGAAGTGTTGCAATGTTTTGTTGTGGACATATTAAACACGGAAGTGTATTTTTAATAGTTATATTGTTTCTTTTAGATTGTTTTATTTTTAAATATCTTGCTACTTAGGGTTTTTTTTTTCTTTTCGGAAAGGTGAGAAAATATAATTTTTAATGTTTTAAGTTGTAATAATATTTGTTAGTTTCATTCAATAAATATAAGATAATATATTGCAAATGAAAGTATAGAATGAAAAATGAGCAAAAAATTATACGTAATTAATTGGACTGTGTTGGTGAAGCATTGAGGTCAATAATGACATTATTTTATAAATGTATTTAATTTGTCAAAATTATCAAAAATAAATTTTCGAAATGCACTCTTCTATTCAATAAATAATCATGATTAATAAATTCATTAATTTATGCACATTGCTATTTATCTGTCACCTAACATAATTATAATATGTACAAAACGTCAGTTATCATTGTGCCCCCATTCTCTGAAAAATGCTTCAAAATAAACTAAAGAATTGCCAGCAAAACCCAAAACACAAAAATTCGTATGAGCGGATTGCTCATTGTATTTATGAGTTGAAGTTCCATTTACCCACAAATCAAAATAAAAAGTCGTAGCAATATCATAAACTATCTCATAAACTATCTCATTCACTTATGAATAAATTAAACAAACAATTGTTTGGAAATATATTGTATAGACCTTACGTGATATACAAGATTTATTAAAATCAAAATTGAAATAATTTTTGTAAATGAATAGTGTAATCTCATTTAATATTTAAATATAATTTGATTTATAATCTTAAAATTAACATGTAATAAATGAGAGATTTAAGAAAGATAGTTTTCATTTTAATTAGTGAGTTTTGTATAATTTTATTTTTTATTTTTATTGTGGCTGAGCTTAGTTTCTCATTTAGTATATACTATTAAAGATAATTCATATATGCATATATTTATATATTCAGGTGCTTTAGAAGATTGTCTTTTTTTTTTTATTGAGCTTTGGGGGAGTGGAAGGGAGAGGAACAATAAAAATTAGAAAACTTGCATGACCCAGATTCAAACCATTGTCCACACAATCTGCACCTTAATAAAGATATCTTAAAACATTATCTTAAATATGTTTGGGTGAGCTTATAAATTTCTTAAAACATAGTATAAGATGGTTAAAATCAGCTTCTCAAAAGTATTTGATAAAATTTTAAATAAAAGATCTTATGTCCTCTGTAAATGGGATCCCAACTTATCTCTAAATAAGATCTTATTTTCATAAATTTCTTCAATTTGACAATTTAAATAACATAATTATCATTACTGATATCTTATAAGCTCCATCAATTTATTTATCCAAACACTTCAGCCACTTACTTATAAAATAAATTAAACCATGTTATAAGATGAAAAGCTTATAAAATTCGTTCTTGGACGGAACAATATAATTCATATGTTCAATCACACAGTTAACACAAGAGTTGGAAAATGAAAAACTACATTAATATTGCATTGCTGCAAATCCAGCATTTTTTTGTTTTGAAAATAAACTAGCTCAGAAGAAATATTAGTAAATGAACTATATATTTTCAAAATATAAACCCTCCATTGTTTACATAATCAACTCCATCTCCTTGTAAAGAACAATAATAATCAGTAAAATTAGTTTTGGTTTGATCAATTAATCCCCCTTTGCTGCAACCAATTGGATCATGATCATCATCATAAATGGTAGGCCAAAGTCCACCCCACAAGTAGCAATCTAATGGTATAATATCAGATGCAGTTTCTTGATTGATCATAGGCAACACTTGATCATGATCCATGCTAGGAAACTCGATTTCCGCCTCGAATCTCTTGCTGTTTTTCTCATCCACCGATTCATTAGTAACAATATCAACCTTGCTATTATCATCACTACTTTCCATTAACATTTCTTGTTGTTTTTGCTGCTTGAACATTTTTCTCTTCTTTTCTTGCTTCATTTGATCACAAGGCTTGCTCTTCTTGAAATGAGTTCTCCAATAGTTTTTTATCTCATTGTCTGTTCTTCCTGGCAAGTATCTTGCTATTGTCGACCATCTATATATACACATAATTATCATCGCGTCAGAAAGATATTTTGTATTGAAATTGGTCGCGTAAGAATCCCAATATTGAGTTTTATAATTTGAAAAGGATATAATTAATTACTTGTTTCCCCAAAGGGCATGAAGCTCTATGATGATGCCTTCTTCTTGAGGTGTCAAATGGCCTTTTTTCAAGCCTGGCCTCAAGTAATTCACCCACCTTAGCCTGCAGCTTTTTCCACTCCTATTCAAACCTGATCACCACAATTTACGATACCATTTTAAATCGTACAAACATTTTATCTCATTCAGTGTTACATTATAACTTAGAATGGGCTAGTAGACGTGTTACATTGTTAAAGTTAACGATGTTAAATGGACCTAAATGAACTTAAAACGAGCTAGGCTTCAAATGTAGTATAGTATATACATAAAAAGTAAGTCTTCTATGAGACCGTATTATGGATCTAATTAACTCACAACGTCTCCCACTTCACGGAGTGACTATCTGTGAGATCGTCTCATATACGTTTTTGTGATAAATATAAATACAAACATAAATATATAAACATATATACCTGTACACTTAGACACAGAGCTCCATCTTCCTTCTCCATTTTGGCTAATATACTCAATAAGCAGCTTATCTTCAAGAGGAGTCCAAGGCCCTTTTCTCCATTCTTGCTCTATACCACCTCCCATTTCATGCATCAAACACTTTCAATGTGATTAATTCTCACACTCAAATATCAATCTTTTCAAATATTGTTCACTGTTTTAGTGATTGTCTCAAGTTTCTACGACACAGGCCCTAAATGCAATATGCATACATATAGAGAGAGAAAAGGAGATGATGAATATATAAATCCTATGCAGTCACGTTTCACTAGATCTGCTAAATTATAATTAATTAATTAAGGTGATATCATAAGCACTAAACCTGACTAAACACACTGAATCTTTGTTCTTTATTAACAAATCACAGCTCTTCCTTTCACAACCTGCCATGTGTTGTGCATATTTTCCACCAATACCCTCTCATCATCTGTTCATATCAAATCTTGGACACCGTACGATGAAACAAATGGATTATTCCTCGATATGTCACAATTCCGTAAATAGAATTTGTTTCTGTTTTTTATTTTCATTACATCATAACCTTGATGGAATTCGGAATTTCTTTACTATTTTTTTTTAACTAGGTTCATAAATATCTTATGTACCAATTAAATGTCACGGATTTTCGTAGTTGAATTTCTGTTTTTTTTTTTTTTTTACCTACAATACAGTGTGTAAACAAAACGAGTTGAGTTGAGAATTGTTAGGCTTGAGCTCAAGTTTGATTCTAAAATTTGAAGTTCAAGCTTTATTCAAATTAAACTCGATTGAGCTTAACAATCGAGTTCGACTCGATAAGCTCGTGCTCAGCTTGATTAATTTTCAAAGCCATATTCATCTTTTTTTTAGTCGATTCCGAATTCCTGATCAGCTTAAAATAAGATTTATTTTAGAATAAAATTTTGGAAATAATTACTGTTACTTTTGGGGAAGCACTAAGAAGCTTCTTGAAGCACAACCAAAATAGTAATTGAAGCCATAAAATTAAATAATGGTCTTTAAAAAATATAAAAAAGAGAGGAGATCATTCAATCAGTCCTTTGATGGACGCGTGGAGGAATATTAAGCAGTAAATTTGGAATGTGTAGGCATGTACTCATTGGTTAAGTGTGACTATTTAAAGAGCATAATGCCATAAATAGGTAATGACGTGTTGCATAATCGTAATTAAATATGTTGAAAGGCCTTCAAATTAAAATAAAAGAGTTTAAGATCTTTCGAATGCTCTAATCCAATGATAGTTAGTAGAAGTGCTCCAGTCTTTTTTGGTTTTAAAAAGGATGTTCAAATATGGGGAAATGTTGTTACTTTTTTCACGAAAACTTGCATGAGACAGTCTCCTGAATAATTTTTGTGAGTCGATTTTTTACCTACTATCCAAATTCATTTTCATTAATTTACATATGAATTGTGTAGTGTAGGTTATGGGTTGATCCATCTCACATAACATGATCCGTGAGACGGTCTCATATAAGACTCACCCCACTTTTTTTTTTCCTTATTTGTAATTTCTAAGTTTCAATATTCATATGTTCTTTTTTGGAATTGTTTTGATTTCCCTTTCTTGAGAAATTAAAATTTTCTTTTCATCAGTTTCAATGAAATTTGAATTAATTTACTTCAAATCTAATTAAGGTTATTTGGAGTTTCTTCAAACCGATTTGGGTCAATGTTCAAATAGGAAGAATGCGTGTTGATTTGTTTCACCGACATGATGGCCTAGGATTTTGGTTCGTCTTAACTAATGGATTATGTTGATTATGCCTACTCTAGGTTCCATTATTTATATCGACATATTTGAAATACATAATTTCAAATTAATAAATTCCAAATTCATTCAAAATTTGAATGGATTCAAAATCTATCAATATCGATTAAAAAGGATATAAAGGTGACTAAGGTGCTCACCCAAACCCCAAATACGCGTGTGTGTAATATACTAAAATTTAAAATTTCATAATTTAGAAATTTTAAATTTACCAAAAGACGACTAAATAATACAAAACCTAAAAGTAGTTTGAAATGAAAATATATTAGGAAATATTCCTTTTTTTATTATCTAATTGATTTGTAATTACTTTTCATACAATTATAAATATTTTAGTAGCGTTAATTAGCTTGTAATTAGCTAAATTATAGAAGTAGATTACCATTGTAATTTGTATATATATGAGATCTATCAATCAAAGTGATCAAGTTATCCTGGAAATCTTTTTCTCTTATGTTCTTGTTTCCTGCGCTTCCAATTTCTTTTATGCCTTCTTTGTTCGTTTTAATTATTTAGATGGTATCAAAGCACTGATCCTAGTGCTCTTGATTATTGTTATTTTTCTTCAATTTAACAATCATGTCCTACGACATTGTTGAATCGTGAAAAACGCATCCAAAAATCCCGGTGTGGATCCATCACATCCATACTGCGTTCATCACTCTGATCAACCTGGGCATCTCCTAGTACCAACCAAGTTGAATGGAACAAATTATCAATCTTGAAGCAAGGCCATGATCCATGCTCTCACTGCCAAGAATAAGATGGGGTTCATTGACGGGACTACCGTTCCACCCACTGCAGATGATGATCCATCCGAATTTGCACTTTGGAAGCAATGTAACAGTATGGTATTGTCATGGCTCACTCATTCTGTTGAGTCAGATCTAGCCGAGGGAGTGGTACATGCTACAACCGCTCAACAGGTGTGGGAAGATCTACGAGAATAGTTCTCTCAGAAAAATGCTCCGGCAGTCTATCAAGTTCAAAAATCCATCACCACCATATCATAAGGTAACTTATCTGTTGCTACATATTATTCTAAAATTAAAAGTCTCTGGGTAGAATTGGAGATGTATCACACCCATAATCCTTGCAATCAGGAGAAAATGCATGCCGACCAATGTGAGGAAGACAAACTCATGCAATTTCTCATGGGGCTCAGTGATTTATATAAGAATGTCAGATCCAATATTCTCATGATGTTGCCATTGCTAAACGTCCACCAGGCTTATTCTCTTGTGATTCAAGAGAAAAAACAGATACATGTAACCTTGGAAGTCCTGAGAATTTTTCAATTACAGCTGCAGTAGAAAATAAAGTATCAGGTTCGAAAATCCAATCTAGGAAAATTTGTGATCATTGTCACAGATTGGGTCATACAATTGAAGAATGTCGTACTTTGAAATTTCACTATAAGTTTTGTGATAAAAGGGGTCATACGGAAGACCGTTGTAGCCTAAAATCTGAAATTTCACATTCGAAGTTTCGGAGGATGCATTTCATAGCCCAAGCATTCTCTGTGTTTCCGGTAACCACAAAGATTGTGTCATGGCATGAGATCTTCTATCCACACGCCACATGTATCATATAATATCATTAATTAACATGTGGTGTGTTTTAAATACGATAAAACATGAAATGTAATACCATTAGCTATAGAGTCACCCGAAGAGACGCAAGAACATGGAAACATCTTAATTCCATGATCATTAATGGCCACGATTAATCACCTTGACTCGAATAATCATATCTACAAAAGGCATCTAGACTAATCTTTATTTAATTTTATTTACTAGAGAACTTTTAAATTAATGCTTGTGTATAGGAAAGGCAGATTTGCATGAATTACCCAACCATTATACACTAATTTGCTAGATGAGATCACCCTACATCATTCTTTTTTATATTCAGTACTCTCATTTGATGTGGGACATCATAATAATATGATTGTTGGCAAAAATAAATAAGGACTTTAAATTTGTGTCAAAACATTGTATTCCATGCGACTTATGTGTTAAACATTGTGTTGTGAAAAAATGCTCAATACACAGAAATCAAAACAACATAAATAAAACAACATAATTGAATAGTAGAGTTTGCACAAGAATAAGAAAATGAGAAAACAAGAAAGAAGACACCAAGATTATTTAGATAGATTCCACTGACCCTACTAACCTTTCTAGTTGAACCATCTCTCTCTAGCACTTGATGTTATCTTCAAAGAATTCTGTGAAAATTAGATATAGTAGTGCGTAATCATTAGTTAATTTTGAATATTTAGTCAAATCAAATATATGGGCTCAAAATGTCAATTGGTATAAATTTCATTTAAGTTGGGCCTAAACTATTGGGCTCGAAAAATGTGGAAAAAGAAGAACTGGGCCCATTTCGTTTCCACCCTAACGAGCCCTCTCTTGGCTTCCTTATAAAATGGAGGACAAAAAGTTATTTTCCCAATTTCCATATTTTATTCATATCTTCTTCTTCTGCAATCGGCGGCGGCGAACAACAGTAAATGGAAGCGTTCGGTTAGGGTGATATTGGCAAGGCTTCGTTTGATTAGTCTTACCGATACCACCCATGCCGAACGCTTTCCGTCTACTCTCTAAAGGATTTATTTTATTTTATTTTATTTTTCAAGCTATTTTACTGCTAATCCATGGCTTTTCGATCGGTTTTCGTCTCTCTCTTTTTCCAGATTATTTTTCTATTTTCTTAAATATATTTATGCAACAACCTTTTATAACTGGACTGTAGATCTTTTTCTTAAGAAAAAAAATTTCTCAGTTTTTCTTTTTTTCTGGAAACAGTGATTTGAAATCCAGGAATTTGAAATCCATCAAATATTTTTAAAAATATTAATTCAAAATACATTACAACATTACAACTCCATACACCATCTATAGATTTTAACAGATCCTTTCTATATTTTGATTTATAATACATCCCCATTTTTATACTGCCAGATTTTTAATATTTATTTACAATTTAAATTACTCTGTATGATGTCCAGAACGCTGTATCTATGTAAGTTAAATATTTATCCAAATTTGATTTTTTTATAATTAATTATTATTAGTTTGTTTAAATTATGTTTTTTTTATTGCAAACGTAATACGAATATGTATTTAATCAATGAAATATATTTACAAGAAATAAATGTAAAAAAAAATACAATTTGCGATTTTGAATTTGTTTATTTTATTTTCTTTTTCATCTTTTCAGTTTTGATCTGCTCCTGATTTATAATTTTAAAAAATGCCTACTATCTTTGAAAATATGGAAATTACCAATTAGTTAATTGTTATACATTCACTACAAAAAATATATCAGATTCCTAAACCAAATGTGTTTTCATTTGCAATTTCACTTATAAACTTCAAAATTATCCATAGAAAAATTATTGTTTAGCATATCTAAATTTATGGGAAAACAGATATCAACTACAAATAGAGATTATTTAATTCAATGAGTCTTCTCAGTGAGAATTAAGGTGCAATGTACAACACTTAGAAAGTGCATAGGTCTTGGCTTGGGAAATAAGGGGTTGTTTGGACTGGATTTAAGGTGGCTTGAGCAAATCTGGATTTTGGCTTGAGAAGGATTTTGTGAGTTTGAATTTTGAGTAGAATTATAGTTAAGATGTCATTTTCACATAGGGAATTGTAGAAAAAGTAGATGTTTTTTGTTGGGAGTTAGTAGAAAAAGTAAATGTTTTTATTGAGAATTGTAAAAAGTGGATGTATTTATTGAGAATTGTAGAAAAAGTAGGATTTTGCAAATCCTTGTCCAAACATGGATTGGACTGAGTCCATCCAAAATCCAGATGTACCAAGTCCAGTCCAAACACCCCCTAAGTGTCAAACTAGGGTTCATTGGGCTGTTGGCAATGATGTTGGGCCTCTGGCTCAGCCCTCACTCACTTGGGCTTGAAACAATAATCGTATATAATGTATATTATAGGAATTTCAAAAGAAATAAATTTATCGAACAAATAAACTAATAAAGTTCCAAACAAACAAAAAAACAATCACAAAAACTCACGTGAGACGGTCTCACGGATAATTTTCGTGAGACGGAATTTCGTGAGACGATGCATTGCGTGAGACAGATCAACTCATAACCCAATTATCCACCACCCAAACCCAACAATTAACATGTTATTTGTGGTGATGAGGTTCCGTCTCACAGAAACTATCCATGAGACCGTCTCACATGAGTTTTTGTGAAGAAAATATCTTTCAAAATTACATACATGTAATTTACATTCCATCCGTTTAAAAATAAAAGTTCATATTTTCAAAGTATTTTTCGTAAGAAAAAAGAACAATGTTTTAAAAGATAAAAGAACAATGTTACAAATGCAAATACACTTAAATAATATATTAATTATATTATGTTATATTTAATGTTAAATTAGATGAAATGTATTGACACAAAACCATAAATTTATTTTTCTTATATAATTATTATTTAAAATTTTCAAATTTTATGATGTTCAATTTAATTTTTTAAAATCATGTGTATTACACAGATCTTATAGTAATGTGTGTGTATAGTGTACACTAATGAGCTTGAAAAAGTGGAAGAAAGTGAGTCAATAAGAACTAGAATATTTGTGTAATCCAAGTTCAAACATTGATCATTCCTTACTTTCTAATTTGTACTTTTCTAAAGATGGAGTATAACTTCAACTACAAAACTCATGATATTTAATGTTTCATGTAACATAATCATATCTTTTTCAAAGACACAAACATGTGCGTCAAGATCAATTAAAACATGTGCATATAATTAAAACACAAATCAACTTACCAAAGTGATAGCTAGTTATAAAGTGGTCATAGAAGCTCTTGAAAGATGTCATGTGGCCCGAGTAATTCTAAGATATTAATGACTCAACAATGGCACTGAGAGCAATTGTAGACCATCAAGATCAATTTTGGTTCTCGAACATGAAGACCAGCCAATTTTTTCATTTTTCTGGAATTTTTTTAAATCTTGATTTGAAACCAACAATTAACCAATTAATAATATTAATTTTCATAAGAAAACCTCTGATCCAAATCAACTAAATTATTTTGATCAGTTCTTTAAAGAAAGCCCAAAGACCAACTAGTTCTTTTTCAATCTTTAGCTTGAAGACCAATGAAGAAGGCATCAATACCTCGAACCCTAAACAACCATTAAAACCATATAGTTGGTGTTCACGAGCAAGTGGTACGTGACAAGAATCAAGAGTTGAGGTGATCACACCATAAAAATATCATTAGGAGCTTTTTTTTTTTTTTTTTTGATGCATATTTGCAAAATTTTAAAGTTGTGTAGGATTGAGAGATTTGAAATATATGAAAGTAAAAAAATTCAAATTCATATTTATCCAAACACCATCAATAAATTTAGTACTATGAATTTTAAATACCTCCATCTAAACAAAATCGAAGAGTTTGTACTCATAAATGTGATTTTTTAATGTCTAATTTACTTATAAAAAACACTAATAATTCTGCATTTTTTAAACGAAGCATGTTACCTAGTGGTAAAGGGTGCATCTTATCAAGACGGGTATGAATGAATTTCTTTAATCCTCTAAAGCTAAAAAAGAAAAAAAAATCCAATTAGCAATGCAATGGTCTTTTTAGACGTGCAGTGTCTAGTGTAGCAATAGTGAGTAGTTCTGGTGGCTAAGTCATAACATCATATATGCAATTTGGTTTGTTGATTACAACATCATATCATTAGTACTATTGTGTTTGTTTACTTTCAGCCCAACTTATTTAGTTGACTGTCTAGTGTTAGAAAATTGCACAAACTTTTCAAATTCACTCACCACCTCCCCTTTAGATTTCTAATCCAACTCGTTTGGAACCAATACACTCATTACAATTTTATTATATTTGACTTTAAATTCTTTGTTTACAGACTCTACTATAATCTTTTTAGGAAATTTCATAAAATAATTAATTTAATCCATCCACATGAAGAGATAAATACAAAATTAAAGAAATGATAGATGATTGTATAGGATAAAAGCATGTATTACATTATGAATACAAATTAACTCAACACTACACAATAAAAGTTCTCTTGGTGGAGGTTTTAAATAAGTGTAGTTACTTTATTATAGGGGGAAAAAAGAAGCAAGAATGCACCTTGAGGTCTCTAGGTTATCAAATTTTCCCTTGACTATAAATTTATTTTAATAAGTACATAAATTATCAAGTATTAATTATTTCATAAATTATCAAGTGTTATTTCGAAAGGTACCTAAAATTACAAATTTAATTTTAAAGATAATTCCTAGTTAACTATTCAAAACTGAGTCATTCATAAACAAATTGATAATTTGAGATATTTGTTCCAACCTATTTTCTAATTCTTATATTACCACAAGTGCACATTATCAACTATAGATAGAATGAGTAATGTCGATCCCACGGAGATTAATGAATTAGAACAATGTCAATTACCTAATTAATTTATCTAATTTTATCTAGGGGACCGAATTATAAGAATTGATTTAATTATCCTAAATCTAAAACAAATAATAAAATCGAAAATCAAACAAACAAGTATCAAGAAATATCAAAATTTAAATAAGGATCCTAAGGCTACGATTTCATTCTACTTCAATCAAGTTTACTAATCTTGCAAAATCAAACTCAAATCCAATTTATCTTATGTGATCAATCACGATTATAGATTAACCTCTCTCTCGAACAACTTAACCCATAGATTGATTATTAATGTTTGTAACTATACCTCGCAATTAATGACCAACTCCCCAAAGCTTCTAAGATCGAATTTTCACCCCAATGATTACCAATATCTCGATCTAGCAATTAATTGAGTCGTGCATTCTCAAATCCATCATTAGATATCTTCTCTTGATCTCAATACAATTAATTAAAGCATGCATAAATTTGATCAGGATTCATACATAGAATAAGCACGAAGAAGCATGAATAAGATATCATGGATTTTGAAGAAAGATTAAAACTAGAAATTGAACAAAATATTCATAGAACTACTCTCATGTCTTAAGACCACAAGGTCCCTAGCCGATAATTATGCTCGTAAAGCAAAATAAATTACAAGACGACGTGATAAAAATTAGAAATAAAATCAAAAAAAACTTAGTGAATTCGCAATTAGTTGCTCTATCTTTGATCTTGAATCTTCAATTTGTTGTTTCCTTGGTTGCTCTCAAGATGTATTTCATGAATATGGGTGTTCAAAAGTTGGTTATTTCGAATCCCAAAGTCTCAATTTATACCTAGGAAGGTTAGAATTGGATTTGAAGAAGAATATTAGTCGAAAAAAGATCTAAAACGGGCAAAAACACGGGACTTGGGTTGGGTCACGGGTGACTTGGACTGTGTCGAAGAACTAGGTGAAAATTTGAGCAGAAAAACACGCGACCCGGTGGAGTCACGGGCGATCTGGATCGGGTTGAACCTTCGACTTTACTGCTTCCTTCAAATTGTGCACTGGGACCTGACCTCACCCGGATGATGACTTCCAACCTTATTTTGACTTGTTTATGCTCCTAATTTGACTTTTGCTTCTTCATGAAAGTTCTAGCCCATGAATTTAGCTATACAATGCTACTAATTTTAGCCTAAAATAATTTTTTTACACCAAGTTATGCCCAAAATATTCAAATCCTATCAAGATGAAAAATTGAACGATTTTGCACAACTTCCACTTTCTTACAATTTTTTGCTCTTTTGGAGGCATAATTTGAAAAATTATTGACATAAAAGTTGTAGATCATCTTCTTAACTTTCCAAAAAGACAAGAATTATCGAATTTGTTCTTCTAAAGTTGGAGACATAATTTTTCTCCCAAAATTGTGCGTTTTCGACTTTTTATATTGACTCCAACTCGGCTTTCAATCGATTAAGCTTTCACTTTGTGCTAAAATCTATCAAATTTCTTTTAAATCAAGCAAATACGTAAAATCTTAAAAAGATAATAAAATTTATATAAAATATCACAAATGCATATTTATTTTAACAAAATGATATGAAATTGAGCCCCAACATGCATAAAATAATGCAAGTTATGAATATGTTTTTTCTACCGTTGTAAAAATTCAGAATTTTAAAATTATTTAATTTAAGAAAAAAAATTATTATGAAAAAAAACTTAAATTAACTAATTGAACCATAAATTATTTTACAACAATAAAAAAATATACATATATTAATTTAAAAAATACAAAATATTGTATTACATATAATGCAAAAATTATATATTATTATTTCAGAAAATAAAGATAAAATGAGTTTGGTTTTAAAATTAATACAAAAAACATAAATTATTTTAAACAATTATTTTATAAAGCAAAAAAAAAAAAAGAGATATAAAAGATATCAATTAAAAGAATAATATGAAAAAAAAAAACTTAAATTAACTAATTGAACCATAAACTATTTTTCAAAATAAAAAAACATACATATATTAATTTGTCAATACAAAATTTATATTATATAATAATACAAAAATTATATATTATTTTAAAAAATAATTCATAAATTATGAATTTTTTTTGAAAATAAAATAAAGATAAAATGAGTTTGGTTTTAAAATTAATAACAAAAACATAAATTATTTGAAAAATTTATTTTATAAAATAAAAAAAATACAAAAAAGATTAATTAAAAGAATAATATGAGAAAAAACTTAAATATATTACATGAACCATAAACTATTTTTCAAAATAAAAAAACATACATATATTAATTGGTCAATACAAAAAATTTATTATATAATAATAAAAAAAATTATAAATTAATTTAATTAAATTAAATTTGAAAAGTTTAATTATTTTATGATGTTATCTTATATTATTTACATTAATATTATCTTATATATATGAACAAACTCATAATCGTAAAAAATAATATTTTTATAAAATATATTATAAATATGCATTAATATATTTTATAATTGTCTTAAAATGAAATTAGATTAAATATTATTAAATATATTAATTAGTCATTAATCTTCTAATTATATATATATATTATAATATATATATATTATATAATATATATATATTTATTAATAAATATATTAATATATATATAATATATATTAATATATATATTTATATTTATTTATTTATTAATATATATTATATATATATTAATATATATAATATATATTTATTAATATATATAATATATATTTATTAACAAATATATATATATATATTATATATGTATCAATTATATATATATATATTAATTAGTCATTAATTATATACATAAAACACTAGTGGTCTAGTGGTTTGAGTACCACCTTGGCACTACGTTATTAGTCCGATCCTTTGTAGGAACTACCCGTAATAACGAACTTGCAAAATGGATCTGTTTATCATCGCCGATGTGTCAGCGCTATGATGATGTGTCATGCTGATGTGTCACCACTATGATGAGCTACGATGACGTGTCATGCTGACGTGTTAGCATAATGATGATGTGTCATGTGATGTGTCAACGTTGTGGTTAGTATCTTCAATAACGGTTAATAACCGTTGTCGTTAACCGTTGTCGTTATGGTCAACGATAACGGTTATTAACCGTTGTAAAATATCACCGGAATACCACAGTTGGCTTACCGTTGTGCCAACCGTTGTCGTTATCATCTACGACAACAGTTATTAACCGTTGTGGTTGACAGGGTCTACGACAACACCATCTTCCACAACGGTTAATAACCGTTGTCGTTGTGCGAAATTCTTGTAGTGGATAAATAAGGCATCGTGATACCCGCTTAGTTACATCATCAATCTCAGATTTATACATACTAAAATATAAACGGACCCTATCAAACATCAAAATGTATGTGGTTTGTGCAAGGCACAAACCTTAATGTTTGTGTATGTACATGTGATTATGACATGCACAAACTATATATATATATATATATATATATATGTGTGTGTGAGATTTATGTAATGGACAAATCATGTGTTTGTGCGTGGTTCGTGCATTGCAAGTATTATACATGTGTATGTGTGGAACTGGTGCAAGTCACCATTTATATGTGTACCAAATAGTTAGTTTGTCGACTACCTATATAAAATACTTATGATTCTATCAAGATTATTGTAAAATAATTTAAATGAAAGTTATATCAATATTATTATCTTATCTACCATAGAAATGAAAATAAGGTTAATTCAAAATGAAACTTAATTAACGATGCACACAAGACTTTAATGAGTTTTCCTAGAGATCAAGAAGTTTTGTGTCAAGTTGTTTTCAAATTGGATAAAAACTATTTTTTGTTGGTTATTATGGTTTGTAGGATTTCAGCTAGTAGCACTTTTTTGAATTCTATATTTCTTTCATGACATTTTTCTCTTTTTATATAAGACAATATTGTCTGGCCTGTCTATTGAATTCTCTTGTGATTTATTTCACAAATAAAATATCAATTCATAGGAGACCTAATTTAAACAATTCATTCATAATCACATACATATACCAAAATTTCTGTGTGAAAACTCAATGTTATCAGCTTTGAGAAGATAAACACCTCCTCAAATGACGTAATGCAACAATTATATATGAATTGAGAAGACGAGCACCTCTTCAAATGATGTTATGCAACAAGTATATATGAGTTGAGAGGATGAACACCTCCTCAAATGATGTTATGCAACAACTATAATATATAAATTGAAAAGATGAACACCTCCTCAGATGAAGTTATGCAACATGTATATAGGAATTGAGAAGATGAACACCTCTTTCGATGAAGTTATGCAACATGTATATAAGAATTGAGAAGATGAACATCTCCTCAAATGATATTATACAACATGTTTCACATGTTTTTTGTTTTTCATTTATTCTAAATAGGTCAATAAGATTCTATTTTCAAAAGTGTATAAAATAGTTTAAAAGATATGATATATATATATATAAAAGAAAAGGTGAACAACGATTTTCCTACCTAACACATAAAAACTATCTAACAAACTAATTACTTCATATTTCAGCTCGAGCTAAACTACTATTCATAATAGTTATCAATCATATTTTCTTTTAAAAAATTCTATAACTTATAAAATTGTGTTTACTTTTATGATTTATATTTAGATAAGACTCAATAGTTTAAAATTTTACCATGTGCAGTTGATGAATATCCTTTTATAATTCGAGTCATAATTGAAATTTTTTAATAAATTACACATCTATTCAGTATCTGACATGCTCTATTATTTGTGCAGGTCAAGAACATAATGTGCACACAAAATACCGTATTTGTGTTCTACGTCTTTGAGCTAAATCTGCATTTAAATCTTGGCATTAAGCAAATACAATTTTAACAAATAACAAATATTTATCGGGAAGATTTTGAAATTGCAGAAGTTTGGTTTAATCAAGTAGTTGATAAAAGTTGTATTTGATAACCAAAATAGATTAGAAATTTTACTATCATTGTAGTATTTCTCATATTATCACTTTATATGATTTTTTGTGTTTTTAGGTTTTTCATTTTTTTATGCATAAAATACCATGACAATGATGTTCTATATACATCTTTATTCTTTAGCTACCTTTTGGATTCCGTTCTACTAGATTATGTGTTGTTGGGATATTTCTATTAGATTTTGATGAGATAATGTAATATTAGATAAGACTTAAGAGTACCCATTTTTCACAGTTTATAAGTGAATTTTTGGTGGATAAGCTTAATTTTTCTAAGTCTTAAGTAGTAAAGTTGTATAGATCAGGAAGATGTAGTATGCTGATCTTAGCAGGATTCTGGAGGTCATTTATCTTGAAAACTGACTTTCAGCATGGAAAGCCGATAAGTTGAAGAAGGAACAAGAATCAAGGAGCTAGATCAGGAAGCACCAAACAAATGACAGTAAGAGGAACTGGAAGATGTCTGCAGGATTTTGGAACAGGAAGCTGTTCAGAATCAGTAAGTTATCGCAGGTCAGGAAGCTGACTGTAGGTTTCGAGAATAGTAAGTTGTTCTGAAACAGAAAGCTAACACAGATCAAAAAACTGGCACTCACAGTAAGCAAGTACTGCAAGATGTTCAGGATACTGTAAGTTTGCCTAACTTATTTAATACAGTACGAGGTATGTATTAAATGTTGTACGAGGTATAGAACCTGTCAAGCATTCGTTAGATAGAAGTTTGTGTTGAGCCAATGAGGTGATGCCACCTGGACCCGCGGCTCTGCAAAAGCACTGTATCCGAGGAATGGTGCCATTAATACGAATCAGAGTAGGACATGCTCTATATCCCCAGTTTCTCAGACGCATTAATTGTAAAGATTTGGAAGATCAAATTTGAAATGCAACAAGGACAATGCATCTCTTCAACGAGCATTTTTCAACTGATATAAATAGAAGGAAGGGGTGACCATGAAGACTACTTAACAACTGATCTACTGAATACATTGCGAATATTTTTAAAGCTCTTCATTTCCAAGCTATCATTCAAAGCTTACCAAGTTCAGTCACTCAACCTTCGAAGTAGTCTACTCAAGCACTCAAGCTATCAAGTTCAAGGCTGACTTCAGTGTTGCACCAGTTGAAGAAACACATATACTTTTAACCATTTGTTGTGTGCTAGGTTGTTTTAGTTAGGTGTTCTTAGTTGAGAGGATTAGATCATTGCTATGAGTTTGTAGTCTTGTGTAGGTTATTTTCTCTGTGTGAGATATTATACCCTGTGTGGGATTTGGCCTAGGGATTTTTGATTCTAGTAGGTTTAACTTGTTTGGAAGAGGTTTGTAAAGTTGTGTCTTGTAAAGCAAACTGACCATAACGAAGTTCCTCCTTGCAAAGGAGTAGAGTGGACGTAGAAGGGTTACACCACCTTCGAACCACTATAAACCCTAAGTGTTCATTGTTTTATTATTTGCTGCATTTTATCTCTTATATGTATATATATCTGTCTTGCTAAGCATAACATAAGCATTATGTGAAAAAGGTTTCTGTTAAAATCATTCTTTTGTAAAAGAAAATTGTTTTCCAAGGAAACTCTATCTTTAGTTTATTCCGCTGCATACTGTGATCAACGAGTAAGAAGCCTGAATCAGCTTACTGCTAGGTTTCTGATCGAGTCAGGTTACTGCTTCTCTATAGAATCAGGAACCTGTTTCACTAAAAGTTTTAAAATCACAAAATCGATAGAGGTTCATTCACCCCCCTCTGAACCTCTGACCACTTGGGACCAACAAGTGGTATCAGAGCGAGTTGGGTTCAAAGCCAACTTTCTGGTAACCTACCCAGATCCACCTGTTTCTGTTGATTAAACCTTTTTCTTTTTCTAGACCAAAACTCATTCTTTAGCATAAGCATGGATTTTACACATCACAAGCTACCTATGTTTTCCATAGATGAATATGATGACTGGAGGATTCGAATGCAAGCTCATCTATCAGCCATGCACGACGAGATGTGGTTCATTATAACTGAAGGACCACCAGTGATCTACAAAGCAAATTCTGCCTATATAGAATAGATGCGCGAACATAGGCGAGCTGAAACAACAAGTGGTGAGGTTGAGGGCGCAGCTATTGTCGATGATGATACCGAAGTACCACCAGGATTCGGCCAACGGGAAACTGCACCAGGACTCAGAAGAGCACTGCCACCGCAGAAGTACATTGTCAAGGAGAGACATGAATATACCCTTGAGGATAGGAAAAGAGCTAACCTTGACAACGTAGCCAAGAATGCCCTATTTCGCACATTGGACAAAAGAACGTTCAGCAAGGTAAAGAGCTGCTCCACAGCCAAAGAAATATGGGTAATGCTAGGAATGATCTGTGAAGGCAATGAACTTGCCAGAGACAACAGAGTTTCCAAAGCTACTCAACTGTTTGAACAGTTCAACATGAAACCTGGAGAAACCCTGGAACAGCTTGATCAAAGATTCACTGCCATCATAAGTGAGCTTGAATCTTTAGGAAAATTCTACACTCAGAAGGAGAAAAATCCTAAGGTGTAAAAAATAGATGAAAAAATATTTGATATATTAATTCCTCAATTATAATAAGAATTTTTTTTTTACCATACACTTAAATTTACATACTAACACAATAACTAAATCAAAATTAATTTTGGGATTTTGAAAAATTATTTGGATTGTTTGGATTCATAATAGGAAATGAAGAAATTAGATGAGGAAAAAGAGAATTTCAAACTGTGAGATAAGAGAGAATTTCGGATTGTGAGAAAATATGTCAATATTAAACTCTATTTGTAGAGAAAAAAATTATAAATTTTGATAATTTTTTTAATAAAATTATTTCAATATCAACAATTTAAATTATATTCATAAAAAATCTATCACCACCAATCAAATAGCGACATGTATTCCAAGGATGGAGTTGCAAGGATGTGACATTGGTCACGGTGACCTCATGATACGCATCCAATTTTTATATTATTTTATTATTAAAATTTTTATCATCTAACTATCACATTCTACAAACCGCCATTGATAAAGATGTTTAATTCACAAATGATGGTTACTTACTTTGAACAATTTATACTTATTACTCAGTACGAAATCATTGTTTAGAGGTGTAAAAATATGATATGAAAGAATATAATAGATATCATTAATTGCTATACATCGATTAACATGACAAAAAGAAAAACTGTACAGGAATTAAATATGATTTCTTTTTTTTTTTTTTTTCTTTTTTCCAATTCAAATTGGGCCGTAAAAATATACTACAGCCCATTTCGGTTCCAGAGGAAAAAGGTAGCTAGGGCTTGGTTTCTATATAAAATGGACGTGATTACATTTTTCATTGCCTCGAATCAACAATCTACAATCTGCGGCGGAGCGGAGACGGCGGCGCTGCGGTGGTTTGTGGTGGGGAATTGGAAACGGAAGAGATAAGTCGTCGGAAGTTTTCGGTTAGGGCGTCGTCGGAAAGGCTGCGGGAATATCCTTTCCTTTCCAATGCCGCCCATACCGATGGCTTCCGATCTACTCTTTCCTTTCCTCCCCTCTTTTCCTACTCTTCTATTTCTTCTTCCAGATCTCTCTGCTTTTGACTGTTTTGTAAGGATCTGTTCTCGATTATCCAATACTTTGGTTTTCTTTTTGGTGAATTCTAATGTTCTTCGTTTTCTTCTGATTTCGTTTCAGAATTTCTCTTTTTCAACTGGATAAGATTACATCTGTGAAATGATTACTGAGATACTTTTCAACTTGATAATCGTCATCGAGAAAATCATGATTTGAAAATAAATTTGGATAAATCAATTAACACTAGGTTGTGCATCACTTATCTCAAAAAATTTGAAAAATCAATTCTAATTTGTTTTAGAGACAAATCGATCCAAAAAGAGGTATGAAACCAAACATCAGACAAAATGATTTACATTATTGTTGTGTTATTTCCCAACAATTCAAGGAAAAAAACACAGAACAGAGGACGGGAGGGTGGGGAATGTAGAGAGTTTGGCCTTTTTTTTTTTTTTTTTGCTTTTCTTATTAAGGATATTATAGAAATAATTTTATTTTTGTAATTTTTTTAATTAAAACGAAAAGAATTGGGGTGTGCTCAGATAAGTATAGGGTGTGGATAGTACCCAAAAATAATATCATGAGTGTAATATCATTAACTATGGTCAGAAACGTTGAGAATAATTGTAGTAATCAATAATCAAAGCAAATAATGTTTGTCTGAGTCAACCCTCTTGCCACGCATATCTTCCTGTCAAAAAAAAAAAAATTTGGGTGCCGCTATTGACAACCCCTTTCTTTATTAATACACGCTGTAAAATATAAAGAGAAAAATAGTCTTTAATTCATGACTAAAATATCCTCATCTTCTCCAAAAACTTACGCAAAACCCTAACTCATTGGTGAGTAGTCCAAACAGAACAAGATGAATTGTGTTGGGAAAGGTTGAAGAGAAAGGGCGATGGTTACACCTTAATTATGTAAGAGACCAATTTCTATTTTTTTCAAAAGTCTAGTATTGGTTCTGGCGTAACATTCTTCATGACTTAATGGTTTTGAGTTTGATTCCTACAATTACTCAATAAAATACAATCAAAGATGGATTCAATTATGCAAGTTTTTTGAAGCAGAGTATGAATTCAAAACAATTGAAGGATGGTGTTGGTGGTTTTTCTTTTGATATTTTTTTAGGGTAAAGGTATAATTGATAGTTTAAGGTAGATTGAGGGAAAAAAAAAGTTGAAAAAAAAATTGTAATTAATTTGCCAATAAATGAATCGTATATCTTACAAAATTGTATCATTCTTCTTTATTCAAATATTTAACCTCACATGAAAATTTATTGGACACATGAACTTAGATACCAAATAATAAAATTTGAATTGCAACAATGAATGAAGATTGTGACTTTTTTTTGTTTATTATATAAAAATTTAGGATTAAATTGCAATTTTGGAAATGTGGTGATTTTATTTTGCAATTTGATTTTTAAATCTGTTGTTGTTTGGTAATGACATGACATTTGATGTGGCATGTGACGTGATATGTTTGTTGGACACATGAACTCTTGTTATCGAAAAATATAAATATGATTTAAATTACAACAATGTAGAAAGATCGTAATTTTTTTTTTTCAATTATTGAAAAGTGGGGATAAATTTGCAGTTTTTGAAAAAATTAATGATTTTTTTTTTTTTGCAAATATGTCTTTTATTTTATAGAATCTATGAGATTGCATTTGAATTCAATCCAAATGTTTGTGAAAGTTACAATCAAGTTCTTCAAGTATAGAAAGAAGAAAAAAAACTAAAAAACGCATTCACTTTTGTTGATATCACATTATCATGATTTAAGTTTTCAGTGGTTCATATATTAAAAATTTGATAATTGAACGAGTCCGATTGTAATTCTTCAAAAACCTCATGGTCATTTTAGTAATTTGAGTAAACCACAGAAGATAGCAGATCTAATTTTCCCAAATTAGAATGAAGAGTAATTGGAAGAATAAATGTTAAAATCATCATAAAAATCTGAAGATGACCAGAAATAGATAGGAAGGCGGTAATGATCAAAGAGCACGCATGATGAGTGGAGCACCATACTGTGGCTGCATTGTCACAACCTGAAAAGGGGCATGTAAATATTTAGGAGACAGTTCAAAGGAGAAGCTCTTTAGAATCATAGCCATTGCCATTTTCGCTTCGATCATTGCCAGGTTCTGTCCGATGCAGATCCGAGGGCCTGCACCGAAGGGTATGAATGCGGATTGGATCTTCGCTTTGTTTGGAACTCCTTGTGCGAATCTCTCAGGTCTGAACTCCTTGGCATCGTCTCCCCAAATCTCGGGATCATGATGGAGTTTGCCTATCAGTAGTGAGAAATGAACTCCCGCTGGAATTGTGAGATCCCCTAATTTCACTGTCTCTGCAGAGAATCGATCCGTCAGAGGTACTGATGGGTACAATCTCAGCACTTCCTGCAGGATCATCGTAACCTGCCAAATCCAGTTATAAAAACAAGTTGTGTTTGCAGAAGAATGGACGAAATTATTCTTACAGTTTTGAGGTGATTGAGGCCTTGGAAAGTTGGGTGTGAATCCCCAAAAACGCGAGTGACTTCTTCTCTGGCTTGAGTTTGCCATTCGGGGTGTTGGCTTAGCAACACCATTGTCCAGACCAGTAAAGTGGATGTTGTTTCTGATCCCGCGAAGTAGAATAACTGACACTCCCCAATCACTTCTTCAATACTCAAGCCCTGATTTTTGTTCCCTTCTTGTTCGATGGATCTTGAATTGGATTCCATTAGGATGCCTAATAAGTCATGGCTAGGAATGGCATTCTGCCTTTTCTCGATTATACCTCGTAGTGAAGACTCGATTCCGTTGACTATTGCTTTCAATCTCCTGGTTAGTTTAAATGGAAGATGTCTGTAGAAAACAATCATCTTTAGTTATAAAAAAGAGATGACTTTTTTAACAGTTATCATCAATCACCTCACCTCCATCCAGGGATAAAGGACAACTGAAATAGCTGAAGGTTGAGCTTAACTTTCTCTCTCTGGAGCTGAAAAATCATTCTTCCTTCTTCATGGCTGCTCCCAAATGCTATTCGTGAAATCATGTCCCCTGTTAAGTCTTCTAGATACGGCCACACATCAATTTCATCCGTACTAGAAACCATGTTTTTCTTCATCTCTTGTATCATGTTTGAACAGCTTAGACCAATTGCTGGCACCATATCCTGTTGAGAGATTCATTTCAGATGAGTAAGACACAAATGAGGTGATTGATAGGATTACCTTCAACTTGTCGATATGAAAAGCAGGATTGACAATCTTCCTATGTTTAGCCCATTTTTCGCCCTCGAGAAACAGAAGCCCTCCTGTAAGAATCTTGCCTTTTTCTGGAAAAGGCTTCTGAAACACATCAGATCTTCGTAGAATCTCCTTTGCTAGCTCCGGATCAGCGATGATCAGCCTCGGCCAAGGACCCAACCAAAAGAAAGAATTCGGACCTGATAGATTTTCCAGTAATTAAGGATAACTAAACATCATCAATAATAGAAGCTGCTCATCATTCTTACCATGCTTATCAAGGGTCTGATTATAGTATCTGAAAATATGAGGTAAAATATCATCGGATATATCGATTGATTTTGGCTGTTCAGCTTTGGTGGTGCTCATGAAGTCTTTCATATCTCCAATTAAAGGCCTGTAAGGATTCCCACGCAGACCTTGCTGCCTTAGAAGTATTTCCAGCTTTTTTGGCTTAAACCAAAGCAAGTTCAGTAATTTCACTGCCCATCTAACAGATGCTGCTACCACTATTGAAATCAGAATTACAGCCATTGTTGCTTCCATGTTTTCTTCAGCTCAACTTCTGAATCTGCCAATGTATTTGTACTATAGTTTTATGGAGAAAATTCATGGAGTAATGTATGGTGGAGAAGAAGAATATTCAATCTATCTAGAACTGGTGTTTGAATAAATAATCTGGGATAAGGATTATTCAGTTGATGAATAAACGACGAAAGAACAAACTGAGAAACAAGTCATGAGTGATGTATGGTGGCGGATATGATTATTCAATGGCGCTTCAGTCAATTGACTTCTAGAACAAGTGTTTGAATAAATGATCTCGGATTTCAGATTTATTTTGTGATTTTTTATTTATTTAAATAATTTTGAGATTTTATTTAGAAGCCAATACGGTGTCGTTTGTTTTAATTTTTGTTTCTGTGCGTCTACAATTGATGTTTTTAGGTAGGTTAATAAGGAACTAAAAATGTTTGGGCATCCATAATAAAGGGTGTTATCAACACATATTTTTATGGATTCCACATGATGCATTTTCATATTAAAAAAAAGTTTAATTTAAAAAATATACTTACATTAATTTTAACATTAATAATTTACCTGTAGATCCCAAGCAATCTTTTTCATATTTAATTTCATTTATATATTTTTTAACAGAAATTATTGAAAATATAGTTTAGATTTATTCAAAATTTTCAATTTTTTTCTACTATCATGTTGTTTGAATAATTTTAAAAAATATTAAGATTGATTAAAAAATACGCACAATTAAACAATCAACATATTTTTTGATTGATTTGATTTTAAAAAAAAAATATATATATATATATATATATATATATATTTGACATTTCTAAATAATATTAGAATTTGCAGAATTAGAAGTTGAAATTGAAAATAAAACTTAAAATTCAAAATTGAAAAGATAAAAGAAACAACAAAAAATGAAAAAAAAAATGAAATTCTCCCATTCGAAAATACTAAAAAAAAAAAAAAGAAATAGCTAAACATAAAAGAGATTATTATGGTAAGATATTTTCTTTCTAAAACTATTTTTTTACTAAAATGACAAAATCTGAAATCAAATTTAGAATTTTCAAAATATTAAATTAAATATGTTTTCGAAAAGTTTGAAAATCTATCTATAGCAAATGAAAGTTTGAAAAGTAAACGGTTGAATTAAATGAATGCAGTAATTGCTGAGTACGTGGGGGCCGTGGGGCCTAGCTAAATTATTGTTTTTATTTGAAGAAAGGTTAATATCATATTTCATACCAAAATTAGGTCTTATTTGAGGTTGGGTACCCATAAACCATTCTTCATCATAAGTAGTCCCTAAGTTATTTAAAGGTAATCAAATTTGGTTCTCATCGTCTAAAAACCGTCAACTTGGACGGAAGTCCACCATTCTCTTGTGCGAAAATGCCCTAATTTCATCCCAAATATGCGGCTGCTCTCCTACTCAATCTCCATCTTTGCATTATCTTTCCTTTGGGAGAGTTTTAGGAATCCATCTGATACTATATTGCCTACTCAAACGATTGAAATTAATGAAACCCTAATTTCGCGAAAATCCCCAATTGATTTTTCTCTGGGGAGATTTTATGCTAGCATATGAACACCGCTGGGGATTTCATTTTCAACACGAAAAGCATGCCTTCAAATTCGAAATTTGACAGAGTATCATGGCAGCTTTACTTCTGATCCAAACACTTCGATTTCTGGTTATCGAGTGGTCTTTAGTAACCAAGCCTCCATTTTTGTTCTAAGGAGAAATTGCAAGCAACGACTTCGTAGTCCTCGTTCGATTCCCCCTCAATCGGAGAATTACTACCGAGCAACTCTCTATTTCCACAGGGTTTTCATACAGTACTATCATTCGAGGAGCTTCAAAGCATTCCAGAGTGGAGTGTTGTTAGATCTTGGTCTGATAACATCTGCTTCTACATTGATGGACAACATGTGTCGACTTGAGAATCAAAAACCCGTTTGCCAATGTCTGAAAGGCTCTTCCTTGGATGATCCAAGCAATTCCTATGTCGATTGTAAGCCCAACTTTGTTCAGAACTACCTTTAAGGTGAGAAGGGAGTTGAATTAGGGATGGCAATGGGTCGGGTTCAAACCTGAACCCGCCACAAACCCGGCCCATTCGGGATGGGTAAAAACCCGGTCAAATGGGTCCCGGGGCGGGGTTGGACCCGGTCAAACGGGTCTCCTCCGGGTCGGGTCCTAGTATTTGTAAAACCCGCCCCGTATAAAATATATATATAATTATTAATACCTTCAACTTCATGGGATTCATTTTACAAGCAAAGCTACTTCACAGGCCAAGTTTCCTATGCTGATGGATGACAGTGAAGAACATGCACCAGAATTGTTATTTCAAAATAGCTCCCATTCTCATTACAAAAAAAGTTGGAGGCTCTGCATGATCATATTCACAATATTAAATCATAAGAAACTAAAAATATAATTTGTAAGACAAGAGCTAAGCAATGAGTAGAACTAAAAATGTCTAGATATTAGCACCCAGAAAACTGATACAACATTCCAATAAATGGATATCGGAATGTTATCAAAAACTTATGCAACAGTATTAAACTTCTATTTGTACATATTAGTATGCATATATACCTTCAAACAAACGAAAAATAGGAAAAAAAAACATAAAAAAAAAAAAAAATTGTAGCGGGTCGGGACGAGTTTACCCGCCGGGTTCACGGGGTGGGTTGAAACGGGACGGGTCGGGTTTTTTGACCGACGGGGCGGGTCCCGGGTTTGAAATTTTTTTGGCGGGACGGTCCTGGGACAGACCAAACCCGTCCCAGACCCGCCCCGTTGCCATCCCTAAGTTGAATAGGAGTTATTGGAGATTGCTGATAGTGATTGTCCTTTTAATGATTACCAAGAAATTAGTTATGAAATATATATCTATATAAGTGTTCATTTTTAATTTTAAAGTGTTATTGAATTATGATCATTATTGGATTGTAATTTTGTTTTATATTGAATCAATATATATTAATTACTTCCCTTAATTATACACAAGTCCCACTTTTAAACCTTTGATTTTTTCAGTGGTGTTAGTTTTCTAGATAATTAAAATGAGTAAATTATATTTGTGTACAACTATATTTGTATTATTCAAGTATCCAATACTTAAGTATTATCATTTTAGTATCAAATCATTAATACGAATTTGTTAAAAAAATAATAAAAATTGGAAATAGAATATATGTTCACTATTGACTTTTTATCTATTGAAAGTGGATCCTCTTAATAAAATTTTTGTCTTCGTATTGTCAATAATTGACACATAAAGTCATAAATTACCATAAAATTAAGAATAAGACTCGAGAAACTTTGACTACGTCTTACATAAATTATCAAGAAAGCTAATTAAAAAAAAAAAAAAAAGACAGCAACATTGTCATAGAAAAACCAATTGAATGTAATGAGGAAGTTGTAGTGCATGAATCTGTTCCTTTGCATATTTCCTTGCATTTTGTTGGCATCTTGAATCTATTGGTCCACGTCGGAAGAGTCTTGACATGCGAGTATCAATGACTAATTTCTGTAGCACCACACAATTTTCCACTAGGTACTCCACTAATTCCACGTCATTCCCACGCCCAGCATACCCTTCTAACTTCACCACCACCTTAAGGTGCTGATGTGGACATCCCACAGCCTGGTTAATTTCTCTCTTTCTCCATGAAACTCTAACCCAATATAACTAGACACAAAACATAAAACAACATATCAATATTCTTATAAACATACAAGTTAGAAGAGAACAAGGAAACATAGGCTTTCAAACCTTAATCACAACTTCTTCTAGGTAAGGACATGCCTTTACTAAATAAGTAAGAGGCATAAGACTCTCATCATACAAATCATCCACACCAAAACTTCTAGGACCAACTTCTTCAATCTAGGCACCTCGGGCAACTCGATTATGTTAACATCCTGTAGTGCCATGTTGAAGAAGTTGAGCCTCAAAACCTCCAATTGGGAAATGCAATCAAGTAGAGGAGCTAATCCTTCTTTACTCCAACAATCTGCAAAAAGCTCGACGAGTATGGGTGCGTTCTCAAGTAAGACTGCAGACATTATTGTGGTTTTGAGTGAGGTGAGATTCGGGGCCGAAACCTCCACACATTTTAACCTATAGCAGTGATATATCGACAAGCGTTTTAAGGACAAACTAGAGACTTGAAGATTGGATATCCCAAAGCAGTCCTCAATGGTCAATTGCTCAAGCAAGGGGCAATTTCCCAGAAAGATCTCGATTACTTCTTCCGCCACCTCCACGGATATCAGAGACAATGACTTGAGGGATTTGAAATCGAAAAGTTTATGAGGAATACATAACACTTGAGGGAAGAGAAATGATTTGTCCCCAAATCTTATAATTTGACCATATTCTAAAAGATTCAATTCCAACCTCTCCACTTTTCTTGCAAAAGCAAATTCAAGCCACTTTGTAATTGTCTCTTGGGAAAAAGCATCAAAATCAAAGCGGATTCTGAATTCTTCTACACTTAGACCTTTGTGACCCAATTTACATATTTGCATCTCTCAGCATCGCGAATCTCGACTTGTTCATAAAGTTACTGACATCCTCAAAGGTGAGACACGTCGAGTATTTCCACAAGTTTTTCCAACGAGTCGAAAGGACACTGGTACGACCAGCTTCCTTCAACGGCATGTAATTCAGAATAACAACTAGAATGTCATCGGACAATCTACTTATCCGATCATCACCCACCTTTACAGACCGCTTCAAATATCGAAAAAAATCAATAAATACTTGGGAACATAGAATAACAATGAAGAATAATTTTATTGGGCAATTTTCTTTTCCGATCATTGCCCACCTTTACCAATTGCTTCAAATATCGAAAAATATTAATAAATACTTCCTTCAAAGGCAGGGAACATAGAATAACAAAAAACAAGAATTAGAATTTTATCCGACAATTTTCTTATTCAATCATTACCCACCTTCACAAATTGCTTCAAATATTGAAAAATATCAATAAATATTTCCTTCAAAGGTAGGAAACATAGAATAACAACAAACAAGAATTTAGAATTTTATCCGACAATTTTCTTATTCGATCATTACCCACCTTAAGAAATTGTTTCAAATATCGAAAAATATCAATAAATACTTCCTTCACAGGTAGGGAACATAGAATAAACAACAAACAAAAATTTTATCTGACAATTTTCTTATCTGATCATTGCCTGCCTTTACAAATTGCGTAAAATATCGATAAATATTTATTCAGGAACATAGAATAACAAGAGTTATTCTACTAATCCGATCATTACCCACCATTAAAAATTGGTTGAAATATCGATGATATCAATACATACAAATTAACATAAACGTCATAGTTAACTATCAACTAGAAACCTTTCCTTAAAATAAAAAAGTATTATAGAACATAATTATGAGGTCCCAGATTTGGCATGTGAAGTTAATTTTTGCCTCAAAACACACAATATATATACACATATAGCTTCCAAATAGTGAATTTTCATCGTTGAGTTTTCTAAGAAAAAAGAAAAAAAAGGCAGCAATTTTTTGTATTGAGAGCTCACCTTCTCTGGCTGAAAGTTGGAATCCAGATGGGCACGCTTCAGACCCATCAAAACACAATTTCTACACAAAAATAATTAATCCGGACTCAAAATTTTGAATTCCAGAATAATTATATAGATTTCAATGTTATTCATATTTACTAGGAGGTAATTTTAGTTTACCTAGAACACTTATTTTTCAAGGATTTTAGATTTATCCGTTTTAATATAGTACCTTACTCCTAGTATATATATTATTATTTTTAATTAGTTTTTTGTTTTATGAAATAAGAAAAGATGTTTTTTCCCAACTTATTATTATTATTTTCCAAATATTCTCAGAATATATTAGCTTTTCCAATTTTGGTGGAGATCTTACCAAAAGATGAACTGAGAAGATTTAAAGGATAAATACAAAGATGAGATCCGATCCGCATGAAAACTTATCCTTATAGAGAGGTGATAATTATATATGTATTGTTAATGTTTATCTTTTAATAAACATTTAATAACTTTTAATAAATTTAAAATTACACACACAAATAACAAACTAAAGAATAAAATAAATAAAGAATATTGTGATAATTGAACAACCAAGTCGTTGTAGTATAGTGGTAAGTATTCCCGCCTGTCACGCGGGTGACCCGGGTTCGATCCCCGGCAACGGCGCTTTTTTGTTTTTTTTCATTTTCTAATTTTTTGAGTCTTGTTTTGAAACTCCGTTCCTCTTCTTCTTCTCTGTTTCAACTACAATGTACATCACACCTTATTCATGTCGAAATCTTGACACATACATTTGTGAAAGTTTGAGAAATAATATGATGAATACAACGTCACCCCTTAAGGCCTTAATTATCTGTTTATAAAAATAAAAAAAAGTTCAACAAAAAATGAGTAAACCTTAAACTCCTCAAGCTTCACATGAGTGTTATGTCTTAACAGGGTTGAGTTCATCCCAAGCTTGAATCCATGTTTCCATGGCGTCCGCAAGCTTAACAAAATACGGGTCGACCTTTCCGAGCTTTTCTTCGACCTGTTTGGAGAGTTCAAGATAGCACTGCTGGACAGTTGTGGCATTCTTGGAAAGAGTGGTGTTTTGGAAGAATGGTATGATCTCTTCTTGCCAGAATATCCCTTTGTACTCTTTTTTCAGGTTCACAAATGGATTGCTTGCTTTGCTGTGCCATATATATGGCAGCCCTGTTTTCACTCCCAATCCTAGATGGTCACAAATCACCTGTCATGCAAATTAATAAGGTTGGATTCTTTTTTAGTCTTAGCTAGATTCATGTATTAAAGAGAGTGGTATAATAAAGGGATAAATGAGTCAAGTCAAGTCAGTAACTATCAGGCTCGAGCTCAAATTTGATTCTAAAACTCGAAGCTCGGCTCGATTTGAACTTGATTGAGCTTATCTTTTTAATGCTCAAGTTGGACTCAATAAATAACTCAATAAGCTCGAATTCGGTTCGGCTCTACCTTCAAAATATAATTATTAAAAAACTTAAATTCCTTAAAAAAAATTGAAAATGAAAATTTTAATGTAAAAAAATAAATTATTAAGAGTAAAATTGTAAATTTAGCATATATTTAGTTATGCTTGATTAGGCTCGCGAACTTGTCAAGCCGAGTATTAATATGGTTGGGCTCAGGATCGAAAGCTATTTGAGTAGTTTGAGCTCGAGCTCGACTCGAATATTTTCGAACAGAATTTGATTTTTTTTTTGAGTTGATCGTGAATAGCTCAGGAGTTGTATTTTCTGATTTAGATCTATATGATAGAGAGATACCTTGACACACCAGCCAGCCCACATATCATCATATCTGCCAATAGGCTGACCATCTCCCATGAGACCAAAATACATAGCTGGCCCAATTAGGTCCCTGTCAAATGCAAGATTCATCCCACACATTGGAAACAGTGTCCCCTTTGGTATTGTTATCACTGCATCCACATACCTACCATCCACATATAAATTAAAGAGATGCAAATACGAGATGAAACATCAAATGAAGACAGAGGTATGCATACTTGGTGTTTCTCTCTCGGGGCTTTACGAGCTGAGTTGGGGCATCATAATCAGGGATGTTCAACCAGAGGCCGTGGGAGACAGCGGTGGGCTTACCCTCGCGGAGGCTGAAAGGGTATCCGCGAACGAAATCGGTGCCTTCGCAGAAAGGATCATACAAGGTGTTGAAGAAGAGAGGGGTTGATGGGGTTAGTAGATTTTGTATGTGTTTATCCAGGGCATTTATTTGCTTCCCTGATGGGTCATTTGCAACCTGTATTTTTACACCATTAGTTGCTAACAAGTTTCCAATACATAACCAAACTATTTCTGCATGAGATCTTCTATTCCAAATCGTACACTAGTTTCTACTTGTTCAACTTTCACGCAACTTTATTTATTTCAGGATTATTCGTATCATTATCCTTGGAATCTAACATGTGAGCTTTGAGCTAACATTTATAAGGAATTTGATGGCCTTAGAATCAGTTTGATTCCTTTTATAATTTTGGATCTTTAATTCTTTAATTAGTTCAGGGTGTATTGATCAAATTAATATTATGTTTTTTATTTTTTTGACAAAACTCTAAAAGGTAACTTCTCACTTTCTATAAAAGAAGTGAGATCACGAAATTTTCCTATAATTTATAATAAAAGTATAGGTAGAAATATTTCAACTTCTTAAATGAACAAATTAATTAAGTTTTATAATTTCAAGATTCTAAATATAAAACTTGCACTATTTTATAAAAAAATATATTACATCTATCACCCTCGATGTATGGTTAAAATATCAAATTGACAACAAGATTTGTGAAAACTACAACTAAGCACTTTTCAAATATGAAAAAATAAAAACTCACACAACATTTCGTCCCAGTTCTATGGATAAATTGATTTGATTTCGCTCATTTATATCGATATCATATCCTATATTATCTTATTTTAATTTTTAAGAGAATCCTATTTGTGTTGAAAATTTGATCATTGAGTGAATCTATTGTTTTCACAAATCTCGATGTTTGCTTTGTAATTTGACCTTTCATCATAGTAGATGTGACTCAACCAAAACTAATACTCCATGCAATTAATATTCACACAAGTAGCATTCCACAAAGTACTTACAAAGCAATCATCATCAATGGTGTAAATATACTTCTTCTTAGAGATCATATATCCAAAGCATCGACAAGCAGAGTCCTTGAAGGAAATGCAAGAAGCCCTCTGACCAAGAATCTTGTTAATGTCGTTTCGATTGTAGAGCTCGTAATCGAATCCATCAGGAACCTTGATGGTCTTGGAGGGATCACCATCTTGCACTATGATGAGGTGGTATGGCTGGAAGAATGGCCTCCACATCTCCAAGAAATCCAGGTTTCGGATAGTCGGAATCACGATATCCAGCTCATCTTTCAGAGGGGGAGCGGCGGCGGACATGGCGGAGCACGGCGGAGTACTGGTGGTGGTGGATGAGACAATTAGTGCATGTGGTAATGCATGCAATGTGTATGTAGGTTAATATGAATTTAGGATATGGAAAATGGGTACGTGGTGGCACGTGCGTGATCGGCGGAATCGGCACGTGTGGCGCTGGAGTTTTGTATGGTTGCTGAATTGTTCAAAACTCTGATTTCTCATCTTCTTCACTATTGTTTTCCTTGTTTAGAATTTTTTTTAGTAAGTCTCTTGTGAGACCTCACGAAATTTTAATGCATTGCGTAAGACGGGTTAATCCACAACCCAATTACCCATCACTCAAACCCTACAATTCATATGTTGTTTGTGGTGATGGAACTCCGTCTCACGGAAACTATCTGTGAGACCGTCTCACATGAGTTTTTGTGTTTTTTTTTTCTATTTTGAAGAATAAAGTGGGGGTCCTTAAAATAAATAAAACTAATTTTAATTGGATAATCTAACTACATGATTAACAATTAATGTATCTATTTTAATTAATTTGTAGAATTCTATTCACTATGAATTCGACTGAGGGTCCAACTACGATTAGTAAATATATATATATATATATATATATATATATATATATATATATATATATATATCAATTGTTATCATCTTTTAAATGCTAACATATTGTATGTTCATAGAAATCTTTCACATGAAACTTGTTAACTGAATTACATCTTATTATTAGAATATAAATAATTTAATACAGTTACATCATAAGATTATTCTCTTCTATTAATAAGATTTTGGAATTGTGTCCGGTAGCTTCTACATTTCAGAATTCATTTTTCGATATATTTTATTAAATCATGTATCAAATTATATCCCTATAAAAATTCTAAATTTCACTGGCTGATGCGTCTCTATTTGTATATATTTTATCATCATAATTATCCTTGGTTATAGTCCATTTGTGTTTTAATTGATTTAATTATTATTGTTATTTGTAGGAATTGATTTTGGTGGACTTTGAAGAAAATTTGAGTTAAAGAGTGTATTTTGGGTTTAAGCTGTGATGTGGGCTTGGGAAAGAGATATCAATTAGGCCCAGCTGAGTTGATGGTGGAGGAATGTCCAAAAAGAGTTTTAATCCAATTAAACTCTTATTTTTGTAATAGATTTGCATATCTTTTTAGATTAATAGAGTTTTATTAGGAGTAGGAGATCTCAGATCAAAAGATATTATTTTATCGCGATATCTTCCAATACGCGATTTCTCTCTCCTAACTCTCTCTAGCGCATACACGCTAATTCTCTTAATCGTTCTTTTTCTTTTTCTTCTCTATTCTCAAGACGAATGTTGGATATTTTTATGGAGATGATTAATCAAAGCATGAGTGACTAATTTCCCTGATTCAAGGGTCGTTTAATTCGATTGCTATCACCGTGAGGTTCTGTGTTTGATTTTAATTCTTGTTTTAATTCAAGTATTTGTTGATTCATGATTTAATTCTATACAGTGATATATAATTTGGGTTGATCTGACAATTTGATTTGAATTATATATTGCTAATGCTATATATGAGTTCTCTTTTATATGTTGTTGGGATGTATGATTGATGAATGATTGGTACTTAGTAGCAATAGGTTGATTATGTTTTTGCTGAGATTGTGTAATTGTCTAATGAATTAACAGGACTAACGGAATCATAGGCTTAGTAATTGCAGCTATCTCGATTATTAGGTTCTAGGTTTCAGTTTAGGTTTAACTGTTTTCACAAGAGCTTAATGCGGTTGTTAATTAATTTGGATCGCGACCAACTTAGTTAATGACTAGATTTGATTGGATACTGGGTTTGATCAATTAAATTGGGAAAACATGGACTTCTCTACGGCTTCGTGTTTAGTCTAAGGTTAAATGCTTGAATGTGCAAGATGATGTTTGTAGCCTATGATCAGTGATCGATCGAATGTCGACACCCTTGAATCAGAGTTTCGTAAGATTTCTTATTCTCCTCTTTATTTTCATCATTTGTTGCTTGTCTTCCCTTATCTCTTTTTGTTTGCTTGCTTAGTTTAGTGTTAGTTTCATTAGGTTTATTGATAATCAAAAAAACCCCCATTTGGTTCGTTTGCACTCAAGAGAATTAATCCCTATTCCCTGTGGATCGACCCTACTTTCCATTATACTCGTACATTTGCTCATTCGGAGTAGGTTTTTATCTTTGTTGGTTTGATAACCAATCACTAGCCCCTTGGACCTAAAGTACGTGGCATGCAGTGACGAAGTCAGAAATTATGTTCGGGGGATCCAATACAGTGTGTAAAAATTCAAAATACGTATATGAACTATACATGTGTTTAGGTACCTTTTTCATTACTCAGTGAACATGTGTTAAACTTTGGATTATTAATATTCTTTTCACAAATTTGTATTAATTATTTGGATTAAAATGATAAAACTCAAATTGTTAGATATTTGAATAATACAAATATAGGTGATCAAAAATATAATTTACTCAATTCAATTATGTAGAAAACTCACACCACCAATATTCTATTATTATCATGAATTTGGTACCTAAAATGAGTAGAAAAAAAAAATCAAAGGTTGAATAACAATTTATTGCAAAGTGTGAAGATATGAAATTTGTATTAAAAAATTTCACAAATATATATATATAACTATTTTTACAATAAATATAATATATATAGTATAATTTTAAAAAAATTGAGGGAGGCCCACTTCCCCTTGGCCCTCATTTGGCTCTGTCGCTGATGATGTGGTGATTATTTTAGAATATAAGATGTAACATCAAGTGTAATAGAAGATCTCGTGTGATCATTTATACGTAAAATGGTATGAAGCCACAAATGATTGTGGTAATCTCTAACTTAGACATATATTTGTGGAAAATTTATAGTTTTAGTCATTTCTATTAGTTATGTCCTTTTATATTCTCAAAAATATATTTTTTTTTATATCCTTTTAGATTTAACGGAACGCATTAGGTCGTATGATCAGAATTTGATGTAAGATTGAAATAGAAAAGAAAATAAACGAAATATTATTGCATATTCTCATATACTTTTTATTCTCTACATAAATCCTTGCTTGAAGAAACAGGTATTACATTGCACCAATTATAATATATACATGAAGTTGAAAAGAGACTGAGCAACATACCACTAACTGCCAGTGGGTGGTATTGCTACATCTCAAAGACTCTACAAATCTTTCACTTTACACATTTCTTTTTCCACATTTAAATCACATCTCTCTAACAGACAAAGATTGGATTTTTGTCTATTACATAACACTATTACCTCAAACCAATCCCCATATTCACAAACTGCATCAAAACATGGGATTTCTTGTTGCTGCTTTCTTTCTTTCTATGCTCTTTTCCTATGCAGGTAAACCTCAATCTCTATTATGGTAGTTTGAATCAAATCTACACTTCATTTCGATTCTTATTGCTTCGTTTCTCGGTTTTTGGTTTTCCCTAGCTGCCTATGATCCTTTGGATCCCAATGGGAACCTAACAATCAAGTGGGATGTCATGTCTTGGACACCAGATGGCTATGTGGTGAGTTCTTGTTCTTGTTCATGATCATGGTTTTAACTAACTCGATAAACTAGTTTTCTTGAATCCTTCATTTCTTGTATAGGCCGTTGTGACTATGAACAACTTCCAAATGTATCGACACATCATGAACCCTGGGTGGACTGTGGGGTGGACGTGGGCGAAGAAAGAGGTCATATGGTCAATGGTTGGAGCTCAGACAACAGAGCAAGGTGATTGTTCGAAGTTCAAAGGTAACATCCCACATTCTTGTAAGAAAAACCCAACAGTGGTGGACTTGCTCCCTGGTGTTCCTTACAACCAGCAAATCAGTAACTGCTGTAAAGGCGGAGTCTTGGCTGCATGGGCCCAGGATCCCGGGGCTTCCGTTTCTCAGTTCCAGGTCAGCGTTGGCCAAGCCGGGACTTCAAACAAGACTGTGAAACTACCTAAGAATTTCACTCTTTTAGGCCCTGGACCAGGGTACACTTGTGGCCCTGCTAAGGTCGTCCCCCCGACTAATTTTCTCACCCCTGATCGTCGTAGGAAGACTCAGGCCCTCAGTAAGACTCGTGATTCTTGTTTTTTTTTTTTGTCTATCAAAGCTTTCAAGAATTTGATGAAATGGTTAGTTAATTTCAATTTTGGCCCTGTATGTAGGGGACTTTGCCATTTTTTTACAACCAAGTATCCGTTTTCCAATTTTAATCTTTTATGTTTGAGTAAATCTCTTATGAGACCGTCTCACGAAATTCTAATACATTGCGTGGGATGGATCAACTCACAACCCACTTACCCACCACTAAACCCTACAATTCACATGTTGTTTATGGATGATGAGGCTCCGTCTCACGGAAATTATCCGTGAGACCGTCTCACATGAGTTTTTGTGTTTATGTTTTAACTTTTTCCAATTTCAATTCATTTTGGTTGGAATTTTCAAATTTGCTGACGTGGCCGCCGAAAACTCTTACGTGTCCACCAAATTCCAGCAGCCACGTCAACAATTTTTTTGAAAATTCTTTAAAGAAAAGAAAACTGAAATTGGAAAAAAATAAAACATAAATGACCAAAATTGGAAAACAGATATTTAGTTGTCAAAAATTAGAAAATGTTTTACATACAAGACCAAAATTGAAACTAACCCAAATGGTTATATAGTTATAGATTTGATACCTTGATTTCTTGACAGTGACATGGAATGTGACATGCACATATTCTCAGTTTCTAGCCCAGAAGCACCCCGGCTGTTGCGTCTCCTTCTCGTCTTTCTACAATGAGACGATCACCCCTTGCCCTTCTTGCGCCTGTGGCTGCGAAAACAAGAACAAATGCATCAAGTAAGCACCCATTTTTTCTATCATATGAAACGGTTTAGTGTAGAGAAAAAAGACTAATGAGTGTACATATGAAGGAGTGATTCGAAGCTGCTGAGTGTGGTGGGAATAAACACTCCGAAAAAAGACAATTCGCCTCTCTTACAATGCACGCGCCACATGTGCCCTGTTCGGGTGCATTGGCACGTGAAGGTGAATTACAAGGACTATTGGAGAGTAAAGATCGCGATCACAAACTTCAACTACAGAATGAATTACACACAGTGGACTCTCGTTGTTCAGCACCCGAATCTCAACAACGTAACCCAAGTTTTCAGCTTCGACTACAAGCCCCTTCTTCCCTACGCCTCCATCAGTACGTTTCTAACACCAACTTAAACATAAGCTTACTTAAACATGAAGTATCAGATACTTACTTGGTGTGTATGCAGATGACACAGGGATGTTCCACGGCATGAAATTCTACAATGACCTGTTAATGGAAGCTGGACAGTTTGGCAATGTCCAATCGGAAGTACTTCTTCAGAAAGACGAGGACACGTTTAGCCTCAAACAAGGATGGGCGTTTCCCCGGAAAGTCTACTTCAATGGGGACGAGTGCATGCTTCCCCCGCCTGATTCTTACCCGTTTCTGCCTAACTCTGCTCGTTCGAGCATAGACTTATCGTCCATGTTCATGTTGCTATCTTCTGTAATTATTATTGTAATGTGGTGATGGGGTTTCCAAGTTTTCAGAGTATAGGAAGTTTTGAAGCCAATTCTTTATGATTATGGGAAAAAGTTCAATGAATTACATCACAATAATCTGTATCTATAGAATGTTCATATTCTCGTTACAATCCTATTAACTACTATATGAACAATAGTATAAAATCGAGCGAAAATTACAGTAAGCAGAAACCTTTTGTGCTCCTCAATGCTTAAACGAATGCAAAATGAAGTGTTGAAGTTGCCAACAGAGTGATGAGCAGCATTAGAAACGAAACGTTTAGGCGAAGACTGGCACTTGGTAGATATGGATATGCATCTGGAGATGGCATAACGCAGTTATCGCCATTGAAATAGATTCGTCTTGGAAAAGCCCAGCCCTTCTCGAACGTGAAAGTTGATTTGTCCTTTCTGAATAGAAGTTCCGACTGCACGTTTCCTAGAGGCCCGGCTTGTGATAGGAAATCATTGTAGAACTTTACGCCCCATAACATTGCAGTATCATCTGTTGAAACAGAATCGTTATTTAGTATTCATCTACAAGAGAATGACTCGAAAAGATTATGGGATAACTTACTTATGTCTTGGTATGGATTTAGTGGTTTGTAGTTGAAGCTGAATATCTGTGTCAAGTTGTCGAAGTTGGGGTGTTGGACAACTAAGTTCCAGAGGGTATAATTCATTCGATAATTGAAGTTGGTTATGCTGACTTTGACTCGCCAATAGTCCTTGTAGTTTTGCTTCACGTGCCAATGGATTCGGATGGGGCACATGTGGCTCGTGCATTGGACAAGAGGTGCCAAGCTGTTGGTCTTCCCTTTCTCTGAAACGACCGAAGCTAGGTATGGAGAATCCGGACTGCAATGAAGAAAAGACAATACTACCCCCAGTTAGTAAACAAGTTAATGAGAGGGAGAGGGAGAGAGTGGGAAATCACTTACTCAACACAGCTTCCTGGTTGAGTAATGTTATTTTGGCATCCACAAGTACAAGTCGGGCAGGGTACAATCGTGTCGTTGTAAAAGGACGAGAGCGAGACACAGCAAGAAGGCGTCTTTTGAGCAAGAAACTGTGAATATGTGCATGTAATATTCCATGTCACTGCAAGAAGAGAAACAATAAGGAACACTTCAAGAATATGGATATAAAACACTATTCTTTCTGTTTCATAATAAGTGTTGTTATGGAGTTTTTATCTTAGATTAAAGAACATAAAAATTGAACAATTATACCCATAACTAATCAAGGAATTTATGATTCAAGATTGGAAAGAGAATCAAAGTAATTCCATAAAAGGTATCATATTAAAACCCAAAATTTTTGCTAAGGAATATTAATAGAGATAATTTGGGAAATAAAATTGTATAAAAGTCTAAAATGACACCTAATATGAAACAAAATTTAGACTCCAGAGCAACACTTATTATGAAACGGAGAGAGTAGCATAAAACTTACTCATTGCTTGTGTGACTCTTCTTCCATCTTGTGTAACGTATTTAGTAGGTTTCACAATTTTTGCAGGTCCACAAGTATAGCCAGGACCGGGTGCTTTCAAAGTGAAGTTCTTAGGAACTCTTACGGTTTTGTTTGTCGTCCCAGAACCACCAACACTAACTTGGAACGAGCTGGCTGCATTAGACGGATCTTGGACCCATGAACTAATCACCCCTCCTTTGCAACAATTCGCAATCTGTTGATTATAAGGAGTTCCCGGTAACAAGTCAACGACAGTCGGATCTTTCTTACAGCAATGTGGGGAACCCGTTTTAAACTTGGAACAATCTCCTTGCTCTGTGGTTTGACCCCCCATCATGCTCCAAATCACCTCCTTCTTGGCCCAGGTCCAGCCCAGAGTCCAGCCCGGTGCTTGAATGTGCCGATATTGTTGGAAGTTGAACATTGTTACCACAGCCTAATTTCAGTAATCTCCCAAGTTAATATATTTGTTATGGCTACCAAAAAAAAGGCATCTTAAGTCAAAGAGATAACAAGAACAAGGCTAGGCCTAATGAGCACTATATGTAAGAAAAATTGAGTTTATTAGATCACTTACCACATAGCCATCGGGTGTCCAACTGATAACGTCCCATTTTATCGTGATATTTCCATTAGGATCAAGTGCATCATACGCCTCTGAAACGAAAGAAAAATTCAAAATCTAGCTTCTTATCATATGAAATTATAATTCAAAGCTTTCACCACAATCAAATCATAAACCATAATTAATTTGTCAATAGTTTTTTACTTGAATAACAATTTGGATGTCCTAACTTCTCAAATTACTTTCAAAATTTCGACAACTACATGTTCTACTAAAATGATGTATATCATTAGCATCCCCTCAAACGCTAATTCTTAGATACCAAAAAACACTAAATTTGAACTGAATAAATATCTTGGAAGACATTTGATAAATCATATAAACTGTCAATGTTTATTCTTTCCATCTTGAAAAACAAGACAGATGTAAACTCTGTGCCATTTAATTTCCATTTTTCTAATAAAAAGCATAATTGCTCCAACTAAATATAAATATTCATCTCAATAATCAATTCCCATCTCAATAAACATCTGATCAACACTTCTTGAAAATCAAAATAGACCCTTTTTTTCTCAATTTTCATGCTAAAAGCTCCAATTTTTCAGAAATGACAACAATCACATTAAATTTTACAGAAAAACAAAACCCAATTGACCAAATTCATAAGCAAGTAAAAATCAACAAATGTCACTTACTAAAACAAAAGGGAAAATGGGATTACCTGTTGAAGGAAAGGTGAAGCATGAGAGCAAGAACAGTAGCAAAATGGTGGAATTTGTGAAATTGAACAAGAGTTTCATTGCTTCTAATTAGTTGCAGTCTTGCTCTCAAGATCTGCAACTGAAATGTAGATGAGAGAGAAAGTGAAAGAGAGAGAGAGAGAGAAAGAACGCTGGCAAAGCTTGTTGAAGAAGAGCTTAACTGGACTTTAATAAAGTCTTGTATCCAGTAGTTAAACACTGAAAATTTAATTTATTTCCTGTCTTTTTCTCTCTTTTTTTATTTGATTAAATTTGTTCTCTGATTAATCTAAAATGGGTTGTTAGCTTGTTGATTTTTGTATATATGTTGATGATAATGACAGCCCAACTATAGGGCATGCAAGAAAAAAACCGGGAGGGGGGGGGGGGGGGGGTTGTAATTACAATTTGAGTATTTTAAGGTTGCATCATTGAGTAATTATAGATATTACATGTATGCACATTATATACTATATTATATTTAACTTAATATAAATTCTTATGGTTATTTTATGATACTCTTATAATGTGTGTATAGTGTATTGATATTTACAAATTGCATGTGATGATCATCATTTCTAACAAGATTACTTTTCTATACATAGATTTTAATATATTGTAATTTAAGTGGATTTAAAATACATATATTTCAAAATTAGATTCATTATGTTGCATTATGATATTATTAAAATTAATGTCATGCTTTTATAGGTAAAATTTAAATGTTACTTTCAAGTTTCGATCACATTTATTTGTTTTTTGATTAAAAAAACGAAGTGTAATCATATATTTTCATAAATCTATACAAGCTTAAGATTATAAATTTCTCAAATATATAAAGTTCAAGTCATGAGTTTCCTTGGTTCAAAAAACAAAAAAGTCAGTTTCCTAAAATAAAGTGTGAATGACTTGAGTTTTACATGTTAGAAGCTCGAGACAATGAATGTCAGGAGTCAATGACCCTCTAAAAATGTGTACTAAGACAAAATATACTCTCTCCGTCCCAAATTATTTGTCGTTTTAGCTTTTGAGATTTGTCCCAAATTATTTGACGTTATAGGAATTCAAGGCATATTTTCCCAATTTCTTCCAAATTTACCCTTATTTATTATTCCTTACTAAATGTTCTATTATTTCAAAGTAGGCATTGGAAATATGTATTACATTAATAAGGAGTATTACATTCAAATTATATGCTTCAAACTCTTCAAATTATATGTTGGAGTATATTGTAATCAATTTATTAATTACAGTTGTGGTTAAGGTAGTCAACCAACATATTAAATACAATACACAATTATTAGATTTAAATAGGGATAAATCAGTCTTTTTGTTGGTTTCCTTAATCTGCGTGAAAAGTGTTAAAACGACAAATAATTTGGGACGGAGGGAGTATTTTTAAAGAAATTAATTCATTAAGGATATTTTAATATTTTATCTAAATCACAAGAATTTTTTTTCTTCATTTTCTAAAAGGCACAAGAATTTATTTTAATAAGCTACTATTTCCAGCTTTTGTACAATTATTAAAAGGGTTAGAAAAACTCACATAGATATCTTTAATATGCATATTCAAACCACCATATCAATTAGATAATATATGCATCATTCAATTATTAATTTATCATCATATTATAAAATCATGATAGGACGGCACTAACCGACACAATCTTATTAAACATAATATTCAAAATATAAATCATCCCCCTTAAGAATAAATTAATAATTACACCTTAAAATTCTCCATATATTTTCCACTAAAATATCCTCCCAATAATTTATTTCATGAATAATGTAACCATTACAGAATTATAAAATTTAAAAAAAAAAAAAAAAAAAAAAACCAAGTAAATAAATCCTCATGATGGTCCTAGAACAAAAGTAAATCCTCATGATTCTTGTCTTCCGGGCACCGACATTTATACATTCAAACTATCTATAAATCATAAATGTGTGTGTGTGAGAGAGACAGAGAGATCAAAAGAAAAATAAGTGTGCGACTGTGTGTGAGAGAAAGTGGAGAGAGAAGGGTTGCCGACGGTGGATACGGTAAAGACATTCAAAAGTACATCTAATTAATTTGATAAGGTCCAAAAGCTTGTAGTTAAATAACGTGGGAATTTTGTCTTCCTAAAATAAATTTAATTATTTATTAATAAATTGTTAATTTAAGCTTTTACCACTGTCGGTGCAGATTTCAACGTAGAGAAACAACTGGCAAATTAATATGGCGTGGGGTCTTCTTTTCCTTATGACACTCATTTTTAATTAATTAATATTATATATATACTTCTTGAAATATATACTAATATATACATATGAAAAAATAAATTCATAATTGATCTAAAAAATTAAATTCATAAGAGATAGTACCAATTTTTTTTTTTATTATAATAGAGATTAAGACGCCGAATCTTTTGCGTCCTTATTTTCACTCTTTCTTTCTATTTATGAAAAAGTTTGAACCGTAAAAAATAAAATAAAATTCATCTCCTTCATATTTATCAATGTATATCATGAATTATTAACATTATCAACTTATTGGTTGTGGTGGATGAAATATTGAAATGCTATACTTGATACAATTTTAAGAAGATTTTTGACTGTAGTATTATTGACAAATATAACTATATTTTCAATGTCAAGTGTGTTCATATACGAGTATTACTAATCAATCTGGATTCAATCTTTAAATATTACAAAATGATCATAAATGTCATATTTTACTGCACAAGACACGTCATAAATATACTAATAACATTATGTTATATATGTAGGTGTAGCAAACACTAATAAAATATAACATGAAATATAATATTAATTTACTATAAATAATCCAAATTATACTGGAAAGTGTATGTGTGAATTGTGATGCGGGCAAGATATAAGTATCAACTAAAATCAAATAATGTATTTTCAATAAAATATTAAGAATTAATTATATAAAAAACCACGAACTTATGGTCTAGTTTCAATTGCAACATGATTTTTTTCCTATAACACCAAAAACATTTAATTTAACATTTGTTTTAATTCGGGACATGTTTAGGTTTTTCAAGCTTCAATTGCTAATTTAGAGTCCGAAATATAATTTGAAACTTAATCATCATCCTAATAATCAACACACATAGAATTTAAAAAAAAAAAAAAAGACTAATAATATAAATTAAAAATTAAAAAGAAAAGAAAAGAAAAAAGATAAAAAAGAAAAAAAAAAAAAAAAAAAGGAAAAATAAATTTTGTGAACAGAGACGTCTTCTTCCACACCTCCCCTGCATCTTCTTTCTCTCCCACCCTCTCATCACTGCAACTCCTCCCCTCTTGTTGTCGTCTTTCTTCTCTCGTCTCATTGCCGCCACCTTCCCCTTCCCCCTCTCTCACCATCGTCACCTTTCAAAATCAAGTCCCAAAATTAAAATCAAAATTTCGAAAACAAATATAAGAGTTAAAAGTCTAAAACTAAATGAAAATTACAAATAAAAACATTTTTTGAAAGCTTATATGATGGGGACAAAACCCCTAAGTAAATTCGTGAAACTGTAAACTAAAACTTGAAATCAAGAAAATGGGATTTGCTTTGGACAATCAAATGAATTTTGCTCGATTTGACTCAAAATCGAACAAATTTATGTAAATTGACAGGTATAAGTTTGGTCTTAAGTAGAAGATCATTTTGATATAAATTTCGTGTATTTTTGTTGAGAAATGAAAGAAATCGAATTTGAAAGTTTAGTGGCCAACAATGGAGTTTTCCGGCGAGAGATGACAGTGAGTAATAAGATTTTTGTGGATTCAAGGCTTGTTTTTCTTGAATTTTTGATGGGAAAATGATTACTGAATTATTGGGATTTATTTTGTAAAGTTTGGTAAAAGATGAATTTTTTTTTGGTATTTTACGGTAGAGGTCTCGGGTAGTCAATCGACGGCGAACAGCTCTGACAGTTGTTGGAAGAGATGGAGCAATTAATTTTTTTTTCCATTTTCTTTTTCAATTTGTTTTTTTGTTTTCTTTTTCTTTTTTAATTTCAGGTGAGTGATGACTGGACGATAATTGAGCTCCAATTTACATTTCTGGCTCTACATCAACATTTGGGGCCCAAACATATCTCTAATTAAAATTAAGTGTTAAATTATGTGTTTTTCATGTTATAGTTAAAAATTCATGTTGTAATTGTGAAATTATACCTTAAGTTCATGATTTTTTTTGTAATTAACTCAAATATTAATTCACAATGAATATTTATTCTGGATTATTGGGCTCTCAGATAAGTCCCGTCCATTAAAGCCCAAATTAAGTAAACTATATACAATCTATAATCCTTAACACCCAGTATTATTTCAAAAATTCAAACTATAGTTTGTCCCACTTCATTACATTTATTTGTTATCCTTGTCATTACAAATCAATTATTTGGCGTCTCTTGTCATAAAAATTATCATTCGGTCAAAGGAAAATTGAAAAAATATTGACTTTTAAAACTAGTTTTAATTGAGTCAAATATGAGTTTAACTTTAATAATATGAGTATTTTATAATTTTATACACTTGTATTATCCTCATTTTATTTACCGCTCGACACAATTTTTACTATTAGAAATGTGTCTGAACTTATTTGATTTGATTTTCATCCTACTATTAGAATGTGTTTGAACTTATTTGATTTGAAATGATAAAGGGGGTGTTTGCAAAAAATTGTATGGTTGAGAAAGTGATTAAATTTAGTGATTATGGAGAAATAACTTACTAGCAAAAGTAGATTGTGTTTGCAAAATAATTAAATTGGAATAAAAAAATGATATTTTTTTAAAATTTAATTGAGAATTTATCAAAACAACCCCCAGCCCGCTTCTAGATTATAGATTCTAGTAGATTTTATAATTTGTTAGAAGATAATTAAAACACTAAAAACTGATTCACAAAACTTAAATAAGTGATGAAAAACTGTCAAAATTTCTTCCAAACACCCCCCAAAGAGTTGGTCTCTAATATCACATCAACTCTATTATATGATTGATTTGATTTTCAATCCTACAAACAACTCTATTTCTTCCTAATACATCATATTTCTAAATGTATTAAAATTCTTATCCCAGAGGGCGTAGAATATTGGTTGGGCCATAACTAACTCAAGCAGCCTGTTTCAGGACTCCACGGCCCAGAAATCTAAGGCCCATAAAACCAAGGCCCAATTACTATTCCTGGCTTGACTTTGACTCCAAAGTTATTGAAATATTCCTAGTTTTCGTGTTCCAATCTCCAATTTTGTTATGTAGAATTCTTTTTTGGGAGTCAATTGTAAATTTATCGCATTCATAATATAATGTTACTTTTTATTTTTATTTTATTTTAGTGAGTGAAATTTTCTAGCCATTTACACTATGAACTAAATCACACAGACAAAAAGTAAAAAAATAAAAAATAAACTAGGTATTGGAAACAAATTGATATTTCATAGATATGGAGTTGTGAAATGTAGTATTGTCTTTCTTAATTTTTTGTTTTATTGGATTGCCCTTGAAAACAAATTTATATTTTATATTATAGATTATGTATCATGCATAATTTCGTGACTTATGCAGCATAATTAACGAGGCTACGAGTGTTTAATTTTATTAGTCTAAAAAAGAAATGGTGGAAAATAATGAGATATTTTATATATGAGTGCTAGGATCAACTTGAGGGGTTGAATCTTATAAGCTTTATGGACTTATTCTCTCTCACTTTAGTGTAATCAACTAATGGCTATCATCATTTACATATCAAATATATGAAAAATATAAATAATAAAGTTATATGAATTAACTTGATACCTTGAATTTCGAGATTAAGACAAACTATGAAGTCAACTCGAAACAAATTCAATTAAGAAGAATGTAGGGTATATGTCAAAAACAAGCTGTTGATTTAATCCTATCTACTTGGTGGGTGTTTGGTCGTTCATTTTAGATTTTTTCAGAATATTAAGTTGTTATATTTTATATGATGTTTTTAAAAGTTTATAAAATGTTAGATATATGAAAAAATAAATGATTGAAGTGTTCGGATAAAATAAGATAATGTATTTTATATAATTTTAGTAATGAACATTTGAATAATTTAGATCATAAAATTTGTAAAATTTCATCAAAAATCAGGATTTTAGTTTATAAATAAGATGATGTTTTCTTACCCATTATAAAAACAATTTATAAATTCTAAATTTTGAAATGAATTAATTTTTTTTAAATTTTTTTTAAGGACTTATAAGATAAACATTAAACACCTCTCAATTATTATCATTCAAATTCTATATGTATCATTAACAATCAAGTTTTCAAGTTTCAATATAATGATTCAAATTTGATAAAAATTTAAAAATGATTCGACTCAAGCATTGTATTAAAAAAAATATATACACATCATCATATCAAATTTTATATATGTGTGTATACACACACACACACATTATGCATCTATCGATTTTTAATACAAATAAAGAATTAATATAAAAAATTAGTATAACTAATCGAGAAAAATAACGGCACAGTTATATATGCGCGTTGCAGAGGATCGGAGCCGGCCCAACTTCCAAAACCGGTTTTTGGAGCAAACCTCCTTTCTTCACAAGAAACCTATTTTCCATCTTTATTTCTTCAGAAATTTCAGCTCACTAAAGAATTTGTTGAATCTTCTTTCTTTACTTTGGAAATGGTGACCTTGTATGAAAGTTAGGGTTTCTTCAAGATTTTTCTTCTGTTCTGCATTCCATGGATCCTGGGGGAACTCGTAGTCGTAGGCAATCGTTCGGTCAGACTGAGATTAATTGGGACAAGTAAGTTTCCTTAATCAGATTTTATTTTCGTCTTATTGAATTAATTTGGATGATTTTGAAGTTAATTTGTTGAGATTGGTGTTTCTGACGGTATAGTTGAATATGCGAAGGGGAAATGCTTCTTAAATTAGATTCACAATTGCATGACATGATATAATTTAGTCTTCTTACCGTGGAATTATCTAGTTTGAAGTTCCATTGTTGCTTTTTCTGTATTTGAAATTTGAAATTCGAGCGGGTACTATTACTGTTTCAGATGAATTTCTACATCGGAGATGAAATATATTTTCTGTTTTTGCATTTTGTTTATCCATACTTTACATATCATTCTTATTCTTTTGTTTATTCAAACAAGAGGAATGAATGGAAGGAATTTGTGTTATTAGATTATATCGAAAAGAAAGTGTGTTATTGGAATCTTGAAAAATGGATCATTAGAAAATTTTCTGTTTGTATTTTTGAGCGATTCTTTCAAGATATTGTTTGAACACCTGAATAATGATGCTGCTAAATACCATTAACTTGTATAGTTTCTTATTGACTGTCACAAGAATCTGGCATGCATGAAGAACTGCCTTTATGATGCCATATTTGAAGATTTTAACCAATTAGTTAGTTGCCTGTTTCATGTGGCTGGGTTGTTACAAACATTTGAAAATATCATCGAGTTTTCTATTGATATGTCATTTTGAATTTGTTTTAGTTTATTCATGTTATTGTTTCTCTGTAGGCTTGACAAAACTAAATTCTACGTTGTTGGAGCTGGAATTTTCAGTGGAATTACAGTAGCACTTTATCCAATTTCAGTTGTGAAAACCAGGTTACAAGTTACGTCACATGACTCAATCGAAAAAAGCGCTATTTCTGTCATCAAAGGCCTGCTGAAAACCGATGGGCTTCCTGGTTTGTATAAAGGTTTCGGCACTGTCATCACAGGAGCAATACCTACCAGAATTTTATTTCTCACAGCTTTAGAGACAACGAAAGTAGCTGCATTCAAGATGGTTGAACCTTTGAAACTGTCAGAGCCAACACAGGCTGCTATAGCAAATGGTGTTGCTGGCATGTTCGCATCTCTTTGTTCACAAGCTGTATTTGTTCCAGTTGATGTGGTAGGCTTCACATATTTTCATCTGGATTTATTCTGTTCATTGGAATTCTGTAGAGGATTTACTTTTGAATTTATATGTCTAATATCGATGAGGAACTCCACGAAGGTTCAATTCGTGTATAAGTTTATTGAACATATGTTGCAAATGGAAATGGATTGCCATACAATTACAGAACAAATCAGATATCTACTATACTTATAAAGTCCTTTTTTCTTTTAAATTGCGAACACTTAAACTAAATAACTAATTTTCTGAAAAGGTAAGTCAAAGGTTAATGGTGCAAGGATATTCAGGCTATGCAACCTATACTGGGGGATTGGATGTTATTCGTAAGGTTGTAAAGGCTGATGGGATTCGTGGATTATATAGAGGATTTGGTCTCTCTGTTCTCACCTATTCTCCATCCAGTGCTGTCTGGTGGGCAAGCTATGGTGCAAGCCAACGCTTTATTTGGAGGTATTGCACTAAAACTATGCGTTTCTGATTTTATATGCTGGGAATAGATCTTAAATTAGTCTCTTTGTTATTTTGTCAAATTCCTCCTTTTTAATGCTACATCACTTTAGGTGGTTATCATGTAATCTTGTATGGATACTGCAGTCGGATGTAGTGACTAAACGTCTTACTCCTACATGATACAAGTTTCAAGTAGTGACACTTCTTTTGCTGGTTTTTATGTATTTTTTCTTCATTTTTCCATTTCCCAAAATAAAGACTCGTGCAAAATTCATCCAGGAATCAGGAATGTAACATCTGTAGCAGATATGATCTTTAGGAAATAGCAAACTATCTTTTGACGGGTTGGTATGGAAACAATACATGCATTCAGGAGCAATGGGCCGGTAAATAATAACATTTTATTCTCCACAATGAGTGGTAGATATTCTGGTGCTAGTGATCAAAAGGATCATGGAAAATCTAATGCAAAAGAATCAATTTCTGCATACTCTGTTTCCCCTTTTTTTTTTTTCTTTTTTTTTTTGCAAAAACCATCTCTTAAATATAATCTTTTATTAACTCTCATTGTAGTTAAGAAATTTACATGTGTGAAAAATTACTAAAACTTCCCATTATTTTAGATGCTTTCTTCTGATTGCTTAACACAGTCTAACCTTGGGGGTGATGGTAAGGATTCTTGGGATGATCCTGAATTTATTCTGTTGTTTATCTTTTGTGCGAATATTGTCAACTAGCACAATACACTTGTTAAATATCTTCAAGCACTACTCCCCTAAGCCCTTCTTTGTGATTTATCATCAATGAGCAGTCTAACAAGAAGATCAAGCCTTCAATTCTATTTCTTTAGCATATGCTCTCTGGCTCATGGTGTACATGAGCCATCTTTCAATATTTCTAAATTGAAGGTTTTATTTCTAAATTGCGAGTCTACATTTTTTCGTTCTTTATGCTTTTGGCAGACACCTGGATGATGGCAGTGCACCTCCAACTGAAAGGAAAATTATGTTGGTTCAAGGTGCTGGAGGAATTTTTGCTGGTGCCACTGCATCTTCTGTAACAACTCCACTGGACACTATTAAAACCCGCCTACAGGTAACACTATCTCTATTATTCTATGATATTGGTTGTATAGTTTTTCCTATTTTTGATGGATCAACACTATGGTTCAATTTGCTATTGTTGTAAAAAAAAAAGTTAGAAGGAGAATTGGAATTAATAAATCATCAGAAGACAGATGTCATACCTTGTTAGAGACAAGATTACCAACTGTAGTCTGTATAGGCACCTCTTTGATCAAGAATGTTCTATCACTTCTTTATGAGAATAACATGTATACTTTATAGTTATTTAAATGCTCAGATTTCCTCCTTTTTTTGATGGGAGGGGAGGGGAGGGGAGGATGGGGTGAGATCGTCAACTGGTTTAAGAAGGGAGAAAGGACAACTACCAAATTAGAAACCTGTGTTAATTTTTAGGCTTATAACAAAGCATTTCTATATTTATTGTTTGGTTTAATTTAATCTTTATATTTCTATACAATGCAGGTGATGAAGCATGAAATAAGACCCAGTGCAAGGGAAGTAGTCAAAAGTTTGATTGCTAATGATGGGTGGACTGGCTTTTACAGAGGACTGGGCCCAAGATTTTTCAGCATGTCAGCATGGGGAACCTCAATGATCTTGGCTTATGAATATCTAAGTAAGTTTCCTTCTTTCTCACTTCATCTTCACTCCTATTATATTTATCATTTTTATCCATTGCCCTCTTGTGAATGGCGATAAAAGTTCTGAAGTCTGTCAACTAGAGAAATATTTTGCTGAGCTTGTAACTACTTGCAGTTATATGTGTGCTTTCTCTCTCGTTTGTTTTTTCTGCAAGGGTTGGGGTGGGTGGGTTGGGTGGCTAAATATCTTGTTGAGGATTAATTAGTATAATGCTTAGAAGTTTGGTAGATTTGTTGCTTAAAAGGACATCGCTCTCCATGGTCATCCATTAATTTGTTAGTTTTCTGCTTATGTGTTGCATCATCCATTAAAAGGATTGCATCATTAATTAGTTAGAGTTAAATCGTACAGCTGAAGTTTTTGTGCTGAAATGAAATCTATGATTATCCAAATTGCTCGAAGTAGTGGGATGTCCCTCTATATCAGAAGTTTCAGTGAAATTACCTTGGGGGTAGGGAATTCTATCTATGCCTGGAAGATGATTAGCTTAGACAAAGAAGTGGCCTAATAGGTTATCACACTTTGACTCCCACTACAGCTAATAGGCAGAGACTGCTATTACAAATTAAGTGGCCTAATAGGTTACCATTGTTCTAGTTTTATTTTACATATTTCAAATGATGTTGCTTGTTCATAATCAACTTCGCTACTATGAAACAAAACCCTAGAGATATGCTTGGAGGGACGAGTAGCAAAAGTTCCATTATTCATTGCTTCTAATTGTATGTTCTACAAATTTGTGTAATGTCTATTTCGTCTTTGTGGGACACTGAAATCAGCTGACAGCATTTGTTCTCTGCTGATCTTCGAGCTCCAACTAATGCACTCGACGTGTTTTCCTATATGCAGAGCGTGTGTGTGCAAAAGCTGATTAGGCTCTTCGATAATGTCAGTTACTTTTTCCAGTACGTGACCATGACTGTTTTCATGTAGACCTGTCCGTACAAAAGATACAGTAGAAATGTTTGTACTGCTGATGAACAAGATAATTGAAAATCGTAGCCTCCTATTAAGGCTGAGAAAAGTCGTTCGGATAGAAAGATTATTTTACCAAATAACTAGAAAGATTGATGCCTCAATTCTTTTCAACTGGATACTTGATTCTTTAGTTGTCAAAATTGAAGAAATCTCAGAATGTAACGTTGATTATATTCTACATTTTTGTATGCTACCCAACATGCATTGCCAGCATCACGCACTCTTGATCCTTAAATATAGGTTGTAATTGTTTCCTGCACTTCTGATTTTTTTACTTAACATTTGATCTTCGTATTTTGAATAATTTTTGAAAATGTTTCGTCAATTTTGATTTGTAAACATTATGTACTGATTACCTTCATTTGGGTTGCTATACTTGTGAATTGTGAATTTGTACATAAGAACAAATTTTAATGTTTGCAAATAAAAGTATAAATATCCAATTACGAAAGAATGAAAAGCATGAATTCAAACATATATTTTTCCTTAAAATATGGGTATTTTTCTATTTGTTCATAAGAATTAAGGACAATCTAAAACGCGAGGCCACTGTTATTTCAAAGGTCGTAGCTGAGCAAAAAAAAATTATTTGAAAAATAAAAAGTACGTGTGTGTGTGTGTGCAATTGGCATGAAGAAAACAACCAAATTAAAAGGAGAAATCAACTGAATCTGTGTTTGAAATATAGAAGAGGGTGAAAGCCTAGATATAGCCTGGTAATAACCAGATGCTATTTAACATGATTTATCAAAGATGCAGACATGTGTCTCATTACAAACAGCAAAAATGGTGTACTCAAGCACCGGTAAACAAGAATTCCTGAAATCAACCTTACTCAACAATTTCCGACTCATCTTTATCACTATAATCATCCTCATCGTTCCTGTCTGCACACTCTTCAAGTGGTTGAATAGTAAATATTTCACCAACGTTGCTCTCATCATCGGATGTACCTTTACCTGAGCCATTGGATTTTCCTTTGTTCATCTGTCACACAGACATAGAGTTAGCTCTGCACTTCAGAAGAAAATGCTCACCAGAATTATGTAATTACAAGATTGAAAGTCGAGACTTGAAGCAAGCACCAACTGAATAATATGGGTAGTATCTAAGTAACTAGAATCTCAAATCCCTCATTCTACATGCACAACATGTGCAGATTGCATTAGATTTTCAACAGTAATTTAGTACATGCACCCTAAACCTCCTCCCAACCTACTCATGTACATGTTATTTTTGGATTGAAAAAAAAAAAAGGTCATGCAAAAAATGAGGTAGGCTTAAATAATACACAATGCATATTTAACAGCAGCGGATGCAGCATAGGTATTTCACTAAATTCCACGGTAGGCATCCTCACTCTCTCTCCAAAGTTGTAACTATGAGCTCGCCTCTACAAGACATCTGATCATGGTCGAATCCTTGCTGCACCTATGTACATTCTTTATGTGTCTAGGTCCACAAGTGCACTATTTGAGAAAGAACAAAACACATTCGTCTAATGCATATTTTAGAAACTTCATAAGATTACCAATCTACAATCTGTGCTAGCAAAATATTGAAAATGAAAGAAACAGATGTATAGACTAAAATTTGAGACGAAAAAAAGTGTAGAAAAAACTTACAGCTCTCAGCAAAGTTCTCCTGTCCCTCTCTCGAGCATTCTTGATTGCCTGAAGCAACAAAGTTATTTGATAAGGTTATAAGCCAATACACAATAATGATGTACACTCAACAATTGATTTAAGTATTAACAGACACATCTTATATGAAAAGGAAGACTATGATGAAAATTTGAAAATTTAAGAAGACTAAGATGAGAATTATAAAACAGAAACCTCTTCCAACGCCTTCTGCTCAGCTTCTACTTCTGTAATATCTCTGAAAAAAAAAAAAAAAAACAGAAGAACTTTCATGAATGTACTGAACCATATACTTTGAATATCACAAACTATGTAAAATATCTAGTCCACCTAAGTTTTCTCACTAGGATTTCCAGTCAATTTCGCATCAATCATAAGGAAGTTAATCACAAAAGGGGGAAAATTTATACCTTCCAATTATCTTCTCAACACGGCATGAACATTTGGCACATATATTATGCTCCTTAGCACACCCTACAAGCAATATAATCATCCAAAATCAATTTAAGAAACACCCAAAATAAATAAAAAAATCTTTGCTGAATTACATTTTCCTAATACTAAAAATCAAGCTAACCAGTGCAGACATTGTGATAAGCTTGTCGAACATTTCTCTTTGAACACCGCTGACTGTAAATGATTTTTCAAACATAAACTCAATAAACACAAACATTTGATTTTTTTTAATTTTTTTTAAAACTCGAAAAAAAAAGGAAAAAAATTACCATTTAGCAGGTTCAATAAGGGTCTTATATTTGCCGTATTTTCGTTTCCAATCAATCTGATTTTTACAGCGAGCGCAAACTCCAGTCACCTCAGAAAAGGGCCTCAATTTCCCTCCTACTTCCTGCCATCATACAAGTATACATACACATAGAAATAAATATACAGAAACGCGATGCAAATTGAGTAGAAGAAATTATATGAGGAGAAATTGATAGAAGAAAGGTACGGTGGGGTTGATAGTGACGCCGGAGTGAGGTTTCCAGGCGAATTTATTCTGGTGCTTCGGTGGCCCTTTACGGCTGCTCATCTTCGCTGACCTACCCAACGCCGCCGCTAAGCTTGGGGTTTGATTTAATGTAGTTCGTTTTTCATTTCTCATTAAATAGAGGAATTATTTATTTATATACTTTATATGGTTATGTTTGTGTTTGATATACTTATGGGTGCGGCTATCCGCACCCCACAAAATGCTAAACACACCTCAGAGGTGTGTTTAGCATTTTGTGGGGGGACACCTCAGAGGTGTGTTTAGCATTTTGTGGGGGGAGGTGTGTTTAGCATTTTGTGGGGTGCGGATAGCCGCACCCTATACTTATTTATCTTTTAGGGTGAGACTAAAGTCATCACATCAATTTCTAAGGATATTCCACTTTAAAAAATAAAAAATACCAATATTACCCTTAGGATTAGTGCAACTATCTCCGTTCGGTCATTATGACCGAACGCGCTTCTATATGTTCGGTTATGGTGGCCGAACAGCTCACCTGTCACCCATCCCCTCTCGTCGTGCACGCACACCGCGCCCTCGTCCTCATTCGCGCGCCCAACGGACGCCTATCTTCACCTGTCCGCACGTGCACAGTTCTCCCATCACCCGTCATGCGCGCGCGACGACGGGTGACCGCGGTCGGGTTTGATTGATTTTTTTGCCTTTTTTTTATGTTAATTTTTTTTTTAAGAATGTAATGCCAACATAATAACAAATATTCTACAGATTTGTTAAATGTGTGAAAATCATAGGAAAAAATGTAAAAAAACGATTGAACTCGAGAGTTTCATTCGGCCTGGTTGACCGAACACATAGAAAAGTGTTCGGCCACCATGGCTGAACATATAGAAGCACATTCGGTCATAATGACCGAGCGGAACTAGTTGAACAAATCCTAAGGGTAAAATTGATTTTTTTTTTTTTTAAGTGGGGTGCCCTTAGAAGTTGATGTGGTGTCTTTAGTCTCACCTATCTTTTATATATCCCTTTACTTCAAATATATATATATATAGTATACAATAATGATAAGGAACCTATCGTACCGAAGCTTCTCTGTGATAACAATAGTGCCGTATTTCTTAGTCAAAACCCAGTTGCACATAAAAAGGCGAAACATATTGATATCGACTACCATTTTGTCCGAGAGCTTGTTTCTTTGGGGAAGATCGACACCAACTTTGTCCCCTCTGAACTTCAAGTGGCGGATATATTTACAAAGAGTCTTGCAAGACCTCTCTTTGAACTCTTTCGATCCAAGCTTCGAGTTGGCCCGCTACCCACATCTTGCTTAGGGGGATAATAGCAAGAGATAATTATTGCTTAATTATAGAGATCTTCATTTATTTGTTACCTTGTATATAGATTGTGTATATCTTTATTTTACTTGGTCAAAAAAAAAAAAGTTTCTTATGGAGTCAATCTGGTTTACGTGCCAACACACAAGTTGCGTGATATTTTACTTAGCGTGATATTCTTTTTTACGTAATTTATTATTTTTTTCTTTTCATATGCTTATATTTCTTTTTTCTGTTTCTACGCACGTAAATTTTTTTTGTTTTTTTACGCTTATATTTCTTTTTTGTACTCACGTAATTTTTTTTTATTTTTTTTATTTTTTACATACACAATTTTTTTTTTTTACATACTATCATTCTTTGTTATCTTATTCCATTTTTAAATAAACTTTTTTTCTTATTCATCTCAATTTCTTTCTTATTCTATACCATTCTTTCTTATTTTATCCCATTTTTAGATAAAAATTTTTATTCATGTCAACTTTTTCCTATTCTATATCATTCTTTAATTTTATTTTTTTTCAAATTCATCTCATTTTGTCTTATTAAATTTTCTTATTTTATATCATTCTTTAAATATATATATATTTTTTCAAACTCATTTCTGTCTTAGTAAATTGTCAATTTCTTTTCTTTTCTTTTAATTGCCATTAATATTAATAGTACTTCAAACTCATGTCATTATATCTCAGTAAATTGTTAAATTTTTTTTTCTCTTTTAGTTGTCATTAATATCAATAATACTTGAAAACATATTTGTTAAGACATATTTTTCATTAATTGTACATAAATTTAGAATTTGTCTAAAAGTTTCATGTATTTCTACATCTTTATGAGTAATCTCAACCATCTATTTTTTAATTGTAGATAAGTTTCATGTATCGTGATATTTATCGAGTAATCTCAACCACCTATTTTTTAATCTATTTTTTAATTGTAGGCGCGATATTTATTTTTTTAATTATAGATAAATTTTATCATTTATTTTTTTAATTGTAGATAAGTTTCATGTATGTGATATTTATCGAGTAATAATAAATGAGATGATCATGTTAGTGAAGATGAAGATGATTATATTGAAGATGAGGATGACTATATTTCTGTTGGATGATGTTAGTGGAGATGGGAATTACTTTGCAACAGGTAGTGTTTTGCTAACGATTTTTCTATTACCACAATTCTTCTTTTTTACAAACTGTTTTTTTATTATAACATTTTTTTTCTTTTTTAATAATTAATATTCACGAATTTTTTATAGGTTCTAACAACATTACACAAGTAAGGAGTATTTTCTAATTTTTAAATAGACAATTAAGTTATGTAGAATTCATTATGGTTTGTTTTTTGTTTTTCCTTTATTTATTTTGACATTTGATAGGTTTATTTTTATTTATGCAAGAACAACCGATAACAATGTTTGGATTCAAATCATTTATAAATATTCTGGTCACCTTCTTATACATTGTGAGTATTAGAATTAAAAAATAGATGGTTGAGATTACTCCATAAAAATTTTATAAGAACTTTTAAATAATTTTTTAGACAAGTTCTAAACTTATCTACAATTTCAAAAAATAGATGGTTGAGATTACTCATCAAAATCTACAAGTATATGAAACTTTTACACAATTTCTAATCTTAGGTACAATTAAAGAAAAATATTTCCAAAGTACTATTGATATTAATGGCAACTAAAAGAGAAGAAAAGAAATTGACAATTTATTGAGAAAGAATGAGATGAGTTTGAAAAAAAAAATATTTAAAGAATGATATAGAATAAGAAAATTTACTAAGATAAAATGAGATGAATTTGAAAAAAAAAAAAAGAATGATATAGAATAAGAAAAAAATTGACATGAATAAATTTTTTTATCTAAAAATGGGATAAAATAAGAAAGAATGGTATAGAATAAGAAAGAAATTGATATGAATAAGAAAAAATATTTATTTAAAAATGGAATAAGATAAGAAAGAATGATAGACAAAATTAAGTTATGTAAAAAAAAATCAAAAGAAATTACGTACATTAAAAAAAAACAAAAACAAAAAAATTACGTGCGTAAAAAAAGAAAAAAGAAATATAAGCGTAAAAAAAAAAATTAGGTGCCTAAAAAAAGAAAAAATAAATATAAGTGTATAAAAAGAAAAAAGAAAAATAAATTATGTAGAAAAGAATATCACGCTAAGTAGAATATCGCGGAACTTAAAATATACGTGTGTTGCCACATAAGCCAGATTGGCTCCATAAGAAACCCAACGGTGAGTTCCTTATCATTACTATATATATATATATATATATATATTTCTTTTATATATCCTCTATCAATTTGATACATGAATTATTGCACTTATTTCCAGTCGTTATCTAGACTCAAAAAGTTCTCTAATCACTCGCTATTGTTATTTGAAATTTTCCGATAACTACCTAAACTCAATTTTTAAAACATTTTTTTGCAAAAAAAGAAAGCTACCGGAAAACTTGAAAATGCAATCTATCTTGAAATATCAACCAAGATGAATCAGTTGTACATAAAATGACCCATTTTTTAAGTCAAATTATAACTTTGAGTTAATTTAACGATTCTCATTCGATTTAAACTTGAATTGAACAAAAATCGTTCAAAACCCTATAGTGATTTTTTTTTTCAATTCATAATCGGATCGAATGAGAATCATGAAATCAACTTTGAGTTATAATCTGGCTTCGAATAAGGGTCATGTTGGCTTATGAATCATGTATTTTTTACTAATATTTGGAAGTGAATTGCATTTTCAAGTTTTTTGGTAAATTTTGACAAGAAAATATGTCAAAAATTGAGTTTGGGGATCGATAAATATTTAAGAGAATGACTAATGATTGGAAAACTTTTTGAGTTTAACACGCATTGAAAAAAATGTAAACTTCAAGTAGCAAATCAGTATTGACCAGGCGTAAGGTATGCCAATTACTTATACAAAATAAAAATCGCTTAAACTAATACTCTTTCTTTTTTTTTTTTATTATTATTATTATTATTATTATTATTTTATATTATTTATTCTTAATTATCAACATTATTTTTAAATATCCACTTAAAATGATATAAATTGGTTTCTCATATATTTATGTAATATACATGGCCAACAATTGTCAACTTTTTGAATAATTAACTTACATTTTTTTTCATACGTAATTAACAAACTCTACTAATTAATAATACTAATTTTAAAATAATTAGGGAGGGACTAAAGACACCCCAACAACTACTATGCACACCCCACATTAAAAAAAAGGTAAAAATAAATAGATATCAAAAGACTAAAATATCTTCTATACATATTTGTCTGCAGTAGTGTTCGGTCAATCTAACCAAACAATTCTTATCCATGTTTGGCCATCCCAATCGAATGTCTACTAATGTGTTTGGTCATTCCAACCAAACGGTCTTCTCCCAACCAGGTCTGACGCTTGTTTTCGGTTTTTCGAAAATTTAAGTACAAGATACAATTTTTTCATACAATTTTCATCAAATTCATATATAAAATTGAACACAATGCTTAAACAACACTAACCCATTACAAATCCTAAAAGTAACTCAAATAATTTCTCCTAGAACTAACACATTGCAAATTCAATTAAAACAGTGTGGTAAATAGGAAAGAAGAGTTGTATTTTTCAATATTTTAATTTTTTCTTTTTTTATTTTAATCACAAGGAGAGAATAAAAAAGTATTGGGGTGTGCTTAAAATCTTTTAATATATGAATCAAATAATTGGGGTGTCCTTTGTAAATGGAGTGTGTTTAGTAGTGTATTGAATGTCTTTAGAGCATGCCCAATGGTGCGACACTCTACCGCTGGGCGCTAAATAATTAAACCAGCATTGCGCTACTCCTTGTGCAATTCTGAAGTTTTCAACAATCCAGCTCTATCTTCAGCGCCACACTATTACAGTAATAGTTTGATTTTTTTTTTCCTGTTATTTTATAATTATTATTTTATTAACTTAATAAAATTTTGAGATAACATGAATGATAAATTATCTACTTAAATAATATTTTAAAAATTTTAAATTAACATGGATGATAATTTTTGTATGAAGATGATAAATTTAAATCAACACGCATGGTAATTCTTTAATGTGGGTGGTAAAATAAAATTTTAAATTAACATGGGTGATAATTTCTTGATGTGAGTGGTAATATATAAATTTTGAATTAACACGAGTAGTAATTTCTCAACATGAATGAAAAATAAAATTTTAAAATAAACACTGATCATAATTTCTCGACTAGAATAGTAATATATAAATTTTGAATTCAAACGAGCAATAATTTCTCAACATGCATGAGTGATAAAATAAAAATTTAAAATTAACATAGATGATAATTTCTCGTCTGGGTGGTACATATAAATTTTGAATTACTACAAGTAGTAATTTCTAAACATGGTTGATAAAGTAAAAATTTAAAATTAATAGGGATGATACTTTCTCGACGTAGGTGTTGATATCATATGATTTATGTGTGATTAAATTCCATTCAATTAATCATATGATTTTTTATTTATTAAATTTAAAATATAAAAAGTAAAAACTATATTAAATAATGTTTACATGTGTAAATATATTATCCGATTATAACAAAAAATTTAATATATAATTAAATAAATTCATAATTAGAAATTTTATGGAATAGTCTTTTTAAACTAAAATTTAGTGCAGACTGTTGGAAGTGAAATACTGTTTCTGCACTATTTTATTGCAGATTGGCGACTGCTGTGAATGCTCTTAATCCCACCAATATCATTGATGATAAGATGAGAAATGTGACATATGTCTTATCAATAAATGTAAAATTGTCATTTTATATATACTAGCAGTCCACCCGCGCGATGCGCGGTTTATTATTTATTGTGTTAATATTTGCAATTTGTAATAATATAATGAAGTTGCATATACCATGTTATTCATAACATTTTTTATTATTTTAATTTAAAACATGTACCATATACAAATGATTTTTCATATTACTCATGTGTGTTGCACGAATTGTCAATAACTTTAATAATTTTAATTATTAATTTTATTTTTAAACATTTTTTACCTTTAAATGTTTAGCAAATCTTGTATTCTTTCATTTTTTTAGTTTTATTAGATTTGAGAAATCATTATATTTACGATTTTTTATTGTCCTTTTATTTTTTTAGACAATAAAATCTGGAAGAATTTTTCTATATTTGAATGTTTAGCAAATCTTGTATTAATTCTTTCATTTTTTGTTTGTTTTATATAGATTTGAGAAATAATTATATTTACAGTTATTTTTTCTTCATTCTTTATATATATATTTTTTTCATTCTCCATGCATCTCTTTTTTGTTGAGAAATGACTATATTTTTCTCTATTTTTAAGGTTTATATAGATTTGAGAAATCAATGGATATCTCTCTTCATCTCTTAGCTTTATATAGATTTATATAGATTATAGAATAGCTTCTAAAGTAAAATTAATCTTTTATTATTATTATTAAAGAATAGTTTATCAAATAAGATTTACATTTTTTTTAATTGACATGACACTTTTACGGGAAAACGGCAATCTTGTAATTTTTGCCAACTTTCTTACTTTAATATATATATATATATATATATATATTATTTATTAGTAGAAAAGTAATTCAATATCCTTATTGTCCAAGAAAGGGGTACTAATCCCTTTTTTTTTATTGCTACCAAACTGTGTAAGTTGATTAATTTTGCCTTATTAAATGATTAAAACTTAATTATAAAAATATTTTAAAAAATTATATTTATTCCTAATAATAAACTATATTTGAAAAAAAAACCAAATATTTTATTCAAATTTGAAAGTCGAAATTATAGTTTTATATATTTAAATCAAAACATGTTTGGGATAACCTCTAATAAACATTAACAAGACCAAAAGAGAACTCTTCGAAATTAATATAGATTCATAGCTCATCTGCAGAGAATTATTTCCATTGAATCATGACATAGTTTATTTAGCTTAACCGTAGAGCATCACATGACCAGCAAATTACAATTAATTACACAAATTATACCAAATAAGTATATATATATAAAACATATATAGTTTGATAAATGATAGACATCACCACACATTAGAGAGGGTAGAGATCTAGAGAGATATTTATATATAGGTTGATAAATGATAGACATCACCGCACTTTATTTCTGCACTGCTGTGTGATGGTACAGGGGCGTTTGTCGTATAATTTATTGGGTGTACCGATGCAACTTCCGTACAAATCGCTCTTGCAAAACGCCGGTTTCGGATTCAACGCCGGTGGGGTGATGAATTTGTTCCCCGCCGCGATCAGCAGCCGTTTGCTTGTTTCTGAATCCATCAGTACTGTTTCCTCCTCCCAGATTCCGGTGGCGTTGCTGCCCCCGCCGGAACCCTGGACGGCGGCGGCAGCGAGAAGTAGTGTGAGTAATAGGAGTGAGGAGATATTGGTTTTCTTCATTGGTTTTGGGGATGGAGAAAAATTGGTTTTGGGGATGGAGAAAAATTGGGGGAAATGGGTTTGTTCGAGGATTTTGTAGATGAATTGAATTGAGAGGGCAGATAATTAAGTTGGTACTTGGTACAATAATTGGGTGGGGTTGTGTTTATTTATTTATTTGTTTATTTTTGTCTTCAATGGTCATGTTGTTTTCTACTTTTCTTCAACATGCATGTGCAAGTGGATTTTAGTTTTTCTTTTATTTTTGACTTGACTTGACTGTGCCCTTTGAGGGCAAGTACGCGATGAAAATCTTTGGAAATATCTTCGATATTTTTTTAATATTTTTATTTCTTCACATGATCGATATAAAATTGGGTGATCGATATATTTTTGATATTTTTTTTTTTTTTAAAACGAGAAATTTTGTTAAAATATCGGTAAAATATCGATATTATTTCAGCGGTTTCATCCTACAAATTGTAGGAAACTAGGTGAAATATCGGGAAAATATCGATAAATATCGGTATCGATAAATATCGGTGGTTTCATGGTACAAATTATAGGAAAATTGATGAAATATTGATAAATATAAGTGGAATGTAAGGAAAATATCGGTAAATATTGAAAAAATATCGATAAATATATGTACCGATATTTCCACAATATTTTCATAAAACTAAAATATTGATATTCCCATCAAAACCGAAATTTTCATTATTGAATACCACCCAAGAATGAAAATTTATATTTTCATGAAAATATTGGTATTTTAATTTTACTAAAATATGATAGAAATATCAGTATCAGTGGAAATATCGTTATCAATATTTATTGATATTTTTTTATTTCGACATTTCACCAATTTTCCTAAAATTTGTAGAGTGAGTCTTATGTGAAACCGTCTCACAGCGAGTCAACCCACGACCCACCTTCACAATTCATATGTAAATTAATGAAAATGAGTTTAGTTTATGGGTAAAAAAGATCCGTCTCACGGAAAATATTCGTAAGATCGTCTCACACAAGTTTTTGTGAAATTTATATTATGAAGCCATTGATATGGAAATCGATACCAAAATTTATCATATTTTGCCGAAATTTCTCATTTCTATACTGATTATGTGAAAAATGAAAATGTGTTGGTTATTTTAAAGTTTTCGTATAGACAAAAACTCCTATGAAGCTGGTGCATTGATCCCAAATCCATGCAATCCAAGTCGATCCGACCTAGTACGGTCCTCCACGCATCGACACGACCATCCACGCGCTGGCACACCTAGTACGGTCCTCCACGCATCGGCACGACCATCCATGCGTTGGCACGCGCCCCTATGCGTCGGGGAGAGGGCGCCAAACACTTAGACTATTTTCTCTATTTTTTGGGGAAATATGTATTCCTTTATATTATGACTTTAATACCTTTATGTTATAAATGTGTGACCTTTACGTACAAATATCTCTACATTTATGTACTGTAACCAAAGACTAAAATATCGGTATCGACGGATATATCGGTACCTTGATTTTACGGATATATTGACGGATATATCGATATCGATGGATATATCGATTTTTGCGCAAAAAATTTTAAAAATTTGAAAAAAAAATTGAAAAAAATTATAGTACTTTATATAATATTATAAGTAACATTAATACATATATTAAACTTAAATTTCAAATAAAAAGATATGTTTACAACAAATTTAGAGATAAATTATTATATAAATGTTGTTTCATATGATAACATGACAAATTATCTAACAAAATTAATACATGACCTAATAATATTTAATTTAATTGTTGATGTAAAGCCCAAAATATTTAATTTAATTGTTGATATGGTATTTTAAATACTAATAATCATCCACATGTAAGTAAAAAAAATCTTTTAATACTTAAACTTATCAGCATAGATTTAATAAGAAAAAAAAACATAAAAAAAATGGAAAAGAAAAGCATAGATTTAATAAGAAAAGAAACATAAAAAATGGAAAAGAAAAGGAAAAAAAAAGAAAAAAAATCCCCACCTACCTTCTCCTCTCACTAAACCCACCATCCTTCATCTTCTTCGTCAAGACATTAACACAACACCTTACACCAGTCATCTTTTCCATGAAAAATTGCAGGAAAAAAAAAAATTCACCGACAGATATACCGGTGAGAAATCGACGAAAAATCGGCGATTTATCGGCGAAAACTTGACAGAATTGCACATAGAGTTTTCGATAACAAAAAATATGCGATTTATCGCCGAAGAAAAATCGCGATAAATCACCGATATTCCAACAGATATGTATGTAAGTTGTTTTTTGTATCGGACTCATGAAAATTCCGATATATCGTCGATTTTTCGGCGATATATCCCGATTTTTTTGTTCCTTGACTGTAACTTAGAAAAAAAAAATGAAAATTTTCAGCACAATTTGTACTTATGTTATATTATGTCATCTTTATATAATATATAAAGATGCATAAAAGTCAAAATATTTGTACATAAAGTTGACATAATATAACATAAAAGTCACATTGATATCACATAAAGGTATATAGTACAAATTGTGTTGAAAATCTATATTTTTTTTCTAAGTTACAGTACATAAATGTCATGATATTTGTATATAAAAGTCACATATTTATACATAAAGATCACACTAATACAACATAAAGGTAACAACCTGAAGTAAAAAAAAAAAAAAAAAGTCAAAATTTAAAACACGCGGAATCGGGTCAAAATTGGGTCGACCCGGATCGCATGTGCACTAAGTGCACACAAGACCAACTATTTCGTATATATTTATAACTACATTGATTCGTATATATTGATTATTTTCACAATCTAATTTTTTATTTTTTTAAAACCATTTGTTCACAAATTATAATACTAAAGCCACATTTATTAATAGATGGTATGTATGATAAAATGCAACATACAAAGAACCCAAAGCTGCCAAAACTAATCAGGCAACGACTATCTTGCAAGGTCGCAGCACATGGAGGAGGAAGAATGGGTTGTGTTTTTGGAATAAGTTTGAAAAAGCTGTTTTATCAAACTTGTATGTTAATATACATGATTAGAAAATTACAATTAATTACACAAACTATATCAAATAAGGATATATTAAAAACATATATTGGTTGATAAATGATACACAATACATGCTTGAAGGGTAGAGAGGGATATACATATATATACCTTAATGTTGGAAATTGGTTTGGAAAAATTGGTCAATACCAATTTTTGACCAATTTTTATATGATGTTTTGTTTGTTAGAAATGAAAATAAGTTGCAGATTTAAAATCTATGTTTCGAGTAGATAAATTTAGAATATTTATTTTCTCAAATCCAATTTCGGATGAAAGAAAAATTAATGCTTAAAGTTGACAACTTAAATTGAAAATATGTGAATGTTTGAAGATGTGTGAAGTTGTGAAAAATGTGTGAGTTTGAATTGAATAGAATTGATGCAACTCAAATTAAATGGATGCATCTAATCCGAAACATTGTGAGACACACTATTTCATTCCAAAAGGTGTCTAATTATGGAAAGACTTCAATTCAAACCAAAATGTGTCTAATTATGAAAAGACATCATTTCAAATTTAAAGGTGTCTCTTATGGAAAAACACTACACCTCTTCAACTTTTATAAATAGACCACACATTCAATCATTTCATTCACTCCACTACAACTTGCATTATTAGCATTCTATCAATTGTAGTTCTCTCATCTTCTTGTCTTAGAAAGTTCCAAATATCGTTATCGTTCGCTGAAGAACTTTTGGATTGTTGTGTTGAGATCCTTAAGTTAGTAAGTCGTTGTATCTTGAGGACTTTTGTCATAGACATAAAGTATTGAATACAGGGCAATTTCATCTTATGGAAAAAGAGTCCAACTCTTACCTCGACTTTCCCGTTTATCATTTAAGTAATTTTCAAGTACACCATACATCATTCACAACATCGTAAGATGAAATTTTGTGTATTTGAAGATGACTAGCTTTATTCCTGCAACACCAGTTTATGCTGAAAGACCGACGAAGTTCGACGATACTGAATTTAAGCGATAGCAATAGAAGATATTGTTCTACCTAACTACTTTGAATTTGGTTCGTTTCTTGAAAGAGGACGCACCAACTGTGGGGGATAAAGAAGTCGATGATTAAAAAAGGACTGTGTTGGATGCATGAAATCACAGTGATTTTCTATGTCGTAACTATATCCTTAATGGACTCGACAACTCCCTCTACAATGTCTACGCAGTGACAAAAACTACAAAAGAGTTGTGGGATTCACTACAAAAGAAATACAAGACCGAAGATGTTAGATCGAAGAAATTAATTGTCAACAGGTTCTTGAATTTCAAAATGGTGGATACAAAAACGGTCTTAGACTAAATACGAGAGTTGCAATTGATCATGTATAACATTCATGCGGAATGAATGCAACTAAGTGAATCTTTCCAAGTAGCTGCCATTATTGAAAAGCTATTGTCTCTTTGGAAAGAGTTCAAGAACTACCTCAAGCACAAACGAAAGAAAATAGGGCTTGAGGACCTGATCGTGAGATTAAGAATTGAGGAAGACAACCAAAAATCTGAAGTAAAAAACGACAGGACATCTATGGAGGCAAGAGCAAACTTGGCTGAGGCAAGTATTAACAAAAAGAGAAAGATTACGGGCATGAAGCAGCAACATGAGCCATAACAACAGAAATCTAGAAGATTCAAGGGTAACTGCTACAACTATAACAAACCCGGTCACATGGTAAATGATTGTTGACAGCCTAAGAAAGACAATCGAAGTCAGACTACCTAACTGAGAAATATTCAGTATCTTAGGGCATGAATGAGTTAAACCTATCGGCTGTCATATTTGAAGCCAACTTGGTGGATAATCCAAGAGAGTGGTAGGTGGACACTGGGGCTACACGCCATATATGCTCAGAAAATGGAGATGTTTTCAAGCTACATATTGATCACTAGTAGAAAGTTGTTCATGGGAACTCTGCAACCTCCAACATAGTTAGATTGGGAAAGGTGGCACTGAAGATGAACTCGGGGAAAGAGCTGACGCTTGTAGATGTGTTGCATGTCTCAAACATTCGCAAGAACTTAGTATCCAGTTCCCTGTTGAGCAAAGCCGGATTTAAGCTAGTATTTAAAACTGATAAGTTTGTACTGACCAAATGTGGTCGATTCATAAGAAAGTGCTTCCTTGAGAAATGACTCTTTAAGATGAATGTAATAACTATTAAGCGTGATAATAAAATTATTAATTATATTTACTTGCTTGAGTGTTCTAATTTATGACATGATAGATTAGGACATGTAAATTTAAACAAGCTAAATAAGTTATTAAGTTTAAATTTACTACCTGCAATTGATTTTGATCCACAAAACAAATATAAAATATGTGTTGAGGCAAAAATGGCCAAATCATCTTTCCATTCAATGGAAATAAGTACCAAACCTTTAGAACTTATTCATACCGACATATATGATATGAAGCTAATGCAGACTAGAGGTGGGAAAAAGTATTTTATCACTTTTATCGATGATTGCACTAGATATTGTTATGTATATCTTTTGAAAGGGAAAGACGAAGCTCTTGAAGCTTTCAAAAATTATAAGAATGAAGTTAAGAATCAACTTAGCTTGAAAATCAAAATGATTCGAAGTGACAGAGAGAGGAATATGTTGATCCGTTTGAAGAATTTTGCTTAGAACATGACATTATTCATCAAACGACTACTTCATACTCACCTCAGTCAAATGACATTGCAGAACACAAAAATAGAACTTTGAAAGAGATGATGAATGCTATATTGATAAGCTTTGGCTTATCACATAACATGTGGCGGTAAGCCATTCTTTTAGCTAATCACATTCTCAACAAATTGCCACACAAGAAAATGGATAAAACTCCATATGAATTATGGAAAGGAAGACAACCTGGCTACAATTTCCTAAAAGTGTGGGGGTGTCTAGCAAAGGTTGAAGTACCTAAACCTAAACAGGTTAGAATAGGACCCAAGACAATTGATTGCATTTTCATTGGATATGCATATCGATTTGTAGTGCACAAATCGGATATTCCTGATATAAACGAAGGAATGATCATAGAATTAAGGAATGTAATATTCTTTGAGAATGTCTTGTGAAGCTGTACAAAGAAAAGAAAGAGATAAGTTCAAACAAAAGAGCTTGTGAAGCTGTACAAAGTTCTCCCCATGTTGAAGAGGAATTGAGATGCAACAAAAGAAACAAAGTGGCCAAAACTTTTGGTCCAGATTTTCTAACATACATGTTAGATAATGAACCTAGGACAATTTAAGAGACATTGTCTAGTCCAGATGATCCTCTCTAAAAAGAGGCTATTAATAGTGAGATTGAGTCCTCATGCAGAATCACACATACGAAATAGTTGATCTCCCACCAGGGTGTAAACCTTTAGTATGTAAATGGATCCTTAAAAGGAAATACACAGCTGATAGATCAATCGACAAGTATAAAGCTCATTTGGTAGCTAAGGGGTTCAAATAGAAAGAGGGGTATAACTTTTTCGTTATATACTCTCCAGTTACGAGGATTACCTCCCTTAGAGTACTCATTGTTGTTGCAGCACTGCATAACCTTGAGATACATCAAATAAATGTAAAAACAACATTCCTAAATGAGGAATTGGAAAAGAAGATTTATATGGAACAACTTGAAGGGTTTGTTGTACTAGGACAAGAACATAAAGTATGCAAACTTGTCAAGTCTCTATATGAGCTTAAGCAAGCACCCAAACAATGGCATGAAAAATTTGACAGAACTATGATGTCAAATGGTTTTCATATCAATGAGTGTGACAAATGTGTATATATTAAGGGCACACCCAATAAATATATAATTGTCTATATATATAAACAACATGTTGATCATGGACAACATTCATGATGTAATCATGAAAACTAAGAACATGTTGAAGAAACATTTCGACATGAAAGATATGGGTCTGATAGTTGTCATACTAGAGATAAAGATCTCTAGGACATTCGATGGAATTGTCTTGTCACGATCTCACTATATTGAAAGTGTTCTCAAGAAATTCGAAGCCTACGATCTACCTCCTGCTAAGACTTTAGCAGACTTAACTCTACACTTAGCTAAAAATAAAGAAGACCTCATATCCCTACTGAAGTATGCAAGAATTATTGGAAGTTTAATGTACCTTATGAACTGTACACGTCCTAACATTGCATATTCAGTTAGCAAACTTAGTAGATTCACGAGTAATCCAGGAAATGATCATTGGACTGTCTTGACAAGAGTACTTAAGTATTTGAAACATAGCTTAAGTCATGTCATACTTTATATAAGACATCCTGCTATATTAGAAGGTTATAGTGATGTCAATTGAATATCAGACACTAAAGACTCCAAGTCCACTAGTGGCTACATGTACACTATAGGTGGAGGAACCATATCCTGGAAATTCTCTAAACAAATATACATAGCTCGATCCACAATGGAGTCTGAGTTTATTGCACTAGATAAGGCTGGCGAATAAGTTAAATGGCTCAGAAACTTCTTAGAGGATATTCCATGTTGGAACAAACCAATGCCTCATGTTATGATTTATTGTGACAACATATCAACTATCGAGAGGGTACAAAGTTGTATGTATAACGGTAAGTCTCGACACATTCGTATGAGACATAACACCATTAGACAATTGATCTTTAATGGAATAATTATCATTGACTATGTGAAGTCAAATGAAAATATAGCGGATTCGTTGACAAAAGGCATAAATAGAGATCTAATGTATAACACAGTAAGGGAAATAGGGTTAAAACCCACACACTAAAGAATGTTCATAGCGGTAACTCAACCATGATGAGTGGAGATCCCACAAACTTAGTTCAATGAGACAACTAAGTTATAAATGGTTCATCATTCTTATAGTTGTCCAAGTGCTAACCTACTAACGTATGGTGAGGGTAAGAATTTACACTTTTAATGATTCTTATACCTTTAAAAGGTAGAGTATTGTGGGATACTCTTGATAGGAGATCACCTATATAAGTGAGAAGTTTGGCCACTTCAATTTAATCACTTGTGAATCCAAGATATGGTTTAGGGCCGAAATGGACACAACGTAAGAACAAAAGATATTAGTGCTACTATTGTGTAAATGTTATTGTCTTGGTTTACACAAAAATCTGATCGGTTCAAGACATCGCGTTCACCGAGCAGCCAGTAAATCCGATAGTATCTTACTAAGGAAGGTTCAAAGTTGGAAGCTATCTATCTTGATGCAATAGCAGTTCACCGAAATTAAGTGTTGGTCCCAAGTGGTCAGAGGTTCAGAGGGGGATGAATGAACCTCTATCGATTTTTCAAAATTTTTAAAATATTTACTGATTAACAGGTTTCTGTCTCACTTAAAGAGAACAATATCCTATCTCGAATCAGTAACCTGGCCCTAGGCTAGATCAGGTTACTAACCTTGTATCAGAATGTAACGCAGCGGAATAAACTTGATAGAGTTTCTGATGAAAACCAGTTTACTTTTCAAATATGATTTTAGAACACACGTTTATCAGGATGCTCATGATAGATGCAACAAGACAGATATGTAAACAATACAATGCAGCAAATAAGATAAGCAACAAATACTTATGACTTATAGTGGTTCGAAGGTGGTGTAAGTCTTCTACGTCCACTCTACTCCTTCTCAGAGGAGGAACTTCGTTATGGTCAGTTTGCTTTACAAGACTCGTCTTTACAAACCCCTTCCAAAACAAGTTGAACCTACTAGAATCCTATATTCCTAGGTCAAATCCCACACAAGGTTTACAAACTCTCACACAGGGAAACTCTCCCACACAGGGAACACACTTAGTAAGGATAAAATTCTATCAACTAAGTACACCTAACTAAAACAACCTAGCACACACAGCACAATGGTTAAAAGTATATTTTTCTTCAACTAGTGCGGTGAAGTCAGTCTTGAACTTTAGAGCTCAAACACTTGAATGATAGACTGCTTCTGAAGGTTGAGTGACTGGACTAAGAAAAGCTTGAAGTAGCTTTGGAGTATTTCTGAATTTCCACTTGGCTTAGTCTCATACTTTTTCAGCTCCTCACACCTTCTGTATATATATCTTGAGAATCTATCCGTTGAGGTGAAGTATCCGTTGAAGGAAAGATACTTCTCCATTTTGAATTCGAGCTTTGATTCTCCAAAGATCTTCACTGCGACTTCATTAAATGCATCATCGTTGAAAGACCAGTTGGCGTGTAAAACCTTCTATGAGCATTTAATGTGTCTGACCTCGATTACTGGACCTTGCTGACCTGATACAGCGGTATGGATTCATTCCTGAGATTCATGCAACGGATACTCCTTCTTGTTGAAAGATAACTTTGTTCTTCCTTGAGTTGCATGATCTTCCTTGTACTTACTTGGATGAGAGTAGCGTTTATCTTCTCTGATAAGTCCGTTGGCTACTTCCTGATATCCCAATAAGTAAGTTGTTGTAGCTGCTGGCTTCCTAATTGCAGTTTGTAGCTTTCTGTTTCCGCTTCCTGTTGCTACTTCCTGCTTCAGCTTGCAGCTTCCTGATTACTGCTTCCTGCTTCAGCTTGCAGCTTCCTGTTTCACCTTCCTGTTGCTGCTCTTAGAAGATATTTCCCTATATCTTCTAAGGTTGATTTTCCTTATTACTTGGAAAACCATTACATGATATTTTATAGATGAGGAACTAAAGATCACGTAGTATGGAAACTAGGTTTTGATCCCTTAAGCAAACTGTTTTTTTCTTGTTGTGTATAGTGTTTTGTCTTATCAAGATAACTACTGAAATATCCCAACACTAAGTGTCAGCATTCGAATATGCATTAATTTTCATTCATATGGGGGATTGTTGGAAATTGGTTTGGAAAAATTGGTGTTAACCAATCTTTGACCAATTTTTATATGATGTTTCATTTGTTAGAAATAAAAATAAGTTGTAGATTTGAAATCTACGTTTTAAGTAGATAAATTTAGAGTATTTATTTTCTCAAATCTAATTTCGAATGAATGAGAAATTAATGCTTACAGTTGATTTATTTAATCTTTCTTAAGTCATAGTTGAATTATTGATTTAATGCTTACATAAAATTATTGATTTATTTAATCTTTCTTAAGTCATAGTTGAAGACACATAAGATTTTCTCAATTTTAGTTTTAAAAACTTCTTTCTGTTGATAGATACATATACAAGTATAGTTATAAGTAATGAAAATATTAGTAAATCAATCCAAAGTTTTAATAGTTGAATTTAATATCAGATGTGTGCACTCATGCAATCTCTTATCATCTAATAAAAGCCTTTTTTTTTGTTACAATTGAGGATAGGGGGACTCGAACTTGAGACATTTCTTAAGGTGAGTGATGTACCTGCCGCCAGACTAAGCCTATGGGTATGATAAAAGCCTCTTTTTAGGATTAAACAAAAATCAAAAATATTTTTAAAGATTTCAAATTGTTCAAATCTACTAAGATGAAATAGATATATCAACTATAACAAGAAAATAATAGATCATAAAATATTTCTCAGCCAACGGTAGATTTTCTTCCTGACAATCTTTATCAAATTGTTTATTCTTATGAATTTTACATATTTTAGAAAATATAAGATCAGTTATACGATATATATTGGACCAAATACGATAAATATTTTATAACTATATATACCTTCTCGCCCTAGCTCAGACCATTCGTCACCCCTGCATGATGGTATATGGTCGTTCCCATTTGTCATAGAATTTATTGGGCCTGCCGATGCAACTTCCATACACTTTCGCATTGCAAAACTCTCGTTCTGGATTCGGTGCCGTCAGAGTGATGAATCTCCCCGGGGAGGCAATGAGCAGCCGTTGGCTTGTTTCTGAATCCATCAATACTGTTTCCAAATCCCAGATTCTGGTGGCATTGCTACCCCCACCGGAAGCGAGATCAGCGGCGGCGGCGGCGACAAGAAGTAGTAGTATGAGTAGGATCAGTGACGGACCTAGGATTTCAGTCTAGGAGACCCATGTTAACTAATAAAAAAATCCAATAATTTTAAACCAACAACATAAATTTACCATAATTTCGATAAAGTTAATATATTACATTGTAAAATAATAAAATCTAAAATTAATAACTTAGTTACATCTCATCACTTGAATTACAAAATTTCATGTCACTTTCTTCATTTACTCAATGCTTGATAGATTCTATTTGTATCTTCATCGAAACTTAAATATTGATTATCATTATTAAATTTAAAAGAATATTTTGATTTTTTTTCTTTTTCAAAAGAAACTATATATTATAGTAGTAATTTAATCAAATTAATTAAGAAACATAAATTTGACCATTTTCTACCATAATGAATTTTTTTCTGATAACTACATAGTATAACTACAGAATTGGTAAATAAAATGAAAAATCATTCATCAATCTTTTTCACCTAATCATTATATCACATAAGGTATTATAAATCTACAAAAATAAAGAAAAAAAAAGCAAAAAAAATTAAATAAAGACAATATTTTTTGTTGAAATTAGATGGAAAGACATTGCATATAAGGTATTATAAATCTACAAAAATAAAGAAAAAAGAAAGCAAAAAAAATTAAATAAAACCAATATGCTATGTTCAAATTAGATGGAAAGACGTTGGGAGAGAAATAAACAAAAAGTATAAAAACAATGCTAAGGAATAAGGAGTTTTGGTGGGTGAAAGAAAAGAAATGAAGAAAATCTGCAAAGAAACTATGCTGGGCGAGGGGCAGTGTAAATTGTGTAATTTTATTTCTTTTTATTTATTTAAATAGTGAAAGTACTAATATGCCCCTAATAATTTTTCAAATTTTGGGAGGCCCAGTGCTCCCTTTGCCCAGCTGTGGGTCCGTCTCTGATAGGATTGAGGAGATATTGGGGTTGGTTTTCTTCATTGGTTTGGGAGATGGAGAAAATGGTGGAAATGTTTGTGGATTTTGTAGATGAATTGTGTGGCAAATAATTAAGTTCGTACAATATTAATTGAGTGGGGATATGCTTATTTACTTCTGTCTTCAACATGCATGTGCGATTGTGCATGTTGCTTTCCCTTTTTCTTTACTCCTTAATCTCTCATGCAACACTTTGGTAGTGAAAATAAAAATAATAGATAAACAAATTCAACTCAAATAATAAATTATGAGCTACTTTAATATACTCAAGATGTTGGTTTCTTGAAGTTTTTATTTTTTTATTTATATTTTTACCCCTCAACCTCATATATGTTTGAATTGCCAAGTTTTTAAAGTGTTTTGTTTATATGCCTATTTCCTCTTATTTATATGTCAAATCTCAGGACGAGTTTATATAATCAATCTATCTATACTTACATAAAATTAGAGAAGTTGGAAATATTTACAGAAGTACCATTTTCCCTCCTAAAAATGTCAAATCATTATTATTATTTATTTATTTATTTTGATTTTTTGCACATTTAATTGTTTTCTCAAATAATTATGCAATATATTTATCAGATTCTTGTTTAGTAAGCCATGGTGATACTTCTTGGAAAACGCATGAGTGATATTGTTTGCATCAAATTAATAAGTAATCTATCAAATTGCATCATGAGTGATATTGTTTGCATCAAATTAATAAATAATCTATCAAATTGAATCATATCAATTGAATTTCTGTAATTTTTTATTTTGAACACCAGGTTGCATATCTTTTCTTGACCAATCAAGAAACAGACGTTGCTTGCATCATTTCTTGACCAATCAAGAAACAGACGTTGCTTACATCAAGTTCTCACGTAATATTTCCAATTTTTTGTATTATTTTCAATACACACATACACACACACACACATATATATATATATATGTGTATGTATTTAATTTAAGTAATTGGATTTGATTTGTAATTCATAATTGATATTTTTAGTTTTGTTAATCACAAATTGTCAAATGAGATATATATATAATAAACAGGATAGTATGAATTAGGCAAATATATATTTAAATATAGTTACGTAAATTCAGATTTTCTTAATTCTTAAATATTTTATATCTTTAAAATGCTTATTATTAATTACATTGTATTATCAAATAATTGATATTTAACACATATTATATAAGTAATCATGCAACACACGGGGACAACTACTAGTAAGAATATAAAAGTAAGGAAATTGACAAAAACTACGAATATTTCACTTTCCACTCAAAATGTCACGCACAGAAAAAAAAAAGTATTGAAAAATGAAAAAGTAAACTTTCTTTGTAAGCTATTTGTATATCATTAAAATTCTTCTAATATTATAGTGGTTTTTTTTATTTTTTATTTTATTATTATTATTTTTTTAAGTTGGCCTATTAAGTGGATCACTTTTTGAGTAAAATGATAATAATTATTTGAATGTTTCATTTCATCTATAAGTTATTATATAAAATTACATATTATGACTCAAATATTAAGTGTAAATACTGTTGACTAATGTCATTAGCATTACACTTATTATATTTTTATTGGTAACTTTTTATTTTATTTGTTGATGGGTAGATATTTAAAAGTATTTTTATAATTCTTAATAAACATTTTTGATTTATTATATTTGTATATTTACTTAAATTTCAAAATTTATTTTTATTTCAAAAATGTAAACATATACAATTTACTACTACTACTACTACTACTACTACTAATAGTACTACTACTAATATTATTATTATTATTATTATTATTATTATTATTATTATTATTATTATTATTATTATTATTATTATTATGTGTATTTGTGTATTTACTTTGTAGAAGACTTTAATAGATATGAGACTTTCTTCTTCTATTTAATTGTGAGACTTTGATAGCACATATAAATTTATGTAAACTCATTTGTTAAACAAGTGGTCAGCAAAACTAGACCATAATCTTTCCTTTGCTCCGACTCAGAGTAAAAAAAAAAAAAGATCATAATAGATCTTCTAAAATTTTAAGTGAAGCATAAGATTAAATAGAAGCTAATTTATTTTTTTAACCTTATAAACGTGAAACGACCAAAACGATCATTAAGATTGCTATACTGGATTTAAAAATCTTTATTTAAAATCTCTAATTCAATTCAAAAAAAGCATTAAAGTATATGAAAATTTTATATTTGTGTACATATACTTTAAATTTTTTAAAGGGGAATTGGTTTGGATAGCCTTCCAAACATAAATATTTGTCCAAATAGCCTTTGACCACAATTCTTATTTAAATTTATTCCCTAATTTTGTATTATGGACAAAACTACCAAAAAGGTCTAAAATGCCCTTAAAACCCCACATGTGCTTTTACGATGTTTTAAACTAATTTTCCTAAGAAATCCCAAATTAATTACTCCATATATTTAGTAAGATCTGGACTTTTATTTCCTAATAGAATAAGTATATAGGCTGGAATACTTTCCTCGTGCCAAAACTGTCTAAAAAACAGTGGTCTGGAATGTGTAACAATGCCACGTACAAATTCCTTTGGAAAACTAAATGTAAACAGGATCGCTCGAAAATGATATCAGAACCTAGGTTTATTAAGAACTTTTATGTTATATTTATTACTATTTTGTAATTAACCTTTGGAGAGGAGAATTTCTCGCGAAATATGGATTTGGACAATTGTTCAAGATGTATACCATACAGGAGATATCGCCAAATTTTGGCGATGTATGAACAATAACACCGAGACCAGGTAACATATTGGCAAAACCAATATGTTGAACAAGAAGAAGCAGGAGCCGACAGGGAAACCTTGAGGCAATGCAAAAGAGGAGAGGAGTATTACATGGGTTTTCTTTGGATTAACCAATGTTCATATCTCGAATTGATAAACCTTCAGGAGATCATTCATCAAAATCATTGATGACAGAAGGAGAACCTAAATGGAGCGAGATACTTCCAAATATATCTAAGTTCTCTCTAGATCTTAGAGAAATCCAGAAAACGGTGCAGAATTATGGCAACCGTCATAATCATCTACCAACACAAGTTCATCAGATTTAAGACCAGATGAAGACGATGGTGAAATATCAGAAGGAGACTCTTGAAATCCTTCATGATATTCAAAGAAGAGTTAAGAATCTGGAGGACATGCCAAGTCTTTCTGGAGGAAGAAAACGTATAGATTTCAGAATAGTTCCCTATTTACATCAAAAAGGGAAACCAACTGAAGTCATACGACCAATGACTCGAGATGAAAAACTCATTGCTATCATCAAAGGAAAATCTATCATTAATTAAGGTGATGGATTTGGAGAGAATGAATCTTGAAGATCTACAAGAACTTGTCGAGTCCTTCGCAGGATTAGGTATTGTAGATTTAAAGATGCAAGTAGGAGATAGCTCAGCTTTGATTACAGGTGACCAACACCAAAGACCACCTCCACAACCACCAGTAGATCCCAATATTACAGAAAGTTCAGGTTCACATCATGTGGATGAACCAATGCCGTACGCTGGAGATTTTACTACAAAATGAGATCCTATTGTTTCAGGAACTCGACAACGTCTCCAGAAGGCCAAATCTCATAAATACGCCTTATGGAAAGTTACAGCTTGAGCCCATACATCCGTATGGATTAATGCTAAATCTGGATATTCCAGATTTTAAAAATCAAGAAGTCCTTATTGATGATTGGGCATTATCGATGAGAATGGCAACATGAACTCTTGATCTCACAAAGAAAGGATTCATTCTACTTTTAGAAATGAGTCTTGAAGGATCTACAAAGATCGTGTGGGATATGATAGTATCAGAGATGAAGGACAACGTCACAGCTGGTGAGTCATTGACAAAAATTGTCGATAATATGGCAAAATTATTCAAAATCCATTTTATCGGCATAGGCTATTTTGAGAAGTTCGGGATATCAAAAGCAAAGTAAAAAGAGATGTTGCTAATACACTCTCATGGATTCACATTGGAGCCATCAGAGTTGTTATTAAAGCAACCTTCAAAGAAGGAATAGATTCGCCCCTCAATCTGGCCATATTTGACAAATGGATCTTCAATCTCAAGGATTCATGCCTTGGAGCGGTCACAGGAAACTTGTATGCAGGGAAATTGACATTCAATGTCTATTCTCGTATTGCATACAATCTGGGAGATTAAGACTTTAACAGTCTTAACCCTTCATCAAGATTTCAAAAGAGATGATTTGATGAAAGAAAGGAATAAACCTTACTCGATTACCTACAAAATTTCCTATGCTCTTTCAAATACACATCATTCTGATGTATTCTTGAGAAAGGAATTTATCGAAGTCCCAAAAATCTTTGAGGATTTCACCAGAGTGGTTCTACCAGAGATTATTGATTCTCTAACTATAAAGGAGATCGATATGAAAATTCAAGATCAACCTGTCTTCAATAGGAGCCAAAGCCTCAGAATGGAGACAAGGAGAATGTCTTTCCAACAAGACAGAATGATTAGCAGTAATCATTGGGAAGAAAGAAGGCTGAGTACAGTTCAGCGGATCCCATGTATGTTCAAAACACAAGGAGAGCTGAAATGTCCAGAAGGATGGAGAGAAGTTGAAATAATATTCGACATCACCCAAAAGGATAATAATTTTCCTTGTGATGTTCTATATTATCTACAACAACCAATAGTCGGACGATTTCAAGGAGTCTTAAAGATGGGTGAAATTGAAATGACTATCACAGGAGTTACAGGAAAGATCCCAGAATGATTAATACTGGGTATCGACTTTCTTAAGGATCATAAACCTTGGGAAAGATTACAAGATGGAATGGAGTTTACAGTGGCTGATAAAAGATACAGAATCAGGTGACCACTAGTTCATTCTCCATATACATCTCGAGATGATATATGCTGAATACAAGACTGAGTATTTTGCGGCTTATATTGATTCAGGAGCAGGGATTAATAAACAAGAGGTTTTTCCCAAAGAAATAAGAGAAGATCTTCCAGCCATTGCAGGATGAGATTTCTTCAAAAGGATTCTTATCCTTAATCGAGGAATCAAACAAGCGGAAATTATGATCGGAGGCACAGACGATACCCCATGGTATAAGCTGAAGACGCCACCAATCTATTTCCATGATATATGAGCAGATGTTTTGCTAGGAAACAATTTCCTACAAACATTTAAACGATTTACATAGGAAAATGAGACAAGAAGACTTATTTTCACAACGTTATGTGATCATAAGATTATTGTTCAGAGACTGCGGGAAGCATTTTATAGAAAAATGCCCTTTACTTTCCGCGGCAAGCGTGGTGATGAATCCAAACTTCGACATCCAAAAATGGTGGATAAAAGAAGATTTGGTGATGCTTTATTATCCTTTCAACAATTTGGTTCGAAACAAAAAGATACCAAGAGAAGGGATGATACCATGTATTCATTCAAAATACAAAAAGAAGAATGAGTTCCTCTAAAGGCTATTGCAGAATTGCAAAAAGCCATATTGGAGAATCCACAGAGTGATGTTACCATTAAAGAACAGATATCACTCGAGGATTTCAAGAAAAAGGATCCAAAGGAATTACAATGAAGATCCTTTAGCATGGTGGGACAGGAACAAGCTCAAAGTATCCTTAAAGGTTAAACCTAGAAAGGAACACGAGTTCGTAAGACTCAAACCAATCCTTATGAATCAGAATGATCGTGAGGATATGCAGAAGATACTTAAGGAACATTTGGACCTTAAGTTGATCTCATCAGGAGTTTCTCCATATAGCAGCCCGAGATTTCTTGTGAGGAATCATGGAGAAATCAAAAGAGGTAAACCTAAACTTGTTATTAATTACAAAGGGATTAATAACATTCTGGAGTTTGATGGATATTATATCCCGAGTAGAGAACACTTGGTTAAGTGTATCAAAGGTGCCAAGATATTCTCAAAGTTCGATTGCAAGTCTAGATTCTATCAGATTAAGATGGAGGAAGAAAGTAAGAAGTTCACAGCTTTCTCCACACCACAAGGTCACTATGTCTGGAACGTGATGCACATGGGATTGATAAATGCACCCCAGATATATCAAAGAAAGATGGATAATCTGTTCAAAGATTATTTCAACTTCATGTTCGTATACATAGATGATATACTCATCGCATCAAAGAATATGAAAGAGCATCTCAAACATTTGGAGATATTTTCAAATGTTTGTCATAAAGAAGGATTAGTGCTTTCTGAAAAGAAGACAATAATTGCTACGAGACAGATTGAATTCCTCAGAATTGAAATCGATGAATCTGGAATCATTTTACAAAGTCATATTGTAGAAAAGATACAAGGATTTCCAGATGATCTCAAGGACAAGAAACAACTTCAAAGTTTTCTCGGAGTTGTTAATTTTGCTGGAATGTTCATAAACAATATGACATCTCTCGGGAAGGTGTTCGACCCATTACTCAAAAAGATGTATTATTCAAATGGGAAGATGAACATTGAGAAGGGATAAAACAACTCAAGGAAGTTTGTAAACAGCTTCCGAAGCTTGCTATACCTCAAGACGAGGATGAACTGGTTCTATATACAGATGCCAATGATTATTGGTGGGCAACTGTCCTTATGAATGCCACCCCAAACGAAGAAGTGTCATGCAGATATTGTAGCGTCTGTTTACAGATGGAGAAGCAAATCGATGACATATCAACGAGAAAAAATTCTTCGCATTCAAAAAGGCTTTTAAAAAATGGCCTCTATTTCTTCTAGCTAAGAAGTTTACATTAAAAATTGACAATTCTAATGTCAAGGCTTTTCTGAAAAATAAAATAGAATCAAAACCAAAAAAGACTAGAATACTTAGATGGCAAGCTGAATACCAATATTATGATTATGATATTGTCATTGTGAAATCTCATGAAAATGTTCTTGTAGATTTCTTAACACGAGATGGAAGGACACGTTGCTAACGAAGTCCTTAAATGAGTAAGACATCTCAGGGAAAATCTGGAGAGTCTTGAACGAGAATTTGGAACGTTATGTCTCAATGCCGAAGTCACTGGACGACTTTAACGAGAAGATCAGAAATCTGTTTCTTGTCTAATACGAGCATACCAATACGCTCAGGGACATTTGTTCCAAGCGTTGCATAAGCCTATCCTCCAGGCTGCATCTCCCACGGTGCAAAAATGAGCAATTAGAGATCGGGACTCTAACCCGAAGGCTATGGATTCAAATACCATGCCTACGAGTGTTACAGGTGATGCATTCCTTGAGGATGTACAACCTGCAACGAATGTTGAAACTCCGGTGTCACAACCCGAGTCTTCAAGTCAACCCAGCACCTTTGGGGTAAAAGAGGGAGAGTTGAACCTTCGGCCACAGACCGGCCAAAATAAGGTTCAAACTAACGAGATTAAAATTTCTCCTATGCAGGTATATCAACAACAATGGGAGAAGTTGGTAACTAGAAAGAGAATCAACCCAGAAAGAACGATGGTTGATATCTCTGGAAAGTACCCAAAAGTTTGGATGAAACGTGGAAGTCATCCAAATGAAGTTCAAGAGTGGTATAATTTTGGAGCTTTGACTTCGATTCATACCACGTCACCTAGTTTCTCAGAAATTTCGAAGTTACTGAAATGGATTGGGGAAGCAGTCCACGAGACTTGGGCAAATAACCCACATTTGTCCAGAGGTGATATTTTGGAGTTATACTTTATTAGTGCAGCTCCAGAACCAGCCAAGAAAGGCTTCAATGAAGCTTTTCATTTCATCAAGTTGAGGAGGCCGGAGGTAAATGCCTTAAAAAACATAAATACAGCTTCACCGAAAGAAATCCCAATACTGGTAGGAGCATTTTTAAAAGACGAAGCTTTTACAAGACGAGTATGGGGACTTTGGGTTTGTTTAACTGAAATGGACAAAGTCAAATATCCTTTTAAGTTTTTCCAGAATTTAGCAAATGGATCATTCCTACTGAATTCAATGACTGTATCAACAACAGGATTTGCAGAGGAGCTCTTCGAAACCAAAAGAAGAACCCTTTGGGAAAATAAGATTCCGGCAAACAAATAAACTTACAGAAAATTCTGCAACATGGCGTATGTGGGAAGATGGATTGATCGGATCTGTCAAGCATACCCGGATCAGAAGAAGTCCGAGTTTGGGAAAGGATTCCAACCCAAACCTGACCGACAAACATATGGGTCTAACAAGGATAAGGGCCCAGCACAAAAGAGACGTTATCCTCGGGGACCACGACAACCAAACTTTTAGAGATTTCCCCGATAAAATAAAATGGGATAGGCCACGAGAAAGTGACTCTCTAACCAACCTCACATGGTGGGCTGAGTCAAAAGTAAATGATTCCCCGACAAACCTAACATGGGCTGAGTCACGGGGCATTAAGAGAAAGAGCATTTATTGAGCTGAAAGGGACTCCCCAACTACTGTCACATGGGAGCACTAATGGAGTAGGCCAGCTGGTGTTCAAACAAGATTTGGAATCCGCCTTTCAAGTCCGGATTCATGCCTATATATAGTAGGAGTTGAAGGAAGCTGAGGACATCGACCATTCTCCTTAGTTTTCTTACAATAAAATCTTTGTAATATTTTGAGTGTTCTAAGTTTATGTGTGTACAAGTACATGTCTCATCTCTTATGAGAGGCTAAACTAGTATTCTCCTCCCAATAGGAGATTACTGATGTAATAAATATTTCGTTTAAGTTCTTAATAAAAGGAAGACTTTTGCTTCAACATGTGTTCTTAGTATTGTTAGTTTATCCCTTAGAAGGAATATCTTATACACCTGGTGTAGGAAACAAACCAAGGTTGTGCTGTGCAGTTACTGAAGGAGCTGGATAACTTGCATATCATCTTCCTTGAGGGTTGAAGTTGAACAGTGAGGAGCTGTTCGTAAAACGGTCTGGGGGCATTAATTTTCCAGCTGGTGGCTTGCAAACCATCTCACCCGATACTGTTGCGATCAAAGAAAGGTATGAATTTTAAGCATGTTGGGCTTGATTTTGATCAGTTTACATTCTATTCAGATTGTATTAAATAGATGGAGTATAATGAAGGGATTTCATATTAGAGACATCAAAAGGGTATAAGGGTCAAAACATTTTGGACTTAGAGTGGAAAGGGATGATGATTTTAATTTATATTTAATTTTGGCAATTTAAATGGAAATTTTGAAAAGAGGGCTATTTTCACAAATTTTTATGTTGACTAGGCTTTTTAAATGAAAGCCCTTTTTTTAATTATCTTGTACTTTCATTCATAAATTTTTGGTCTATATATTTCCATTTGCCTTAAAATCGGCTTCATATACTTTTTTTAACAAACATTTATTAGCAGTTCTAATTTCATTTATAATAAAATTTAACCAAAAAAAAAAGGTAAAACATGTTGGACTTAAGTTAAATAGAGAACCAATTTTAATGCAAATGGAAATAAAAGGGCTCAAATTTTATAGACTAAAATGCAATATAACCTAATTTACCTATCATATCATTTAGACTAAGTTTATGCTACACGTTTTATTTATATAACAATCTCATACTTTTGATATATGATGGAACAAAACAAAATTGATAAAAAAATATAATATATAGTATATTAAATAAAAAATTTCTCTTTCAAAAAAAAATATCTGATTGTGTTTGTCACTAAGTTAGCAGGTTGTTTGGAGGGAAAGGAATCAACTGAAAGTCTGAAACAAAACAATATACATATCCAACTCTTTCGGAGTCAACAATGAACAACAAACTCAATTGTTGGGAATCACTGCACCAAATTTCGTCTTCTTTTCGTGAGTGGAAATTCAGCATAGCAGCTCTTTTTGATTGGGCAACAAACTGCATCTCGATTTCACTTCCTAATCGATTATGTCTACTGGAAGTGAAAGGGTCTCTCTCCTGAATAAAGAGGTGATTTTATTTTTTCAAAATTTTGTCTCCTTTTTTGTTGTTGTTGTTGTTTTGATTTTCTCCGTTTTCTTCTATATAGATGCAAATGGGATTGGGAGTGATGTGTTGAGAGTATTTTAATTTTAAAAATATTTGCATTATAAGCTGTTTTAGGTATCCAATTTTTGTGGCTTGATGGCTCTTGTTTGAAATTCATGGTCACTTACTGGTGGTGGTGGTGGTGGCGGCGGCGATAGTGGTGGCTTAATTTGGGGGTTTGGGGGGAAGAAGGATATTGGATATTGGGGGTTTAGATTGGGAATTTTACATATTTTTTGCTCAATCTAATATTTGAAAATGTTTTGAACAAATTTCATAGGCTCGACCTAAGGAGAATGAAGATAGAACACCGGATAATCCTGAAACAGAAACGGATCTTGAGCGAGGAGACAACATAGAGGTAATCAATGTTTGGGTGATGTCTATTTACTGTATATTCTGCAGTATGATGTATAATGTATGTGGTAGTGATAACTCTGTGGTGAATTTCAGCCAGCTAATGTTGGATTTTCTCGAGTATTCCTATTGGTGAGTTGAAAATTCGGGTGTTCTGTATCAAGAGATTATGTCTCGTTCATTGCATTATGAATCATCGATGTTTATGTTGAATGAAAATAGGCGAAGCCAGATGCAGGGACGCTGATTATTGCCACTATTGCATTGTTGGTTGCATCCACCTCTACCCTTCTCATAGTAAGCCATTCTTCATACTTATTTGATGGTAAACATATTTATAGTATGTTCTGTCACATCATGCTTATGGGAGTGCCTTTTGGCCTGTTTTATTTCTTGTGCTTTAGCCAACATTTGGTGGTACGATAATTGACATTGTGTCGAGAAATATAAATACTCCGGATGAACAAGCTCAGGCATTGAAGGATGTCAAGAACACAGTATTGGCGATCTTTTCTGTTGTTGCAATCGGGTATATTATGCTAGAATCTGAATTTTTGACATGTTTCTTCTTTGAATATTCGTTTGTGATATTGTAGAGTATAATGAGATTATTGTTTTATATACATTTAGTTATTATCCATTTTTGCATTTCCTTCCAGCTCCGTATCTACAGCACTTCGTTCATGGTTATTTTCTGCAGCTAGTGAAAGAGTTGTTGCTCGTTTAAGAAAGAATTTGTTTAGCCATCTGATCCAGCAAGTAAGTCCTCCATTCTCCTATTCCTAGAAACCATTTGGATTCTTGTATTTCATTCTACTACTGTTCAACATTTTATAGGAAATAGCATTCTATGATGTTACGCGCACGGGTGAACTTCTTAGCAGGCTATCTGAAGACACACAGATCATAAAAAATGCTGCAACTACGAATCTTTCAGAAACACTACGAAGTGTGACCACTGCCCTTATTGGCATTGGCTTCATGTTCTCATCGTCCTGGAGATTAACATGTGAGTGATTCAAATGACAATCCTGTCCTTGTCAACTATGCAGAAAGATTTCACACTCACACTTGACATGCATCATTGTTCAGTGCTGGCCTTGGTTGTTGTTCCTATTATCTTCATTGGCATTCGTAAATTTGGGCGTTACTTACAAGAACTGTCGCATGCAACTCAAGCTGCTGCTGCTAAAGCTGCATCAATTGCAGAGGTATTCTTCAGAACTGCATATTATACGGTGACTGTTACTAATAAACTTACCATATGAAAACCAATGAACCTCAATTTGTAGGAAACGTTTGGGGCGATTCGGACAGTAAGATCTTTTGCGCAGGAAGAGCAAGCTATCTTAGGTTACTCAGAAAAGGTTGATGAGACATTGAAGCTTGGACTTCGACAAGCAGTGAGTACTTTAGTTGAATTTTCTCTCTTTAAATCCATCCTGATAATAGCATATGCATTCCAAAGATTCACGTATGTCTTTTTCGTTGCAGGGAATGGTTGGTCTATTTTTTGGGGGATTTAATGCAGCAACAACCTTATCAGTCATTGTAGTGGTAATATATGGAGCTTATTTGACTATAATGGGCCACTTGACTACAGGATCTCTAACGTCATTCATTTTATATAGCCTCACAGGTAGGTAGTACATTTGCCTTATTATCAATGCACCTATGGACAACATTCACACACCTTTCACAATGCTTAATGCTCTGAAAACCTCAATTTGTTAAGTGATGAATATCCCTGTTCTGCAGTTGGATCCTCAATATCGTCATTATCAGGATTATACACCACTGCAATGAAAGCTGCAGGAGCAAGTAGGAGAGTTTTTCAGCTTCTAGATCGTGTCTCAACCATGCCTAAATCTGGTGGCAAATGCCCTGTCGGGTTAGAGCTCAATCTCTCTCTCTCTCTCTCTCTCTCTCTCTCTCTCTCTCCTCCTGACACACACAAATAGATGTGGAATTGCCTGCTAAACTTCATACTCATTCAAGTACTTGGGCTAGTATAGTCATAACACCAAAATCTCACATTTTAAATGAAGTATTGGTTTTCTGCAGTGATCCTGATGGAGACGTGGAACTCGATGATGTATGGTTTGCTTATCCCTCACGCCCAAGTCACATGGTACTCAAGGTATAACTTTATATATGTGTGAGTATTCGTTAGACAGAGACACAGAGATCTAAAAGTATATGTACTGTGCACATCATTTTTCAGAATTTAGAGCCGTGTGGCTAGTTTATTGTTTTAAATCATGCAGTGAAATAAGTTCCCTAATTCTTTATTGAAATGCAGGGAATAACATTAAAACTGAGTCCAGGATCAAAAGTTGCTCTTGTTGGCCCAAGTGGTGGAGGAAAAGTATCATTCATCATTTTCTCTCTTGTTTTTCATTACTATGAATAATTTGAGTTTTTGAGATATTGCTAATATGAACTTCTGCATAGACAACATTTTCATTAACCATGTGTTGGCTGCAGACGACAATAGCTAACTTGATTGAGAGGTTTTACGATCCACTAAAAGGAAAGATTTTGCTAAATGGGGTTCCCTTGGTGGAAATATCTCATGAGTATCTACACAAAAAGGTAATACTACTACTTGCTATTACTGTTAAAACTTTCTTGAACAAGGGGAGAATCTTTGGGTACCTAAATCTTCATTTATGAATCTTTTACGATGTTTTAATAGACTTCATGGAGTCATCGTTGCTTGATTCAAGTTTCCCAGTTCAGAGTTTTGGGATCTTTCCGAACTTGAATTGTTTTTGATATTTTCATAATCTATAGATCAGTATAGTGAGCCAAGAGCCTGTTCTTTTCAACTGTTCAATAGAAGATAATATATCATACGGATTCGATGACAAAGCAAGTGACTCTGAGATAGAAAATGTAGCTGTAAGTTAAGTTATACTCCGCTTTCCTACATTTTTTTTTGTTCCGTTTCCTTAGAAACATCATCCTCTTCTCTAATATTATGCTAATGAATGACAATGGTTCAGAAAATGGCAAATGCCCATGAATTCATAACATCGTTCCCAGATAAATATCAAACCATTGTTGGAGAACGCGGATTGAGATTATCAGGAGGCCAGAAGCAAAGAATCGCAATAGCAAGAGCACTTCTAATGAACCCAAAAGTTCTATTACTGGATGAAGCCACAAGCGCTCTGGATGCAGAGAGTGAATACCTTGTGCAAGTAAGAATTATCTATTATATCCATTTCTATTTATATATTGTTTTGTTGACCCTTTAGGTTACAAATGTAAAGGAACACAACCATCCTTAAAAGAATGATATATAACCATTATGAAACATAAAAGACTAAATTATCCTTTATGACGATGCTGCTAAAAGCTCTAGAAATCCAAAATCTAGAGCTTCTAAAACTGAGTTTCATCAACTAAGGGGAGCAATGTCTTTCATGCATCATTTTGGTTGTTCCTCGTTTTTCTTCAAAATGTGGTTGAATCTCATTTTGTTATACCTTAAATGCTCATACTCGATCTTTCTAACATACCTTAACGCTAAGTGATTTGTTTACATAAACTAACGACTTCTTGATCATGTATTCAACAGGATGCTATGGACTCCTTAATGAGAGGTAGGACAGTGCTAGTAATAGCTCACCGGCTCTCAACCGTTAAAACTGCTGACACAGTTGCAGTGATAGCTGAGGGACAGATAGCTGAAATAGGCACCCATGACAACCTCTTGAGTAACAATGGTATCTACACTGCACTTGTCAAGAGGCAATTACAAGCTCCTAAAGATGAAATATAATTCACCCTCAATATGTAATAAGTTGAGAGATATCCTTATCCCACATCGATTATCAAAGCTTGTACTAAGGCCTAAGATTTGGATTTTTGTATGAATTGAGAATACTACTATTTTTGCTTAATCTAGGAAACTCTCAAATTCAAATTGATGATCGTTCCACACTATTTACTCTATTTTCAACAATGTTAAAGCTACAAAGACGCAAATAGACGTGGTAGTGGAGTGGGAAATCCCTGTTTCCTTGAGGGATCAACCTCAAATGGGACGAGGATATACCGCCTTTAGGAAATCCGCCCCATTTTCAAATGGACACAATAAGTGTTGCCAATACCAAACACAAATCAAGAAAGAGGCAATAAATGGAGTCCAAGGTTTAGTTAATTTAAAATAATGATGATCATATTCATGCAACGCATACATGGAAGGGAAGGTAATACAATTCATGTTAGCTCTCAAAACAAAACTGTTGATCTGTTGTTTAAATTTGGGCTACCAAAAACGACCGCACTACACTAACACGAGCAACTCTGTTGTCGAAGATTCTAAGAATAGGGAAAAGCTGACAATAGCAGTACAGATGACTTGCAGGAGATGGAAGATTATAATTGGATCAAAAGGTACAATTTCAACGAATCGCCAACCCCTGAATTGCTTGGGTGCCATCTTCAGTTATCTTGTTTGCTTGAATGGTGCTTATTATATTTGCAATGTTTCCCTGTAATAATGTAGTATGATAAATTAACCGGTTGAAGAATATGGTAATTCTTTGTTTTGGCCAACCCAACATGTATTTGCAAAACTTCATAATAGATTTTGGAAGTGATGGTTTAAAATTCATTACCCGCCATGTTGCAAGCTTTGATCGAACAGATTGCCAATCATGAAGATCAAAAACACGCTTTGAGCAGCGGCTGCACCAACAAATATGATCAACAATCATTGATGATTTACCATACAACTTGAACAAGATATCAAACTGAAATGATCACACACCTCACAATGGCTACTTGATTAATTTGATCGATTCTGCAGTCTATCAGCTTAGCAGTGATTGCCTTGACAACCCATGGCTCCACTTCATTGTCTTCAATCTATCATAAACATGAGTTTTTTAATTTATGAAACATTGGAAGTAAAGCTGAACGACTATTAAAACATGATAATTAACATTACCTGGAGTGTGTCCTTAATTAAGGAGTAAGGAATTTGACCAGATTCATTTGCGCCAAGATCTGCTAGGGATATCAACCTCATTTTTGCAACACAATCTTCATGCACAAGACCTGTATCATCCCATATGAAGAATATCCAATTAACCGTTTTAAATGCCCAACACATCAGAAACATATTTTGATATCTAGCAAGGATAAATGAAGCAAAAGTAAGGTATACCATAGCTATCCAACAAATCAGAATTTGATGAATGGAAGTCCAGATATGCATTGAGCTTCTGAGTCAGAAATATTTTTAGAAGTTGATACACTGGAGCATATTTTTCGTCTTTCTCCAGTTGAGCTATAGCAGGCATATCTAGTAAGTCACCCTGGTGCAGCACAATATGAAGAATAAATCAACGATGACAAGTCATCTTATCGCAACAATTTATGAAAGCAGCTAAAGCAGTAAATACCAAATAGTAGATGGATGAAAGCAAGAAACCATCACTCCGAATGCCATAAATCACGTATCTATATAGATAGGGAATGAACCAAAGCCCACAAACTAAGGTAATTGTTTAAAGTATAACCAAGTCCAGACCAAACAGTTTCAAGAGATAGCTCTAATATTAATGCAATTTGATGCAAAAATTGCATCCCTGATTTTAATCTAGGTAACTAGAGCAGAGTGTGCATGATGTACTGCAACTAATTTCTACCAAATCATGGTTCAACAGAAACAGTACCAATTATGCAATGATATCCCACATAGGTTCCACATGAAAGTGTGGAAGGGTATATAAGTAGGAGTCAACCCTTTACCTTTTACCACAGTTTTGGGTTAAGTTAGGGCTCCCTAGCTTATATGCCTAACAAATTACTACATGGCTTCAATTTGGAAAGTATCAAGTCACTGGTCCTTGTATCAATGACAGCGCTAATGCCACAGTAATCATTGACAATTGACTTGGCCCATTCTTTTCACCAAAAAGTACTAATATGTGCTTTCAAGAACAACCATTTTGCAATATAACTTACTTTAAAAATAGAATGTATTAACAATTTGGGAGAGGTGAGGGGATAACATGGTTGGGTGGCCCATTTAAATGTGCAAGCAAGATTGACTGGATTAATCATTTTCCTGTTGGTTATATATATTCACTTATGCAGCATTCTTCATTGCCTCAACATTGGGAAAATTCAGCTAATTTTGCATTGCACACATGTCTCAATTTCATAAGAACCTCCATAGTTCAAAATACCTCCTCCAATTCCATATCCCTTTCAATGCAGTGTTATTTCTAAGCCTCATAAATCAATTGAAAGCATTACCTCAAACATATCAGGTGCCTTAACAAATTCTACAACTGCTCGAACAGCTTCTTCCTTGGCTTCAGCCACAGCCAATGCATCATCACCAGAAAAAGTTTCCAGATACTTGACAAGAAAATCAAATGACTCTTTTGCTGAGCTGAAAGTTCACATTATGAAAGAAATTATTAGTCATTGGTTGTGTATCAGCCATCACACATATAACACAATATTAGAAGAATTTTTTTTTTGATTCATGCTACTCACCCCTTGCTATCCTTCAAAATATTAGCAACTCTAAGAAAGAGTTTTCTCTTGTCCTCGATCCCAAGATTCCATTCCCTCAAAAAGTCATCCATCTTTTTAAAAGATGGCACTACATGGTCAGTAACCTTTCCATTGGATGCCAAGTTGAGAGCCTTCGTATACACAAAGAACTGACTATATGGGTTCTCCAATAGGTTGTAGAGGTTAAACAAGCTAAAGAAAAAAACAACAACTGTTAGGATTTTAAACTCAAGTAGTCTCAAAGATATTGGTCTCTATCTTACATCTTTAGGCGCAGAGCAGGCTTGTCATTAGGCTGTTGTGCAACCTTTGTGGCTATAAGGTCAGCAATCTCATGCACTTGATCAAGGCTCTCAGGCTTCTTAACAAGGTCGCAAATAACAGTGTAAACACATTCAACATCTGAGGTAAAAAGCAGAAATCAATAGAAATCAGAAACTTGCAAGCCAACCTCATAAAAGATGAATTTTTGAAAATCAAGCAAATCTCAAGAAAAAATTCATTTTAAAGTGGTGAAACATAGCTTACGGGCAGCCAATTAATATCTCTTTTACCCAAAAAAATAAATCGTTAAAACTATGTTTCATCAACTTCAACTTAAAAGCTACACGATTAAAAACTCCCAAGTATTTTTAAAAACAAAGTAATTTAAATCCAATTATAAATTTTCACCTTTCTCTGAAACCTTAGAGAAAATGACATCAGCAGTAGCAAGCATCAAAGAAGCCAAATCCGACCACCTGTTCTGTATTATATGTTGTTGCGCCTGCAAGCACAAACTATTGACCTCCCCCTCTGCTACCTATCAGTATCAAAAATCAATTCGAATACTATTTGATTATAACACCTAAGATCAAATATTCATTACAACAATCGCAAAAACGAGAGGAAAACACACACACGCAACTCCCCCCCCCCCCCCCCCCATCATAATTTATAATTTTTCGAAAAAGCAGAATCAGATATTCATCAATTATAAAAAGTTTACACCCCACAGAATCAGAAATTCGCTGAAATTTAGCCCTACATCATAATTACAATTACAGAATAATTTTTTGAAGAAAAACAAAGGATTTCAATTCAATTTTTTCTATAGAGCTTGATAAACTTCCAGAACGATTCATGTACAACTATGCAAGTACATAAGCATTACCTCCGGACCGGCGTCGGCCCATGACAACTCGGCGGTGAACCGGGCGACCGCGAGCGCCGGACTTTCTTCCGATGTGGGTACAACCGTCGTCATTGTCGGAAGATTGAAGCGAAATTTCAGAAATCTCTGCAGATTACGGGATTACAAGTTGCTCGGCAGAGAGCTCTGATGCAGATTGCAGAGGGAAGATTGTGAAGCGAGAGAGTGAGAGGCACAAAAACCCTAATTTGAGGATCAAAAGGGAATTTGGAACGTAGATAAGGACAATAACGTAAATGACTGAAAGTCTCATCTTTATTTAGGTAAAATCGCTAAAACCTAAACCTTGTCAAAATCGCTTTCCTTCATCTATAAAAACTATTTATTTAAATAAATATAAATATGAATATATATATATATAATAAATAATATCAAAAGAGGACAGTATAAAAGTAGTACGTGATTAGGGTTAGCATTTGCGCCGCTCCTCTTCCGAATCATCAGTTTCCCGCAGCAGCAGCAGTCCACCGCCGCCGGAATCCACCATGGTCTCTCTCTCTCTCTCTATATATATATATATATATATATATATATCTCTCTCTCTCTCTCTCTCTCTCTGAATATGCATGTGATTGTGTGAAATCTGTTGAATCTGCAGCCGTCGCACAAGACGTTCATGATAAAGAAGAAGCTGGCGAAGAAGCAGAGGCAGAATAGGCCGATTCCGTACTGGATCCGCATGCGCACCGACAACACCATCCGCTACAACGCCAAGCGCCGCCACTGGCGCCGCACCAAGCTCGGCTTCTAAGCCGCCATGTTTTTCTCGATTCTTCTTCAGTTATATTTTCCGTCACATGTTAGGATTTGAATTGATGTTTTTGAAAATGAGATAGCTGGTACTTTTGTTTACGATGCTATAAAGCTTCTCTTTGGATTATGGTTAATTTTGTTAGTCCGCAAATTGATGCTTGGAACTGGTTTATCCGATGATGAGTCGAAAATATCTTCAGTTATGTGAGTAAATTGTTGCAATTCGTGTTCTTTTGATACAAGTTTTGCAACAATAAATAGGAAATTTTGATTTTATCCTCTCTGAAGCTGTTAACTGTGGTTTTGGAGTAGTTGGAATATTTTGGTGCTCTGCTTTAGACAGGTTTGCGATGTTTTTCATAATTATTGCTATATGTTTCTCTAAACTAGCTGATTCGTTTGGTGACTGTCCAATTCAATTCTTTTGTTGCTTTTCATGAAATCGTGATGCCCTTCGGTGAACTTTTATGTGTATGTTACATGGCAAAATCCTCCATGGGTATTTTGTCGAAACCCAGTGGTGTGATTCATGGTCTTGCGAGTTAATGTTAGTTTTCCACGCTCTGGGTTTTTAGAACATCCCATCATGTTAGGTTGTTTAATCCGTTTGCTTGTCTTGAATGCGGAATTCATCATCACTGCTTTTTTTTTTGTGTGAGTTGAGAAGTGCTCGGAGAATGTTTGATTGTGTTTTTCCTTGAACTGTGTTTGTGTTGTGATTCTTGTGAATAGATTCAACTTTCATGCCCAAGAGTTTTATTATGCTTAACATAAATAGTTGATTTTCCCATCTACTTGTCCTGAATCGTGAAGTTATCATCTAGGTAAAAGATCTCAACTTATTATGGATTTGTTTTGTAAAGTTCAAGTGTGTTCTCTTTTAACTGTGTTTTTGTTTCACATATATTGTTGATTTTCTACATACTTGTATTGAGTGCAAAAGTATATCAAGTTGCATTTTTGTTGAGGTTAAAGAGCTGTAATTTGTGTTGTGTTGGGAATTGCTCAAGGAATGTTGGTTTGCAATTACCTTGAACATTGTTGTTCCCAGTTCTCCTGTACTATCATCAAGTCTTTTGTGTCTTCTTCATAGCAAATGCTAAAGCTATCTTGTTTTGAATTTTGATTGCTACTCTGATTTACTTTACTAATCATATATTTATATGGAAAAATGTGTTCAAGCTTGGACAAAACTTGTGTACAGAAAGCTTTCATCATTTCTGAAATTGTTTGGAAAATTCCTGAAAATCTCATTGCAGGTTTTTCTCATCGAGTAACACACCATCTCATGTGTTCATAAAGCCCTCTTTGCATTAAGTCGTTCGCAGACAATGAAGTAATTATTATAACGATATGAGTCACCGCATGTAGGTTTTTAATATTACATGTTGCTAAAACGAACAGTAAAAAGTTCCGTAAGTACTAACCCCTAAAGATAAAGTAAAACAATCCAAAGATATGTTGAAATGAGTAATTGAATCAGTTTCGGTAGGAACCATTATTTTTTGTCATTGCCAAATAGGTAGTCGAGGGAGGAGCCGCCTCCGGGCGCAGCATGGACCTTTGTCGATGGTCGATCCTATGTCAATATAAACATTCGGGTTAATCAAATAATATACACATCTCGTAAGTAAGATACAGTGACATACTGTTATAAAGTTGCCACAGTTTTGGCCATCTACTCGGTAGTAGTTGTTGGTGGTGTAACCGGTGCTTGGAGGAGTTGGAGTCGGAGTTGGCTTGTTGTTATCCACCTGTGGAGGATCAACGACTGGACTCTCTGAGGATGGTTCGGTAATTGGATCCTTTGGAGGTGGAGGTTGAGGAGCCGGGGTCTCTCCACCTCCAAAAAGATAACCCAACGAGCTCTGGCCACCGCCTGCACTAACACCACGGCCCATTTTCTTTTGCTTGTTTGTCTATGAGAAACGATGTTGATGGTTATTCAATTGAATCATGCAATAAAAATGAAGATATTCAATTGAATCATGCAATAAAAATGAAGATTTAGAGAATAGCATTTAAGTGCATTGTTTACAGGCTAGATTAAGAGAGAACTTATAAAATTAGAAGAGACATGTAAATGAATTTCTTAGCAAAGAGATCAGAGTACAGAAATTTCATTGGATTAATGATTGTTGACTATTTAAGAAATGCACTTTTGTATGTTTATCATGTCTCATCAAGATCTCAGGCAAATATGTTTACCATTCCGTACATCATATAACATATAGAAATCAAACTTCTCTGAAAATATGTCATCACATTAGGCAATTTAAAGATGAATGTCTGTGTGGATGATTGATCTCCGAAAAGGTTGATCATGATTCATGAGATGACGAATGATGAGAATTAAAAACAATGCGTCTAAGATCCCATACAGTGTTGAATTCAAATATTCAAAGACTATAAAATGCATCAGATATATGAATCATCTTCTCCAATTATCTTAATCGAATTCGAAAATTAATAACAGAGACAACATAAATTACTTACCCAACTTTTGGAATGTCCTTCCTTCTCCGCTAACGCAGAGAGAGAGAGAGAGAGAGAGAGAGAGAGAGAGAGAGAGGAAAATGGGGGTTAGAAATATGAAATGGGTCTTTTTATGGAGGAAGAGGAACGTCTCATTGAATTGAAATTTGAAACAGAAAGATTCAAATTTCAAAAGGAAAAAGAAGTTTTACATTCAAACTATTTTTAGCATTTTTTAATAATTAATAATTATAAGCTAAACATAAAATTTACTTTCCTAGAAAATAATATACATCTTGATCAGAAATAATTAATTTCATTTCCTATTTACGGTTGTTTTGAACTTTTGAAAATTTTAAGACATGATTGCACAAAACATTTGGAAGAATTAGAATTGAAAACTTGAATTATTTAGTGTAAAATGTTATTTCATCTTCTTATATTTCAGTATCTAAATATATATATATATATATATATATATATTTATTTATTTATTTGTGTATATCATAACTTCATGATTATGATAACCACACAATGATCTAAGGGCCCATTTGAATGGGTAGCAAGTTCACCGATGGTGTTTGAATAGATGCGGATTCGAAATCTATCACTTTTATATAGAACTAATTTTTGAGTCATTTTAGTAGATCTCAATTTCATTCTAACTTGAATGGATTTAAAAATCCATTCATTTTAAATTTCAAATTGCTCTATCCAAACATAACATAACATAATTTTACAACAAATACATCATAATATATTATGTTGGACTTTTGAATTTTAGTGACAAATATATTTAAAACAAAATACGAATAACAATGAAACATTCATACTTGAATTGAAGCAAATATTATTAGCACTAAAATCCACATACATCGACTGCAATCATCTATTGTTATATTTTTCAGCAATTGTACTTTAAAAATAATGTTGCACATATGTAATTTAATAATATATGATACGTATATATTGATGATAATATCATTAGAGATGTCTATGTATTTGAGTCAATTATTACTAGATATGGAAACTTATTGGAAAAAAGCACCTTCACTTACTATTCAACATGTTAGAAAACAAGTTAATATAACAACTACATTATAACTCAAATGATCTATTATACTCGTCCTTATATTACGTTTTATGCACCTCAATGCGTTGTTGATACTCAGATTGGGGGTTGTCTTCAAGGGATTAGTAAAATAGGATATTTTCGTTAAAAAAAATATGTATTGATTACCATTAAGATTTAATAATCTTGAACCAAGGGTTGATCATTAATTTTATAACCGAAGTTTTTTCAATAAAATTTTGATGATATTAAATTGGAAAATATTATTCATCAAACCTGTACCATTTCAAATTTGTTTCTTATTACTGTCAAGGTCTTATAGAAAAAAATATTGTTTGGAAATTGGACATAATTTTCGTCTAATGATTTGTTCTTCATGGCCACAGCTTCAGCCTTCAAAGTATATACTTCTTGTAATAAAAACAAATCCAAATTTTGTATATTTTGTGAATTATAGTATCTCAATGAATAGTTTTGATAAATTTTTCATTATATTTTTAGCCATGGTTCATTTAATGAATAAATATAAGTTGTGACTTCTTAATTTACGTTCCAAATATATGAATTTAGGATATTCATTATCTCAAAATCAATTTAGAATGATTAACATGTTAATGATTAAAATTAGCAAACTTGAAACATGAAATCTGAAGTTTTGTGAAGAAAAATGTGTACGAAAAAATTAAGGTATAAATTTCACTTTATCAAGTGGGATCAAAGTGGTCCGATTGCTACAAGATCAAAATCTTCTGCTCATTTATTCTAATCCGAGAAAATTTCATTGCTATTGTTAGTTGAGAACTTTAAATTAGTGATGACATTATCCAAAGTCGCAGTTAGGGGATGATTGTTGAAGAACCGTGAGCATAAATACATGACAATTTCGTCTTACATATAAATAATCTAACTTTTACCACCTAGTATATATTTAGGGATGTAACTGAATCGAGTTGAATCGATGTGGGTTTGGTTTGTTTATCATCGAATGAATTCGAGTTTAATCTAACGAATACATTCATGGTTCTTAATGACGAAATTCATAAATTTATATTATAAATTATAATATTTTTCAACTCATTAACAAAATAAATCATATATTCAACAAAATATAAAATATATTACCTAAAATTTATAACTTAAGTACAAAATAACTATAGTTAGATATTTATATATTTATTACAAGTAAAATGAAAAATATATACAAAATTGTGTGACATTAGTATTACGAGCTAGCTCCCGAGCCAACGGGTTAACAAACTTAAATTTGTTTGTCTAATTTAACAAATTTCAAACGATTTTTTACTAATCAAATTTCATTTACATCACTACTAGTTCGACCTAAACGTAGGGGTGTTCATAATTTGATGAACACGGTGTTCATAATTTGATGAACACCAAAACACCAAATCAATCGAGATTAGTATTTCGATTAAGTTTTTTTTTTTTTGAACATTTTAAATTGTTTATGTTGCATTTGTAAAAAATTTTGAATTTCGATTTTCGATTCGATTTTCATTGTTGAAATACCAAAAAATTGAAGATTGAAAGATTGTGTTTAGATAGAGTGATTTGAAATCCAAATTTTGAAATGAATGGATTTCAAATTCACTCTAACTTGAGTGGGTTTGAAATTTATAAATTCATACATATTGCTAAAAAATTATTTCAAAATGAAAGCATGAATTCCAAATCCACATCTATCCAGATAAATGAATTTGTACTATAAATTTTAAATTTTTCAATCCAAACACAACCACGTATTAGATGTTATTGAGTTTCATGTGATTTTGATTTGTGGGATATATGTATGGTTTAATTTTTATGGTTTGATTTTGTTGCCTATTTTGTTGGGGTGGGGAAATTTATGTTTAGATTATGTTTAATCCAAACAGTAATGTAATAGGAAATTAAAGTACCCCATTTTTCACATTATTTAAGTGAAACTTAGAATATAGCCTAAAAGTCGAGTTGAAGAATCGAGGATTTCAAAATTCAGTAGTCAATTAATCATGAAGGAAGTTTCTATTAGCAACAGGAAGTAGCAGGAAAAACCGCTACTGAATGCAGCAGTGAAATACAGTATTCAGATACTGTAAACAGAATAATGAAGTAGTTCATCTAAGAGAACAAAATACAACAAACCAATAGAAAGTTGCATTACTACAAAGGTTGCATAAACTGCGAGCACTGCATAATAATCAAAGAAAAACAGGAAGAATGAATAGACTTTCACACACAACAATACAGTACGATGAAGATCAGTATTGTTCGAGGAAATGTATCTTCAAAACTAGCCAGTACAGACAAACTGATAAAGCAGTATCGAGAACTAGTAATCTATCGACACGTGGACAGACAGACTACAACAAATCTACAACCTAGTACATCCACATTAAATAGCCTAGAGTGCAAGACAAGAAAATTAAATGCAAAACTTCAAAGACAATTAATGCAAGCTCAAGAACATTTGAAGATAATTCAAATTCAAAAAGATATGTCTGTCTTCACCTATAAATAGAGGAAAACTTGACTGATGCAACTATTGAAACATTGAATACTCGCTCTCAAAGCAAAGAACTATCTCTCAAGCTCTCAACACTCAAAGTTTTCAGTCACTCAATCTTTAAGAGAAGTAGTTAAGCCTTACTAACATTTAAGCTCAAGATTCATCAAGGCTGCTTCAAGCACCAGTTGAAGAAATCTCATATACTTTTAACCTTTGTGTTGTGTTCTTAGGTTGTTTTATTGGTGTTCTTAGTTGATAGGATTTAGATCTTTGTTGAGTGTTTAGTCTTAGGAGTTCAAGGTTATAACTCTATATGAGTTTAAGATCCTATGTGGGTCAGCCTGTTGGATTCGAACAACTTGTGTGGAAGTTGAATCTTAGTAGGTGAAAACTTGTTAGGTTGATAGATTGTAAGGTCGAGTCCTGTGAAACAATCTTGTTTAACGAAGTTCCTCCTCAGATAAGGAGTAGAGTGGACGTAGAAGGATTACATCACCTTCAAACCACTGTAAGCCCTGTGTGTTTACCTTTTATGTCTTAGCATTTCTATTGTTATATCATGTTGCATTGCACATCATACTGCATTCAAGTGTTGCTAAAATTCATATTTTATAAAAGGTTTTCAAAAGAAACTCTAACGAGTTTTAAATTTTCCACTGCAAAAGAACTCTGGTATAGGCAAGCTGCGCTGCATTCTAGCCCAACAAGCAGTACTGCATTCTGTGTTGTATTTTGTTATATAATACAATGTTGTAAGTTCGAATTTTTTTCAAAAATCGATAGAGGTTCATTCCTCTCTCTAAACTTTTGTGCCACTTGAAACTATCAGTTGGATTTTTAATTTATAAATAATTTGGGTCCAAATTCGATTGGAACCGAATTTAACATTGATTGTTCCGGTTCTGTTGTAATTTGGTTTTGGTTTCTAAATACTAATGCTCTAAAACTCTCTAGAAGCTAGTCGGATGCTTGATTGTCGTCCAACGCATAGGATGCCCAGTTGTAACCTAGGGAGCGCCTAGGCACCGTATCTAAATTAAATATATTTTTATTATTTTAGTTATTTTTCTTAATTTTTTTTATCTTTGAAAGATATTTTTGGAACTCATATATATATATATATATATATATATATATATATATACACACACAAAAGTAAAACCTTAATATCTCATTTAAATTATATTTATATACGACTAATTCAATGATCATAAATTTAATTTTTTTTTGTATAGACAATTCGTTGATTTTCTATCTATATATAATTGAATAATAATAATTTGATAGAAACTTATAATACATTAAAAACGTTGTCGTTTTGCTACAAAATAAATAAAAAAAGGTAAAAAGGAAAAAAAAAATTATTTAACACCTCGGAGTGCCTAGAGCCATCTAGGTCGAATTATTCCGCCTAGCCCCATCCAGTGTCTAAGGTGGCTGAATAGATAAAAATCGGTACGGTTAGAAACCGCCTAGCACCTAGGGACCGCCTAAACCGATTTTTAGAACACTAAATACACAATTATTTGGGTTTTCGACTGGCAACAGAACTGCTCAACCTTACCTAAAAGAAAAGTGAAAATGCGACTTTATAAATCGTGCTTCAATTTCCTCAGTTCTCTAATTTCAAGTTAACTCCCCACATGCTCTATGTTTTTGTAATGGTGTATTAGTGCGTGTTTAATCATTCAGTTCAACATTTGGATTATTTCTTTGTAAATCTCTGTTGCGTTTATCAATATCAGTATCTCTTTCAAGTTTGAAAAGATAAGGAGTTCCTAATCTAATCGTGCCTGAAATTTTGAGTATATGGTGATGTTGGTATTATTTTGTTTTTCTTAGATTTTATTTCATAGGAAATTATTTTGGTATGAGATAATGTACTTGTTATTTCACTAGTGCATTAGTTTTCTTTTGTCAAGTTTGGGAAATATTATTGTTTACCTACACATGCATACTGTCACTGTTGCAGCATGTTTCCGAGAAATACAAACAATACACTCTATGATAACTGTGATGATTCACTCACTTTCTAAGAGCAATAACTATCTCTGTAAAACTCTAAATCGTAATCTAATCAATAAACTATGCATACTTACATATATATATATGATACACTGCAAAAGAAATGAAGTAAATTGAATAACAGACTCAACCACAATGATGCCTTCTTGAATCTAAAAAAACTGAATCATCTCAACTTGCAGCTTAATTCTGATTGGCTGAGCTTATAACTGAAAATAACCGATGCACATTATAAGAAATGTGCTTATATTAGTAAAAAAAAACCGTTTTTTCCATGGCTTGATCAAATTATCAGATTTGAGCTAACTTTACACATACATATACAAATTGGTACATCAGAGTTTGCGTGCATATATTATTGAATATGATCTTTACTTCATTGTTGTATGTTAATTATGGATAACATTATTGATTGTGGACAATTTTGTAATCTGAATTACAATTGTTTCTCATTAATCTTGACGACCATTTTACCTGATTCAGATTGCCACTAAGTGTAGAGCTTCAGATTGTCTCCTAAACCTTTATATATGCTTTTTTCTCATCTCATATAGGGTAAATTTGGTTTCTGTTGGTTTCATAGTAAAGTATAAAACCAATCATAATTAGGAGATCCTGAAAAACATGTTTGATATCAGCACCAACTGTTAGCAATCATATGGAGAAGTCAAAAGTTAAGTATGTAATCCAAGCTGTGAACTAGACTAGAACAAATACAGATATGGAGAAAATCCAAAGTTTTACTCAAGGAAATGTGTTTGGGAAAAGAAGAAAGAATGCAAAAATTGAAGATGAAGTCCAAAGAGAAATAGATACCAGGTCAGTAGAAAACCTTTCTCAAGGAAATGTGACTATGGACAGGCCAAAAATTAAAGCGTGGACCAGAAAGCTTTCATTTATGTACTATTCAATTGTAAAAATTTTCAAAATAAACATTCTGAAAATACTTCTTTCAATTTGGGAGGGAAAATGACATTTTTGTAATTATCTTCAAAAGTTTTATTGCCATATATATATATATATATATATATATATGTTTTACTCGTTCTTTGCGCGCCTTGTAATCTATTATCAAATATAATATATTAAGAATTTATAATTAATAACAATGTAAAAAAAAAAAATTACACGTTTAGTTGTTTTAATAAATCAACATAGAAAAAAAAATCTACTCTAATAAGAATAAAGTTAATAATTACAAACTTTTAGATGTTTCTTTATATAAAAGAGTCATAGTTGAACCATCCTCCTCATTATCTTCACTAAATATGTAATCTTTAATTCATACACGTTTAGTGGTGCCCACGGTTAGCCCAAAACCGGAACTGGCTGGTTCAAAATCGGGGGTCAACGGTTTCATCCGGTTCGATTTCGATTTGTTATATTGTGAAACTGTGAACCGGCGGTTAAACCGACGGTTTTGCCGATTTTTTTTTTTTAATTTGAGAAAATGACACGTGTCCGCCGGAAAATGACACGTGTCGCCGAAGCTCCGACGAAAAGTAGCCGTTGTCGCCGAAACCACCGGTTGACCGGCGGTTCGCGGGATTTATTATTATTTTTTTTTAAAATGACACGTGTACGTCCCGGATCGCTCGACCATTGGAGATCAACAGTCGAGATTAGTTGACCGTTGCAAACCGGCGGTTCAACCGCCGGTTAACTAGCGGTTCGAACCGTCCAGCTATTTTTTTTTTTTTTTTTTTGCAAATTTTTCTATAAATACCCCCTCAACTCAATTCATTTCTCATACCATTCTTCCAATTCTCTCTAATTCTCTCTCAATTCTCAAGTTTCGATTCAACTTTGTGCTCAATTTCAATTCTATTCTATTCTATTTCGATCGAAAATGTCTCGAAGAAGTTCTTCTTCCACCGGTTCTTCCCGTGGTAAAGGAAAGGAGTCTATGCCACTACCACAAGATGTTCGTCTCGATGAAATTATCTATCAATACACTCATCACTCTCATTGGAGTGAGGAGTATGCAAATTTGGAGGATGCTCTCGGAGTTAATACCGCCGCCACCTTTGCCGAGCAAGAAGAGCAAGAGGAGGAGACGAGGAGGCCAACTCAAGAGAGTGATACACGTACCGGCTCTCGAACTCCTTCGACACTTCGAAGTGATATTTTCTCCATACATTTTAAAAAAGAGAAAATATCAAATTCGAATGTGGACTACACGGTGACGTGCAACTATTGTGGAAAGAGCTACAAATTCAAGCATAGAGGGGGTTATGGAACGTTCACCAACCATTTGGTAAAGAAGCATCCGAACAAGATGGGTAGTGACCGCTCTCAAACCCATCTTCCTCGACAAACAACCGGTTCCAATTTGGGAACCGATGGTAATAACCCTTCTTTCCTTTTTAAATTTAGTCAATTATTTCATAGAAAAGGAGTAGCCGAATTAGTTGCAAAAAAACATCTTCCTTTTCAATTTCCAACAGACGATGATTTTGAAGAATATACTAGTACTTATTTACAACCCGCTAGTAGAAAAATTTCTAGGAATGCCGTTACACGTGACATAGAAAAATTTATGGTAAATATAAATATAGTTTAATTGAAGAATTAAAAAATTTAACACAACGAGTATCTATTTGTTGTGATGTGTGGAAAGATCCTTATCAAATGCATGATTATTTAGGAATAACATGTCATTGGATAGAATCGATAGATGATGCATGGAATATGCAAAAATGATTAATTGCATATGCCGAATTTGATAAAAAAACATTCTTCCGTAGCAATTGCTAGAAAAATAATAAAAATTCTTAATGATTATGATATAGTTACAAAAGTTTTTTCGGTTGGTTTTGATAATGTCGCTCCTAACACCGCTAGTATGCCTACGTTAATAGAATTTTGTAGGCCTCTAATAAATGGTAAGATTTTTCATATTCGTTGTATACCCCATTGTTTGAATTTATGTGTACAAGATGGTTTAGATGCTTTGCATGATCAAATTAAACCTATTAAGGATGCAATTTATGAAATTGCTAAATCAACACAATGTCATAAAAAATGGGCCCGATTTTGTAAAAATAATGGAATGGAAGTTAAGAAATTTGTGATTGACGTAAAACATAGATGAAATTCAACTTTTTTTATGCTTCAAGATTCTTATAATTATAAAGAGTTGTTAATTGCATTTTTTGAAGAAAACCCCTATGAACATATATATTTGTATAACAACTCTTGGGATGCATGTATTAATTTAATTCAACTATTAAATTTTTTTAAAGATACCACTAGAGAATTAAGTGACACTTATTATCTTACTTCTCCATTAGTCTTAGATCATTGTGTCAAAATTGCTTTAATTTTGAATGCATATTGTAAATGTCCTATTTTAGGTGATACTGTTATATCCATGAAAGCAAAATGGTGTAAATATTTTTTCGAAATTCCCGATTTATTTTTAATAGCTAAATTTTAGATCCTAGGATTAGAGAAGATGGTCTAACCGAATTATTACGAATGTATTATAGTGCTTTGTTCCCCAATTTTGAGTTAGGAGAATATGATGCATTTGACTATGTTCCAAATTATATAGAAGTTGTAGGTAGAGCTAGATCAACTTTGTATGAATTATTTAAAGAATATAAAACATCATTAGGGGATGATTGTGGGGATGATTTAGGTGCTCAAAATGTAGATAGTAGTAGTAGTTCTTCACAATATCCATATAATGTTAGTGGTCTTAGCGCATATTATGATTTTTATGATAACCGAACACAAAAACGAGCTAGAGGGTCTAATCCCACACAAGAATTAGATACTTATTTAACTTGTACATTTGAATTTGTAACTTTTGAAAACTCTATGGATCTTTTGAAGTGGTGGACAAAAAGGACTACAATTTATCCTATTTTAAGTAGTATTGCAAATGAGATCTTTGCAAGTCCCGCCTCCAACGTCTCCGTCGAGTGCACCTTCTTCAAAGGACGACATATGTTGAATTCATGTTGAAATGAAAAATAAAAAAAAATTAAACAGAAATCTTGATCTTCATATTTGAATTTTTCAAAGAATACTATCTGACGAAAAATAAGTTTCATCTGATTTATCATGATTTACATTTAAAATCAAATATATGAAATATTATGATCATATATTATAAAAAAAAGAGAAACTGCTCGATTATTTACTTAATTAGAAAAATATAAAAATGTAGAATAATAAATAGACAATCAGCATTTTTTAACTATTCTCTAATTGCAATGAATTGGAAAAATTGAATATGTAGAATCCAACTATAAACTTTGACAACTATTTCAAGGTCCCAACTGTAGAAATATTAAAAGATTTATAATCAATATCAAGACTAATAAAAAATCATTTTTATTACTAATTACCATTTAAAATATCACTTATCAGATATTGAAAGATGATATTATTGGCATTTTTAACCAACTCTGACCAACTATTTTGAGAATCATCACAATGAAATCTATAAATATTTGTTAAACAATAGCAAATACATTTTAGTGTTAAAAAAGATTTATATGCCAAAATTGTTACTATAATTACTATAATTAACAATAGAAGAAATAATAATAATAATAATAATAATAATCAACAAAAAATAAATAAATAAATATATATATTGAGAAAATCAACAAATAAATATAAAAAATTAACAATGAAAGTAGTAATTAAATGCTAATGTTTTCTGAACTTTGAACTACATAGTTGGATCATTAGATCTGATTTTCTAAAATGGGCCAAAGTAAAATGAAATATTCAAATCTGCATTACTCAAAAAGATTGTGCTGGTTTGGATTGTGGGTTGGGTTTGTTAAGGGTGGTTAGATAAGGTTAATTATAATTGGTGATGTGATGTTTTTTTTTTCTTTGGATTGAATGTTGATAACAATTGTAATAGGTTTATTTTTTAACATCATGTTTGGATTGTATGTTTATTTAAGAAAATTACAATTCTATCCTTAATGACAATTGAATTTTATATCATTGTTTGAGAGATTCCTTGGCCAGTTTTAGATTGAAACCCAGCTTTCTTCATCATCTTCATCACTCTCATTCCCAATGCAAAATCTGAATAGTGCATTTGAAGTAAGCTCTCGTTTTATCAAAGCAAAGAAGTATAAACATTTTATTGACGATGATAACTTTTGGCCGACCTCTTCTGTTATTTCATTTTCAGCCCAACCTATAATCATTTTCTAAAAATACATGTTTAATATAAATTTTCAACCCAACCTATATTTCACCAAATATAACATTTACAAAGATTGTTTTTGGCCAATATACTATATGATACGTAGAGATAACATTTTTTCTCAGTAACCTTAGTCCATCAAAGCTTAAAAATAAACCATAAAATTCACTCCTTCAAATACCATTTCAGAATGCAATTATTTATATTACAATTTTTGTTTCATTACAAATGCTTCATATTGGAACTTCAGCATCCTTAGATCATCATCTGCTAAAAGATGCGATATCAGTTTATTAAGGAACCAGTGGGTGGGCCAGATTTCATATCCTCCAAAATGAGATTTAGAAGAGGCTGAGTCAATGGATCTTCATGTCCTGTCAAGAAAGAAACATCTCATGTCAGCAACAACAAAAACATGAACATTAAATACATCCCATGATTTATAAGACAACAAGATCTTCATACATGACAGGGAAGTGAAAATGATCAATGCAATGATGCAGAAGAAAGAAAGAAAGATATAAAAGTCCGACCATCATCAATGACTTGATCATACAAGTTCATCAAACAATCATGGTACTTCACAAAATAGCAGTTTTGAGACTCAGCCAAGGAACATAATGTTTCAAGAACCACTGAAATATAAAACCCAAGATATGAAAACTTCGATTAAACACTGGGCTGGCCATTTCAATAAAGATTGACAAAAAGACACAAAATGTAAACTTCAGTTTGTTATTGGACAATTCATTAACACGAAACAGCCCCACAACCACGGTTAACACTTGGATCATGTTTTCAAAAATATGTAACACTTGGATAATGTTATCAATATGTGTTTTCAAATCAAATCAAGAAACCGAAATGAACACTAAGATCAGTAACATAATAATTACCTAAACATATCCAAAGATAAACAGCAACAAAGGAACAAGAAACCTGGTATAGACCCTATTCGACAAAACCGAGGGATACATATTCGAAAAACAATAAACATTGATCAATTCAAATCTCTACGAAACAGACACTTTTTTGAAATCTTCTCAAAATCAGACAACAAAAATCCAATGGATAAGCATTCAAATATCCCCGTTTATTGATCAACACAAATCGGAATCACCCTATTATTTTAAGAAAAACACATTGTATCAAAAATCAGACAACAAAAATCCCATGGACAAGCATTTGAAAAATCCCATTTCATTGATCAATACAAATCAGATGAAATCCTAATATTTTAAGGCAAACACATTCGAACAACATAGGAAAAAATTGCAAAATCAGACAACAAAAATCTGGGGAAAAACATTGATGTTTGTGACTCACATTCCAGATGATCACCTTAAGACAATCGGCTTTTACGACGAATATGGTGGGTAGTGTTTGGAGAAGTGTATGCTTTAGTGGGCCTTGCAATGTCAAACTCTGATCTGAAATCTATGTCGATTATCAATCTTTCTCCTTTGATTATCACATCCACATACTCGTATTCCCCTGTTGAAACAAACAATGATTTCAACTTTAGAGAAACTAGAGAGAAATCATTGTGACATTCAAGAGAATGAGGCCAAATCTGCAGATGAATTTACCAGCGATAAAAGAGAAGGGTTTTTCCCATATTGAGTTGCAGATTGATGCGTTGTAGCCAAGATATATGAGACTAGTAACCACAATTTTTTTGCAGAATCCGTCTTTACGCTTATTGATCTTGTGGGTATCAACGATTTTTCCATCGTCAGCTAGCAAATTCCTTTCAGAAACACACACTCACAGCACCTAACACTGTTCAAACATTCCAATTTTCCAAAAGATTGATCAATCAGATAGGATTTAAATTCGTACAAGAAAACAATGATTCAGAAACTCTGTCAAATTTTAGACCACAAAATCAAATTGCATGTACCTTGAGAACATCACAAGCGTGGGTGAGAGCAATTTTGCGATTGCACCGACTCCTTCCACACCTAAGTTGCTGCTTCTCGCCGCCTTCTTCCACAAAATTCAGCACGAAACCCTTGAAAAATCGTCGGATGGGTTGGGCTCTTTCATCGCACCAGTGGATAAAGCTGGGTTGGGGCTTTGAAAATGGTCGGGTCTGGATTGAGCTAAACCCTAATTTCAGCAACATGAAAACCTTTCACACCTAAGATTAGGGGTAGTATAGTCTTTTTAACCTTGGGGTCTATAAACCCACAATTCCTAACCAGCCCATCTCCCATTCTGATTTCAACCACATTCTCTCTTTCCGCCGCCGCCGCTCGTCCGCCTTCTCTGCTCCAGTTCGCGCCGCCACCACAAGGTCTGCTGTTTCGTGCCGTCATATTTTATAAAATTATTTATTATATGGGTGGTTTTTTGTTGATATGAAAAAAATCCAAAACCCAAATCTTTTATATTGTAGAATTTTTTAATTTTATTTATATTTTGGTTATTCTAGTTATCTGGACTCTACATAATGAAGATATATTCTTTGAATTCATATCCCTATCTAATATTTTTTTCGATTTACAGTTTCTTTATTATATTTTCGTAAATTTGTTTAGGGGTCTTGATACCAGTTAAAGAGGAGCCCTTTCGTTCACAAAAGCCATCCAATTTATTAGAATTAAAAAGTCAGTTTTTATGATAATTTGTATTTGTATGAAAACTATATAAGATTCGAAATAAAAAGATGCATGTTTTATGTAATCTGCATTTTAAGTTTTCATTTTCTGAAGAAAATGTGACTATCAGGAATCCACAAGTCCAAGATGACGTTCAAAGCATTGGCCATACTGTAATGGATACAGTGACTAAAAAAAGAAAAAAGAAAAGAAAAAGCAAGGCAACATATGAAGATGAAGTCCAAAGGGAAATGGATACCAGATCAACTGAAAATCTTGCTGAAGGGAATGTGATTGTCGAAAAGCCAAAGATTAATGTTGAAGTTCAAAGCGTTAGCCAGACTAAAGTGGATACAGGGCCAACAGAAAATCTTTCTGAAGGAAATGTGACTTTTAGGAATCGAGAAGCTCAAGATGAAGTTCAAAGCATGGATCAGACTGTAATGGATACAGGGCCAATAGAAAATTATGCTGAAGGACATGTGACTAAAAAAAGAAAAAAGAAAAGAAAAAACAAGGCAACAAATGAAGATGAACTCCAAAGAGAAATGGATACCAGATCAACTGAAAATCTTTCTGAAGGAAATGTGACTTTCAGGAATCGAGAAGCTCAAGATGAGGTTCAAAGCATGGATCAGACTGTAATGGATACAGGGCCAATAGAAAATTATGCTGAAGGACATGTGACTAAAAAAAGAAAAAAGAAAAGAAAAAACAAGGCAACAAATGAAGATGAACTCCAAAGAGAAATGGATACCAGATCAACTGAAAATCTTGTTGAAGAGAATGTGACAGTCAAGAAGCCAAAGATTAAAGTTGAAGTCCAAAGCGTTAGCCAGACTAACGTGGATACAGGGCCAACAGAGAATCTTTCTGAAGGAAACGTGACTTTCAGGAATCGAGAAGTTCAAGATGAGGTTCAAAGCATGGACCAGACTGTAATGGATACAGGGCCAACTGAAAATTATGCTGAAGGACATGTGACTAAAATAAGAAAAAAGAAAAGAAAAAACAAGGAAAAAAATAAGGATGAACTACAAAGGGAAATGTATACCAGATCAACAGAAAATCTTGCTGAAGGGAATGTGACAGTCAAGAAGCCAAAGCTTAAAGATGAAGTCCAAAGTGGTATCCAGACTAAAGTGGATACAGAAAATGTGACTATCCGGAATCGAGAAGTTCAAGATGAGGTTCAAACCTTGGGCCAGACTGTACTGGATACAGAGCAAACAGAAAATTATGTTGAAGGACATGTGACTAAAAAAAGAAAAAAGAAACGAAAAACCAAGGAAAAAAATGAAGATGCAGTCCAAAGGGAAATGGATACCAGATCAACAGAAGATCTTGCTGAAGGGAGTGTGACCGTCGAGAAGCCAAAGATTAAAAATGAAGTCCAAAGTGTTAGCCAGACTACTAAAGTGGATACAGGGCCAACAAAAAATGTTTCTGAAGGAAATGTGGCTATCAGGAATCGAAAAGTTCAAGATGAGGTACAAAGCATGGGCCAGACTGTAATGGATACAAGGCCAACAGAGAATTACGCTGAAGGACATGTGACTAAAAAAAGAAAAAAGAAACGAAAAAACAAAGAAAAAATTGAAGATGAAGTCCAAAGGGAAATAGATACCAGATCAACAGAGAATCTCTCTGAAGGGTATGTGACTATCAAGAAGCCAAAGATTAAAGATAGTGTCCAAAGCATTAGCCAGACCAAAGTGGACACAGAGAATTTTGCTGAAGGAAATGCAACTATTAAGGATATAAAAATTCAAGATGAAGCTCAAAACATGGACCAAATCAGAATGGGCACTGGGCCAACAGAAAATTCTGCTGAAGGAAATGTGACTGGAAAAAGAAAAAAGAAGCGAAAAAGCAAGGTAAGAATTAAAGATGAAGTCCACAGCATTATGGATACTAGATCCACTGAAAATCTTTCTCCAGGAAATGTGATCGAGATACCAAAGATTAACGATGAAGTCCAAAGCTTTGAGAACAAAATGGATACAGGGTTAACAGAAATTCTAGCTGGAGGAAATGTGAATATCAGGAATCCAAAAATTCAGGATGAAGCTCATAGTATGGATGGGACTAAAATGAACAAGGGGCCAACAGAGAATTCTGCTGAAGGAGGTCTTACTGGGAGAAGCAGAAAGAAGCAAAAAAGAACCAGGAAGGCGGAAACTAAAGATGAAGTCCCCATCAAAATGGATACAGGAGCAACAAATTTTTTTGCTGAAAATGCAAATACCAAGAAGCCAGAGATTGAAGATGAAGTCCAAAGTGTGGGCCTCATTAAAATGGATGCTTGTTCAACAGAAAATCTGTTTGAAGGAAATGTAACCTTTAAGGATCAAAAAATTCAAGATGAAGCTGAAAGCATGGACCACATTGAAATGGATGCTGGGCCAAACGAAAATTCTGCTGAAGGAAATGGTACTGGAAAAAGAAAAAAGAAGCGGAAAAGCAAGGCAAAGATTAAGGATGAAGTCCAAAGCAATATTGATACCAGAACTGAAAATATTGCTGAAGTAAATGCGATCACTGAGAAGTCAAACATTAAAGATGTAGTCCAAAGCATTGGCCAGAAGGAAACGGATACAGGTTCAATAGAAAATCATGCTGAAGGAAATGTGTCTATTAAAGATCCAAAAATTGAAGATGAAGCTCATAGCATGGACCAGAGTGAAATGGATGCAGGGCCAACAGAAAATTTTATTGAGGAAATAAATGTGACTGTGAAAAGTAAAAAGAAGCGAAAGAGATCTGATAAGGCAAAGACTAATGATGAGGTCCCAAGCAAAATGGATAAAGGATTAACAGAAAATCTTGCTGAAGCAAATGCGACTATCAAGAAGTCAGAGATTGGTGACGAAGTTGAAAGCTTGGGCCTCACTCAAATGGATACAGGGTCAGCTGAAAATCTTGCCATAGGATATGTGACTATTAAGAATCCAAAAATTAAAGATGAAGTTCAAATCCTGGAGAAGACTAATCCCAGCATGGGGCCTATAGGAGATTTTTCTGAAGGCAATGTGTCTGGAAAAAGGGAAAAGAAACGAAAAAGTAAAAAGAAGGCAAAAACTGAAGGTGAATTCATAAGCATGGAGTTGGAGAGGAAGCCTCTAACTTGCAAAAGCCAACATATGTCTCATCCTCATCTTCTGGACGGACAGAAAGGAAAGTCTCAGAATGGGTTAAGTGAAGTATGCAATGAGGTTATTCTGGATACTGGGAAAGGTTATGCTGAGGGGACGAGTGCAATCTCTACTTGCGACTTCAAGTTGACCTCAAGTTTTTCATCATTTAATGTGAAGGATGTGAAGGACATGTGTCCGAAAGCGGCACCTGCTACTTCAATCAGGAGAAAACTTCTTGTCCTTGATTTAAATGGTCTGCTTGCTGATGTAGTATTCCCAGCACCAAAACAATGTAGTCCAGATTTTAAATTTTTTGGACGAGCAAGTAAGAATTCAATGTTGCTTTATCTTTTTATACAACTCATGCTATATATATATATATATATATATATATATATATATATATATATCAAATTATTAGGATGAGAAGTCAGTAAATTAGTTGCTTTATCTGCTTCTACTTGTTGCAGTTTTCAAGAGGCCCTTCTGTGATGATTTTCTGAAGTTCTGCTTTCAGAATTTTGATGTGGGCATATGGTCATCAAGAAACAAGTACTGCTTAAACTATGTCTTTTACCTTTATGGTCTCCTTCTAATAGTTTCTCTCATTTTGTTCTGTATTATATTCTCCATAAGAAATCAGATTGCTTCTGCAATTTCTTGTGTCCCATCCAGGAATTGTCTTGCTAACCTCGGCATATACATTTGAAATTATACAGGAAAGTTGTTGATAAAGTGGTGGAGTATTTACTGGGAGATCAAAAAGACAAGTTGCTATTTTGTTGGGTAAGCTTTCTAAGAGAGAGTCTATATTCAGTGGTAAAATAAATCATCCTTGGGTCATTTTTGATGTGGTATATCTTATAAATATTCATATCTTGGTGCATTTTGTTTGGATTATTGCATATGCCTTAATGGCTTAAAAATGGAGGAATTTAGTAAAAAATGGAGGAAGTTTGCTTGTTGGGTGATCAACCACTGACAATTGATAGTTGACAACTTCAATATGGGGAGTTGTTAGAGTTACAAATTTTAAAACAACATTCAAATTGTCTATGTTTTCAACTCTGGGTGCATAGATTTAATGTAGGACTTGGCAACTTTTTTGGTTTTTGTCTCAAATGCAGATCTAACTTTTTTATGATCTGTTGAATTACATTATAATGCAGGATATGCAGTATGCTACCCAAACAGGGTTTAAAACTCTTGAAAACATACATAAGCCCTTGGTCTGCAAGGAACTAGGGAAAATTTGGGAAAATGATGATCCTAATTTGCCTTGGAAGAAGGGAGATTATAACGAATCTAACACGCTATTATTGGATGATTCTCCTTTCAAGGCCTTGCTCAATCCTGTAAGCTTTTGTTCCTACTATGGTTTCCTTCGGGTCTCTATTTTTCACATTTTTTTTAGCTCCTTATGTCTACTTACACCGAGTTCTTTGTTTGACCTTATTTTAGATGCACACGGCAATATTTCCGCACGCATACCAGCATACTAATAAAAATGACGATTCATTAGGTGAGACTGTTTTTCATATTAATCATTTTTTTTTTTGTTATTTTTCCAAGAAATGGATTTCTAAAAACAAATATTTGCCGGCACTTATGAAACTTCAATAAATGTTTTAAATATTTGTTCCTTTTTTTTGGGGGGGGGGGAGTGTTGTATGATTGTTCAGAATAAGCTCCCAGAAACATTAAAGAGCATTCATATCATAGCTTGTTTTTCTGTTTATTCTTTTTTGTCAGTCTCTCTAAGTGCAAGGCAAGTGTAATATTATCTATTACTTTGGAGAAGCCAGCTGCATTATGACTAACCCCAGGGGTGGAATACAAGTCACTATATATAATATAACTCTCTTAGGATTCAATAGGATTGAAAGATTTGATTTAGGAGAGAACTTGAGACTCTCTCTCTGTATCATTCCAATTTTATCGGAGGTCCCCCCCGAAGGGACAACTTGAGACCCTCTCTCTCTCTCTCTCATCTCAATTTACATTTGTTCACTATTTAATGTTGGGTACAAATTATATCAACTTAATTTCTGGCATATAGAGAAAACATAGATATTGATATGATGCTAAGAATACTATAGGTTGTTGGGATAGAAAACTTGTACTTTGAGTTCATTATGAAGTTCTCGGACCTTAAGATGCAAAAGGGGTGATAGGGTATTGAGCTTGACCTGGTCACAATGAACAAATTTTGAACTTGCGCAATATATCAGATTTAAAATCTCATGCCATGCTCTTGTTTCACGTGCTCATTATCAGTTGTTGTGACTGCTCTTGAAATACAACTAGTCAACTATCAATAGGATGCACCGTCTTGAATCTTATATGCTATGGGAGGAATTTTTTTTTTTTTAAATACATCTCACAGCATATCTATATGAGACCTGAACCCAGTAATGTTGGTATAGAAATTCCTGATTTTCTTGTTGGATGGATCGTACTTTAATGACAAAGTCAAGAGAGTGAAACCTCAGCTGTGTTATTTTTATCTGATGATAATAAGATATTGAACAGAGATTAACACTAAATAATTATGAACAACCTGGACTTTATTTAATGTTAAACATGTGAATATTGCTATATGCCTAACTGGAAGTTAATCTTTGAGGAAGGTGTTTAGTTGCCTTAACGTGTGTCAAAGTGTTCTACCACCACAAAATTCTCGGCATCCCATTTTACTGTCTCTTCTTAAAAGAATTCTCGCCCCTCTCTCTCTCTCTCTCTCTCTCTCCCTCCCTCGTATTTCTTATGATTTTGTATGCTATGGTGCTTGTGTAGTTTACTGGCTTGATTTGACTCTCATATTTCAAGTCTACTTTATTATTCTTGATCACATGTAATGATGTTTTGCTGAAATAGCTATCAACTATCCCTCAATCAGATATCTAAAACGAACAGGCCTAAAGTTGTTGATCTTTCCTATCTATGCCTTTGCTCCATTTATTCATGGCTTGGCCCTCTGTATCTCAGTTTTGCCAATTGTTTGAGACCCTGTGGTCTGATGAGATTACATGAAACATAGTATTTCCACGGTTGTTGATGATGCTTTTACTTATAACGCCAATTAATTCTTTTGCAGGTCCTGGAGGTGCTCTTCGAGTATATTTGGAAGGGCTGGCAAAATCTGAAAATGTGCAAAAGTATGTTGAGCAACATCCATTTGGTCAAAGACACATAACTGAAGAAAATAGTTCTTGGGATTTCTACAGTAGGGTACTTCACCAGATGACAACCCCAGCAAAAGGTAAAACTCCAATTTTATACACTTCAAAAGGTAAAACTCCAATATCCGACACTTCAAAAGGTAAAACTCCTATTTCCAACCCAGTGGAAGATAAAACTCCGATTTCCAACCCCTTGAATGATAAAACTCCACTCCCCATACTTGCTGTAGCTGAGACTTGACGAGTTCGACTTGCTCTGGGGGTTCTTGGCGTGGGAAAGGATATTTTCCTTTAATTTTCCAATTTTTTTGTTTAAATCTCGAAACTATGGTATCCACTATACAAGGTGGTGAGATTGAAAATGCTAGTAACACCCAATTTGCTTCAGGCATTAGTGAACAACACATACTAATGGAGTTTTATAGCCAACATTAATACATATTTTCCCCTCCTGACCAGTGTGAAATTTATAGGAATCAGATTGGTTTTGGAGTTTTGCGTAGGGTAAAATTCCCGTTCTTTTATTCGTATTGTGAGGTTTCTTGTAAGTTAAAGGTCATTGTATCCTGTTGAAACTCAGTGACATTGGTCCAGAATGTCAGGGATAAGCTCTGCATATTCGATTGCTTTTTATGTAATGATCAAGTGGGTTACATTAATCCTCTAAAATTTTGCAGATTGTACTCAACTTTTGAATATCTGACAGATTGGAAAAGAGAATAGGTAAAAACATTCATTTCTCTTCAAGTCTTCCCTTCTGTGATTTTTTATGTCATGTTTTCTCATGTGTGAAAGTACTATACTCTGTGAAATACATGACGTTACCATATATGATACATGATTGTATGTTTGTTGGTACTATGTAAGCCCTATGCTCCTCTCTATAGTTATCATTTTATACCGACTTGAGAGCCATAAGGGTGATTGTGGGTACTTTCGTTATAGATGTGATAAAACGTGACAAAATTTGAAATAGAGATAACGTTAGGAGTGTTGTATGGTCGACCAAGGCTGGTTGCTGAAGCACAGAAGTGGTCCTTGAATAACTTTACTCTGTTTGATTGCTATGATGGCTCTAAGTAGCTGAAAATGTTTATGTATTTTGACTAATTAAATATGCTATGATTGAGTAATTGAAGCAATTATGATGGATTTTGGACTTATATTGGCAGGTATTGTAAAAAATTTCTCAGAAAAGTTGTTCATAATTGTGGTGAATTTTGACATAAATATGATATATATGATTGGGCTCCTTGCCTTAGAAAAATATAATATAATTGAGGGTCTTCTCAAGCTAAACCAGTGCCCAAAATAATTTGAACAGGATTTAAGAGTTGGGATTTGGGAAATGCTGCAAAAGCTATGAAATTTTATTTGTCTCTGATGCAATGAATACATTTCTAATAACATACAAAATATATCATGAATTTTGGCCTATTTATACAAATTATTCATCTTAACAATGAGGTTCCATTCAAATGAATCTTGACGAGATGCTATAATCCATTCACAAAGTGGTTAGTCATAGGTCAAAACTAGATTTAAAGAACCATGCCCTTGAAGGTTGAGAACATGGAGTCTACAAAATTGTTGTTACAACAAATTTGAGATTGGAATGGATTAATTAAATTGAATTCGACTGTTAGAACGATTGGAGCTCTAATAATTCAATGCATGCTAGACTTTGTCGAGGTCAGTACCCTTTGCACTCAAATTGAGTTGATTAATGAGATTGTTAAAAAATATAGAGTAAATATTTGTGTTTTCACAAAAAAATATAAAATATTTTATTAATCTAAATTAGAGGTGGCAAATTGGGCGTCGATTTGTTGGGCTTGGTCGTACCAATCCTAAACAATTGTACAGTTGAGTTTAACAATTGTACACAACTCATTAATTTAGTATATTAGCAAACCTTGTCTGTGTAAGTTATAAGATTAGACCGAAATCGTTTCCTCTAATTAAAAAGTAATCAAAAAATTCCCTGAAATTATATAGAGTTGTGCAAAAAAAAAAAAAAAAAGACTGCTATTGTTTTTAGTAGATTATTAAATAAATTAATCGCGTGATAATTATAGGATGGTGGGTAAGATCCCTTGGGTTTTTATTATATGAAAAGCACAAGAAAGTTGATCTTGGGGAATCACCATAAGCCAATTAAAAATAAAGATCTCTCTCTCTCTCTCTCTATATATATATATATATATATATATATATATATGCAGATTCTTTAAGCTTTATTGTTGATTTCTGAGATCTGGCATGCATGTGCAAACATATGGGGTTCTAATTTCATGTTTGAACATGAACTGTCAACTTAATTGGTTTTGTGAATTCTTCTACACTTTTTCAAAGTCAATTACGTATATTTTAATAATTCTTGCACCTTGTATTTTGATTTATAATTTTTACAAATGAATTATTTACATCTTTTAGTACGTTAAAGATCAATATGAATTTTTTTATCATAATAAAAAAAATTATATATGTGTGTCAAAATCGAAACCAAGACTACTTATTAATATATAGAATAAAGAAATTTGGTATATTTTTACATAAACTCACCTCGAGGTCTTATATATTAATTAAAAAAAATCCAATAATATTTGTAAATTATAAATACTTTTTTGACGTTGAAGATTTTACAGATTGCACGTATTAAATGGGTTACTTTCAAGAAAATACAAACCTTGAAGGATATTTGTATTTTATAGTACCTCAAACGTTATGGTAGTCTATATATATTAGGATAGTTTTGCAAATATGTGAAACTTATTGGATATAATATATATACATATATATAAATTTATTTACCCAAACATTTTTGCTGTTTGTAGTAATTAGTGACTGTTGTAGGAAATTTCTCCCTCCAATTTCTTTTTGGAATATTACAACCTACCAAGTACCATGTATGATACACTCTTTTTATTCAAGTTGAAATTATGTTTCACTTGTTTATGTCAATAATTTCCGTTCTAAGTAAAAGTCTAACAATATATTTATGGGATTACTAATGCACTTGTTAAATTCATGAATCAATTACTAAAATTAGATATTTAAGCTTCACACTTAGATCCATGAACTTATATTTACTTTCTCGCATGTGATGCAAGATGGAATTGACCTAATAATTAACTTATCTACCATCTTAAAACCAATATTCCACTATAGTCAAAACTACCCCTCTTCATGGCTCATAAAATCCGATCTAGTACAACTATGTTTTATCCAATATTTTAAAATAACCATCACTCATCATGTATATAAATGACATTTTCATTAACACATGACATGTATTACAAACAATGAAATATAAGACGAAACACCATTATGTAACTGATGATCATGATCGCTTGAATGGACAACGCTTTTATCTCAATGCTCATAAAATGGGAATATGTGATGAATATCAATATTAAACAAGTTGGTATTAAGGTACCATTTGCATCGAGATTCTTAAAACTTTATCGTTTCATAAAAAAAGGTCATGTTTTAATAGTCAAATTTGATTTTGCTTTATTCTAGTTGAGCTCAATTTTTTTATCAATTGACAAAAATAAAAAGTTGCACTTTACAAAAATAATCTTGCATGATTAACCCTTTTCTTTTTTGAGAATGGTGCTACGATCAACCCTTAATTTTCTTCAAAATAATCTTGCATGATTAATTAAATTATGAACATGATGTCATCATCCCATTTGATTTCCTAAAAAATCCTATAAATTATTTAAACCATGCACATGGTTGATTTAGTGGGGGAAAAGTGGGGGTATGGATCATGTGACAATCATGGAGTATTAATGGGGTAGGGTTTTTTTGTAACATAGTCTTCAATTTGTTAGGGTTGATTAAGACATGTTACTTGTGTTCTTGCTTTCACAAATCCAGGCACCCCTCATGGAATCTCATCCTCTTTCTCCACCTCATCTTCTAACTTATTAATTCATTTCTATATTTCAATTTCATATTTTTTCTCTATGTTACATGTACATATAATATAATTAAATAGGATAGTTTCAATTTTGAGTAAGACACTTTCCATTTTTTTACAATCAAGTATTTGTTTTCCAATCTTGTTCATGATCTATGTTTTAAAATTTTCAAAATCGCTGGCATGACCTTTGAAATTTGATAACCAAGTCAGAGATCTCGAAAATTCTTACCAAAATAGGATTGAGATTGAAATAATTAAAATATAGAGGACCAAAATTGAAATTAATACTCAATTCCCAAAAAATAAAAAATGGTACTACATACGGAATCAAAATGGAAATTAACTTTAACTAAATCATTTATTATGTGTATATAAAATACAATATTGCAAATTAAATATAAAATTGAAACATGATGAAATATTGGAGTGTATATCGTTCTGTCCCCCTTCCAAGCCTCATTAATTTGTTATTTCAATTATTTTGCCATAAAAATAGGTATAGAAAATGAAGGGTCATAGTTTGTACTCAAACGTACTATAATGTACAATGATAGATAGCTATGCGTACAATTCCTCGTGCAAGCATATGATATTCTTGGAAACTGCAATTCTGCATCCCATGTTCTTAGAACTATTTTTTTAATAGATATTGTACATTATTCATAAACAATCAGCTATTATTGACCATAATAAATAGGGTTTATTATTTAATATATTTCTAATGTTTGACTTGAACTTCAACATATTCACAAACCGTACGCTCCAAGAATACCTTCTTTTTTTTTTTTAAATAAATAAATAATAAAGATATATAGATATATTTATATATATTAATTTAATTATTATTATTATTATATTAAAATAGAGGTAAATCTAATACACGATAGCGGTTAAGTAACTCTACTAACCGATATTTAAAAGACCACCTTTGTAATACACTAATACTCCTCAAATACAGTAGCATACAAATTATTTAGTTTTCAACATTAATTGTCATATAAATGTTAATAAAATTCATTTATAATTGATACCCTTTTTATCTAATAATTTAATATACATCAAGTGATAATCTCAATTAGTTGCATGTGTTTTGAAGCTCTTAAATTGAAAATTTTGGAATTATTGCAGAATTAGAGATAAAGAGACAAGAATAAAGTTATTTAGCTGGAGAAAAGTAGTATTAATCAAATTGGATTTCGACCACTAACAATAATCACTTTTCCCAAACCATAGAACATGCATCCCATGTTACTTCATTTTTGTTGGGCTGTCACACACATCAACGTACAAATTAATTGTTGGCAATTTAGTTTAGAGTAAGATAAGATTTATTAAAAAAAAAAAAAATTCATTTGACAAAAAAAAAATCACTTAAATTTCGTACAAGTCCATTTTAGAAATAAATGTTTTTTCTCTATATGCTTCCAAACATATAATTTATATTTTTGTGACTAAATTACAAATTAACTTTCGAAAAAGAAAAAAGAACCATGTTAGAATATACTCCAAATGTTATGGCTTTGAATTTTTCTTCTTGCCTTTTGCATTTCAGTGCATTTTCATCTTACTTTTAACTTTAATAGTTGTCATGCAAATGAAATTTGTCCTCAGTTCACTTAAAATTTCAAATACTTTGGACAAATTTATAGAATTGAGCAATGAATAGTCCCAAAAAAAACAGGGTTTAAAGAAGTCAAGGGACCAAATTGTTATTTTTTTTCTTCAATATCATATCAATGTTGCATAGTAATCAAAGCATTTTTATTGCATAAGATGGCTTAAAATTCTAGTGAAAGATATCCATTTACATAAACATATATATGATTTCAAAAAAAAAAAAAAAACACACACACACATATAATTATCATAGAAAGAGTGGATATTGCATTCAATTTTTGTACCTAAATATTGGACCAGGGCTATGATCAAATGTCAAAAAAAGCCACTCATTTATTGACTTTGTTGGCTTAAACTGATGAAACCTTGCAAAAATGAGGATGTGACAAAGTGCAACAAGGTGTATGTAAATAAATTGCAAGTACTATGTGGAATAAATATCAGAAATTAAGATGAAATTGGATACAAGGTGGAGGGACCAAAATTAAATGTAAAGATCCGTATGACAATGTCGTGTACCTAAATATAACATCATCCACTAATCAATCATGATTTGGTATTTACAATAAACAAGAAAAACAAAATCACATTGATATTAAAATTTTAAATTCTCTCAACGAATTACAATCCAAACATTCTGATAAGGGTTCAAAAATAATAAAAGCCCACCTAGCTAGCATTCACCATTAATTTACTTAGGTCCTGACCTGACCCAATCAGATTGAGTGATAATTGATAAGACTATGTTTTTTTGTCACAATAACATCAACTTATGTTCATAGTTTCCTACGTACTCATTTGATAGATGCTTGATGACCTAATTGTCATAAATGGTTGGTATTGAAAGTATCATTCATCTAATATAAGTTTATTATGAATCACATGGTTTTTAGATATTGATATGAGAGTTGAAAAGGTGGGAAAAGGGATTTTATTTAAAAATTGAAGAGGGATTGCCAGAAGAGAATCCACTTACATTGGCACAAATCCACAATACATTGTCCACTTGAAAATGAAATAAAATGAATCTCATTTTCTCTCTCACACAGTCACACTACAATCAGATCTAACCCACACACACACACTCTCTCTCTCTCTAAACAAGTACAGAAATTTACTTGTTTTTGCATGTATAACATTCCCTCTCTATTATCCACCTGCCTTTTATTCTTTTTCAGAAACAAATTTATTTCCATTTGTGCAACAAAAGACCCATAAATAAAAACATCTCTTCTCCATCTTTCCCACTGTTCTTGCATTGATAGTGGCATATTCTTTTGGGTTTTGGGTCCATTTAAGATTCTTTTCTTGGTGGGATCACACTGTCTGCCTTGATCACAAGAGAGAGAATGCACATGAGTCTTCACACAAATGATTATTAGCATCATTTCACATATAAGTTCTCTGTCTTCTCTTCTGCACATTCTTCTTACAACCTGCAAAAAAACAAAACTATATTGACAAGACTACTGAGTATCCTCCCACTATATTTCCAAGCAAAAAAAGACTTCTCAAATGCATGTGTTAAAACCTTAACACTGCATGTATCTATCTATCCATGTATACAAACACATTTCTCTCAAATTCTTACATTCTTTGGTTTGCAGCCGAGTTTCGAATGCAATAAAAGTCAGCTGAGAAAGAAAGAGTGAAAAAGCAGAAATCAAATTTCCTGATTTTTCAGCAAAATGTCAGCAAAGATGCTATCTTCTTTAAGAGATGAAAATCGAGACATGCGAAAGCAAATTGGATGCATGAATGGAATATTCCAACTATTTGATCGCCGCCATTTCCTCACCGGAGGGAGTTTGAGCAGCCTCCACCATAAGAGGCTACTTCCAGGTATGTTACAATGTTTACAATTTTTCAGTTTAAGATCATAATTCTTGCTATATATAAATCAATCACCAGAAGAATATACTTATGATGTGCATTAGTTGTATATTTCACTGATCATTTGGCTGAAATTACAATTTTTTTTTTTAAAGGTTCCCAACAACAACTGGAGCCCCACAATGCAAGAAAAGCAGTCATAGTAAGATTCTGAATATGTTCAGTTCTGTTTTCATGAAAAAAAGAAATATGTTCAGTTCTGTTTTCATGTAAAAAAGAAATCAGTTTGCAGAGAGATAACAAAATTACTTACATTTGCAGGAGAAAGATCCGAAGGAGAAAACACGAACATCTAGAGAACCATCACCCTATTATACAAGACAAAGGAATACTTCTGAGAGCCCATATCAGATCACAGCCATAAAAGAACAGAACAGTTCGATGTACAGAGAGACTCGTGGCGTGCCTATCAAATGGTTTGCGAATGAAGAACGAAAGGTCACAGTTATGAAGCATGTTGACTCTCCAAGGCCTTCAAAATCTGGAAGGCCAAAAGCATCATCTTATGAAGGTCCAAAGAACTCAAAGGATGAGCGGTTGGCACTTCCTCGTTTCTCTCATGATGGAAGAGAGTCGCGAGATGCATTTAAGACGGACATGAAGCTCAAAGAGTTCCCAAGATTCTCATTAGACAGTAAAGCAAGTTCCATGACGTGTTCAGCTCTCAACTCAAGAATGAATCCACTTACTGAAAATGAGAAAGCTCATACATTGAGCCAAGAATCAGGAGGTCACAGTCGATCAAACAGCATTATAGCGAAGCTAATGGGTTTGGATGGTATCCCGGATTGCATAAGCACAGATGAGAGTTCGAATACAAAGTTGAAATCAAGCCCAAGTCCAAGCCCCAGAGTAGCTTTTCCTTCAGAATTATCAGCTGAGAGAAGCAAGCAAAAACAAGTTTCTTCTTCCCCACAAAAGAATGCTGCATCACCATCAGCACGATTGCAGAGTTTCAATTCTGTACGAAAAACAGCTACATGTTCAAGGCTTCCAATTGAACCAGCTCCGTGGAAAATGGCTACACCAAGTGGGAAAACTCCAAGAAATAGCTCACATCCATCTTCTTCAGTTTATGGTGAGATTGAGAAGAGGATAGGTGAGCTTCAATTCAACAGGTCTGGAAAGGATCTCAGGGCTCTTAAACAGATTCTTGAAGCAATGCAGAAAACAAGACAGAGATTGGAAAACCAAATAGGAGAATCTGATGAACCCAAAATGCAAGTGAGAAGCAATTTGGAAAACAGTTGCTCCAGTCAGAATTCTAACTTTGCAATGTGGAAGAACAGAAAGACTTACCATCAAACGTGCCCTCCTTCCATTGGAACAATGAAGTCCCCCAAGGTGACGGAGAAAGGTAAGACTTCAAGTTCCAATCGGGTTTCGAAAATAGAAACGTGGGAAAATCCAGCACACAAAGAAAGAGCAAAATATCGAACACCAAGGAACAACGTGAAAGAGCCCAGTCAGCGTATTCCTTCTAATGACAAGAAGATTACTTGGAGAGATTTAGAACTACAGCAAACCTTAAAAGCACCTCAATGCATAAGGGTAGAAAATTGCTCTACCTCTGCAGGTGGTTTTGGAATGACGAACCCGAGAGTGCAATATACTGTGGTGAAGACTGAAAAAGAATCACATCCCTACAGCTCAAGATCAGATTCAGGCAGGGTCAAAAAGCTATCCAGCAAGAAAGTAAGAGAAAGGTGTCCACAGAACAGAAACCACAGAGGTTTGCAGTTAAGTGATGACCAATTGAGCAACATTAGCAGTGAGACAAGGTACTCAAGTTACCAAGGCGATACAGCTTCTACTAAATCAGAAAGTAACAACAGCATAGCCTCAAATATAGAAACAGAAGCCATAAGCATGGCTAATTCCATTACAACGAGTTTCAGAGGACAGCAGGCAAGTAAACTAATTGTAAATAGTACTACTCTGGTTCTTGATTATCTGTTTTACGCCATTGATTGACAGTTTTCACTTCTGCACACAGGATTATGTGACATCATCGAAAGCACGAATGCCAGCAGTTGAACTTGCAATAACCAATATGGAACAACCAAGTCCAGTTTCAGTTCTTGATACTCCATTCTATAGCGAAGGATCACCGTCCCCGGTAAAGAAGATATCAACAGCTTTTCGAGGTATTGATCTGTTACACTGTGTTCATTTATGGCCTTTTGTTTTGATCTTGCATATATTAACATACTGAAAATTTCATCTGACTGATAAAATCTTTTTGTTTTGTGCCAAAAGATGAAAGCCCAAGTCCTGATGAAGTGGAATGGCATCTCGAGAATCTACACCATTTAATAGACTGCAGAAAATCTGATTCTGGTTACATAAACAATCAGAAGTCAGAAAATACATTGCAGTTTGTTCATGAGCCTAGATTGTTGAAAACCAAAGCTAATGAAACTGCTACAGACAACCATGAATCTGCATGTCAGAGCATCAATCAGGGATACAGAAACATTACCAAGATATTGCTTGCATCAGGACTCCTCAAAGACAAAAGCATCATCCCAACAGCCGATCAACTCCTTTCTTCACGGCATCTGATCAATTCCGACATGCTCCAAGCCCTTGAAGGGACAGATGACCTAATGGAGGAAGCAATTGGAGAACTCATTGAAAAGAATGATCAGGTGACGTTGAATAAAAAAATCCAAAGGAAGATTGTCTCAGATATGATGAACGAAATACTGGCCCGCAAAATGACTTCAGGTGGATTATTTACTTTGGGAAGGAAGAGGATGAGCCTGCAGGGACTCATAAAAGAGGTGTATTTGGAGATGGACCATCTGTGCAGGAAGCCATATTGCAACCTTGATGATGAGGACGATGGATCGATCAGACTTGTAACTGCAGATATGAAGTATGAATCAGATGATTGGACAGATTGCAGCGGTGAGGTTCCAGCCATCGTGTTGGATATTGAACGGCTGATCTTTAAAGACCTGATAAATGAGGTCGTCACATGTGAAGTCGGTCGCCATGATTGGCCAAATAGGCATTGCAGGCAACTCTTTACCCAGTAGTACTTCTACTGGTCTCTTCCTTTTTTGTGAATATGTATTTCTCCCCCTCCTACCTTTAAAATGCAATATCAGATGCATCATATGTAGAGCAGATCCAATTAACAACAAAAGTATCTGCTGATCCTCTGAAATGCTCAAGTCTATAACCAAGTAATAAGGTAACTAAATCATTTAATCCTGTTCTGAATTTCTAATAGGACAATTAAGAAGAGGAGATTGGCTCTCAATCAAAAACACTGAAACTAACAATAGGGTTTTTCTGCATGTACTTAGCTTTGCAATCTGTCATCATTCAGAGTTGCCTGAGTTATTCGTAGAATCAGTGCTATAGCACAACTTGAGCATCTATAAATGTAAAGTTTTCAGTAGCTACTGTGTTATAGGAATTGTGGGCAACATTCTAGTTACAGAATCTCAAGTAATCACAGTACATGCAAACTAAAACTGCCTAATTTGACAAGAAGAATATTTCAAATCAACTAGAACAAGGAGATCGAGATTGTGAATTCCATTGTCTAGGATTAGAACAGCTTAAATAAGTGCCCGTCATTTAAAGGACAAATAAGCACTTAAGAACAAAAATATATCCTTCATGCGCAATGATGAGACCATTTGCTCTTGCAAGGTTGAAATGGCAATCAAAACAACAATTACCAAGAAAGAAAAATGTTAAACAAAGGAACTCTATAAATCCATGTGATTTCAAATGAATGACCAAGCAATTTAGAGCAGTTAGCCATGTCATCCAAGCACTCTGAACAAACCAGGTTTACCACGAGGAAATAACAAGAGAGGGAAGCAAAACATTGCTGATAAGAACATGAATTACAGAAAGAACAACATAAATATGCAAATTCATATGAACTGATGGCAAAAGGAGAATACAAAGACAAAACATAACAGCAAGAATAAGAAGAAGCATCTCTAAAGAACTCCTTACCATTATAAAGAAAAACCAGAGCTTTGCTACCTGATAAGAAACAATGCAAGATACACCAAAAGTATAAACAGAGAAATCACGGAAATGCAACTTACTGCAAGCCATGCAGCAGTCAGGCTTACCATGGACATCAACTGTTACTCATGGAAGAAGAGTTTAACGTTATACAACAATTTACACTGCTGAGCAAACTAACACTAAATGAGCAATTAAGAAATTTGCCTAAGATTTGCATGCTAGGGTACAATACTATAAAAAGGATACTCTGCATTGAAGGGAACTTGTAACTGCGATCCACAAAATCCACAAAGGCTTCTACAAATGAGCTGAGAGATTACATATTCTAAGGTAGACAGCTTTTGGTAACACTAAAAAAGAAAATCAAAGTAACAGGTCCAGTATAAAAGTGCTAAAAGTGATTGATTGACAAATTATACCATAAATTTTCTTTTCTGCATTAAATTACTCCTTTGCATATCTGATTCAGCATAAATACACTGTACACCCAGTCAGTGAGACTTGATACTTCTCTTTATCATAATAATCTGGTTTAGAGTTACATAGTATTAACATTTAATACAATAAATGTTTGATTTAATAAGTATTAGTAGCATGATCAAGTTGATGAGCCGGGTAGCTGGTAGACATTGACAACATGATCAGATAAACTGTCCGATACTACAAACTAGATTGCATTCCTTGTTTTTTCATGAACTTGTACAGACACACCCCAACCTATATATGAATGATCAAAAAGCAATAAATACAGTGATGTAAAAAAACACATCAGCATAACAGCCATGATGATCACATCTTGATATAAGAGCAAGAAAAATTCACAGCTAATTTAATTTCAGTTGTGAAAAAATATCATTGACAAGGGTTCATGGAGGTAACTGACAACTAATCCTCAAGAACTAAAGAGAGAACACTGCCCATTTAGATGTCCGAAATTCTTGTACAGAGAAAATTCTAGTTCCTCGACTATGACTACCCTCGAACAAGCATCAAATGCTAGCTCCAGAAAAAATTATACAGTCTCTAATAAAACATGCCTATTTTACAAGTCAGATGCTTCAGGTGGGTATTCTCTAACTTCCTGATGGTTCTTCTCACCTCTCCAATTCTCCTCACCTTCTCCATCATGATCGTGACCAAACCAACAAGAAATTTTTTCCACCCCCTCATTCTGAGGGTTTCTCACCATGCTTAAGGAGTTTTTAGCATTCCCAAACTTAAATTGCACACTGGGCCTCCCATTCTGGAGAATCTTTCTCCTGTCCTCAGGTTCACAAAGATCACTTCTTGCAGCTTCATTGTCTTGCAAAGATGGTTCCAACATTAAAAGATGGTTCCCCATAACTCCATGATTCTGATGATACCCCATAGACTCATCCAAAAGTCTAGCCGGAAGAACAGGCAAAGACACCTCCTTTTCAGGAAACTGAAGAGGGGGGGCAAGAAACGGGTTGCTTTCTGCTGCTCGTTGTGCCCTTGCAACATCCCCTTGTTCAACAACTACTCCACCCTCAGACCCATTGTATATTAATCTTTGTTGCAAATTCAGCAAAGACCTCTCCTCTTTTCTATGCTGCTGTTCAACCTGCTGTATTTTGTTAACCACCTCTGTCTCCGAGTCTTTCTCATTTCCAGAACTTAAATCTGCATAAGTTGCAGGATCTGGAAACTTGGGCAGCCAAATAGGTATATGCTGATCAGGGGGGTTTTCCTCCACCTGTGCAAAACTAGGGTCCAATGCCCTTTCTTTAACAACTGGAAAAACAGGAAGCAAATACGCAAATGGGATTTCCTCTGCCTGAGCAACATAACTTATAACATCCTTAACTACTCCTGAACCCGTAAGGGAATGCCTAACATCCGAAGCACCCGGAAACCCCTGAATAAATCCCAAATCCTCCATTCCCTGAATCACATCAAACACATTACACTCGCTTCTATTTGCTAAATTGGCATAAGAAGATGCAATTTTCCCCAACTCCCGAACGTACCTCACCGCTACATCGGCAAGACTATCCAATGCAGATTGGTGAAAGCTCTGAAAACCTAAGCTTTCACAAATCTGCGCCACCGCAATCCTCGCCATGGCCTGGGGATATTCGTCAGCTCCCAACTGTTTTTTCTTCCTCTTCGACTGTTGCTGATTTTCTTTCTCACTCAAGAACTTATCCTTCCCATCCCCATCGCTCATACTCAACAACAATTCATAATATCACACCATAATCAAATAGAATCACCTCCCCCAACGAAAGTTCTCAAAGTAACCTCAAATCTAAAAGAATCATATTTTCGATCAAAACTCATCGAAAATCATCAACATTAGAGCAAACACCCAAATTCTAGCATTCTCAGCAGCAAAACGTGAAATTTATAAAAACCGAAAGTGCTAACCTGAGATTTTCTAGGGTTTAAGCAATCAATCCGATTAAGCTCCGGCAAAAACGAAACTGCGATTGGATTGATAGATCAGCGAAGCAAAGCAAAAATTGGTAAACAATTGATTATTAATAATGAAAAATAGAAATCTCTAGAACTGTGGCTGTTACTTTATAGACGGCTAAAGCTGTGTGCGCATTAACAGTTGCGGAGCTTGAGTTGGCTTTGGACAGCCGATCCTCAACGCAATTCGTTGATGTCGCACTTTACGGAATGCGCTTTTCTTGTTTGCGAACTTATATTGCACGGTACAGGAGGAGAGCGAAACGGAGGGGTTGTCCGCCACATATTATTATTTTATATTTTGTGGGTCCAGTCATTTTTTTCTGACAAAAATTTAAATAAAAAAAATAGGTCTTTTTTTTTTCTTTTCTTTTGGAAGAAACACAGAATTAGCTGTGCTTGAGACGAGAAAAAAAAAAAAAAACACAATTGAGGATTGAAGCTACAAAATTTTTCTAGGAAATTAAGCACTACTTTTTCCAACCAGATTTTGATTAAATTAATTTTGCAGTAGGAATTATTGAAAAATAATCATGTATGTTTTTATGTAAATTGCAATACAATGAGTTGATTCTTACTAAATTTTAGATTTTAAATATTATAAATATATAATGAACAGATTTAAATCTGATAGGGTTTAAAATTCAAACTTTTTTGTTAAATCAATCATATAAATATATCCAAGTGTCAAATCTACACTATATAAGTAAACAAAAAGAAATTAAAAAAAATCCAACAAATCAAACTAAATCGATCAAAAACTAGTTTTGTATATATTGATTTTTTGCTAGTTGAATCAGGTTTCTAATTTTTTTTGGCAAAAAATTTTGTACGGATCTCAAGGTTTAATTATTTGCTATTGCTATTAAGATATAAAATAATAAACCATAGAACTTCCAGGGCTAATAATTAAATAAAAAGTTTATAACTGAAGGATTCAGTTCTAGGCTTGAAAAGTCTAGTTATTGTTATAGTTGGGTTATGATTAAGCCCATATGATACGTTAACTAAAAACAGCCCAAGTTAATGTTAGCTGGACCAGCCCACTAAACAAATGAAATGATTGAGACCAGCCCACTCCCAAAAGGATGCCGGTAATATTGTAATTGGTTTCAAATTTCTACATCTTTTTATCACATCCCAATTCTCATTAAAATTATAAATTTCGATGAAAAAAACTGTAGTTCGATATGTTTTAGAATGACTAGACTAAAATTAATATTTCTAACTTAATATGGCTATTTAAATAGTGTCTAGTTAACAAGATTAAAGTTGAATATAATATATATTGACGAATAAGTATAATTGTTGGTGATAGGACATGTCTCATTTAAAACTTAACTTTCAACATCGATAATTGTACTAGGTAATCATGATCCAAGTCAACAAACTCTAATATAATTTAATAATTTTATATTATTTTAAATTAATATATAAAAAGAGATATTTGATCAAAAAATAGTGTAATATATATAGTTCAATAGTAATCTTTTAACATAAGCACATTTTAATAGTTTTCAGCATTTTTAATATAAATAAATAAAAATATATCAAGTAAATATTATTACTAAACATAAAAAATCAACCTGCACATTTTATTTATTAATTAATATCAACCAGAAATAGAAATAAATGTGGGGTAACATATATATTTTGCGAAGTCCTATGAATATTTACACATATTGATATTATTTATTTTTTATTCTATGAAGCTCATATACAAAACTATAATTTAAAAACAATATCGTGATGATAAGACTCGTGTAACATACAAGATGTACACTAATATGTTTCTATATATGTATAAATAGAGGGTAATTTCAATTTTAAACATGTGTATAAGATATTTTTCATTTTTTTGACAATCAAATATTTATTTTTAAATATTGGTCATTTATGTTTTAATTTTTTCAATTTCAATCCAATTTTAGTTGGAATTTTAAAAATCGTTGACGTTGATGCTGGAATTTGCATGTCACGTCCAGAATTTTGAAAATTTCGACCAAAATTCTAGGACCAAAATTAAAATCAACCTTCTATATATATGTATAAAGTTTAATCACTCAATTAAAAAAAAAAAAAAAAAAAATCTTGTTCTCATCGATCAATTTAACCCCCAAATTAAGAAGGAAAAAATCAACAAAAAATATGCAAGAAAATTCTTTGAAACAATTTTATTTTTTTGTTTATTTCAATTTGGCTTATTAGGCCAAAAGAGTGTTAATGACAACTACAACACTTGCCTAATGGGGACCCTCCTATGAGAATTACTTTGCGTATGTGGTCCCTCATATTATACATATTTACTCACACACACACACACAAACAATAAAACAAAACCCTAATTGATATGTACCAGCAACTTTACCTATCTCTTTCTTCTCCTTCTAATTTCTTGTTTTGGACCACACACACTACACATATCTTTTCATTCCTTTGATGCATATATGGAACAAAGAGCCCTTCAACAATTTGTTGTTTCTTTATTTGTGGGATCTTGTGCAAACTTCACATCACTTCAACTGTCCTATTCATCTCTCAACAAATCCTTTTTTCCCTCCCCTTCATAACACATTACTACCAGGATTTGATCCCTTTTTTCTTCAAGAATATGAGCAAGAGAAAAAAATAAAGAAATTTAAAGAGAAAATCGACCCCGGGACCATGCTAGGGTTTTGTTAGCACTGAAAAACCTGTCCTGTAATAAGAAAAAGTGGGAGGGGCTAGAAATGAGTTATGAATTAATTCAAGAATGCAGAGGGTTGTTAGGGACTAACAAAATGTATTGAAAATTGAAAACAGAAGTATTTTCACCAATTTATTGCCTTCAATATGTAAATCATTATGGAAAAAAGAAGAAGAGAAAATTGGCCTATATTTAGAACAAGTATATAGTACAAGAAAATTCCTCAAAAAAGGAAAAAAAAAAAAAATCACATGGTATATATGATCACATTAGGTCTTGATCTAATTAAAGAAATAAAATTAAAACTATAGACACAAAATCATCTAGATATGTAGACACTTTACCAGCATATAATTGTCAGCTATAAAATCAATATGACATCAAGTGTAGCTGAATATTGAAGCTGGATATGTACTCTTTGATAAGGTGCATTTTCAAGAACCTCAATCTTGAAGAATTTATGATTGAATCGAAACATGAAATCACAATCTTGAGGAGTATATATATATATGATGACCAAGAATTTCACTTTAATTTCCTCCAATTTGATGCTGAGAATGCTGACCAATATCCAGCAAATTAATGGCATTTCAAGGCTACAACGAATGGATCTAATCGCGCTTGTTTTGCTCGTCTACGTCATTGTTCTGTGAAGGGAGAAGATCTGCAGCCATGCTGAAATGGAATGGCCTAAGAGGCTGAGTGGAAGAACTAACAGACAAGTGATGAGACTCACCATGAAAATTATTAGCACTAGGTTGAGAAGTAGAGATCTGAGCTGGAAAATAAGGCTGTGTGTTGATGATTCCATGCTGATAAACAGACAATGCTGATGGCAATTGCACAAGGCTAAAACCCTGCAAATCTTCATGACCATTCTGATGATCAGCACTCAATCCAAGGCTTATTAATTGAGGCTGATGAGAGAGACTCAAATTTGAAGGATCCCATCTCACAAAAGATGATGAATTATTGTATGGATCAAGACTGAACTGTCTCTGATCCTCTTGATCACTTCTTGTCCAAGATTCATGTTCTTGATCATCATCATTTTTCTCACCATGTTTCTCAGCACTAACAAGCTCATGATGATGAGAAGAAGCCAACATGGGATTAAGCATCCCTTGAGGGATTTGAAGAGGGGGCAATCCATCAATCTCATGCCTTGCAACATTGAGCAACCAATCAACCACTTTGCTGGGCTGATTGAGGCCTAGCCTGTCTTGAAGATCATATAACTGAATAGCCGTTGGAACGGATAGCCTGACTCGTCTGTCCCTCAAGCCTCGGACAGTGCAGACTTTGCTGTGCCTGTCTTTGCCTCCGAATGCCTTAGAAACGCGCACGATTCTTGGATCCTTGAACCTGGACCATGATGTTGTTGTTGAGCTAGATGAGGCCTTGGAGTTGCTTGTAACATTTTCTGTACTTATCTCTTGCTTTGTGCTCAAATCTGCACCTTGATGATGATCTCTTGAAATCATCTTATGCAGCTTCTCATAATTGATTCGGAGAATTCAAAGTAGTAAAAGTTGAATCTTGAAGAAACCCTCTTGCAGCTAATTCTCAAGATCTTCTGTTAGGACAAAAGGGATCAAGTTAATTAACTATTAGGTATTTATATATGTAGAAAATTCTTGACAATTGAATATTGCAACAAGATATATATATATACACACAAATAGAAGGCAATTAAATAAGAGATTGATTGATATATGAATATACTAAATATGAAATATATACCAGAAATGTTGCAAACTACTATTTATAGAATTTCTACAAAAAAATTCTTGAACATATATATAGGAACAGAAAGCTAGCCCAGAAGAATAATCACTTACACCAATTCCTTCTCAACACAAACAAAAGCCCTCAAAAACTGGTTGCAAATTAGGAAGAATTTCACATTGACAGAGGGGATATATACTTATATAGAAGAAGATGTGATCTTGGAATAAAGTAGATGCCGGGGTGTAACCGACCACCCCCCATCAGAAACAACGAATGGTCCAGAGACGGCCACGTGTATTTCGCCTTCTCATATATACATATAAATATACTCAAAATCTTATCAAATATATATGTGAACTCTCAATATGCTTTACTATATGTTGTGAAGTAAAAGGACTAGTTGATGAGATTAAGTAAGTTCTTGAATATCTCTAGCTAAGCATGAACACAAATAGTACTATTGAGCTTAAAGATAAGAAAGACCTATCCTTTTCTTCTTATCTTGTAAGCACTCTTTTTTTCTGCACAATTAGAATAAAGTTGGACTTTATTGACAACTACAAAAGGCATTATATTACCCTTGATTCCTTGCACATGACACCTCCTAGCTCATGGGAGATATTGTATATAAGTGCTAGCTATATATGCTTAACAATCATAAACAGTAAGATGATCAAGATTCAAGATTAATGATTGTTTGTGATAATATAATATAAAATGCTTGAACAATGCAAATGAAAACCTCAACGTGACAGATTCTTAAAAGGGATGATGATACAATTCAACGCAAAATAATTGCACCAAAATCAGGCTTCTAAAGTTGTGGACTTTACACCGAAGAAGAACATCACCTTGATGTGAAGAGAGAGAGAGAGAGAGAGAGAGAGGACCACACTATTATAGTTGCAGAGAGATATGCATAGAGATGGTGAGTAGTTGAAAGTGAGCTAGGGATATTGGAAGGGATTTTAAAGGCTATAATCTTGTGTTGAAGGGTCAGATATTTTGACAGGAAAAATTACAAAACAGTCGTGTTGAACTTTCTTTTCTGTATAATTTAATGGAATCTCCATTTTGCCCTTTTGGCTTTCATCAAATGATTATTTCCTACTTTGCTACCCTACCTAATTATATGTATCTGGTTCACAATTATGTGAGTAACATTGGACTTTCTAGAAGGGTAATTGGGGAAGATAATTTGCTTTATTAATTTCTGACATTAGATTAGGCAAATATTTAATAAAATCTAGTCTCAGCTCGAGTTTTAATCGATTAGGTTATAGATATTAGTAATAGCTGGAAAAGGACAATCAATAATTTATATATTAATATAATTAATTTTGGTTTGGACTTTTCAATTATGCTATAAATCTATTTGTCACATATATAATTAATAGTTGTAAATTCAACCTTAGCGTCTATTAGGTGAAAATATGTCTCATGTATGATTCTGAGATTTTAGTTGTTACTTTATTTCTTAATCTTATATATGTACTAAATGATCTTAATATCACATCATAAAAGACATCAAATTGAGAAATATAAATCAAAAGTTCAATTTTATAACATCAAATTTATTAGATGAATAATTAAGGGAATTAAAATATAATATAACTTGAGCAATATTGAAAGTACTGCATTTAAATAATAAATGTAAAGTTAGGTCTAAGAAGAAAAATTGAATTCTGTCATTATTCATCAAGTCTACAAACATTAATTCATTTAGTATATATACATGATTTCATACTGTATTTATACATGTTTCGAATTCGTATGTTATCTAACACTACATGTCATATGTATGTCGATGCATATATACTGTACACTAATAGAACAAATTAAATAAAATTTGGGATGATTAATGAAACATAATATATGGATGATCTGAATTGCTTTTAATTGATATCCATGCATCCATGTAAAAGTAGAACCTAGCTAGCCTAGCTAAGGGTTAGATTGTACGCAGTCCTCTAAACTTAAATGTATGATAGAAATTATGAACCATATTTCAGGCTGTAATATTAATGTTTAGACAGCCTATGTAAATTATTTCCAAGCTTCCTTAACCAGCTTCACCATGTGTATGTACAGATCATCCTTGTACCTTTTATTTATTGTTCAAACAAAACTTAATGCATGCTACATTGTGGGTGGGGGTATTGCTTATAATGTGCTCTTTATAATAATTAGTTGGTAAATCATAAATTCACAATAATTTTGCAAGTTTTAATCATGTGATTTAGAGTCTCGCGATATTAATATCGATCCCTTCTTACACTTGTTTGGTTAGAGGGTCAAAGGTGATGTTGTATATATACACACTAGTTTTAGACCGCGTAACTAATTTATAATGTGAGAATATATATCATATTGTTATTTATATCATGATTGGTTGATTTGTTCTATAGAGAGTTTTTAGTTAATTAGAATTATAACCACAAATCTTGTAGTTCAAATGATATTTCACCTTTATAAAGATGCATGTTGTGATGACCAGGGTTCAAACTCGGGTCACACAAGTTTTTAAGGCTTTATCGTTCCCCTCCTTTCACTCCCCCAAACTCATTAAATATCCGTATTTTTTTAGTAGTAGTAATAGATAATAAATATATGTGTGTGTGTGCAGACTTGTTATCATATCCACTGTGGACACATTAATTAGAGATCTAATATATCTATTAATTTTACATTCCATAATTTAAAGAGATGGGATCATTACATATCATCAAAGGACATATTAAGAATTGCTCATAATGGACAATTTAACAACATTTTCGTGTATATATATATATATATATATATATATATATTTTTTCAGAAAATGAGATCATTCATTAATTTTTTAGATTTAGTTTTAGGTGTAGATATGTATTGTCACCGTCCAATTCCTCCTATCCATATATGGCAACTCGTGGTTGATGTAGAAATGCCACTTTGCGATAAGCAATGTGAATTGTACATCACATGCATGTGTATATGAACGAGCATGACGTAATATTAATGTTATTATTTGTTGCAACTTATTATTATGAGAAATATTTTATTAATATTGTTATGTTGTAACTAGTGGAGTAGAATAAGGTGTAGAATTATGTAAACATTTTTATGAATATGTAATTGGCATTTAATATAGGAGGATGAACATTGAGTATAAAATTTCTTGAATTTCTAAATAGAAAGCTAGTAAATTAACATGTGTTTTTCTCTCTCGAGAATGAGAAAAAAGAATGGATGATTGGAAATAAAACCAAGTGTCGATTAGTCCATTAATTTGTTTATAAGTAGTGAGGTTAATAATAATTCATTAAGTTTTCGCACATATAATTGCTAAATTATAGCAATAATTTTATTGTTAATTTTATCATCGACTTTTATCCTTGCAAGTCAATTTGCTTAAGGAAAATAACATGAATGGACCGAATGAGATAGTATATAGAATTAATATAATTATATCAATGGGGACTTATTGGACATTTGATATCATAATTAAATTAAAATTATATTGGCCACAAACATTTAATTCCCTTTTCATGATCTTTATAAGATCCATAGCTACTATTTTGTGGTTTCATTAATATTATTATGTTGTATCTTTTCATTAATGCATAGCACATTTATAATTTTAATATTGTGTATTATATACAGAATATATATTAATAAATTAAATAAAAGGTTATTGGTATATGAATTCACAAACTTTGCTCTAATTTGATATTCCCATGATGAACTATAAAAAGTATGCAATTTTTTTTTAAATTGTATTTATTTATTTTTTGCAATTTCATCCACTAAGCCGGTAATGATTGCGACATAAAAACAGATAATGACAGTGGCAGGTTTAAATGAATTATTTTGGTCAACATGTCAGGAAAATTTTGTTGAGACTTTAACAATATTATATATGAAATCGTAAAAAGATAAAAAGTGGTTAAATTAAGAAATTGTAATTATTTTAAGTTTGTGTAAGAATAACGAATCTGGACAGAGTTCTAATTCATTTATTTATTGTCAAAATTAATAACCCCAAAAATGAAATTCTAAAAAGGAAAAATAAATAAATTATTGCATGAGTCTATGGTGAGATAATAATTAAAAGTATTAATCAGTGATAACAAAGAAAAAACAGGCAGTGAAATGAGAATCTCGAGGATTGTGGTTACCCCATTTCCATTATTTCCAAATAAATGATCCACAGATACCCCGACACCTGACTTTTGCTCATAAAAGTTTTATTAATCACATTTTTTTATTTTGTAAATTTTATAAAATATATTGTTTTTTGTTTATTCTACACACAATATACATATAATTGTATCTAAATGAGACGATGGCTAGCAACTTTACCAAGTTAATTTGATGACTGGCAAGATTCGATGTATAATTATCTAATCCAAATGTATGTAGTATATTTTTATTATGCATGGGTGCATATTGTCCCATGATATTAGCATCGAGTCAATCAACGTAGCATCTAAGTGGTTTTAGCCACCCAAATAAATTATGATTTAAATGATTGGATTTGAAAAATGAGTTGAAATTTATAATATTAAATCCATTAATGATGTTTAGAGGTGAATATCGATTGGTTTAGTGACCGAACCAAACTTTATCTGGATTAATCGAATCAAAATTTTGAAAATTGAAATCAAAAAATAAATTGGGTTTTTACCGAATTTTTTTTAATAAAACCAAATTAATTTGCAATGTAGACGCTTAAAATTGCCTGTTTATATATTTGATGCATATCAATTTTTTTTCTTCTTTTTTTTAAAGGAGAATCAATAGATTTCACCCCTACCGTTCGCGACGACTCGAACCTTTTCTGCATATCAAAATTGCCTCTATAAAATTGCATGCGTTTCATCAGACACCAACTTGTGTGACCACTAAGTCACTGACCATAATTGTATTTTCTTGAAAAAGTGTATATATATATATATATATATATATATATATATATATATATATATATATATCAAGATGTGAGAATTAAGAGATATTTTCTTGAAAAAGTGTTTGTATATAACAAGTGAGAATTAAGAGGAGTAGAAGACTGTCCTCAGTGAGATGAGAGAAATGGATGGAAAAGAGGATTCGATTTTGTATTTTGAGAGAAATGGATAGAAGACCTAGGTTTATTTTGAATTTGTATTTTTGTTGAATTTATATATACATATTTATTATTTAAAATTTTCAAAAAAAATTCGGTTCGATTTTCGATATTTTGGTTTTTCAAACATGAAAACTGAACTACAAAATTTTTAAAATTCAAAACCGAAATTGAAATTTACTAACCGAAACCATTCGATTTGGTTTTTCTATTTTTACCGATTAATGCTCATCTCTAATGGTATTTGGATTAGATGCAGACTTGAAATCCATCACTTTTATTTTAAACTATTTTTTTAATATAAATGGATTTTGAAAATTCACTCTGATTTGAGTGGATTCCAAACTTATTCATTCAATTTCAAATTTCTATATCCAAATGAAGCCTAAAAATCTCCCAAAGACTACCATACAATTACATGGCAGTTAATGTTGAATTATGGATTGAGGTGAATGGAATTAAAGTTTATTATTGAATTAAATTAACTATTGTTTTGAAGTGATTTTTTTTTTTCCAAATTTAGGAATTTTTCTAGTTCATGCAAAAATACGAAAACAATCCTTCTAACATCAAATTCCAAAAGTGAGTAAACATAATTTCATATTCAATCTCATAGATACATATAGAATTCTTTGGGAAGCCGTACGAAAAATAATTGAAAATGTAGATTATGGTTTGCCAGAAAATGAAAATGAGAAAAAAAATCATCGAAATTTGTTTGAAAAGTGGTTGAAATTTTTGAAAACGTCTTTGAGGTTGTAAATTGAAATTAAGCATATCAAAGAAAATGAGAGAGTCTTATGTGAGACAATCTCATAAATTTAGTTACGTGAAACGAATCAATCCACAATACACACTTCACAATTTCAATATGAATTTGTGAAAATGTGTTTTGTTTATAGATAATAAGGATCTATCTATTTCATATGAATTTTTGAGACAAAAAAGTTGCAAGAACCCAAGCATTGTGTTTTGTAAATGAACCCAACCATTTTCCTATAAGAAGGTTTGTTGTCCACATATATAGAATAAAATTAGGTGAAAATGGATTGTATGTATAGAGAGTATAGAACTGCCTTTTAGTCTTTGAAGCTTGACAATGCATATATATATTATATGTCTATTATTCCCACGTTTATCCTCACTTGCGTGTCCCTTTTCTCTTACATCAAATCTTTCGAATTTGAGTTCTGTTAAAACCAATTATGTGTTTTGAGTGCGACTGCATTCCACAATATAATGGATAAGGATTTCGACCAACCTTATCGATTCTCTTCACACCTTTACATTTCCTATTCCAATCAAATTTAATTGCTATCGGAGTTTCCTTATTGGATTCTATCGTTTTGAAAAAAAATAAAAAAATCTTAATTTACATCTTTTAATCGGATCATTTTATTTATTTTTTTACCATCTATCTTACGTATTTTAGTTTCGATTATTTAACTACCACCTTTTTCTATTTATTGTGAAATTTTGTTTAAATTATCAATTTTTACCTACATGAACATCGGAATTAAATAAAACCACATCAATAGTTTCAACATCCAGACACCAATTAAAATTTCGAGTAAAATCGAATGATTTTGAGACAAAATTATAGCTAGAAGACAAAATTGAAATACGTAAAATTATAGTAAAAGATGAACAAAGTCTAAATTACAATTTTCTCCATCATTTTTTACATATTTATATGTCATGAATAACAAGAAATATTTGAGAATCAATATTCTATATATGCTTTTTATTTATCTATATCATAAAATTTCTAAAGATATTTATCACAAAGTTTAGATTCAAATAATCATGCAAACACTATATGAAGTTCAAAATGCTAATACTACCCAAAAAAAGATCCTTTTTTTTTTTTTTTAATTTTGCATTTCGGCCATCTCTTGTCTATCTTTGACGAGATATTCCCACCATCCCCTGAAACGGAATGAAATCGATAACCTTGATTTGGTTCGATTGGATTTTTTAGTCGTTATATCCTCAAAAATCAATCTATACAAAAAAAAAACACATATAAACACAGCCTAAGAATTTCGCATTATGATAAAGAGATTCACCACTTTATACATAAAAATTATTGGCAATATTTTTGCAGTTAGAAGGTGGCATCCGATATTGAGATATTTTATTCTTTTCCCTCAGTTTTACATACACATGAATATTATTTTCCCCAAATAAAATATAATTTAAAATTTGTCACAAACAAACACATAAATCATCTCTTATCGTCCTCGTGAGAACAAGGTCCAGATAAAATCATGTTCAAACAAGAGAGAGTTATTATCTTAAAATTTTCAACCGTCAAAAGAAAAAATATTAGATTAGTGTGAGAAACATAAAGGGCCAATGTTGAAGCATTATTGAAGGTACTATAATGTAGCTTTATTAGCTTTATTTTGTTGGGAATTGATAGCAAGGTAGGCAATGGTGCCGGGTTGAGATGTAAGTTGCTTTGTACTAAAAGTTGGCATGTGAAAGTTTAAGTATATGTCGGGGGAGTTAATATAATTGATGGCAAAAAAAAAGAAAACATTTATAAATCATAGTAAAAGATGGGAGTTTGCAGTAAAGTCTTCATAAGAATTTTTATATAGTTTAGAAGCAAGAAAATTCGATTAGCTAGCATGAACAATACAAGAAGAAAGAGTTGATACAACTAAAAAAATAAAAAATCTAATCAACTGAAAAGATAGGCAGTTGCAACGAAAAGCTACTAGATCAAAACTTATAAAAATCTTAACTTAGAAGAACCAAAATAATCATCAGTGCATAGTAAAATATGACATATTTTGCACTATTTTAATGTACAGTAAGAGTCGACTGAGTGCCTTGGACGGTGCTCTTGGAAGGAAGGCAGTAATGAGTGGGCAACAGTTTGCACTATTTTTTTGCACTATAAAAAAAATATTCCATAATATCCTTATTATTATTTTATATTTGTTGTACATTTATTAATACTCAGTTTACTATGAAAAATATTGTATATTTAGGTTTATTTTATCATCAGTAAGAAAAATTTAACAAATTTTATTTAATTTTTATTGTTACCATAATGTAATGATTAAATATTTCATATAATTTTATTAATATTTCTGATTCGTGTAGTATTTAAAATTTTATGAATACATTTAAATAATCATGATTTTTATTATTATTAAAATAATTAAGATATTATTTAAAAATTTAATTGCATATAATTAAAGAACTTTAAATATTAATATTTTACAGATTAATTCTGCTATAGATAAAATTATACAAGTTCATAACAATCAAAATTAAAGAAAACAAAAACAAAAATAAAGAAAATGAAATAGTGTAGAATTTGATCTGCGTTGGATGTAACTCAAGGAAAACAGTTGAGATGATTTAATATGATCATCTAACATATCGATGGAGTTAAAAAAAAAATGTAAAGAAAAACATTGCGCTGCTAAAGATATCTAACACTGGATAAATCATGACATAAGTTTGGTCTTGAATTGGTCACTAATCTCCTAATCAAATGATTGAATTGTTAGATTGCACACCATGTAAGATGAACTCCACTTATTAAAGAGAAGTTAACTCGCTTGAAAGGAATCGGAACATTCCAATAAAATTACATACAAAAGAAAATAAATTTACTTTGTTGTCCTCCCATAGTACTAAAGATGAGGGGAGAAGAAATGAAATTAAGTGAAGCGTTGCTTTTAAAGTTAGATTGAAGGGAGACAATCATCAATAGTTGTTGTTGGGCCTCCACCAAATCGACCCGGTCTAGGGGCTGACCCAAGAGAAGACCAGAACCGACTAGAAGACCAGAAATCCACAAGACCAGAACCGGCCAGAAGGCCAGAATTGGCCCAGGTGGAGACCAGAACCGACCAGAAGGCCAGAATTGGCCCGATTTGAGACCGAACCGGCCGGAAGGCCAGAGTAGGACCGACTTGACCCGAGCCGGCCAGGGTCGAGCCTAGTCCTAGGCTAGCCCACTTCGGCTGCTAGGATAGGCTCGCGGTTGACTCGAATTCAGGTACTGAAGTCGGTGTGGTCCAGAAATGTTATCACTCAAGGCATTTGTCTTCAACTAAGGAAACAAATCAAGATCAAATCATATCCGATTTAGATAGATTTTAATCCGATTTTTCCTTATCTAGACCCTAAAATTAAGGGATTTTATGTCTTAATTACCAAATTTCATATATTTAGCTTAGCCTATAAATAGGGCCTCAATTATCATTCAAGGGGATCGAATTCTAGGTTCCGAAATCATTATATTCAAGTCATTAGAGAGCTCTTTTCTCTCAATTCTTATATAAAAAACATTCTGTCTGACCAGAATTGACCGACCAGAACGAGCCGAACAAGCCAGAATTGACTGACTAGAACGAGCCGAACAAATTTGCCAGAGTAGGCATCGGGCCAGTCTTTTTCTTATTATTATTCGATTTTCATATTTTTTATTCGATTCGATTTATTTGAGTCGGGTCTATATTTTTTGTGTTTGACTAGGATTTTGTGCTCTACAAAATCTGACGCCAACAGTTGTCAAAAGGGTTATAACAATAGTTGGAGTTCTTGAATTTCTGATACAAGAAATCATGAATTTATATTATGTTGGGATATTTCAGTAGTTATCTTGATAAGACAAAACTGTATCCACAATAAGAAAAGAACAGTTTGCTTAAGGTACTGATACCTAGTTTCCATACTGTACATGATCACAAGCTTATCGATACTGAGAAAAGATCATGTAATGGTTTTTCAAGTTATAAGGAAAACCAATCTTACAAGAAATAAGAATACTTCTAAGGATCAGCATGTTGTAGGGAACAACAAGCTGGAAGAAGTATCCTTAGTAAAAAGGAGATAGGATACTGCAAGAAGTAGTCAGCAGACTATAAGGAAGTTGTTCTGAAAGCAGATGTCAGAAAGCAGAAAGCTGCACATAAAGGAAGAAAGAAGCTGGAAGCAGGAAGCTGTCAGCAATTAACAAGAAGCAGGATGCAGGAACAAGAAATTGACAAGTATCAGGAAGCTGGCACTGAGCAGGAAGCAAACAGACAGGAAGTTGGCTGCAGGTTTCAGGAACAGAAAGTTGTTCTAAAACAGAATCCTAGTACGAAAAAGAAACCACATCCTGAGCAGCAAGCAAGGACCTACTGTTGTCTACAAGAGAGTAGGAAGTAGTCAATGGATCTTTGGAAAGATAAAACGCTACTCTCATTCACAAAGTATCAGGAAGAACATACAGCGTGGAGAGAAGCAAGATAACTTCCATCAAGTAGTCGTTGCATGAACTTCAGCCTTGAACCCATACCGACTAGACAGGTCAGTAGGAATGTCAGAAAGGTTCAAGAGCAAATAGTAGGCGCATTAAATGCTTATGTCAGGAACAACCCAGATGCATTTAATGCGACCACAAAGAAGATCTTGGAAATTAAAGCTTAAATTCAAAGAAGGAGAAACATCCCTCTTCAACGGATACTTCCCAACAGATAAAACTCTCAAGATCTATAAATAGAAGATGTGACTGATTGAAGAGATTGTTGGACAGAGTTGAGAGGAAACTCATATATCTTCCAAAGTTTCTCAAGCTTTTACATGTTCAGTCACTCAACCTTCTAGGAGCAGTCTACAACAATAAGGGAGCTTACAGAGATCAAGACTGCTTCTCACCAGTTGAAGAAATATTTTCTTTTAACCATTGTGTTGTGTGTGCTAGGTTGTTTTATTTGGTGTACTTAGTTGATAGGATTATATCATTGCTAAGTTTATTAATCTTGTGTAGGCTAATCTTTCCCTGTGTGGAAATGTGATCCCTGTGTGGGAGTTTGTAAACCCTGTGTGGGTATAGACCTAGGAATCTGGGATTCTGTAGGTATAACTTGTTTTGGAAGAGGTTTGTAAAGACGAGTCTTGTAAAGCAAACTGACCATAACGAAGTTTCTCCTCAGAGAAGGAGTAGAGTGGACGTAGAAGGATTACTGCTTATCTTATTTGTTGCACTATCTTTATTGCATATCTATCTTGTTGCATTTATCATAAGCATTCTGTTAAACGTATTCTGTAAAACCATATTTGAAAAGAAAACCGATTTTCCATCAGAAACTCTATCAAGTTTATTCTGCTGCATTGCATTCTGATAACCGGGACAGCAACCTGATTTCGCCTAGGGCCAGGTTACTGACTCAAGACAGGATACTGTCCTCCCTAGTAAGACAGAAAGTTGTTAATCAGTTATATATTTTGAAAGGTTTGAAAAATTGATAGAGATTCATTCATCCCCTCTGAACCTCTAACCACTTGGAACCCAACATATTATGATTTACATAGACACAAAAATCAGAGATGGTCAATTTAATACGTACGATGATAGAATGGTATTTTGATACTCATTGTCATGCGTTTTTTCATAAGATTAAATCCCAATAAAATTCGATCATGTAACGCAAACGCATCCCATCAATACTCCTCATGGACCTTCAAGATTAAGGCTTTGGTAGAATACAAGATTTTTTATGGCATTTTGCGTTTTGAAAATACAAGATTTTTACACTATACTAATTAGGTGTCATTGTTGGTAGAATATTCTGCCAAGATTCATTCACGGGCATGGGACATCTGATTTATAAATAGTAATTATAATTTCTATAATTTACAACCAATAGGTGGTATGATGCAAAAACCATGAGGCTTATGAGTCAAAGTATCACCCCAAAAGAGTTGAGCATACATTGTGCAAAATAGTAAAATGTTACTAACCTTAGGGCCCAACATGATTTCCTAATTAAGAGTGTGGGATAAAAGTTAAAGAAATTAAATATGGTTGGTTATAACTTAAGATATATTAGTTAGTATGATAAGTTAGAGGATAAACTTGGAAAAAAAATATTGGATTAAAGTTAAAAAGACAAACTATTAGAAATAATAATTGACATCTAAAAAGTCAATTAAATGGGAACGGAGGGAGTATAATGTGTAGAAAAGAAATCTGAGAAATTTATTTATCTTTCATACCTTTTCAACTGCAAAGTTACTTATTAAAGTTCTACATTCAAGATGTTCTAACTAACATATTAAAATTTTCTTTTGTGACCTTTTATGTAAACCAATTGAATAGAATGATAGATAGTTAGTAAATAAAATTGAAATAGTAGAGAGCTTAAAAAACATAAAAACTCATGTGAGACGGTCTCACAGATAGTTACTGTGAGACGGAACCTCATCACCTACAAACAACATGTGAATTGTAGGATTCAGGTTATGGGTCGACTCGTCTCACGCAATGCAATAAAAATCCGTGAGACAGTCTCACAAGAGACTCACTGCTTAAAAAAAGAGAATTGAATCCTCTATTTCAATTTAGTGTTTCATTTTGTATTTCATTACTTTTAAGTCATCCCAAAGATTAACTGTTTATATCATCTTTACACATGACATGTGATGGATATTAATACCAAACTGAAATAGATGATCTTGCTTGTACAAAAAGATATAAACGAAGTCGAACAGTTTATCACATGAAATTAGACAATAGATTTACATATAGCCAAATATATATATATATATATATATATATATATATATATATCTTAAAAACTAAGTAACAACTTCCTATTATTCAGGCAGTTATTTAGGTCACTAAATGTAAGGTTCATTTTTTTCATACACGACTAATCATTATTCATTCACTTAATCTTATAGTTAAACACAGAACATCACTCTTTAAATTATATATAGGAAAAGAAAAAAAAAAGCTCTTCTGTTCCTCTTAGTTTGACTCATTTGATTTTTCAACATTTATATTTCATATTTTATTTTTTAAGTCTTCCATGTTTAAAAAATAAACTTTTTTGTCATTAAACCTGCTATAACAGATTTAAAAAAATTAATTACAAACTTTATCTTAACAAAAAAAAAAAAAAATTAATTGAGAGGATACTAAGAAATCTATATATATATATATATATATATATATATATATATATATATATAATAACAATTACTTCCTTAAAATAGAAATGGTAAAAAATTTCCGCCCATTTCCACCTCCCAAAAGTAGAAAGACAATATTTATTATTTCATAGTTTATAAATTAAAATTTTATTATATTAATTATATATATGGTAATAATATCACCTATGATATTGGCAAAATTTTGGAGATTATAATCTATAATGGTATATAAATATTAATACGATCTCATCTAATAAATATTTAATTATAATTATAATCAAGATAAAAAAATATTTGTTAAATAGATTAAAATAATATAACTATCGAATTTCAAGAATTCTAAATTATCAAAGTAAAAAAATTATCAAAATTATTTCTAATGTTGTACCCCACACATATATATAATGTTGTGTGTGTGTATATATATACATATATATATATACAGAGAGAGAGAGATTTGTAATAAAAATGGGGAAAAAATCTGAATTTAAGTTGACTTACTATAATTTTATCCATATGCAAAAATGTTGTCCAAATCATTTTATGATTTTTATTATACATGTAATTATAAATAGATTTATAAAATTCATGATTTTGTACTCTATATATATATGATTTTTTGTTTATGTGGTTTTGATTTATTAGTCATCTACAAATACACGTCAACTATAAGTTTGTTAAGTTATTGATTTTTCACTCGCATTTTCAAGATAAAGAATCATTTTGATTTTTGTTTTAATAACCATTATTTTGACAATTATGACTCATGTTTCTAATGATGTCAACGTTATCAATGCATTCAAAAATGTTGTGGGAACTAAAATTTCATTTCTTTAGATCACATGATATTCTTGCATACATAAATAAATAAAAAAGATGTTTATAGTTATGAGGATGTCTTCAAAGACAAGATGTAATTTTGCAATATTGTTTTGTTCAAATATTATATATATATATATATATATATATATATATATATATATCACCTCAATAAATATATAAATCAAGTTACTTAACATAAATAATTGAACAACATAAATTAACTATTTTTATTTACTATATTCAAAATAAGTATTGAAAAACTACAATAAAAATCACATATTTTTTATTTGACAAGTATGTCATTTATTATACTCAAGTCTAATATATCTTTCATATAACTATACTAATCTAATTTTCACTTTCTAAAGTTAAAATACAAATATTTATTATTTTATAATTTATAAATTATAAATATTTGGATTTTGCATAATTTATGTATATATTCATGGTATGAAAATCATTTTGTATATACATGAAAATTGAGAAAAAAAAAAAAAAACATGATCATATTTGATATGTGATAAATTTAGCATTATTTGTGTATATATGATAATAATATCATGCTAAAAGTTCAAGAAAGTTGTGAATAACAATTTGTACATTAATCTAAATCATTTTATATATTTACAAAAAAATAGCAAAAACAAAAATATCAATTTTTTTTATGTAAGAATAAATAATGTTTCCTCCACGATTAAAAAGTAAATATAAATATGAAATTTCATTATTATGGTAGCATGAAGTTCATCATTATATGAACAATGATAAAGTATTTTACTTTATGTTATTATATTGTTTCATATTTTTAGATTTATTAGATTTTAAAATGTTTATCATCCAATATGATTTTTCTAAGAGAAAAAAATTTGATTTTAAGACATGTGGAAATAAATTATATAATTTTTTAATGGTATCTTAAATTTAGAAATTTTATTTTGGAGTAATATACAATAATATCATTGTTATTACGCTTAATATGAATACTTTATTGAATATATATTTGCATAAGTGTTTTTCCAGGTCACAAAAAAAATTTAGTAAAGTAGTCAAACAAATGATGAAAATAAGAAATATTCAAAATTAATAAATTATATGGGAAGTAGATATCAAAAAATAACTTAAAAGAGCTATATTGTTTTTTACGATCAACATTTTTATATGAAAACATTATTAACACTTGAAATTTATTTGCTACACCACACGGTACCAAATGAGGTTGAAATATTATTGAAACTTAATTATAATAAACAATAATATCATCATTTTACACTCATTACAATGAATAAGGTATGAGCATATATTTGCATAATTTTTTTCCATACTAATTGTGACAAAAAAAACAAAAAAAAAAACAATTAGTTCTAAAGTAGTCAGATAATGTATGATAAAAATTCATAAATTATATGGATCGTAGATTAAATTGAAATAACTTTGAAAAACTAGATTATTTATTTGTCACGATCAACATAAAAAAACTACCGACACTTGAAATTTATTTGCCCATATATCACACGGGTACAATATGAGATTAAAATATTATCGAGAACTTGATTTTTTTTGTAAATTAATATGTTTACATTAAATTCGAAATATTTAAATTTTATGATCGTGCATCACACGGTTAATAAATTAGATCGAGATTGTTCCAAAAAAATTATTATTTTTCGTATTCAACATTTATATATATATATAAATATATATATATATATAAATTATATAATTGACATGCACGGGACTTATACTAGTTATATAAGCGTAAACATACAAAATGGAAGATAATTCATTTAGTATTCCCAAAAAACCCAAGCTCTAAAAATCGACCTAATCCTCAAATTAGTTATTAATGTTAATTTAGGCATGTAAGATGAAGAAAAATAAAAATTCCTTCATTTTGGGTATAAATTAACAAATAATAGTATGAAATGTCATTTTTGTTTACGTTGAAAATACAAATTTTTGATTAAAAAAATCATCAAATCAAAGAAAACATCAATGTGACATTTACCTGTTATAGCAAGTTAAAGGATTAAAAAATATTATTTTTAAAATATTGAAGACTAAAAACAAAAGGTACAAGATAAATGATGAAAATCAGTGAATCAAATTTAGAGACCAACAAAGTTTTCTTCTCCTCATAATATATATATATATATATATATATATATATATATATATATATATATATATATATATTTAGACACACACACAAAAGTCTGGGGGCCTCTATTTTCTGGCAATCATGCTTCGTCGTTGACAGTTCCTAATTAACCAATTTGGATTGATTTAAAGTTTTTTATTTTTTAAATGAATGTATTTCTAGTTCATTTAAATTAGAGTGCATTCAAAATTCAGCAAAAAATCTCAAAATTAGTTGAAAATGAAAATAATAAATTTCAAATACATATCAAACAAATTAGTTAGAATGAATTAAAGTAATTTCTCAAATCTTTGGATCCAAACACAATCTTTAATAAGTTAATTGCAGGGAATGGCAAGTGGTGAGGATAGTCCACCTTTCCCAGTGGCCCTATCTACTTAATATAGTTGTTTAAAGAGGATAGCTCCAATCAAGGAAGGTGATTTATGAAAAAGAAAAAGAAAGTCCTACCTGTAAATTAAACTTAGAGGAGGTGTAGTTCATTCACTTTCTGCAGCAGCATTTAATCCCTCCCTTTGATCACTCACTTTCACCCCTTTATTTGTTTCTCCCATCCATGCCTTGCCTGTCCTTTTCATGGGCTGAGATGAACTAATCCCTGCTACAGAGAGAGAGAGAGGAACAGTAGAGATAAGACAATTCTCAGTTGCTTCCAAATCAGGGATCAGTACATTTCCTCATATTTTGTGGGTACCCAGAAATAATTCACGTGTTCACTTCATTTCTTCTTTTTTGTTTAGCCATTATTATTTCTCGTACAGTGTCCATGTATTTTAGGATGTTATAGATAATATTTCGTTTCACTGTAAACATGACCTAAATGGGAGGAATACAATATAGATTGTAAGTAAAGGTTTGAATTGGAATTCTAGTCCATTTTTTTCAACTACTATAAATCCCCACGGCACTTGCTCTCATTAGCTCTATTTCTCCAACAAGTAGACAAATAGCAAAAAACACAGTTAATTTCAGTAACGCTATTTCAAACCATGTTAGTTGCTGAAATTAATAATTTAAAAATCGAGTAGAGTCGAGTAAAACACATTTTGACCCACCACATTTTTATTGACAAATATTTTTAAAGCCCCTACAGTAAAAAAATTAATAATTTAAAAATCACGACCATGGCAGTGATGATTATAGGCATGTAAAGTATAAAGAGGCAGCTATGATGGTAATAAATAGGAATATTTACGCTCATCTTTATCATGTTAAGAATTTATTCTCTCTATTATCCTATTATCAAACCTATTTAATTGTTTCACAGAAGCTCTTCTCCATACACACAACTCCAAATTTTTATTTGGTTTATTATCTAGTACATATTCAACCTGTCCTAATGACCCCAATGTCATAGTCATCAGACCATGAAAAACATCATCCAATAACCCGGAGCATTTGCTTATCCAAACATATTTCTCACAATGGAATGCAGCAGAATCATACATATTTCTCTATCTATCTATCTATCTACATATATATCGATCTAACTATTGCTTATTCTTGTACTCAATATATATCTGGGACCTCTCTATTAAACATGATGGAATTATTATGATTAGACTATGCATGATGCCAAATCAAGTACTTCTTTGTTACCTTCACATGACTCTGAACCCAAAAACATGTCATTAAATTGATAGTCTTAAAAGTTGATGCTCCACCTACCACATTGATCCTTGTCCAAGTGGATTTATCAGCCATGGATAATTATGCTATTTAATTATCATATGTACAATCTAACAACCACAACTCAATCCCATTTTAGTACTATGCAATGGATAGTGTGTGGTCAGCGCCAATAAGAAGGTAAAGTACATCAACACATAGAACTATTATTTACCAATCTGTTGTATTAACATTTAACAGACTTCAAATTCTACACAAACATTAAAAAACATTTTTTTCAAAAAGTCCTCAAATATTTCAAAATCACAAGAAACTCCGTAACTTTCCCCAGAAACTCAACCATACTACAACCAGAATAAGAATGCAAGTTCCGCTATATTTGCAAGAATAGCCAAAAACACTAGGTCCTTGTGATTTAAAATATTTCATAGGCGCAAATGAGAAAGCTAATACATAGGTAGTCGGCAAGACATCCTTACAAGAATCCCCTAATAGTAAGAAAATTCACTAGGTTTCTTGGCACCAAATCTGGAATCAACTTGTAGTGACAATGATCAATTGGTCATCCTAACAAGCATATGTCTATCACACAGGTACAGCATTATGTTACCATACACTTGACTTTTCTACTCTCTACAACAAAGCTCAATCACTCTCCCAATCAACTCCAACTAAGACAACCAAATGTTTCTTTTCAAACAAACTGGGATGCTCATTGAGCCCCAGACACAAAGTACCTACCCAAACTGGGCATCACTGTTCTCATGTGAATAGATAAAACCATGACCCACCCAATCATGTGAACCAATATCCTTGAAAAGATGCCCAAATCACCTAACTTAGAATTTCAATTACAATCAACATCTAGATATCAGCACCAAGATCAAATGCATGCAAAAAAAGACTACTCGGTGTGTTTGACCTTATAAGTTGGTTTTTTATGTAAGAGGTTTGCAAGCTATCAAAAGTTTCGAAGTGTTAACTTCAAAACTAAGATGTCAGGGCCTTAAAATTTTTATTTTTTTTTAATAAAGAAATCCCAACTTATACTGAAATTAAGATATTATGTTAACAAATTCCTTTAATTCAGAAAACTCGATTACGTATTTGTCGTTACTAACATTTTCAAAGCTCCATAATCTTTTTTATCCGAAACTTTAACAACTTATTTTTTGAATAATATCTACCATTTTATAAACTCCAAATACATTTTATAAGAAGGAGGAGGTTATAGCATTTTTTTATAAAAGGTTGGGCAAACACTCCTAAGTTGAATTCAGCCAAATAGAGAAGGAAACGAAATAAATAAAAAGAAGAAACTTTATGGACTAAAGAAGAAATGTTATGCAATTGACCAAAAAGCTAGTGGACTTCATGGAGAGCACATTTAGGCCCATTTGTTTAGATGGGATGAATTCCAGTGCCAAATATCTGATTGTATAGTACTCCTTCCGTCCCTTAACACTTTGCACACTTTCCTTTTTAATCTGTCCCCAAACACTTTATACACCAAAAAATGACAAATTTTATCACAATTCTTACCCTCACAATACACACTTATTTACACACAATGCCATTACTTTTTCTCACATAATTAACCTACTACATCTAAAGCAAATAGTAGAATGGACCCTTATACTCTCCCTTATAAAGCAAATAGTCAGTTTTTCTTAAAAACTGTGCACAAATAAGGGTGCAAAGTATTAAGGGACGGAAGGAGTAGTGTTTATGTTTCAGTTCTCACTGATTATTATTATTATAAACATAAAGTTTTTTTCTGTTGGAGGGTGTTTGGGGGGGGGGGGGTTTGAACACACAACAAGAATACTAAGACTAAAAAATATGTAGTATGGCATGGGAAGTAGGAACAAAAATGCAAATTCCTACAAGTTACCAGAGATCTACAACCTTTCTGACAAAATATTTTGAAGATGGGAACTATAAAATAAATTCTAGTAATATTTTGGTAAAGTTTAATATGAAGTCTCGTACTTGGGGTGTGACTAGAACGCAAGCCGAGTACTTAGCCTGTGTCTGCACCATAGATGTGCAACTTTATGTATTTTTCCTTTCTTTTTTCTTTAAACTAAAGTCACACACAAGGTGTGCAACGCTATGCTTTTCTTAAATAACAAAATAAGAGTTGCACATGTCAGCCTTGTCAGTAATCATTTTTGTAGTTGCTGACACAAGATGAATCATTTTCAATTAAACAAACAAATAAAGGAGGATATTAAAATACAAATGAGGTTGAAATTAGAGGGCTACCAAAAAGACATAGGCGTCTTCGTGGAACTGGATTACACTATTATTATGATGCATTCTTTCATATGTTTTGATTTTTGTATTTTATTTTGTCATTATAGGATATAGTTTACAAATACAGTAATCTATCATATTATATGCCTAGTGCGAATCAGTGAAATAAATACAAAAAGCATTAGCCAAACAATGTAATAAAAAAAAATGTAGCAGCTTCAACAATTCGTAAAGACAACAACGAATTTTATCATATATGGATTCATGAAGCCACACAAGTCTCAACTCTCAAGAGCCTCTATTACATTCCAATTTCAAAACTATTTTTAATTTCAACAAGTATGCAAATTAATATAACAAGATGAAACAACATTAAAAGGTAAATTATACTACCTGAAGGCAACAATCATAAAGTAGCTATCACACCCATGCCATAAGTCTTCTTCTGCCTTGAATTCGATTGAGAAACATCTATCTGGAAAAGAGATGATTAAATTGAGTACTGAAATTTAGATTTTGCTTGAAGTAAAGGCAGAAACATCACCCAAGCATCAAACTATCACCCAAGCATCAAACTATCCTGACCTTTCTAAAAGATTTCACAATAAGAACTTCAAGCACCAATTATCAATCACAGTTCACAAGCTAGTTATACATGGAAAACTTCAGCATTCTGTCCTCTTGACATCCACGGACAAAGCCGGTCCTGTGATATTATGGGCCCGGTGCTGTGATATTATGGGTGCAAAAAAATTGTTAGGCCCTTCGTATTTTATATAAAAAAATAAAAAACAGTGTATTTATTAATATAGACAAAAATAACATAAATAATAAAAATCTATTCATGAAAATAATAAAATAAATTTGTAAAGAAACTCATATATATTGAAGTGATCAAGTAAATATATTAATAAACTTGAGGAAGAAGAAAGAAAAGTAAATAAATTGGCATATCAAAAAAAAATCTGTGGAAAAAAAAATGTGGAAAAAATCTGTAAAAAAAAATTATGTGGTCCGGTGCAAAAAAATTGTTAGGCCCTTTGTATTTTATATAAGAAAATAAAAGGCAGTGTATTTATTAATATAGACAAAAATAACATAAATAATAAAAAATCCATTCATGAAAATAATAAAATAAATTTGTAAAGACACTCATATATATTGAACTGATCAAGTAAATATATTAATAAACTTGAGGAAGAAGAAAGAAAAATAAATAAATTGACATATGAAAAAAAAAATCTGTGGAAAAAAAAAATGTGGAAAAAATCTGTAAAACGACAGAACGTCAATTTATATGTTGTTTTTGGGTTTCTCATGCCTTATTATCTTAATAACCTTAATATGAATGGGCTTGTTACTACTATTCTTAGAGAAGATTATCTCAATAACAAAAAAGTACAAGATATATGTAGTTATAATCAATTATTACAAGTGATGTCTACTAATATCCAACGAGCACGTTATGAGCGAACCATATTAAAAATAGCTAAGGCGTACGCGGGTTATCAATTTTATTTACCAGCCTTTCTTGACTTCCGAGGTAGAATCTACCGCAGTGGTATTTTACATTTTCATGAACAGAATTCGAACAAAGGACCTTGTAAAGGTGAAACCATATGGCTACTACTCATCTACGCTCTACTTTATATCAAATTAGCCAACGTTAGAGTTTATATACATTATATATATATATATAAAATAAATAAAAAATTCCAAGGCCCTCGCCAGAACGGGGCGTTAAATATATATATATATATATATATATATATAAATCCGGGGCCCTCGCCGGAACGGGCCCTGTGCGGCGGCACCACCTGCGCCGCCCCAGGGCGGCCACTATCCACGCATTGTACAAAATCAAATAAAAGCACAACTCAATCCCAAAATATAGATTTAATGAACCAAAAATCAGAAAATTCCGCAGTTGTTCAACACTTCAACTATTCAGAAATACCATACCAATCTTTCATGGCGTAATCATCCTCGACACCTTTCGCTATCAAATATGTCTGGGGAATTCAATCGGATCAAAACTCTTCAACATTCATCACCTTCTCCACTTGGATCGGAATTATGGATCGGCGACGGGGAGCGTAATTTCCCGGGAAGGGTTTGCGTTAGGGATTTTGCGTTGGGGAGTTTCAGTGTCTCCATATCCCATTCCGATTGGGATCTGCTTTTTGAGAAAGAGAGGGAGAGTAATATATGAGCGTGCAAAGGATGGCAGTTAAATGGGTTTTCGCGGTAATCGACCCACCAAAGAAAATGGGATGGCAGTTAAATGGGTTTTCGCAGTAATCGACCCACCAAAGAAAATAGATCCTCCATGTATACATTTCAAATCACGTTATATTGATTTTCAAATTAAAAACGATGATAAAAAAAAAATCATAAAAACACGGTATTCATGCTGGGTTTTTTGCCCCAGTAGAAGATCCATATCCTTCCTTTGGATGGATTCACTCCTAATATATATTATATAAATCATAAATATTTTTAAAAAATTAATCTAATTGGAAGCGATCATTATAAAAAAGGCAATGAGAAAATTCAAATAATAAGAAGTCAATTTCATAATCATAAAATAAAGATATTTATCCTAAAAACAATTATAATATATTCTAGAAAATCAATATTATATTTTAAAATAAAATTTATATATATATATTGTTGACGTTAGATTTTGTAAAGCATAAAATTCTAGCTAAATACCAAAAAAAAAATATCGATCCGGCTTAAAAGAAATCGAATCGAATTAAAGTATGAAAAATTAAATAAAATAAGAAAAACATTGTGCCGGTGCCTACCAGTATGAAAAATTGAATAAAATGTGCCTACCCGGACAAATTCAAATTTGTTCGGCTTGTTCTGGCCGGTCAGTTTTGGTCGGGCAGAACATTTTTGAGAGAAAAGAGCTCTCTAATTGCTTGAATACAATGATTTCGAATCCCTATATAATGAGGTTTAACGCCCTATTTATAGACTAAATCTAAGATATGAAACTTGGTAACTAAGATATAAAAATCCCCGATCTTAGGGTCTTGATAAGGAAAAAGTCGAGTTAAAATCTATCCAAATCGGATATGATTTGATCTTAATTTATTTCCCTTCTTGAAGATTCATTCTTGAAATACACTAACTCCTTTCTGCTCGCCTAATGAGAATGGCCTTACTCTCTCGCCCTCTATTCAATCTCGAAAAATGCTTCTGAACAACCCTTCTGGACTCTGAACCAATCCCACCCTCGCTGATCTAGCTTCTGGTCGGGTTGGCCTTTACCAGAACCGAACCCTGGTCGGATCGGCTTTTGGCCGGGTTGGGCTCCTGGTCGGGTCCAATTCTAGTCGGACCATGCCCCTGGTCGGGTCGGATTTTGGTCGGACCAGGATCTTGGTCGACCCTTTCTAGCCGGGTCAGTCCTAATTGGGGTAAACTTTCGATTCGGCTTACTCTTCGGGTTAGTCCGCCCGCCAAGCTAGCTATCGGGTCTGGTCGGCTAAGTAGGGGATCAACATATATATATATATAATTAGAGAAAAAATGATCGATATACTTACTTCAAAAAAATCTTTTTGAGTGATCTTGAAAAATTCCATATACGGGCATGAGTGATGCATTACAATCCGTTGATTTTGAGAATACGGGATGTAACAATAATTTAGAGAAAACTCTCTTTTTTATTTCAAATCAATTCAACTCCCCTGGAGTAATAAAGATAACTACCATTTATACTAATCTTAACCTAGAATCTTAAAAGATAAACATAAATCAACCTAAAGATATTAATAACAGTAAAATCTATTTAAATCTGCATCAAATATATCTAATCTCCATCATTTTTCCGTCTTCGGAAAAATTCGCCCTCAAATCGGAATTAGCTTCAAAAGCAAACAAGAAATCCATGGTGAGGCACGTGGAATAGCATACACGAAAACAAGTTGAATATCACCTGTTGAATATTGTTCCAGTATGATCTCATTCAACTTGAGCATCCATTCATTCATATGTTGTTGTTGGACCTCGAATGTGTCATTAGAAATAACATAAACAACTCTTACAAAGGAATCACCAACCTCTGCTACACAGAAATCACCAACATGTTCGTTAAAAAATGATGGACAATTAGAGAAGCCATTATCAATGGAGGAATCTCCATTCTTCTCGGTAAGAAACAGTGGACCATTAAAATCACCATCATCACTCTTTTCGTAAAAAATTGGTGGACCATTATATTCTCCACCAGCAATTGATGAATCATCACTCCCCTCGTCGATTGAGAAATCACCATTCTCTTTATCGATTGAGAAATAATCACTCTCCTCGTTGAAAATTGGTGGACTATCATCATCTCCATCATCAATCGAGGAAAAGTCGTCATCATCAATCGAGGAAAAGTCATCAGCACTCTTCTCATCAAAAATTGGTGGTCCAGTATAATCACCATCTACTTCAAACATCTTCAACATCTTTGTATAAAGTGATAGTGGTGAAAACTTGAACCAAGAAAACCGTTGCATCCAGATCAAACGAGTGACCAAATCATAACTGGTCTCTAAATACCAACGGATGCAGACAAAAGCGTGATAAAAGATAATATTACAATCCGTTGATTATGAGAATACCAAATGTAACAATAATTCAAAGAAAGCTCTTTTTCTTTTTTAATTCATAAATCAATTCAACCCCCTAAAATAATAAAGATAGCTACTATTTATACTAATCTTAACCTAGAATCTTAAAAGATAAACATAAATCAACCTAAAGATATTAATAACAATAAAATCTATTTAAAATATGTATCAAATATATCTAATGTCTATTCTCCATAAGAAAGTATGTAATATACTCTTTTGGTTAGAGATTTCATTAATGGATTATTTTATCTTTTATTTTTCTATACTTCAAATTAAGTTAAACATTAGTTTTAATATAATTTTTTGAGATCATATGTATACTTTTTATACATTTATATGGTATGAATATCAAATACCTATAAATATATGTACATTATATTTTATAAATGAGTGGGACTTATGTACATTGTGTATTAGGGGTATGGGTCTTGATCTGTACCCCCACCGATCTGATTCGGATTTGTTTTTTTTCCTACTGTCCTAAAACACGCTCTTCTTCATCCTTTTTTATTTTTCTTCCTCTTTCTTCATTCACGTTCTTCTTTCCTTCTTCTTCTCTTACCTTCTTCTTTCTCCATTTTTTTCATCCCGTGTGTATTCTTCTCTTCCAGTTCTCTTCTAGATCTTTTTTCCCAATTCTCTTTTAGATCTTCTCATCTTTTTTTCTTCTTTCTCAATTTTAAATAAAAATGGGACTGATTTGAGAAAAAAAATTTCATTAGGATGAGATTTGGGAAGAGGTCTTCTACCCAAGGGTACTAGGTATGAGTAATTTTAAATGGAAATTAGACGATTTTGAGAAGAAAAAAAAAAGCCCATTAGGTTATGAGTTTGGGAAGAGGTCCTCTATCCGCGGATACACATCCATTAAAATATATATGTATAGTGTATGTTATGTAAGAATTGAACCCTGCACCTTTTATTAAAAAAATATATTTACCCCTAAACTAGCTAGCAATATGAGATAAATTATTTATTAAAAAGGTATATAAATATATTAAATATATAAATTTAAAAAATAAAATATTAATTAACCATTCAAAATACTCATTTAAATTAAAAAATATATATTTATATTTGATAAACGGGTATTGGGTTGGTATGGGTACCCGCCGGGTAGTAGTAATGGGAATGAAACGGATACAAGTAGTTCTAAATGAAAATAAGACGGGTTTGGGAAATATAAATGTAACAACAAATTTTGTGTCTGCAATATCTTAACACCAAAAAAGGTGTAATAGATTAAATATTTTTTAATTAGTTTAAAGTGGATACAAATCTATATGGATTCCTCCGATTCTTCTCTTCAAATGGATATGGATCTTAAAGTTGAATTTTTGGTCAGATCTTCAATAATAATTTTGAAAATCTCCACGAATAATGTCTTGAATTCATGAAAAACCTCTTGAACTTTGACTTGAAAAACACCAACAAGAAGGGTTTAGCACCTTGATCTTTAATCGAACGCTGTTTGTGGTGACTTTTTATGGAGAACGCAAAGAATGCCTTGAATATTGAAGGGGGAAATCTCTATAGCTTCTTGAGTCTAGAACTTTTGAATTGTCTTCCTTGAATCTTGAACTCTTGAATTGTCTTATGTGTTGAAATATGAAAAGATACCACTATTTATACATGTAAGATATGAATTATTTCCATCTATACTTCTTGAAGTATGCAATTTGATTGGTCATCAATGATTTAGAAATACATTTTCTTTTAATCAAAAGATGTGATTTTATTATCAAATTATTGGTATATCACTTACATATTTGTAAGATTTAATCTTGATTGCCAAACAATATAATTTGGACACTTGTCACCATTTGAATGGTCAAACATATATATTAAAATACCAATTATTTATCTATTTACTTTAGGAATTTACTTAATTTAAACTCCGAAAATATAAATAGAAAATAGAAAATTGATTTATTTCATATATCATTTTACACATGTCATCTTCTGATTGGCTAGCAAATTTGACTATCTGCAATAAAACTGATAGGATTAAAATTTGAGATTTTCTAAATAGTAGGGTACCCGACCCGTTGCCATCCATATTCTCGATAATGAGAGATTTGGTAAATAAATTAAATAAGGGTTTTTGGCTCCATCTCTCCATCTTATAAGTGTACTCATTATAGATCGTTTATATGTCTTTCAATACAAAACTGGCTGACTTAGGGGTGTTTATAAGTTTATTTTTAAAGTTTATAAACTCTTGAATTTTATAAAATGTTTTTAAAGCTTATAAGATGTTTAATTTTAGTTTAAAATAAGTTGTTGAAGTGTTTGGATAAATAAGATGATGGAGTTTATAAGGTGTTAGTAATGATATTTGTGTAATTTCAATAATCAAACTTGTAGGTATTTTAAAAAATAAGATCTTATTTTAAGAATTAGTTGGGACTCTCACTTAAAATAAAATAAAAAACAAAAAAAAAAACCTTATAAGCTCCTAACATGTCATTTTAGAATGAAAAAAGATCTTTTTTAAAATTTAGCCAAACATTTTTAAGGGGCTTATATATTTTTAGCATCTTATAAGATGTTTTAAGGAAGTTATATGCTCATTCAAACACTATCTTAAAATCGTGATTAGGTTAGTAATTTACAGTAAATTTAAATAATTGGGTTGGTCATTTCATCGTCTAAATGAAGGACTAGATTGATCAAATGGTAATCCCCAAAGATCAAATGGTAATCCCCAAATCCTATTAGTTTGGTGAAAGGATGAAGACAAGTGCTGACGACAAACAAAAGATGTTACTCATTTGATTTAAATGCAGTGCGTGCGTTCTATTATCGTTGATTAAGGAATATAAAAAATAAATAAAGAGTGAGTTTTATGTAAAATCGTCTCACGGATTATTTTACGTGAGATGAATCAATCCACAATCCACATTTTACAATTTACATAGAAATTTGTGGAAATAAGTTTGATTTGTGGGTAAAAAGTATCTGTTCCACGTAAATTTTTATGTTTAATAAATATACAATTAACTAATCAATAAATGTATGATTAAAATTGGAAAGATAATTAAATTAATTTAATAAAAAAGATCATACCAAATTCCTAAATTTTAATCAAGAAATATTAATAGAGATAATTTTAGAATAAAGTTGCATAAAAATCTAAAACAACACTTAATTAGAAACAAACTATTTAACCTTAAAAAATAATACTTAATTGTGATCGATCAAAAAAATATTTTGTTGTAAATAACTAGTATGGACAAAGAAGTAATTGACATTTTAATAAATTCAAAAGAAATTTGATTTAAAACAAATTAGTCTTTGACACGAGTAATGTACGGCACTATGTTCTTTAAAAAATGTGTATCTTTTTATATTAAAAGATTTTGAAATTTGAAAAACCAAAGTATAATTTATAAATTTAATAGAATAAAATAAATAACTTTGTATATTCTAATTATTTCATTAAGGGAGACTACCTTCAGAAATAGTGAATAAGATGAAATTTGGCTAAATATCCTATGTAAACAGCTTAAAACTTACTCATTGTCCACCCACCTCAGCCTATTATTAATTCATTTTATTTTGGATGAAAATTAATTTTCACTTGTATTCATATTTATTGGTGATGGGAAGAAAAGAATGTGGCAAATTTAAATAAATTTAATATACTGAATTTCAAACGCTCAAAAAAAAAAAAAAAAACTGAATTTCAAGACTTGAGCGCTCTCACTCTCTCACTCGGTCTCTCCTTTACTTTGTCGCCAATTCTCACTGTCACTCACATTCTCTCTCTAGAATTTCCTCGCCGTTTCCTTTCTCTCTCTATACTCACCCCCCAGCATTCACCGCAACCGCTCTCCACTCCCAAATTAAGTTCATTCAATCAGGTAACAATTGAATTACATTTGATCAATCAGATCGAGCTGAGTTCATTTGCATTTCATTGTTCCTTTTTTTTTTTAATGACGTGATCAGTGTCAGGATGTGAAGTTCTTGCTCTTTTTTTTTTTTTGGATGATTGACCGAGAATGTGTGCTCGTGTTAATTGATAGATTTGCTAATTAAGCTCTTCTTCAACTGCTGTTTTTATGTCGAGAGTTTTGCCTTGAATTCCTATCAAGGCTAGATCTGCTGGTTGAATCAGTAAATACTCGATCTTTGGTTAGTTCTTTTTGTTTAGATTATGAGATTTATTCGAATGTTGCTGAATAAAGTATTACATTTATGGGAGAAGCTATTAGGGCTATATTATGCACAGACATTAATGAGACTCCGCTTGTTAGGCAAATGTGATTTTTATTATATTCATTTCTAGTCATTTAGAATGACGATGTGAAAAATTTGCTTGATTATTTGCTATAATATTGAGTTTTTTGGTGGCACTAGTAAGAGCTGTTGTTCCAGTGATTAATGATAATTCATCGTGGATAGGGTTTTAGTGCCTGTCAATTTTTGATCCATTCACTTGCTGATTTCACATGCTGCTCACTATTACATAGAGTGATATAGTGACTCATCTCTCTCTCTCGCCCCCCTGTGAATGCTCTGCTAAAAAATTATAGGCTGTTTTATTCTATTTTTGCATAAGGTTTTGTATGAAAGAATTCCCAAGTGATTCTGTTTTAAGTTTATGTTTCTTGAGCTCTCCTCAGGAATGGCGACGCAGAGTGCAATTCCACCACCAGCTCCAAGTGCTCAAGTAGTTGGAAATGCTTTTGTTGAACAGTACTACCATATACTCCATCACTCTCCTGAGCTGGTTCACCGTTTTTACCAGGATACAAGTGTGTTGAGCCGGCCAGATCCTAATGGTCTTATAATGACTGTGACAACCATGAAAGTGAGTTAAGTCTGAACTTAGATTTTGTGTCTGAATAAGTTTTTTCAATCTTCAAGTTTTCTTTTATTTGCCCTTCATTTCTTGGTGGAAATGTGGCAATTTACGCTAGAGGAAGTTTCTCTGGAGCCATCTGAGAGAATTGTATTCTTCATAGACCAGAATTTGCATGATATTCGAGTATGACTAGCTGTATTAGATCATGTTTTGGCACTATCGTACTATTACCTAGTTCTCTCTATATTGTTTTGTTCAAATCTACCTTAAACCTTGAATATAGATGGTATCCAAATGGTTAAAACTGACATTTTGAACAGATATAGATTATGTAAAATAACCCATCTTACTGATCTGATAACTGCTATTAACTACTCGAAAAATTATTCCATCTTTATATGTTTTTTTTTTTTTCTTCATTATTTTCATGCAAATGATGATACACGCTATCAGGTTCTAGCAGCATAAGGTACTTTAGTGGCAAGATAAAGGAATGTAATTCACCAAATAGGAGTGAGATAATATAAGAAGTAAATACTTGGACTCCTTTTGATTTTTAAACTAAGTTACACATTTTGTTTTGAGGAATTACATGAACTAAACACAACATTTGTGCAAAAATGGCATCCATCATTATTTTTTTATTATTTATTTTTTTGCAAAAAATGCCATCCATGGTGGTGTGTATAGTCGTGCACAACCATGTGTGTAGTTGTGCACAACTATTCCCACGACCATAGGTGACACTTTTTGCAAAGAATTATGAAGAGTTGCATATTTGTACTGTGATATGTAGGTGGTTGTTTTGTAGATATCCCTTTCGTTTTACCGCTTTGTATGGTCTATAGTATAAGCATATAATAATAACTTTGAACTAGAAACATCAGGATATGAAATGCATATTTTCAAAATGTTAATTTTCTATGAGATTTTACTTATGTTTGATAAATGATAATATAAAATATAATGGGTGAAATTCTAGAAAACAGGATTTTTGCTTGTCCAAATTGTCGTGGATAATTTTTCTTTGTTTCATGATGTGTAAATTTAAACATAATCTTGAAAAGATACAAGAAGTCTGAAACTTGATGCTCAACTGGTCCTTATCACACGATAAAAAGTGTTCAGCATTTGATCTTCACAATTTCATTTTCCGTACTAATATTTAGTAGAATAGAAGATGTATGATGCCCTAGCTCTGGTAAAATAGCATACCCTTATTTGAATAATTGAGTCTCTTATATGAGCTTAACTCCTCTCTGTTTAAAAAAAAAAAAAAAAGGTTATGAAGTTAGAGAATTATAAAAAAATCCAAAAGATAAATAAAATTGATTTGGTTTCATAAACTACCAAAAGTATGCAGCCATGTTTGAAAACCATTGGATACTCTTTCTGTCCATATCCGATTCATATCCTTTTTCTCTTAACCTATGTCTAGATGCTTTGTAGCTGTTCCGCTTCTCCAGTAGATATTCTTATTGTGTGAAATATTCTACAACACCAGTTTTAGGATTTTCCATGCATCATAAGAGAGAAGGACTTTCCCATAACATCTTACTGTTATTGAATACAACTAAAAACCACAGTAATATATATTATTGTTTAGTTGTTGAAAATCTTTGACATAATTGAGTAGATCAATAATCAAAGGCCAAATATTGAAAAACATTTTGTGACGTGGAATGTGCAATAAAAGCATTCGTTGCAAGTAGTTCTCTTGACACCTTGCACTGTGATGGAAAATTAATAAGAGAATCAGTTTTTACCAAAAAATAAAATAAAGTAAAATAATTAATAGTAATAATAAAAAATATTATTGTATTAAACCTTGATATACTCCAATTTCATCCACATAAACTTTTATAAAGCTGATACCTTATTTTGATCAAATAATTTATTATATATTTATATGCTAGATTTACTTTAATATTTTATTTGTCTACAAGTTTGACCTCTGATCTTTATGCAACAAGTAATGACATGAAGTTTACTCTGTTTTCATTTTGGACAGAGCATAAATGATACAATATGTTCTTTGGACTACAAGAACTTCAAGGCAGAGATAAAGACTGCTGATGCTCAGGATTCCTTTAAGGAGGGTGTAGTAGTCCTTGTAACAGGGTGCTTGACTGGAAAGGACAACTTGAGAAGGAAATTTACGCAAACATTTTTCCTTGCTCCTCAAGACAAGGGTTATTATGTTTTAAATGATATTTTCAGGTATGTGGAGGAAAGTGAGCCAGACGTTGGTGCAGGATCGGCTATTGTAGTTGATGATACCCCATCAAGTACTTTGACACAAGAACCAGGTTGGCTTTCTTATTTTGTGTTGTTCTAAAATCTCGTTTGGCTAAGATAACTTTCTGTGATGGATTTTTTTTTTTATGATCTTCATGTTGTTTTCAGAGCCTGCACAGGTGGTTGACCCCCCCATACCAAAAAATGCAACTTCACGTGAGGAGGAAATTGAAACTATTGAGGAGAAAGAAAATGACCAAGTAATTGATGAGAGACCTGCTAATAACCCTAGAGATATCATGGTGGAAGAAGCTGAGTCTCATTTGCATGAGAACCATGCATCGATAGAAGAAGAACCAATTCCTTCTGCATCCCAGGATGATGCACCAAAGAAATCATACGCATCAATTGTTAGTTCGCTGACGAAGAAGGGACCAACAAAAATTTATGTTCCTGCAAACACAGCTAAAGTAGCTTCTGCAAAGACTGAGAAACAATCCATTAACAAAGCTGCAGAGGATTCAGGTGCTGAAGCATCAGAGCATCATGCACCTGTTATTGCCCCGGAAAATGATGATGCTGAGGATGAAGGTAGTTTTGTTGGTGTTATTATACACTTATATTTGAGAACAAATGTGATGAGCTATATAGGATTGGGAAAAAACATGAGAGGAGCAAGGAATCGCCTTCATGCGAAGCCAATTATTGGATATATATGCAAATTGTTATTCTTGAGCCTTTATTTCACAAATCTAATTAAATTTTACATGGTTTGTTCTTACAGTCAAGGGTCACTCCATATATATCCGCAATTTGCCTCTAAATGTAACAGTTGCTCAGCTTGAAGCTGAATTTGTGAAATTTGGACCTATCAAGCAGAATGGGGTCCAAGTCCGAAGTAATAAGGTTGGCCTTACCACATGCTTTTACTGCATGGCTCTATTTGCTCAGCTAATGTTAATACTAACACCTATTTTGGCTATTGTGTTCATGCGCTATTTCAGACAGTTAGTTGATGGTCCATTCCTCATCTATTGGATAGTTAATCTTATGCCTTAACTGCTCTATTTGCAGCAACAAGGATTCTGTTTTGGCTTTGTTGAGTTCCAAGAATTTAGCTCCATGCAGAGTGCAATTAAGGTCAGTGCTCTTCAGATTGTACATCCTTTTTTGGTTGACTTTTAGACTGCATTCAAGTCTAGAACATGTTTTTTGTTACAGTCTTGACTCTAGATAAGATTTGTGTGTGAGAGGCTCTTGAATGCTGAAAGCCTACTTGAGCATGTCATTTTTGTTCTTGAGATAGTTTTTTGTCTTGCATGACTGGGTTTTGTGTAGCTCTTTTGCTGTTGGTGCTTCATTGTGCAAGCTGAATTGTAGTTACAAGCGAGTTATAACAGTTCAAGCTTGGAAAGGATTTTAATTTTGGAAACATGTTCAATTTGATTTAAAACATGATAGGTAATTTACAGTTCAATTGTGTGCCCCAATCCATACATTTATTTTTCTTTCTTTCATTCTTTTTCCTCTTCTCCTTTGATTATTTATCCACTAGAAACTTCAGGAGTTCTATTCTAGTTCTGAACGTTGAAAAGTACGTTTAAATCTTCACTCTGCAATCTTTTTGCTTGCTATTGCAGTAGACAAGTTCTCTGTAGCTTGCTTCATTGAGGCCTGAGCCATCTTATCCCTCATGATCCTACAACCTGAACCTTGCAAAGCAAGCTATTTTAATACTTAACATTTTCCTTGGACCTCTCGCTCAGCTATTCCACCATCTTTGTTGTCCTGCATATTAGTTTTGCTGTTTAGTTTTCAGTAATGGTAATGGAGTCTACATCAGAACAATATTCATTATTCAATTTGTTGATCCTCTTTTATCTCAGACCATATGTTTTATAAAGTAGGAACTCATTAGCTTTGATGATGTCAGGACTTAGTTATTTGGATTGTTTTAAGTCTTGGACTTAGGTAATGAAGAATTTTCAGATCCCCAATTTTACCACTGTACACTTCAAACATTTCTCCATTGCTTTGTATCACCATATGATTTTTCATTCTAGAAATAAATACCGTGGGTGGACAAATTAGTGGCCGTCATGCTTTACTGGTGATGCACTAGGCTTGGCTGCTTTTGTTATTCCAACACCTGTATTTCTTTACATATACACCATGAAAATATTTTAGCATGATGTCTAATTATTACCCCTTTGATCTGCAAAGTTGATTGCAGTTGCTTTTGATAACCTGTCTAAGAATCAGGGGATATGAGGGTAATATGCACATTACATTGGTAAATCATGACGAAGACTATCTCTTTCTTCTTAGCTCTGATAACTTACCATTTTGTTTAGCTTCTGATCAATAGCCTGTCATCATTTAGTATATATATCCTGATTATGCTATCATGATTTACTGTTCCATGAACTCATTATCAAGAATTTGCAAATGATCCTCCTCATATGTTATAATATCAAAAGATTTATGATTCAGGCTTCTCCTATAACTATTGGGGATCGTCAAGCTGCAGTGGAGATAAAGAGAACCACAACCCGAGGTGAGCTACGGCCCGTACCCTTCCACGCCCTCTATTCTATGCAGCATAGTATACCATGTCTTTACAAGTTTCATCATATGATACACTTATTGTTTCAATACAGTTGGTGGTGGGAGGGGTCGTTTTACCTTTTCACGTGGAGGATTTCGAAACGAAAGCTTTAGGGGTCATGGAAACTTTAGCAGTGGCCGGAACTATGTTAGAAGCGAGAGCTTCAGGGGTCGAGGAAACTTTAGCAGCGGGCGAAGTGGAGAAGGCTATCATCAACAAGGACGAGGATGGGGTGTTCGTCGTTCTGGCCCGAACCAGACTGTGACTTCAACTTAAATTGGATAGAGGTATATTCACCAATTTTGATAGAGTTTTCGTCTCCTGTATGAATCGTCTGAAAACTGGAAAAAAGCTAACGGTGGTAGTTATTCCTGGTCATAATAGTTTGATCCCTCTTCAATTTTGGTTGACTTTTAGTGTAGTTGAAGTCAGTCAATTCTTTCTAACAGATTTTTGTGTAGGAAGGACATTTCCACAGCTTAAGAGGAATGTAACTTGCAATCTTGGTTTTTAAGAAACGTTTCTAATATGCTAATACCCTCCATTGGAATGCAAATATTGAATTGTTGTGAATTTTCTATTTCTTATTGTGTTGTAATTTCATGTTTTATTTCAATATTGTTTGTCACGAGTATAGCGTGACATTAATATACACTCGCATTTGTAAAATTAGTACTGAGATTGAAATATGACAGAAATATGATAGGGAGAATTATATTGTCCATACATTGATACATGATCCAATTGATTCATTATTTTAGTTATTTGAAATTTAATAATTTTGTAAACCATGTTATAGGATCTCGAAAATGAATTTATTTAGCAGTAGTTATTCATTAATTTTTTTTCTTTAAGTTTTGTTTGACAGACATGATGTCGACCAACATGGACAGGTTGGATATATTCGCAGATTTTTTTCCGAAATTCAATGGTGATTTGAACTGTAAAATAAGCTTCCTAAATTTTAGAGATCAATATTGAAACTGCAATTTCATGAGAATTCTTGTTTATTTTCTTTGCAACTAGATCTTTTTGAAATTATTCATAAAATATGACATATATTTCATAATAAACGCTAACTAATGTTGTAAAAAAAAGAAAAAAAAGTAGACTGATAACGCAAGTCAAATCAATATTCATAATCGGTTAAATTCTACAAATACTGCTCACATCATAATTAGTTCAATTGATCCGATCAATTTAAATCGTAAATCGTAATACTGTACATCAAATTCTACAAATACTAGTCACATCATTAGTTCAATTAATCTGACCAATTAAACCATAAAACATAAGTCAAATAGATTTCATAATCGGTCCAACCCTACAAACACTGATAACTTCATTAGTTCAATTAGTCTCTATCCATTTAATAAACCATAAAAAGTAAGATAAATCGATTCCACAATGAGTACAATTCTATAATGAATAGGCATGGTTGTAAGTTGTAACAAGTTGTGCTAGTCCAAAATAATAGAATTATTTTTAGAGGGGGAAAAAAGAAGGCAAGAGTGGAGAGTTTGTAGTAAAAAGCAGATGAGTATGGCCCACATTCAGCTGACAGTAGGGGAGGCGGATGACTGGGTTCCACTCCTCTGTACGTCGCCCTCACCAACTTGGACTGCGATCTGCACCACCAACTGACACGTGTAACCCCCAATTAACTTATCCACGTGTCACTCTCTCGTCTATTTCGAAACTGCAACTTGGTGGCCCCCACCCAAGATTTCTCATATCTTTCTTTTCGTAGAGTCGTAGATTCCCCCAGGACTATTTTTGCAACTCTAATTATTTTAGTACTTCAATAAATATAAATGCTCAAATATATTAATTTATCAAACAAAAATCGAATAAATAATATATTTATGTTAATGCTCAAATATATTTATAGATAATAACTGCAGTAAATAGTAATTTTCTATGGCAATCCATGTTAGTAACTTTATGGATTGATATGAATTCAAATTCATCAATATTTGAATCGTGTTTTGAGCAATTTGAATGCATTCCATCAGTAATAACTGCAGTAAACAGTAATTTTCTATGACAATCCATATTGGTAACTTCATGGATTGATATGAATTCAAATTCATCAATATTTGAATCATGTTTTGAGCAATTTGAATGCATTTTATATCAGTAATTCCAAATACAATCTTAAAAAATTAGAGATTAATTTTTATAGGAATTACAATTTTCTTTTGAGGGGAGACAAATATACACCCGAAAATCAAATTAAAGAATTTTACTGTTTGATTTTTTGGGATTTTCTCACTATATCCAAATTTCTAATTTGTTAAATAATCATTATATTATTATCATTGTTTGTTATTCCTCTAAAATAACAAGTGGGTTTATGTTAACATCACAAGAATGTAACTTCTGATTGTTTGTTTTTATTTTTGCAATCTTATCGTAATGGAGGGTTGTGTATACCCTTTGGACATTAAAGTAGTAACTCTAGTTGAGCAACTTGCAATTGTTATTTTATTTTATGTTGAAAACTAATTTGAGGTGAGTGTGTCTCAAAGGATCAATTAATGTTGTCTAATCCCACTTGCTCCAATCTCAATTACAAAATATAATTATGTATGTTCTTATCAATAAATATTAGTTACTACAAGTATGTACATGTGATTGTCCCTATATGAATTCCTGATATCATAACATGCCTACATGTGTGTACTCATATTTTAATACTTAACATACATATATATTAATATATATATATATAACACTTATAGAGTCATATCACAGTACACCTCAAATATTTGTAATATCTCTATTTAATGTAGATCAAACAATGTAGTTTATTTTTCAAATTTTTTATTTTCCTCCATTAGATTAAGAAAATAACAAAAAGATATTATCTACATTACAAGTAAAAATTGAGAAGTGTATGTATCTACTCACTTTTATAAAAGTGAGTGTGATTTTCAATAAATTAATGATACATCTTATGTTTGTGGTAATTTGTCTAATATAAAAATTTAAAAATGAGCGTAGGTCAAATAGACATCTAAGATAACATGACCTAAAAATGAATAACAAATAAAATTTATTCACACTAAAACAACTTTAAACTCCATCAATCCCCAATTCACCAACCCATAATATGTATTACATAGTATTAAATATATTTTGTAATACATTTTATTTAGAGGAATGTACTAGACTATATGTTCTTATATTGTGAACCAAATAATAATTATAATGTGTAATATGAATATCTTGTGTTACATAATTTCAAAATAAACGATTTTGGTGATTCTCTCTCAATCCTAACAGTCTCCTCCTCTACATTCACCATTTCATATTAAACTCCACATTCTTTCCCATCCTTCCATCATGTGAGAGTGAGGGGGTGTTCTCTTTTATGTCATTTCATTTTATTTGCTTTATTTATTTATTTATTTTTCCTAATGTCTTTACTTAATTACAATAATGGTTTCTCATTTGTAGAAGTTACATCTTTCCTCTAAGAAAGTTTGTTTTTCTTTTGGCTTCAAGTGGGAGACCAATGTCTTATTCAATGCCATATCTAAGAAAGTTTGTTTTTGGATTGAAACTATTTTACACATCTTTGTCAGCATATTTAGAGTGGTTTTGAAGAGTTGCAAACAACATTCATCATTATCCTTTAAAATTTCAAATGATATTTTCTGAGTCTTCTTAAATAATGCGGACAATTATTATACTAATGAAGAATTTTCACTCTCTTATTCATGTTGTTATTGTTCTTTTTTTTCCTAGTTAAGTTGGAATATAATAAGGGTTTTTAGTCATTGAATTTTCAATAAAAGTTATGAATTTGTAATTCTTGAAAAAAAAAAACATGATTTTAGTCGCACGATGAATTAGATGGGTGTGGGGCCAATTAAAAAAAGGCCTGTGAAACTCTCTAGAGAAGATATTTTGAATTTTGATAATACATAGATAGCGAATATATTTTCCATAGCCCTTTTCCAGAGTTCAATTAGAAAAAAATAATAATAATAGTAATCGCTAATTAAAATCATGATCATTGTGGTATCTGATTTTTAGTGAAATAAATTCTATTACTATGAATAGAAAATTAAGAAAAGCAAATACTCCTAACAACGACTATCATCCTCATTTCAAAATAACTATCCTTTAAAATTATTTCTAAAAGATTAAGAAATTAAATATTTAATAAGTATAGTTATTTATATAAAATAGTTACATCATTAAATAGATATAATTAATGTATTATACTAAAAAAATATAATACGAAAAGTTAAATAGAGACAAAACTAAAAGAAAACATTATCAACATTTCATGATAATAAAAAATAACATGTAAATCAAATTAATTTTTTTTAAAGAGAGTTATTTAATAAGGGAGAATAATAATCAATCATAGATTTCAAGAATATTGTATATATAAAAATAAGATACAAAATAAAAATTAAATTTAATGAAAATGTGAAATAATAATTATTTTCTTCAAAAGAAATAAAAAAAATTAAAAAAATGGAGCACGGAAACAGAAAAGCAGTGTAGAGACGCTTGTTGGTAAAGCTGCATGTTTCAACCACGTGGGTGACCCTAAATTAACCTCGTGCCGCCACGTGTCCACCTTCCCCATTTCTGTAATTTCACACTAAAATCACATCATCTTTTCCACAATTCTGCTTCAGTTTTGCCTTTAAACTTCGCTTTTCTCACTCTAAACATGGTTTCCTCAGCGGTGCTCGCTCTTTCTCTTCTCTCCATAAAACTATTAACATTTTTCAGAATTTTTATGCTTCATTTTCTCCACCCATAAACGGAATTAATGTGTTTGTTAAAAGGACTGAGTGTTGGAATTAGAATTTAAATTAGAAAAAAATTTGTTTTCAAGTTAATTCAGAGGATCATTTTGTTGTGTTTTTTTTCTCTGGGTTTTTGTCAATTTTTGATCTTATCGCATCTTTGGACTATTTTTAGTGATGGAGGGAGCTGCCGGAATGAAGCAAAATGTCGAGCATTTAAGAGACATGAATTGGGGCTCAAGAGATCTGAAGCCAGAATTGATGAAAAGAAGCCATGAAAATGAGGAGAGAGAAGGTGAGGAGGAAATCGAGTTGAGTTTGGGGCTTTCAATGAACGGTCGGTTCGGAGTCGACCCCACGAGAAAAAGGCTGAGACGCTCGTCTTCTGTGTCAAATGTGGTTGTTGCTGACAATTCCGTTGGGAATGGGATCAACCCACAGGCGCGTGGGGAGGCGTCTGGGGGCTACGCGCCGCTGGCGAGGGCGAGCTCGATGCCGTCGGAGACTCTGGAGTGGCGCCGCCGGGAGGAGCCTCAGCCGGTGATGTCGATGGAGAAGCTGAAGAGCGTGTTGGTGGAGAAAGAAGACAGCAAGTGCTCCGACGATGGCGATGGCGATGGATTGCATGGTGATGCTGCTAGTGGAGCTTCTAATCCCCATCGTCAACTGGTTAAGGGTATATATTCTCTCTCAAAATTCATCTTGTTTCTTTTATATATTCATATGATTCTGTGTGTGTGTGTGTGTGAGAGAGAGAGAGAGAGAGAGAGAGAGAGAGAGAGAGAGAGAGAGAGAGAGAGAGAGAGAGATTTCTGCAACTGTGGTGATTGATGAAAAATGATCTTGCATGTTCCATTTTTCCGCAGTATTTTGAATTTTAATTTGATTAATGATTATGAAAATGAACTATTATAAAAATGTGGGAGAGTTGATTCTTAGAGTTGTATGAATCAATTTTCTCTATTCTTGCATTTATATTATCCTCTTAGTTCTTTTCAATTGTGAGAGTGTTTCTGGATGATGTTTTGCAATCACAAGCACCATTTCAGAGTTAATTTGCATCTGGATCTTTAGGGGTGACAATATGTGTGTTCATTTAGTGTTTGTAGTTGTGTGGTGCTATCATGTATTCTCTCTTTGATTCGTGTCTTGTCATGTTATTTATCTCTCATTTTGCTAAATTGCATAAATTATATAACCTATTTTTTTCGTATCTCTGGAAAGATATAGCATCCACATGCATTTTGAGTTTAGATACGGTGTGAATGCGAGCTCGGCTTCCGTCATGCTTTTTTACCTGGATTTATTGATTGGATGTCTTGACTAGTTTTTCTCGTTTGGTCGTTTTGTTAGTTTCTGTTTTTGATAGCTGGATGCTCGTCTCTGCTGCGCGGATATTCCGTGCCCTTTTTGCAGGGAAAGTAGTAGTTAATTATCTTGGCGGTGTTTGTTTTTGTCAATCAATGTGCGTCATTTTGGTCCGTTCTCATTTTAGGAAACATACGTCACTTTCAATGCGCGTCATTTTGGTATCCATTCTCATTTTAGCAAACATACGTCATTCGGAACTTGGTCTTTTGGTGAGATTAATAGTCTATTTAAGTAGGTAATGTGTGATTCCATTTTCAATCTTAATTTTTTTCCTTTTCATATAACCATGCTTTTTGAATACTAAAAAGTCGCGAGTCCATTGGAGCATTGTCTTTGTTTGGATAAAGGTATATTGAGAGGAAGATTATGTTGTTTCTGACTTATGTTGATTTATGGAAATATTTTTACATAACTTCAGCAAACATTTGTTGACTAGTTGATAATTCGCTAATCCATTAAAATGCTGTAAAGTTAGATGGTTTTGTGAGTGTTGGTATTGTTATTAATCATCTCTCTGCATCAAGGCATAGTATAAACGTGCGGATAGTGGATAAAAAAAAAAAAAAAATGTGATTCCATCTTAGAATTGTGTTGTGCCACGTGGAAATTTGTCGACTCTCAATTCTGTTTTCTTTCTCTTCATTATATCTTCTATCATCAATCTTGGCTCCACTCAAGCACAAGGTACAACATTTTCCCCTCTTATCTATTATATTCTTAGTTGATTCGTTATCTTCTTCACCGTACTTTCCAATATCAACTGTAAGAGCTCGTTATAAGTCATATAGGATATGTTTATGATTCAAAATGTAGTGATAATATTTTCCTGTCTATCAACATATCTGACTTGAAATCGACTTTATTTTCTCGTCTTCTCATTTATTCTCTTTTTCAACAGAAGCTACTCAAACGGGCTCGTCGAGCCGTCTGCCTCCAAAGGAGCCGGTTTTGGATAGAGCAATGGTCGCATCTGGTGATGCTGTAGCAACGGACGAAGAATCTATCCGGAATACCCTAATCGACATGCCTTATGTCTCCACAAAAGGAGACGGGCCAAACCATAACAAGATCGAGGGATTCTTGTACAGATACAAGAAGGCCGAGGAAGTCAAGATTGTGTGCGTCTGCCATGGCATGTTTCTTACACCTGCAGAGTTTGTGAAGCACGGTGGTGGTGGTGACGTGGCGCACCCGTTGAAGCACATTGTGGTTAACCCTTTTCCTCTTTATTAACTGCACTTTGTGTTTCACTTATGAACTCTTGGATGCTACTTTGGTTGCTGTAAGAAAAGGGCCTTCCCAAGGAAGAAGCAATGCTCCACAAAACTTGTTTTATGATAGAATTAGTAGATACATTTATCATCTACATCTCTTTCTTCTATTTTTGGTAGGATTAATTGCATGGAATACTATGGTCTTTTAACTTTTTTGAAATGTGCAATATAATTATGATCTTATATAATTATAATTTTGGCAATGTTAAATGCATGTTTTTTTTTTTTTTTCTTTCTTTTTCAATTTTTGCAATTGTAAGTATGCAACAAGTTTGTGGTGATGTTTGGAATATGCATATATTTTCTGAGCTGACATTCTTTGTCCCTAGGATGCCACGTTTGAAATTATATGGTAAATTATATTTTATTATTGTACATGTCTTGGAAATATCTGTATAAAAAAAAAATAAAGATGTCTATTAGATATTACTTCTAATTTCATCGGCAACAAATAAAATAAATTATTACATTTTCTAATTGAAGATATATAAAATCACTATAGTTTTAAAAATTAACTATTTGAATATCAATTTCACATGAGTTTTCAAGGTTGTCAAACTCGCGAGTCAACTTGTACGATTTTACAAGGTTTCGTGTTTTTCACCATCAAACGGATCCACCGCGCATACAAGATCGAGATTTGATGGATCGAAGTAAGCTCATGAGTAAAATTGTTAAAATCTGTAAAATCGCGATTTTGCCGATTTTAACAATTTTACAATAGCATGCTTTTTTCCAAATTTGAGATCCTATTTTCAGCCCAAAATAAAATAGGCCCACACACATATTACAAGCCCAAGTGGTCAACTTAAGTAAATGGTGAAGCCCAAGCCTGTTAACCAATATTAATTAAGAAAAATCGAAATCAAAATTAAAACAAAAAAGATTAAAACTTTGAGACTCTCAATCTCAGCAAACGGGCAAGCAATTGAGATTTGGGCAAACCTTACATTTGGGGGAAAATAGAACTCAAAATTTACCCTAATTTGTTTTCTCATTCCCAATTTCCATTTCTAATTCTCTCAATCACTAGCCCACCACTTTGAAGCTAACATTGGTATTGAAGCTCCACGACTCCGGCGAATTCAGACAGTAGAAGGCTTGAAGCTCAATTCTTGAATATTATTTCAGACTTTAGTATTGTATTATATGTTATAATGTTCAACTTGAGACATGAATTTAGTATTGTACCATTGTTCTCTCGATGTCGTTGACGAAAGAGGTGAATTCATCAATATAATGTTTTGGTTTTTGCGTATTGCTCCATCAATTTTGTAGTGTGAAATGCTGATGATGCTGGAGGGAGGGTTTTGTGATTTCATGAAATTAGGTTTGTCTTTCTTTTGGGGGTTTATTTGTTTGACAATTTTGATTTCTGTTTTTTGGGACTTGGACCTTCAAGAATTTGAACTGGCTGACCAAACAGTTGTCTGAGAATAAAAAGTGAATTTTGACGACGTCTTCTTTCAAAGTCGATTTTCCCTTGTGTTGATTATTCTTGATTTTCTTTCCGGCTTTGTGCTCATGGTTTATCTGTTCTTGGTCAGAGATCTGCTACACATTGGAAATCTTGTTTATTTATAATCTTGATTTTGTCGTTCTTATTCAAACTCTAATTTTGGTGTTTTTGGGTGGTGTTAACAGACTTCTACGGTGCATATCTACTGATTTGATAAGGGTTGGATATAAAATTATACAATTGAGTTTTCTTTGGGTAAAGTTACCTTGAGAGCTCGTTAGATGCTGATAATTTGGAGGTGGTTTGGATGATATGAAGATCAAGTTGTAAGTATGGAAAATAGATACTTCAAACCTAATTCTAACTTGTCAAGCAAACTGTTTTTTCACATCAAAACTATATCAGAAATATCCCAACAATGTTATAGTTGGATACCAAATGCATGTAATTTCTTTTTGTTCTTTTTTTCTTAATCTTTGCCATTATTGTTTCCTGCAGACCCTACTCAAGAAAGGACCTCCTAAAGAGTTAGATTTGGTGCTAAAATTGTAAGTTTATATGCTTTTCTCATTTTCAAGTACTTCATCCTGGTTTTGAAAAAAAAAAAAAAAAGAATGCATGTTTTCTTTCAGAACAGCGGTAACATTATGTTAAACGATGTCATTTTATTGCATCAGCTCTTCAAGCTCAACCATACCATAACCATCGTCTATTGCCTTCTCTTCCAAGTAACACTGCACCTCACCAAAGAGAAGGAGTCGGAAAATACTACAGCAAGTTCACTAGAGTATTCAGAAAACTTTGTCCAATTATTACAGGAACTCATCCAAGATTCTGATTAATTCTAGGTTGTCCTTAATCTCCCTTGATTCACTCAGGCTGGATACCAGAATACCACAAAGTTATACACGGTCAGTGCGCAATATGATGTTATGGAGTAGATTGAGGCAGTCAAGACATAAGTTCTATGCATTCTCGAACGAATTTAAGAGGTTCTATTATCTAAATCATGTTCCAAGTGTTGCCAATCAACATATATCTCCACACACTGGAGTTCCGATTATGAGCCCTAAGTTCATTGTTCAAGATAGTCAATTGGAGTTATTCCGTAAAGTAAGATTCTACGCCAAACGCATTAAGGTAAATTGTTACTGAATCTTACCTTCATATTCATAGAATGCGTTGGCAAATTTGTCGGACAATTCGATATAAAAGTAACTCTTTCTTTTCTTGCATTTTGGGGAATGTATTTCAGTCTGCTCCAAAGAAGGTGAAGGAAGACCCAAAGGAGCCTAGAATGAATGAGGAAATCACAGCTCCGATGATTAGGCTTGTTAACGAGGAAGGTGCTGCATAAATAGTCATAATTTGATTTTGATTTTTGTTTGGATATTAAACACTTTTTTTATTCGGGCACTTCATCTGGGATTAAATTTTCTGGGATGCAACCAGGGATGCTTGTGTGCTAGTTGAATTTAGTTGAATGTGTGAACTCTTCGAATATGATGACTAAGATACATCATAAAGGCTGCAATTTTTGGTATGAGAATATAATGGCTTAAATTTTGTCGAAGGTTCTAGTTCAGTTCGTAGTTATTTGTAAACTGAAGTTAAACTTCACCTTTGGTAATTTTTTGCATTTGAATTGATGCTTATTGAGGGAACTCTAATATTGTGTTGCTTCAAAGATAGCAAGTTAAATCGTCAGGAGAAGAGTTAGCTTAATTGTTTTGAGTTTGGTTAAAAAAAGAACCAACAACTTACACACATATACTTGACTTGGATGAACTTGAACCTCACATTCTTCTATACTAGTGTTTTATTTTTTGTTTGATAATACCTAATTTAATGTGAATACAGATCATGAAGTGATATCGATTCACAAAGCAATGGCCATGGCAAAAAGCCTTGAGATGGATTTGGTTGAGGTAATCTTTTTGTGTCGTTTATTTTTCTAAATATTTGTAGTGAAATTTTTGGAGACAACTTTTACTATTATGGAGATAGACAAGGACTGTTGTTTTTTTTTTTTAACAGAAAAGTCCTTTATAGATGTAATCGAACCCTGATATTCGACAGTCTTACTATGCTCAAAATATGTGAGTTCCTTCATATTTGTCCTTTCCATGACACACCCAGCATGTGAACATATCAAAAAGGATTTGAATGATAATGATCTAAAAAAGATGCTATATTTAGATATTAATGAGAGATTGTCCCTCGATCGAAGGAAGAAGAGATATAATACATATAGCGCCACACAGCAGGATAAAAGCTTAGTTTGTTGTTGTATCATAGTTTGTCTTCATGAAATAAATTTGACCTTTACTTTTGTCTTTCAATTAATGTTCTACTTACATTCTGCAGGTTGATAGACAAGCTACACCGCCTGTTTGCAAGATTTATGACTACAATAAACAAAAGTACCTTCAACAAACTAAGGAAAAAGAACGTGCTAAAAGCAAGGTCGACTACTTTTTCATTGATAGAGTATATTTTAGTGGCATGTTACCCTACATATTCAATTTGAGTATTTTGCTCATACACTAGCCCATCATCCTTTTTCAACTTACCCCCTCAGTGGACTATTACAGGGTACCTATTTGCATCTTCATATAGTTTTCTCTATCCATTTAAGTTATCAAGCTTTAGCAATCCTTTTTTTAACTACAGTTGTCAATATGCTGTACAATTCTTCATGCTGGTTTCATTGATTGGCGTGAAAAACACCTAGCATTTGATAGGGACGAATCTAGCATTTATTATTTTTAAATATATATTAGTTGAATAAGCGTAAGGAATCTCTATGTTGATACTGGGATTCTTTTAAGTATCAAAGGACACAAGTTTGTTGATTCCAAGTGTTCAGAGGTTCAGAGGGGGTGAATGAACCTCTATTAGATTTTTAAAAATCTTTTTCAAAGTATATGTTAACAGGTTTCTGTTTCTACAGAGAAGACGGAAACCTGACTCGAGATCAGTAACCTGGCAGTATGCTTGATCAGGTTCCTAACTCGGTCAGAAATATCCCAACAATGTTATAGTTGGATACCAAATGCATGTAACTTCTTTTTGTTCTTTTTTTCTTAATCTTTGCCATTATTGTTTCCTGCAGACCCTACTCAAGAAAGGACCTCCTAAAGAAGTTAGATTTGGTGCTAAAATTGTAAGTTTATATGCTTTTCTCATTTTCAAGTACTTCATCCTGGTTTTGAAAATTAAAAAAAGAATGCATGTTTTCTTTCAGACCTCCATGAATACAGAAGAAAGTAATCGTTTATTGCATAGTTATGACTTCTCCACATAATCTTTTTTGATAGGTTGTCTATACGTACTATCAGTAGTAATTGCATGTGGATAATTATTCAATGTGTGTTATCCAGTTATAGTAACAGTGTGGTACAAGCATGATGGAGGTTCTAATGAAGCTATGAGTGGCCTTTTGATATACCATTTTATATTCTTGAATTTTTTTACTTTAGCTCATCGGAATGTATTGTCATGTTGACCCTTTGTGGCCACCAATGGCTTTGTTGGTTCCAGAAACAAAATGACCTGAAAATAAAAGCTGACATGGCTAAGAGACTTATGGAAAGTGGCCATCGAGTCAAGGTACTTGCTCTCTATCTTCTTATTTGGTTCTCTTGCTAGATATTTAGAAGAACCAATCACTATTGTTTGTGGAGGCATAAGATTAGGTGCATGTTTTATAAAAAATGATGAGAACATTTGTTCATTGTATTTAAGGCATCATTGAAAGAAAAAAGTAACTTCTCTATGTTTTTCCTAATTTTCTGCGGTAAAAATCAAGAAAATACAAGATGCTTTCCTTGTTTCTTTCTTTCTTTCCTTTTTTTCTTTTTTTTTTCATCCCCCCTCCCCTAGTGTAGGTTCATGTATCAGATTAGCCGGACAGAATTATAAACACAATGAATCATTTATGTTCCTGCTGTTTTGACTAATTTACAGACTTAATTAAATTGTGGGCCTATCTTTTTCAACAACTATTTATAGCAAAGGGATCATTTATTTCGTATTACTGCTGAAAGAAATTTTCTTCTGGTCCTTGGATGCTTAAATACCTTTTTCATTCTTGATAATAGTGTAACATTGAATTCTCCCTGATAAGTGATAACATTGTTGCAGATATAATCTACAAGATATCTGAGTCATGAAAACGCTTGTCTTTACCTATTTCAAGTCTTACAGACAAAGATTCATTTGATGAGCTGTGTGTCATAAACTGCTGCTGTGTTTTACATTAATCTAGTAATGCTGCTACTTTTTTGGTTGATATTCTATTCCTCTGATTGATGAAAATATTTTTAGGTTGAGGTCCATCTAAAGTTTAGATTCTTTTTTTCTGTATTAAACATAAAGATTGCTTCAAGAATTATAAGGGACTCATTTCTTCTGCAAATTATCAAATATGATGTTCAGTGCTGATCTAGAAAAACTCAGTTATGTCGACAGTTGAGTCCTGAGTAACTAGTTTCTCTATTTTTCTCTGGTTTTATAGTGTACAGCCACGGACCCTACCAATGATACGGACTTGAAAACATTATTATCTCGTTTTTCTGCTCTGGTAAGAGTCCTCTTGCTTTCTTCTTTTAGTTCCTTGCATACTCTTGTTGATTCATTTTTTCATTCCTTTTTGTTCATTGCATGATGTTAAAGTTGTTATTTGCATCAGATTGCAGACGTTGCCATTGAGGAAACCACACCAAAGTATGAAAAAGCACAGGCATTTGTTGTTGTCAGGCATGTCAAATACGGTCCCTCCAAAAAGGGTTCAGGAAAGAGAGCTTCTAGAGATGGTGTTTCTTCACACACATCGGAAGAAACTGAGGAAACATCAGAAGCTGGCTCGGAGAGTGAGCATTCGGATGAAGATGTTCAGAAGAACAAATCTGAACGGGCTGGTTTTGATAGGGGTGAGACTGTGCCAACCCATATGGCTTCATCTATTCCATCTGGCATTCCAAAACCTGCGATGGAAAATAGATATGTGAAACCATCAAGGATTCCCTCAGAAATGAACGGCCGTGATGCTCGGGGTCCCCACCAAGGGAACCAATCACGGTTTGGTATGAATACACCACCACCTCATATGAGACCAAAGCAAGTTGAGGTTTCTCGTGATGTAGTTGCAAAACAAGATTCATCTCGCTCAGGTAATCCCAACTCACCACCCAAAAGTTATGGCATATTCACCCCACAAAAGGTGAATACCACACCCAATGAACAAAATGCAGCAGCTACATCTAACAGATACAAGGTAAATGCTCCTGCTAATTCTTCAAGAACAACAGGGCCATCTCCTCAGAGAGGACCACAGGGTGTTGATAATCCCAGGGAAGGGAGATGGGGAGTATTTAATAGTGATAACTCCAACAAGAACAGAAACCAATCAGACATCCAAAGACGATGAGTTGTGGTACGTATGCCTTCTTAATTTTTTGAAAGGCTTCATTTTGGAACACAGTTGCCGATTTTGTTTGAGTATTAACTTATAGCTATAGTTAAGTAGGCAGAATATTGTTCGTCTTTTTTCTTGGAGGTTTTATTGCATGGTAGAATTTTGATTCTTTTGCCCAGGAGCTTGTCTTATGAATAACAAACATGAATTCCATACTGCCAAATCCTTTGTTGTTCTTGTTTAAAACCTCAAGGCTAAACGTGAAAGTCTTCGCCTTTTGATAAAACTGGAAGGATGTCTTAAAAGCCTATTGTGGTGTTTTAGTTGTAACATTTTGGAACCTTTTCACTTGATCACTTCTCTATAGATTAGCCCTGGACTTTTTTACGGATTCTTGTAGGTCATGTTCTACTATTATTGGTTTGTGTCTTAATGTGTGTATTGTTGATGTTACACGCCCTTGAAATAGGAGCATATTAATTATCCTAATTATGATAGCAACGAAAATATGATTATTGCACATTAACAATGGGTATTGTACTCAGGACTATTCAGCTTGAGTACACTGATGCTAAAGAGTCCCTGCTTCAAGCTGCCAGGAAAGCACCTATATCTGCCCTTGGTTTCCGAGTTCAATGCAACAAATGGGCTGTGATTGTCCGTTTACTTCTTGGAGAGATCCCAGAAAGAACCGTTTTTATGCAGAAGGGGATGGAGAAAGCACTGCGGCCATACTTTGAGCTTACAAATATGAGTATTAAGACTATTGAAGCTTTTTAGTTTGACCATCAATAACCATCTTACCTTTAACATCATGTCTCATGTCAATTTATGGCTTATACCTTTTATTTTGGTCACCCTACTATAAACCAGCAGTGGTTGTTGCGGGATAGTTGGGAATGAAACATAATTATTCCACTTGATTTTGGACAGGATTGAGATTTAAAATTTTGGGGCTGTTTGTACTGAAATATACCCACCTTATATGAAACTGATTTTTCTGGTACTCACATAGATATCTCATTTCTTTCTTGGGTCCTTCAATGGACATCCCCAAAGAGCAATTTAGTATATTCCATAATCATTTGATGTCGACTTATTTTGTGTGGTTTTAGGCTGTTAGAATCGGAGACTTGGAGCTTTTCAAATCTGTAGCAGAGAAGTTTATCAGCACCTTCAGTTCAGATCGAACAAACAATCTGATAGTTAGGCTACGTCACAATATTATCAGGACTGGCTTACGCAATATTAACATCTCATACTCTAAGATCTCACTAACTGATGTTGCTAAAAAGTTGAGATTGGATTCTGCAAATCCTGTTGCTGATGCTGAAAGTATCGTCTCCAAAGCAATTAGAGATGGTGCAATCGATGCCACATTAGATCATACTAATGGATGGATGGTGTCAAAGGAGACTGGGGATATTTACTCTACGAACGAGCCTCAGATTGCTTTCAACTCAATGATTGCCTTTTGCCTGAACATGCACAATGAAGCGGTGCGGGCCCTCCGTTTTCCACCTAATTCCCATAAGGAAAAGGAAAGTGCAGAGAAGAGAAGAGAAGAGAGAGGCAACAGCAAGAGCAAGAGCTTGCCAAACATATAGCTGAGGAGGATGATGATGATTTTTAAGAGTTTGCCAAACATTATGGATTCTCTTTTTCTTGAAAGGGTTTTTCTATTTCAGACTGATGAGGATACTACCTCTCTCTCTGCATTCACTCTCTTGTACGAAGTTTATATTTTTTTAGCTCAAATTGATACATTTTTATTTAGATGTTGAAGTCTGTTTGTTATATGAGATTCTACTTTAGCCCTTTATCATCGAGTCGTTTTTCTACAGTCTTGTCAATTCTGTTTTGGCGCCACCATTTCTAATTCGCAATTGAAAATGAAATACTTCTGTTCTAGAGCTTTTTAGTAATACATTTCAGATTTCTTATATTTAATTTAAAAGTATCTTTACCATATTTGAATTGATCATAAAATTTCTTAAAATACTTCAAAATTCAATTTTGACTGTTGACATTAAATTAGATCATGAAGTCTCAAATGATAAAATGAACACTACCAAGTTCAAATACTAAATAGCAAAGAGGGATGTGGTTTTTTATTTATTCTTCATTTCGGCCATCTCACTTATCCTTTTTACGTCTTCTTTGTCATTTCGGTCAATTAGCGAAAATGGAACTGCATGAAAGTTGACTCGGGGGACTAACAGAACCACTGAGCAGGCAAAACCCATTAGCGAGTTTTGGTGTAATGAACAAAAAAACAGGGTGAGAAAAAACCGTCTTGTAGCATAATTCAACAAGTTGAACTTAACCCGAATGTCTTGACGATTGCACCGACTCTTTCAGCAAAAATCTTGGAGGTTATCTTTTTACCAGGGATGTGAAATGGATTTGAAACTGCATCAACATAAGCAGCGTGGAACCTCATGAAGAACTGTACCAATTTTAAGCAAACTACATGTCATTTCATGGAGAGTAGTGAATAACATAGAGAAATCTGTTTCAACACTTACATTTCTCGCATCTGAATCTCGGACATCCAGGTCGGTTGTCACCAGTATGAACTTCACCTTAGTATTAGTCAGGTAACCATATCTGAAAGCATTAGATCATGAGCATGGGAGAGCAAATAACACAGGAAAATTAAGCAAACCCATGTTTAAATGTTCACTGAATTTATAAAAAAAAAACAAAAAAGATTCTTTGTGCTTATGCTTTGTAGTTTTCAGATGGATAGAGCAAACCAAGAAATGTCTCATTCAGAATTGGACCAGACTTTTTCGGGTTGTTCACTGATGAACAGAGATTGCCAATGACAAAAAGTAATTTAGTCATTATGGAACAGATGCAAAGTCATGGAAAAGGCTAGACGATGACAATTCCCATTAAACATACACGATAAGTTGATAAACGAAGGGCCTATCCTTTGCAATAACCTCATATTATATCATTGTAGGCTCCCCATCTTCCTTGAAAGTCTACTGTTATATATTAAGAATAAGGTGACATCCCCTATTTCAATCTATTGATGAGACAACTATCTTTTCTTATCCATCAGAAAATAAAGAAATTGATATGTATCTGATAGGACATTCTACTAATTTGGATACGAAATAGACCCCCAACACATCTCTGAAATGATCCTGCATCAATTTCTTGTACCAACATTACTATAGCCGACCCTGGATGCACGTCTTACTGTATCCTTCTCGTTATAACACACACATACACCATAACACCCTCGCCTCATCTCTTCAAAAGTGAGGTGAATACCAATCGTGTAGTCTTACAATATGCTATGTGTAATACACGCACAAATCTCTACCTTAAACCACATAAGTCCTGTTCTGATCTGTTCATTTGTTCGATTGATTTCATTCTTAATTCATTGAATTCCAGTGCATAGAGCCAACTGAATCTCAGTCGCTCCTCAAAGCTTCCACAGATCCCAACATGCATTATAATTCGAGTTTGAAATATTTGGCCTTCATCCCAACTTATATTCTAGTTCACAAATAGAATTGCAAATAAAAATCATTAGCTATTCACTAGCATTAGTCTCTTCCCCTAATTTCTGGTATTAAACAATGCTGATCTACAAAATTGATGGAGCAATACGCAAAAACCAAAACAATATATTGATGAATTCACCTCTTTCGTCAACGACATCGAGAGAACAATGGACAATGTGATGAAGCTTGAGAGCATCATCTGCCTTTGTAAAACTCTGGATGTATAACGGATTGTTCTGCCAATAACACGAGATTCAACAGAAAATCACTTCAATTAGTTTTTGACATCCAAGCATCGACGCAATTGTAGAAGACTAGCACAATTTAGAGAAAATGTGGAAAGCGGCGGTGAACCTGGTGGCCTACGACGGCGACGCAGACGATCATGCCTCCACTTGATGGTTGAGCTCGGATTCTTCTCTATAGAGTTAATTATGGAAAGTGAATAACTTTGGCTTACTAATTACATTTGGTAAAATTGAATTATTTGAATATTTCTCCCCATAATTTGGTATAAATAAGGTGTAACCGTTTCACATTCTGGTTGCGTGAAAAATTAGAATTTTTATTCCATTTCTGTACTTAATTTTTATTTAAATAGTACTCTAGTTATTTGAATTTTTATTATATTTACATGCTAAAAAATATTCTTTTTCAAAAAAGATATTACTTTACACGTTAAAAAAACGAAGTTATAACATATCAAATTATAGGCTGTGGTAAGTTAGTTGGGAATATCTATTACATTTAATGTTATTTTTTATATTTCAAAATAATCACCACACACCATGTCTATTCAATCACATTACTAATTAATATGTGGTGTGTATTAAATATCTTGAAGTAGGAAATGTGATATCAAATGTAATAGATGATATTGACCGATGATGAGTAGAGCTCCATACAAATGATGTATAAGAGTCTCACTCAACAATCGGATTATATAATTGAAATTATGTATTACATGAAAACAAATTTATATGATACAGTCTCATATAAAACTTTATTTAAAAATGAATTCATATGATCAGTAAAATTGGGTGAACCCACTCTCAACACGATCAATATTAATTTCACATGAAACAATATAAAATTCGTCTCAAGTAAGACTTTACGTTACATGATCTCATATAAATTTTTATGTTATATATGAGATGTTGTATTACATTCTATGTTATATTTTTTTTCTCAAAAATAATATTACAAACCATCTTATGTATATTAAGTGACATTATAAATTAACATGATGTGTAATAAATACCAGTGAGAAATACCAAATGTAAGAAATGATCTTCACAAGCTAGTTCTTACCGTCTCCCAAAGCGGAAGCCCTCAATTCGGTTGCTGAAGTCATAGGTACTTATTTGTTTACTCCTTTTAGTTTTTAGATTATTGTCTGAAGTGCAATTGGGTGGTAAATTCTAACTTCATGAGTTTTCTTCCCCTTTTTGTAATCAGATGATGTTGTTGTTGATGGTGGTGGTTGTTCGTAGTTTCTTTTGATTCGGTTTAGTGTTTAATTGGAGGTTAATTCATAGTTTCGATGTTTCGTTGGATGGGCATTTGTGAATCTCTGACATGCAGCTACTGTCAATACGGAATAGATGAAGAAAGATCAGTGCATTTAAATTGTAGAAATCCATGGAACCTAGACCATGAATATTTCTTCAGAATTACTGCTGAAGAAGAATATTAATGGACAAAAGCGATGGTGATGCATGTTGGTTTTGATGCCGTTTTGGGGTTGAGTTCGATTAAGAATACTAGAATTAAATTGTGTGTGTGGTACTTAATTATATGAACGAAATAGTAGTAGAATAATCTACTCGAATAGCTTATGAATTTGAGTTTCTTTTAAGCCATCCAAAGTAGCTTGCAAGCCTGCGACTCTGTTTACTAGTTCTTATTTATTGTTTTCTCAGCATATATTATGGCTTAACAAAATTTGGAGTTCATTCTCTGACGATGGGCTTTCTTTTATTTTCCAACTTTGAGTGCTTGGTATTGATAGCTGTTTATTTAATGAAAATGTGTGTGATCGAGGTGTGGCCATGTAGGGTTTTATGTTGATTTGTTTGTTTATAGAATAATTATTTGCATGACTTGTTTGTGATCCTTTATTTAGGTATTTCTATTTCTTATGACGTGTGGAGTATATCATCAGTTGTTAGTGACAAGATGAAGAAAACTATGGCTGTCGAAGAAACAAAATCGCTCAAGGATTGCAGAAATGCATCAAATCCTTATCATGAATGTAGCGAATATTGCCTGAAGATTGCTGCTTCACCAATGTCGAAAATGAATGAAACTGATTCAGGTTTTCTTTTGATTTAACACTTGTTGATTATCCTATTTCTTTGCAGCCCTTTTTAACTGTTGTGTGTTTTGTAGCTACGGTGATTAGCACATCCTTAGTTCAGAAAGCTATAAAGGAAAGGAAAGAAGAACTGATGGATCGAGCTCGAGCTTCTTTAGGGATCACACCTCTACCTGCCAATCTGGACCTCATGCTCGACTCTTCTACTGGTGCTAAGAGCACTACTTCTCACGAGTGTGGTGAAGCATCGGCTTCTTGCTCTATAGATGAACCAAAGAGGTGTAGAAGTAATGATTGTCTCAGTGGTGAAGCCAGTAAAAGGGCTCGAGAGGACAAGCCAAGTGATCCCACGGAGCTAGAGAACGCTCTGCAGCAACTGGAGGCACAAAGGAAAGCTGTTGATGATCAGCGTTCTGAGAGTGGAGAAGCTCGTAGAGAGTTTAGTGGGGATCGTGTCGTTCCAAATTGGAATATCTCGTCTCAAAGTTCAGTTCTGAAAACTCGTGCTGGAGAGGATTCTTTTGAACTTTACAGAGCTTGTCTTCTACCCTTGGACCAAGTCATGTTAGCATCAGTGGCTCCCTACAAACTTGAAGGAATAGCCGCACATGACCTGATGCGCGTAATTACTACTAAACCTCAAAATCTGTCTATTCACTTTTGATCATTTATACATTCTTGGTTGAGTTTTTATCTGTTCAACCATCCAGGTTGCTGCTGTTACTCATCAGTTGACTCTCCAATGCACGACGTGGCAAAGGGAAAGAATGGAGCTCTTAGAGAAGGTGAGGCTGTTGGAGAGAGAGAAGCGTGAGGTCGAGAGTAGGGTGATCAAGTTGGAGTGTTTCGTACGTGGGATCACAGATTGGACAGAAAAGGCTGAAAAGGCATTATTGAAGGCTAAGACAGAGATAAAGAGGCTTGAGCAAAACTGCAGTGAATCCTTCAACGCTGGTCGTGCTGCTGGTGGACGAGAGTTTGCAGAATCGGAGGAGAATAGAGCGGCCCTTGTTGAAGCTAGGCTATCCGGGGCAAAGGACTTCAAGAAATCCCCCACCTTCGAACAAATCTTGGCCACGAAAGCTGCTGAGCATGAGGTGATCCTGAGATAGAAACCTCGAATCTCCCACCTTTGATGATGATGATCCTGAGACAAATGATCCTGAATTTTGTACTTTAGCTGAGGAAACGGGGGTTGAACATCCAACGTCTCTGAAGTAGGCTGTGTGTTGTGTTTTGCCTGGCTTGTGATGTTGTGGTTCTATACTACTTTGTATTTGCAACTATGTAGGACCTCTTGTACTTAGAACTTTCCTTTTGGACCTTTTACGAAGTAGTAAATTGTAATGTGTAATGTTCTCTCAAGGGTAGAATAGTCCTATAATCCATGAATTCCACATGATTGTGTGCGTATGAGATTGGATGTTTCTGTTGATTCTATTCATTATCCTTGTACATATAGTGATCTCAGTAAGAAGATTTCAGGATGCTACACCTCATAAAATACCATAAATACAATATTTATTGTTGATTTGCATATAATTGCAACAACTAAGAGAGACCATCGAGGGCATACATACTAGTCACATTTGGAAGTGCATGTTCTCTAGGACTAGGAGTAGCAAATAATTCTCAAAAGAAAAATAATTAAATAGACAAAAATAACATGAGAAGAAAGTCCTACATGTCCAAGTAAAATTATACAGCTGTTGGAGTAATGGGACACAATTTTTTTATTTTATTTTATGTAAAATTCTATCGAACTTCAAGAACTACTTTTAATTTGATCATTTATTCAATCAAGTATGAGCCGAATTTTATCAAATTGAGCACAACTCAAAATTGAAAAACTTTATATTTTTTATACCTAATTTATTTTGAGTTGTTCTCTTGTGCCCCAACCCGTTTTGACCCGGATATAAATAGCTGCTTTTTAATTTCAATTTTTTTTATATTTTTCTTTCTTTATTTTTCGCCCTCAGCTCACCGATCCCTCACCTCTGAAACCCTAGCTCACTTTCTCCCTCATCAATCCCTCAAGAACAGAACAATCGCCGCAATTAATGGAACATAATTAATGGAATTTCACCTTAATTAATGGAAGCAATCAAAGAGTAAAGTTGCTAGAGCTTACCGAAGATATGGTGCTTCTTCACTCCGTGGGTGGTTGAAGCTGATATGGTCACGTTTTGCCTTTCTTCACTCCATGGGCTTCTTCGTCGTCGTGTTCTTCTTCTTTGATTTTCAGAAATTGTAGAATTCTTCTCTGATTTTGTTTTTCAAATGTAAATCTGAGTTTTCAATTGAAGGTTGCTCCATCTCTGAAGGTTTCGAAATTTTGGATTGAGCTTTGAAACTGTTTGTCCTGTTTCTTCTACTATCTACTATCTCCTTGCAACCTTTAAATATTGTGGAGAGAATCATTGTTAAAAAAAACCCAGAAAACGTGAAATCAAACAATGTCGGATGATTTGAACAATGAATCAAATACAATTCTTCTATTGTCAAGTGAAGAAGATGACGAAAATGCTGAAACATCAGTTTTTCTTAATCAAGTTATTGAGACAATAAATAAAGGTAATTAACATTGATTTGTTTCAATTCACTATGTTATGTATGAGGTATCACTAATGTATATTATAGGTATTACATAAATGATCTACAGAATCACATTATTCAGTTATATGTAATATGAATGAGGTATTCATAAATTGTTCTATAGGTATTACACATGTCCTCTAGAGGTATTTGTAATTCATTCTATATGTATTACAAAATTGTATGCTCCAATATGTGATATTTATTTGAAATATTTTTAAAGTATTACAGAATTACTATATAGGTATTACACATGTTCTCTATAAATAGTACATAATCATTAAATCGGTAATAAATAAATGAAATACATAATCACATTCTTCAATTATATGTAATATGAATGAAGTATTCGTAATTTTTTTATATGTATTACAAAATCTTATACTCCAAAATATGTAATATATTTGAATTTTTTTTGAGGTATTATATAATTATTATATAGGTATTACACATATGTACTAAAGGTATTACAAATATTTCTTGCAGATTACATTCTTGATTCAACTGATATAACTGGATCTCTACTTGGAACAACAAGACATACAATTGAGGAGATGTATGAGTTATATTGTAAACATGCTCGTGCAGTGGGATTTTCTGTTCGCAAATCAACTAGTAGATATTCCACAGATGACAAACAGATTGAGATAGGAAAGAAGTTTGTATGCTCTTGCCAAGGACTTAAGAAGCAGGGTACTGGTTCAACAAAAAACAGAAAAAAAAGGGCAATCACTAGAACAAACTGTAATGCTTTGATGAGGGTGAAGATGAATGATGAAAGATTATTTGAAGTGGTAAACCATGTATTGTTACACAATCATCCACTAACAAGAGCTTAATTGAATCATCTTCATCGTTCAGAAAGACAAATTTGTGAGGAAAAAGGGAAGACAATTGAGGACATGGTATCTTCAGGTTTGACTGCAGTGAAATCTTATCGATACATGGTAAAAGATGTTGGAGGTGAGGAAATTCTTGGTCATACACAAAAAGATCACATGAATTTTATAAATCGACTGAAAATGAAAGCAATCGAAGGTGGAGATGCACAAACTGTGATTAATATGATACAAGAAGAACAAGTGAACGATAAAGACTTTTTTTATAGGGTTCAATTGGATGATAACAGTAGATTAAGTAATATTTTTTAGAGAGACTCCATGATGAAGGAAGATTATGAAATATATGGAGATGTTATGGTTTTTGATACTACTTACAGAACTAACAAGTATAACCTAATTTGTGGTCCATTTGTTGGTATTAATAACTATCGGAGAAACGTCATGTTTGGTTGTGCTTTCTTATCTGATGAAAAAACAGAGACATTTGAGTGGCTTTTTGAAGTATTCAAAAAGTCAATGGGGTGGAAATGTCATGTTACATTGTTCACGGACCAAGATCTAGCTATTGCAAATGCAATAGAAAAGGTATGATTCTGATAATTTGACACTTAGTACCTAATATTACATTTAATGTACATGTGATACCTGAAATGTATTCCATGGATATCTTGAAGGTATACTTGTGATACCTGAAAGGTATTCCATGGATACCTTGACCTAATATTACATTCAATGTATACATGTAATACATGAAAGATATTCCATGGATACCTTGAATGTATATTTGTGATACTTGAAAGGTATTCTATGGATACATTGAAGGTATACTTGTGATACTTGAAAGGTCAACAACTAATACTTGAAAAGTATTAAGTAGATACCTTAACCAATTATATGAAATACCTTCTAATATAGTTAGTAATATCTTATATGCAGGTATTTCCTCAAACAAGACATAGGTTTTGTCTGTGACATCTTCAACAAAATGCTATTAGTAGATTTGCAGAAATGAAATCAGACAACTCTTTTAAAGCAACATTCAACAAATGTTTATCAGGATGTGTTGATGAGAATGACTTTGAAAATTGTTGGAATACAATGATTTCACAATATGGTTTGGAGAATGATTCTTGGTTTAGTAGATTGTATAGCTTGAAAGAGAAATGGTGTACTGCCTTAAACAAGGATTTCTTTTCAGCTGGAATGTTGTCATCTCAACGAAGTGAAAACACTAACCATGCTCTTGGATTTCATGTTAAAAAGACGACTAGTTTGACTGATTTCTATAAGATTTTCAATGAGACGATCAAATGTTGGAGAGTCAAGGAGCAGCATGATGAATTCCAGTCTGCAAGATCAAATCTTGATTCTAACTTACCAATGACGGGTATGTTAAAACATACTTCAAGTGTTTACACTTTACCTGTTTTCAAAGAGTTTGAAGATGAATTCCTCAAGTGCATTTCAAGTATTTCTACACTTATAATGTTTGAAAATGGTACAATGGTTTACAATGTTTCATCTCGTGAAGACAATAGTATTGTGCATCGAGTCATATTTGATTGTGGGATGAAGTTTATAACATGTACTTGCAAGAAATTTGAGGAATATGGTATGTTATGCTACCATTGTTTGAGAGTATTACATATCAACTCTGAACAAAGCATACTTGATACTTATGTGCAAAAAAGATGGACTAAACTTGCTAAATCAGAAGTTTGAGACATATTCAAGATTTTGACTATGACAACCGAAAAGGCTTGTGATAGTATTCCTTGGCGACACGATATGGCAAGAAAATATTACAACCTTGTGTTGAAATGTCAAGGGAATGATGAAGCAAGAAAGATTGTTGAAGAAAGTTATAAAAGAGATGTTCTTGCAATATATGAATTGATGTGTCCATCAATGTCTACACATCAATCTGAAACATCAAGTCTATCAAATGTTGTTCTTGGTCCAGCCCATTCAATTACAAAAGGACGACGACAAAGGATTAAAAGTCATTTTGAAAGGAACAAGAAGACGAAAGAAGTTAGTTCAAATTCAACAACAAAGGAGTTTGGTTCAAAAACACCTAATGTTAGATTATTTTAATTTAATCCGATCATTGTATTTAGTTATTATTGTGTAAACATTTTGATCATATACATATTTTTACATTTCTAAGTATCTGAAATACCTAAAAGGGATATATGTGATACCTCAAATGAATATGTATAATACCTATGAGTAACTCATGTGATACCTCAAATGAATATGTGTAATACTTAAAAGTAACTCCTGTGATACCTCAAATGAGTATGTGTGATACTTATAAGTAACTCATGTGATACCTCAAAAGAATATGTGTAATTTTTATAAGAAACTCATGTGATACCTCAAAGGAATATGTATAATACCTATAAGTACCTCATGTGATACCTCAAAGGAATATGTGTAATACCTATAAGTAACTCATGTGATACTTGTATAGTATTTGTGAATTAAATCCAATAACTATGTTAATTTCTAAAATTGTAATTCCAAAATAATATTAACATGTTTAATAGATATTATGTTATACATTATCAAAATATGAAATTCGAAATACATTAAAGTTAAATTACAAATACCTTTAGTTATGTATTTATATAATTAATTATGAGATACCTTTAATGTATTAAAGTAATACCTTAACGATTCATATGTAATATCTTTGATATAAACAATATTATCTTCAATTGCAATCAACTAGTATCTTCCCTTATCAACCTGTAACAAAAACAAGTTTTATATGTAACTATTTCCTTATGTTTTACTCTATAACAATATCAAAATGTTCTTAAAAATGTGATATCTTAAAGGTGAATACATAATACCTTAACAAAATTTATCTAACACTTTTCATTACTCAATAGTACCTGTAAAACAAAATATTTCACACTGTTTTCAATTCAACTATGATGCATTAAAAATAATATCATTGTTTCAAACCAAATTACTAAATTGTTTTCAAGTTTCATCATTTTCCCCCTCTTTTTGTCCGTCCCTTGTATGATTGTTGAAGTTCCAATTTTTTCTTCTTGAATGCAACCTTATCTGCTGCTTATTCTTTCCTTGCTTCTGCCATTTTCTCTTTAATCTCTGGTTTCCTTTGATAAAAATTATAAACATTCTTCAGCACAGTCTCCCTCATCTCATTCACTTGTGACAACACAAATGCTGCACATATTTCAGCTCGTAGTACTCGCCTTATTGCAGCCTGAAAAAAGTATAATCATTGTAAAAACAACAACATAATGCATAAAAATTAATTAAAATTACAAAAAATATATATTATAAAGTATCTTCGTCAAATCTGGAGTAGCATAAATGACTCCATCAAAATACTTAATGTGATGCATCATGTACACACCGCAATCTAAATCTACAGTCGTTCTTTACCAATGAAACTACACATTTTCAAAACTATAATTGACCATCTCTTCCACTGTCTTATCTTTAAGGTATTCAATAGATACCTTCAATGTATACATGTGATACCAGCAAAGGTATTCCATGGATACCTTGAAGGTATACATGTGATTGAATAGATACCTTAAAGGCATATATGAATGCATATTATACTTATAATTATAAACAAAAAATGCATGGAACTTAAATTCATATAACTTAAACTTACTGTTGAATGTCATCTGATTCACCATCATAGAAACAATAATCTACAATCTCTTTGTGTTTTTGATCCATAGAATGCAAATATTGTTTTGAATGAACCAAAAAATCAGACAAGTATCCCATATCTTCCGTAATACTCCAAAACCCACTACTGTCCCCCTCCACTTCATTCTTGCTCTTTGAACCAACAGACATCATAGCATCACTCAATTCTGTATCTAGAGGAATTTCTTCATTTTGTTCATCATCTTCAGCAGGTTCTGCATTTTGAGGGGGTGTTTTATTGAATTGAGGTAGGTCTGGTATTAGAAGTTCAAATAATGGCATCTCTGATGCCAATTTATTCATAGTCAGAAAGTGCTTAACGACCTCATCTATGTACTTGTGAAGCTTCTCATCAGAAAAGAACTTTTGTGACAACTCAGACATTTCTGTAGTTGATGAACTGCGTTCTTATTTCTTCTTGATTATATTCTTCATGCTCAACAACTTCTTCATATGATGATTAGAGACAACTGAAATGTCTCTTTGATAACATAAAAAAGCTTCATGTATCTCCTGCAAAATAAAGTTGAAAACATGTCTACCAATCATAATACTATCATAATATAAATATTTATCATAATATTAAAACTATTCAAATAATACATAGAATGTAGGTAGCTTGATAAGTGTCGTTTTCACGTATTTTTGCATATGTTTATGTATTCATTTGAATATGTTTAGATACGTTTTTATGGTGATTTTGGTTATTATTTTGTATAAGTTGCATTTGACGTGTTTGTTCTTAGTTTCATGATTTTAATGAGAAAAGTGCAAAGTTTCGAGTGTAATTGATGATCAAGGAAGGAATCACGGAAAAACGAGGAAGTATCGAAGTGTAATACGAGATTGCATGGAATGTTGGTGGCGCACGGTCTAGTCGTGCTATGTAGCACGACCGTGCGCCAGCGTACATAGGGAGCAGAAGTGTGGAGCACGACCGTGCCCCACAACACGGTCACAACCGTGCGAGAATCAGTGGTGTATGGCCAGGGCATGGTCGACCGTGCCGTATAGCACGGTCGTGCCCGGATGCGCAGAAGCTCGATAAGATCTTGTTTTCTTCGATAATCTTGATCTTTTACTTCACTTGGAAGACTCCCTCAACGAGAGATATATACTCAACAACGAAGAGAGAGAAATTCAGAGAGAGAGATTGACACGGAGAACACACGAGAGTCTGAGAAGCAACGAAAGGAATTGAAGAAGGATTCAAGAGATCGAGGAATCGAGAGATCGTCGTTATTTAGAGTTTTTAATCTTTCCTCTCTTGTTAGATTTTAGTTGATATGATATTTTCAATCTTGTTCATGAGTTTGTTTATTATCATGTCTAGCTAATTTTCTAGGGTTTCTAGGGTTTGTTAGTAATTTAATTCGAATCTGATGGATCTTTGATCTCAATTCAATGTTCATGATCGTTTATCCTATTTGTGTGTTTATGATTTGATTGATTGTTTGATTATGTGGCCAGTAATTGAGCATGTTTTAGTAATTAGATCAAAATTCGGGAGATGAGATTTAATTATGGAAGAATAAACATACGATACATAAAAGACTTAGATCGGGAGATTAAGAAATTCATGTAATGAGAAATCAATCTTAGGTTCCTTTGGGAGTTGCTATGTTTCTATCAGATTGAGTAGGGATACCTCTGGTGACATAATAATCAACCGGTTAACTGACTCGGAAGAGCTGTTAATTCAATATATGTGATTGCTCATATAGGATGATTGATTAATGAACTTGAGTTGGTTAAAGTGATGTTTTGATGAGAATTAGATGAAAGCATGTCCTAGAACCTGTCTTAGATATCTGTTATTCTTGAGTGAATTTATCTGTTGGGTTACTTTTCTACTTAATTAATCTGCAATCGGTGTGATTTGATTTTCCTAGATAAAGTTGAAAACTGAATTTGAGTAATTAGTTAGTGCCTAGATAGCCAGTCTCTATGGATCGACCTTGCTTACTACTTCTACATCCTACACCGTACACTTGCGGGAGTAGCTAAAAGAAATTAGTGAACATAGCTGATACCTTAAAGGTATTCTACTGATACCTCACAGGTATTTAGAAGATACCTCGAAGGTATCACATGTCATACCTTATCAAAATACAAATTTATAACACTTTAATAATTTTAAAAACTTACATCTTTTGCAATCATTTTAATTTCTTCATCATCCAACTGTCCTTTTGGTAAATTAAATTTTATGCATTTTGAGGATTTTTGAACCTCACCATGACTCTCCTCATCATGTTACACCTCTTCAACAAAATCACCACCTACATCTATTCCACCAACCTTACCCATTGACGACAACAGGTAGACATTCAACACAAGCTCACCTTCACCATAGTTTCCAGCAGCAAGCTCTTCAGAGCATCTCTTAGAAATTTTCTCATCAGTCCAATTCTGGATGAGAGACAATATCCTAGATTCTTCAACTCCATACCACTTTAACCTTTGCAAATACATTATTTGCAACAAAATAATGCAACCACTCAAACATTTTGATTTCTCATCTTTGTATGCTCTAACAGTTTCACATAACTTCTCCAAATCATATGAGCACCAATCAAGTTTTGGAATTCTATTAACATTAACAATTGACTCTACAATAGTCATAGCTACCAATCTATTTGAAGAAGGGGTAATAAAAGAACACATGACATACAAGATGAAAATCCTCTTGAAGTCTTCACCCCCATCAACCAATTTATTCATTACATCAACTAGAACCCTCAATGGAACTCTCGATCCAATTCCATACATCTCATACAACCTCAAACACAGAGTAGATGCTTCTTCACCTCTAACATTTGATTCCACAATATTTCCAGCATTTCTTGGTGTATAAAAACATCAAACACATCGTTTGTCGTGACAGTAAATCGACGATATTGATCAATAGTAAGCATCCGATTAGAACCATTAAAATTACTGACCAACCAGCTCAACATCTTCCTGTTGGATTTAGTGAACTTCAGATGCAAGAGACCACCAAACCCAATACTCCTAATATCAGACTTCTGTTTATCATTCAATGATTGAACAAGCTCAACAAGACCATTTGGTTTGCATTGACTCACAAGCATGCTGCCAAGATAGAATTAAGAAAAAATATAAAAACACTACAAGAAATTTTGCTTTTTACAACGAGTAATACCCGTTGTTTTATCCTGTTTTTTAGCGTTGTCGTATCCAGCGTTGCAAAAAAAAAAATTCACCATTTGACAATGGTAGAAAAACATTGTCAACTTCTATTGATTATTGATTCGACTCTAGGGACTCCTAGCAACAAACTTGTATAAAGGGGCCCCCATAGATAACAAATGATAGGCCAGAGAGATGGGTTCATTCGACTAATTAGTGATCCCTGGGCCTACCTAACACAGATGTCCCTGAAATAGGTCCAGCAAACTTGTATAAAGGGGCCCCCATAGATAACAAATGATAGGCCATAAAGATGGGTTCATTCGACTAATTAGTGATCCCTGGGCCTACCTAACACAGATGTCCCTGAAATAGGGACAACAAACTTGTATAAAGGAGCCCCCATAGATAACAAATTATAGGCCATAGAGATGGGTTCATTCGACTAATTAGTGATCCCTGGGCCTACCTAACACAGATGTCCCTGAAATAGGTTCATCTTGGATCGGAAAACTCAGGTAGGAGTAGGACATTCCATACCCATACAAAGATTTCTGATTTGCTAGCTGGTGGTCCTCTCACGTCATTATGACTCGTCACCAAAGTGACGACACATCATGGTAAATAATGCACGTTGTCTGGGATTCGAACCCGAGAGCCATGGTCGTATTCTAACCAATAGACCACCAATGCTTTATGTTATAATATTCTACATGCATTTCTTTTATTTCAATTTTTGATATTTTTCAATTTTCTATTATCACATATTTTTTGTTAATTTTTATTATTTGTATTTTTAATATATTTTAAAAGGTTAAATATATATATATATATAATTGGAAGATTAGTGACTAATTAATATGTTTAGTAATGTTTAATCTAATTTCATTTTAAGACAATTATAAAATATACTAGTGCATATTTTTAATATATTTTATGAAAATATTATTTTTTTAAAATTATGAGTTTGTTCATATAAGATAATATTAATGCAAATAATATAAGATAAAATCATAAAATTAATAATTAAACTTTTGAAATTTAATTTAATTAAAAAACAATTATATTATCACATATTTTTTGTTAATTTTTATTATTTGTATTTTTAATATATTTTAAAAGGTTATATATATATATAATTGGAAGCTTAATGACTAATTAATATGTTTAGTAATATTTAATCTAATTTCATTTTAAGACAATTATAAAATATACTAGTGCACATTTTTAATATATTTTATGAAAATACTATTTTTTAAAATTATGAGTATGTTCATATAAGATAATATTAATTCAAATAATATAAGATAAAATCATAAAATTAATAATTAAACTTTTGAAATTTAATTTAATTAAAAAACAATTAATATTATCACATATTTTTTTATTAATTTTTATTATTTGTATTTTTAATATATTTTAAAAGGTTAAATATATATATATATATAATTGAAAGCTTAATGACTAATTAATATGTTTAGTAATGTTTAATCTAATTTCATTTTAAGACAATTATAAAATATACTAGTGCATATTTTTAATATATTTTATGAAAATACTATTTTTAAAAATTATGAGTTTGTTCATATAAGATAATATTAATGCAAATAATATAAGATAACATTATAAATTAATTAAATTTAATTTAATTAAAAAATAATTAATTTATAATTAACACAACACATAAAAAAAAGAGTTGCACAATGGGTTGTGTATTGGCAAAAAAGTATTATGAAAAGACAACACATAAAAGCGTTGCACAAAAACGTTGTCTTTTTTAAAAAAAAGATGTCATAAGACAACCCTTTGAAAAAGCGTTGCACAAAAGCATTGTTTTTAAAAAAAAAAGACGCCATAAGACAACCCTTTCAAAAGCATTGCACAAAAGCGTTGTCTTTTTTAAAAAAAGAGACGTCATAAGATAACCCTTTGAAAAAGCGTTGCACAAAACCGTTGTCTATTTTAAAAAAAAGACGCCATTTAACAACCCTATGAAAAAAGCGTTGTCTTTTCCACAAAAAAACGTTGTCTTTGAGCGAATTTTTTGAATAAAGACAACGCTTTTATAAAAAAGGGTTGTAAATTTCGAAACAACAACCCAATTTCATGAAAAAGGTTGTCTTTGGGGGTTGTTAAAAGCCAAATTTCTTGTAGTGAAACACTAACATACAAATATAAAAAAATGCATATCAAACATATAAGGTATTTATCTCATAATACATAAATAATACATATTCGTTTCCACAGAAGCCTTTCCTTTTGCTTTCACAGCCACTGTAACTTTTTTATTCTTCAGCGACTTTTCACTAAAAGAATATACATAAAGCAATTAAAAAACAAAAAAACAAAATCATAACAAATAATTCCTAAAACATAGAAGTAATACTATTATACATACATATGATGCAAAAAAATACTCATCTGATAATTTTAAAGCATGTGATACCTCTAAGATAAATATGAGATACCTTAATTCAATATATGTAATACCTAAAGCATATCTATGTGATACCTTAATTCAATATATGTAATACCTAAAGCATATCTATGTGATACCTTAAAACATCTAACATCAAATAAAACCAAAACAGTCTATAAAAGGCATAAAAACTTTGAGATAAAATAATGCAACACTTTAAATGATTCAAAACTTATCAAAATCAATACCTCGAAAGAGCCACTGAAGTACCCTTGGTAGATTTATCAGGGACAACTTCTTTTTCACTTCATAATAAATAACAAAAAATATGAGAAGTCTGACATAACAAAACAGTACAAAAGGTCATTCCAACAAAGTAAAAAAATACATGTATAACAATACCTATTCACAGCATCCTTTTTTTGTTTTGCCTTCGAAGCCTCCATAACTTCTTTCTTGCTCATCTTCTTCTGACTAAAAAACAAAATATAATATACATATTAAAATATATAAAAAACAAAATCATAACAAATAATTTCCAAAATATATAAGTAATACTCTTATACATACATAAGCATGTGATACCTCTAAGACAAATATGTGAAACCTCTAAAACAAATATGTGATATCTTAAGTAAATACATGTGATACATATTCATACTTATTCATATTTTGAAAACATATAAGTAAAAATCTTATATATACATATGATGCAATAAGGTATTCATCTGATAATTTAAAAGCATATGATATCTTAAATCAAAATATGTGATATCTTAATTCAATACATGTGATACATTAAGTGAATATATGTAATACCTATCAACTGCAACGATTGTCTTTTCCTTTTCAATCTTCTTGTTCTTCATTAGATCTTTCTGCAAATTCACCAAAATTTCATCCTTAGATCTCTTACGTTTACTTCTATCATCATAAAGTATTATAGTCTTCCTCTTCTTTGCAGCAACATTTCTTGTATCCATTATCCTAACAAAAACAAAATCACATTCATACATTAATAAATCTGCAACAACACTTATAGAATAGACATCTGTAACAAAATGAACTCTAGCATTCAAGCATTGAGCATAGAGCAACAGTGAATTCAACTGTAATGTTCTTCACAATTTCAATATTCTTCAACAGTGAATTCAGAGAAAGAATAGATCACACTTGCAATATTCTTCAATTGTAAATTCAAAGCAGAAGTTGGACAATCGACATGCCTCCTCATTCATGAACAACAATACAGACATACAACATTGAGTAATATGAACAAAAAAATTACAAAAACCAATTAAAATCAACAAAATCAAACATGCAAACTAACAAAAAAACCATAAACTATAAACTAACAACTAATCATGCAAAAAAAAAACTGGAAAATTGCAAAAGCACAAAAAAACCCCTAAAAATCACAATACACACATACAACACACATAAATCGAAATACACAAGCAACAAAATGAAATCAGAATCCAAACACAACAAAATGAAAACAGAATACTAACAATATAAACCAAAAAACACAAAACAAATTACATACCTACCAACAAAGCCAAAAATCTTCGAAAATACCGAAATCTTCAACAATGTAACAACGAAAACACTGTGAAACAAAGAAACGAACGTAAGATCAACAAAAATTGAAGAAAAAAACCGTGCTATTGAACGTGGAGAAGGAGAGAAGTCATGGGGGTGAGGGAAGAATCGCAGAGGTGAGAGAAAATAAGGGAAACCAATTAAAAAAATTTAAAAACTATATATATAGCAACCCATTTTCTTGCCGGGGCGGGTCGAGGGCACGGATCTAAGATCCATGCCCCTGGGGCACAGAAGTTTTAGTGATTTATTTTCTTTGTGAATGTTGTTGAGCTCAAACGAGTTTCAAATCTTATTATACGTATTTATATTTTTTTGAAGTCTAATAATAATAAGGGCAACACTCTCATACCCCTGGGGCACGGATCCTAGATCCGTGCCCCCAACCCGCTTCGGTTCAAGATGACCTGCTTATATATACAATTTTTCCTTCCTTTAACTCATGCCTCATCTGTGAAACGCTCAACGCTCTGTCTCTCTCTCTCCCTCTCTGCAAATCGCGTTCTCCCTTATCTCCTCAATCATACCAAATCCCGCAACACCGCCGTCGCCTCCAGCCTCATTGACAAATTTGTCAACGAAGCCCTTAAATTCTTCAATTTTTTTTTAATTTTGCGCTCAAGAAAATCCAACTCAAAAACCCCAATCCTTGGTCCCCTTCACCTTCTCCAGTCACAATTCTCTCAAGAACCGATCAGAGCAACCTAGAAGCGGAATCAAAGCGGGTACTGCACCGGATTCCCCAATCAAAGCCCGATTATCGGCCCGATTTTTCGCCAATAATCGTAGCTTTGCCGCTGCCGACCTTTTCACTGCAGTTGACGACGATTGTAAACCATCGACATGGAGTTTCACGGTAGGCTGAAGGTCTTTCGGCGAGATGCTTTCAATAATTTTTGTAGAAAATGTCTCTCTTTGCAAAAATCCGTTGCAAGGTTATAGCTCGGACTCGGAGTTAGGGCCCTCATTCAGACTAGGGTCAGGTAGACAGACAAGACATTGTAGCTCGCCAGAAATGTCGCTGGAGCACGCCAAGAAATCGATGAAGGCTCGAGATGTAGTCAGGCCAGAGTGTAGTAGTAGAAAGGCCGAGTTTGGTTGTAGCGAGCAGAGATGTTGGGTTAGAGTGTGAGTGAGAATGAGAGTGAGAGTCATCCACTGAGACCATGATGATAAACTGAAACTGAACCAAACGAAGCCTTAAGTTTTGAGTATTGAGTCTGAGTATGTATGTATGGTTTAGGTGATTTTCATGGTTGGCAGTAGTGAGAGAAAACAGGTTAGGAGGGACACGATAATGGTGGATATATCGAGGAGATGATAATTATTTTATAAAATAATTTTCTTTTAATTTTCTCTCTCTATATTTTAATTTTATAAAGTATTATATAATACTTGAGAATAACATATACAAAACCTATAATACCTGAAAGTAATATATATGATACTATGAGTTATTTGTGTAATACCTGAGAGGTATTTATATAATACTTGAGAATAACATATACAAAACCTATAATACCTGAAAGTAATATGTGTGATACTTAAAAGATATTTTGTGTAATACCTAAAAAGTATTTATGTAATACATGAGAGTAACATATACAAAATACTTATAAGGTATTTATATAATACTTGAGAGGTATTTATACAATACCTATAGGTATAATATTTTTAAGGTATTACAGAATTATTATATAGGTATTACACATGTTCTCTATAAACATTACAAAATCATTCTATAGAGATTACATAAATGAACTACATAATCACATTCTTGAATTATATATAATATGAATGAGGTATTCGTAATTTGTTTTATAGGTATTACACATGTCTTCTAGAGATATTCTTAATTGTGTGATACTTGAAGAACAAATATGTGATACTTGAATATGTGATACCCAAGTGTGATACCCAGCAGGTGCGCGCGGCCTGTGCGCATGGCATGAGCGCACGGCGTGGGTGCATGGGCGCGCTATGTTATAAGTATCATAAACATGAATTAAAAGTATCTGATACCCGCAGAGTTTATCTGAGATACCTTTAGTGCATATACAAATACCTATTAAGTAATTATGTAATATCTTACATGATTTCATGTCAATTTGAAGAAGAATAAGAAACAATAATATATGCAAGAAAAATAAGAAGAAGAATGTACTAAATAAATAAGAAAAATAACAAATTAATAAGAAAATAAACTAAGAAGAAGAAGAAGGAGAAAGAAACAATAATATATGCAAGAAAAATAAGAAGAAAAATGTACTAAACAAATAAGAAAAATAACAAATTAATAAGAAAATAGACTAAGAAGAAGGAGAAAGAAGAAAAAAAGATGAAAATAACACTGTTTATGCATGATACCTTAAGGGTAGATATGTGATACCAGAAGAGTAGATGTTTAATACGTGAAGAGTAAATGTGTGATACCTGAAAACTAAATCAGGTGGTACATGAGGAGTAATCAGGAGCGCGCGATGCACCTTAACTATGGTGTGGTGCGCGCCCCATGGGTTGGGGGCACGGATCTATTACGGATCTAAGATCCGTGCCCCGGGGGCATGAAATTTTTTGTGTAATAATAATTATTAACAAAAGCAGATTGGGCCTACTGGGCCTTATATTTCTCGGGCATATATGTCCGTTACCCGGCCCAAGACATCCCACCTTGGTTCGTTCCTCCTGAAAAAATCCCCAATATTTCTTATCATCTTCTCAAATCTGTAGAAGCCTAAATTAAACCCTCGCGCTCTCAATACGATCGCTGAATTCACAGGTTTTTGTTTTATTTTTTCCTTTTCCGATCTGATTGTGATGTAGAATCTTCCCCTTTCCGTGTTCTTTATTTTCGCCCTTTTTGTAGTTCGTCGTTCTTATTTGGTTCGTGTTAGGGTTAATGCATATTTTTTATGTTTTGTTAGATAGGCGTTTATAATTCACTTAGAAATTAAATTAAATTAAATTATGGAGGAAGAAAGAGCAGTGCATCCAGATTGCAGAAAAGCATCAAACCCATATCATGAATGTAGTGAATATTTGCTTCAGAATTATGGCTGAAGATATTATAAGAATGAATAAGAGCAGTACATGCTAGTTTTTTATGTGTAGTTGGTTGGTTTTTCGAGCTTAATGAAAGAAAAGAAAGATTATTGCTAGCGTTAGCTAAGTATGGAGATCGTTTAATTGTAACACCCCATCTCAAGAAAACACTTTGCATAATTTATAAAATTTCTTTTATCGTTCAAGTATAAATGATTTAAGTGCAAGTTCTTATACTACTTAAAGGTATGATTTACAAATCATATTATGATCGATAATTTTAAAATTTTTATGATCTAATATCTCTTTCGAGATTTAAGGATTTTTGCAGAATAACTTATGGAGGAAACCGAGCTCGATCTCCACTCACTCGACACATACTCGACACATATGAACGGAAGTAAAAGATAAGATGTTAGTTAAATTTAAATGAATAATATGATATTAAGTTCATATGCTAATTTTATTCGTTACCACTTTCGAATGCTTTCTTTTTATGAAATTTTACTTATGATCTTTATATGTGTTTTTATAAATCAAAACGTTTTACTTGAACGAGCATGCATTATAGTGAATATTAAAATAACCACAATACTTGTTAATTTAAGTATATAAATTTTTAATACTTACTTTTATCATATGTAATTCCCACATTTATATGAATTACACATATGTCTGTTCTTCTTTTTCTTTGCTGCTCTTTCTTTTCTTTTTCTCTTTCTTCCACAGCCTCACCCAAACTTCCTTTATAAGTTTTATTAATTTAATATTATTACTTTTTTTTCTTTTATTATTATTATATATATATATATTATAATATTAATTAAATCTCATTTTCCATTCCATATATAACACACGTGTGAACATATGTATAAATTTAAATTCTAACATTATTATATCTTAACCAATTATGATAGGGCTTTCTCAACACCAATTATGTGAGAACATATAAATAATTCAATATTTAAAGAAAATATAATCATGCAAGCTCACAAATAACATATAAATAAAATGAGATGCATATGATGTATGAGAAGGTCGGGTATCACATACTTCTTGTTCATGTGTGGTTTTCTGAATTCAAGATTTTGATAAATACTGCCTTTCACTAGATTAAGGTTTTTTTTTTTAATAATTATAAATAATTTTAATTGAACTTGTGAAAAGACTAGTATTATATTGCTGGTTAGAATGAAGAACTTGCCACATGATGTTTTAATTGTGCTTGTTACACTTTGATTTAAGATTGTAGTATTGTTTTGTTGGTTACAATGTATGAGGTATGAATATTGTGCCAAATTTATTAATTTTCAATGTGTTGACTTAATTGAGTATTAGATTTATACAAATATATTATATTCTAACAAGTTAGTTATGATTTTACGATCCGATTTTATGATCCGATTTTATGGATGGTCCACCGATCCTAGTTAAAAAAACAACCTTGATGAAAACATATTTCGTCAAAATAAATAATTCATGATTAATAAAAAAATTCCGAATTTAGTATAAGAATTCATGGTCAAATATTCCAGTATTTATATATTTGGTCATCAAGATAAAATCTTGTGAACATGGGAGTAGTTACTAAAATATTTGATAATTAAATCAAATCATATTATATCTTCCAGTTAAAGACAATAAATGTCAATTAAGTTAGGGGTTTGTTTTCATAATTCAAGAAACAAACAGTAGGAAATCAAAAAGTAGTAAAAATATATCTCCCCACCAAATTTAAGATCTTCTTTGTAGATTGTCTCCAAAACAAAGTTTTAATGTAAAATAAGTTGTTGAGCCATCGAAGTAATGTTATAGTTTTTTTTTTTTTAATAATCGAAGTAAAGTTAACTACAAGAAAATTCACCGACTGTGACGGAAAAATTCTTCACTAAAACAAAAAATTCTGTCACTACCTTGTATTAGTGACGGATTTGTGACGGAAAAATTCTGTCAAAAAAAGCTTTGTCACTAAATTTTAGTGACAGATTATATTCCGTCACTAGATGAAAAATTTTGTCACTAACATTTTGTCATTATTTTGACATCATCATGACATGTCACCACCACATCAGCGCAAGTCATCGCCGTGGCGCCACATCAGTAGTGCAAATATGGTGCGTTGTATGGGAATCGAACCCGGGTGCCGATGTGGAACTCTAACCACTAGGCCAATGGTGCTTATGTAATAATATATTGCATTCTTTTCTTTTATTTCAATTTTGAATTCATTTACAAAATAGTGACGGATTTAAATCCGTCACAATTTTGTGACGGAAAAATCCGTCACTAACATGTATTTTTGACATTTCTTTTATTTTAATTTTCAATTTTCAATTTTGTGATGGAAAAATCCATCACTAACATGTATTTTTGACATTTCTTTTATTTTAATTTTGAATTTTCAATTTTGTGACGGATTTTTCCGTCACTAACATGTATTTTTGACATTTCTTTTATTTTAATTTTGAATTTTGTGACGGAAAAATCCGTCACTAAACGTTGTTTTGACAGAATTCATGTAGTGACGGATTTTTCCGTCACAGAATCCGTCACAAAATCTTTTCTGTCACTATTCTATCACTATTCAGTAACAAATTTGTGACGGAAAATTTCTATCACTAAAATCCGTCGCAGTCGGTGAATTTTCATGTTATTTAACTCAAATCTAAGTGAGGAGAAATCTAATTGAAGCTTCTCCAAAATTCAAGTGTCAAGTGAACTCACGAAGTGAAGAATTATAGGGAGTTTTAGAGGTTTGTATCTATTTTATTTGAAGGACACAATATTACACGCTTTAAGATCTTATATTGCACACATTTTTTTTTTTTCCAATATTGCACGGTATGTAAGGAACACAAGATTGCACATTTTATTCACACTCTATTTTGTTAATTACAAGTTATTAGGAAGGGTGCGCAAAATCGAATTGGAACTGAAAATCAAATTGAATTAAAGTGTTTTGATGTAGTTGGATTCATTTTTTTATGTATATATCAGTTAGATTTACTAAATTTAGAGAATTACGATTTCAATTTTTTATTTATCATTATTATTATTATTATTATTATTATTATTATTATATCAGTTTGGTTTTTGATTACTCACTCCTAATCGTCAATGACCCATGTCACATATCTGTCATGATCTTTCTTTTTTTAATAAAATTAAGGGATTTGAGATTTTTTTTTTTTTTTAATTGTTTAGGATAGTGATAAATGGAGTGATTGTGACGCATTCTGTTTTGGGCGGGTCTGTAACGGTTTCGACACAACATGACACCCATTATTTATGACTTATGAGAGAGAGAGAGAATAGTCAATAGAAGCTTCCAATCATAAGAGGTAGTTTCAATCTTATCAACTCATTCACTCTCACTCTTAACCTTTTTGGTATACAAGCATCTGCATCAATTCTTGTTTGTGGTGTTTTTAGTGACAAATGCATATTTTAATAATAAATTTTTTGGTTTGCATTTTAACAGGGATGTAGTGTTTTACAATAATAACAGTTCTATAAGGAAAGAGTAAAAGTAACTAATCAATTGAGCACAACACAACAATCTTCATTGTCTCTTTATTTATTTTTTTTCTTCATTTTATTAACGTTTTTGTGATATTATTTTAATATATTAATACGAATCAAAAATTGATTGAGTGTGGAATCAAATATTTAATGAAAATCGTGTGAAATATTCTATCACATGATTGATATTAGACATTAGAACGGTAAACCAATCGATAATTTGAATTCGAAAATTTCAAATTAGAATTTTTTCTTAGATTCATATATATTATTTAATACAAATAAGAATATATATATATATATATATACACACACACTAGTAAATAGGGCGTGTGTTGCACGTGAAGGACGAATTTTGTTGTTGTTACTGTTTAAGAAAAGATAAAAAAATATATAATATAGATATACCTTTTTTAGAAATAGTAATTGATATTATAATCATTTCTATGCAGATATTAAAAAAATTATAATACAACATAAAAATATGTTGTTCATGCTACAATTTTTAAAAAAGAAGTTTAATATTATATAAATCTGAAAAAAAAAAAAACTAAAACTAATCTAAAAAAAATTCTCATTTCTTTCTTGGCTTCCAACATTTTCTTTATTTATACCACATGTAGTCTTATTCACTTATACTACACATTACAATACTCAGGTATGGTCTCATGTCAAAACATTTTCTGAATATTGATTTGCCTAATAAGTTGCACTTTGTTGGTTGGGTAGATGTAATTGCAAGTTGATAACTGGTGAAGATATTTCATATAAATTGAATTAAAAAATTCTCTACATTTCTTCTTGAGTAGAGAGTTACCAAGCATTTTGGAATTATTTTATTTCATCAATTGTATCTTTATTATATTTTTGGGTCATGTTAATTGCCACTCGGTCATGACCTTTTGTAGATGTATTTGTACAAGTACTTCACAGTTGACACTTTGGAACACATCTCGACATTGATATGACAATTACATCTAGATAAAATATATGAATTGCATGGTACTATTCATTGATTGTCGAGTTGTGCATTACATACATTAACATCAGTGTCTGCTTTTCTTTTTTTGTAAATGAGATATCCATCTTTATCATGAAGGGTGATTTCGCAATATGTTCGTGGGAGTGATATTTACATTTTTCTTTGGACATGCATGAATTTTTAGGATTTTTATCACAACACGGCCATAAATCATGTCTTTTTACTAATTCATATAGTTCCAGAAAATTTTCTGTATCTATAGGAAGTTTGGTGCAGACTAATTTCTCATATATCACAATAAAATATAGATGGCTCATATTCAAATCTCAAAGCACCACGATAAATACAATCAGACACTTTTTTTAATTAGTGTATTTTATAAATAGATTCATGAATTGAAAATTTTAAGATAATGAAAAAAATATTATAAAAAATTAGTAAAGAATAATACAATCAAGACACTAATGTTCAACATAAAGCAACACATATAGATCAACATAAGCTTCACATTTTGAGAATTCATTCACCGGACTTTAGAGCATTATTATCAGCAAATACACAAAAAGAGAAGCCTAATCCCTTTGATAAATAAAGGAAAAATCTAATTAACATGCAAAAAATTTGTTGAATGGAAAACTAAAAAACAAAATCTCCATGCGGTATCACTTAATGAAGGCCTAATTGTGAATTTAAAAGCTAATTAAGACATGATATGAAATGTAAATCCATAAAACTTATCGTTCCTTTGTGATGTTGGCTTGTTTTTCTTCTTTTTATCAATATATTCTTATTTTTGAATAGTATTCAAATTTGAATATTTTCATTTATGCCACATTTCTCCTTTATCTATATATTTCTAACTCAATAAGCATAATTATGTGATTACTAAAAATATAAAAACTACACCAAAGAAGACCAATCAAGAATTTATGAATAAACTACTCTAATTAGTGAAGGTGGAAAGTAGAACAATCAAGTATTTATGAATAAACTAATATAATTTGGTGAAGTTGGAAAGTAGAACAATCCAAATATAAATAAACAAACTAATATAATTTGATGAAGGATAAGAAACGAATTAATATTCATTGTCCTTTGAGGAATGTTATTATAAGTACGTACATATACGTTTATAAGCTCATTAAATTTATTAAAATTAGTTGGAACTTATTTACTAATTTTGTGTTTTTTATGAAGGATAAGATACAAATTAATATTGTTCCTCGTACGTATATTTAATTTATTAAAATTAGTTGAAACTTATTTGATATTATATGTGTTTTTGGTGAAGGATAAAAAATGAATTAATATTGTTCCTCGTACATACGCATATGTTTTTATAAGATCATTATTTTTTTAAATATTAGTTGAAACTTATTTGCTAATTTTATGTGATATAAAATCAGATAAAATATAAGAATTTTAAGTGATGAAATATGAAGGATAAAAATGAATTAATATTTTTTCTCATACATACACATATGTTTATAAACTCATTTAATTTATTAAGATAAGTTGAATTTATTTTCTAATTTTATGTGATAAAAAATCAGATAAAATAGAGTTTTATATGATATATATATAAAAAAAAATTAATATAACATATTTATAAAATTAAATAGTGTTAGATATACAAATTAATATTCCTTATCCTTCGATAAATGGTATTGAAAGTACGTACGTTTATAAGCTCACTTAATATAATAGGCATAACAACATATATTTTTTTCAAAATAATAAGTAAACAATTACTCCCTCCGTCCCGGCTAATTTCGCACACTTTCCTTTTTGGGATGTCCTAGGTAAATTTGCACACCCCCGAAAAGGAAAGTAATTTTTACGTTTGGTATGATTTTGTTGACTTTTCAACTCAAAAAGCAAAAAACACACTTACTTTTGGTATGATTTTGTTGACTTTTCAACTCAAAAAACAAAAAAACAACATTTTCGTATTCCACCTGCTGGGAAGGGTGTGCAAAATTAGCCGGGACGGAGGGAGTATTTATGTTTCCTTACAAATGCAACATATATTTTAACAATCAGAAAAATATATTAGTCAGATTATGTTATATTTAATACTAAATTAGGCGATACATATTCCATGATATCCCCAATATATATATATATATATATATATTCGTATATAAATATAATGTTTAATTTTTATCAATTTTACTAATTTTTTTAATCTTATGTATTTGATGGTCCTAAACTACTACATACTAATATATATAGCCTATCTTTACGTCATAGATATGGGTTTTTCTATTTCGAATAATAATATGATTAGCTTTTCCGGATTAACAAACTTAAGTTTTGATTAATTAATCAACTAAAATGCTATTTTTAATTTGGATAATTTTTTATTTATTTTGAATTCATAATCTGCTAGTGCTTTTAACTTTTTTTATTCATTCATTAATAGAAATGTTAGCATTGATTTCAATTCAAACATAACAATATTTTCAAGGTCAATTTTTTTAATCAAATTGCAAATTATGAAATGTAGAAAAGAAAGACCTCAAGTCAACTGCTTAGTCTTTCAATCCTCTTCACAACATCGATTTCAATTCAAACATAACAATATTTTCAAGGTCAAAGTTTTTAATCAAATCGCAAATTGTGGAATGTAGAAAAGAAAGACCTCAAGTCAACTGCTAAGTCTTTCAATCCTCTTCACAATGCCAATTTATTTACCTAAACAGTTCTTCTAGCTTCATGTATGTGAATTGATTATGTTTTGCACGAGTTGATACTATAATTAATCTGCCACATGTTATTGTAGTAAAACCCAAAATTTCTCATTTCATTGAAGTGAATTTAAAATTTAATTATAGTTTCCTAAAAAAAAAATGATACATCGATTATTTTTTAACTTAATATAATTTTATATGTAATAGTTTTACTATAAAAAACATTAAATATGTATCCTATCCTTAAATAAATATAAAAATGATGTACTCCAAGCTTAAAAATATGAAATCGCATAATATTTTTTTGGTAATCTAATTACCATCACTTTACAAAAAAAAAAAAAAAAAAGTTATTATAGGACATTAATTAAAATTACACTTTATTATTAACCTATTACATGCACACAACTTTAATAATAATGGTGAATATAATTCTTATTAGTATTATTGGAAGAATCAATTGGGTTTTCAAATATCAATAATTAAGTTGATTGATTTGCTCCTAAATGGTTTCTGTTGATGAATTAATAGTCTTTGTTGTGCAAGATTATTTGGTGTAGGTGGATTTGAAAGAGTCCACACAATACAAAGTACTAAATAACAATTATTAAAATTATTATTTACTAAATTACTATTATGACCTTAAATAATAATATTTAATAAGGATATATTAAGCAATTCAAAATTTATAAGAAACATTCAATTGTACAATATTTTAATTCATATTGCAAAATAGATCATTTACCATATTGATTCACTTGTACAATATTTTAATTCATCTTGTAGAATAGATCATTTACCATATTATCACGCTTTAATTTGTCATTTTCACATGTCTTCAATTAATGTATCAATATATTACTTGCATATTAACAATTTTTAATAAAATAATTAATGAGATTTCAATGTACCTATGAAAAAATGGAGGAAATTTTAAAAATAAACTATATTAATTATTGTCTTCATTTCAAAATAACTACAACTTTAAAAAACAAAATTATATGAGTTTTCTATCAAGACAAATCACTCACCATATTGATCGTACTTTAAATTTTGATCTCCAAACATGTTTGTAATTAATAAGTGAAAATATTGTTTACGTCAACTATCTTTATTTAACTATAATGATACACATATATGGAAAAATGGAATTACGTAGATCTATATGAATTAATAGTCTTTGTATGCAAGACTCTTAATTAGATTAGGATTATATGGTGTAGATGGATTTGGAAGAGTCCATAAAATGCAAAAGTACTATATTACAATTTATTAAAATTATTAATACTAAATTACTATTATGATTTTAAATAATATTTAATAAGGATATATTAGGCAATTCAAAATTTGAAAGAAACATCCACACTATTATATAGGTAATAGATATATATATGTATATATATATGTCGATTCAAATACTATTAGAATACTCAATCGTATACATTATTTATATAAATACTATTATATATTGTTTATATAAATATTAATTTAAAATACTATGTACATATATTATTTATTTTTCTCCTGTATTATAATTTATATACTATAATTATATTTCTCAAATATTTATTATACTTTATATTATATGTTAGATATATTTTTATAAGCATACTTTTATATATAATAATATATATTTTAAATTATATACTCTCATATACTTTTTAAATATTATATAGTATTCCGTAAAAAATAATCTTGCAATTTAATAAGATTTTTTTAGGAAAAAAAAAAAACAAAAATCAAGTTAGAAATTCGAAGACATATTCAAATTATGTGCGATTATTTCTCTTGAATTGGATTCAAATCAATATTTTTTCTTCCTTAATATTTCAACTTAATATACTACAGAATCCAAGTACAACTTAATATTACAACTGAGTGCAGGATCCAAGTAGTAAAGTAAATGATTCATCACTATAGAATTGCAAGAAGAAGGCAATGCTTTTGTTATTATTTGAACAAGAAATAGAAATGAGATACACAAGTATACATCATATCTCAAACAAATACAAATATCTGCATTCTTCTGCAGAAAACCATTAGTGAACTGATCCCCCCCTAATGCACCTCATCACTTCAATGAAAACTGGAGGGAATATATACACTACAATTTACAAGTAGCTACAAATTCAAGACTAACAATAGCCCCAATATCACAAATTACAGTTGGGCCCACCTTTCCTATGGATATATAGCTATGTCAATCATATGCTCCCCCCTCTAACAAGATGGAGGTTGCAGCTGTTTTAGCCGCCTCACCACCTGCTTCATCGTCGGCCGGGTCGAGAGTGAGTCGACTGTACACACGACCGCCAAGTGTAGCACTTCGACCAGGTCGTCGTGTGGGCCCGCATCCCATAGCCCGGATGTAAAGAACTCCTTGGCACGGCCTTGTCGCAGCAGCATGCAGGCCCAAGCGACGATGTTGAACCCATTTCCATAGGAAGAAAACGAGGGGTCTAGGGCTTTCTTGTCGGAGATCAACTCAAGCAGCACGACTCCGTAGCTGTACACGTCGGCCTTGTCGGAGACACGGCACGTCATAGCGTATTCTGGCGCGACGTAGCCGAAAGTCCCGGCTACTCCGGTGGTGGCATGGGTTTCCGACGTTCCGAGAAGCCTGGCTAGCCCGAAATCCGAGAGGTAGGCGTTGTATTCCTCATCCAATAGAATGTTGCTGGGCTTGACGTCTCGATGAAGGACACGTGGCACGCATTGGTCGTGTAGGTAGGCGAGTGCACGCGCGATGTCTATGGCGATCTTGTGTAATATCCTCCAATCAACAGCTCTAGTGGACCTTTCTTGTATGAACCTTTCCAGATTGCCACCCGGTAAATAGTTGTATATAAGAAACATCTCGGTTTCACTGGCGTGGTATCCGATCAAAGTCACGAGGTTTGGGTGGCGAAGCCGACCAAGGGTTTTGATTTCTGCGTCGAATTGCTGAACGCCTTGGAAACGTCCTACTGCAAGACGTTTTATGGCCACGAGTTTCCCGGGTGCGATTTCTGCTTTGTATGTAGCCCCAAAACCTCCGTTTCCGATGCAGTTGCTAGCGTTGAAACTCCCGGTTGCACGCACCACATTCTCAAAGGTTAGTGGGACCCCGATGTCAGTGAAAGTGATCACTTCCTTTCTAACTGTTCCACTAACTCTGGACCTCGGTTTCCACTTTCTTGTGTAGAAGAAGAGAACGATAAGGGCGAGAAGAACCGAGAGAACAGCTGCTGCTGACGTTATAGAAGCAATCTCGACTGAGTTCAAATTGCTATCCTCTCTTTGTTGTCTTGGAGTTGACGATGGAGACGTGGAATCGTTTTGTGAGTCTCCTATTCTTCCCTGTTGATCAGCAGAAGCCGAAGAGAACATAGGGCAGTGCAGAGACGGGTTCCCAATAAAGCTATTGCATCTGTTCATGTTATTGTTCAGAGGCAGAGGCCCGGAAAGATTATTGAACGAGACGTTGAATGCCGAGAGATTGGATATATTTGCCAGCTCAGAAGGGAGCTGCCCAGATAGTTTATTGTTGTTGAGGAAGAGAACCGTCAAGTTCCTCAAATTTGCAAGATCTTTCGGAATTTCACCAGATAGAGAGTTTGAAGACAGCTCAAGAACTTCTATCGAGTGAAGCTGCCCCAAACTTGCAGGGATCGAACCACTCAGATTGTTTCCAGCCAAAGAAAGACATTTGATACCCTTAAGCTGGCCCACGCTGCTCGGAATCGGACCTTGCAACGGATTCCAGCTCAAATTAAGAACGACGAGGGAAACCAAGTTGCCAACGCTGGGAGGAAGAGTTCCCGAAAATTGATTACTGGAAGCATCTAGAAGCATCAGAGACTTGCACAATTTGGCCATGTCCGTTGGAACTTGACCCGACAATGCATTGTCACTGACATTAACTATAACACCGCTAGCTAGGTCACATTTGTTGAAGAAAGCTCCAGGAAAAGTTCCAGTAAGCTTGTTTCCACCAGCAAGAAATGCGTAAACAGTTTGCCTTCCTAATCTCTCTGATGAAATCGGCATCGATGGCAGGGGGCCCACAAGGTTGTTAGAACCAAAATTGTGTAATACCAACACTCTACCTCCATCTACAGGAAACGGCAAAGAGGATTCGATCTGAGTTCTATAGCTGAAATATGATATGTATGCAGAAGAAGGCTCGTAAGGCCCTGAGAAATCTCCATGCATGGATATGATAGGAGGGCAAGATTCATAAACAAATTTGGGTATCGAGCCTGATAGAAAATTCCCACTGATATCGAACAAATTCATACACGGTACAGGAATTCTATCGCTGATCTCCCCATTGAGCCTGTTTGAGCTCAAATCAAGAAAATGCAGCTTCTTGCAGTTGCTAAAGCCTGTGGACATTTTACCCGAGTAGTAGTTCTGAGCCAAATTCAACATCTCCAAATTGTCGCAAGAACCCCAATTATCAGGAAAGACTCCTTCCAGAGTCGCTCTAGGAGCCCACACCATTTTCAAGCTCGGAAGACGAGTGATTTCAGTTGGGAGTCGACCTTCGTAAAAGTTGTATTCATCAGGGGTAAATGCCAACTTCTCCATCGAATAACCTCCTCCTAAACCCGAGACGTTTGGAAGAGGATCCCATAAGTTTGACAATACAAGGATGGATAAACTCGTGCAATTTCCAATTGAGGGTGGTATAGGACCACCAAAATTGTTCCTCGAAACGTCCATCACTTCAAGCTGACTCAACTGACCAAGTTCACTCGGAATAACCTCCTCCAACATATTTGAGTACAACAGAAGGGTCTTCAACGCTCTACAATTCCCAATATTTCTCGGAATACCTTCGTTTAAATAATTCCCCGAGAGCTCCAAATGCTCGAGCTTTCCACAATTCTCTCCAATCTCAACCGGGATCGACCCACTGAGCAGATTAAACGACAAGTAAAGCCCTCCTAAATCTCCAAAACCACCAACAAACCCCGGAATCGACCCGTTAATCTGGTTCCCAGCTAAGTTCAAAATTCTAAGGCCTACACAATTCGACAACGAACTCGGTATCCCCCCAAAGATCTCATTGAACCCCAAGTTAAGAACTTGCAAACTCCTCAACCCACTAAACTGAGAAGGCAAAGAAGCCGAGATCAAATTCCCTTCAAGATCAAGAACCTCAAGATTTTCCATACCCCAAATCTCCACAGGAATTTCACCACTTAATTCATTGAAAGGCAGAGATAATATCCTGAGTTCACTCAGCTTAGCAACAGCCACAGAGATTCTACCCAAGATTTTACCATTGTCACCCAAACAAGGCCTCCTAATTCCAAACCCATGTAACGGAAATTGAGCAATTCTAGCACAAGACAAAGAATTACCTCCACCAGTGATATTCAAAGCCACGACCCGAGAACCCGCATCGCAAGCCACCCCGCGCCACGAGCAGTGATCCGAGCCGTTCAAATTCCAGCTCTTCAGCACTCCATAGGGGTCCGATATCGAAGCCTTGAACGCCAAAAGCGCAGATTTGTCCGAATCAGAGCCCCCAACAGCTCCATTCTGAGCTGAAAACAGAACACAGACCAAAATCAAGAGCTTCAACGGATTACGAAGGAAGTTCCACTTGATGAGAAAACCCATTATCGGCGCCTGAAAAGGGTCCTCAAAACCCCGGACCCTTTCTTATCCCCTCTCCTCTCTGGTTGGAAGAGCTCAAATGCCTTAACCCTAACCCTAATTTGGGTCTGCTTTTGCTTTTTCAACCACACAGAGTCTGCGAAGAGTAAAGAAGGGGAGGAGAGAGAGGGGAACCGTGGTGGGCTGTTTCTTGAATTCTTTGTTATTTTTTTCTTGAGAGAGAAAACGCGTTGCTCTTCACATTACTTTCTCTCTCTTCTTTCCATTTTTCCTAGGTTTTAGCATTTTTAAATTCCAGAGAATTTTGGTCTTGAGCTGGACGACAACACGACTCTTTGCTCTCTTCACAAGTCCTACTGTTCCTTTCTATGGGGGCTATTTTATTATTTTTCACTCCACAATTTCCTTTCTTTTTTTATTTATATATTACAATAATTAGTTAAAATTACTTTTATCTCTATTTCAATCTTACTTAATTTAATCTGGATATTAACTACTACCAAAACATGAATATATCTCATAATTCATGAAGCAACATTAAATATAGTTGGAGCCATTCAATTTTGAATTCATATTTGTTTGTGTTAAAACTTATTTCAATTAATAACCGATCAAACATGACACGAATTTTAAAACCACAAACGAGAAATATTAAATTATGTTTGTATGATTATATATCACTCTCAAATCGAACACGTGTACACACCAACCGAATCAAGAATTATTTATTGTCCAATGCATGAATAAATTACATACCTATGTTTGTACCGTATATTTATGAACTATCCCTTTGTACTAATTGATGAGTTGTATGAAATATTGGTTCTTGTTGACTAAAAACAATGAAGATCCTTTGTAGATGACATCCTATAATGAAAAAATATGCAAATATTTGGCTTTAATTTTTTTTATGATTAATTTTTGTTAGGATTTATATATTATTATATTTACTTACGTGATTTTATGATTAAAATTATTTTTGCTATATTGAACCGATTTTATTAGTCTTTTATATAAAAGTAATTCTATTTACAGTCATATTATTTATCTCCACAATAAATTCTTTATTTTGACCTTTTAACTCAACCTTTTTTTTTTCTTTTTTATAGTCATCCAAATCTAAGTTTTTAAAAGTATTAAAAATTATCTCTTCACTCATTTAATTCCTCAACATTTTTTAAATATCTCAAATATTTAACTTAAATAATTAATATTATAAGATATCTCCTTAAAAAAGTCTGGAAAATTGTTTCTACATTGAATTTTTTTTTTTTAACTTTTTTACAGCCACCAAAATCTAATTTTTTAAAATTATTAAAAATTATATCTTCTCTCATTTAATTCCTCAATATTTTATTAATATCTCAAAATATTTCACTTAAATAATTACCATTATAAGATATCTCCTTAAAAAATCAAGAAAATTGTTTCCACATTTAACTATTTTTTCTTTTTTACAGCCACCCAAATCTTATTTTTTAATTATTAAAAATTATCTCTTCACTCATTTCATTCCTCAACATTTTTTAATATCTCAAATATTTCACTAAAATAATTAATATTATAAGATACCTCGTTAAAAAAATCAAGAAAATTGTTTCCATATTCAGGAACATAGGACAATACTTAATTTTTTTTTTTATTGATACAATACAAATTAATCAAAGTACCAAATGTAGAAAAAGAGAGTGTCGTGGTTGTAGAGGGATATAATATTTTGAAAAAAATTTAAATCTAAAAATAATTTTCAAATAAAAATGTATGGATTTTGAATTTTTTTTTTTATACATTTAAATTTAAATCTTACTTAGTTTATGGAAAAATTGAGACTGAAATGAATGGTGTTTTGGTTTGAAGAAAAAGAAGGTAGACGGTTGAGATGATAAAAAGAAGTGGAGATATGACAGTTATGAAAAAAATAAAAATTTTAAAGATAAAATAGAGAAATTAAATGAATTGTAATTATAAAAAAAAATGTTGATGGCTGTCAATAAAATCACCCTTTATATAATATTATATAATGGTAGATGGGCGATAGTTGGAGACTTGGATGGGGACCATACCCCGACCAATAAGTAAAATGGGCCCATATGAGAAATAGCCCAAGAAGTAGGCCCACCTTCTATGGATTTTGATTTTGATGGGCCTTCATTGTTATTATTAGGAGTTGACACGCGGCGTGGTCCTGGCTCGATTGATCTGGTCTATTTGGGTGTTCTAATTTCAGATGTCAAAAGGCTTATTATTCAAAATCCCATTCCTACCCCTCAAAACAAGGCTTCCTTTTTTATTCTTTTACGAACTCGATCCTCTGTTTAAATTTGGTGTTTTTATCCTAGAATGTGTTTAGATAGAATGATTTGAAATCTAAAATTTAAAATGAATAAATTTGAAATTCATTCAAATTAGAATGGATTTAAAATTTATCTAAATATCTCAAAAATATATTCAAAATGAAAGTGATGGATTTCAATTTCACATTCATTCAAATATCATAAATTTCAAATCTCTTCTCAAATCCATCTATCCAAATGGGCCCTTATATTTTATTATTTTTATGTCCTTATATTTTATTATTTTTATGTCATGTATTAATTAGTAATGTTATCGTTATATAGTTTTAGTTTGATACATTAAAGTAAAGTAAAATAGGAATGTTGCCTAATGTTTTTTAGTCGGACAATTAAAAAAAAGTTGATATGAATTTATTATAATAAAGTTTTTGTCATAGCATATGATTGACTATCAGTTATTTCCACTTATTTATTCATAAGAGTATGCCCTCAACTAAATTCACACATACACATTAAAAAATTGGAATAAGAAATGTAAAACCAATTACATTACAAAGAGCCATGAATTCAATTGAAGATCATCAATGATAGAGAATCCATGAAATTTTCTTTAACAAAGATTGGTGAATGTTATAAGCAGTCTCAATTCTTTATTTCAATATCCTCAATACATTAAATATACATCAAATTTGTATTGATAAGAGTTCACCCCTTCTATATACATTATAACTCAAAGATTTTTGCCAACCAGATGACATCTACAATTGATGGAAACAAGACTTGTGTTTTTTAAGAAGGGTAGTTACAATGCCTAAGAGAAGTTTCAATGTTCAAACACTAACAATGTAACTCTTATCAAAATGTAGAACCCTTCCGCGCCACCCCAGATCTCCTGTCACACGCCATGTGTACAAAATAACATCATCAATAATTTGTTGTCACCAGAACATAAAATAGAACATCATTTGCAACAAAGAAACCCGACCAGGTAAAACGATTTTGATACAGTTGGTTATGAGTAATGATCTTAACAAAACCGCGGCCAACATGAGAAGCAAGAAAACCATCTCGTGCTCGTTATGTTATTAGTAGGTGTTTCGCTATGAAAATGTGATTGATTCTGCGCCACTGGTTGCTCGGCTTTCATGGGTTTCTCGAGCTTCTCGGGGACCACCTTTAGAGAGTCATTCTTCCCACTATCATTACCTGCCAATCTGAGGTTACAGAACAAAAAAACAGAGTTAGATTTCTTCTAGGTTTAATTGCAAAAAAAATCACCACATTTTCCAAAATTGCAATTTAATCCCGATTTCTCAAATTTAGCAAAATAAATCACCACTTTTGTACAAACTTGCAATTTAATACCAACTTTTAAAAATCATGACTTTAACTCATTATTGCAATTCGAAACATAATTGTATTCTCCAACAATTCGAGTTCACTTGTCAGGCAAAATAGTGTGTTAAAGCCGAATTGTAATAATATGTTAATGCCCTAATTCTTATGTAAATGTTGGAGTTGTGATCTCTAAAATAATTAAATGTAGTTTGAATTGCAATAATTTGTTAAAATCATGATTTTTTTTGCTAATTTTTAAAAGTCGGAATTAAATTGCAAGTTTATAAAACCACGGTGATTTTTTTTTTTTACTAAAATAAAAAAATTGGGATTCAATTGTAATTTTAGAAAAAGTGTTAGAATTTTAATTTGAATTTTAATTAAGCCTTTCTTCTATCAATATGAGTTGAGTTGTAGATTTGTAGTGGATGTAGAGATGAAAGAAAAACTGACACTGGAAAAGCGAAAGAGCTGCCACTGTGTGCACTAGCATCGGAGAGACGAGATGGATAGTTTGATGAGGCATGACTATTCTCAGGAAGTGGAGGTTTTCTAGCAGCAGGAACATCTTGTTTATTCCCATATTGATTCGCGAACTTTGGGCTCACATCCTCGTATTTCTTAGGGAATTCGCCTGATTCTTCCAAAACCGGAGGAAGGGTACCAAACTCATTGGTTTTGCCTTGATCTGAAACATGATGATAGTTTGGTTTGTTCCATTCTTCGAGCCTGGGAAGTTCCCCGGGCCCCACGAAGGGGTTCGTTTGGGGCCCGTTCCAATCATCCAGTTTGGGAAGTTCGCCTGACTTCCCAAACAGGATTGCATAGTCTCTAGAGAAGCTATTGTTGCCCATATGAATGCTAAACAATGATTCGTTCGAGGTTGCACTCCAATCTGCGGGTCCCGTTTTACTCGAGAAAATGGAAGCTGGAATACGATTTGGATCGTATCCAGAAGTTTGTGCCATCGTTTGGATCGGAGGAGATTTCATTTCTATTGGCTCAGACGTCGTGGTATCTTCACAAGGCGACGGATTTATTGTAAAGTCTTCATCCGATTGATTCGGATTTGAAGGAGTTTTTTCTCGTGTTTCATCTTCGTGTTTGAGTTCTTCTAATGGAGGATTTGAAGGAGTAGAGGCTTCTGGATTTCTTTCTGTTGTAAACAGTGTTTCATCTTTAAGTTGAGGATTTGAAGGAGAAGAAGCTTCACGGGTTTTTTCTATTTCAAATGATGTCTCCTCTTTAAGTTGGAGGAAAGGATTTGAAGGAGATGAAACTAGTTGTCGAGTTTTTTCTTTCGTAAATGGTGTTTCATCTTCTTGTATAAGTTGATGAGATGTTGTTTGGACATGCTCATCGCTTGCTTTCACCTGTTCTGCCTCCATTGATCATGTGCTTCTTCTTCAACTTCTCAAGGGTATTGTGATATTCTAAGATATCAGAAAACTGTCAACACCAATCCAATATATTAATAACCTAATAACAACATAATCTAACAATAAAACTCCATTGAAATATTTATTACAAGAAAAGGCAAATTAAATTTGCTTGAAATTAAACATGCGTTTACAACAAATTTGCAGCAAGAAATTGCACATAGAAGATATGCAGATATAACAAGAAGATTAACCCTTCCATAGAAAATTGCATATCAACTAATCATAAGGAAATTATGGTTCTTGATAATCCAAAAAATCACCAAATTTTTGATGGACTCATTCATAAAATTTATTGTTCCATTAAAAACTCTTGAAACCCATATGCAACATTCGAAATTACGAAACATACCTAAATCAAGAGTCTGCAAGAGCAAATAATCTTGTTCCAAAATATAATGTTTTTCTTTTTTCCCTTTTGTCTATGAACCTAATTTGGGGGTCATAAAAGCAAAAGCCTTGGAGAAAAACCACATAGAAAATGTATATTGAGAAATCTTGAAATTTCTCCAATGATTAAGGGAAAATTTTGATGAAAATTTAGGGCAAGAAAATTTGGTTTTAGGGTTTAATTTTTTTGTTGGAAGAAAATTAATTTTTGTCCAAAGGAGGGCCAAGCGTCCTCTTCGGACAAGCTAATGAGCTTAAATTATAGCCAACAGCATGCAAAAAATATGAATGTAATAAAAACAGTTGCATATATACAATATGTAATCGCGCGGGAAAGTTGGTTGTTGTCTTTCTATGTTTCATGGGAATTATATTCGTTCATTTTGTTTTTTCAAGTTAATTTATTAACGTTTTTATTTGGTAATTTGTGGTTTACATTTAATTTGCTCACATGCTAATGGAACACATAGTCAAACTAATTAATACTCCCTCCATTCCTAATTAAGTGTTACAGCTCTACACAGATTAAAAATAATTTTATTTTCTTAATATACCCCTCATTAATTAAGCTTTTCTTTGACCATAATTATTATTGGTGCATATCTCTATTGAAAACATGAGTATTATACAATGTATTTAATTTAGACATTAATTAATCATAGGGGTATATATGGAAATAATGCACAAAATGTCAATTAAATAGAAAAAAAATTAAAGTTTCAAAACGTCACTTAAAAAGGAATGGAGGGAGTATATTACTTGTGGTAAAATTAGGTCTATTTAATTCCCAGATGAAAGTTTAATTATGCACTTATGAAAACTTTCTATTCTAATCACTTTCGTAAGTTATCAGAATAGAAAGTTTTCCGCATAATTAAAATTTAAATTGGAAGTAAGATTTAATTTTGAGTAAGTCTCTCGTGAGACTGTCTCATTAATTTTTATTGCATTGCGTGAGTTAAAAGGAGTGGGTGTATTTAGTCCCACTCTTATACTATTATTTAGTTTTAAATACTTTTATATATTGAGTGTATATGTTGATACTATTTTTAATCAATTGTATCTTTAACAGTTCGATTAAGTACTAAATAGAAAATAGACAATTAATTATTCAATTTATAAAATACCATTATCTTTAATATAATTTAATAGAATTATCAAATAATATAATATCTAGATAAAATTTTATTGAACCACTTACAACATATATGTAATATATTCTTTACTAGTCATATTGGCGTAAAAAGGTCAATAATCACTACAAGAAATATGCACAACAACAACACATGAATTACAACACTTTTATGCATTTTCTATTTATTATATTTATAACACTTTTGCAAAAAAATGTTGTCATTGTGTGAAAAAAGCGCACAACGACAACACCTTTTAAGTACCGTTGTCTTTGAACGGATTTTTTCGCACAATGACAACGGTTGGGACAACGGAATTTTCGTACCGTTGTCGTTGAGCGTATTTTTTCGCACAACAACAACGACGAAAATAGCCATTGTAAAGAACCATTGTCGTTGTGCAAAACGACAATGGTTGTGACAACGGATTTGTTATACTGTTGTGGTTGTGCGTTTTTTTTTCACTTAACGACAACGATAGTGCAACCGTTGTCGTTGAGCGCACTTGGGACAACTGTTTGTTTTATATTGTTGTCGATGTTTAATCCATTTATTACATATATATATATATTAATTATACATGCATACTTTCATGCAAAATCCATTCAAAATATTAAATATTTAAATATTGTGTAACTTTTTAATTTTAGATCCCTTTAAATAAATTATATCAAAATTAATCCTCATTTCACTATACCTTTAATTTTACATGGATATTAGATTTGTAAAATTAAATGTCAAATTTTTAATACAACATTGGGTAAGTTGGAGTTATTTTTTATTTTTTAACATATTGGTGTTTAATTTGATATTATATTCTACATTTGATTGTTTAAGTAAAAATGCTAAAATTTGAAATTCTACTTTTTAGATATATTTTAGAAAAAAATATTTAATAAAATTACAAATAGAATTTTTTTTCAATCCTTATGATATTTTTAAATGCACCATATATATATATATATTCTTACTGCATAAATAGATTTTGAAATTTTGAAAAGTTGATATGTTTACTTATTTTCTACATTAAATCTCTCTCTCTCTCTCTCTATATATGTATATATGTATTATAAAAACAAAACATTATAAATACCTTAATTCATGCAACGCACGGGAGAAATACTAGTTAATTTAAAACACAATTCGTAAATTATGAATTATTTTATAAAATAGAAGGAAAAATAAAATGAATTTGGTTATAAAATAATACAAAAATTAAAAATTGTTTTAGACAATTATTTTGAAAAATAAAAAAAGATATAAAAAACATTTAAGTAAATACAAAAAAATCACATTAAACGGGAATTGAACACTGAACCCCCACCAACATCAAACCATTGGGCCAAACATACAATTATTATCACTTTCAAAATGTTAAATTTAATACTAAATCAAGTACTCTTCCTCAATTAATTAAACCATGCCTTAGTCAATTGGAGTTCTTCCCCTTCTCTTCAAAAATTTGGACTTGGGGTTTACCAAAAACCGGCGCCACAACCTTCTCTACCAAGCACTTAGGGTTTCTTCATCTCCTCCTCCGTCCGCCGCCGTCACCCCCATCTACCTTGCCGACTCTCCTCTCCGTCGATGCCGTCGCCTCCCAGCCCGTCGCCACTGCTCGTCGGCGCTTGTTGTTGGTAATCATAGTTGTTGTTAGGATTTTCTAAGGCGGCGCTAGGGTTTTCAAGGTGGCAATTGAGGCCCGATCTTTATGTGTTTTTGTGTGCGTGTATTTTGATGTCTGAATTTCTGTTTCTCAATGAGCAGAGCAGAATTAACCAAATGCAAATTCCTCTGATGAAGGGTAACAGCAAAGTTTCTTCTTCTTCTCAGGATGCCTCCACATGCTCCCACACGTATGCAATCGTACTTAATTTTTGCAATTTAATTTTTTCGAATTATTTTTTGGATTATTAATTCTACCCCACTATATATACATATCCTAACTCCTCTTTGAGGGTTCCTAAGGCCGCTCTCATGACAAGTGATTCTCTGATTTCCAAGGATCACAATTTATGTGCTGCTTTGGGGAAATACCCTTCACTCTTTCCTACTCAGGTATCTCTCTCTCACACACACACATTTGGGGGTTTTTTTTTTTGGTAGGTATTATTAAGTGTTTACTCATGTGATTGTTACTGCAAGGGCTTAATAGTTGTTGTTTGATGGGTGAAACGAAATAATTGTCAATTTTGAGTTTTTTTGGACATGCAGTTGCTATGTTTTGGAATATTGTGGCATTTGAGTTCAGAATGAAAAGGGCTACAAATTTACTTGAAAGCAAAAACGCTGAAAGCTTAATTTATTTGGGATTCTGTTTTGTTTGCTTTGAAGTGAAAAGGAAAACATGTAGCTGCAGATTATGCAATTGACAGAGATATTATTCTGTTTCTTGATTTATTGAATGAGGTTACAAGTGAGAATGCTTCACTTATTGATTATTTCAGAGAAAGATGACTAATAAGATGCTTTTAACAATACCAATTTCGATTCAAATCAGAATACATTTCAAAGATAATATCACAAGTTCATAGAAATTGTCTCACTTGTCTACAAATAATCAAATTTATTTTGAATATATATCTATATATATAATATTAATCAAATATAACTTTTGAAAAATAAATAGAAAAGAGATTAAGTAATTAACCTGGTTTAAGTGAAATTGGGATTTTGACTTTTTTAGTCCAAACAGTTTGAACCAGCCGATGTTCCCAATTTGGCATTTCAATTTCAACAGATTATTTATCAACTTCCAACTCTAATTCTTATTCTATTTTGCTATAGTTGCCCCTGAAAAGTATTTGAATTTCAGTCTAGACCACCCGCCACAGCCGTCGCCGCTGTGTCGCAAGGGCTACTCTTCTTCTTCAACCAATTTGGTGCTTTTCTAGGTTTTTCTGATTTCGATCTTAATTCTTTGCTTGATTCCTATGGTTTTGCTTTTTGCGGATTGCCCTCCCACATTTTATTTCTGCCACCTTCTCTAAGTGATGAAGACGTTGGGACACTCCCCAAATTGCAGTGCAGAAGACTTTGATATTAAGGTTGACCTCTAATTTTGATTTCAAAGGTGAGTCGCTCTTCTCTTATTTCTTCAATTTTAGTCGTGATTTTTGATTTCATAGGTGAGCCCTAAAACCCTTATCTCTATCTAATTTGCCGTTGTAGAGTCTGAATGTGTGATTACCCTTTTTAATATGAGATTAAATTGTGTGGAGTTCAGTTGAGTTGGCCTCTTTTTGTGTGATTTATTTTGACTATTAAGATTCATATCTTCTTGATTTGGCATCCAAAGTTGAATACTTTCTCACAGAAAGGGTTCTTATGTTTGAATAGCAGAATGGGAGGGAGAGTGGAGCGGATTTGCCAAGTGTGTGGCAGCAATGTGGGGTTTACGAGGTCTGATGATGGCTTCTTCTACTGTGGTTACTGTAACTCGCAAGCGGATGATATCTTCGATACTGGAATTGATGAGGAGCAGTATTTCAACCTTTACTCTGCGAGTTGCACCCGAGTCCGTCCTTCCAATGCTATCCGTGCAGAACCTATCTCTCAGGTAAAACTTACCGCATCTCAGTTTTTGGACCATCGTGATACTTCACACCACCCTAAAATGGAAGATACTATGGATGATGATGGACTTGGGCCTACGGGGCCAAGTGACTTTGGTTCTTCCGAGAACTTTTTAACCTATGAAGACTATTATTCTGAGATTAGGTCAAGATACGTGACGGGGCTCCAAATTATGATCCAATTGCAATCACAGGCATTGGTTGAGAATTTTAACGTGAGTCCTTTAATTATTGGGCTTGTTGGGCCTTTATGGTTAAGGTTGTTGTCTTCCACTAGGATTCTGGCTGATGAGTGGGCTGATCTGGCTGTAAATGATTCTGAGGCTCAGGCACAAGGTGCAGTTCCCATGCTTTTCTTTGTGAAATACAAATGGATATGTTTTCATATGGTATTGCATTGGTTGAATTAGATGTAATCCATTTTATCATGCATAGGGCACTGGTAATAGCTTATGGCCCATATTACTCTGCTCATAATTGCTTTTTCAAGTGAAAATCTGTTTTATGTATTTGATCTTTTCTGTATTGAAATTATTGAACATTTATGTTTGCATTTTTATTGACTATTCTTTTCTTAAAGAAAATAAAAAGTTAATTGGATTTTGATGTGGAATGATACATTGATAAATTTTGAAGCTGAAGGGTATGCGGTATCCATCAAATTTTTTTTTTTATAAAGCAGTAGAATCTAGTCTGATAGAATACAGACATGGCACAATGTGAATGTTCATATAATATTTGTCTCATTGCTTTTTCTGTATCTTGAATTTAAATTATATACCAACTTATCATTCTCCCATCTTATATTTCAGGGGAAGCAGAAGAATTTCAGCCCAGTGCTAAATCTCACACAGATCCTCTTAATATTCATGGGAAGCGTGTGGTATATGTATGGTATAGATCTCTCAGAAGCACATTACCAATTTCCTGTTCTTTGGCTGTCTCCTTCCTTGTTTGTCATTTGGCTAGGGAGCCAATTCTGCCATCTGACATGATGAGGTGGACCCTTGAAGGTAAGCTTCCATATTTTGCTGCTTTTGGTAAGATAGAGAAGCAACTTGGATCTCATTCCAAGGCATGCCCAATCAGTGTCAGTCGCATGTTCAGACCTATCCAAGCCATTTCATCACAGAAGTTGGAATCAATGGCAGCTGATATTGCTCAGAAAATTGGTCTGGAGTTGCCTCCAGTGAACGTGTATGCTATTGCTTCTCGTTATTTTAGGGAGTTATCTCTTCCTCTTGGGGAATTACTTCCTTTGGCATGCCACATATCTGAATGGTCTATGCCTTCTGAATTATATCTATCATCTAACGAGTCTAGAATTCCTACACGAGTATGTGTCATGTCAATACTGATTGTGGCTATAAGGATTCTTTTTGACATAAATGGTTATGGAATGTGGGAATCCAGTTTATCTAAAAATGGAGATACTGAATCAAAGAGACATTTCAATACAACAAAGAATGCCGATGAAGACTCATCATCTTCCCATAAATCAGAGCCTTCTGGTACTAAGTCAGATGTTCTGGATTCTAGATTGAGTGTTGTGGAGCTTTTACAGACTCTTGAAGCAAAATATGATGAACTTGATGATGTACACGGTAATATTTATAATGATCTAGAGTCTGACTTTGAATTAAAATGCAATTTTGATGTTCAGTTTTTTGGTGTAGTAGACTATTTAACTTAACTAAGCTACCTTACTGGCCTCCTTTGGCAGCATATTCTTGCGACTTGCCTTCATACCTCCAGTATTGCAAGGATGTAGTTTTTTCTGGATTACGCCCATCATATGAGGATATTGAAGAAGAAAAGTTACTGGAGGAGTTCTGGGAGTTTTATCAGAACAAGGTAATTAGTCAAGTTTTTTTGTGTGCCTCCCTTTCCCCCAACCAACACATAGAGATAGACTTAAATAAAGGAAGAGACAACAAAGCATACTCATCTGGCCCCCCATTGTGTATACATGCATTATGCTTTACATGCTGTTATACATGGTTACTCTTAATGTGGGTGATCTATGAATTACAAAAAGGGAGGGTAACAAAGGCATTCTTCACTGTGCTTGTCAATGTGCTACCTTTTTTCAAACTTATATTCCAACTGAAAACATCTATTTCCTCGTAGAAACTTGCTTTTTTCTTGTATATTTTATTTGCCATGTTAGTTCGTTTTCAAGTTTACAAGTTCTGAGAGAAACAAAATATTTGCAACACCCATCCCTCCTGAGACAATCAACCAGGAGGATGGCTGCTGTGACTATAAATTGTAAGTGTATTTTTGGAGCTTCACACTTATTTGTGGCTCTACCTCATGGTTATAATAAATCATAGTAGTTATGTATATTACTCACAAATGAATCCTACTCCTATTTATTGTGGAGAGTAGTCTGGTAAATTAGTAGCTTTTTGCTCAGCTGAATTGTCGTGAGATTCAATATGTTGAAGCGGAATCAAGATATTATTATGTGTTTGAAAGTTTTTGATAGCTTGATATTGTTTCTTTTTCTTTAGTATTCATGCTTAGATTAATAATTAAGGTTATTTTGCAGCTGAAAAAACTTGAGCGAAAAAAATGAAATGACTTTTTAGCCAATTCGAAAATCAGAAATTGGTGAACAACAGAAGAAAAATAGGGAATTCGATCATGAATCCAAGATAAAAGATCACACATTCACATTTATATATACATTTAGGACTTTGATGTCATTGTGTCTATTTAAGGAGCAAAGTGTCCCTCAATATTTTGTATGAATGCTTCTATCTGCTTATATATGGTACATTCAACTTTACGAAGATCCCTTTGTACATCGGAAGCTTGTATTATTGGGACTTCGTTCTGGTGCTCAAAAATAATATTCGAAAGCTTATGTATATTCTCGATACTTGATCAGTCCAGTTAAAAGAATAGAATGGAAGAAGGAACTTCAGTTAGTAGGAATATGAAAACTTGCTCACTTAGATTTGCATTTCCTCCTAAACATTAGTAATATAAGTTTATTGGAAAATTTTAAAGAGCTCTAGCATAATACAGATGAACACAACATTATTCTCGGGAGATGATGTTCAGTTGATTTCCAACACAATGAGGCAAGCATTTGCGTTCATGGAATTTTTCTGTAGCTGCTGTTGACAATGAAGTCTCACATGGTTGCCTAATCTATATTTATGATCAAGGGCAATGAAACTTTCAGATTGTGTGAATTTTTCAGTATAAATAGGTAGAATTAACAAGCTGTGAAATGTGATTTCTTGGGACTTCTTCATTGTTCCCCTGTTTTATTTGAACTTCTCAAGATTTTGAATCTTTGATATTTTCTATCGGGTCATTACTACTCTAGTTAATTATGCAAAGCTGGTCAATAAATTCACCCCAAGAGATAAATATATTTGAAATTTGGAACCTAAAAACAGAATGATCTTAAAAGAACAAGGTACTCCTTGCTACTCTGTGATCACCAAGAAAAGTTAAATTATGAAATGTATTGTTTGAACTTAATGTGTTTTCTACCTTGGGCTATCTGAGTTCAACTGAATGATTAGTTAATTCAAACAAGCTTTTTATTGCCTAAGTAACATACCAGATTTAGTAATTCAGTGTCTAAAGAACTTTAAGTTTTAGGTGCTATAAGATCTTCCCATGTGAACACAATATGTGATACTATGTGAAACAGATGCTTTGAAGCCTTTGTAACGGTTGCAAGAGAGCATATATATGGCCTCAAAATCTTTTACAAGAATGACGTTTGCAAAACAAGAGAAATAACAAAAGACAATTACTACCCATCTTTGTGATGTTCACATTCTTCTATATTGTGTTATGACTGCTTTCCCCCAGAGCTCTAGATAATCGATATATCTAGATCGTAATTTTTAAATTAACTTGATAATTGTGCTTTTAGTTTACTTCTTTCAAGGTGATTCATGAGCTTTACAAAATTACAAACATGTGGCAATTAATCCTGTTTGATAATTCTACATTATAAATACATTGGATATCTGCAACTTTTACATCTTTTGGTTTCAGGACGCTGGAAAATCAGATAGAAACAAGAAACCTAGAGACGTGGCTGAAAGTAGAAAGGAGGGAGTTAGAAAAAATCGAAGTGATCAAAGTACTTACAACACATCTCAAAAAAGTGATGATTGTTCAAACTGTAGCCTGGATCAGGATGGATCCTCTCATTTCGATCGAGATTCAGCAGATCAAACTTCAGAAGAATCTCCCAAAGAGAAAGCGATAAAACAACTGAAGTTGGATATGGAAGAAAAACAATTTTGCTATATTCCACCGAGGGTTAGGGTGAAGAGGAAAGACTATCTACATTACGCTAGGAGAAGGAAAGATGTGTTGATCTATGCTGTGCATGCTGATTATTATATTTTACTTCGATCTTGTGCTAAGGTTGCTCAAGTCGAAACTAGGGTCATGCATATTGCAGTTTTGAGTTTAGAGAGGAAATTGCAGTGGCTGGAGAAAAGGATTGAATCTTCATTGCATTTCAAGCCAAATCTTGAGGGCTTTTGTGAATTCTGCAAGGATGATCTTGTGCAAAATGATGTGGATAATTCTACTATTTAAATATTTTAAATCGTATATTATGGATGTCTCTCTTACCAGTTAAACCCTCGATTCGAAAGCAGAAGAAATTCGGGTTTATGATCTGGGTATAGATCCAGTTATTTTTGGATGATTTGGAGTTATTCAAGAAAAAGTTGTCCACTTACAATTTTGGCTGATTTAGGGTTCAAAAAAAGCTGTCCATTTACAATCCTGAAACAGGTTCTTGTTTTCTGGGTATATAGACCAGTTATTTTTGAATGATCTGGATTTATTTGAGAAATTTCATCTTTCAGGATCCGAATAGATAGTTTTTATTCTTGAAGAATTTGATGTATTTTCAACAAAAATTTAGGTACCTTATCATGTCATTTAATCACAAGAAGCAAGAACAGTTTCAATCTTAAATATTTCATCAACTTTATTTCATATCTGCTATCATGTCGAATGATTACTATACAAGGGGATGAAAGGACAACATGCTAATTGCAAAAAAAAACAAATGGCCTAATTTCATATCTGGACAAGGGACATGCAAGAACATGGGCAATTAATTTTCACAGTAGAACTGACTTTGTATCAATAATGGCCCTGAGCTCTTCGATGCCCTGAGGATGCAATAAGCACAGCCACTGCGATGATGAACATAAGCAACATGCTTACAAGTAAAATGTACGTTTTTTGAGACGATCTCCAATACTCTCCGAAGATCAATATGCCCCAAAATGTGCTCACCAGTGGCAAAGCCTGATCGACAAGTTCTCTCAGATTGTCGAACAATATATAGCACAAAACTATTTAAGGTTGCATTTGGATTGAGGATTTGAAATGAATAGACTTCTAATAGTATCAAACCATTTCAAAATGTTCAATCCAAACTCATTTTAAATGATTCATTTGCAAGAAAAAAACATGTGGACTAACCTGAACACAATCAGCCGCTGCATAACCAGCAGCTTGGCCTCCCATGAACTGGAGTCCATTGCCAAGTCCACAACATAAACCGGCCAAAAATGCCCAATTTCTTCCGTTCCAATCTTTAAGGTACGATGTTATGGATGACCTTGGCGAGTTGAGAATGGGCCGGTACAAAAAAATAACATTTAGGACCATTGCAACGAAGAAAAAGGAGAGAGAGAAGTAGAAGAATGCAGTGTAGACGACTAGGTTTGGAACGCCCGGTTTCATGATATGCCATTGGTTGTTAGTAGCCAAGTTAAAAGCCGGTGAGAAGAGAGAGTAGCATACACCTCCAAAGAAAGCTATGCCCAAACCTAACCAAATACTCTTCCCAAAAACCTGTTTAACATTATTCTTGTATTAGCAAGGTAAGACTAATTTTATGGAAATATCGGTGGAAATATTGATTTTGGTAAAAAATTGAAATAAGTGACCGAAATTATATTGAAATTTTGAAAATTTAATGAGGTATAGCGAATATTATAACAAATATTTTTGTTATAATTAACTTAAAATACTAACAAATTGACATGTTCATGATAAACATAAAGATAAATGACGTAAACCGCTTGTTACAATTATAATATTATTTGTATACAAAATACATTTTTTTTCCTTACCGATATATCATCAATATTTCTCTCATATTTCGCATGATTTTCCAACAATTTGTACTATGAAATCACTTATATCGATACCGACATTTACCTATATTTTACTGAAATGCCGACGAAATTTCTTGACGTCTCGTTTCGATATCGGAACTTCAAAAATTCCAAAATCTCACGAAATTTCAATCCTTGCGTATTAGTAAGAAACATATGACATAGTAGTTACAAGCAAGGAGCATTAACCTTAATTGCTCTGTTGTTCTCGAGCTCAATGAGGTGCTCGACTGATCCAAGCTTCGGCTTATCCTCTTCGCAACCTCCTTGTTCGACATCCTTTACGCCATCTATTTCAGACAAGTTTTAGTAAACTCAAAACACATTGTTAACTTGTTTTAGCAAGAGAGAAAGAGGGAGGATAATCACTATATAACATACCTTTGCATGAATCTGCATCATTAGGAATCACCACTTCCCTGCTGTCATAACAAACCGATCTGTTGAGAAACAACTGCCTAGTGTCGAATTTCATTGGCAAAAACATCATGTTATAACAACACAAACTCAAGCAACAACAAAAGTAGTATGATCATACCTTTCATCGTCTTTCAAGCAACTATCAGACAAGCCCTGAAGCTTTGCAGCATTATCAGCTGCATTCGATGAATGAACAATGGACCCCAGGCAAACTGCAATGAGGAAGCATCCAACTCCAGGGAACAGTATCTCGGCCCTGTTGATCCGATCGTCCAGGAAATAGTTCAAGGTCGTCCCTGTCATGATCCGATGCAATGACATTTTTACCATTACTTCACTTATAATATAAAGTTAGCATAGAAATGTGGAGGTTTAGGACAAGATGGAATTACCTAAAACAACAGCAATGCTGGAAGTGATGACCTCGGTGAGTGAAAGGCCGACGAAGGCCCAAGCATATTGCGTCGATAAGTTTCCTAGGCTGAGAAACACTCCTCCGACCATGGCAATCAAAACGCAGGGCCAGTTGTCCTGCATTTCTAATCATAATCACTGGAAAAACAAAACACATAGTTCAAACAATGTGTATTCGACAAACTAAGAAATTTTTTGGCCAATTTAAATAAGTATAGCCAATTTAACTAGCCGTTTTCAGTTTCACAATTTGAATTAGTTGAATATTTGTGGTAAATGTCACTCCTACGACATTTTAGTTACACTTTATTTCCATGATAACCAATTTTGACCAAGTTCCTGATTTAGCAACAATTGCACATAATTTTCGAAACCGTAGCTTATTGACAATTTTTAAAGCTTCATCCAATACTATCTTTAAATGCAAAAAATTGCTTTTTTTTTTTTTTTTTTTTTTTGTCATTAGGCCTACAGCCTACTTAAACAATCAATAACCGTTTTTGCATTAAAATTAGTTGTGTCATTTTTCCATGTCAACATTTCTTTATCTACAAATTACAGTTTCATTACTCAAACCTAGATATGATTAGTTTAATGAGTCATTTGCAATTTCATTACTCAAACTACTTGATACATAAACTCGTGAAATCCTTAAATCATGGGATACATGAAAAGCATGATCAAAGAAAGAAGCAATAAAGTAAGTACCTGAGAAAGTTGGTGGAGAAAATTGGGCATATTAATCTTGCTATCACCAATCTGACCAACAGTCAAAGCAATAAGAACAGCAGTTAAGAAATTAACAAGTGAATAATCAAGATAAGTACGCTATGGCAGCCTCCCACGCCTCTCCAACAGAGCAAGAATAGCTGGCCATGTTCCTAAAAACACTAGTGCCAGAAGCATACATGCTATTGCCCCTCCTTTACTCTCCACCACATACATCTATTTCTAAATCCCTGCAACAATCTAGAGAGAGAGAGATGTTAGGTTTCCATAGAAACGGGAAATGAAGAAGAAGGTGTCTATCTGCTTAATTAGGATATTATTTAAGTCAAAGATGACAACATTTGGATTCTTGTGGAGTTGTCATTATCAGATTCACGTGTCTTTGCGAATCGTTCTAATTCCGACACTTGTGTTGTTTTTCTTCATTTGTTCAATTGACTTTTATTCTCTTTTGCTATATATAGCTTAATGGAATTTATAAGAATATGTATGTAATGAAGTAAAATGGGTGGAACAGTGCTATATTCGTCTTTTTAGTCTTCAACATAAGAAAGGTGTGTAGGTAAAAGATTTCGTTTCTTGTGATGTTAAAGCAATGATTTTTGATCTCGTGTAAAAACTTTTAGTCTAGGCTTTGGGTTCAAGATGTAATAATTTTTTTATTTCAAATTTATTTCCAATTTTTTTACATATTCTTAGCAAGTACTATCAATCACTCAACATAATTATTAATTAAAAATTCATGGCCAGCAAGTTAGATCTTTGGACTATTTGAGTTGGGCCAACAAAAAAACTGAGCCCATCCCAACACTATATCCGAATTGTTTGGACCAATCTATTTAATCAGGCCCCGTATTTCTAGCTCAATTATTTATTTATTTGTAATTACTTTGAAAGTTTAAATTTAATATTTGCTTAAATTGCACTCCATGTATATGATGGTTTGAATCTAAAAGTTTATTAAACATATTTTTATTAATTGCATACCATTTTCTTTTTAAAACCTAGTAATTAATTAGTAATTCTAATATTAAAATTTTATGCAATAAAATAAAAACTGAATAATTTCAATAAATTAATTGGACTGTACGTAGATTTAACCAGTCCTACTTTCCTATTGATTGAACCACTCATTGGTAGTTAAACCAATAGGGTAATTATACACCTTGGTGTATTGATGCATTTACCTTTTTAACTACATACATTTTATTCTATTCTATACATAGTAAGTCTTAACATGTTTGGGTTTTTTGTGGAATATTTGCTTTGATTATTATCCAACATAAATTATTTAAGTTCAGAATGAACTCTTTCTTCTGCACCATAAACTCCTCTTTTAAGAGGGAATATTCACCCATTTATCGCTGACACATGTTAATGAACACGTTTAATAAGAAAATTTTACATAGTAAAAACTTAATTGATTTAATTTTCTTATCTAAAATTTATGAATGTAACGTACACATCATTAATACACTGATCAATGGTGAGTAAGTGATGATTTTCGATTCATCTTAATAATATGGATATTATTATTATAAACTCGAACCACACAAGTTGTGTCCTATTAGAAGAGGGTGTACTCTATAGTTTGGTCCCTCATTTATTCGGAAACTGAGGATTCAATGATAAATTATCGGACCACCCAAGTCGTCATGATATTCGTAGGTGTACTTTGTGAAGTATAAGCAGTACTCTGTAGAAATTATAGGTTGCTCATATAAGGTAATGAACATCTGGCTTGTATGATTTAAACTTTATAACGCAATATTTAAATTATAATATATAAATAAATGCAGATGTGAACCATGCCTAATTTGGTAGATTTTGGACCACTTAACATGGGCCATTTACTTAAAGTAGTGCTACTTTCAGCAAGTGTATTTGGCCCATTAGTTGTTATAGTAATTGGACCATCCAGTCATTTTATTAAAAAATATATATAATTCAATACTGTATATTTCATAATAATAATAATAATAATAATAATAATAATCCTAAGCAACCTTTGTAAATTGATTCGCAAAACAAACTAATTAAACAACATAATTCTATGGTCGTACTAAACAAGTGAATTTAATTAAATAATGTGTAAGCTAGTTATAAGTTCATAATAGACTACTGCAAATTGCAAACTTTTTAGTAAAACTTTTTTTTTTTTGAACCAATAAAACTAGTTTCTTAAAGGCTAACAACAAAGAGAGTTTGAAACCATGCATGTTCTTTAGGTAGACCATGCTATTCTTAATGCTGATAGGAGCCCTTACTGGATAGTGGGAGATCATGGCAGAATATTCTATAGATCAATCCAAGTGTTGACAAGTGTTCATTATTTTTGGGTCTCATTATTCCACACACATCTTTATTTGTAGGGTAAAAAACCTTCTTTTCCATCCAAATTATATGTCATTTGACATGTTTTTTTTTTTTTAATAAACACTGAAATGTTTCACTTTATCATACAACCTTTAAATTCGATACATTTTACAGTTATGAAAAATACTAATCATACACATATTTGAAATCAACAATAAAATTTGTCTAATGTCGTAAAATATATTAAATTTAAAATTCATACAGTAAAAAAAATCATTTCAAAATTTATATAAAAAATGTAAATTCACGTATAGAATGTTTGTAACCTTATTTGTATTCTATATGAAAAAAAAGTATATTTCTAAAAACAAAACAGAGCAGAAGAAGCATACGCTCATTTTTGCCAAAATAAATATATATATATACATATATATATATTTTATGTAGTTTATATTTTATACACTCACAATTATGTTTTAGAATTTAAAGTACATATAACTAACATTAACCCAACTTGAAATAATAAATAAAAACTACATATTAGCTCCACTTTAGGATTCAAGTTGTAGAATATCTATACCATTAATGCTTTTTTTAAGAACCTACTTTCCAATTTTGAATTGTATGATATATATATTTTTTGATGTTATATCTCCTATTCCAAATCAATCACTACATGACATGTGTATCATATGACATCACTAATTAACATGTGACATGTATTAAATATCATGAAATATGAGATGTAACATCAAATGTAATGAAAGATCCGAATCATTTTTCTTTTTTTAGTATTTTTTATAATTATGCATACCTTATTTGATATTTCTGGATCCACAACTACCAAAAAATAGAAAAAAAAAAAATATAAGCCTCTTTTTAATATGCTAATAGTAGATTTGAATTAATAAGGTATTAATAACACTTCACATTGTACATTATCAGTGTCACATTGGGTGGTCAAAACCTCCAATTTCAAGCTAACCTAACAGAATCTGGAATTCGAAATTCAAAACTGTATTAAGAGTTAAGACAATAGCGAGAGATTTTTCTGGAAAAAGAGTCAAGACAAAATATTGCTTCTCCCAATGCATATTTCTTCCAAACCTTCTTTCCTCGTTTGCAAGACGCAATAAATATCGGAAAATTACAAGTAAAAATCTCAACGATTGCAATAAATATCCACTATGTAATAATGTCGGAATTTCACGTCACATGGCTCAGAGAAGTAGTATGCAATTTCTCCTTTTCGTATTTAACAGAAAAATATATAAATTCATGAATATTTTCTGTTGCATACACGTTGCAGTTGAGAGGAATCACGGCAGCTGCGTTGGGCAAAAATGGCAGTAGCACTCGCATTGGGATTCCCCCCCTCCAAATGTGGCCCACAAAACTCGTCGCCTTTCAGAGTCTCCGGCGGCGGCGGTGGGTTCCCCTCTTTTTTGCCGGAGGAGGTTCACAAAATCAGAGATCCTTTTGCCAGAACTTTGGCTCAGAGGATTCAAAGACTCCCAGTGCAGGTAAAAATCTCTCTCTCTCTCTCTCTCTCACACACACACACATGTCTGTGTGTATATATTAGCTTAATTTGTGTGCTGATTCATGATTGCATGTTGCATATGAGTAGCAGAGAATTGCATGAGTGAATAGTGATCTTGATGTTTATTTGGTTGTATTTATAAATCTCTTTTTTTTTTTTTTGTGGGTAAAAATTAAATGATCCATAGTGTCTCTCTCTCTCTGACTCTCTGAGATTTTCTGCTTGTGGAAGGAAGAAACCCCCTTTCTGTTTTTCCCTTTTTCCAATATTGATTCATTCTGGGAATCTAAAGTTTGAAGGATCATTGGCTTTGAGTGAGTTTTTACACTGAATAGTTAGTATATATGCAAGAGGTTAAATTAGTAGTTTGAACTGTCCACACGAAAATCTGCTAAAGCTCTGCCATTTGGATCAACAATTTTGACTAATTTTGCTGTTTGAAATTAGTTGATACCATTTGCTATATTTAATGAGGATAATTGCAGGTTGGGTTTTCTGAGAGCTGCATAATGAGTAGCTGCGTGACGCCAAGAGTTCGTAGTGATGCCAATCCGGTGGTTCTTCTCCATTGCTTCGACAGGTTCATGACATGTAATCAAATGCTTGTGTAGAGTTTTAGTTTATACCCTTTGCAATTCTTCAATAATGCAATCTATTTTTACATTGCATAATCCTTAATACCCAAGATTTAGAACCACGTGATTTTCACAACAATGCAATTGATATGAAATCGTACCTTGATCCCCGTTTAAAAGTTATTTCTTTCTTTGATCAATGAATTTATGGAGTCCTTACTGAATCGTGATTGTCATTTTGACATGATAAATGACACATACTTGAAATATAACACGTGCGATGTAAAAATCTAACATTTTGTACTAGAATATTTTTCTTGTTGCTGATATTTGATAAACGTGCTGCATTATTCAGCTCTTGTTTAGAGTGGAGAAGTGCATATCCGTTGCTGGAGGATGCCGGTTTGGAGGCGTGGGCCATCGATATTCTTGGATGGGGTTTCTCTGATCTAGGTTGATTTTTCTAGCTTCAACTACACGATTTTTACCCTTGTTTATTCTACAATATGTGACGAATAATTTCTTCTGTTTCTGGTTCTTAATTTAAATAGAACGACGGCCACCCTGTAATGTAGCATCAAAGAGATACCACCTTTACCAGGTACTTTGCTATTATCTTTACAGAAAATATGATTCTCAAGGTCGAAGTATTCAAGTGTTTGCTAATTTTTTTATGTGGTAGCTTTGGAAGTCTCACATTAAGAGACCGATGACGTTAGTTGGACCAAGCCTTGGTGCTGCTGCTGCAATCGATTTTGCCGTCAATTTTCCTGAAGCCGTAAGAGTTTTTCCTACATATATTCTCACAAAATCTACGACTAGTTTGGAAATCCCTTTTTTTTTTCTTTTTGGTAAATATAATTTGTTAAATTTGTTTTCAACTTCATGACCATTGTCCATTGTAAGTGTATGAAGTAAGAATTTTAGGTTGTGTTTGGATGAAGAGATTTGAGGAAGAATTTGAAATTCATAGTACTAAATCCATTGGTGGTGTTTGGATAAATATGGATTAGAAATCCATGACTTTTTTTGAAGTAATTTTTGAGCAATATGTATGGATTTTGAATCCACTTTGATCTAAATGGATTTGAAATCCATTCATTTTAAAACCTGTATTTTACATCCCTCTATCCAAACACAACCTTAGGGAATTTTAGGTTGTAGCAACATTTCTTGTCACATCCTTAACAACCAACAACATCAACAACACATGAAAATAGACTAATTTAAACCTGATCATGGCAATTCTGGAATGCTTTGCAGGTCGATAAGCTGGTTTTGATCAACGCTAATGTTTATGCAAATGGCACCGGAGTTCTTACAAAATTACCAAAATCAGCTGCCTATGCGATGGTAACTATATGCACTGATTTCGAGCTATTGCTTCTGAATATTGTTTTGTCACATTTAACATATTCAAGCTGATCAGGCCTCTCTTCTGAAGAGCGTGCCAATACGATGGTACGCCAAAGTACTGGTTTTCAATGGCATATCTGTATCTAGTATATTAGACTATACAAATGTAAGTCTGCTATAATATATTTCCACTATTACTCGTTTCCTCGTGTCAGCTTAGTGAGTTCTAGTTTACGTCTAATGAAGCTTTTCGTATATTCAATCAGGTGGGCCGCCTTCACTGCCTCTTGCCATGGTGGGAAGACGCTACAGTGAATTTTATGCTCAGTGGAGGTTATAATGTCACAGGACAAATAAAACGGGTATCGGATATTCACTTGTACTTATTTTACCCATTTATATTGCATATCCTTTTCCATATACGTTCTTAAGAAATCTACATGTGAACTACGTAACAAGTTTTTATGACACAGGTTAAGCAAAAGACTCTGCTCATCTGCAGTGAACGCGATAATATAGTCAACAATAAGCTTGCTGAAGTGAGTTTCAATCACAAAATTTCTCAATACGTAGTTTGGTTTGCTATATTAGATTCTCAGTTTGTTCGTTAAAATGGAAATGCAGAAACTACGAGATGAACTGCCAAATGCGAGTATGCTAAAGGTTCCGGATTGTGGCCATATGCCTCACATTGAGAAACCATATGTTATTGCCAAGTTGATTGCTGATTTTGCTCGAGAAGCTACCTGCGATGGGAGGCCAGTTTCTTACATCGTCGACAATGTTCCTTGCAAAAAATGACAATGTGTAGAATGTATAAGAGGATTAGGACCTGCTTCTATGATCTAGTTTGACAAAAAATAAGGTTATGTTAAGACTTTTATGTCAATTTTACTTGATATGTACATAGATGCTTTGCTGCATATTCAAATGTTTTGTTTGATGACAGGGTTGTTTCTCTTTCATCTTTAAGCTCTGTTTGGATAGAATAATTTGGGGTTTTGTTGTAATTTTATAATATGTGTATGATTTATTTAAGCCATTTTAATTTCTTAGATTTTTTTTTTTTAGTGATTTTGGATGGATTTAAATAATTCTCCCTTTAATTTAAAACCCCTTTAATTGGGGATGAAAATTTTCAATACGACATGACAACACGATACAAACTTAACAAGAAGACAACAAATTAAAGTTGGTTTTTTGCTAGTTTGGGTTAGAAACGGGTTGAACCCATCTAAATGATAATGATAATGAGTTAGGTGCTGGTCAATTTTGTTAATCAAATTTTTTTTTTTAAATTTTATATAATATGTGTAAGGTCAGTTTTATAAATTAAACATTCAATGAATTAAGTAATAGTAATTGTTTGAGGACTTTTTTTTTTTATAGATTGTAATTTTGAGAACTTGTCTCTCCTATATCTTTATCCATTAATTGAAGGTGTTATTACATTTCGAAAATTTAAAAATAAATTTATATTTATAATTTGTGTCAAATGGGTCAAATGACCCAAAAAAGTTTTGCTTTGTGTTCATGTTAGTAATTTTGACGCGAAATGAAATGAATTTGAATTCATGTTACAACTGTTATTATTGTATTCCACTCGACTTGCCAAACCTGTAAACCCTACTCGATTACAACCCCTACCTATAATGCAAGCTTATACTTTTTTCTTCTGAATTTTATATATTTATAATTTATAACTCCATGGTAAAATCATTTTGATTAGGTCATCATATGTGGAAACACGATCACTTTTATAAAATTGCAGCTGCCACGGTTTTGTGGCAATATATTTGTTTTTTTTAAATTTTTATGAGAAGCCTAAAGTCGTTAGGACAAAACACGATTATTACTCTAAAACCCCAAACCTCCTTCAAAAGCAGTTCAGTTAAATCCTAGCTGCTCTTCCTCCGCCAAGTCCAGCCGTGCTCCCCCCCCCTCTCTCTCTCACACACACACACGCACAAAATGGATATTGATGGAGGAGTTGAAGCTGGGGAAGAGTCCTCTAGACAAGTGGAAGTGCGTTTCATAACAAAGCTGAAACCACCGTATAAAGTGCCCCAAGCTTCCATCTCCATACCGGCCAATCTCACTCGTTTCGGCCTTTCTGCTCTCGTCAACAATCTCCTCCAAGCAGGTTCTTTGCTTTGTCTCTATCGACCCTCTATTTATTTACTTAGTTTTATGATTTTTGTCTGAATTTGGAAAAATTAAGTTCTGATTTTTGTTGATGGAGGTTAATGAGAATGTTCAGAACCAAATTCCGTAATGCGATGTTGATTGGTTCGTATTTGATTATGATTAACGCATCAGGAAATGTGGATTGGCAATCGGAGCCTTTTGATTTTCTCATTGATGGGGAGCTGGTTCGTATGTCGCTTGAAGAGTTTCTTCTCGCCAAAGACATTTCCGCTGTAAGTTTTTTCCTCGATTAAGACTGCCAGACTGTTCTACATCGTGCTGAATGTTCTTTTACCATAATTTCGATGTTCAAGTTACAATGAGATATGGGCCATTAGGAATATTAGCCAGAGCTTACGACACATATTTGTGGGTTTAATTGACGGGTTTACTTCTTAATGAAACCTTTTGTTTTTTGATGTGAGATAACGTACTCCCGTCTCTCTCAGGTACATCCCTTGTTTTATTTTGTTATTATTTAAGTCTGTAATATATATATATATATATATATATATATATATATATATATATATATATATTTTGGGTCGAGGGAAATGAATTCTCCAATGAAATCAGTTTGATAAATATTATTTCTGAGGCCAGCATCCTATTTCGTTTATCTTTATGAAATGACTGTTACAGTTTTGCAAAAAACAAAATATGTGTGTGTACGTGTGTGTGTGCGCGTGTGTTTATGTTTTCTTTTACTGATCTATGATCTGTTACAGGAAAAAGTACTTGAAATTGAATACATTAAAGCTATAGCTCCAAGGAAAGAAGAAGAGCCTTCTTTGCATGATGACTGGGTTAGTGCAGTTGATGGTTCCAACGACGGGTATGTGTTTAAGCCATGCAAGGGTATTCCCCTAGCATGTTATAATTGCGATATCTGTTTTTTTGTTCACATGCAAATATTAGTAGTTACTTATCACCTTAATTGATATAATTTTTGGAACAATACAGTTGAGTAATGCATATCTGAAACAATTCTGTGCTTGTTTTATTTGATAGGTATATCTTGACAGGATGTTATGATGGTTTTGGAAGGTAACTTAATAAAATTGCCAAATCATACCTGATTCTATTTTTCCTCTTTGGTTTTCTCTAGTTTCACTGATTTGGTGTTTTTTTTTTTGGTTAATGGTTATTATAATATGGAAAACTGTTGGAGTGTGTACGCATGTATTAGATGGGCATTCTGGTCCAGTAACTTCTGTGTGTAGTTTGATGCCAAAAGGTACTAAGTGGATCCTTTCTCACTCGAGATGAGAGATTCTTGTTGGTTATATATATATATATATATATATATATATATATATATATATATATATATTTACATACCTTTTTTGTTTGACATTTTTTTGCTTTCATGGTGCATTGGTGCTGTACAGAGAATTCTTAGGTATTATTTTAGGTGTCTATTGAGTGCAATAGTGAAAATCATTTTGGAGGAGTAAAAGAAAGGCTTTTGAATTCTTAGGTATTATTTTAGATTTCAATTGCTTGTAAGGTTGTAATTGGGCTTTCCCTTTCGTTCACACTTTCTTACCAAAAGGTTATTACTCATTCCTCATTGATAAAGTCTGCAGAACTGCATGCGAGTTGCCCAATAAAATTTCATTGTGAAATATCCATGTGAAAGCTAAGCTTCTGGTGTCAAATAGAAGTTTTGTTAAGCTATTCAATCAGCTTACAGTTTAACTATCAGGATTTAATATGATACCTCTCATTCTTTTGACTTTGAAAATATCATACATCAGTAAGACTTAGAGTTTGGGAGACTGATTTCACCTGGGATGAATCAATTACTGCAGATGTATTCCCAGATTTTGAGTGCGTTCAAAAAAAATTAATATCTAGGGCTTGGTCATTTTTGTACCATTTATGTTTTTATGATTATTGAAAAGGCAGTTTCTCCACAGCTGAAGTTTTCAGTGATCAAATAGTAGCTACTGGTTCTAAAGACAGGACAATAAGGTTGTGGAAGGTGCGCAATTTCTTTGTTGATTTGGCTCTTTTTTCTTATGGTTTGTGACAACACATGTATTTGCTAATTATATCTCTTGCTGACAGTTTGGTGAAGAAGAGGGGTCAGTTGGTCAACCAAACAAGATTCAATCGTTTAAGATATTGAGGGGTCATACAGGTGCTGTTCAGAGTATAGCAGCGGCACCTTCGAGTGATAAGGTACCTCCCTTTTTGTTTCTTATATTTTTGTTCTCGACAATATTATGCTTTTAAATGTGTTTAAATCCTTTCTCATGGTCCTCTTATTTCTCATTAGGTGTGTTCTGGTTCTTGGGATTGCACTATCAACTTGTGGAACATAAGTGCTTCAGACATGGATGATGGTTCAGTTTCAGTGAAGAAGAGGAAAAAGGGTGGTCAAGAGGAGGAGCCTCAATCTGAGGTACACTATTATGACCTAGATTATAACAGAACTTAAAAACTTATCAACTTAATCAGTTTGAGGTGGCAAAATAAGTCCCAAGTTAGGTATGAACATATTTCCAAATTGTTTACCATCTTTTTCTGCTGAATCATTTGAAAGAAGTCAGATGAAATCAGGAATAATAATGAATGTGAACATCTGTGGCTCATATATTATGATGGGAGTATTTCTGTTATATTTGCAGATAAGGCAAATTAGATGGGCATTTTTGGTTGTTATGAACAGTATTTATCAGTCCTTAAGTTGACATATTAGTAAATATTTTCTAATAATAGCTTTTGAAGGTACAGGCAGGGTCTCTTTTCAGAAATTGAAAAGAATCTTGACCATGTTATATCTTTCATGCTGAATAGTTATCCCATGTCTCACTCTATGTGACATACTTGTCACTTTTTTCTGTACAGGGGGAGGCACACACAACACTAGTGGGGCACACACAGTGTGTATCTTTTGTTATCTGGCCAGATGATCGGACAATTTATTCAGCATCTTGGGATCATTCTATCAGAAGCTGGGATGTTGTGACAGGCAAAGTTTCGTTAAGCATGGTAAGTGAGATTTTACCACTTCTCCCTCCCCTTTGAACAATTAGCTTGACAATAAGGTTGGTAGTTTTCACAGCATGCCAGCTAATTGTTGAGATTATATTAAGGGCATATACTTTTTTTTTCCATCTTATTTGTCGATCGTAGCTATTGTTGATATTCGGCATCCACTGAACTGTTGAAGATGGGCAAGATTCGTCCTATGGTTTAACCCTAAATGTCATTTATGTGGAAAATCCCTGTTTGTTGAGTGTTTATTTGGCTATACATCTTATGGGTCATGTGGAGCTATGGTTTGTCCTTAAAACTAGTGGGCCTGTTACTCTTGCTAGTTTGAGTTCAGCTGTAGAAATGCGATTTGGATGTGTCATTTTTTAAATCCAGTGTTTGCTGTCAAATTCGAAGAATCTTTTAGAAATACACATTTTTTGTTTCTTTTAAATTATATGCATTGTACACATCTTGATGTAATGGTCATGACCATTCAATTATGTTGCCTCTAAATGAGATTCATTGTTGTTGTCAACTGACGAAAGCTGCTCTCTTCTCTCAGTCTTGTGGCAAGGTTATTAACTGCCTTGATATTGGCGGTGAGAGTTCTGCCCTTATTGCTGGTGGTGGTTCTGACCCAGTTCTTCGAATATGGGATCCTCGCAGGCCAGGAACTTTGTCTCCTGTCTTCCAACTCTCATCACATAATTCGTGGATATCTTCTTGCAAGTGGCACCGTAAATCATGGTTTCATGTAGTCTCTGCATCATATGATGGAAAAGTGATGCTATGGGACCTGAGAACTGCGGTATGTTGTTACATCACTTCTATATTATGCAAGCGTTTCAATCTTAGATTCTGAACATCTGTCTTCTGCAGTGGCCATTGGCTGTGATAGACTCACACAAAGACAAGGTACTTGTCCAAACTCAAGCTTGATTCTGAGTTTTCATTTGGATGTAATGGTTTATTAAAAATAATATTTTGTCAAATCTAGGTGTTGTGTGCTGATTGGTGGAAAGATGATAATGTGATCAGTGGTGGTGTTGACTCCAAGCTTTGCATTTCTTCTGGAATATCAGTGTTGTGATCAGGTATAGTTTTGCTCATATCGGGTGTGGACTGTATCTGATGTGATTGAAACTTCAAATTCTTATTGGGATGTGAGCATAGTCAGTTCATTAGTGTGAAGTGATTATATCATTTCTGTTTTGAATATTTAGGCCCATTTTACATACTTAAGAGAAATGTTATTATAGCTGCACCAATATTATGGCAACATGATGGATCGTGGGTTTCAACCAGAAGATTGAGTGCTCATGGAAAGTTTCATCTCAGCAATCCTCATGCCTGAATAATGAGGTGCAGTGTGAGGAATTGGCCCGAGTATCGACTTAGAATCTCAAGGTACATCAAAGCCATTGAATTCATATTATTTATCTCTTGACAAGTATTTTGTAAAATATTTGTTAGTAGTCTGAGGCAATGAATTATTAAAGCATTCGACTGCTTCTATTTGCCAAAAATATTTGTCCTATGTGAAATCAATGACATTTTGTGTAGGGATTAGCTCATAGATAACAAATTCTTGATATGAAATTACAGTTGGGACTTGGTCACAAACGTCTTTTATATATATATATATATATATATATATATATATATATATACGAGTTTTATATCATATGCATTGCACGTGGATATCAATTCAAATTAAAAATAATAATAATAATACAAGTACCTTGTATATAAACTTTTATATTAGAGTTCTAATTATAATAGAATTCTATAAGATTTTGAATTAGCTAAGATTCTAATATAAAATTATTTAAATATGAAAACTTGAATTACTATTATAACCTTAAATAATAATCTTTGATATGGATATATTCGGCAATTCATATTTTGTAAGAAATATCAACACTTTTATATAGGTAATATATATATATATATATATTACACTATATAAGTATGGATGTTTTGTCCATTTTTCATAATGCCAATTTTAACCCTCCTACATAATTAAATCAAATTAAATTAAATTAGAGTCCTAATTAATGAAAACTCTTTATTAAGGTTTTTTTATTTGATTATAAAAGGCAAGAGTCTTTTACATATCGAACACTTCTTGAAAAATTTACATGTTTTGATTATTTTGCTTTTATAATCTAGAACACTTTGAATCTTAGACTAAAATTAATCTTATATTAATACATATTTAAAGAGCTTTTCAATGATATATTATAAGCATATATAATTTTTTTTTTTAAATTTCATATTTTAATTAACGTATGTTATTATGAGAAATTATGTTATGTTTTTTTTTTTTTTTTCAAAATCTTATTTAATTTAATAGAGTCCATCCGAATCACAATTGTAAATAACATAATTAGACTAAAATTAGTCTTATATTAATAAATATTTAAAGAGCTTTTCAATAATATATTATAATCATATTCAAACTCTTCCAACTAGTTTTTTTTATACTTTTTTGATACTGAAAATGAAATTGAGAATAAAATGTGTCTTAATTCACATATATCGGAAGGAATTGTACAGAAGCTCACTGAAATACTGGAAGAGAATCTGTATGCCAAAATCTTTAGAAGACTAATAGATCATTCTTATCTAGATGATGTATAATTTTGTATCACAAAAGATGTGAGATTGGATTAACGAGTTTATAATGCTTCAACAACAGATCAAGTTGCAGCTGTTTGGATTGAGGGTGATAATGATAATGTTGGTGTCACGCCCCATTTTACGTTATTACAGGATATCAGAGTTTAAATAATCTTCGTTTGGGCATCCAGCAACTTCGTTTAAATCAAAAGATGAATCTAAACTTGCAAATAAGAGAATTCACCATCAAACATTCCTGTTCATAAAACGAAATCCGTAAACAGCGGAAGAAAAAACGTTTCACTTTGTTGATACACAACTACAACTGTACAGATTTGTAAACTAGACTTTCCAAAAGATTTCAAAATAACATCTCTTATACAAGCAAAACAATACCACATCTCTTTCACCCTCCTTTCGATCGGCAGCAACCTGTGAAATAAAATCACTTAAGGGGGTGAGTGCATAAAGACACTCAGTGGGATGGATTTGTGGATAAATAAAATGTAATAGAAATGTAAACATTCAAGACATTAAATACATAAATGTGGTTCTTTAGCCACTGCGGTATGGTTCTTTAGCCATGCGGTTCATTAACCGCTTTTGTGTGGTTCTTTAGCCACATTGATACGGTTCTTTTAGCCGCGTGGTTCATTAACCGCTTTTGTGCGGTTCTTTAGCCACTTCGATAAGGTTCTTTTAGCCGCGTGGTTCATTAGCCGCTTTTAAAATATATCAATAACAAAAGCACGTACATTTACTTCGCAAATAACACACTTTGGATTTCATCACGTAGTACACAGATAAATTGAAGGGTACGTCACATAACATATACTTTTCAGTTAAACACATGATTTTCACATCGAAAAACTTTGGAAATGTAATTGTGAAAGCACGTAAATTACCCCCACCTCGTTCGGTGGTAACCCCTGTGAAGCTCGATTCTCTAAATCCTAAGTTTGTTCCTTCACCATAATCAAGTGGTATCTTGGGAAAACTGCTACGTTGAAATTGATACCGATCATAGCATTAATACCGATCCTGAAATTGGTGACTAGCTTAAGCCCTATTTTCATTCTTTGTTTATATTGAATTTGTTTAATTTTTTATTTTATCTTCATTTATTATTGTTTAACTTTCTTCGATTATAATTGTAGATCAAACATTTTTTGGTTACTTTTAGTTGGTTGCGTTTCATTTTATATTCAATTCTTTTTTAAACTGTTGTATTTTTGAACAGCCGACACCATAACCTAAAATGGGGCGTGACACCAACATTATCATTATCACCCTCAATCCAAACAGTTGCAACTTGATCTGTTGTTGAAGCATTGTAAACTCGCTAATCCAATCTCACATTTTATGTGATACAAAATTATACATCATCTAGAGAAGAATGATCTATTAGTCTTCTAAAGATTTTGGCATACATATTTTCTTTCAGTGAGCTTCCGTACAATTCCTTCCGATACATATATTATTGTTAGTGCTCATTCAGCTATTATGACTATTTACAATATCCTCTTCTAATCCCAAAAGGTGAAACAGGATGACACCAAAACATTCATAAAGTTCACATACAAGGACATGTGCATGAAAAAGAGCAAGGTGCATATTTATGTATAATATTTCGTGAACATATATATTTTAAGATATAATTAATTTTTTCAAATTTAATTTTATTGGATTTTTAAATACACGCAATTGCAACAAATATTCCAGACATGCTGAAAGCTTCTACACTTACATCAAGATTTAATGCAGAGGAAATTATCTCGCAAGAACAAGAATGTATGTACTTCCTAAAAATATGTAAGCATATATGTCTATCTTTGCGTGTGTATGTGTAACTAATTCATCATTTAGGTTGTGGGTAAAAGACCATCTTGCAAATTGAAAACTTCAAATTTTAGATATGTAATTTTTTAAGAAGAGTTTGAAATGTAAATAACTCTTACCTTTTATAATCAAATAATAAAATAAAATAAATATTAAATTACGTTACTATCCTTAATAAAGAGTTTTCTTTAATTAGGATTCTAATTTAATTTAATTTTATTTAATTATGTAGGAGGGTTAAAATTGGTATTATGAAAAATATACGAAACATCCATACTTGCCATAATTTATTTCCTTTTTTTTTTCACTTATTAAATTAGGAATTATATTATTTACAGTTGTGAATTGGATGGACTCTATTAAATTAAATAAAATTTAAAAAAAAACATAAAAACATAATTTTTAATAATAACATACTTTAATAAAAATATTAAATTTATAATATAATTTTTTTTATATATACTTATAATATATCATTGAAAAACTCTTTAAATATATATTAATATAAGGCATACACATTTATTGGAATTGGTAATTGTTAGAAGAGTAAGTCTCTTGTGAGACCGTCTCACGGAATTTTAATGCATTGCGTGAGACGGGTCAACCCACCCAAACCTTACAATTCACATGTTGTTTTTGGGGTCAACCCACAACTCAATTACCCACCATCCAAACCCTACAATTCACATGCTGTTTGTGGGTGCTGGGGCTCCATTTCACGGAAACTATCCGTGAGACCGTCTCACATGAGTTTTTGTGTTGTTAGAATACCTTATTTATGATTGTTTAGCGAATGAAAACTAATGTTAATTCTTAAAAATATTGAGGATATATCGACAATATATCAAAAAAATTATATTGACGAATAGAGATATTGTTGGAATAAGTTTGTATCAAAGAAAACTCAATTATATACCCAAACCTTTTAAAATCGTCTAAAAATCTTGTCAAACAAGAATATAGTACACAGGTTTAAAAAAAAACCATAAACATTACACTTAATTAATTTAAAAATCCATAATAATTAAGATTTTCATTTTAAACTATTTTTGCATTATTTTTTTTAATTAATTATTTGAAAATCCATAATAATTACGATTTTCGTTTTAAACTATTTTTGCAATATTTTTTAGCTTTGATAAATTTATTTTGTTTTCTTTTCACTATATTATATTAAAAAAAACAAATAAGATTTTAATAATAACATTCTTTAATAAAAATATTAAATTTGAAGATATGGGACCGAAACATTGTGGTATTGATCATTTTGCTATTGCTGATGATCATTTTTTAATACTGATAAGTAACTTGGAGAAAGACATAACCCCTTCATCAATCAAGAGCTTCATTTACAAGCAAACTTCCATCCTGCCACTGGCACTTGTTTTTCCAAGACTTCTATGGGACCGTTTGCAAGAGGAGCTGTCATGGTGAACTGTCCAAAAAGGGCTCGGATTTAAGAATATATTTTTTAATAATAACATTCTTTAATAAAAATATTAAATTTATGGTATAATTTTTTTAAATGCTTATAATATATCTTTAAATACATATTAATATAAGACTAATTTTAGTCTAATATTCAAAATGTTCGATATTATAAAAGAAAAATAATCAAAAACATATAACTTGATGCTACAATATTTAGTGAATTTTGAGAGCATGGTCAGAACACTAAAATATCTACAAAGACAATAAATGGAGTTAAGTTTACTGATGCTGAACTTTTGCCATTGTTACATGAAGATACAGGTTCAGTTGATTTTTTAAATTAGTATAATTCACCAAAATATATTAATCTTACTATATAAATGTATGTTTACACATGTTTTATATTAGTTCTAAATTATTTCCAAATTTTTTTATTACCTTTTATTTTAACATATAGTCAAAGAAAAGTGGCGATGTCAATAGTCAAGACGAGTGAAATTGATACCGATCATAGCATTGATACCGATCCTGAAATTGGTGACTAGCTTAAGCCCTATTTTCATTCTTTGTTTATATTGAATTTGTTTAATTTTTTATTTTATCTTCATTTATTATTTGTTTAACTTTCTTCGATTATAATTGTAGATCAAACATGTTTTGGTTACTTTTAGTTGGTTTGACAAGACAAAATATTAGAATATCTTCATTTATATTAAGAGTAGCAATGATCATACTTTGTATTCAAACATATCTTATTCATTAAACAGAGAAACATGAGTTTTACTTAATAAGAATGTTCTCAAGCATTAACTAACACAACTAGCTATTAATTTTTTTTTTAATTTTTACTAATACTTTTGGATTTTCAAATAATTATTAATTAATATATTTTTATTAATTTTTATTGATACTTGTCTATTACTAATATTGGTTTAAGATTGTTTCACATAGTTTAATAAAATATTTAATAGGTATAATTATGTGTATGAAATAACATTTCTTGGAATTTAAAGACAACAAATAAATTGATACAAATTCTATTTTTATAATGTCAATTATTTAAAAATGGTGGAACTACTACTACTACCTAAATCTATAGAGGCTCATCCGGTTTGAAAAATCGGAACCGAATCGGAACTAAATCGGGGTCAACAGTTTGAAAAATCATTGACCCGATTTCGGTTCCAAACCGAAACCGCAAACAGTGGTTCGACGGTTCGGTTTCGATTCGGACATATTTTGAACTGTAAACCGACGGTTCCAAACCGGCAGTTCGAACCGGCTGTTAAACTACCGATTTATCTTTTTTTTTTAAAATTTATATTTTATATAAATAATATTATATATTTATATTATTTTACTCTTTAATTTTAAGTTGTATTGATTATTATTATTAATTTGTATTATAAGTTGTTAATTTTTTTAGGTTTACTGTTTGTATTTTGTTGTATTTAAATTGTAATTTCTAATTTTTGAAATTGTAACTTATAAGTTGTAATGTAGTATTGTTGTAACTTGTAAATGTAAGTTCTATTTTTTGATTTATATCAAATTATTTACTCAAAAAATGTTGTTAGTTTGTAATATATAAAATAATTGTAATATTTATATGCAAATTTAATTTTTAATTTTTTTTTAAAAATTAAAAAAAATAAAAAAATAGTTCAAACTGGCGTTTCGAATTGGAACTGGCGGTTTACAAACCAAAATCGCCACGGTTTGATTCCAATTTGGCCCTCCATGGTTTTCCGAACCGGCGGTTTCGAACAAAGATTGTCTTTTTTTTTATTTTTGAATTAGCTTTAGAAATTAATAAATCACAAAATAAAACGAGCAATGACATGCAACTTAACATATATAAATTCATTGATTGTTGATACGTAGTTAGAGTAAGAGTGATACAAGGTATCTTCAAGCAACAATGACAATGAAGTGACACGACATCAATATATGTCGGATGCTCAATAGAAAACTACTTAAAGTCCATTGAGAAGGTATAAAACATTCTTTACTTAAAATGATTTCAAAAATAAAAAACAACAAATGTAACAAAAAAACATATGCAGGACCAAAACACATTTGAATAACATAGACGGTTGATCTTACAAGGAGCAAGTGAGATCTGTTTTCTAATCGCGCTAAACTATATGTCACGCCCCAAAATCTTTTCGTATTTTATCAGAGTTTTACCATTGGACGTGAAGAGAGAAAATAGCAAGAGACGCAAACTCAACAGAAAGAATAAGTAAGAGACGACAGAAGAAAGAGGTAAGGGACGAAGTGACTCTTTCACTTAACAACAATCGACCTCTGCCGATAGCAATCAGTCTCACTATTGATAATATACATCATACGCAGCGGAAAAAACATCAGGATCTCTCGTTCAAAGAATATTCAGAATGTATATACAGAAATATTACAAAACGTGAGTTAAACTTAAAACATTGTTTTGAAAATGTTTGTGCGACACACCCTAAAGATCACAGATTCAAAAGCGACACCGCCTCTCTCCATCTAGGGATCATCATGCTCAACAGCTCCTGTAGTGTGAGTACAGATTAAAGGGGTGAGTGTGTGGAATACACTCGTGGGAATAACTCTGCCTCTTGAGACTCTCAACAGATATATAAAAACTAATAAAATAATCTTATGCCACGTTGTCACAGCACAAAATGCATAGCAGATATTAGAAATTGTAGGGGACGCATAGGTGCGGGGTTCCCCTGTCTTACCCTGTAAACGGTCTCATATACCGCTAGCGTATTTCAAGGACCGCCAGACCTTTTCGGAGTAGTAGAAAATAGCATATAGTGTTCCTCAGTCATGCATATAATAGGGAAAACAGTAGACAGATAAAGAGATAGAAATTACCCCCACCTTGTTCGGTGGTACCCACGTGAGTTGATAAATCCGAAAGTCTGATAACTAAGAGCTCGAGTAGCGAGTGTCAACAGTCAGATAACTCAACGTCAATCCAACAGGTAGCCTACATACGTTACAGTGTTCTTAGATCCTTAATAAATTATAATTAAAGCTGTAAAAGGTTCCGTCGGAAAACGGTCGCTAACGACACGATGGATCGAACGATCTAAAGATTGGAGTTCAAGAAATGAGAGGGTCAGATCTGTATGAGTAGCTGAATAGATAGGAAATGAAATAAGGATCCCAACGCAAAAAGAATGAGCTCAATCGGAGTTAAAACGAGCTCAAACGGAGCATTTTAAGTTTAGGGGTAAAATGGTAATTTTGGTCAAAGGGTTAACTTTGAACGGGCCCACGGACCCCGATCAACGACGTCTCGTCATCGACGACTCGATACGGTTGAACGACGGAAAGAAAACGAGGTTTGGATCGAAAACACGGCGTCGGGTGCGCGTCGGCACCCGACGGCTGCCGAGTTTTCTCGGCAGCTAGGCGCGACCCAACCCGGCTGGTCGAGTTTTCTCGGCCAGCCCTGCCCAGAAATTCCCGACGGTGGCCTGCTCGAGCAGGCCACTTCCCGGCGTCTCCCGGCGCGGCGGCACCGCCTCCAACCACCACTACCTACCTCTCCGGATACCTCGCACCGCCGGCTACCATCTCCGGCCGTCCCTCGCCAGATTCCGGCATGAATAGTTCCCGGAAACTTCGCCGCAAAATCCTTCGAAGTCACATTTTTCCAAAATTCCAACTTCAACCAAAACTCCGGCCAGCGACTTCCCGTCGCCGGCGACCACCCCCAGCTCCTCCGCCGGAGACTCCCCGTCGCCGTCAACCCGTTCCGGCCAACCAAACACCCTTAACCATGCATATACTCCCAAGTCCAAACATACACACACTCACGGTTAAACACACACACCCAAACACCAACCTTGGCCGGCGGCCACCTGCCGCCGGCGACCACCAGTATCCACCGCCACCTTGGCCGGCGACTCCCAGTCGCCGGCCACCACCAGCCACCGCCCAGCAACCACAACCGTGGCACCCACACACACACGCGCATGCTAGCAAACACACACACACACTGATCAAGCTTTGGCCGGCGGCCACCAGCCGCCGGCGACCCACCAAACCACCTCGCCGGCGACCTCCCGTCGCCGGCCCACCGATCACACACGGCGGCGCCACCCGGCGCCGCCCCCACAGCGAGCCACACAACACACACACACTGATACACCACCATTCACACACACATGCACGTTTCATGCATATATAACACTGTTCGTCTCCGGCGCCGCCACCCACGGCGGCGCCGGCCCTCCAGCAGTCCCAGGTCGTCCTCCGATGGTTTCTCCGGCGAGAGAGAGTGAGAGAGAGAGAGAAAAACAGAGGAGAGAGAGAAGGTGTTCAAGGGTTAGGGTTTAGGGTTTAAGAGGCTGTTTTTCGCTGTTTTCCGGCGAATGAGAAATCGGATTTGAAATCCGAGACCTATCCTAGATTCGTCTCGTCGAGACGAACGTCGTGTGCGAAAATCGTCCGATTCCGACAACGTTGAAATTTTCCGGCGACCGGCCGGCGGCGCCGGTGGTGGCGCCGCGACCAGAAAACAGAAAATGAAGAGAGAGAGAGAGGAGTTAGAGACTTACGAGTTTTCGGCGCGTTCGGCTCGTTCGGAAAAACGGTGAAAAATGAATCAGAGGAGCCCCTATTTATAGAATTCCGGAAAGTTACTATTCATGAGAAATATCCAAGTTACTGTTCATCGGTTGACTTTTCTGCGTCACTATTCATCGATAATATCTTCGTTTCCATTCTCCGTAAATATCTTCCGATTTTTCCGAAACCTCGTGTTTCGCCCTTTTCGTCGCCAGTTGAGCTACGGGTCTCCGATTGACCCCTAGTTCATTTCTATCTTCTCGTTTTCTCGATACGCATCTAATGATATATAAAAAAATATCCTACGTTCCACGTCTAATAAAAATTATCGTTCTTAAACATGCATTAAACACTTATCTGAAACGCACGAAATTAAATTAAACAGTTAAATCATACGCACAAAATTATTAAATCATATGTTAAAATATTTAATTAATTAATTATGCTCGTTTTGATCCGGGGCGCTACACTATAATACAAAAGTGGAAGGTGGAAGATTTTGCGCAGTAGCTTAAGCCAAAGAAAAGATGGAATCTGTGGAAATAAGAGACGAGAAAATAAATTAACGATATAACCACAACAATAACAATGACCTGTTGAAAAATTGGTTGTGGAAAGTGGTGGGTGACACCACTTTGACCAATTGTAAATGACTAAGAATTAATCATTTTATGGATTGGATGCTAAAAGATTAATCTACGTTTGAAGTAGATAATCGAGGTACTTTGAATCGCTTAAAACCAATTTTTGGTGAGTGAGAAATTAAGCATCTAAGTTGGCCACTTACAATGAGAGTGGAAGGTCTTGAATGTGAGAGGAAGTGTTTTACTATCTCACATAGGAAAAAAGATCTTGAAAATGCAAGTTTAAGAAAAGTGACCGCACATCGTTATGCGATAAAATTAATTAATTTCTTTCCTATCCTAACCAATTAGTAGTTAGGGCAAGTCAGAGTTGATCCCACGAGGAGTGAAGATTATCTATGCCACCTATGTTCAATTCAATCAAATAACAAATTATGGGGGGTTTTGAGATTGATTAATTATCACTAAATCAAAGAAAATAAACCTAGAAAGCAATTTAAATAAAGACTCAATGTATGCAAAGATTCCAGTTAACAGTTTAGTTATCCCCCGATTTTCATTATTCTCTAATCAATGTATTACCCCCTCTCAGATTATCATGGAATTATCACCCCTAGTCCAACAACAAGCTCTGTTAAACGGAATCGTCTCTTAAGAATAGTTAAATTAGGATAAGATCTCTAATTAACCCTATTTAATTGAATAACCTAGAATAAACTCTCTAAATTTAATTCATCAAATGCATTAATCACTAAGACGATAAGATGAACTAGACTCCGAATACACAAGCTCGATTCGATAATCTATGATTATGTTACCCTAGAGATGCACGGCCTCTAGTTTACCACTTATGAAAATTAAACCACAATGATTAGAATTCATGATTTAAAATTCTAGCAATCAATTATCAAACACTTAATCTAGGTGGTCAATCCAAATCAAGCAATAATAATTGAAAACATTATGCACAAATAACATAATCAATTCCAATCAAACATCGAGAGGGAAATACGAGATTAGTTAGAAAATAAATAGATATACGGGTTCAAACATCCCTGCCAACCGAAATTGAGAAATTAGCCGAGTATCTTCGAAATTGAATCCACAAAAGTTATTTTCGAATCCATCCAAATTAACCTAGAAAATAAATATTGTTTTGCTATCTCTGACTCTCTCTCTCCCCAACCTTTCCTACGTGAACAATGTTTAAAATGGAATAAGGAAAAGTCTCCTTTCTTGGGTAAAAAGGCACGCATATACATATGAGTTGCTGGAGGCGAAAATATGCCCTTCTTCAATTTGAATGGGCCTTCCTTTGATTGGAATGGGCCTAAGTTTGTTTCTTCCATTAATTCCAGGCCTCTTCAAAATGGGTTGGGCCTTTTCCATTCTTTTCTTTAAGTCTAGGCCCAAATTCTCTTTCTTTAGTTCTTCAAAAATCCACACTCGTCTCGTCTCATTCCTTTGATCCTCGAACACTTCCTTTAACTTCAAAATACTCCATAAATCCTTAAAATAATCAAGAAAATAATATATGAAGTATTTTGAGACATAATTCACATATATGTAGGAAAATAATGCATCCAATCAAATAAACGATATTAAATTCTCATATTGATCACCATAAAAATGCACGTATTTTCCTCGTATCAAAAAGTCATGTAAAGAGGCTTAGTAATTAGTATACTATTGGAATAGTATGCTTGTGCAACACACACGCGCGTGCGGTGCGGCTCGGATCGGACCCGACCTAACCTCGGTCGTGGGCCTTGGTCCTTGGCAATTGGACGTTGGGCTGGACTTAGGCGGATCGGGCTCGGGTTTTACCCGACTCGTGTTTATATTTTTGAGCAAAAGTTACACGCCGGGAAACAGTATCCTGTTGGTGCTTGCTGTGTCGGGAGCAGGTTGCTGATGCGCCGGGTGTCAGGTTGCTGCGCCGGGTGTCAGGTTGCTGCGTCGGGTCAGGTTGCTGACGGCACCAGGAGCAGAATGCTGCCCGCGCTTGCTGCAAGATGCTGTTGCTGCTTGCTGCAGAATACTGTAGCAGAAACCTGTTTTACTGTAGCAGTAAGCAGAAACTTGTTTTCACTGTAGCAGAAACCTGTTTACTGTAGCAGTAACATATTTTACTGTAGCAGTAAGCTGAAAACACTGTAGCAGTATGCTAAAAAATGCAGTAACCTGTCTAAAATGCTGAAAGACCAACATACCAAATGATGAACCGAAGAAAAAAAGAAGAATTACAAAAAAAATAAAAACAAGAAATACATCCACATCTCCAACGATGAGGAGGACAATACAATAAAAGAATTATTAAGCAAACAACGAAGATAGAAGACTAAGACAGAGAAGAAGACTAAGTCAGAGGAGAAGATCAAGCAAGAAAAGAAATATTTTTGAGCCCAATTAAAAATTATAATCTTTTGTTTTAGAATTTCGATACATATTATTATTTTGATTTTTTTTATTTCTTGATTTAAATTTTTATAGGATTAGAGGAACTAGAATTTTTTCCATTTTTTCCATTAATATTTTTTCCATTTTTTCCATTTCGATACACCTATAATATTTTTTCCATTTTCTTAACGACTCACAAACCTATAATTTTGTTATATTTGGATTTCACAATGTATTACACTTATACCTAACTATTTATAGATTTCATAATTTATTGATATTTTTCTTAATATATTATTGTGTTAAAATTCCTCTAATAATTTAAAAAAAAATTAAAATAATCAAATGTTAAATAATTTAAATACACTTCAATAAAATATTAAAGATCAATAAATGAAGGAAAAAACAACTACGTAATCAACAAAAAAAAAAAATCTAAAAAATTGGTATCTCCATGTGCAACGCACATGTTTTTTACTAGTGTGTGTATATATATATAATTGAAATATGATCTTTATTCATGCATTTTTAGGCTATAATTGTTCAGATTGCTTTAAAAGAAAATCATACTGAATAGGTGTGTAGAAAAACTGTAAACATTAATAACTATGTACAGTCTTCTTCGTCCAACTTATCAAAAGGAAAGAAGGCAAGCTAAAAGAAAAAAAAGCAAAGAAAATGTTCAGATCTGAATTAGCTTCCTGCATCATTAAATTAGAAAATGCATGATCAAAATTCCAAACCCATCTGGAGCTTTTGATTTCTTGACTGAGAATTGGAAGTTGATTTCCTGATAAAAGTCCCGATGTGTTGATCTACTTATGTTTGAATGAATGGATCTATGGGAAAACTCCAAAAAGAAGAAAATAATCATCACAAATGGGAGATACATACTTTACCAAAGGGGTTAATTGCGCGAAACCCCCTTGTGGTTTCAAAATTCCGCATAAAATCCCCCCGTGGTTTAGAAAATGCCGAAACTCCCTTGTGGTTTTCTAATTGTAGCTCGAAATCTCCAACTCTGTTAATGTTAACGGAAGTGTTATACACGCGCCTTTCTTGCGATTTTTTGTGTTTTTTTTCACTTTTTAGGGTGTAAAATGACATATGTACCTTTCTTGGCTGTGTGCTTCTTGAATTGCTGACTGTACAAGTCCCTTATGCTGAATTGTCAGAATCAGAGATCCACAAACTTCTCCAGATGGGAGAACGGCCCAGATTGACAGAGGAGCTGGAGGCATTGGCTCAGTCGGATGCTGAGCTTGAGAGCGACTCTGATACGCTTGGATTCCTCGTTAAATTGTACCACCAGTGCACAGAAAAGAATCCAATTGATCGTCCATCATCAGAGAAGATCTATACACTTTTGGTGGATCATTCCAGGTCCGTTACAGGTTCAAGAAGCTCAGAGCAAGAATAATTTTCGATTCCGGGTAGTTTCTTTGACTATAGAAGCCAGAATTTTGTAGCCCCTAGGAACGTGTTAACTTAGAAATGACATTGTTTCGATAGCATTGATTGGATGCAACTTCACAGCCCAGCTGATTATTGTTAAATGGTCAGTAAAACAGAGGATTCTTGATATCATGCTCGGATTGTTGTATAATTATTGTAGGAATTTATTCCAATTAAACTTCAAGAAAATTTGTTCTTCATTGAAATTTGAGATCATCCTACTGGGTCAGGGTCTTCAGCTCCCACTATACTGTAAGTGATGTTTGTATTATTAAACAAAGTTCCATTTTGGAACATATGGACAAGTCTGTTCTTTATTGTGTTTAAAAAAAAAATTAAACTAAACCCTAGAACATAGCTATAAGAACCTCAAATCTTTCTACTTCTTTCATTTTTTTTTTCTGAAAACTTCACATTCTGAGATCAACCCACCAAATTTGTAAAAAAAAAAAAAAGAATGAAATTGATACATACCTTGTACCCGTAACTCTTTCTACCATAAATCACGATTAGTAACAAATTTTACTTTGTTTACTTCTTTAATCGTCCACTTCAAACAAATTTCTCAGAGAAATCGATCGGTTCTAACATTTTGTATGGATTTTTTGAATTATATTTTGGCAGAAAACCCTTGTTTTACTTATGTGCGCTCTCTCTCTCTCTCTCTCTAACTCAACTGTGTTGTTTGGATAAAAAAGTCAACATCCAACTCTATGTATGAAGGGTATAACGAGAAATATAATTGAAAAATTAACACCGTTAGCTTTCTTTAGAAAAATGGGAGTGTCAGCTACATTTAGAAAACCATAAGGGAGTTTCGCGCATTTTCTAAACTACGGGGGATTTTATGCCGAGTTTTGAAACCACAAAGGGGTTTCGCGCAATTAACCCTTTACCAAAGATATAAACCAAAAAAAAAAAAAAAAAATAGAATGAAAATAAACTACTGAAGACGTGAGATATAATACCAAATGTATTACAAGATCCGGACCGTGTCTATAAACAACGAGAGATAGAATAATTATACAAACTTTAATAGTGAGCACAGGACCACTCTAGATCAAAAGATAGAAAAATCATGTAAATTTTCCCAAATGTTGAGGGAATTTTAATTTTCCCGAGTCACCGATATTGAACAGAGGTTGAATGATTCATTTTGAATTAAACTACAAATTATGTATTAGACGACATTTGATATTTATTTTAACATCAAAGAACGTTAGGTCATGTATTAGTTAAATTTTGAACAATTATTGTAGTGATGCAAAGTACAAACTATTTGATAGGTACTTTAGGTGGTCCAAAATCATTATTAGATATGTACAAAACATCACATTTAGAAAAAAACAAGTGTTTGTTTGATTAATACTAACTTAGAACTAAAACTATTAGGATGAAAATGAAATCCATCATTTTGTTGTTATAATTTAATTTATACATTTTCTAACAAAACTCAACACTGTTGCTTGTTGAGTAATTTGAATTTTCTTTTCTTTTATTTATGTACATTATAAAATATTAATCCAACTTCGAGATAGTGAAGTCTAAATTTAAGTTAATAGATTTTGAATAAGACAATCCGCAACACTTTAACAAATCTTATGTTAGGTGGGATGTCACTCAACAATTATCGTCTGACACTTTAAGTTAATTCAGATCAATGGTGAAATAATAATAATAATAAAAAAAAAAAAAGAGTTCAAACGTTATGAATTATTGTGTGCATTGAGAAAAAATGTTTTTAAGGCTGTTAAACGAGTTGAGTTGGAACCAATAAGGTTTGTTTGTGTTCGTTTGATTATTTTAAAAAGATTGTGAACATTTATTAATAATCTTGTTGATTAATTGTTCATCGAAAAAGTTAAATATGTTTATGTAAAGATTAAAATAACGCAAAAATGTTTATGAACACTTAGTTTAAAATAAAAGAATTATATGATAAATCATAAATACAAATAAATTTTATCAAAAAACATTAAAACTATAATAAACACATTTTTTCAATGTCAGTATTGAAAAATAGAGGTGTTTAAACGGTTCGAACCGCTGATTCGACAAACCATGAAATGTCAATCGATTTGTAAATCGGCGGTTCCGGTTTGAATTGCCAATTTCACTAATTTTTTTTTAAAATTTTTAAAAAATTAAATTTATATATAAATATTATAATTATTCATATATTACAATATATATCAATCCAGGTCCATGGCCCCTGGCCACTCCCCTCAACTTTAGAATTTTTTTACCCTCTTCAATAATTATTTTCTCTCTCTAAAAAATTCCTTATTATAATTGACCCCTCAACCCGCTCTTGGAATTGACGATTCAGGTCACGCTCACAACTAAAATGGTGAGAGGTCGCAGGGGCATTTGAGATATTTTACAATTTAGTATTCTAGTACATGAATGAAACTGCAATAAAACACAGTCCAGCTCCTTGCAAATTAACGTATCTTGTCTCTCTCTGTCTCTCTAAAAAAATAATCGAGCAGAAATGTGGAAGGGTCATGTAATGATGATACCTTTCCCCTTGCAAGGCCATATAATCCCTCTCTTAAAGCTTGCACACATCTTAGCCACACACCATATTCGAGTCACATTCGTGAACGTAGAGTTCATCCATGATCGCGTCCTCAGTTCCTTCTCAGGAGAAGAAGACGATGATCATGCTCCTATTCGTTTCATTTCAGTTGCAGATGGATTGGAAGCAGCCGAGAGATATATTCCAGGGAAGTTGACTGAGACACTCTACAGATCAATCCCTCACAAAATTGAGGAGTTAGTGAACAAGATGGAGAAAAAACAAGACAAAGTGAGGTGTTTGATTTATGATCAATCCATTGGAAGTATCCAACAAGTTGCCAAGAAGATGGGAATTGGATCAGCAGCATTCTTGCCTGCAGCAGCAGCTTTGTTAGTGCTCGGATTCAACATTCCAAACCTCTTTCAAGATGGAATTATTGACAATCATGGTAACCTTTTTCACCTTTATTACATTTGCTAGTTCCAACCCCGACATTGAGACACCAACTTTTCAAATTGAGTGGTTTTAGAACAAAAAAAAACCTGATCTAAGCAAGATTATAGATTATTTAAAAATATTACAAATTATTCTTTTATGTACATTAAATTTCTTTTTCTTTGTCTTTGTTTTTACCTTTTTCATAATTACTGAAAAGTTAAAAAACTAGGGTAATAATTGCAGTTTACCTTCCGAATTATTCGGTTATTAGTACTTAGTGTATAAATTTTTTCTTGTTGTTGTTTGTCATTTAAACTTTACGATTTGTTGCGTTTTATCAACTCGAGCGAATCATATTCGTGCAAATACCTATCAATCAATGGCTTGCTAAAGTTGGTAAAATGCAACAAATTGTTAAGTTTAGATGACAAAGTTCAATAAACAAATGTTGTACAAAAACGTGTAAAAATTCCTAATTCAAATGGTAAATTGCAATTAACCAAAAAATTACACACATATATAGTGTATAATAATTCTAAATTAAATAATAATTTTTTTTGTCTTATTAACTGTTGTTTTTTTTTTTTTTTGGAATTTACCATTTGAACTTTTGTTTTTGTGAAAAATAAATGGTAAAATGATTAAGAAAACGAAGTGAAATAACTTATAAAGTCACACGAAAAGAAAAAGAGAATCATTCCTTATAAGCACTTTTAAACATTTTATAAATTTCCTGAAGAGTTCATACTCAAATCTAGCAATTTCTCGAGTAGTATTTGCAAATTAGGGAATTGCAACAAGTTCAAGTAATTAATCAAATAGTAATAATTTTATAACACCATACCACGTATCTACAGGTCATCCACGTCCCCATATGTAATCCATAAAATAGAATTTAACATGTAAAAATGGATTTTAGTTTTGAATTGCAGAGCTTCTTCTCATAGAATTATATCGGTGAAACGATCTCGTGTAAGTTTTTAGTTAATCGCAAATCAAATATGCTAAACTGCAGGAACTCCATTAGAAATCAAGACACTTCAGTTGGCACCAACAATGCCTCTCATGAGTCCATCAGACTTTGTTTGGCACCGCGTCCAATCCATCTCTCTTCAGAGACTAATTTTCGACATCATGACACAAAACAACAGATTCATACACACTGCAGATTGGGTGATCTGCAACTCTGTTTACACTCTCGAGCAAGGCGCCTTCGCCCTCGCTCCACGGATTCTTCCCATTGGTCCTCTCATATCAACAAACTCAGCTGGACATTTCATCAAACAGGACATAGACTGCCTGGACTGGCTTCATCAGCAACCACCTTGCTCAGTCATATACGTCGCGTTTGGGAGCTCAACAATGTTGGACAAAACCCAGTTTCAAGAACTAGCATTGGGCCTTGAACAAACAAACAGGCCCTTCCTGTGGGTCGTCAGACCCGACACCATACCCGGGCTCGAAAAACACGAGTTTCCAGAGGGCTTCTTGGAGAGAGTGTCGAGTCGAGGACGAATCACGGGGTGGGCCCCTCAGCAGAAGGTTCTGAGCCATCCTTCAGTTGCTTGCTTCGTGACTCATTGTGGATGGAACTCGACTATAGAAAGTGTGAGCAATGGAGTTCCGATGCTGTGTTGGCCTTATCTTGCTGACCAGTTTATTAATCGGAGCTACATCTGTGATATTTGGAGAGTCGGGTTGCGATTTGATCATGATCGTTGTGGGACTATCGTATCGAGAGACATCAAGAAAATGATTGATCTACTGCTTGGCGATGATGCTTTTAAGGAGAGGGCATTGCAGCTAATGAAAATGATAGAGAGTAGTTCAAGAGAAGGTGGAGAATCTTACAAAAACCTCAACAATTTTATAAGTTGGATAATCAAATAGCATAATTCTATGTAAGTGATTGCAAGAACAATGCATGCATGCTACGTATGATCAGTAGTTTGGATTGTGTGTGTAGCAATAAATTTTGTGTTTGCAATATATAAACACAAAAATATGATATAATTAAATAATTTTTGAATTAAAATCAAAGTGGATACAAATTTTTATGAATTCCTCTGATTCTTTTCTTTGAATGGAAATGACTTTGAAGTTGAATCTTTGATTTGATCTTCAAAAATAATTTTGGAAACCTCTGTGAAGAACACCTTGAATGCGCGAAGAATGTCTTGAACTTTGACTTGAAAACCACTAATAAGAGGGGTTTAGCACCTTAATATCTGATCGAACGCCGTTTGTGGAGACTTTCTATGAAGAACGTGAAGAACACCTTGAATCTTGGAGAGAGAGAAAATTCCTTGAGTCTTGAAATCTTTATTTATCTTTTTTTGAATCTTGAAGTCTTGAACTCTTGGTTTCTCTTCCTTGAATCTTGAAGTTTTGAATTGCCAAGGATTACGAAAATATACTCCTATTTTACAGGTGTAGAATATAAATCTTTTCCATATATACTTGATGAAGGATGCAATTTAATTGGTCATCCATGATATGGACATATATTTTCCCTTTATCAAAATATGTGATTTTATTACCAAATTTATTGGTATATCATTTCCATATTTACAAAATTTAATCTTGATTGCAAAGTAATATGATTTGGACACTTGTTACCATTTGATTGGTCAAAAATATATATTAAAATATCAATTATTTATCTATTTACTTTAGAAATTAATTTAATTCAAAATCCCAAAATATAAATAAAAAATAGAAAATTGATTTATTTAATATATCATCTTACACATGAAATCATTTAATTGACTAGCAAAATTTGACTATCTACAACAAACATTAATTCAATTATATGTTATGCAAGTCAATGTTGAATGGCACAATTATTAAAAACGAGATTATATATATAATAATGAGAGAGTAACAACTTTGAAACTTTTGCTACATAGGATTTGATGGTGTGCTCTCCAGTTGCCATGTGTTGTATTTAAAATATATTTGAATGGACTACTGCAAGTCTGCAACTAAATTCCAATTCCTTGCAAAAAGACGTTTCTAATCCAGATAAGTGATCCGTTGGTTCTTTAAACGAAACAATTTTAAATCCTAGGATGATTAAGTTTTTGAGGCCATTAAATCTATGGAGATGCGTTTGGAACATGAATTTTGGAGTGTCTAAGACTTATTTGAAAAACCGTGAACCAGATAATCGATCTTACACTTATGAGATGTAAATTATGATCAATTGAATTACATATGTCCCCAATTTTTCAAATTTTGATCAAAACTAATGACATGACAATTATATCATGTGACAATTTATATTACATTTTTTTGGTACTAAAATGCGACATAATATCAATACAACAATAATGATAGGACACCAATAATGATAGGACACCAATATTTCCACAATTACTGAAAAGAAAAGACAAAAATATTGACAAATCATCAATACATAAAAAAAGAAAGAAAAAGACAACGACAAAAATAATAATTAAATTACAAATCTTAAATCAAGATTTCAACCCTAATCATTAACATAAACTATTGATGCATTAATTTTGCACTAATGAATCATATATTCCAAATGGCAGATCTAAAGTAGTACCCATAATTCTTCCTTACACTACAATAATTCTAGAGAATTTAAGTTTAAAAGAACGTACATTAATTTTGAGGGCAGCACTCTTGTGCCCCTGGGGCACGGATCCAGGATCAGTGCCCCCGACCCACTCCGACCTGCCACATATATATATATATATATATTTTTTTTTTTCTTTTTTCTTCTTCTCTTCTTCTCGCTTCTCCTTCCTCTTTTTTTTTCTTTCTCTCTTCTTCTTGCTGTTCCTTCCTCACCTCCGCTCCCGATGCCGGCGAGCTCCTCTACTGGATCTCCGATGTGGCCGCCGCCCACCTCCCGTTCTGGGTTGTCCTCCTCATAAGCTCCCTCCTCGAAGCCGTCGGCTACGGTGTCCAGTTCCTCTTCCTCACCAACCAAATCCCCTCTCTCTCCTAATCTCACATTTTCCTCCTCACTGTTCTAAATAGGGATGGGCTTATGGGTGAGGAAAGATGAAGAAATGGGGATATGGCTTAATAAAGTGGTAGGAAGTGGTGGATCCGGAGGCCCTGAATCATGATCAGAATGTATACCCTCTTTCTTCACCTTCTGGGATAACAAGCAAAAAATGTGGGCATTTGCATTGATGTCCTCGAACTCATTTCTCAGAATTTCTGCATCGCTAAGCCTTCTATATGAGACTTGATTAATTTTTTTTTTTTTTTTGGAGTGGGTAGCAGGGGTATTTGAGAGGGTGGATGGGGGTGGGGAGTGGAGTTTGAGACTACTTCGGGATTTCTTGAGTTTGGATTCAATCAGCTTAGCTTGCCCAATTGCAAGTAGTGAGTTGGTCATTTTGCAATTAAAATGATTAATTGAATATAAATGATTAATTAATGAAAAGTGTATTTAATTTAGGTTGTTGGTTGGAGAATTGTTGATGAAGAAGAAGGAAATTGGATAATTTAGGTGTATTTCAATGATCTTAGATATAGAAAAAACACTATTTCTGCATAATACCTTAATGGTAAATATGTGATACCTGAGGAGTAAATGTGTGATACCTGAAGAATAAATCAGGTGATACCTGAGAGTATACAAGTGATATTTTTAAGTGAATGAACAACTAATACATTAAGACTAAATATGTCATACCTTATACTATAAACATTAATACCTTAAAGGTAAATATGTAATATCTTCAAGGTAAATATGTAATACCGTGCATATCTAATACCTTATGCTATAAAAATTAATATATTAAAGGTAAATATGTAATACCTTAAAGGTGCATATCTAATACCTTATACTATAAATATTAATACCTTAAAGATAAACATGCAATACCAGGTGCATATGTAATACCTTATACTATAAACATTAATACCTTAAAGGCAAACATATAATACCTTAAAAGGTGCATATGTAATACCTTATACTATAAATATTAATTCCTTAAAAGGTGCATATGTAATACCTTAAAGGTGCATATCTAATGTATTATACTATAAACATTTATACCTTAAAGGTAAGCATGTAATACCTTAAAAGGTGCATATGTAATACTTTATTCTATGAGCATTAATACCTTAAAGGTAATATGTAATACCTAAGAGTATACAATTGATAAGAGTATACAACTAATATCTTAAGAACATACAATTGATACCTTAAGAGTTGTCTTATACTATAAGCACTAATACCTTAAAAGTAAATATGTAAATAAGAAGAATAAAAATAAGAAAATAGAGAAGAAGAAGAAGAAGAATGTAAAAAAAAAAAAAAACAGAATAACAAATTGATAAGAAAATAAATTAAGAAAAAGGAGAGAAGACACAAAAAAAAAAAAAAAAAAAAAAGCAACACTATTTCTGCACTGCATTAATACCTTAAGAGTAAATGTGTGATACCTTAAAATTAAACAATTGATACCTTAAGAGCATATAACTAATACCTTCACTGAAAATATTAAGATTTTAAATGTTTCATCATCTTCTTCCTCAAAATTTTTGCAAATCATGATTTCATCATATTTTTCATCAAATTTTCTACAAATCATGATTTCATATTATTTGAAATAATTTATTTTTAATATTTTAAAATTACTCATAAATAAGAAGGGAAAAAAACTCAAATGATTTCATGGTAATTTGAAGAAGAATAAAACAAGAAGATAGACAAGAATAATAAGAAGAAGAATGTACTAAACAAATAAAATGAATAACAAATTAATAAGAAAAGAGACTAAGAAGAAGAATGAGAAAGAAGAAGAAAAAAAAAGAGAAAAAAAGAAGAAAATAATATTGTATCTGCATAATATCTTAAGGGTAGATATGTGATACCTGAAGAGTAAATGTGTGATACCTAGAGAATGAATTAGCTGTGCACGCGACACACAGCAACTACAGTGTGTGCGCGCACGGGTCAGGGTTGGGGGCACGGATTTAAGATCCGTGCCCCTGGGGCATAGAATTTTTTGCCAAAGTTTGAACAGTTATCAAATCTTTTTAGAAGAAAAAAAAACTTTTTCAAACACTAATTAAGAAAAGAGATTATTGACCTTTAATAAACCAAAATAAAGTTTGGTAGCACCAAACTTCACGTGCATCGACTAGTAGATAACTCAAAGTTATGCGAGGTAGTACCTTCTAATCACAAAATTTGAGTCCAATTATTGAAGGTTTAGGTTTTGTTGTTGTTTTGATTTGGCTTGAAATTCAAAATTCGTGTTATCTGGTTTGAAATTTGAGATTTCGGGTTTTTTTTACCCTAAAATCCTTCAAATTAAAAGGTTATAGTGTCTCAATATCGGGGTCGAAAAATTAGTGTCCTTCATTGATAAATGACCTAAAGATAATGTCCTAAATTTACAATTTTCCCACGAAAAATTACTTTTTTCCTAATTACATGACGTATGTGATATCTAGAGTGGTCATTTAATCGAACACATAAACTTAGATTGCCAAAGAGTAGAATCATGATTTGAACTACAACAATAAATAAAAAATTTGGAATCGTTTTCCTAATTAAAAAAATAATTAGGATTAAATTACAATTTTAAAAAAGATAGTTTTTTATTTTATCATCTTTTTGCAACTTGATCTTCATTTTTTTTATAAATACATGACATCTAACATGCTACTATAGTGAACAAGTGGACTTCGATCCTCACAAAAAAATAGAATTGTGATCAGATTTGCAATAATTTATAAAAGTGGTAAATTTTTTTAATAAATTTTCAAAAAGTTGGTGATATACATATTTAGGGAAAATTCATTTTGATCCTACCCTAGAGACGTTGACTGTTTTTAATCCTATTAATTTCCACTTATCAATTTTAGTTCTGCAATTGATGTTGTCCATTTTTAATCCTATTAATTTCCACTTATCAATTTTAGTTCTGCAATTGTAAAATCTGTCCAATTTAAGTCATTTTTTTGCCAGAATCTCAATTTCCAAACCAATTTCCGGCATTTTTAATCCTATTAATTTCCACTTATCAATTTTAGTTCTGCAATTGTAAAATTTGTCCAATTTAAGTCATTTTTTCGCCAGAATCTCAATTTCCAAACCAATTTCCGACAAGTGAGCCACACTCGCCCCCAATTTCAACAAGTCAGTGAACTTACGTTGATGTGGAGCATTTTTTCATACGTGACATTTATTTTTGAATTTATTTTTCATCCAAATTACCAAATCATATGATATGTCATTACTTACACTTAAAATAAAAACTTAAATAATGATCTAAATACAAATAAATTGAAACAGAAATAAAAGATCCACAAGACTAGAAAACATGAATAAGATAAAAACCCCACATCCCCAATTCAACCAAGAACCTTAATTCCCCAACTAGTCTGATTTCCCCAAATCTCCAATTTCACCAATCACCCCAATTCCTCAAAAGAAATTAATCAAGACCTAATGATACAGTAGTTGTGCTATTTCGCTCCTCTCATCAATTCTTTCATTTTAATTCCAAAACAAAAAAATTTCCAAACATTTGGCCTTTTCTTAATTCAGAAATTATTCAGATGGATTCTCCCCCTGCCCTGTCGACCTCCTCCGATAAGATAAACTGAAGTGATGAGAAATATGTATAACCAAACAGTGACAATGGCGGTGAGTGCAGAGCCATCAATTCCTCGTCAGATGCAAATGAAAAATCCTCCCCCGTTAGATGGATTCTAATGAAGAATAGAGATTAGATATTTAAATATATTTGTTGGAGATTTAAATTAATTTATTATTATTTATATTTTTATATTGATTTCATTGTATTTTTAAGATTTTAGGTTTTTATTAGTATAAAATAGAAGTTATCTTTATTATGTTGAGGGTTTGAATTGATTTATGAAATAAAAAAAGAGAGTTTTCTCTGAATTATTGTTACATCCGATATTCTCATAATCAACGGATCGTATATCACGTTTCTGCCTGCATCAGTTGGTATTCAGAGACCAGTTACGATCCAATCCACTAGTGATGGCTTCCATAGTTCAAGTTTTCATCATCTTCAATTCATATGAAGATGTTGAGGTAGATGGTAATTACACTGGACTACCAATATTTGATGAGGTGAGTGTTAATGATTTTTCCTCAGTTGAAGATAAAAATTATGATAGTCCACCAATTTTCGACAAGGAGAGTGGTAATTTCTCGATTGAAAATGGTGATTATGAAGGTCCACCAATTTTTGATGAGGAAACTGATGTTTCATTTTTAGAGGTTGTAACCGTTGCTGATTGCCCATTGATTTTTAACAAGGTTGAAGAAGTATAACACCCTAATATTGTGTTATTATTATTGTTTTTTTCTTTTAATCTAGCAAGGGAATTGATAGAATATATATATATTTTTAATATATATATGTGTATATATATACAAATTTGATCAGCTATGCACCAGAAGAATGTGCACTGTGTGCACTTTTTTAAGATTTTTTTTTTTTAATTTTTAATATCTCATATTATTTATTTTCTCACGCTACCATTTCATTTACGAAATTCTCAACTCACACATAGACCTAACCCATCATCAACATATACAATTTTCACCCCACATATCAACATAGATCTTCTTCCCAATTCTCATCTCACAGAAAATTATAATAATATAATTATGTGTATGATAATATAAAATATTAAAAATTACATTGATTATGATTTAAATTTTTTTCTCACCCTACCACTTCTCAATTCCCATCCCAAAGAAAATAATAAAAATATCCAATTAATCAATTAAAGGAAACAATGAATAATATTCAAGTAATCAATCCTCAAGAAATTCTAAATCATAATCAATGTAATTTTTAATTTTTTATATTATTATACACATAATTATATTATTATAATTTTTTGTGAGATGAGAATTGAGAAGAAGATCTATGTTGATATGTGGGATGCAAATTGTATATATTGATGATGAGTTAGATCTATGTGTGAGATGAGAATTTCATATGTTAAGTGGTAGCGTGAGAAAAAAAATAATATGACTGGGAAAAAAATTTATGTTGCTATGTGGGATGCAAATTGTATATGTTGATGATACGTTAGGTCTATGTTATGTTGATGATGCCTTAGTCTATGTGTGAGATGAAAATTTCGTATGTAGTGTGGTAGAGTGAAAAAAGAAATAATATGAGATTAAAAATTCAATTTTTTTTTTTTAAAGAAGTGCGCTTGCGCATTCAAATCTATATATATATATATATATATATATATATATATATATATATATATTTAATTGTACATAGCAATTTCATGAAGATAATACTCATAAGATACACATGCCTAGCCCAAATCAAAAGGGAAAAATGAGAGCCCATTAAGGAATTTCCTTGAGCCCATGGACTTGGAATTTGTCCTAGTCACGCCACACTTTTTCTCTCTCTATGGAGAGAAGACACATCACCCTTCTAAGTATGGTATACACCCACTTTCCCTTTGAGTTGGTGAGATAGACCAAATTTGAAAAGGTAGAGGAACTTCTCTTCTCTCTCCCATTTCTTCTTCCACCACGGACCAACCACTGCTAGCGCCGGACGACATTTTTCCGGCAAGATAACCGACCCACCTTGTAGAGTTCACCGACCCCGTCACGAATACGGGTTCAGATTTCTGTTTCGCGGCCGTCACTTCCACGTATGAGTAACGGAAGGCGCGACCTTCATCTCTTCTCTCTTCTCTCTTCTCTCCCCGGCTGCCGTCCCGTCACTCCGTCGAAGTTCGCCGCTGTGTTGTCGTGTTCCCGACGAGAGGTTCGCACCGACATATGAGTGTGTGGGTCGCCACCGGGGGTGGCGTGTGCAGGTGTTCGCGCATTGTGGGCGCGTTGTGTAGGTGCACGATGTGGGTGCACTGCTGGGCCGAGGCCGAGCTCCGGGTGGGGCTGTAGCCGATGCAGTGGTCGCGCCAGTAAGGGCTTATGTGTGTTGTGGTTGTTGTGTGTGTTGTGTTCGTGGTTAGGGTTAGGGCTAGGGCCGGATCATTCTTAGGAGAGAGGGCCTTTAGTCCCCTAACTTTTTTTTTAAATTTAAATATTATATATATTTATTAATTAAAATTAATTTTATATGAATTAAGCCCCAAAAATAATTCATTTATAATAATGGGGCAACCACAAGTTAGATTTATTATTATATTATATATAAGTGGTCTAATATATCCACATTTTCATTGTTATTTGTTATTTTTAATTAATTTCTCTCTTCTCTTTCAATCTCATTTTGTGCGAGAGACTTAGTGGACTTCCAAGTTTCTGGTTTCACCCTTCCCCGCAACTCCCAACTTCCAAAATGCAAATGCCTTTTAAATGATTATTTTCTTTTTGTTTAATATGTCATATTTTATTGGTCCCCACTTTCACTAAAACTCTAACTTTTGAGGTCCCCACTTCACCTTATTCAACATTGATGGTAAATTGAGTATTACTCTTTTAACCTTATTTTTCAATTGATGTTTATAGTTATGTAATTTATTTATTTGAAATTTGAAAACTTAAATTGAAGAACAATATATTGAATGTTTTATTTTATAAGTGATTATTGATTACAAATTATTGATTTGAGATACTGAGTAGTTAGTATATTTGCTAAATTACTTTACTTCTTGCATTTTTGTATTAGTTAGTTGTAATTTTTATAGATATTTGATTGTAGTTTTACTTTTAGGATTTTTGTATTAGATAATTGTAATATAGGTACATTTTGACAATTTCTCAAATTACAATCATGTAAATAAGAAATTATTTTAGTTGTGGATCTTTAAGTGATACAAGCACTTACAAGATCATGATTAGCAAATTAGGATTCTTCAAAACTTTGGGGATTTTTTATAGTTGGGAATTTTAATCCCCTATTTTGATAACCGTTTTTATGTTGGCCATTCACTTGTAATTGGTTTTTAGGTTTTGATGATGTGGAACTGTAATGCCCTCTTCTAGTAGGATAGTTACTTCTATTAAATTATGCTTAATTTTCCAATTAATAAAAAATATCATAAGGATTCATATAATTTTTTTTCTTAAAAAACAACGGAAACAAATTTTGCTAAGAAACATATCAGAGTTTTAAAATGGTCTAAAGCATCCAAAAAATAATTAAATCATTTGTGTAAAACTTTACGTTAAAAGGACTCCAAAACTAAAGTTTATTTTGCATGAAACTTAGAATTTTTTTTAAAACCAATTCTGAGGTTCCGTCGTCACTACCAATCACGCTTTAACGCTGCTACCTCCTTCCATCACATCTTACTTTTGTCTTTATCTGTAGTATGAGGTAAATACTATAAGCAAATTGTTTAGCAAGTACATCACCTATCTCACAAAATACTTTTCTTTGAAACTTTTGAAAAATGCTAGAAATCAGCTGATAAAATAATATATATATATATATATACTTTTATACTTGAAAATAATATACTATGAGCCCAAACATGACATCAATGCGCGCAACTCCGAAGAATTTGGGGTAGCTAGCCATTGAATCCAAAAAGAGTAACTAAAACAAATAGGGCGGTCTAGGAGCCCTTAGCTTCTTCTTGTTGGTAGTCTAGGAGCCCGGTACCAATCTCTAAAAAAAATATAAAATATAAACTTTATATTCATAAATACTATCTCAAAATATTTTTCTCACTTTTCATAAAATAAGATTAACTAGCATCTTGTACTTGATATAAAATACATAATAAAAATACATCACTTAGCAAGTAATCTCTTCACATTCATAGAATAACATAAATAAAACTCATAAAACACTTAACTTAGCAAATCATTAAAACAATATTCCCTTAAACATAAATAAGCATTCACGTAAATTTGCATCAATATTAAACAATTAAAAACAAAACTACTCATACTACAGGTGAGAGATGTATTTACCTGAAGCTTCCAAAACTTAAAATATCTCAAGACTCTTAAACGCTTCAAAGTCTTCTCAATCAAATCTAAAACATAATTATCGAGGACATCCGAATTATTTAGTCTAATAAATATTAAATCTATAGTCTTATAACTTCTTGTAATTATAACATGACAGTCCTAAACGAGCAAGTTAGCAACATAATTAAAAATCAGGCCTTGACAAGCAGATTTGCAATTCAATCAATTAATAGCTAAATCTCCATAGTCAACTTATTTTGATTACTTAACCAACAAACCCTTAATACCATAGTGAATATTTAAGTTACTTTCTAACCTTTATTAATAAAACCTACTGCAACAGACCAAGAAATTAATAAAGCTAAAGAAGGGTTTAACTAAAAATTCCTTTTAGGGCAAATATATTTTGGGTTCAATTTTCTACTGTCACTTTTCTAAAATAATTAAATTATCAAACTCAAACATTATTTATTTACATTTTCCCGTTATAAAATCTGTTGGTCACTTTATAAAAATTATGAAAGGTGTAAATATGTTATTAAACTAACCGTGAACAAACTAATTAATTTAATCAATCATACCATAAATCAATGTTTCTATGCTATACTATGTAAATATTATCGACACATTCATCCTCATTCTTGCAATTTAATTAATTATCGTGTAATCATTATCTTTATAACTAATATCATGAATTATGAAGAGACATTTAGAATAGTACTAAATCCTAAACATCATCAACTTATTAATTATCTACCTAATATAATAATAGATGGCCTCAGTGTAATTACTAATAAAATAAACTCTTAAGTTATGGAAAGTGGAAAGTACACTATTGGAGCAATAGAAAATCTTTAAATAATTTGCTAACCTTAATAAATATTCGCCTCTGCAAAAGAAAACAAGTCCTAAAACTAATTAATTAACCAAATGAGTTTAATTATGTTTATTCAAATAATCATGAGATCTCATTTCTTTATGCAACGTGATATCGACTTTCCTAAACAAAGCAGATTAACAAAAGGTCTTTGTCTAATGGGTGTGTCTCCTGTGTCCCGGGGACACGGATCTAGATCCGTGTCTCCAGCCCATCCTGTGGACCCCACATTAATTTTAAATATATATTTTTTTTCGTTCAGGTTTTTTATTTATTTTCATGTATAGGTATCACATGTATACCTTCAAAGTATTTATGAAATGCCTTGAATGTATCACATGTATACATTAAAGGTGCACGGGCGGCGTGATGGGTGCGCGCGCGGCGTGGGCACATGGGCGTGCTGTTTGTGACGTGCGCGCAAGTATGCACATGGATACCTTTAAGATATTCATGGAATACCTTTCAGTTATTCATGAAATATCATTTTAAAGACATCACATGTATACCTTTAAGGTATAAATGAGATACCTTCACGATATACATGAGATACCTGTGCGCGGGCGGCGTGGATGCACGATTTGTGAGTTGTGCGCGGCGTCGGTGTATGGGCGCGCGGTGTGCGCGCGCGACAGTGTGGTGAGATGCACGTAGGTTCCATGGATACCTTCAAGTATACATGTGGAAACCATCAAGTATACATGTGGATACCTTGCCCATGAATACTATCAAGATATCCATGCGATACCTATCAAGCATCCCATGGATACTTATCAAGTGCGCGCATGGAGGGGCTCGGCAGGTGCCCATGCGCGCGTGTCCAGGGCGTGTGGACGCGCGTGAGCACGTGTGGGGCAGCGTTGGGCGCGGGTCGGGTTGGGGACACGGATCTAAGATCCGTGTCCCGAGGACACACAAGTTTTTGCGTTGTCTAATAATTAATTGAGTTGGTCTTGTGTGCACTTGGTGTACATGCAATCCAAGTCGACTCAGTTTTGATCCGGATCCGTGTGTTTTTGAATTTAATTTTTTTTTTGCTTCAGGTTGTTACCTTTATGTTAGTGTAACACCCCATTCTTGTAAATTACTGTAGAATATCAAAGTTTAATAAATTTTTCATTTTGAGCGTCCAGACACTCGACAAAACATGTATTTTCAAGGTAATTTAAAACTTGCCAATAAAGATAAGTCAATTCGAGCATCCTTATTTTATAAAACGTAAATTTTACACAGCGGAAGAGAAATATATATATATATATATATTTATAATCATACAGCTAAAACTGTACAACCTTGCAAACTAAGTTTTTCTCAAAAAGGTTTCAAGAGCACTTACTATACAATTAAATAATATAACATCTCTTTTGAATCCAGTAAAACTCTTTTGCATTCTTTAGAACATCGACTACTAACATCCACCACTTGCACACCACGCTCAATGATTCCTTAAGTTGAAAACATTTTAACATAAAAAGGGGTGAGTGTATGAAGACACTCAGTGGGGTGAGACTTGTGAGCAGTTAAAACATAATAGGAAATATAGACATATAATTCATTAAGCACATAGTTGCGGATCTGAGCCGTCTTGGAAAACTATGCGGTTCTGAGCCGCCGTGAAAACATTTTAGCCTTGCGGAACTTGCCGCAAATACGTCTTGTGGAACTTAGTCGCCAGTTTTACATCTTGTGGAACTTGCCGCCATTTTTACATATTTAACAAACATAAACATTTCACTCAATAGCGCATAAATGCGGTTTTGAGGCCGCCTTTGAAAATACGGTTCTGAGCTTTCGTGAAAACGTTTTTGTGGCTTTGAGCCACCATGAATACAATTTGTGGAACTAAGCCACCTTGAATACAATTGTGGAACTTTGCCACCATGAATACTGAAGGATATAGCATGAAATATGCTTCATCAGTCACCATGCATGAAGAGGAAAGAGGGAAATGAGAAAGCTCGTTTATTTTCTAAGTAAAGGAAAAAACGTGTTTTCACTTAAGAAAACGTAATAGAAAAATGCGACTTCAAGTTGTTAATGGCAGTTATTTCCTAAGCTGTGATTTCTTGTGTTTTAGTTTCAGTTTTGCAGGTGTTTGTTGTGGGGGGCATAACTCACTCCATACTTAACGGTTTTGGATGATTCTTGTTGCTGCGCACTCTATAAAGATCGGAGATCATTTCGTTAGTTTATAGTTTTCATATTTGCTTACTGTATAGAGAGAGAATTAGCGAGGAAGTAAGAGTATTACTTGAGAGATAGTTTTTCTTGTTCTTCGAATCTGTTCTTGTAATCTGTAAACATTTGCGAGCTGTTGATTAGTGAATTTTGTTCTCCAGTGGATGTAGGGATTCGTCAACCCGAACCACTTAAAAATCACAGTGTTTTGATCGTGATTTTATGTGTTGGATTTGTTGTTCTTTTCATGCAAACTAGGGTTCTTGAGTGAATGTTTTAAGTTTGTGTTGAATTCATTCATTTCTTGGTCTGAGATTGTCAAGTGGCACCGTCTGTGGGAGTAGATCGATCAAGAGATGAGTTCAACAAGGTTCGACGTGGAGAAATTCGATGGCACGGGGGACTTCGGATTGTGGAGAATCAAGATGAAGGCCATGATGGTTCAGCATGGTGTTGCTGCTGCATTGCAGGGTATTGAGGGATTTCCTGAAGCCATAAAGGCCGAGCAAAAGGCCACGCTTATGGAAAAGGCTCATAGCATGATCATCTTGAGTCTAGAGAACAAGGTTCTAAGAGAAGTTGCCAAGATCGAATCAGCCAAAGGAGTTTGGGAGAAGCTTGAAAGCCTTTATATGGTAAAGTCTCTTGCAAACCGTTTATTCTTAAAGAAGAGACTATATGCTTTCAAGATTCTGGATGATAAACCACTGCTTAGTCAAATGGAGGAATTCAATAAGATCTTGGATGATCTTGAGGATGTTGATGTCAAATTAGCTGAAGAAGATAAGACATTGATGCTATTAAGTTCCTTACCCAAAAGTTTTGAAAACTTTTGTGACTCCATTTTGTATAGCAGACAACTATCAATCACCCTTGAAGAGGTGATAACTGCTTTGAAAATGAAGGAGCTATCTAAAGGGTCAGATGTTAAGGTTCAAGGTGGAGGAGAAAGCTTGGTTATAAAGAATAAACAACAGAAGAAGAACTTCAATAAGAAGGGATCTAAACAACAGCCTAAGAAAGGAATTCCTCAAAACCAAGAAGCCAAGGATGATGTGGAAGGTCAAAGATGCTTTCATTGCCACAAACCAGACCATTTCAAAAAGGATTGCTTCAAATACAAGAAGCTACAACAAGAGAAAGGTAACACTACTTCAAAACAAGCCAATCACACCACTGAAGCTTCCAGTTCAAACTCATGATATGAGTCTACTGAGGTCTTGGCTGTTACATCAAATGACACTAAGCTGGAGTGGATCTTAGACTCAGGATGCTCATTCCATATGAGCCCTCATAAGAGTTGGTTTACAGACTTGAATCTAAAGGAAGAAGGTGATGTGATGCTTGGTAATAATAAACTGTGTAAAGTCAAAGGAAGAGGATCAATACCTCTAAGATTAACTGATGGATCCATTAAGATCCTATCAAATGTCAGGTTTGTTCCAGAGTTAAGACGAAATCTAATTTCATTGGGAATGCTTGACTCTCAAGGCTTGAAAGTATCAGTTGAAGGTGGAGTAATGAAAGTCTTCAAGGATTGCAGATTGGTTATGCAAGGATCAAAGAAATCTGATTTGTATTACCTAGATGGAAATACTGATATTGCAGGTTCTCACTTAGTAAAAGAGCTGGATAAAACTCAGTTATGACACAGAAGATTGGCTCACATCAGCTTAAAAGGTTTACAAGAACTTCAGAAACAACAAGCTTTTGGAAAAGATAGGATTACTGATTTGGAATTTTGTGATCACTCTGTCTTGGGGAAAACCAAGAGGCTGAGGTTTCCATCTGGCATCCACACTACTCAGGAGATACTTGGCTATGTACACTCAGATCTGTGGGGGCTGGCTAAGACTCAAACAAAGAATGGGGGAAAGTATTTTCTCTCTATCATTGATGACTACTCAAGGAAGGTTTGGGTGCTGATCTTAAAAAGCAAGGATGAAGCCTTTCAAAGGTTCAAGGAATGGCTCACTGAGGTGGAGAATCAAACAGGAAAAAAACTAAAATACCTAAGGACAGATAATTGCTTAGAGTTTGTATCCACTGAGTTCAATAATTTTTGCAAGGAAAAAGGGGTTTCCAGGCATAGAACCACACCTCACACCCCACAGCAAAATGGTTTAGCCGAAAGGATGAATCAAACCTTATTGGAGAGAGTTAGATGTATGCTATCTAGCTCAGGTCTTAGCAAGAATTTCTGGGGAGAGACTGTCACTACAACTGCTTACTTGATTAACAAATCACCTTCCTCAGCAATTAATTTCAAAACACCAGAAGAAATGTGGCATGGGAAGATATCTGATTATTCTAGGCTTAAGGTGTTTGGATGCTTGGCATTTGCTCATATCAAGCAAGATAAACTTGAGCCAAGGGCATTGAGGTGTGTGTTTATTGGCTATCCAGTTGGCATAAAAGGTTATAAGCTATGGTGCTTAGAAGAAGGAAATCAAAAGTGTATTATATCAAGGGATGTGACTTTTGATGAATCTTGTATGCCTCTAAACAAAGATAGAATAAGAGATCAAAATAATGAGAAATCTCAGCTTGAGGTGGAGCCAAACTTTTCTGATTCTGATGAAGAAGCTCATCCAGAAGAGCCAAACATTGAAGATCAAGAGGGATCAGATTCACAAGATCAAGGAGGATCAGATTCACAAGATCAATCTCTTACCAATTACCAGCTTGTCAGAGATAGATCAAGAAGGTTAGTAAAAGCCCCTACAAGATTTGATCAAACTAATACTGTCTCTCTTGCATTTCTTGCAACTGAAGGGATAGAATTTTCAGAGCCAAGTTCTTATAAGGAAGCCATTACATTTAAAGAAAATGTTAAATGGAAGGATGCTATTCAAGATGAGTTGAGCTCACTAGAGAAGAATGGAACCTGGAAGATTGTTGACAAACCAAAACATCAAAAGCTTGTTGGATGCAAATGGATATTCAAGAAGAAGATTGAGGCTTTTCAAAACAACAAAATCAGGTTCAAAGCTAGGCTTGTAGCTAGAGGATTTACACAAAAGGAGGGTGTGGATTACACTGAATTTTTTTCACCTGTGGTTAAACACTGCTCCATCAGAATTCTCCTTGCAATTGTGGCTCAATTTGATTTAGAGTTACATCAAATAGATGTGACCACAACCTTCCTTCATGGTGAGTTAAATGAGAAGATCTACATGCAAGTTCTAGAAGGATTAAGAGTTGCCAATGCTGATCAAAAAGCTTGTTTACTATAGAAGTCATTATATGGCTTGAAACAATCACCAATGCAATGGTATCTCAGGTTTGATGAGTTCATGAAAAAGATTAATTTCATTAAAGACATGTATGATAATTGTTTTTATTTCAAGTATGAATCTAATAGCTCATTTACTTACTTGTTATTGTATGTGGATGATATGTTAATTGCTACTGATTCTTTGTCTAACTTGCTTAAGATCAAAAGGTTGCTCAGTTCTGAGTTTGAAATGAAAGATTTGGGTGAAGCCAAGAGGATTCTTGGCATGAATATCTCTAGAGACAGAAGAGTGAATGAAGTATTTCTTGATCTTAGTTCTTATTTGAAGAAGGTTCTTGTTAGATATCAGATGAATCAAAGCAAAGCCACTGCAATCCCTATTGGACAACACATAAAGTTATCAAAGGATCAGTTATCAAAGGATCAGTGTCCTAAGTCCAAGGAAGATGAGCATAAAATGAGATTGATTCCAAATGCCAATGCAGTGGGAAGTATTATGTACTCTATGTTGTGTTGTAGGCCTGATTTGGCTCATGCTATGAGTGTTATCAGTAGATATATGGCAGATCCAGGAGTATCACATTGGGAGACTGTAAAATATGTCTTGAGATATATAAATGGATCAGTGGATGTTGGCTTAAGGTTCAGGAAAATTATAGAAATAAATACACCTATTGTTGGATATGTAGATGGTGACTATGCAAGCAATCTGGACAGTAGGAAGATCTTGACAGGTTACATCTTCACTCTATATGGAACAACCATTAGTTGGAAGTCTACACAACAACCTGTGGTAGCACTCTCAACAACTGAGGCTGAGTTCATAGCTCTAACAGAAGCTATAAAGGAAGCATTATGGCTTAAAGAGATATTGTCTGAATTTGGGATTGAGCAAGAAAGTGTTTCAGTTCATTGTGACAATAACAGTGCTATTCATCTGTCTAAGCATCAAGGATATCATGAAAGAACCAAGCATATTGATGTGAAGTTGTATTATGTTAGAGACATTGTGGAGAAAGGTGAAATTAAAGTTTGCAAAATAGCAACTGAAGATAATCCATCAGATGCCTTGACAAAGGCCTTACCTTCTACAAAATTTCATCTATGTATGGAGCTTGTAGGGTTAAGGGGAAAGCCAGCTACTAACATAACATGAAGGAGTGTTGTAAAGAAGCATTAATCTTCATGCTATAAGGTGGAGAGTTGAAGGATATAGCATGAAATATGCTTCATCAGTCACCATGCATGAAGAGGAAAGAGGGAAAAAAGAAAGCTTGTTTATTTTCTAAGTAAAGGAAAAAACGTGTTTTCACTTAAGAAAACGTAATAGCAAAATGCGACTTCAAGTTGTTAATGACAGTTATTTCCTAAGCTGTGATTTCTTGTGTTTTAGTTTCAGTTTTGCAGGTGTTTGTTGCGGAGGGCATAACTCACTCCATACTTAACGGTTTTGGATGATTCTTGTTGCTGCACACTCTATAAAGATTAGAGATCATTTCGTTAGTTTATAGTTTTCGCATTTGCTTACTGTATAGAGAGATAATTAGCGAGGAAGTAAGAGTATTACTTGAGAGATAGTTTTTCTTGTTCTTCGAATCTGTTCTTGTAATCTGTAAACATTTGCAAGCTGTTGATTAGTGAATTTTGTTCTCCAGTGGATGTAGGGATTCGTCAACCCGAACCACTTAAAAATCGCTGTGTTTTGATCGTGATTTTATGTGTTGGATTTGTTGTTCTTTTCATGCAAACTAGGGTTCTTGAGTGAATGTTTTAAGTTTGTGTGAATTCATTCATTTCTTGGTCTGAGATTGTCAAATACAATTGTGGAACTAAGCCACCATGAATACAATTGTCACATACTATCTTCTTTCATCTTGCTATTATTGCACATATCTCTTTGCCACGAAATAAGACACAAAATACCACACTTATATATTAAATCACTTCTTCTCACATTAATCAACAATCTCACGATACAACACTTGATCACGTAAAAGGAAAAACAAGGATTTCCCCATATCCTTCACCGTATATCATCATTCATGGAGCATACCACATTTCACTTTGCATATCACTTTCAACCTCCACGTTATAAATAAAAACATTCAATAATTGCATACAAGAGCACCCATAGTTCACAACATATAGTTTACAAGAATTTACCCCCACCTTGATCGGTGGTAACCCTCGTGAAGCTCGACTCTTTAAATCCTTTGTTCGTTCCTTCACCTCAATCAAGTGGTCTCTTGGAAAAACTACTACGTTTCAGGGAACTAGGGTGGTCCTTCGTCTACATTTCCTACAAGGAAAGAATCAAACTTGCAAGACAAACTAATCTTACAAATTAAAATAGAACTTGCAAAGTAAATTGCAAATCGTAAAATCCCTTACCAACTGGAAAGAAAATCGTCATTGCTTATCTTTCTCGTCCGAGCTCCGATTTATGATCCAGAAAGTCCGTAATGAAGCTCTCGGTGTGAATATTACCTCCGTGAAATCTCAAGTCCACCCGACTTTCGATCATCTGGAAATTGCCCTTGCAAAAGGCTGAATTAACCATTGCACACTGCACTATCACTCTGTGCCCCGATGCATCTTAGGCCCCTCAAACAGACTCGCCTTAAGATGAAATTTGGTAGGAATTCTCCCAACACACTAAAGAACTCCCCATACGAACAGTTTTAAGAAACTTCTTCGTTGAGACCTTCTGCTCCGCGACTATTTCTGGTTCGGGTGCAGAAATGCAGCCCCGACTTCATAAAATTATTCCTCGGTCGTCCGACCTCAGATGGCCACCAAACTTGGTGGAGACCTTCCCCATACACCTAGTATATGCCATAAAAACAGTTTTCTAAACCCATCCCCGTAAGTACCTGAAACGACAAGTCGAGCGCTGCCTGCGCGCAACAGCAAAAACAGGACAGCAGCCCCCGGCGTTTGCCCCCGGTGCTGGTCCCGGTGCTGGCCCTAGTGCACTCGCACTATCTAGAAAACGAGCTTTGGTGCTAACGAAAACTCATAAAGGGAAAAAAAATTGAATTTGCAAGAACCGACTTAATTTGCAGAGGAAAACTTTAGTTTGCAAGAAGAAATTTTATTCTTGCTAAGTAAATTGATTTTGCAAAATTTAAATCAACTTTGCAAAGTAACATAAATAAATTTGCCAGGTAGAAATAAAATTCAATCTTGCAAAGTTAAAAATCAATTTGCAGAGATGAAATTCTATTTGCAAAGTAAAAGTAAGTTTTGCAAAGTTAAACATTGAACTTGAAATGTAAATTGCAAAGCAAGATTTAACTTGTAAAATAAATCTATAAAATATCAAAGAGAAACACTCTTTCCCATCACCCTAAACCCGCTGCCATCGACCCTTCTTCCGTCGCTGCTACCGCTGTTGCCGGTGACCCCCGTCGCCGGCAACTCACACCCAACCGACACACATACTCTTGCAAATAAAAACAACACACACTCAACGACATAAGACGACAAACACAACAACACATACACATACATAGCAGCCCACAAACACACCCAACAACCTGCACACCGGGCAGTAAGGTAGTAACGCAGCAGCGGCAACATGGCAACAACGTAGCAGCATCAGCACAACAGCAACTGCGCACACCGGGCAACAGGGCAGCAACGAACAATAGTATTCCTAGGACAAGAGAAAGAGAGAAAGAAAGAGAGAGCGTGCGAGAGAGAGAGAGAGCGAGGTGGAGAGGGAGAGATGACTGTCTTTTCTTTCCTTTTCCCACTTAAACTAGTTAGGTGGGTGTGTGTGTCTTAATTTGGGGAGAGAAGGGTGAGGTGGCGTGGTGTGGTGGAGGAAAACCAATTCATGGCTTTACTTTCTTTAATCAACCCCTTAGGCTTAATTAGTTAATTCCTTAGCTTACTTAATTTATTCTTTTACATAGTTAACTAATAAGAAAGCTATATCTACATATATATATATATATATATAATTAATTAGCTTATCAAATACTTATGCATATCACCTGAGAAACCAAAATTAGTACTTTACATCTTAATTAATCAATTGCTTAGGCTTAATTAATTAATTCTTAGCTTAATTAAGATTATCACTTAGTTAAATAAATTCTTAGCTTAATTAATTGATTAGCAACAATTAATCTTAATTAATTAATTCTTAAGCTTAATTAGTTAATTCTAATGCATAGTTAATTAATTAGCAACATATATATTTTTTATATATATAACATTACACATTAGCTAATTAATTTGGGGTGTTATAATTAGTGTGACCTTTATGTTATAAATGTGTGACCTTTATGTACAACTATCATGACCTTTATGTACTATAACTTAGAAAAAAATGAAGATTTCAACATAATTTGAACTTTATACCTTTATGTGACATCAATGTGACATCAATGTGACCTTTATATTATATCATGTCACCTTTATGTATAAATATTCTGACCTTTATGCACTTTTATATATTAAATAAATGTCAGAATATTTGTACATAAAGGTGACATAATATAACATAAAGGTCACATTGATATCACATAAAGATATACAATACAAATTGTGTTGAAAATCTTCATTTTTATTCTAAGTTATAGACATAAAGGTACGGATGTTTGTACATAAAGGTCACACATTTATACATAAAGGTCACACATTTATAACATAAAGGTCAAGACAAAAATTTGGAAAAAAAATTAGAAAAAAAAATAGAAATTCACGGATTCGAATCGGATCGACCCGGATTGCATGGATCTTAGATCCATGCACCTGGAGCACAGGAGTTTTTGTGTAATTAATTACTTAAAAGAGCCGAACACATCACCCAATTCTCAGTTCTATAAAGTGAATAAATTAACTAGTCAATCTATTTGTAATATTGAAGATAAGTGATTTTTCGGTAAATTCCATTATATTAATAATCATAATGGAATTCATCTTCCATAACAGTTTTAACATCAATACAATACATTTAATCTTCTATTTTAGAACTTTATATGTATACTTGTGTATCTTTATTAATATTCTCCACCAACAACAAAAATCAAAAGCCATAGACATACAAAAGACTCCATTTATAAGTCAAAGACCATTTATAGAAACTATCAAAGGAAGAAATTATGGGAGAAAAGCTTACGAAATAAATGCGCCGCTTCTAACTTCAAATATCCTTTGTTCTTGTTTTTCAAAAATTTACTAGATAGAATCAACGATGATTGCATATATATATATATATATATATATATATATATATATATATATATATATATATAGGGTTTGGATCACCCCTATTTTTAGATAATGCTAGGTGGACTCCTAATTTATCTCAACAACTCAATTTCTTATCTCTACAAATAAATTTAAATTCTAAAATCCTATATCTAATTTAATATGGTTACAAGTCTAGTAGTTATTTAAGAGTTCTATTCACCTCACATAACTAATTCACTATAATTTATTATGAGACTATGATAAATAAATAAAAAGTCTATTATTCATACAAGAGATTTAATTTTAAAATCTGAGGTATTACAGGAACTTTAATTAAAGATGTGGCATTTGAATTTGAGATCTTAGAATTAGTTTTAATACTTCAACCAATGGCATAATTACAACTCATGCCACGTCACGCCACTAATGATCATCAGAAACTTCCCATTGGGATGTCATGTGCAACTCACATGACATTTTTCTGATTTATTTTTAAATATTTGGCAAAAATTGAACCAAAATCGAGCAGTTATTTGAATTATGAGAATAAATTAAAAAATATAATAGTTGTGGGAGAAATTGTGACAAAAGTGATAGTTGTGGAACAAAATATTATTGTTTTCATAACTGGATCGGTGATCAAACTGGTCTAGCCACCGGTTTAAGGTTTAACCGGTCAGATCAGTTCAACTGGTGGTTCAATCGGTTAAATGAATTTGAAGAGAATATCTGAAAAAAAATATATTTATCCAAAATTAAGGGAAACTTATAAATTATCTCACATAACAAAAATCCAAAATAAAGTATAGGGGATTGTGTATGAGTTTTTCCCACATTGGTTAACAAACTAATATCATGGGATTGAAACTATGCATTATAAATAATGTAGTATGGAATAAATCTATTCCACATTGGTTAGTTACTAAAATGACAATTAAGTCACTCAATATAAATAATGTTAGTTTGGGATGAATTTATCCCACATTGGTTAATTACTAAATGATATTGAAATTATATTATATATGATGATAATGTCTAGTAATGTTCTTATACCAAATACCTTCTCTACTATCATTAAGATAAAAAAAACAAAAAATAAAATTAAAAGTATAAAAAAAAAAAAGCAATTCAAACCGGTTTTGATCGGTCCAGCCAGTTTTGACCGATTTAACCATAAAAACCGTTTTATACGACTATTTAGATCAGATTAGCCACTGGTTCTCGATTAACTAGCCGATCTGAAGCGATTATGATTTTATCTCATTTTATATATGACTTTTTTATACTAGAAATGAACTTTTATGGGCTTGAAACTAAATTGAGCTTTAAATTTTTGTGCCTTAATTTTGGAGATGGGCTTGGCGAAGGAAAATATCTATTGGGATCATTTTAATTGTGGAGATGGGCTTGGCGAAGGAAAATATCTATTGGGATCATTAGAAGACTTACTAAAGAAGGATAATCCAAGAAGAGTTTAATCAAATTAAACTCTTGTTTTTTTCAAATAAATATTTTTATCGTTATTCCATTTAAGATTCAGATCTATCAGATTTTTAAGAATAGGAACTGTAGTTTAGAGTGAGAGTAAAAATTAATTAACCCATGTTCTGTGAGAATTCGATCAATTCTTTTCACTGTTATACTCATTTATTTTCAGAATAGGTAAATTTATTTTGATGGTTTGACACTAGTGAATATTATTTCAAAAGATGAAAAAATTCAGAAAATTAATTTTAAATCTGTTAATTATTTTTAAGAATCCGATAACTATTTTAAAAATAGTTATTATTTTAAAAAAAATCAGATTTATTTTTTAAATCTAAAAATTAATTAAAAAAAGTTATCTTCTTCTTCCTCCAATTAAGAAAAGAGAGAAAAAAAGAGAAAAACCCTTCAACCACATGGTTCATGAAATCTAACATCGTTGAGATTTATCTAAAGTAATATTGAACGAAAAGAAAATGTTGCTCAATTAATCTATTATATCTGATCAAGCTTATATTGAAAAACAAAAATTCTAACGTTTTTGAATTTTAGCTAAAATAATTGAATGTGGAGAAGATCTTATTGTTGGTTTATGCATGGGATTAGAGTAATTAGTTATATATATGTTAAGAGTTAATTGTGAAAGGAAATTTTGGGCGAGTAGAAAATATATTTGATAGAGTTTTGGAAATGAATAGTTTTAGTTAGTGGCCAATAATTGGTGATGAAATACAATTGGATGTGTCCCTTGAATTTGAGTTTGGTAAAATTGATTTCTCTACTATTTTTAATTATTTCGTTGTCAGTTAATCTTCTCAATTTTTTTATTATTTTTGCTTCCTTATAAAATTATTATAAGGTTTTAGTTTTATTAGTTTAGTGAATTCAAATGCCTTCATTTTTCATTTAAAAAACATTAAATTTGTTCTCAGAATTCGACCCTTCTTATCGTAATATTCATTTTTATTTATCTTTGAAGTACGTAATCTATTTTGTTGGTTTTAACATGCATAAATTTTTTTTAAAAAAGTTCCCAATAATTTCTAGGATTTTAATTTGAATATCGTATTAATTTTAATTGGTTTTTTTTACATGTATATGTCCCATAGATAACTCATCACCGTCCTTTATCTGGATAGTAACTGCTCACACATGATTCAAACATGAATTTAGAATTGCATAATAGTGAGAATGCACTCACACATGATCTTAACATGATTCCACTTTACAAAAAGTAGACAAAATTGTGAGGATTGAAAGACATTTTTGTAAAATAAATGTGTGACTAATTTTTTTTTTTTTATCGGGGAAAGGTCTTAAATGGCCGACAATACCTAGACAGCTAATTAAAGTACTAATACAGATACAAAAGACATTATGTTGCAAATTCAAACTTGGGAAACTATGGAGCCATATACTGTAAATCTTCAACTAAATCTATCTCTATCTTCAAACTCTCGCGTTCTCATTTTCATACTATATATGATGTTACTCATTAAAAAATTTTAGGAAAATTTGGTAAAAATGTCTTGTACACTACACGGTAATATGAAAATACGTACTCACAAACTATTCTAGTTTCTGAAATGTTGATAAAAATGTCACGCTATCAACTAAAAAAGGTATCTCAATTGCTCACTGGATAATTTGACAGTCATAGGGTATATGTGGTGGCGATCAAAGGACTAATGCAACACAAATTTTCTAATGGGTAATTAATATATTTTTTTAATTTGAATTTAAAATATGATATTCAAAAAAAAAAAATAACAATTTAAATGTATATAAATATAAATATTTAATACAAAAAATATTTTGGAAAATAGTATATTATTTTTAAAATCCATACGAAAATTTACAAACGTAAGAATTAATTTCGAAGATCTTAAATTTTATTCTGGTAATTGTTTTAAAAAGTCGAGAATATTTTAAAAATAGTACAATATTTGATGTGTCATTATTAGTGCATGTTGTTGGTCCCAAACGTCCCAAGTGGTCAGAGGATCAGAGGAGAGTGAATGAACCTCTAACGATTTTTCGATTTTAAAACAATCAGAGATGCAGGTTCCTAATTCTTAAAAGAAGCAGCAACCTGACTTGATCAGAAACCTGACAGTATGCTGATTCAGGTTTCTGATCAGCTTTCTCAGTATGCAGCGGATAAAACACGATAGGGTTTCTCTTTGGAAAAAACATCTTTCTTTTATAAGTATGTTTCTTTTATAAACTTCTTTTGTGCAGGATGCTTATGATATGATCAATAGGATATAGCAAGATAAACATAATGCAGTAAGTAAATGAAAGCAATAAACACTTATGGTTTATAGTGGTTCGAAGGTGGTGTAAGTCTTCTACGTCCACTCTACTCCTTCACAAGGAGGAACTTCGTTAGGTCAGTTCGAATTACAAGCCTCGCTTTACAAATCTCTTCCTAACAAGCTACGCCTACTAGAATCCCAGACTCTAGTCGAAGGCCACAACCCACAAAAGGTACAATCCCACAAAGGGCAAGTAGCCTATTTCTGGACTGTTAGGATGTATACTATAAGCCTAGCTTTTTTGTATGAACATCGTTTATGGAATGAGAATCACATTGGTCATATGTTTGCATTTTATATTTGTTATATATGTTTATGCAATGTCCAATTAATTTATATTATAGATAACTTGGTGTGTGGTGCCACACAGAAGATCATGTTATCAGTTTCTTATAAATTATAAATAGTAGCTCACAAACAAGATGGATTTGGACAAATCATCGGAATGGTTGTAGTATAGTTTGGTATTAGTCTGTCTTGACTATAAAACTACACTAGTACACTTTGTGTGTATTGAGCAGGACCATTTGAGGTTGTTCGTTTTATACTGACTATATAATAGAACAAGACCTCTGTTATTATGGATGTACATCTTCTTAATCCCTATATAATAACGGGCACGTATGCTCAGTGTTTATTTCTTTAATTTACCAATGGGTGAGATTTATTCATAAATCAATAAACTCGGTGAGTTGGGAGATAGCATTGTTTATATGGTGTTCTGTTGATTATAGAAGGAATCCGTGTCCTAATTATTTAGGATGATAATGTCCCCTTGAGGAGCTCATAAGGATTATCATGTAAACCCTGCAGGTGGATTTAATCCGACATGATAATAAGGATGAGTGGTACTACTCTTGGAATTAGATGTAAATTAATTAAGTTGTCAGTAACTTATTTAATTTACGGACATTCGATATCTTAAACACGGGGAAATAAATGTACACATAATAAGAAGGAGCCCATATTAAATATGGGATTGGGACGGTAGTTCAATAATAATTCTCTAGTGGACTGAATTATTATTGATGGGCTTAAGTTATGTGTTCGGGCCGAACACAGGATACTAAAGCCCATCAGGAGGCCCAACCCAATTCCTCCTCTAGGTCCCTGGTGTAGCCTATATATAGCTCTTTTCATCAGTGCCTCTAAGAACTAAGAAACAGATCACAGAAAACACGTGATAAGTGAGAGAGAGCAGAACTGATTTTTCTCGAAGGATCGTTGGCCACGCAACGTTCGAGAAGGGCTCAGAGGAATACATCAGAAGATCAAAGAGGTCTACAAGGGTATGATTTCTTTCCGCTGCGTTTTATCCTTGGATCCCGATTCTGATAGCATAGAGCCGGCGATCCGTCGGTTCCAATATGGACTACTAAACTTAGCAAGGATACTATCCTCTCAACTAAGTACACTTAAAACAACCTAGCGCATACAACATAAATGGTTAAAAGATAAAAAAGTTTTCTTCAACTGTTGCGAACATAGATCAGTCTTGAACATGAAAGCTCCATTGCTAAGATAGATTGATCCTAGAAGGTTGAGTGGCTGAACATAGTATCTCTGAATATTCTCTCGACTCTGTGCAGTATGTCCAGCATTTTCTTCAGTTAGCCACACTTTCTATTTACAGATCTTGAGAATGTATCCGTTGAATGAAGTATCCGTTGAAGGTAGATGCTTCACCATTTTGAATTCAAGCAAAGATCTCAAGATCTTTTTCTGTGGCCGTATTAAATGCTTCTGAGTTGATCCTGATATATGCATTTAATGCGCCCAATATTTGCTTCTGAACTTTTCTGACATTCCTGCTGAGTTGTCAAGTCAGTATGGGTCCAAAGATGAAATCCATGCAACGGTTACTCGTCAGTTGGTTTTGCTGCTTCATGGTCTTCACAATACTACTTCCAGCTTGCTGCTATTCATAACTTGCTGCACCTTGCTTGCTGTTCACTGCTGGCAACTTCCTGCTTCCAACTTCCTTCTTCCTTCTGTGCAGCTTTCTTCTTTCCTTAATACAGCCTTCTACCTTCAGCTTCCTGTCGCAGATTCTTCCTTTAGCATGCTATTCCCTACAGCTTGTTGTCCTTTAGAAGATGTCCTTTGTCTTTTAAGGTTAAGTTTTCCTTGTCGCTTGGAAAACTTCTAACATAATCTTTTATTTTAAGATTATATTAGTTAGTATGGAAACTTAGTTGCTGATATCTTAAGCAACCTGTTTTGTCTTAAGCAAACTGTTTTTATCTTATCGATATAACTATTGAAATATCCCAACAATTTCCCTCTTTACATTGATGATGACAAAACATAATAAAGGCAAGAGTCAAATAGACAATGAATACTCTTTATTGAAACTGTGTATATTTTACAAGTACAAGTTTATTCCTAGAACAAATGTAAATGTAAGTAAGCTGCTTCGTCTTTATCTTTAGACCTCAGCTTCCTTCTTCGTCCAGGTTCAGCTTCCATCTTTATCATCAAGCTTCAGCTTTCGGTTTCTATCAGTTTGCTGTTTTCATACTTATCCACCAGGGAGCTCTTCTTCTTCTCCCTCTCTACCATATCTGATCTCTGCATGCTTTTTCAACATGTTTTTATCAACTTGCTGCATCCTTCAAATCTTGAATGATCAGCTTGCTGCTTAGCTTGTTGCTTCAGATGGTAGGTGACTCCTGATCGTCATACTGCCATCCAGGCACGTTCACCTTGGATCTTTGACTGCTGGTCTGGTTTTGTCTTTTACTTTGCCCAGATTTCAACTCGAAGCTGCTGACACTGGATCCTTGGATAGACTGTCAGTTTGCTGACTGCCTTGTGAAGCACCTACTGTTTAGTTTTATCTCCATGAAAAACAACAGGTGTCTTCTCTGTCCAAAGACTGGTCTTGAATGACTCCCTCGGTCCCATATCTTCATCGGAGTTGAGGAAGTCGGACCTGTGTCATTTGAATGGAGAATGAATGTCTACTCCTTGACATCCATCTCATAGAGGCCGTCTTTGATTCTAAAGACATTCTCTACTTTTTGGCAAACAGAGCTTCTATACTCCATTCTTCTGAAGACCTTTTCTGCTTCTAGGTCAACAGAGATTTGTCTTCATCATCGTCTTCGTCTCCATCTCTATCTTCGTCCTCTTGTGTCTCCATCTTCTTCTTTTTTACGGTAAGAATAACTCACATGGGAAGTTGTTGTGATTTGTCAAGCATTTAGTGAGTATAAATGTATGGAAGAATGGTGAAGAGTCGGGTATATATAGGCGGATGAGCAGTTTCTTTGGATCGACGGTTGGGAGATGAAACACACGATCTGACGGTTGGTTCTAAAAAGATGGAGAGACCTTTTTGTAAAAAGTTGATCTTCTTAAAACGTCATCGGTTATCCTTCTGAAAGGTTGATATGTCTTTTAAGATAGGCTTTTCGTTAGCCGTCTAAGGAGATCTTGATTTAACTGTGATTTGACTGTCCGCCTTCTCTAGAGATTTTATCTTCAAAGCTGCTTCTCTTGGATCGAGATGATATGTATCTCTTGTTGTAAGCAGCTTCCTGATCCTTCTCGTTGCTCTTTGTTCTCTAGGTAGTAGCTTGTTGATTTTCCTTCCAGTCTTGATCGTCAGTATCTGAAATGTGCTCTTTGCTTCCTCTTAGTTCAGCTTGCTGATCCCACATAATAGTGATAACACTTGTTGGTCTTACTTGCTGATCGGTTCCTTGAGCACTTTGGGTTTCTTCAAAGCTTGTTCATCAGCTTACTGATCTTCTTTTGTTCAAGAACTCTTTTGTCACTACTACAGCAACTTCCCCCTTACTTTCATTGTTTCTTTCAGGAATTTCTCTCTCAGTTACTTCATTCCTTTCAGTCTGGGGGTTTTCTTCAGATATTTGTGCTGCTGTATCAGTCAGCATAGGGAGTCCTGCCTCTGATCCTCGCAGTATCCTCCTTTGTCCTGAAAGTTCTGATTCCATTTTGATGTAGTGTGATATTGATTGTTATCACTTGGTGGAATGTTTTTAGAAGCAGAAGTTATATTAGAAGAGTAAGGACAACAGATATCAGTATGCCATCTATAAAATAGATAAAGAGTTGAGAATCATTGATAGCATAACGAGTTTCCCCTTACTTAAAGAACTCTTATCAAATGGCTCATGTAATTTGAGCTGTGGTATGCTTTGTCGTATGTGATCTTTTCATTTTTCTGATTAGCCTTGCGGTTTGGAAAGTGGCTTGACTCAGATATTTCCTTAGAGCTTGATCTCATGTGGTAGTTTTAGGGATACCTGTTGCTTCCTTAGTAATATAGGCTATTATAAAAGGTATAGCTTTTGTTATTTTAGCAACTAGTTCCTTGGTGTTGTACATCCATGTTGATTGCAGCAGTAACTTGTTCTTCTGTCGCTTCCTTAGTGATTTTAACTACTTAAAAAGTCATAGTTTCAATCGCCTCAGCAACCTGTTTAATCATGACTGATGTTTCTTTCAAGATACTGTTAATTCTTTCGTTGATGTTACATCTGTTTGAGATCATGGTTTAGTTCGTTGTTTTACTTAAGCTCTGAGTTTGTATACTGTTTAAATCAGAGAGATCCTCTGCATTATTTCATACTTTGTGATAGACAGTATCCCCCCTAAGTTCGTGCTTTCCTTTCTCTGAAGAGGTTTTTCTTGAGAAGATTTTTGAGAGAGTTTTTGAGCCTTTTCCTTATTGAAGTATTCTCTTCACTTTTTAGCATCCTTTTCTCCAACTTACTGCTTTTGACTAGTATCCTGTAGGTTTCTTCAAATAGATAAGTCAGAATAGTTTGTATGAAGTGAAGAGTGTAAAACGTTTATGCTCATGCTAAAAAGAAGTTTTGATCAAATGCAGAAACAATTTTTCCAAAGTGAAAAAGGGTGAATCTGGGTAGATCGCCAGTCAAGTTGGCTTTTAACCCAACTTGCTCTGATACCACTTGTTGGTCCCAAACGTCCTAAGTGGTCAGAGGCTCAGAGGGAGGTAAATGAACCTCTATCGATTTATCGATTTTAAAATAATCAGAGATGCAGGTTCCTGATTCTTAAAAGAAGCAGCAACCTGACTTGATCAGAAACTTGACATTATGCTGATTCAGGTTTCTGATTAGCTTTCTCAGTACGCAGCGGATAAAACACGATAGGGTTTCTCATTGGAAAAACAACTTTCTTTTATAAGTATGCTTCTTTTATAAACTTCTTTTGTGTAGGATGCTTATGATATGATTAGTAGGATATAACAAGATAAACACAATGCATTAAGTAAATGAAAACAATAAGCACTTATGGTTTATAGTGGTTCGAAGGTGGTGTAAGCCTTCTACGTCCACTCTACTTCTTCACAAGGAAGAACTTCGTTAGGTTAGTTCGAATTACAAGCCTCGCTTTACAAACCTCTTCCTAACAAGCTACGCCTACTAGAATCCCAGACTCTAGTCGAAAGCCACAACCCACAAAGGGTACAATCCCACAAAGGGCAAGTAGTCTATTTCTAGACTACTAAACTTAGCAAGGATACTATCCTCTCAACTAAATACACCTAAAACAACCTAGCGCACACAACATAAATGGTTAAAAGATAAAAAGATTTTCTTCAACTGTTGCGAACATGGATCAGTCTTGAACATGAAAGCTCCATTGCTAAGGTAGACTGATCCTAGAAGGTTGAGTGGCCGAACATGGTATCTCTGAATATTCTCTGGACTCTGTGCAGCATGTCCAGCATTTTCTTCAGTCAGCCACACCTTCTATTTATAGATCTTGAGAATGTATCCGTTGAATGAAGTATCCGTTGAAGGTAGATGTTTCACCATTTTGAATTCAAGCAAAGATCTCAAGATCTTTTTCTGTGGCCGTATTAAATGCTTCTGAGTTGATCCTGACATATGCATTTAATGCGCCCAATATTTGCTTCTGAACCTTTCTGACATTCCTGCTAAGTTGTCAAGTCGGTATGGGTCCAAAGCTGAAATCCATGCAACGGTTACTCGTCAGTTGGTTTTGCTGCTTCATGGTCTTCACAATACTGCTTCCAGCTTGCTGCAATTCATAACTTGTTGCACCTTGCTTGCTGTTCACTGCTGGCAGCTTCCTGCTTCCAGCTTCCTTCTTCCTTTTGTGCAACTTTCTTCTTTCCTTAATGCAACCTTCTGCCTTCAGCTTTCTGTCCGCTCTTATGCAGATTCTTCCTTTAGCATGTTGTTCCCTACAGCTTGCTGTTCTTTAGAAGATGTCCTTTGTCTTCTAAGGTTAAGTTTTCTTTGCCACTTGGAAAACTTCTAATATAATCTTTTATCTTAAGATTATATTAGTTATATGGAAACTTAGTTGGTGATATCTTAAACAACCTGTTTTGTCTTAAGCAAACTGTTTTTGTCTCATCGATATAACTATTGAAATATCCCAACAAATGTTTTTATCATCTTATTACCCGTGATTTTAGTATATTGAAGCGTAATTGATGTATTTTATACATTGTTAAAATCATATTTGGTCCCACAACTATCTTATTTTTTAATTTAGTCCTTCATGTGTTGTTATTAGTAGATATTTTATCATCTTAATTACCCTTGATTTTATCCATTTATGGTTAATTGATTGATTTTATTATTTTTATTGTAATAATGAATTTTGGTGAGTTTTGAAGTAAAACTGAGCATAAAAATCGGATTTTGGACTTTAATTGTAAAGATGGACTCAAATGACTTGTTGAAGAAGTAATGCTTAATAGGAATTTAACTAAAATTATACTCTTATTTTCCCTTTTGTAGTAGATATCTTTTTATATTAGGATTTTTATATTAGGATGGAGATCTATCAGTTTTATTAGAAGTAAGGAAACATAGTTCTAGAGATATTATATATACGAGATATTTTTAAATATGCAATACATCTCTCCTTTCTCCTCTTTTTTTTGGAAGACGCCATCAGTGCTGATTCTATATAGTTTGGACGACGATATCAGTGCTGGTTCTATATAGTTTTTTTGTTTTTTTGTTCTTAGTTTGTTTCTTAGATTTAGAGGTCGTTTAATTCGATCATTATCACTGTGAGACTTTGTTCTTAATTTAATTTCTTGTTTTATTTCAACTATTTGTTTATTCATTATTTTATTCTATAAAGTGAAATATATTTTGAATTGATCTGACAGTTCAATTCGATTTAGATTTACTATTGCTATCCATGAATTTTGTGTTATACTTTGCTTCACTATATCATTTTCTAAAAGGATTGGTACTTAGTAGCAATATGTGGATTATACCTTATATCATTGTATAATTATCTAATTGAATTAACGGAACTAGCAAAAACTATAGACTTAATAATTTCAGCTTTTGAGTTATTCGTTTCTACCTATCTAGTTAGGTTTAATTGTTTTCATAAGAGATTAATGTGGTTATTAATTAATTTGAAGCGCGCGCTAATTAGTTGATAATTAGTTTTGATTGAATGTTTTATTTGATCAATTACATTAGGAAAATGGATGACTTTTTTATTGCTTACAAGATTAGTTTAAGATTAAATCTTTGAATATGCTAGATGAAATTTATAGTATGTGATAGTAATGCAATTGAATGTGGGTACCCTTAAATCAGAGTTTGGTAAGATTATTTTCTCTCCTCTTTATTTTTGTAGTTCGTTGTTAGTTAATTTTCTTACTTAGTTTAGTTTATGTTAATTAGTCTCAATAACAAAAATTCTCCAATTTTAATTTATTTTTCATCTTGAAAGAATTAAGTCATGTTTCCTGAGGTCGGATTGACCCCACTCACCGTTATAATCATTCATTTATTTATTTTGGAGTAGGTAGATTATATTTGTTGGTTTGACATCGACCATCAGTCCTATAACTCAATTAGTTGCTCAAATTTGGTTCAATTTTCATTGGAAATTACAAAATCGGCCAAAAAAAAAATGTCACATGAGGTATACATGATATTCAAATTAAGGATTTCCGATAATTATTATTGATGCGGCGTGAGCTATAATTATTCCATTGATTGAATTATTAAAACAAATTTTATAAACAATTAAATGCCACATCTTCAATTAAGGTTCCACGTCATCAAAATTAAAAATAAAAATAAAAATTACAAATAAATGGCCAACATAAAAACGGGGGATTAGAATAAGAGATTAAAATACCCAAAATTTTTTTAAGAACCATAATGTAGGCTGTGATGGATAGAAAATGGATCGTTCCTGATAAGAGGATTGTTTTGGTTCTTAGTTTCTGATATGCGTGTCATTTGAATTTTTTATTTTATATTTTATTTTAATACTTCAATCAATGGAATAATTACAACTCATATCACATTACTAATTAATCATCATCAGAAATCCCCAATTTGGATGTTATGTGCAAATCACATGACATTTTTCTTGCTGATTTTTAAATTTCCGATGAAAATTGGATGAAAATCGAGCAATTATTTGAGTTACGGTACTAAATTAAAAATGTTGATAGTTTTGGGACTAATTACGAAAAAGACAACAGTTGTGAAACCAAATATGATTGGATAAATTATATTTTTTATACCTAAACTATATCCCTATTTCAACTTGGGTACCCCATTTCCCTAAAAAATTCAAAAAATTAATTTAAAATCTGCTAATTATTTTTAAAAATCTGATAACTATTTAAATAAAATTATTTAAAAAAATCAGATCTATTTTTTAAATCTAAATATTAATTAGAAAAAAAAAGTTTTCTTCTTCTTCCCCCAACTAAGAAAAGAGAGTGAGAAAAACACTTCAGCCACATGGTTCATGAATTCTAACAACACTACAAGAAAAATGAGTATTTACAGCAATAAACATTGTCGCAAAAATATTAATAATTGTTGCAAAAATATTTTGCGACAACATTTTGTCGTTAAGTAATTATTGCAAAATCCTTCTCACATATAGTTTTTTTGATACAACATTGTTGTCGTTAATAGCTGCAACATCGTGTTGTCATAAATAAAGTTTTTTCATTACTTGTTGTGACAATGTATTGTCAATTTATATTAGCATTTTTTACAATAATTTGTTGTCGCAAAAATTAGGCTTTTCGTGACATATTTTATTGTCGCAAAAAATCTTATCGCAATTACTCATTTTTTTTGTAGTGCATCACTGAGATGTAGCTAAAGTAACATTGAACGAAAATAAAATGTTGCTCAATTAATCTATCATATCTAATCTAGCTTATATTGAAAAAAAAACAAAAAATTTCTAACATGCTTGAAATTTAGCTAAAATAATTTCACAAAAACTCATGTGAGACGGTCTCACGGATAGTTTCCGTGAGACGGAGTCCCATCACCACAAATAACATGTGAATTGTAGGGTTTGGGTGATGGGTAATTGGGTTGTGGGTTGATTCGTCTCATGCAATGCATTAAAATTTCGTGAGACGGTCTCATCGCAATTACTCATTTTTTTTGTAGTGCATCACTGAGATGTAGCTAAAGTAACATTGAACAAAAATAAAATGTTGCTCAATTAATCTATCATATCTAATCTAGCTTATGTTGAAAAAAAAATAAAAAATTTCTAACATGCTTGAAATTTAGCTAAAATAATTTCACAAAAGCTCATGTGAGACAGTCTCACGGATAGTTTCCGTGAGACGGAGCCCCATCACTACAAATAACGTGTGAATTGTAGGGTTTGGGTGATGGGTAATTGGGTTGTGGGTTGATCCGTCTCACACAATGCATTAAAATTTCGTGAGACGGTCTGACAAGAGACTTACTCAAATAATTTTAATTGTGGAGATGTTGATTTACGGGATTAGAGTAATTAGTTATATGTTAAGAATTAATTGTAAACGAATAGTTTTAGTTAGTGGCCAATAATTGGTGATGAAATGCAGCGGACGATGCTTTTGGGAATCATATCTCCTAGATTTTGCACTAATTATTCTAGATAATAATTAAATATTCCGTTGTAACCTTTATTTTTAACTAACTTTAATGAGAAAAGTTTTTTTATATATTTTTATTTCTTGCATTTTTTATTTTTGTTCTTTTCAGTCATTTTGATTAATTATAACTTTAATATAAGATATAGTGATACAATCAAAATTTGTATGATATCGACTAATGAAAATAGAATGACTCAATTCGATCCATTGGTATGAGGATAAGATAGTACGACTTGTGTTTTGGATAATACGAACTGATTTTTGAACATTAAGGGCTAATTTAAATACAATGAACCAATTTTATTGTAACGAGAAAGGGTGATAAAACATAAATTTTGAGGGTATATATGTTTATCTTTATGTGAAATACAAAAAGATTTCTGACAAGCTATCAAGATGAAAACCTAGGAAACCCTAACGTTCCAAGGGCGAATAAAAAAAGTTGAACAAAACTAGAGACTAAAACAACAATCCTAAAACCTATTATCGACTCAGGTGTGCCTTTTGTAGACAACTGAAAAACTTATTCTCCACTCTTTCCAACCATGTCTTCCAAACTTTCAGGTACAACGTGAAACGGAAGTTGTGCTTATAAAAATTGGTCACGAAGGCTGATTTCTTAGTGGACAAAATGAAACCTTCAATTCCTTCTCTACTTTTCATGCATGGGATTACTTATTTTCTTTAATTCATTAATCAACCTGCAAAAGAGTGCAAACTAGTATACACAATATATCTACACACCCACCCACACATATAAATATCTTTGTAGAAAGGCAAAACAAATAGAAAAGAAATTATTCATGTTTTTAAGAAACTAAACATCAAGACACTGAATTGAAATAGTTCACAAGCACAATGAAACTCCTGCAAACTATGGCCGCCATTGCAGTCTTTCTTATTCAAAACAACATAAAATAGCAGAGCAAATTGATGAAGACAGCTTTTAATCTTCATTAGTTCCATGCATCGATCGATCTATTAAGTGCATGCAGGGACAGTAGCATGACGCATGTGAACAAACACAAAGGAATGTGGAGCAATTTTTATTGGCTCCTTAACATTTTCTGTGACCAGAGGTGCCATGGCTGGAATAGCATTGGTTGAATCAATGGTCAAGGGCTTCCCATTCAGCAGAACAATCCGACTATATATGTTCCCATCCAATGGGCTCAAGTGGTATTCTTCTCTTGTTCTTCCATATTTTTCAGAGACGAGATTTACCTCCACATAGTTATTACGATCGTGGTTCATCAGTAGTATGGTAATTCCAGACTGCAAGAATAGATCCAATTAATGTTAGAGTGGAGAAGTAGTAATTAGGTAGGTTTATATGTTTATTATACACTTACATATTTCTTTGCACAATGAGCATATGCACGCACATTCTCCGTTCCTATAAATTCTGTTGACAGAACAGCTTTTCCCATCAAACGGTGCCAAAGAAGCGCACTGCAAGACACAAAAGATATAGCTTAATAAATTTGCAGTAATTGAACATAGAGTTACGAAAGGTGTTTTTTATTTTTTTATTTGAATTTGTATATAGAGATAGAAAAACCTGTAGTAATCCGGATTTGGAACGAAGGTGTTGGTGTCGAGTATTCCATAGTAACCACCAACTAATGTTTGTCTACAAAATACCTTGGTGCTGTAAATTGATGATAACCCAAGCATATTCAAATACCTACTCATTCATCACCATCAATAATCAGTACTTGTATTACGTGCTAAATTAAAATAGAGATATTATATGCTTTTATTGCAAGTTGCAGGTGGCCTTACCAGAAACTATAGGCAAAAGCATTAGAGACTCCATCTTTGCCACTATTGAAAGCTCCTCCAGCTTCATCAATCCAAGCAACTGTTCGGCTTTTAGCTGTCCGGAGAATGTTTTGGAGGTTCTTCAACGTCCCAGTTGTTTCATCAAGATAAGTTAAATTAAAAATCTTATCGACGAGGTCAACATCATTTCCTACCATCCAAAAATAAAAAAGAAAATAAAATATTTGGTTTTACTGTATGGATTGCAATATCAGATTCTGCATCAATTAATAAATATAAATTCATTATTTATCTGTTTGCACCTGAACCCAGATTATATATGTGGTGAGAGATGACTTGCAGATGTCCTGCAGGTGTTGTTTTTTCAACATAATCATGATACCAAGTGTGGTTATAAAGTCCTGCAGGGGCGATTATTGACGGCTTGGAATCCAATTCATTTTCGTGAATTACTTTTAGTACGTTATGCAAACTCTCTGTGTCTTTAGCATAGGGTTCTGGAGGAACGCCTATAAATAGAATGTGTCCTCCTAATTCGTTTCCTGCAAACAAAATGATATATATAAACTTCTCAGAATTGAAACTAGAATCTCTCATTCTAACCAACCTACTACAAGGAGTATATATGTATATAGTTATGATATTTCTTACCAAGTGCCCAACCATGTATCTTATAGCCCTTCTTATTCGTATATTTTATAAGTGATTCTGCATTGGAAGAATCCCAAACACCAATTGCAGTTGCGATGCCATCCGGATTCATTTGTATTGTTTTTCCATTTAGAGCATTCAGTCCAAAAGTAGCCATTGCCCTGGACCCAATATAAAAACATGACAATGAGTAAAACTTTTAAATTCAAAATCAGCTCTTCAAATATTTTTGATAAAAGTATGCTGATTACCCTGTTTCCTTAATGAATGAATTTACTTCATCCCATCTGTCTAAGGGCAAGCATGCCTCTCCAAAATTTAATAACTGAGAGGTATCACGCACGAATGTCGGATCACAGGGTTCTTCCCTTTTGGTTTGATAAGTCAATCTGTCTTGCAAAGTGCCACCCAATCTCAACCTTAGAGGTGCAAATGCTGCATCATCAAAAAGATATGCTCCAACTCAATTTTATTATCTTGCAGAAAAAAGACTCTACTTGCAAATAAATAATACCTTTCACCGCATTCTTGAGGATCTCATTATTGAAATCCTGATAAAAACAAGGTGAACTAAATCACAACTCCATAATAATAATATTGTAAAAACATATACTTACTAGGTATATATGTTAAAATCATTTGAAATTGGTTTAATTTGTAGAAAAAACATATATACAGCATTTAGGATAGAAGAAGTGCCCCAGGGGCAGTTTCCATAATCACACTTGGTAGGAGGCCACATGTCCAAGCCAGCACAGACGAAATTTTCATCAGTTGTAGCAATGGGATGAGTGTCATCAATAGAAACAGTGCCAGCATTCACACCACATTCGAAGATAAAGAAAAACCACAGCACACACATTGAAACACACCAACCCTTATGCAAACGTAGAAAACCCATGTTGGAACAACTACAATTACGGGATGTTTTGGATGAGATGCATGCTTAATATTTATAGCAAAACTTCGTGTTATCTTTCTATTCCACGCCAGTAGTGGACGTGTTTGGTGTTACCTAACTTTTTTTTTTTTGGTGCTAGTTTTTTGTTTTTTTCCTAGATCATCTCCACTTGTGCACTAAAACCTTTTTATTTATTTATTTTGAGTTTTTCTTCTCCAACGGTACTGTAAAATACTGCACCTAGTCTTCTCAACCGCCACTTTTACATCAAGTTTACACAGGTTAACTCTTATGCTATCCTTTTTTTTCTTTTATTTTTTTATTTATTTCTTTTAATTTTTATTCCTTCTCTTTTCTTTCTTCTTTTCATTATATCGAGTGTTATTAAATGTTATAATTCGTTTATAACATAATTAATATATCTGAAATTATATGTAATTAAAATGCTATTTTGGGATGAAATCAATTTTAAAGTTATTTTAATTATATGTAATTAAACTCTGAAATAATATGATATGTTAGGTGAACAATAAAAATTATTATAATTATTTTGAATAAATAATACTATGGAGTATTCATTTTTAGGGGAAAAAGTAGTGTAGAATGTTCTTTTCACATTAAAATAGTGTAAAATTTATACTAAAAAAAAGTGTAGCATTGGAGATAATCTTAATGATTAAAAAAACAAGTTGCGGAAACAAACATATATATTTTTTCAAATATAAGATAACTGCTAAAAAACTGAATGCATTTTATTTTAAACTTCAATTCCTTAGAATAATTGTACAAAATCTAGTAAAAGGAAGAAATTAAGGGCCCTAGAATATTATACTAGCCTTGCAAGTGGAACAAATGATTAAATAAATGTTTTTACCCTAATTTCCTTCACAAACTAATTCATACCAAATAACTAATAATTAGTCTAATCCCATAAACTGATTACATTTAGCTAAATTTCAAGAGTGTTAGACTTTAATTTGTATTTCAAGATAAACTAGATTAGACGTGATAAGATTGAGTAATGTTTTATTTTCATTCAACAATTAATATATACTTTGGCTAATTCTCGGTGATTTTAGAATTCATGAACCTGGAATGAATTGAAGTGTTTCTCTCCCTTTCTCTCTCTGTCGAATTGAAGTGTTTCTCTGCCTTTCTCTCTCACAGGCGGAGGAATAAGGAATTTCTTTTTTATGTTTTCAAATTAATTTTCAGATTTTAAAAAAATTCTGAATATTTTAAAATATATTTTATTTTAAAAATAATTATCATTTTGTAATTATATTTTTACAACTTTTGTCGTTTTTTCAAATTAATATTTTGATTATTTGAAAATATTTTTACTTTTGAAAAACAATGTTAGAACAACTTTAAGATTTTAAACAATCAATTGTCTCTATATTCATAATTTGGTAGTTGAGTTAATTACAATTTTAGTATCCAACTATATCAATTTTTTCAATTTTAATAACCCACGTTTAGCGATTCGCAATGTTGATATATAATGTTTGAAATAGAGTTTATTATCCAAATTGTTCAGTAAATTAGATGGTTTCGCAATTTACGACTTTACATTTTGGGCTGACAATTTAGAACTTTAACTATTCGCGATTCTGAAAAGTTGCCAAATTTTAGCCAAAATCGCTCAATTTGAGCAAGAGAGAGAACCACATGCATGAAATCGACAATTTTCCATTTTTATATTTTTAATTTTCTATCTTTATTATTATTATTATTATTATTATTATTATTATTATTATTATTATTTGTGAAATGGGGTGTATTCTTCCCAATAATTTAATCCTTCATGGTGTGATGAAGTGTAAATTTTAATTCGAACAAAGATGCCACTTGTATAATTATATTGTACATAAGCAAAAATTGATGAAATTGAGCCGAAAAGCCTGAAATTAAGGGTTAACGTGAGATTTCAACCTAATTAACCGATTCGGGTTGAAATTGAGCTAAATTTCTGTAGCCCGAAAAGTTAAAGCTCTAAATTGTCAAACCACCTAATTTACTGAGCAATTTGGATACTAAACTCAAATAATTAATATCAAAATCATCAAAATAAGAAATTTGTCATGACCACACTTACTCAACAGCACATAGAACGAATTTTAAATATAACACAATCTAAAAACCTTCTATATTTTTATTTTTTTTACAACATAATATTATCCCATACCCAAAGCTACCCTGTTCACATTCATATAAAAGAAGTTTCAACAAGTCAGCAACTCACGAACAATTTTCATGTTAACCCATCAGTACGCATCATATTATATAATACAAAACATGTCCAAACAAGACTTAATATTTAAAAACAAAAGTGGCATAAACTGCAATCATACCCAACAGGTCGTCATCTATGTACATGAATGCTCAAAATCCTACAGGAGCTCCACAGCTTGCCCGGTACGTCCATGACATTACACATCATCATGGTTACCTACAAAGCATAAATTACGTGAGATAAATCTCAGTAAACAGAAATTATGCATGATACTATGGTTCTTTACAACTCCTTCCATGGATCTACTTCTCGAATCACCTATTTCATTTCTAATTTCCCACTCATACACTCAACTAGTTTATTTCTAAAATATTTTGTGCACACAACACCCACTCCATGCACACAACACCAACCTCGTGCACACAACACCACGTGGCCAACATAAATATGACCCAAAAGTATAATTTTATCCCCTTGTTGTCAAAACATATCATTTGATAAGACTCACAACTTCATTTCACAATAATCATTCAACTATCAAATTCATTTCATAACAATCATTGAACTCGCAGGTTCATTTATTTTACGATAGCCACTGAACAACAAATCTAATCTCGTAAAATACGTAGTATACATGTATCATCAATTAACACAAATAATTCACAAAATACTATTTTATGCTTTGTAGTTATAATAAATTTCTACTTACCTGAAATTCAAAAGATTTTGGTTGTATAAGCTTCAAAATTTCCTCTAGAACTCTCTTGATATTTTCTTTTTCTAAGCGATGCTCTGTTTTCTATTACCCTGTTTTCTTAAGTTACCCCCACATTAGGAAGTAGTTTGAACGAACATTATCTATGATGATCCGTATCCAAGAGAGTTCACTTTTTTCCTTGTTCCCCTTTTAGTTTCCTTTGGTCACAAGGACGATTGAAGCGACTTTCGATAACTTTATAGATAAAAGAATGAAAAGAAGCGACTTTAAGGGTAAATATGGAACTTTAATAAACTCTATAATAAAATACATTGATTAGAGAATCTCTATTAGACTTATATTGGATATTGTAAGACTTGACTTTAGTTTTAGGAAAGCTAATTATAAAATTAGGACTTAAATTACATCTTGAAAGACTTAAAAATAATTATAGAAAGACTAATTATAGAATTAAGATTTAATTGAACCAACAATAATGTTTAATTTATTTAAAATAATTCTCTAAACTAGGTTTTTTTTTCCATTTCAATTTAGCTCAAAGACAGTTTATAATTAAAAATTCACCAAATTTTATAGGATTAATGAAAGCTTTTGAAATTCTTACAGAAGCTAACAGAAAGCTGTTCTGAATCAGGAAGCAAGCGCAGATCAGGAAGCTGGCGCAAGACAGTAAACAGTAATTGCAACCTGAGCAGTAAGCTGTAAGTTACTTAGCTTTATTTATTGCAGTACGAGGTATTATTGAATGCAGTATGAGGTTTCCACTTGATCAAAGTATCCGGTAGATGGAAGTTAGCACCCAGCCTATGAGGTGATGCCATTTGGACTACGTCTTTGCAAAAACACTGTTGCCGAGGGATGATGTCATTAATGCAAGTCAGAGTAGCATATGCCTTATTTTCTAATTCCTCCAGTCGCATTTAATGCAAAAGATCATGAAGATCAAGTTTCGAATTGCTACATGAAATATGTCTCTCTTCAACGGACATATTTCTACAAGTATAAATAGAAGGTGGAAGTGACCAAGAAGACTACTAAACTTACTGCGAATATTCTGAGCTATCAAACCTAGCTAATACAAGTTTTCTATAGTTCAGTCACTCAACCTTCAAGAAGTAGCCAAGCCAAAAGATTCAGAGTTATCAAGTTCTTAAGGCTGACTTCGAGTTGCACCAGTTGAAGAACACTTATATACTTTTAACTATTTATTGTGTGCTAGGTTGTTTTAAGTTTGGTGTCCTTAGTTGGAAGGATTAGATCCTCGCTAAGTGTTGAGTCTTGTGTAGGTTATTTACTCTGTGTGAGTTTTGTACCCTGTGTAGAAAGTGGCCCAGGAATCTATTTTATTCTAGTAGGTTAACTCATTGGGAAGAGGATTGTAAAGTTGTAACTTGTAAATCGATCTGACCTAGTGGAGTTCCTCTTGTGTGAAGGAGAAGAGTGGACGTAGAAAGATTACACCACCTTCGAACCATTATAAACCCTTGTGTGCTTATTTGCTTTAACTTACTTGTTGCATTGCATATATTTATATCTATCTTACTGCATTTATCATAAGCATACTGCTAAAAGGTTTTTGACAAAATCATACTTGTAAAAGAAAACGTTTTAAAAAAAAAAACTATCTTGTATTTTCGCTACATACTATGATTATCGAGACAGTAAGTTGAATCAAAATTCTGCCATCTTACTAAATCGAGCTAGTTGCTGCATTCTCTGTAGAATCAACAACCTGTTTACAGAAAAAAATTTAAAACACAAAATTTGATAGAGGTTCATTCACCTCCCTCTGAACCTCTGACCACTTGGGACCAACATAATTTTTTTTAATTTAGGCAGTTTTAGGACAATTAGTTTGAAGTTTCGAAATTTCGGACCTAAATCACATGTGCAATGCATGCGTCTCTCCAAATTCGAGTTTTGTTTTTGAAAATTTGAGTTGATTCTCGCTAAAATCGAATGAATTTCAATAGATTGATTTGGGGTCTGGTTAGACTTGAAGAAATGAGTGTTTTGGGGTAGAAAATATAAGATTTTGGTTAAGTTTTGAGAAAGTTCCATCATAATTGTTGCTTCTACAGCCGAAATCCGCTATAACCACCCTCAAGCTCACTATACTTTGATATTTCTCGAAATTGAACCAAAATATATGTTTTATACACCAAAACACTCATCTCCTCAAGCCATAACAAAGCTCTAAATCAATTACTAAATTCATTGGATTCAAGCTCGATTTGATCAAGAATCGATTTAAATATTCGAAAAACACTGATTTGGAAAGACACATACATGACACATGCGATTTAGGCCTATGTTTTTTGAAATTTCTGGCTAATTGTCCTTAATCACTCTAATTAAAAAGATAGTATCACTATATAATGAATGGTTAAAAGATGGCGTCCTAAATTTTCAAAAATTTCTTTCATCATGTAATACTTTTGTTGGATTTAATAGTAAAAATACCCCGTCTATTACCCCTAATTATGATATTACGCTCTAATTTTTTGAATTTTTAAGAATACCCCTTAAGTTAATGTTGGTTGTAGAAAATACTCAAAATAACCGATGACATGTTAGATATGATGGATATTACACATGTGAAATCGGTTTTTTCTTTATTTTTTCCTTCTAAATCTATGTTAGTCGAAAAGAATGAAAAATAAGATTTTTTTTCTAAAAAACTGAATTATTATTATTATTATTATATTAAATAATTTTAAAGTAACAAATAAAATTGAAAATATTATTTAATATAAAAATATAAAATCATAAAAAAAAATTTAAGTCATCATACAAATATTTTAAAATATCTAAATAAACAAATAAACTATAGATTAAAAAGTTAAAAATAAAGTAATAATTATCATAATTATTATATTAAGAAAATTATTTTGAAAATTTTAAATTTAACAAATATAGTTTATAGTATTTATTTAGTTAATATAAATAATAAATTAGAAATAGATATTTAAAAAATCATAAATTACTTTAAATTACAAAAAATTATGTTTGATGATGATGATGATGATTTTTATTATTAATTGGAAGTGATGATAAACTTTTTTAACTAATGACATAAAATTTAAAATATTATTTCAACTAACGATAAAAACATTATAAAATTATAAAAAATTTACATTAAAAAGCTATAAACTATTTTAATCTATCTAAAATGAACAAATAAAATCTCAAAAATATGTTTAGTTTGAAAAAATGAATAACAATAATAATATTTTAAAATATCTATAAACCAACAAAAAAATGTAATAAATATAGGTTCTTGTATTTGGAAAATTATAATAAAATATCTAAAAGTAAGCAAATAAAATCGATAAAATGCTTAAAAATAAAATTCTGGAAATTATGAGTGAAAATTTGAAATCAATAAAAACATTTAAAGTATCATTAATGTAAATGTAAATATATAATAAAATTAGAAATGTTTTTTTAGGTGTTAATTATTAGATATTTAATATAATTCTAAATAAAAATTATAATTTTATTATATTTTTATATTTACTTAAATAATATTTTAAAATTTTAAAATATTAATTTTTAGAATTATTGTTATTCAATTATATAATTAATTTATTTTCAGAATTTCTTTGTTAATTTTTATATATTTTAAAATAATATTTTGATTTTGAAAAATAACAAATTCTAATTTTTATTATATTTTATTGAGTGGGGGTGAGGTGTTTGTTTTCATTGCTGACTTTTATGTTTGTATGTTTTGTATAAAATAGTCTTTTTTTCGAATGACATGGATATATGATTAAAGAAAAAAAAAACTTAAAAATCGATTCCACGTGTATATTATATATTTACCAGCCACATCAAATTGTGATCGATTATTTACTGGTTACAACAGGTACAGGTGTATTTTCGACAACTTACATTAACATACTTAATAATCTTAAAAACTCAAAAAATTAAATGGTAAGATCATCATTAAGGTAAAATATACGGAGCATTTTTGTCAAATTTCTGTACTTTTCTTTGTATTTGGTGATACTTTTGGTTCCATGAGGACCATGATTTCAAATTCATGATTAATGAGAAAAATTATAATTTGCTCAGCAATACTTTTATTTAAGATCATATAATACTTTGTTAGGAACGTTTTTCGCTAGATCCATGAAAAAAAAAAAAAAAAAATCACGAAATATATATATGGACACATTTATAGAGAACATTAAGAAGGATATGATTATCTTACTCATTTCACCTTAATAAATCTAGTAATAAAAGTTATATATTTATTTTCTCTATAAGTTTATTTATACTTTTAACTGTCCTATCTTATATTGTTTAATTAGATTATTAAAATTTCAATTAATGAAAAAGAAAACAGTTTTTATTAATTCATTAAAAGAATAAAAATCATGATAGTTTTTTTGCAACAACAAAAGTTGTCGTGAAAAGTCAAATTTTTGCAACAATATATTGATAATATATGTTGACAACAAGTTGTCAAAAAAAAAAAAAAGATTTTAAAAAAACCTAGTTGCAAATTTCAGGTCCAATTGCATGAGATTTTGAGCTTTTTGCTAAAGCGATTTGGCCCGAAATTTATGATTTCTGGTTGTTTGTCCTAAAATCGCTCAAGTTAAAAAGTTAGTGTCTCAATGTCGGGATTCTAAAATTAGTGTTCTAAATTTACAATTTTCCTGAAGAAATCCACCCCTAATGGCTCAACATTTGAATCACGTATTCGTAAGCTAGACTTGAAACATGCTTCCCCATGGAAGCTGTACAAATTACACCGCCACTCCCTTTGGCAACATCCACTAATTTGGAAAAGCAGGTAAAAAATACATATGTTGAGCTACAAAGAAGGTAATAATAGACCTTACCTCATTTAAAAAGAGTCAATAAGATAAATGAAGATACATACGTAAATTCGATACTAGTATAGAGTCCACGTAATATACAAGGTTAAAAAAATTTAACTTAGTAAAATTAGAAATTTCTAAACAATTTTTGAAAAAAAATATTTATTGGTTTTGTAGTATAGCATTGAATATAATGCAATCTAATTAATACATAATTTAATTGTTGAAATATATGTTGCATTTGTAAAACAGCATAAATAATTTTTATTTATTATTCTGAAAAAAAGAAAATTTATGTTGTTATACCTATTAATTATTCAACCCTTCAACCATTATTTTTAGTTTGATTTTATTTTTAACGTCTAGAAAGTACCTTGAATTTTCTTTTCAATTTTATTTCAAATAAATTTCATAGTTATTTTTTAAATACACATGTTCACAAAAATTATTAAATTTCATTAATTAGTATGGTTGAAAATTTTGACTAATCCCTTTCAATCAATCCATATTTATTTTAGTTTTTTTTCCTTTATTATATTTTTCTCTAAATTTTTAAAATTAAGCAAAAATTTAAAGTATATAAAATAAATCAAAAATTTGAAGCCTAGCATGAGTTATTTTAACAAATTTAATCAAAACCCCTATATGATTTAGGAACATTTCTTATCAACCTTAATTAATATTTAATCTATAATAAATAGAATTTTAAAGCTAATTAATATGGTTATTTAATGATATCATATTCAATTTTGATAATAAATATTAATAAATAATATAGAAATTTTAGCTAAATTTGTTAAAATAACATATGCTAGACTTCAAATATATAAATTATTTATAAATTTAAAATTTGTTATGTACTTAAAAATTTTGAGAAAAAAAAAAAAGATGGGCTGATTAAAAAAGATGAATCAAACTTTTCAAATATATTAATTAATGAAATCAAATAATTTTTTGTGAATATTTGTTTCGAAATAAATTAAGAAATTTATTTGAAAAATGTTGACTTTTTATTTTTATATTTTATTATTTAATTGAAAAGAAAATTTGAGGGTTATTTTAAAATATTTAACAATAAAATTAAACTAAAAAAATGGTGGGTGAGTTGAATAGTATAATTAGTGGTGCCCAACGATTCGGAAAAATCAGAACCGGCCGGTTCGAAACCGGCGGTCAACGGTTTCCCAAACCGTTGACCCGGTTCCGGTTACAAACCGAAACCGTGAACCGGTTTCAACCGGTTCGGTTTCGGTTGGGGGTATTAGAAACTGGAAACCGCCGGTTTCCGGTATTTTTATTTTATTTTATTTTATTTTTTGAAAAATCAAGGAATTGACATGTGTCCACCGGAGCTCCGGTGAAAAGTAGCCGTTGTCGCCGGAGTCCGGCGAAAACTAGCCGTTGTGGCTGGAACCGGCGGTTCGAAACCGTCGGTTCGCGTGCAATTTGTTACTTTTTTTTTAAATTTGAAAAGGGACACGTGGAGGGCCAGGATCGCTCGATCGTTGCAGATCAACGGTCGAGATTTCATGACCGTTTGAAACTCAAGCTCTTTCAATTTTTTTTTTCCTCTTTCAATATGTAATTTGTAAGTTGTAATTTTTTTTAATTGTTTGTAAGTTGTAATTTTTTTAAAATTCAAAATTAGAAGTTTGTTGTTTGTAAGTTGTAATTTTTTTTAAATTCAAACTTAGAAGTTTGTTGTTTGTAAGTTGTAATTTTTTTAAATTCAAACTTAGAAGTTTGATGTTTGTACTTTGTAAGTTGTAAATTTTTGAATATTTATACAAAGTTGTTTATTTTTTAACATAGATACATTGTTTTATATTGTCATATTGTATGATTGAAAAAATTTGAGTTAAACAATAAAAAAAATTAAAAAAAAATTGAAAAACCGGAAAACCGACCTGTTCAAACCGAAATCGACGGTTCCACAGCCGGTTACAAACCAAAACCGGAACCGAACATACCCCGGTTCGGTTAAACCGAACACCACTAAGTATAATAGACTACAATATACTTTCTAAATAATGAATAAAACTATTTACTTTCCTTTACAAATACAAAATATATTTCAATAATCAAATTGTAAAACCACAATCACGTTTGGGGAAAATTGATAAAAATACCATGTATGTTTACCCTAATTATGATCCTACCCTTTAATTTATTGAGTTTTTAAAATTACCCTGTATATTGGTGACTCTTGTCGAAAATACTCAGTCACCTGTGGTAGCAGGTAACTAGCCGGTCACACGCTGATGTGGCAGGTAAATACACGTGTAATCGTTTTTTTCGATTTTTTAGTCTTTTTTCCAAGTGAACTGAGAAAGGGAGGGAAAATCCAACCATTTTCCCCCCAAATCCTCTGAAAATAGTTAGAAATTCCTTTAGATACATAGAGAACAATTCCTTTAGCCATTTATTCAGTTTACGTAGAGCTCCTCAATTTATGAGCTAAACATGAAGCTTCAAAATTAGGCAAATCACTGCACACTGGTTTTATCCTTCATGGCTCCCCTCATTCTCTCTAATTTGCTTTCAAACTCATTGATTTCTACGCACAATGCAGAGATTCGACGGCTGCTCAGAAGATGTTCGACCAAATTCCCAAGTCAAGCATGTTAGGAAAACCCTCGAGAATTACATCTGATTAAATCAGAAATCTCAGGATCAATTATAATATATATTCTATATGACAATTAATCTTGTATAAGAAGGTTAACGAAATACCTTTCGGAGCGTGCTTTAACCCTTTCGTAGTTTCAAGAATTCTACGTAAATTCCGTCAAGCCTTCTTCGGTGTTCTCTCCAGAACTCTTCTACGGTATTTTTTGTGTGTGGGCATTGTATAATATTGTGGACTATTTAATAGCATAGAAACCTAGGAGTTTTAGAACTTTTTTTCTTGCTCTCTAAGTCTCATATTCCATATAGGAAAAGATTTAGATAAAATCATATCAAATAAATATCTCTTAATTGATATATTTATCCGGATAGTCCAACAAATTTAATTATACCGCAGTATATATTATATTTTTTTATAGTATATTAAGTTCAATTTATAGCCACAGAAGGGACCTAATCGGACCCAATTAAATTAAACTCCAATAAATTAATTCTGACTTAATCAACTCTTGATTAATCAAAATAACTTATTAATCTCGTTCAACTCCACTATAAGTATGAGATTGCACTCTTAATTAAATTGGATTTATTGAAGCATAAAATCAATAAATTATATCCTCTGATTGATCGATCCAACATATTACCCCCTTCGATCAATAAAAAAATTGGAATAGGCTACCATGACCAATATGCCTTATTTCTAATATTCATCAATCTCAAACCTCAACTTCTATTTAACAGTCCCCGTGTGATCATATCACACAATTTGATTCAACAAAGTTGAATATTGAGCTTAGTTTTATTGTTAATTGAAAAACCCGTGAGATCATGATCATGCCTATTAGATAGGTGAAGGTGTCTAATATTGCAAATATATGTTCTCCATTATTTCACTCTAATTCCCAAGGCACCGAGATATTGATCTACAAAAATGATCTCACCCTTTAGCATCTCAAAGAACTTCGAGTTAGTAACAAAGTTACACTACTTGATCAAGATTAAGGTAATATATACGTCATCCAATAATTTTAAATTGTATGGTCAAATAACAATTTAATTTCATATGATCTCGTCCAATCCACCATATGTGTGTCCTCAACTCCATTACCAAGCTAAAAACAAACTTCAATGAAATTAAGATGACCTTATCAAAATAAATTGCCCAATTTATTTACTGATCACGGACAAGAATTTTATGAATCGAATAATAAATCGAATATTTCTGTGTTTAACAACTTAAACACTCGATTTAAAATATATCTACAATCCATGGACACATGCAAGGCTCAAACAAACATTTAAAAGGACAATTTATATAAATTCAAATATGTCTGAAAAAACAAAAGGTTACTCAAGGACACATAAGCATATATACTAATACATTCTCTCCCACTTGCCCTAGAGTAAATGGGACATGTCTAGTACATCCATGTTCCTAATATGACCCTAAAAAACACCACTAGATAGACTCTTTGTAAAGGGGTCAACAAGATTATCTGCAGATGCAATCTTGCACACCGATACCTCTCCCCGTTGAACTATATCCCTTACAAGATGATATTTCCGCTCAATGTGTTTTCCACGCTTATGGTTTCTTGGCTCTTTTGCATTTGCCACTGCTCCACTATTGTCACAAAACAGTGTAATGGAATGTGACGCAGAAGGAACCATCTCTAGGCTTAGCAAAAATTTCCTTAGTCATACTGCCTCTTTGGCTACTTCGCAAGTAGCAACATATTCAGTCTCCATTGTGGAATCAGCAATACACGATTGTTTTACGATTCTCCAAACAACTGCTCCTCCACCAAAAGTGAATAGTGATCCTGATGTAGATTTTCGAGAATCTCTATCAGCTTGAAAATCAGAATCAGTATATCCTACTAGCACTAAATCTGATGCTGAATAAGCCAACATATAATCTCTTATTCTACGAAGATACTTGATAATATGTTTGACAGCAATCCAGTGTTCAGACCCTGGATTCGATTGATATCTACTGACATCCCAACAACATAACAAATATCTGGTCTGGTACATATCATTGCAAACATGAGACTTCCTACAGTAGAAGCATAAGGAACCCGTTTCATGTATTCCACTTCATTATGAGTTTTTGGAGATTGTTCCCATGATAAATGGATTCCATATCTAAAAAGTGTCAAACCTTTCTTGGAATTCTGCATGACAAACCTCACCAGTATTTTGTCGATGTATGAAGCTTGGGATAAAGCAATCATCTTGTTTTACTTATCTCGTAAGATTTGAATTCCTAAAACATAGTTTGCTTCTCTCAAGTCCTTCATATCAAACTGTTGTGCCAACTAGTGTTTTGTTGATGTTAACATTCCTACATCATTTCCAATCAGTAAAATGTCATCCACATACAACACGAGAAAACTTACATTATTTCCCTCTTTTTTTTATAGACACAAGACTCTTCAAGATTCTGATCAAAACCACAAGTTTTAATTGTTTGATCAAATCTAATATTCCAGGTCCTAGATGTCACGCCCCGAAATCTTTCACTTAAAATATCAGAGTTTTTCATTTTTTGGCGTGAAGAGAGAAAGGAGAAGAAGACGAGCATAATATAAAATAGAAAGAAAAAGGAGGGGATAAGAAATGGTACGCTTGGAACATCGGATACAACCGATAAAATGGAGTTTTGAAACCTTACGCAGCGGAAAAATATCAGGATCTTTTACAAAGATGAGAAATACAGTTAACATTTTACAAAACGTGGAACATCGTTTTACAAATGAATCAACATAGGTTTAAAGACAAAACCGAAATCATGGACATAGCTGATGGGGCACCCCTCTCTCTACGCATCAAGATTATCTTCGTCTCCTGTAGTGTGAGTACAGAATAGGGGTGAGTGCGTTGAATACACTCGTGGGGATACTTTCCAAGTTTTAATATTGTTAAGCCGATCACACATTAAACAGATATAATAATTCAGCAAGTAGTTACAGCATATAAAATGCATAGCACACAATGTGAAACACACGGCTCTAAGAGCACTCAACTATACTCGTTGCATTTCTAACGTATGGTGTTTTTTACGGGCCACCAGTCCATCCCTAACATGACGTATGATGCTTTTTACGGGCCACCAGTCTATCCCTATCGTGACTTATGACATCCGTTCTCGTTCATCGTATCATAAACTTTGCATGAAATAGTAATCATAAAGTATGCATGTACATAATAATCACAACATGTAGAGAGAAAGAGGAGAGAGAGGGACTTACTTGTTTTCATCATTTTCGGCTCGTTCGGAAAAACGGTGATTTTCGAATCAAACCACCCTTATTTATAGATTTTCTGAAAGTTACTATTCACCGAAAATATTCGGATCACTATTCATCCAAAATATCCTATTTCACTATTCATCGGTTGATTTTTCAACGTTACTATTCACGTAAATATCTTCGTTTCCATTCACCGTAAATATCTTCCGATTTTCCGAAACTTCATGATTTGCCCTTTTCGTCGCCGTTCGAGCTACGGATCTCCGATTGACCCCTAGTTCGTTTCTATCTTCTCGTTTCATCAATACGCATCTTATGATATTAAAATCTATATATATAATAACAATTACCCCCTCAAAATAGAAATGCTAAAATTTTCCCGCCCATTTCCACCTCCCAAAAATAGAAATACATATTATTTCATAATTTATAATTTATAATTTATAAATTATTAATTTTATTGTATTAAGCATGATTTATATATGGTAATAATATCATTTATAATATTGACAAAATCTTGAAAATTATTATCTATATATGATATATGAATGTTAATATGATCTCATCTAATAAGTTTTTTTAATTGTTGATATAATCAAAGATTAAATATATGTTTGTTGAATAAATTAAAATAACATAATGATCGGATTTCAAGAATTATAGATCATCAAAGTATTTTTTTTATCTTTAATGTTGTACCCCACACACATATACCACCTCAATAAATATATCATTGCATTAATCGGGGGCGTTCGTAGTGACTGAGGCGAAGACCAAGACGTGAGTTATTAATCAAGTCAACCAACATATATAAAACAACGTAAATTAACTATTTTTATTTACTATATTCGAAATATGTATTGTAAAATTATTATAAACATCACACAATTTTATTTGACAAATATGTCGCATACAATACTCCAATTTTTATATATCTTCTATGTAACAATGTTAATAATCTAGCATAGTGGTTATATAATTTAATTTTATTATACTATATTAATTCTTATTAAAAATCATAAAAATTTGTAATATATCTTGAATGTAATAAAAAAATATACATATGATATATTATTACACACAAAAACATTTAGGAAGTATAAAATTTATGAATTCATATACTTTCTATTAAAAACTACAAATTAAGTATAAAAAATGATTATAAAAAACATATCATTTATATTTATACTTATAAAAAATAATAAAAAAATATGTTCTATTTCATAATGCTAAATTATATAAATGTATCTTCTTTATTAATCATGAAGGATATATAGTTGATGCTATTTATAAGAGTGATAACACGTAGATAGGAATTTTTACATATATATTTTAAATACTTTGAATTTTTTATTATGAAATTTCATTGTTATCTATATAAAAACCAACTAACTTCATTTCTACTTTTTAAAGTAGAAATACAAATATTTATTATTCTATAAATTTATAAATTGTAAATATTTAGTTTTTCATAATTTATGTATATTCATGGTATGAAAATCATTTTGTATATATATGAAAATTGAATAAAAAATATGATCGTATTTGATATGTTATAAAGTTAGTATGATTCGTGTATATATGGTAATAATATCATGTCATGAAAAGTTGTAAATAAAAATTATAAAATTACTAACACATGAAATTTATTCACTATGTACATCACACAAATACCAAATGAGGCTAAAATATTATCAAGACTTGATTATAATGCTCAATAATATCATCATTTTATACTCATTATGAATAAATTATTGAACATAAATTTGCATAAGTTTGTTTCAGGACAATAGCGACGACAACGTATGATGAAAATAAAAAATATTTAAATTCGTAAATTATATGGGTAGTAGATTAAATTGAAAACACTTTGAAAAATTATATTATTTTTCATGAATAACATTTTTATATCAAAAAATTACCTACACTTCAAATTTATTTGTCCATACACCACACGGACACGGGTATACCAAATGAGATTGAAATATTATGAGAACTTAATATTTTTTTTTTGTAAATTAAAAATTTCACATCAAACTTGAAATATTTAGATTTTATGGTCGTGAGTCACAGAAGTAACAAATCAGACTAAAATTCTCCAAAAAAATTTATTATTTTTCGTGTTCAACATTTTCATATTAAAATATATAAATAGTGAAATTTATATATCCGTGCATCGCACGGGACTAATACTAGTATTCTATATACCATGTCCAAGAAAATATCGATCTGAAACACACATTAACACGTATCTGAAACGCACGTAATTAATTATACAGTCAAAATATACGCACGTAATTATTAAGTCGTACATTAAAATATTTAATTAATAAATTATGCTCATTTTGATCTGGGGTGCTACATCCCTTACCCCTTAAAATAATTTCTTCCTCGAAATTGAACGCGTACTTAGAATCGACGAGACTGGCTACTTTGCCAGAATCTCATCCTCTCATTCCTATGTCGTTTCGTTATTTTCATTTCTCATCAAGGAAAAATAACTCAGGCTTGCAAGTTCCTTGATTATTTGGCTAAGCTCATTGTTCAGAACTTTCACCAATCCTGAGCTTCTCCAATTCTTCCTCGAACTTTCCTATCCAGATCACACTTTTATTTCTCGTTCCTCTTCTTCTTCAACTCATAGTACTGTTCGTTGTATTGATCATTCTATATACTTCTTATCTTCATCGTTCACTTGCGGAGTAGGATGAGGAATAGTTGGCGCTGGAAAGTCGTATTCCTTCGTCAAAGAAAATGAGTTCGTCTTCACTCAAGAACAAAGAAGAAAGAGAGAGAGAGAGAGCGAGAACAAGAGAGAGAAATAGGAAGAGTTGAAGAGATGAAGGGAAAATTGTCGCATCCAACAAAAGGATTTAGCTGCATGGGCAACTCCTTTCGCGGAATCCCCAACGCATCCTTGAGATATGATTCGTGGTACGTTCTATCGCACGACACTTGATTACTACGTGGTTTTGCCTTAAGCCAATCCATTTCCACAATCACATCAACGTCCTTCATCTCTAACGCAAACAGATCGGCTAAAAGAATTCTTCTCCCAAGCGCGATCTTTAAACCTCGGCAAAGGTGTTTCGTTCGTATCGTTCTATAGATGGCATACGAAACTAACCCTTATAATTTACCCCATGTAACCCAACAATCTTTAACATCAGATAAATCAATAACATGTATCATGATACCGATAAACGTTACTCCGTAAATCATATAACATTCTCAATAGCTTATCTGTCATTCATTTATCGTCTTAGCATAACATGGTCTAATCTTAATAGATTTTCTGTCATTCGTTTATCATCGTAGCATAACATGATCTGTCATTCATTTATCATCGTAGCATATCATGGTCATGCTGGATAGCATATACCCAACTTCCATAAATTAACCAGAAAAGTATAACATATACAGAATATCATGGAAAACATCACAGACATCCACACAAGGTTCCTATAGACCTCAAGTTTCAAAACCAACCTTACGTATCACAACCACGAACCAGAAAACACACCAACTAGCTCACCTTGTTGTAAACAAAGGCCAATGGTAATCTCAACTGTCAGTCACATAATCTCTACTAATGCAAATGACCATTTACGCACATGAGCTCATGTTGCTGCAGTCAGCGGCCCTTGTGGTTACCCACATGAGCTCACGCAGCTGCAGTCAACGACCCTGTGGTGGCGGACAAAAGCATTGCGTCAATTGTAGTGACGTCAAGATGGTTTTTAAATAATCTTTTTATCGTGGTTGTAGTGACGTCAAGAAGGTTTTGAAAGACCCTCTTCCATCATGACACTATATCTTTAACACCTTCTCGATCTTAAACAATCTTTATCAGACACGTGAGAAAACACATAGCAAATAAACACTCATGATTAGGGAGTGACACGTGTAGAGAGAGGAGGGTGCTTATCCGTTTCTTTTCGAAAAGATTTTCTCATTTTCAAACACGTTTTCCTCGTTTAAAACACTTTTGAAAATAAAAACCAGCTTGTGCAAAGTCCTATAAAGGGTAGAACTAAACTCTAATACCATCTGTCACGCCCCGAAATCTTTCACTTAAAATATTAGAGTTTTTCATTTTTGGGCGTGAAGAGAGAAAGGAGAAGAAGACGAGCATGATATAAAATATAAAGAAAAAGGAGGGGATAAGAAATGGTACGCTTGGAACATCAGATACAACCGATAAAATGGAGTTTTGAAACCTTACGCAGTGGAAAAATATCAGGATCTTTTACAAAGATGAGAAATACAGTTAACATTTTACAAAACGTGGAACATCGTTTTACAAATGAATCAACATAGGTTTAAAGACAAAACCGAAATCATGGACATAGCTGATGGGGCACCCCTCTCTCTACGCATCAAGATTATCTTTGTCTCATGTAGTGTGAGTACAGAATAGGGGTGAGTGCGTTGAATACACTCGTGGGGATATTTTCCAAGTTTTAATATTGTTAAGCCGATCATACATTAAACAGATATAATAATTTAGCAAGTGGTCACAACATATAAAATGCATAGCACACAATGTGAAACACACGGCTCTAAGAGCACTCAACTATACTCGTTGCATTTCTAACGTATGATGCTTTTTACGGGCCACCAGTCCATCCCTAACATGACGTATGATGCTTTTTACGGGCCACCAGTCCATTCCTAACATGACGTATGATGCTTTTTACGGGCCACCAGTCCATCCCTATCGTGACTTATGACATCCGTTCTCGTTCATCGTATCATAAACTTTGCATGAAATAGTAATAATAAAGTATGCATGTACATGATAATCACAACATGTATTCACAACACGTAGAGCTCAACGGTTCAGATATCAATTATGGAAAATAATAAACATGTTGAGTTTAGAAGTTACCCCCACCTCGTTCGGTGGTTTCCACGTGAGTTGCAAGTACCGAAGATCTCGTGTCTCAGATCCCGTGTCGCAAACTTCGTGTCTCAAATCTCGTGTCTCGAATCTCGTGTCTCCGATCTCGTGTTTCAAAGTTCGGTCCAATTGATATCCTACATACGTTACAGTATTTTTAGACCCTTAATAAAAATAATTAAAGCGGTAAAAGACTCCGACAGAGAAACGGTCGTTAAAGGCACGACGGATTGAGAGCTCTAAAGATCGGAGTTGAAGAAACAAGAGTGGATATCCAATCCATATGGCTGAGATGATAGAGAATGAAATTTGGGTCACAACGGAAAAAGAATGAGCTCAATCGGAGTTCAAACGAGCTCAAACGGAGCATTTTAAGTTTAGGGGTAAAATGGTAATTTTGGTCAAAGGGTTGACTTTGACCGGGCCCACGACCCTTGGTCAACGACGTCTCATCAGCGATGACTCAAAAAAGATGATCGGCGGAAAAAACGGGGTTCGGATCGAAAACACGGCGTTGCGTGCGCGTCGGCACGCGCGAACCCGGCGTCGGGTAGAAAAACCCGACGGCTAGGCACATTTCTAGGCAGCTCACTACCCGGCGCTCCCGGCGCCGGGCTGCTCAACAACCTCTCTTCCCGGCGCCACCCGGCGCGGTGGCAGCGCCCTCCGCCGCCGCCACCTAGCTCCCCCGATACCTTGCACCGCCGGCTACCACCTCCGGCCATCCCTTGTTGGATTCCGGCGGTGAATAGTACTCGAAACTTCGCCGCAAAACCCTTCGTCGTCACATTTTTCCAAAACCAAACTCCATCCAAAAACCTCCGGCCGGCGACCACCACACCTCCAGATCTCCGGCCGGCGACTGGAAGTCGCCGGCAACTCTCCGATTCCGGCCACAACACCTCAACCATACATATATACACACACGCATGCAAACTACACTCACTCTAAACCCTTAGCCACCACCAGCCTTGGCCGGCGGCCACCTGCCGCCGGCGACTCTCCTCCGCCGCCTAGGACACCGACCGGCGACTTCCCATCGCCGGCCACCCTTCCGAAGCAGCCCAACACACACACACAGCAAGGTATACACATACGCACACACTAAACACACACTCAAACCCCATGCAACCCTAACCCTTCCGGCCCGTTTCTAGCTCCGGCCGACGACTTCCAGTCACCGGTCACCACCTCCAACCCATCACACACACCCTCAGCCGCTGTTCGGCAACTTTTCCGGCGAGAGGAGAGAGAAGAAGAAGCTGTCGGGGAGAGAGAAGAGGGAGGGAGGAGAGAGAAAGGTTGGCCGGATCTTTGACCGGCGATTGCCGGAGGAGGAGAGATTCTTTCAGAAATTCGAGCCCGTTTTCATGACGGGCTCGACGAGGGCTTCAACCTAGAGTTTGATTTTACCCAAAATGGAGAAGAAACGAGGTAGAAAGGAGAGAGAAAACGGGTTTGGAGACCGTTTTTTACCATTTTCCGGCGAACGAGAAATCATAATTGAATTCCGAGACCTATCCTAGATTCGTCTCGTCGAGACGAACGTCGTGAGCGAAAATCGGCCGAAACCGACAATGTTGAATTTTTCCAGCCACCGGTCGACGGCCAACCGAAGACAGAACCCCGAAGAGAGAGAGAGGAGAGAGAGGGACTTACTCGTTTTCGTCGTTTTTGGCTCATTTGGAAAAACGGTGATTTTCAAATCGAAACCACCCCTATTTATAGATTTTCCGAAAGTTACTATTCACCGAAAATATCCGGATCACTATTCATCCAAAATATCCCATTTCACTATTCATCGGTTGATTTTTCAACATTACTATTCACGTAAATATCTTCGTTTCCATTCATTGTAAATATCTTCCGATTTTCCGAAACTTCGTGATTTGCCCTTTTCGTCGCCGTTCGAGCTACGGGTCTCCGATTAACCCCTAGTTCATTTCTATCTTCTCGTTTCATCAATACGCATCTTATGATATTAAAATATTCTATATACCATGTCCAAGAAAATATCGATCCGAAACACACATTAACACATATCTGAAACGCACGTAATTAATTAGACAGTCAAAATATACGCACGTAATTATTAAGTCATACGTTAAAATATTTAATTAATAAATTATGCTCATTTTGATCCGGGGCGCTACACTAGACGCCTACTTAAGTCCATAAATGGACCTTTTCAATTTGCATACTTTATGCTCTTGGCCATTTTGGATAAAACCATCTGGTTGCATCATATAAATGCTTTCGTTAAGATTTCCATTAAGAAAAGCTGTTTTGTCATCCATTTGCCACACCTCATAATCGAAATGAGCTGCTATGGATAAGAGAATTCGAATAGACTTCAACATGGCTACTGGTTAGAAGGTTTCTTCGTAATCGATCTCTTTTCTTTGGGTATAACCCTTGGCAACCAATCTAGCTTTAAAGGTCTCTACCTTTCCATCTATTCATCTCTTTCTCTTATAGATCCATTTGCACCCAATGGATTTGACCCCTTCAGGCTTGTCTACAAGATCCTAGACAGAGTTAGTGTACATGGAGTTCATTTCCGAGTCCATGACACTCCTCCAATGATCAACGTCTACATCTTCTATAGCCTCTCTAAATGAAGTGGGATCTTCGTCTTAGTCAGCAGAGACTGCCTCAAAAGACTCTCCATAAAGCAATAATCTAAAAGGTCGTTTAATGACCCTCTTACTTCGTCTAGTTGCTATAGGTTCCTGGATGACTGGAGGTTGTTCTTGTTCTCCATGTCCTTGCATATCCATTTCTACACCCGGAAGTGAATGAACAATAGGATCATGTTCTTCTAGTACCTCATTAATCGGAGAACCAGTTGACACAATAGGTGGAACCTCAATGTGTCTCCTACTGGATCCAACAGTAGATGGTGGTAGATTTACGAACTCATGATGAATAGGTTCAATACGGATCTCTGGATTAGATGAACTAGGAATGTTTTTCCCCACCTTTTCCAAAAGAACCTTATTCATGTATTCATTCTCTTCTATGTACTTGTCCTCTAAGAAGGTCGTATTTGTACTTACAAATACCTTCTTATCTTGATGATTGTAGAAGTAGTAACCTTTTATCCCTTTAGGATATCTTACAAACATGCATAATTATGATCTTGATTCTATCTTATCCGTCTTATCTTTAAGCACATATGCAGGACATCCCTATACACGAATATGTCTTAGATTGGGTTTACGCCAATTCCACAATTCGAGGGGTGTTTTAGGTACAGACTTAGACGGAACCATATTCAGAACATACATAGCAGTTTGCAGTGCATATCCCCAAAAAGAAGCACTAAGAGTAGAAAAGCTCAGCATGGTATTTGACCATGTCTAACAAGGTCCTATTTCTCCTCTCCGAGACATTATTTTGTTGTGGAGTACTTGGTGCGCTCAACTGAGATAAAATCCCATTCTCTGTAATGTATGTTCTAATGTCACTAGATAGATATTCTCCATCTCGATCAGATCGAAGTATTTTTATGTTCTTACCTAATTGTTTTTCGGTTTCTAGTCTGAATTCCTTGAATTTTTCAAGTGCCTCAGACTTGTGGGTCATTAGGTAAACATAATCGTATCTTGAGTAGTCATCGGTGAACGTGATGAAATACTCATATCCACCTCTAGCTTGGACTTTAAATAGACCACATACATCAGAGTGTACTAATTCCAAAACTTCTTTGGCTCTTAGTCCTTTGGACTTAAAAGACCTCTTAGTTATTTTATCCTCCAAACATGATTCACATATAGGCAAAGGTTCCACCTTTAATTCAATCAAAGGGCCATCATTCACTAGCCTTTGAATCCTATTAAGGTTAATATGACCAAGTCTTAGGTGCCATAAGTAAGTCTCATTAGTTGGAGATAACTTTATGCGTTTTGTGATGTGGTATAAGAAGTTGTCGGTTGGTTTTAAGATATACAAATCATTATCCAAATGTCCCTTACACACTATAGCTGTAACACCTAGGACAAAATGATGCATAATTGATTAATTAAATATTTAAACCCTTAATTGTTTGATTTAATTATGTGCGTTTCAGAAAAATGATATAATACATGATTAATTTATCAGAAGTATAGTTTAATCAAAAAATATAGGTTATAATTATAAAAAAAGGTTCATAATCGAAAATCAAAAAGATAGAAATGAAAATGAGGCCAGTCGGAGACCCGTAGCTCAAACCACGAAGAAAACACGAAAAATACGAAAAAAAATCGGAATATACATATATATAGTACGAACGAGTCGTAAAAATCACAATTCGACTGAAAAAGTCAAAAAGGTAGATATTTTTCTCTTTTTTCTCTCTCTTTTGTTTACTGGTCGGCGATCGCTGCGCCGACGCCGGCGCCACTACCGGTGTCGAAACTTTTTTCTCGACTTCGGTCAATTTTCACATCTCTTATAGCTTTCGACGAGCCCGTTCTAGATCCGAGCTCGATTTTACATTCCGATAACTTCTTTACCGGGAAACGACCAGTCAACGGTCGGAAAACCCTCTTTTCTCTCTCTTCTCTTCCTTTCTCTCTTTTCTGGTTCTCTTCTCTCTCTCTCTCTCTCTCGATCTGCTCTCTCTTTCTCTCTCGGCTCTCCTTCTCCCTTCCCTCTACTGTTCGTCGCCTGCGTGTGTGGGGGTGATGCCGCCGTGAGCGGTGGCGCCGGGGCTGTTGTGCAGGTCTGTGTTTGTGTGTTGGGTGTGTGTGGTTGTTTGGCTGTTGGGGGCGGCGCTGGGCATCGCCACTGTGCTGCTGGGGGGTAATGGCTGACTCAGGTTACGCCGGTGAGAGTGCAGGTGGTGGTGGTGTGTCGCTGGCGATGGGAAGTCGCCGGCTGTAGTTGAGGTTTTGCGGGTGGTGCTAGCAGTGCCACTGTTGCTGCTGTGTGTTGGCGCCGGGCGCTAGTGCGCGCCGGTGGCGTGGGTGTGCGCGTGCGCACGCGGACGTCGGGATGGGGGCACGTCTCGACCGTGTGTGCCGGGCGCTGGGTGCGCACGTGTGGAAGGGGGGTGCCGGGTGTTGGGTGATGTGTTAAGCGTTGGTGCTCGCGACGGGGGCGCTGCACGCGTGCCGGTTGATGTGTAGGCACGCTGTGTGCGCACCGGGTGCGCACATGTGTGTGTGTCGTCGAGTCGTCGAGGATGGAAAGTCATCGGTCGGGAGTCGGGGTATTTATGTGACGATGGGAGAGGAGTCTCGGTCAAAGTCAACCCTTTTCTGTTAAATTACTAAAATGCCCCTACATCTTTAAATGCTCCGTTTGAGCTCATTTTTCTTCCGTTTAAGTCCATTTTTCTTCCGTTCAAACTCTAATCTTTTCCTTTACACCCTGTGATCGTATGTTTTACCTTCCATGCTCGTTTTGTCATTCTTATGATCGAGTTTTGAACCTTCATTTCGATTCATTTCCTTCAACGCTACTTCTTCGAGAGAGTTCTTTTATCGTAATACAAGATCTAAGAAACCCTTGTTTATATGTGTAGGTTTTTACGTTAAGAAAAGATCTTAGGCTTAAGATTCTGAGTTCATGAGGGTTACCACCGAACAAGGTGGGGGTAACTTCTAATCTCTAATAACTTCATATTTCTATATTTAATGTGTAATGATGATGAACGAACGCATGCATGTAAACTTGATGTTATTAGAATGCTATTGATTGCTATGAATTTTTTGAACCTTATGTGCCTTGGGTTATATGCTGTATTTTTATTTGTTCATGCATACGTTATGAATATGATAAATGAGGACGGAAGTCCAAAATCACGTTATCAATGAACTGGTGGCCAATAAAAAGCACCAATGGACTGGTGGCCCATGAAAAACACCAACGGTATTAAAAACTGTTTATAGGATAAGACGGGCTGCTCCCGTACCTATTTAGAGCTGTGTGCTCTTAGGTTATGTGTTATGCATTCTACGTGCTATGTCTAATTGTTGTATTTGTAAATGTTAGAACGACTTAATTGCTTAATGAACTTGAATTATGAAATTACTCCCACGAGTGTATTCAAACGCACTCACCCCTATCTGTATTCACACTACGGGTGATGAAGAGAATCAAGATATATAGAGCGGGTGGTGTCATATCAAGATTTCTCTTTTTGCTTTCAAAACTTAACGTTGAAACAATATTTTAATATGTCACGTTTGTAAAAGATAAACTGCATGTTATTCTTTTCGTTATGGATCCTGTATCTGTTATTCTTTTCGTTATGGATCCTGTATGAGATTTTCCGCTGCTCAAGGTTTTACAATGTTTTACTTTGGCTGGTGCCGAAGTATTGTATATGTAAATCTTTCTTTCGTCTTTTATCTTATTCTTCTATTTTAAAACGTACGTCTCTTTCCCCCTTCTTCCTGCACGCCCACAAAGAAAACTCTGATTTTTTTAAGTATGAAAACGGGGCGTGACAATAGCTTTATTAAAAGAAATATTAACCGCCATAGAAGAAAAATGAACATGATATCCTTGTTTGAATAAGGAAACAACGGAAATTAAATTTCTAGTAATGTCTGGGACATAAAAACAATTACTTAAAACCAAATGTTTCTTATTTGAAAAATAAAGATAAACATCTCCGACAACTTTTGCAGACACCACAGCTCCTATGTCAACCCCTATGATCCCCTTCATTAAGCTCCTTGGTTACTTGGAACCTCTGTAAAGTATTGCAAACATGGTTAGTGGCTCAAGAATGTACTATCCAAGTATCTGTAAAATCAACCACTAAACATGACTCAATAAAAGATAACTCACCCTTGCACAGGCGCCGAAACTGAATAGCCATCATTCTGCTTTCTGCTTTCTCCATGAACGGTCAAACTGCAGAATTTTTTTTATTATTATGCAGCAAGCCATCATAGCCATCATTCTGCTTTCTCTTGCATAGTGATGATCAACTATCATTCTACTTTGACCGTCGACTTGATTCGCTACAATAAAGAATACAAATAAATCTATCTCGTATCCTATTTCGTATCTAATAAGGAGAAATTATGGAGACATAATCCACCCCTTGTTTACAGACTCGAAAAAACGAAATACAATTTGTATCATAACTAGGCCATAAATTGTTTAAATAAAATATTCATCTCATAACAATCATATCACATACACTAACACCGCTCAAACTAAAACATGCATCAACAAAATTAATTGATCAAAAGAATATACAAAAAAATATCAAAATCTATGGCTCTGATACCACTTGTTAGGAAAACCCTCGAGAATTACATTTGATTAAATCAGAAATCTCGTCATAGGATCGATTATAATGTATATTCTATATGACAATTAATCTTCTATAAGAAGGTTAACGAAATACCTTTCGGAGCGTGCTTTAACTCTTTTGTAGTTTCAAGAATTCTACGTAAATTCCTTCAAGCCTTCTTCGGTGTTCTCTCCAGAACTCTTCTACGGTATTTTTTGTGTGTGGGCATATAGGAAAAGATCTAGATAAAATCATATAAATTATATTTATCTCATAAATATCTCTTAATTGATATATTTATTCGGATAGTCTAACAAATTTAATTATACCGCAGTATATATTATATTCTTTATAATATATTAAGTTCAATTTAGAGCCACCAAAGGAACCTAATCGGACCCAATTAAATTAAGTTCCAATAAATTAGTTCTAACTTAATCAACTCTTGATTAATCAAAATAACTTATTAATCTCGTTCAACTCCACTATAAGTACGAGATCGTACTCTTAATTAATTAAATTGGATTTATTGAAGCATAAAATCAATAAATTATATCCTCTGATTGATCGATCCAACAAAGCATAAGCGGTTGGGTTGCGGTGATAGGATCTTGTGCTCGCTATGGCTATTACCAGGAGACAGATGGCTATTACCAGGAGGCCATGTCCTTGTTTGATGAAATGCAGAAACAATGGTTCAAACAAGACTGGTTTGTTCTCCTTAGTGTTCTTAAAACATGGGGACAACTCTCTGATAGGAGAACGAGAGAGATACTACATATTATCGTTCTGCAAAATGAGTTCCATTCTGATGCTTTTGTAATTTGTGCTTTGGTTGATATGTACTCGAAATGTGGGGTGCTTGAAAGGGCGAAAAGAGTCTTTGATGTCATGTTAGAGATATATTTGGTGACTTTTTGGTTTCAAGGTATGTTCAAAATGGATTTGTTGAACAAACTTTAGATTTGATTGAGAGAATAAACTCATTGGATGTGAAACCTGATATCGTGACATCGAACTCGTTAATCGCAGGGTTCTCACAAGCAAACGATGAAATGATGATTCGGAAAATTTTCAAGATTATGGAAAGCAATGGGGTTAATGACTTGGAACTTGCTGTGTGACTTGGAAAAAAAAACAAATGAAAAATATGTTCCACATCGTGAATTAACTGGCCATGTCAGCATGTTACTTGCTACTATAGGTGACTGGGTATTTTCGACAAGAGTTGCCAATATACGGGGTAATTTTAAAAACTCAATAAATTAAAGGGTAAGGTCATAATTAGGGTTAACATACGAGATATTTTTACCAATTTTCCCCAATCAGGTTGTGTTATATTTAATTCTAAATTAGATGATGTGTATTGCACAAAATCATAAATATATTTAATTTTTTTCCAATTTTACTAACTTTAATTTTTTTAAATAACATGAAAAAAAATCATAATTGCATATCATAAATGGTGTGTATATCCATCGATTCCTACAATAATCTTGTTTCTCTAAAGTATTATTTCATCTATAATTTTATCAATTAAAATTAAAGAATATTGTTTGTATACATTTTGTTAGTCGTCAAGTCTCATTTAATTAATTTATCAAATCAATCAATAGATAGAAGTTTGTTATAAATAATCACAATTTTTTTGTGACTATTTCTTTTGGATAATAAGTTGTTTTCTTAATGACTTTTTTTATTTTTTGTTTTGTTTTAGGATGGCGGTAGTCTATTGATAATTCATGATAAGTGTTGTTTTTTTACATATTTTAGCGTACCCTTATGTATTATTTTAAGTACATTTATGTACGTTTTGCAAGTGATTTATATGATTATCATGTTTAAGTGCATTTGATGATTTCAGTAGTTAATTTCATATTTTTAGGGGGGAAAACGTGAGTTTCTGCTTACACACAGTTGTGGAAGAAATACCATTTCTCTTAATCTAGATCGAAGTCCAAAGTGAAAGCTCTTAATTGACCGAAAGATACAAATTTTGATGAAAAATGATTGAAATTGGACAAATTTTTAAATTGTAGAATTAAATTAATTGATAATCAAAAAATAACGTGATCAAAATCGGACACTGCTTCTAGAACAGAATCAAAAATGAAAATTTTCCATATTTTTTTATCATGTTCATTTGTTGTTTTAATTTGTTTTAGTTGTTTATCTAAACTCTTAATATTCGGTTGCGTATAAAAAATGTGCTGAATTTAATCCACCAGGAACTCTTGGGCCTCTCTCATCTTCCCTGCTGAGCACTAGCCATTAACAAGAACCAAATCAATACTCTTATTAGGAAAAATCAATTTTCTATAATCTATCACCACCAAAATTGGGGTTCTTAAAAAAAAAGGTATTTTAATCCCTTAATTATTTGATCCCCAGTTTTTATGTTGGTCATTCACTTATTATATATATATATATATATACACACACATACATACTAGTATAGGATCCTTGTAATATACGAGATTAAAAAAATTGAATATACTAAAATTAAAAAAAATATAAATATTAATTATATAAGAAAACAAATATTTATGGGTTTGTGCAATAATTTTCTCACATAAGTTTTATAGATTATTACAAATACATATTTGTAAAAACTATTAAATTTTGTTAATTAATAAGTTTGAAAAGTTTGAATAATCCTTTTTAATCAACATACATTTATTTTAATTTTAATTTTTTATTTAATTATATTTTTCTTTAAATTTTGTAATTAAACAATTTTCAAATTTATAAATGATTTCCATAATTAAAATCTAGTATGTGTTACTTTAATAATTTTAGTTAAAATTTCAATATTATTTAGTAATGTTTATTACCAACATTAAATTTGATATCATTAAATAGTAATATTAATAGCTCTAAAATTCTATTTACTACAAAATTAATTTGTATAAAAATAAAATTAATATGAAAAGATGTAGGGTTGACATGTAGCACATAGTCTTACTTCTATATATAATGATATTTTAAGTTTTCATCATGTGGAACGTTAATTAAAGATGCGGCCTTTAGTTTTTTACTTTTAGAATTGGTTTTAATGCTTCAACCAATGGAATTATCATAGCTCACTCCACATCATTAATAATTGCCGGAACCCTCAATTTGGATATCATGTGCAGCTCATGTGAAATTTTTTTGGTCGATTTTGTAATTTTCGGCAAAAATTTGACCATAATCGAACAACTATTTGAGTTACATGAATAAATTGAAAAGACAAATAATTGTGGGACTAGTTGTGAAACATGTGATAGTTGTGGGATCAAATATAATTTTATCTCTACATAAAATACATCAATTACACTCGAATATACTAAAATCATAGGTAAAATGAAGATAAAAACATGTACCAATAAGGACGCATCAAAAATTTTACTATTTTAAAAATAGTCTCTACTTTTTAAAACAATTACCAAAATAAATTAAGATTTTTGAAATTAATTTTTAGATTTCTGAATTTTTGTATGGATTTTAAAAATAATATATTATTTTCTAAAATATTTTTTTGTGTTAAAATTTTATTTTTATATACATTTAATTTGTTATTATATTTTGTTTTGAGTATCATATTTTAAATTCAAATAAAAAAATTTAAAAAATATATTAATTACCCATTAGGAAAATTGTGTTGTATTAGTCCTTTGACCGCTACCACATATACCCTATGACCATCAAATTATCCTTTTGTAGCGTGACATATTTATCAACATTTCAAAAGTCACAAGATATTTTCGAAAATTAGAATAGTATGTGAGTACATATTTTCGTAATTACCGTGTAGGTACATGACATTTTTACCAAATTTCCCTAAAAGAAAATTGATGGGTAACAACATCATATAATGAAACACAGGAAGCTGGGAAAGTTGCCAAGTCGGAACACACGACTCGAGTTTGGATTTGCAACATAAAGTTTTTTGTCTCTATATTCATACTTTAGTCGACTTTAATAAATGCATAAATGAGTAACACATTTAATTTTAAAAAATGTCTTTCAATCCTCACAATTTTCTCTATTAATTCGTACACATAAAGCTTTTGTGAATGCTTCTTTCAATCATGCTTTTGTCAAAAGAATCTTTTTCAAACAAAAATACATCTTTTTAATGACTAGGATCAATAGATGTCTCCACTGTCATGCAATTCTAAATTCATGTCTGAATCACGTGTGTATTGATTGTTTCCACAGTCATGCATTAATTATTATTCAGAAAAAGGACGCTGATCAGTTATCCATGGAACATATACATGTCAAAAAAAAAAACCCAATTCAAATTAATACGATATTCAAATTAAATTCTTAGCAATTATTGGGCTTTTTAAAAAAAAAAAAAATGCTTTTTAAGAATGTCAAAACCAACAAAAATTATATTACCTACTTCAAAGATAAACAAATGGGTATAGCGATGACTAGAGTTAAATCCTCGAAGAACAAATTTAATTCTTTTGAAATGAAAAATAAATAAAAGGGGATTTCATTTAGCTAAACTAATTAAACAAAAATCCTGTAATAAATTAAGCAAACCAAATCAAATAATAAAATTGAGAAGATTAACTAACAATAAAATGATAAAAATAGGAGAGAAATCAATTTTACCAAACTCCAATTCAAGAGTACTGACATCCAATTATATCATTGATCATGAGCTACAAATATAATCTTACACATTCAAATATTTAACCTTGGAATAATCATGAAAGCCATACAATATTAAGTCATGCGTTGTCCTAATTTAATTCATCAAATTAATTGAACAAATGATCAAAACTAGCTAATTATTAACTAATTGACATGCGTTATATCAATTTATAACCACATTAGACTATGTGAAAAAAAATTAAACCTAAGATTGAAGAGTAGCACTCATGTGCACCTGATACACACATGTACTTGGGTTTGGTTCGGGCGCAGGTTTACCCGTATCCGCATGCACACTTTTACTTTTTTTTTTTTGGCCCTGACTTCTATGTTATGTTAGTCATACGTTTATATTATATTAGTCATACATTTATGTTATATTAGTCATATCCTTATATCCAGATATCATACCTTTACTTAATATTTTTAACTCTAAAAAAATCCTAATTTCGCCACAATTTGTACATGTTTACCTTTATTTGATAATATTCATACTTTTATGTGATATTACGTATACCTTTATATCAACATAGATGTAATATATAAAGGTACAACTAACATAACTAAAAGGTATGTCTAACATAACTAAAATGTATAACTGTTATAACTAAAATGAATTAAAGGTTAATATGTCTGTTTAAAAAACTGCTAAGGTACAACTAGCCTCACAAAAGATATGACTAACATAATTAAAAGGTATGACTAACACTACTAAAAGGTATAGTTAACATAGCATAAATGTTTGGCACCTGAGAGCATGTTTGAGCGGATTTTGTCCGCGACTTGAGTGCGTGTGCGGGCGCGTGGCGGGCCGGGTCGACCCGAGTGCATGGATCTAGGATCCGTGCACCAGGTGCACAAAAGTTTTTATCAAGATTGAATACCTAGAACTGTCACACCCTAAAATCTTTTCATATTTTATTAGAGTTTCACATGGGCGTGAAGAGAGAATAGCAAGGGACGCACATCACAACAGAAAGAATTAAGTAGGAGACAACAAAAGAAAAAGGTAAGAGACGATGAGAAACCTTTTCATATCAACAATCGGCCTCTGCCGAAAACAATCGGTCTCACTACCGATATAAACATCCTACTAAAGCAGTGGAAACAACATTAGGATCTCTCGTTCATAGAATACTCAGAATTAGTTACAAAACGTGATTACACTTAAAATATTATTTTTGAAAATGTTTGGAGACATCGTCTCATTACAACAAAGTCAGGAACAACCCATCCTCTCTCCAACTAGGGTTCACCATGCCCATCAGCTCCTGTAGTGTGAGTACAGATTAAGGGGGTGAGTGCGTGGAATACACTCGTGGGAATAACTCTGCCTCTTGTGACTCTTTACAGTTATAAAATACCATAAATATAACTTACTGTCACGTTGTCACATCACATAAAATGCATAGCAGATATTAAAAATAGCAAAGGATGAATAGGTACAGAAATTCTCCGTCTTACCCTAATAAATGGTCTCAATACCGCTAGCGCATTTCAAGGACTGTCAGACCTTTTCAGAGTATTAGAAGGGGGGAGACGATTCTTTTACGGTCCATAGGACCCTCCGAACATGCAATGTGAACCAAAGTCCTTTCACAGTAATAATATGACACAACAAATATATTCACAACATATAGTGTTCCTCAATCATGCTTTTAATAAGGAAAACAGTAAACAGATAAAGGGATAGAAATTACCCCCACCTTGTTCGGTGGTTACCATGTGAGTAGCGAGTACCACAGATCTGATATCTCAGAGCTCGAGTAGCAAGTATCAAAAGTCAGATAACCCAACGCTCAATCCAACAAGTAGCCTACACAGTACGGTGTTTCTTAGATCCTAAATAATATATAATTAAAGCTGTAAAAGGTTCCGGCGGAAAAACGTTTGTTAACGACGCGATAGATCGAGAGATCTAAAGATTGAGATTTAGGAGACAAGGTTGAAAGTCAAGTCTAAAGATTTGAGATGATAGGAAAAGAAATTTGGGTCACGACAAAAAAAGAATGAACTCGATCGGAGTTAAAACGAGCTCGAATGGAGCATTTTAGGTTTAAGGGTAAAATGGTAATTTTGGTCAAAGGGTTGACTTTGACCGGGCCCACGGACCCCGATCAACGACGTCTCATCATCAACGACTCAATACGGATGAACGACGGAAAGAAAATGAGGTTCGGATTGAAAACACGGCGTCAGGTGTACGTCGGCACCCGACGGGCGCACATGGGAGCGCACGGTACGCGCGCGGCTCCCGGCACTCGGTAGCGGATGGCTCGTCTCGACAGCTGCTGAGTTTTCTCGATAGTCGGCACCCAGCTCCTCCCGACGGTGGCCTGCTTGACCAGGCCACTTCCCGATGCCGCCCGGTGTGGCGGCGCCGCCTCCTGCCACCATCCCCAGGTTCGCCGGAAACCTCGCACCGCCGGCTACCACCTCCGGCCATCCCTCGCCAGATTCGGGCATGAATAGTGCCTGAAAAATACTCCGCAAAACCCTTTGATACCCAGTTTTTCCAAAATCAAACCTCACCTAAAAATCCTCCGGCCGGCGACTCCAATCGCCGACGACCACCCCCTGACCTCCAGACATCGGCCGGTGACCTCCTTGTCGCCGGCAACCCCCCAACTCCGGCCACCATCACACATACACATATATATACACACACGCTCATGCATACATACCCTCAAGCAAACTGTAGCGCCCCGGACCAAAAACGAAGCATAATAAATTAATTTAATATTTAAACCTATGATTTAATAATTATGTGTGTATGATTTAACTGTTTAATTTATTTCGTGTGTTTCAGATACGTGTGCACTGCATGATTAGATCGATAATTTTTCTAGACGTGGAACATAGAGTATTTTTATACCATTAGATGCGTAATAGAAAAACGAGAAGATAGAAACGAACTAGGGGTCAATCGGACCTGTAGCTCGAATGACGACGGAAAGGGCAAAACCGAAAGTTTCGGAAAAATCGAAAGATATTTACGGAGAATGAAAACGAAGATATTTACGTGAATAGTAACTTGGAAAAGTCCACCGATGAATAATAACAAGATATTTTCGATGAATAGTAACTTTCCGGAAATCTATAAATAGGGATAGTTTCGATTCGAAAATCACCGTTTCTTCGATCGAGCCAAAACCGATGAAAACACGTAAGTCCTTCTTTCTCCTCATTTTATTCCTGTCTTTCTGTTTTCCGGCGACGCCGCCGCCGGCCGGTGGCCGAAAAATTCAAAATTGTCGGTTTCGGCCGATTTTCACACACGACGTTCGTCTCGACGAGATGAATCTAGGATAGGTCTCGGATTTCAAATCCGATTTCTCGTTCGCCAGAAAACGGCGAAAAACAGCCCCAAACCCTAACCCTCACCACCCTTTCTCTCTTCTCTGTTTTCTTTCTCTCTCTACCTTCTCTTGCCGGAACAGTGGCCGGCGAGGCCACCTGGATGTGAAGGGGAGCTGAGGGGGTGGTGACGTCGCCGTGGGTGGCGGCGCTTGGCCGGAACAGGCTGTGTTTGGAAGCAACGGTTGAGTGTGTGTGTTTGAGTGTGAGATAGTGTGTGTATTGCATGTTGGGGCTGTTGTGGGCGCCGCCGTGGAAAGACTTGAGGCCGGCGACGGGAGGTCGTCGGCGAGGCTATGGGGAGGGTGGCCGGTGACTTCCAGTCGCCGGCCAAAGCATGATCAGTGTGTGTGTGTTTACAAGCATGCGTGTGTGTGTGTGGATGCCTCTGTGTATGTGTATGCGCGGCCAGTGGGTGGCGGCCGGCGACTGGAGGTCGCCGGCCAGTGTGTCCGGTAGGTGGAGGGTGGTGGCCGGCAGTAGGTGGCTGCCGGCCAAGGCAGTGAGTAGGGTGTGTGTGTGTTTGATGGTGTGCGTGTATATATATATGTGTATGGGTGATGGTGGCTGGAGTTAGGGGGTTGCCGGTGACAAAGAGGTCGCCGGCCGGCGATCTGGAGGTGTGGGGGTGGTCGCCGGCCGGCGATCTGGAGGTGTGGGGGTGGTCGTCGGCTGGAGAGTTTTTAAGTGAGGTTAGGTTTTTGAAAAAGTGAGCATTAAAGGTTTTTGCGGTGAAGATTCAGACACTATTCACCACCGGAATCCAGCGAGGGATGGCTAGAGGTGGTAGCCGGCTGTGCGAGGTAGGTGGTGGTGGCAGGAGCGGCGCCGCCGCGCCAGGCGACGCCGCGCCAGGCGACGCCGGGAAGTGGCCTGGTCGAGCAGGCCACCATCGGGAGAGCTGGGAGTGAAGCTACCGAGAAAACTCGGCAGCCAGCTGGGCGCTGTGTCCCGCTGCAGAGAAAACTCGGCAGCCGTCGGGAGCCGGGCGCCGTGCGCGCCCGTCGGGTGCCGACGTACACCCGACGCCGTGTTTTCGATCCGAACCTCGTTTTCTTTCCGTCGTTCATCCATATCGAGTCGTCGATGACGAGACGTCGTTGATCGAGGTCCGTGGGCCCGGTCAAAGTCAACCCTTTGACCAAATTACCATTTTACCCCTAAACTTATAATGCTCCGTTCGAGCTCGTTTTAACTCCGATCGAGCTCATTCTTTTTTGTCGTGACCCAAATTTCATTTCCTATCATCTCAACCCTTTGGACTTGACTTTCAGACTTATTTCCTAAATCCCAATATTTAGATCTCTCGATCCATCGCGTATTTAATGACCGTTTTCCGACGGAACCTTCTACAGCTTTATTTATAATTTATTATGGATCTAAGGAACATCATAACTTGTGTAGGCTACTTGTTGAGTTTAGCCTTGTGAAATCTGATCCTTCGGTACTTGCGACTCACGTGGTAACCACCGAACAAGGTGGGGGTAATTTCTATCTCTTTATCTGTCTACTGCTTTCCCTATTATATGCATGATTGAGGAATACTAAGTGTTGTGTTTATATTTGCTGTGCCATAATATAACTGTGAAAGGACAGAGGTCCACTCTGATCATGCATTACTTGCTACCTTTTACTACTCTGTCGTCTCTTACTATTGCTATCACTCTGGTGGAGGTGTGGTGAGTCTCTTGAAATACACTAACGGTATTGAGACCGTTTTATTGGATAAGACGGGCTGATCCCGTACCTATTCGTCCGTTGCCATTTCTAATAGCTGCTATGCATCTTATGTGTTGTGACAATGTGACTTAAGGTTATTTTACTAGTATTTTATATACGTTGAGAGTCACAAGAAGCGGATTTTATCCCCACGAGTGTATTCCACGCACTCATCCCCTTATTCTGTACTCACACTACAGGCGATAATGAGCATGAGGAACCTTAGTCGGAGAGAGGAAGTGTTGTTTCTGGTTTTGTTGTAATGAGACGAGGTCTCTCAAACATTTCTAAAACAATGTTTTAATTTAACTCACGTTTTGTAATATTTTAAATGTAAGTGATGGATGTGAGATCCTGATGAACTTTTCCATTGTGTACGTTGTATTTTATCAGTAGTGAGACTGATTGCTATCGGCAGAGGCCGATTGTTGTTAAGTGAAAGATTCACCTCGTCCCTTACCCCTTTCTTCTATCGTCTCTTACTTATTATTTCTGATTATGATATGTGTCCCTTGCTATTTCTATCTTCACGCCCATGTGAAACTCTGATAAAATATGAAAAGAATTTTGGGCGTGACATAAACACTTAACCAAGCAACAGCCTTGGCCAGCGGCCACCTGCCGCCGACCACCACCACCTGCCACCGGAGACACTGGCCGGTGACCCCCTGTCGTCGGCCACCACTAGCCGCCACGCATACATACACACAGGAGCATACACACACATGCATGCTTGTAAACACACACACACTGATAATCCTTGGCCGGTGACTAGAAGTCGCCGACCACCCTCCCCATGGCCTCGCCGACGACCTCCCGTCGCCGGCCTCAAGTCTCCCCACGGCGGCGCCATCCGGCGCCGCCCACAACAGCCCCAACATGCAAAACATACACTATCTCACACTCAAACACACACACACACACCCGTTGCTTCCAAACACAACCTGTTCCGGCCAGACGCCGCCACCCACGGCGGCGCCGGTCCTCCGACATCTCCACCACACCACCAGCCATGTCTCCAACGACTGCTCAGACGAGAAAAGGAAGAGAGAGAGAGAAAATAGAGGAGAAAGAAAGGGTGGTGAGGGTTAGGGTTTGGGGCTGTTTTTCGCCGTTTTCCGGCGAACGAGAAATCGGATTTGAAATCTAAAACCTATCCTAGACTCGTCTCGTCGAGACGAACATCGTGTGCGAAAATCGACCGAAACCGACAATGTTGGATTTTTCCTGCAACCGGCCGGCGGTGGCGCCACCGACCAGAAAACTGAAAACGAGAGAGAGACTTACGAGTTTTCGGCGCGTTCGGCTCGTTCGGAAAAACGGTGAAAAATGAATCGGGGAAGGCCCTATTTATAGAATTCCGGAAAGTTACTATTCATCCAAAATATCTCAAATCACTATTCATGGGTTGAAAATTCTTCGCCACTATTCACCGGAAAATATCTTCCGGTTTTCCGAAACTTCGGGTTTGCCCTTTTCATCGTCGTTCGAGCTATAGGTCTCCAATTGACCTCTAGTTCGTTTCTATCTTCCCGTTTTCTCGATACCCATCTAATGGTATATAAATATCCTATGTTCCACGTCTAATAAAATTATCGATCTAAAACGTGCATTAAACACTTATTTGAAATGCACGAAATTAATTGAATAGTCAAAGCATATGCACATAATTATTAAATTATAGGTTTAAATATTTAATTAATCATTTATTCTTTGTTTTTGGTCCGGGTCGTTACAAGAACTGAATAATTGAGAATAACCGCAATTACAAAGTCTAGAGTTTCGTTAGTTCCATTAATTCATTTACGTAATTATGCAATGCAACAATGTATAATTGACGACTGCTACTAAATACCAATCTTCAAGAGAATATAAGATGAAACAAGAAATAACCCATAATTCATGGACAACAATAGTAAAATATAAATCATACTGAATTGTTAGTTCAATTCAAAATATATTTCACTTGAAATAAAATTATGAACCAATAGATACTTGTAATAAAATAATATATTAAATTAAAGATCAAAGTCTCACAGTGATAACAATTGAAATGAGAAACTTAATTTTTGATCCTACCCTAAGACTCTTATCTGATTTTGGTCCAACCTATTTCGAATTTTCAATTTTAGTTCCTACCCCAGGACTCGTGTTTGATTTTGGTCCTGCATATTTCGAATTTTCAATTTTAGTTCAGTAATGGCAAATTTGGTTTAATTTTAGTTCTTTTTTTGTCAAAATTTTTACCTTCTGACGGCTTTTAGGTGGTTGAGATACACTCGCACAATAATTTTGGCAATTTCCCAACAATTCGAAATAAATGATGGGACAACTTTATGATTTCCCAACAATTTCCCAACAATTTCCCAATGACGGGACAACTTTAAGATTATGCAGCATTTATTTTTACATTTATTTTGACAAAAAAATGTCAAATAATATTTCCACTTTGCCATATCAATACAAAGTAAATAAAAAAGCAAACATTAATTAAGAAAAAAAAAAACAAAATCCTAATCCTAACCCTCAATCCAATAGCACAGCAAAATCCCAAATTAACAAAAAAAATCACAAAAAAAAAAAAAAAAAAGAATTCCTAAATTTCACCCCAACCCTAATCCTTAATCAAAGATGATTTCTCGAAGGTGTTGATAAAGATGATGGAAGTAGTGCACCACCATTCAATGCGCTGATGCTCACACGCTGTTCAATTCTGAAAGGGGAAATGAATTTGGGGGATTTAATTTGGTAAAAATAGAGCCACTTTCCTCCTTAAAAAATTAGGTTTGATAATTTCCATCAAAATATGGTCGACAGAAACTTGACCAAATGGATCAAATTTGTTAATCTTTAGAACATTGGGTAAATGTATGTTGCAGAAAGTGGGGTATCAAAGTTGAGAAATGGGTATAATTTAATACAAAAATTGTAATTTACCCATATTATTATCTATTATCTTTTTATAATTTTATTTGTTGTTGATTTTCAATTGATAAATCAGAAAAAATTAATATAGGCTTAACTTCCATGTGGGTTTTTATTGTATTTATCTCATATAATTAAGGATGACTATCCGGCCGAATTTTTATTCACTGTGAAAGTGAGTATTGCCTTAAAATAAATAACATATAACATAATATAGATTAAAACATAGAGAAACTGATGTTATTAGTAAACGTTGGATAACACTCAATGTAAAACACAACGAAATAAAACTTTTCAAAAGTGTAAAACTTTTCACAAGTAATAAAGATTATAAATTGTGAGGCGACTTCAGGGCAAAATAATGAATTTAGTAAAAGAGTTAAGTGAATTAAAAAAGATTAAACAAGTCTTTTTTAGTCCCGTCTTGGGACTCCTATCCAATTGTGGTTCTATTTATTTTAATTTTTCAATATTAGTCTTGTAATTAAAATTTTGGGAAAAATGATAAAAAATACTCTGTATATTACCCTTAATTATGATTTTATCCTTTTTTTTTTTTTGTGTTTTTGAGAATATCCCATATGCTACCCCTTCTTGTCAACAATACTCATTTACTTAAAGTAACCAATTACACGCTGATGTGGCCGGTTAATTCTGCATGGATATTATTTTTGTTTTTCTTTTTGTCAAATCTTATACTCAAGCCTTTTTTTGTTGCCAAGTCATGGAAAAATTGATGAAAATACCCCATATATTACCCCTAATTAAAGTAACAGATAAAATTAAAAATATTATTTAATATAAAAAAATCATAAAAATATTTTATATTATCTAAATAAACAAAAAACTTAATGAAAAAAATATGTTAAAATAGAGTAATAATAATCGTTGTTGTTGCTGTTGTTATTATTATTATTATTATTATTATTATGTTATGAAAATTAATTTTCAAAATTTAAATTTAACAAATAAAATTTATAATATTTATTTATTAAATATAATAAATTAGAAATATTTATATAAAAAATATCTTATTTTAAATTACTAAAACCTAAGTTTAATAATAATAGTAAAAATAAAAAATCATAACTTATTTTAATAGTAATTTAATAATATTTATAAAGCAACAAAATAAATCTAGCAAACAAATTTTGAAATAAATTTTTTGTTGGAAAATTATCTTAAAATATCTAAAAAAACAAATAAATCGATGAAATATTTAAAAGTAAATAAATTTTAAAATCGATAAAACAGTTAAAAAAATATTATTAAAAAGTTATATTTTTTATTTAAAAAATAAGAAAATTATTTTTTGTCTTTATTTGTTATTTTTAAATATTTAATATAATTTCTGTTTCTGTAAATAAAAATTTCTAATTTAATTATATTTTTATATTTAAGTAAATAATATATTAAATTTTTGTTTTGAGATCTTCTATTATTATATAGTTAATTTTTTTTTTCATTTTCTTTGATTTTTAGATATTTTAAAATAATTTTCTTATCTTAAAAAAAATTCTTAGTTTTATTATATTTTCGAAAATATCCTGTATGATGTTGTTATTATTATTATTATTATTATTATTGTTGTTATTATTATTATTATTATTATTATTATTATTATTATTATTATTATTTGCCAAAAATACCTCTTTCTAGAATGTCATGGATATATGATTAAAATAAACTCAAAAATATATTCCGCATGTGTTATGCTTCTTCTTACATTATTGTAGAATAATAGAGTTTAATAACTTTTCATTTGGGCGTCCAGCAACTCGTTAAAACATGAATTTCCAAAGGTAACTTAAATTAACAAATAAAGGTAAGTCAGTTCAAACATCCCTGTTTTATAAAACATAAATTGTACACAGCGGAAGAAACATATTTTTCTTTATAGTTACATGATTAAAATTGTACAGTTTTGCAAACTAAGCTTTTCAAAAGATTTCAAGATTGTAGCGCCCCCGACCAAAAAACGAAGCATAATTGAATAATTAAATATTAAACCCTTAATTGAATTATTATATGCGTTAATCCTGAATGTTTAATTTAATTATATGTGTTTCAGAAAATTGATAAATGCATGTTTTAGATGGAAATAAAAATTAGTCATGGAACAAAGATTATTATGTTATCATAAGATGCGTAATGGAAAACTGAGAAGATAGAAACGAACTAGAGGTCAATCGGAGACTCGTAGCTCAAATGGCGAAGAAAATGGCAAAACTTGAAGATTCGAAAAAACGAAAGATATTTACGGTGAATAGTAACCCAAGATTTTTACATGAATAGTGACCCAAGATTTTTTTACCATGAATAGTAATGAAGATTTTTTTGATGAATAGTGTTTTTCGGAAAATCTATTTATAGGGGCGTTTTCGATTCAAAAATCACCGTTTTTCTGAACGAGACAAAATCGACAAAAACACGTAAGTCTCTCTCTCCTCCTCCTTTCTCTCTCTTCTTTGTTTTCTGTCTCCGGCACACCGCCGCCAGTGGCTGGAAAATCAATTTTATTGGTTTCGGCCGATTTTCGCACAAAACGTAGGTCTCGTCGAGACGAGTCTAGGATAGGTCTCGAATTTCAATTCCGATGTCTTGTTCGCCGGAAAATGGCAAAACATCACTGGAAAACCCTTTTTCTCTCACTTTCTCTCCATCTCGTTTCTTCTCCGTTTTGGGTAAACTCATACTCTAAGTCGAAGCTCTCGTCGAGCCCGTTACGAATCCGGGCTCGGATTTCTGAACAGATCTCTCTTCCTCCGGCAATCGCCGGTCAAAGATCCGGCCAAAATCTTTCTCTCCCCTCCCTCAATTTTCTCTCTCCCCGTCTGCTCCTCTCTCTTCTCTCACCGGTAGCTGCTGCATGGAAGGTGGCTGGGTTGTGTGTGTGCTGGGTTGGTGGTGGTGGTCACCGGCTGTGAGGTTGCTGCTGTCTGTGTGTGTATATGTACGTGTATATGTGTGTGTGTGTGTTGATGGTGTGGCGCTGCCGTGCGTGGCGGCTCCGTGCTCGGTGAAGAGTGGTCGCGCCAGCGAGTGTGAGTGGTCGCCGAAGGGTTGCCGGCGATGTGGCAATGGTGGTGGTGAGGGGGAGATGATGGGAAGGAGGGTTTTGAAGTTGGGGGTGTGTGTTGGTGTTGTAGGGGCTATTGGGTGGTGTTGGTGGTCGCTGGCGACGGGAGGTCGCCGGCCAGTGGTCCCGGAGGTGTCGCCGGCCGGAACTAGGAAGTGAGGGGTGGGTGTGTTTGTATGCATGGGGTGTGTGTATGTGTGTTTGTTGCTGTTTTGGGGGGTTACTGTTCACGCCGCTGGAGGGGTCGTCGGAGAAGGTGGTGTCGTCGGCGAGTCGGAGGGGGGCGGCGTCGGGCGGCATCGCCGCGGTAGCAGCCTTTCCAGGCGAGTAGGCGCGTTGGGCGCAATGCCGGAAGACACTGAGCACACATGCCGGGAGACGCCGGGTAGCGTGCGCGCACTGGGCGTGCGACGGGAGCTGGCGCGCGCATCCTTGCCGAATCTGCCGAGGGCACCGAGTGCTGGCGCGCACCTACCGAGAAACGTGGGCCGAAGCTGTTGAGAAAAATGCTCCACGTCGGGTGCGCTGGTGCACGCGCGCGATGTCGTGTTTTCGATATGAATCTCGTTTTTTTATCGTATGTTATCATTGAGTCGTCGCCGATGAGATGTCGTCGACCGGGAGTCATGGGTCCCGGTTAAAGTCAACCCTTTGACCAAAATTACCAAAATACCCCTCAATCTTAAAACGCTTCGTTGAAGCTCATTTCAACTCCGATTGAGCTCATTCTTTTTTTGTTGCGACCCAAATCTGACCCTCTTTCTTATCAGCCTATTAAACTGAACTTTCAATCTCGTTCCTTCAACCTCAATCTTTAGATCTTCAAATCCGTTTCGTCTTTAACGATTGTATCTTCTCTGAAATCATTTATATTTTTTAATTATACATATTAAGGATCTAAGAAACACTATAACTTGTGTAGGCTATCAATTGGATTGAGCTTTATGATACTCGATATTTGATACTCGCTACTCACGTGGTAACCACCGAACAAGATGAGGGTAATTTCTAAATCTTTACTTGTTTATAGTTTTTCCTATTTTGATACATGATTGAGGAATTCTAAATGTTGTGATTATATACTATGATTATGTGTCATATTTATACTGCGAAAGGACAGGGGTCCACATTCATTCTCTGTAGGACTTATGGTTCGAGTAAAACATCTGTCTCTTACCCCCTCTACTACCTGGAAGGTTTGGTGGTCCTCTAAATGCACCAGCGGTTGTGGACCATTTTGTAGGGTCGGGAAATACCCGCACCTAAGATGTAGGATCGGGAAATACCCGTACCTGAGATGTAGGGAACGGGTAATACCCGCACCTGAGATTTGTAGAGGTAAGTCGGGAAATACCCGCACCTGAGTTTAGGTTACGAAATACGTGTTATGCATTATACGTGCTGTGTCTAAATGCTGAATGTTACGTATTTCAGTTCTATTATCTGTCAAATGTTATAAGATGTGGATTTATCCCCACGAGTGTATTCCACGCACTCACCCCCTATTCTGTAATTCACGTTATAGGAGATGATGAGCATGATGAAATTTAGAGAGAGAGAGATGGTGTCCCATCCGAACATGTTTATTCTAAGACTTTTATCACACAATAATTAAACAATGATTTTTATAATTCACGTTTTATAAGTATAATCTCGTTTACATTATGTGTTGGGATATTTCTGATTAGGTTTTGATGAGACAATGTAATATTAGATGAACTTTTAGAGTACCCATATTCCATGATTTATAAGTGGATTTATGTTTGCCTATCAAATCTTTCAAGCTGTATTTTTAAGAAGTCAATTATACCAGAAAGATAGGTAGAACCTTGTTAGCATGATTCTGGACTTCGAGTTTTTAGGAAGACTGATCCACATCAAAAGAAATTAGTAAGATTTAGTTGAAATAAGAATCAGGAAGCAGACAACAGAATTCAAGAACAGGAAGCTTTCAGAAGTAGGAAGCAAATCAGAAGGGATACGCGAGTCAGGAAGTTGATTGAAGTATTCAAGAACAGGAAGCTGATCAGGAACAAAATCCTGAAGCACAACAAATAGTGACTACTGCAATCAGAACAGCATGCAGTAAGTTCTAGTCTATTCAATACAGTACGAGGAAAATGCTGGAAACTATACGAGGTTTGGATCCTGATTAGTTACTAGTAGATAGAAGTTTGAGAAGAGCCACTGAGATAATGCCACGTGGAAAGCGGCTCTGCAAAGTACTGTATCTAAAGTATGACACCATTAATGCGGATTCAGAGTAGGATATGCTATGAAGCTCTGATCTTTCACACGTTATTAATTATGAAGATTTGAAGATCTTTTTGAATTACAACTTGGATCATGTCTCTCTTTAACGGGCATTTTCCAAACATCTATAAATAGAAGGTTGAGAGGATTGTGAAGACTATTGAACAAATTGAGCTCTTCAAGTTATTCTACCATTCTTCATTATCTCAAGCTTTTGAGTTCAGTCACTTAATCTTCAGAAGCGGTTAAGCCAAGCATCTGACTTTTCAAGTTCAAGACTGTCTTTGAACTACACCAGTTGAAGAAACATATACTTTTAACCATTATGTTGTGTGCTAGGTTGTTTTATTTGGTGTACTTAGTTGATAGGATTTTATCCTTGCTAAGTTTGTTAGTCTTGTATAGACTATCTTTCCTTGTGTGGGAGTGTGTTCCCTGTGTGGGAGAAGTTTCCATGTGTGGGAGTTTGTAAACCCTGTGTGGGATTAGACTTAGGAATCTGGGATTCTAGTAGGTTTAACTTGTTTTGGAAGAGGTTTGTAAAGATGAGTCTTGTAAAACAAACTGACCATAACGAAGTTCCTCCTCAGAGAAGGAGTAGAGTGGACGTAGAAGGATTACACCACCTTCGAACCACTATAAGCCATAAGTGTTTACTGCTTATCTTATTTGTTGCATCGCATTGTTTACATATCTATCTTGTTGCATCTATCATAAGCATCCTGATAAACGTGTGTTGTAAAATCATATTTGGTAAAGAAAACTGGTTTTCATCAGAAACTTTATCAAGTTTATTTCACTGCGTTGCATTCTGATACGGGGACAGTAACCTGATTTAGCCTAGGGCCAGATTACTGACTCGAGACAGGATACTGTTCTCTTAAGTGAGACAGAAACCTGTTAATCAGTTATATGTTTTAGAAAATTTTGAAAAATCGATAGAGATTCATTCACCCCCTGAACCTCTGACCACTTGGGACCAACAAGTGGTATCAGAGCACGTTGGGTTAACAACCAATGTATCTGGCTATCTACCCAGATCCACCCGTTTCTGCTGGATAAACTGTTTTAGTTTTCTGACCATAATTCATAATTTTAGCATAAACATAGATTTCTCACATCACAAGCTATCTATGTTTTCCATAGATGAATATGACGATTGGAGAATACGCATAGAAGCTTATCTGTCAGCCATGCATGATGAAATATGGTATGTTATCACTGAAGGACCTCCAGTAATCTACAAGGCAAACCCTACTTGTGTAGCACAGCTTTGCGAACAAAGGCGAGTTGAAGAAGTTGTAGCTACAGCAGGTAGAGAAACAGAAGATGCAACAATCATTGACGATGATGCCGAAATCTCTTCAGGACATGGCCCACGAGAAGATGTATCAGGCAACAGGAAAAGACCTCCACCACAGGAATATATTGTCACGGAAAGATATGAATATACTCCTGAAGAAAGGAAAAAAGCCAACCTTGACAATGTGGCCAAGAATGCTCTATTTCTTACACTGGATAGAGACACGTTCAGCAAAGTCAAAAACTGCAGAACAACTAAAGAGATATGGAGTAAACTAGGATTAATCTGTGAAGGCAATGAACTTGCCAAGGAGAACAGGATTTCAAAAGCTACACAACTCTATGAGCAGTTCACCATGAATTCTGGAGAAACTCTAGAAGAGCTTGATCTAAGATTCACAACAATCATCAGTGAGCTGGAATCTCTGGAAAAAACCTACAAACAAAATGAGAAAAATTTGAAGGTTTTGAGAGCACTACCTTTGGAGTGGCATAGCAAGGAAACTGCAATAAGAGTCTCACTTGATCTCAACGTAATGATGACCTTTGATCTATTCTCAAACCTCAAGGCTTTTGAATTTGACATTGAACGAAGGAAAAAAGAGGTTGAATGATCAACATCCAAAGTAACAACACTTGCTGCTAGGGCACAGGATACTGTCACCACAAGCAGCAGTAAGCTGAAGAACAAACAAAAAGAAGTACCTACCGACGATGCTGAAGAAGAGATGACACTTCTGTTAAAAAGGTTCAAAAGGTTTCTGAAAACCAATCACAAAGGAAATGATTACAGAATGAAGCCTAAAAAATCAGAAAGGAGTCCCTAGGAAAGAGGACAACAACAAACAAACACAGGTACATCTGACTTGTGTTATAATTGCAGGAAATCTGGTTACTTTACCAGAAACTGCCCTTATCCTCAAGTTCATAACTATACAGAGGATGAAAGGGTGCAGAGAAGAGAAAAGAGGAAGAATGACAAACAAAAATTCAGAGCCCTTCTTAGTGAAGCTGAAGCCCTAAAGGCAGTAAGCAGCTCCAAAGAGGAAGCTAAGGATGACTGCTCATCTGAGAGCGATTCTGACAGCTCTACCTCAGATGAAGAGATACTACTGTGTCTAATGGCCAAGGATTGTGAAGACAATGAAGAAGATGAGGTAACTTCACAATCTGCTGATACTTCAAATTGTGAAAAACTTAATATGATCCAGTCTTTTAGACAGATCATGAGTGACTTTGAACAGATAAATTCAGCACATGAAGAACTCAAAGAGGAAAACCTCCAGCTCAAAAGTAAGCATATTGTACTGAAGGAACAGGTTGTTGACCTGGAGTACTACAGTACATAATGCAATAACCTTAGAGCTGAGGTCTCTAAGTTCAAATGCTAGTCACTAAGCTAGAATCTAAGAAAGCTGGACTGCAAAACACAATCAATGTGTATAGCAAGTCAGCAAGAAAGACATAAGAATGTATCCAAGAAACCCAAAATACCTTCACAGGGAATGGTATAGGATACTGTGCCAGCACTTCTCAAAGACCTGTCAACAAATCCAAAGATGGAAAGTTTATTCAAGCTAGAGTCTTCTATGCTTAGGAACTCCTTCCAATCAATGGAAGTGTGAATAAAACTAGTACTCTGGATAAGGGTAAGAAACCCCTGCTGCAGGAAGACAATGGTAAGTCTGCTCAAACCTTCGGAAAACAACATAATCAGTATGTTGTCAATAAGAGAAGAAAGCAGCAAACTTCCAGAAAACAACAAAAACTCTACCCTTTAAATACCAAGACTTACATGTCAATATTCCAAAGAGTTTATGCTCAGGAAAGGTATAAGGGAGTACCTTCAAACAGGAAGTACAAAACCTGGAAACATCCAGTACACACACATCACGAACAATATTCTGCTAAGAATATCACAAGAAGGAGAACCACCAATGCTTATGGTAAATCAATTATCATTAAGCAAGTGTGGGTTCCAAAGAAGACTAACCACCCAGGACCCGTACTTGTATGGGTACTTAAATCTACCTGATTTACTTGCAGATACAGTTGCTAGGAAGCAACAGTGATGTATGGTATATAGATAGTGGCTGCTCCAGACATATGACTGGCAACAAGGCTGGATTAAGAGACTTTCAACCATGTAAAGGAGTACTGTTCATAGAGAAGTATTGTTCAGAAAATGGGATCAGTCATGAGTACTCTGCAGCAAGAACCCCTCAACAGAATAGAGTTGTAGAAAGAAGAAACAGAACTCTGAAGGAAGCTGCAAGGACTATGATTGCTGATGCTGGAATTCCCAAGAGATTTTGGGCAGAAACAACTAGCACAACATGTTACACTCAGAACAGATGCCTGATCAACAAAGATCATAACAAGACTCCATATGAGGTATGGTATGGCATAACACCTAATATTTCTTATTTGCATATCTTTGGATGTAGGTGTTACATACTGAACAATGGAAATGAGTATTTGAAGACCTTTGATTAAAAGTCATATGAAGGAGTATTCTTAGGATACTCTTCAGTAAGCAAGACCTTCAGAATCTTCAACAAAAGAAGTCTGGTCGTAGAAGAATCAATACATGTGGTATTTGATGAACCACATTGTGATACTGCTAAACTGGACAAATTAAAGGAAGATATATCAAATATGAAGATCAATGATCAAACAGTAAGATACATTGATGGAGTACCAATGCCTGCAGAGGAGATCACTGCAAGCAGTTTACAGGTCACTAGACACCATGATATAGGAACACAAAATGATGAACAACAAGTAGACTATACTCAACAGACCAACAGTAATCAAACACAGAATACTGAAGACCAATAGGTTACCATCCACTAACCTAGCTATTCTTTCGAGCCTAACAGGATATGGCTCAGGGATCACCCAAGAGAACTTGTGATTGGAAATATCAATGAAGGAGTTCGAACAAGGAGAACAAGAACTCAAGAATCATTTCTAACATGTTTCATATCACAAGTTGAGCCCAAGAGCATAGAGGAAGCTCTTGAAGACAGTAACTGGGTTCAGGCCATGTAGGAAGAACTAAATGGATTTAAGAGAAACCAAGTTTGGAAACTGGTTCCACGGCCAGATCATCAATGAGTTATTGGAACTAAATGGGTATTCAAGAACAAGTCGGATGAATCTGGTGCTGTGGTCAGAAACAAAGCGAGGTTAGTAGCAAAAGGATACTGCCAGGAAGAAGACATAAATTTTGATGAGACCTTTACTCCAGTTGCTAGACTTGAAGCAATAAGAATATTTTTGGCCTACGCTGCTCACAGTAATTTCAAAGTCTATCAGATGGATGTAAAGAACGCATTTCTTAATGGACTTCTATCAGAGAAAGTTTATGTGGAACAACCATCAAGTTTTGAAAAATAGGCAGATGAAAAAGTATGCAAATTAGAGAAAGCCTTGTACGGACTAAAGCAAGCTCCTAGAGCTTGGTATGATACACTGTCCCTGTATCTCTTGGAGAATGTTTTCCAGAAAGGAACAGTAGACAAGACTCTTTTCAGAATACTGGACGGAGACAGTATACTGCTTGTTCAGATTTATGTGGATGACATAATCTTCGGTTCTACAAACAAGAATCTGTGTGATAAATTTTCATCACTCATGCAAAGTAAATTTGAGATGAGCATGATGGGAGAATTAAGTTTCTTTCTTGGTTTACAAGTCAAACAGCTAGATCAAGGGACTTTCATAAGTCAAGTTAAATATACCAAGAAGTTGATCAAGAAATTTGGAATGAAAAGTGGCTCATCTGTAAGTATACCAATGGCTACATCCATAAGCCTGGATAAGGATGAAAAAAGAAAAGATATGGAGATTACTAAGTACAGAAGATTCATTGGATCTTTACTATATCTAACAACAAGCAGACTAGATATAGTATTTGCAATAGGAGTATGTGCAAGATTCCAAACAACACCAAAAGAATCCCATCTATCAGCAGTAAAGAGGATTATCAAGTACCTGAAAGACACTCAAGATGTTGGACTATGGTATCCAAAAGATGGAGGCTTTAATCTTAAAGGATACTCAGATTTAGATTTTGCAGACTGCAAGATTGACAGGAAAAGTACCAGTGGCACTTGTCAATTCTTAGGAGACAAGTTAGTTTCTTGGTTTTGCAGGAAACAAACATCCATTGCGACATCAACTGCGGCAGCTGAATATGTAGCGGCTGGAAGCTGCTGTGCTCAGATTTTGTGGATACAGCAACAGCTAAAAGATTATGGGATAATAGAAAGAGAGACTCACATCCTGTGTGACAACACAAGTGCTATTGTCGTAACCCACAATCCTGTCTTCCACTCAAGAACTAAACACATTGATGTCAGACATCACTTCATAAGGGATCATGTGTAGAAAAAGGATATTGTTCTAAATAAAGTACATACTGACATGCAGCTTGCTGACATATTCACAAAACCCTTGTGTGAATCAAGATTTTCTTTGCTGAGAACTGAGCTTGGGATAATTAAGCTCTAATGTGTAAGATTTCAAGGATTCCTAAGTAAGGAGGAACTTAAGATGTAGTACTTATATTCTAAGATATTCAGATTACTGGAACAGGAAACTGTATTTAATCAAAACAGGATTCTCTAACAGTATACAGTTTCAGGATACAACATATAGCAACAGATTCCTATAACAGTATTTTGAAATAGGTTTCTGAAGGTTGCAAACAACATTCACTAAGATCAGCATTCATTGAGCCGTGCAACCTCATACCAGAAATAGTAGTAACCTGCTCACGTGATGATTATGAAAGAGAATTTGGCTCTCGCATTTAATGTGAAAAACCGTTTTTTCAGAAGAGGCAAAAAAGGCACGGTTCAAATGTCTGACACGTCTTTAGCAATTTACATAATTGTCCTTCCAACATTTAATCTCAACCACTGGATCATGTACGTCCTCAAATGTTTTAATCTGGATCGTCGATATTTTTGGAATGAGATTTCGAAAATAAATTGTTCATATTCACTTATCTTCAACATCACGTCTTTTTTGATATACCCCAAAAGAAAAACTGCTATCAACTCTCTGCAAACAAAATTCTCTCAAAGCTCTCTTTATCTTTCAAACATCTCATAAACATTCAATGGAAGGAGGAATAATCACTAACAAAGTACTGGAAAGAAGACTTGTTGATACAAGAGTGTTACTGGGTGACAAGTCACCATACGACAACAAGGATCTTATTTCTGAAGTCTGGAATCATGTGTGCAACAACAAGCTAGATGGGCTGTTCACAACCACATATGAAGGATTCTCTAGCATAACAATAGAAAAATTCTATGCTTGGGCACAACTCTCAGATGATGAGAAGACCATCTCCATTAAAATCGATGAGGATGATGATGAAGTTAACACACTCACTGTGGTAGATATTGCCAAAACCTTTGGTATATCTGATAAAGGTATGACACTTTCCGATCTGACAGAGTATGGAGAAGATTATCTGGAAGAAAGCTGGAATCAGTTCACACTGGATTCAGTAAAAGAGGAGGCTGCCACCAGCAACTTTCCCAAAAAGAAACTCAAGCCAGAGTATGAGTTTTTGCATGACATTCTTGTCTACACCATGGAAGGAAGGTGTGAAAGCTATGATAAGTGTACCAACCTACGGTACAGAATAATGACTACTATTATCAAGGAGGAAGAAGTTAACTGGGCTCAAGTTTTTTTTGAAAGAATTTGGGAGGAGACAATCAAACCCTGGGAGAGGAGAGGGTTTGGAATTGTACTATCATCTATTCTAACCTCGTTGAGGTTACCATTGGAGAGAAGAGTACCTTATGCTGCTGGGTGGTACCTAGGAGTGAAAAAAAGGTACACCAAGGGAGAGAAGAAGGAAAAAGCACTCAAGAAGAAACTAACGAACAAACAGGTTCTTGACTTCTCTAGTAATTCGGGCAATGATAACGATAAGCCAACAAGGAAGAAGATAGTGAAGAAAGTGATAAAGAAGAAAGTGACCAAGAAGGATAATGTTCCCTCTAAGCTTGTGACACCTTCTCCTACGAAGACTACTGATGAATCCAATACGTCAGATACTGACAAACAGGTTCCTGATCAACCAGAGGAACCAGTTACTGAAAATGCTATAGTGCTTCCGGAGCAAGCAGAGGAAGAGATCCATGTTCCAGTTGGTGAAGAGGATTCTGAAGATATTCAAGAAGTTCAGGTTGCTGGTCCAGTGATCCAACCTTCAGGAGAAACGGATAAAGAAGATACTGAGGTGGTTACTAAACAGATTTCTGATCAGGTTACTGAACTTGTTGTTGAAGAGATGCAAGAATCAAGGAGAAAGAGAAGAAGGTTAATAAAGAAGGCTGACACCACTATCAAGAAAAGTAAGTGGTTAGGACCCAACTAGGAACTAAGGGAGATCAACACCTTTAACAAAGTAGCATAGTCCATAGAGTCCATCACGACAGAAGAAGCAAGAAGGACATTGAGAGAGTCTGCCAACTCCATTTGGAAGAGATTTGCAGCGTATATGATAATTGGAGATGGATAAGATTGGGTCCTGGAGTGGACTTGATAAAATGGTCTGATTGGCTTACAGTGGAGAATATCATATTAGTGTGGATAGAAAACTTTGTGAGTGAAGATGATCTATCCCATGGACTTCTACCTTTCTTCAGCGAGGACTACATTCATCGCCAAACTGAAGAAATGACAACTCTCATTCAAAGTATGCAGGATACCCTAAATGCCTATTTGATGGACGAGGCTGAGATAGAAGAGAATACGGGTGAGCAGTCAATAAAGCTTGGGGAAGACTACGCACTGATGAACCCCACAACAAAGACTGTTAGGAACCCTACTAAGTTGGAGATGACTGAAGCTCAGTTAGGTAATCTCACTCTTGAGGAAGCTAATGCAAGGATGCTGCGACTAGGAATGGAAGCCAGCAGAGTTGAATCCATGAGGCCTCCCAGAGTACTGCAGCAACCGCAATGGTCTATCCCCGATATGTGGGAAATCGAGTTACCCAATGAAGGGGAGTTCGAGGGGGGTGAGCAAGTTACACACGTTTTACAAAAAGGAAACACCTTCCTCAATAAAAAGAAAGTGCAGATAGCTGTAGGCCAACATCATCTGGAAAATCAGGTAGAGTATCACATCAATGTGTTTAGTTCTTAAGTGGAAGATAGGATTGTGAGTTATGGCAATGTTGAGAATGCTGTCATTGTTGCTTCGAGTTGTGGCAATGATTTCCTCGTGAGCTAAGCTCTGTACTGCCTGAGTGTTCCTCATCTCTTCTATGATTTTATCTCGAGCCTCAGATGCAGCTTGTTGTTCTCTCTCAAATCTTTTTCTTGCAACATGTTGAGTATTGAACTCAGAGTTCATCCTTGTTTGTATCTTTCCAGGAAGATCATCTAGTTGTTTCTTTAAATCTTTCAAGGTTTCTGAGTGTGCTTGTTCTCTCATAGTGGTATTGGTAGCCAGATTCAACTGATGTGTTTCCATGGCCCTCACTAAACCTTAAACGACATTCATCACACCTTGAAGAGTCAGATCTTGTGAATCAGTAAGGGTCTCAACCCGAACACCTGGTCTTGATTCCTCTTGAGTGTACAGGACCAGATCCTAATCCAATTACTTTTTAGCTTCTTCCTCTTCTTGTGTCTTCTCCCGTGCCTCTAAATCAGTCTGATATTTCTTTCTCTCTTCCATTGTCATTTTGACTTTTGCAAAGACATTGTAGGGAGGGGAGTTTACTGGTTCATCATCACTAGATCTAGATGAATCATCACCATCATTTGGAGCTGAAGCAGCAACAACAACCATCATACTTTTGCTTCATGTAGGCACAACATCCTTCAATTTTTATGTCTTCTAAATCCTTCGCCGGAGCCTTCTCAACAGCATCCGTGCCCGAGGTCTCCTCCGGATTAGTAGTCTCAACAGCTTCTTGAGTTTCAGCATCCTGTGTCGCTCTGTCACTATTAACTTATGTACCCTCAGTAACCTGTTCAGGCATATTGGTTATTTCAATGAGTTCATCATGACTCAAGACCGTTGCTTCCACAGTAATCTTAGCTTCCTTTAGGTTTTGGAGCTTCGACTACCTCAGTAACCTCATCAACTACTTCATTAGCAACCTGACTAGTTTCATATGAGTGATTGATGTCAGTAATTGCTTCAGTTGTTGGATTTTCGGCAACTTCCTCCTCAGTTGCAGCAGGATCTTGATTCACTTCTGCTAGCGTTGAAGCAGCTTCATGTAGAAGTTCGAGAGTCTGATCAGGATTCTCCATAGTAACCTGTTCTGCTTCCATTTCTTGAGCTTTCTGTACTGCAATATTGGCCAGTACAAGGAGTCCTACCTCTGTATCTTCCTCCATAAATGCTTCATCGGCAACCTCCTCTTCAATCTTCTCTAGAACACCATGGATTATAGATGATGCTTCCTCCTCAGTAGGTCGATCATGAATTGCAGGGAAAACAGAATAATCAAGCAACTGGATAACAGTATCCACAGTGTCTAAATGAGTCATAGGGGAAAGAGTTGTAATACCTGTAAATGTTGGTGAGTCGTGTGTCTCCGCAACCTTTCATAAGGGATCATGTAGAGAAGAAGGATATTTTTCTAAATAAAGTACATACTGACATGCAGCTTGCTGACATATTCACAAAGCCTCTGTGTGAATCAAGATTTTCTATGCTGAGAATTGAGCTTGGAGTTATTAAGCTCTAATGAGTAAGATTTTAAGGATTCCTAAGTAAGGGGGAACTTAAGTTGTATTATCTATGTTTTCAGATATTCAGATTACTGGAATAGGATACTGTCTTTAATTAAAACAAGATTCTCTAACAGTATACAGTTTCAGGATACAACAAATAGCAACAGATTACTGTAACAATATTTTGAAACAGGTTCCTAAAGGTTGCAAACAACATTTACTAAGATCAGCATTCATTGAGCCGTGCAACCTCGTACCAGGAATAGTAGTAACCTGTTCGTGTAATGATTATAAAAGAGAATTTGGCTCTCGCATTTAATGTGAAAAACCGCTTTTTTAGAGGAGGTGAAAAACACGCGGTTCAAACGTCTGACACGTCTTCAGCAATTTACAAAACTGTCATTTTGCCATTTAATCTCAACCACTAGATTATGCACGTCCTCTAATGTTTTAATTTGGATCGTCGATATTTTTGGAATGAGATTTCAAAAATAAACTGTTCATATTCCCTTGTCTTCAACATCACGTGTTTTTTGATACACCCAAAAGAAAAACTACTACCAACTCTCTACAAACAAAATTCTCTCAAAGTTTTCTTCATCTTTCAAGCCTCTCATAAACATTCAATGGAAGGAGGAAGGATCACTAACAAAGTGCTGGAAGGAAGACTTGTTGACACAAGAGTGTTACTGGTGACAAATCACCATACGACAACAAGGATCTTATTTCTGAAGTCTGGAATCATGTGTGCAACAACAAGCTGGATGGGTTGTTCACAACTACATATGAAGGATTCTCTAGCATAACAGTAGAGAAATTCTATGCTTGGGCACAACTCTCAGATGATGAGGAGACCATCTCCTTCAAGATCGACGAGGATGATGATGAAGTTAACACACTCACTGTGACAGATATTGCCAAAATCTTTGGTATTCTGATAAAGGTATGACACTTTCCGATCTGACAAAGTATGGAGAAAGTTATCTGGAAGAAAGCTGGAATCAGTTCACACTGGATTCAGTAAAAGAGGAGGTTGCCACCAGCAATTTTCCCAAAAAGAAACTCAAGCCAGAGTATGAGTTTTTGCATGACATTCTTGTCTACACCGTGGAAGGAAGATGTGGAAGCTATGATAAGTGTACCAACCTACAATTTAGGATGATGACTGCTATTGTCAAGGAAGCTGAAGTCAACTGGGCTCAAGTTCTTTTTCAAAGAATTTGGGAGGAAACAATCAAACCCTGGGAGAGGAGAGTGTTGGGATATTTCAATGGTTATCTTGATGAGACAGAACAGGATACATAATAAGATAATGAAGTTTGCTAAGATAAGATTCCATGTATTACATGATCATAAACTTATCTATCAATGAACAAGATCATGTAATAATTTTTCAAGGTTTAAGGGAAACTCAACCTTAGAAGAAAAGAGAATAAGTCTTCTAAGGGCCAGCAAGCTGTAGGGAATAGTAAGCTGAAGGGAAGAATCTGCATAGGAAGCAGATAGGATGCTGCAAGAAGTAGACTGCATGCTGAAGGAGCAACAGAGTAGAAAAAGCCTCAAGCAGAAAGCTGCACAAAAAGAAAAACCAATCGTAGAAGATACAAGAGAGAATCTTCTAAGAACAGGAAGCTGTAAGCTGATAAAGGAAGCAGCAAGCAGCAATCAGCGTCAGGAAACTAAAACAGCAAACAACATACAGCGATAGGAAGCTGACCATAGGTTTCCGGAATAGGAAGCTGTTCTGAAACAGAATCCTGGTACGGAACAGGAAGCAACATGAAACCACATCCTGAGCAGTAAGCAAGGAGGACCCACTATCTACAGAAAGAGCAGGAAGTAGCCAACAGACCCATTGAAAGATAAGTGCTACTCATTCTCATGCAGTATTAGGAAGAGCATGCAACGCAAAAAGAAGTAAAACTAACTAACTTCAAGTAGCCGTTACATGAACTTCAGTCTAGGACCCATACCGACTAGACAGGTCAGCAGGAATGTCAGAAAGGTCCAAAAGCAAATAGTAGGTGCATTAAATGCTCATGTCAGGAATATCTCAGATGCATTTAATGCGACCACAAAGAAGATCTTGGAGATAAAAGTTTAAACTCAAATGGGAGAAGGATCCCTCTTCAACGGATACTTCTCAACGGTTAAAACTCACAAGATCTATAGATAGAAGGTGTGGCTGATTGAAGAAATTTGCTGAACAGAGTCGAGAGGAAACTCATATACTTCCCAAAACTTCTCAAGCTTTCACATGTTCAGCCACTCAACCTTCTTGGAGCAGTTTACAACAGCAATAGAGCTTTCAGAGATCAAGACTGCTTCCCACTAGTTGAAGAAACATTTTCTTTTAACCATTATGTTATGTGTGCTAGGTTGTTTTATTTGGTGTACTTAGTTGATAGGATTATATCCTTGCTAAGTTTGTTAGTCTTGTGTAGACTATCTTTCCCTATGTGGGAGTTTGTATACCCTGTGTGGGTTTTAGACCTAGGAATCTGGGATTTTAGTAGGTATAACTTGTTTTTGAAGAGATTTGTAAAGACGAGTCTTGTAAAGCAAACTGACCATAACGAAGTTCCTCCTCAGAGAAGGAGTAGAGTGGACGTAGAAGGATTACAACTCATTCGAACCATTATAAGCCATAAGTGTTTACTGCTTATCTTATTTGTTGCATTGCTTTACTTGCATATCTATTCTGTTGCATCTATCATAAGCATACTATTAAACACGTGTTGTAAAATCATACTTGGAAAAGAAAATTGGTTTTCATCAGAAACTCTATCAAGTTTATTCCACTGCGTTGTATTTTGATACCGGGGCAGTAACCTGATTTAGCCAAGGGCCAGGTTGCTGACTCGAGACAGGATACTATTCTTCAAGTGAGAAGAAACCTATTAATCAGTTATATGTTTTAGAAAAGTTTGAAAAATTGATAGAGGTTCATTCACCCCCCCTGAACCTCTGACCACTTGGGACCCAACAGAGAGGGTTTGGAATTGTACTATCATCTATTCTAACTGTGTTGAGGTTGCCTTTGGAGAGAAGAGTACCTTATGCTGCGGGGTGGTACCTAGGAGTGAAGAAGAGATATACAAAAGGGGAGAAGAAGGAAAAAACATCCAAGAAGAAACCAGCGAACAAACCACAGGTTCCTGACTCCTCCAGTAATTCAGGCAATGATGATGATAAGCCAACAAGGAAGAAGATAGTGAAGAAAGCCCTCTCAAAGAAGAAGAAAGTGACAAAGAAGGATATTGTTCCCTCTAAGCTTGTGACACCTTCTCCTACGAAGACTACTGATGAATCCAATATGTCAGATACTGACAAACAGGTTCCTGATCAACTAGAGGAACCCGTTACTGAAAAGGCTATAGTGCTTCCGGAGCAAGCAGAGGAAGAGATCCCTGTTCCAGTTGGTGAAGAGGATTCTGAAGATATTCAAGAAATTCAGGTTGCTGGTCCAGTGATCCAACCTTCAGGAGAATCGGATAAAGAAGATACTGAGGTAGCTACTGAACAAATTTCTGATTAGGTTACTGAACCTGTTGTTGAAGAAATGCAGGAATCAAGGAAAAAGAGAAGAAGGTTAGTAAAGAAGGCTGACACCACTATCAAGAAAAGAAGGTGGTTAGGACCCAAATAGGAACTAAGGGAGATCAACACCCTTAATAAAGTCGCACAGTCCATAGAGTCCATCACTGTAGAAGAAGCAAGAAGGACATTGAGAGAGTCTGCCAACTCCATTTGGAAGAGATTTGCAGCTGTCTATGATGATTGGAGATGGATGAGACTGGGTCCTAGAGTGGACTTGATAAAATGGTCTGATTGGCTTATAGTGGAGAATAACATATTAGTATGGATAGAAAACTTTTTGACTGAAGATGATCTATCCCATAGACTTCTACCTTTTTTCAGCGAGGACTACATTCATCGCCACGCTGAAGAAATGATAGCTCTCATTCAAAGTAGGCAAGATACCCTAAATGCTTATTTGATGGCCGAGGCTGAGACAGAAGAGAATACGGGTGAGCAGTCAATAAAGCTTGGGGAAGACTATGCACTGATGAACCCCACAACAGAGACTGTTAGGAACCCTACTAAGCTGGAGATGGCTGAAGCTCAATTAGCTAACCTCACTTCTGAGGAAGCTAATGCAAGGATGCTGCGACTGGGAATGGAAGCGAGCAGCGTTGAATCTATGAGGCCTCCCAGAGTACTGCAGCAAGGGGAAGGAAGTTCAAAGGCTGTGGAGACACACGACTCTCCAACATTTATAGGTACTGCAGCTCTTTCCCCTATGACTCGTTTAGACACTATGGATATTATTATCCAGTTGCTTGATTATTCTATTTCCTCTGTAATTCATGATCGATCTACTGAGGGGGAAACATCATCTATAATCTATGGTGTTCTAGAGAAGATTGATGAGGAGATTGCCGATGAAGCATTTGTGGAGGAAGATGCAGAGGCAGGACTCCATGTACTGGCCAATATTACAGTACAAAAAGCTTAAGAAATGGAAGCAAAACAGGTTCATATGGAGAATCCTGATCAAACTTTCGAACTTCTACATGAAGCTGCTTCAAGGATAACAAAAATGAATCAAGATTCTGCTGCAACTGAGGAGGAAGTTGCTGAAATTCTAACTACTGAAGCAATTACTGACATCAATGAGTCATATGAAACTGGTTAGGTTACTGATGAAGTAGTTGAGGAGGTTGTTGAGGTAGTCGAAACTCCTAACCTACAGGAAGCTGAGATTACTGTGGAAGCAACGGTCTTGAATAATGATGAACCCAATGAAGTAACCACCGTGTATGAACAGGTTACTGAGGGTACACAAGTTAATAATGACACAGTGACACAAGATGTTGAACCTCAAGAAGCTGTTGAGACTACTAATCCAGAGGAGACCTCGAGCACAGATGCTGTTTAGACGGCTCCGATGGAGGATTTAGAAGGGATAAAATCGAAAGATACTGTGCCTACAGGAAATAAAAGTATGATGGTTGTTGTTGCTGCTCCAACTCTGAATAGTGGTGATGACTCACCTAGCTCCAGTGAGGATGAACCAGCAAACTCCCTTTCCTACAATGTCTTTGCAAAGGTAAAATGACAATGGATGAGAGAAAGAAATATCAGGCTGATTTAGAGGCACGGGAGAAGGCACAAGCAGAGGAAAAAGCTAAAAAGAAATTGGATCAGGACCTGGTCCTGTATACTCAAGAGGAATCAAGACCAGGGGATAGAGTTGAGACCCTTACTGATTCACAAGATCTGACTCTTCAAGGTGTGATGAATGTCGTTCAAGGATTAATGAGGGCCATGAAAACACATCAGATGAATCTGGCCACAAATTCCATTATGAGAGAACGAGCACACTCAGAAACCTTGCAAGCTCTAAAGAAGCAACTTGATGATCTTCCTGGAAAGATACAAACAAGGATGAACTCTGAGTTCAATACTCAACATGCTGCAAGAAAAAGGTTTGAGAGAGAACAGCAAGCCGTATCTAAGACTCGAGATAAAATCATAGAAGAGATGAGGAGTACTCAGGCAGCACAGAGTTTAGCTCAAGAAGAAATTATTGCAACAACTCGAACCAACAATGACAGCATTCTCAACATTGAGTTGTTGCTAGGAGAGATGAGGGCAATCATTGAAAGAGTTTATCCAAGCGAGACTGCTGCAATTACTAACCCCACTGTTGCTAAGGTTGATGATGCCAAAAAGAGGGAAAATAAATAGCTAAGTGAACTAGATGTCGAGATGGTTGAAACCTTCACCAAGGAGATTGATGAAGATGATGATGATGAACTTCCTTTGACCAAGGTTAAGCGCAAGAGATCGGATGTTTCTGAACATGCTCAAGGTGGTGATTTTAAAAGGAAGAAACCAGATGATAATGATAATATAGGTGTTGGAGGTACTGCTTCTCGAACATTAAGCAACACTGCATTACAGTAAGGAGAACAGGTCACTGCTGCTTCAACAAGACCAAGAACTTACAGACAGCAACCCGGTCGAGGTCGAGGAAGAGGAAGACAACAAACAGGTCAGGTTTTCAGTTTACAACCTTATATGGCTATACCTGTTGACCCAAGAAGAAGGCTTTCTAAGGAAAGATAGAGGCAGCTTAAGGCTGCAAATGAGGAAAGAAAGAGAAAACAGGTGGATTGGATTCCAAGATTGGGAATTGTTGGGAGAAGAACAAAAGTTAAAGAGAAGGTTGATGCAGCTCTTCACTCATTTCCTGATCAAGAACCCCCTAACTTCAATAGGGAAGGTGCCCCAACTGAGGTATTAGTACTATTGGAACAAAAAACTGAGGATATCAATTTTACTGGGATTTAAGTATCTTTGAACAAGTATACTTGCCCAAAAATAGGAATCCAACATTTGAAGAGATCACCAAGTTCAAACGCTAAGAATACTGGAGGTATTTTCGAAACGTCCTCAAATGTAACTTCTTTCAAAACTTTCCATCTTGTGAGCAAGCATTGAAGAAATATGAGGAACTGGCGAGAGAAGGAGAATTGGATCACCAGAAGATTTTGATTGAGAAAGTCAAGAAAGGAGAAAGAGGTTCCATACTGCCAGGATTTTTGGCTAAGATGGATACAGATTCCTGAGATTGCTACACAGTTGGAAAGATCATATCAGGATTCTATCTTAAACTGGTGAAAAGGAATGAAGTATGAAGAAGTCATCAAACGGAATCAGCAAGCGTCTTCAAGACATGATCTAGTAAAGAGGAAGCTGTTTGGTGACAAAGAATTTGATGAAGGATAGCTTACTGATTATCTTTGATCGTTCTGCTGTAAGCATCTCTTGTAAAGAATTTTTGTATTCTTTTAAATTCTTCATTTTCTCTTTTAAAAATTGTAAGCATATGTATCGATGTGTTTGAAAAGCTTACATTGTACTATACTTGTACATCTTACATGTATAAAATACATCTGTTTTTACTGCTTTATATGGGTTTTGTCATCATAAAATATGGGAAAATTGTTGGGATATTTCTGACTAGATTTTGATGAGACAATGTAATATTAGATGAACTTTTAGAGTATCCATATTCCACGATTTATAAGTGGATTTTTGTTTGCCTATCAAATCTTTCAAGCTGTATTTTTAAGAAGTCAATTATACCAGAAAGATAGGTAGAACCTTGTTAGCAGGATTCTGGACTTCGAGTTTTCAGGAAGACTGATCCACATCAAAAGAAGTCAGTAAGATTTAGTTGAAGTCAGAATCAGGAAGTAGACAACAGAATTCAAGAACAGGAAGCTGTTCTGAAGCAGGAAGCAAATCAGAAGGGATACGCGAGTCAGGAAGCTGATTGAAGTATTCAAGAATAGGAAGCTGATCAGGAACAGAATCCTGAAGCACAATAGATAGTGACTACTGCAATCAGAACAACATGCAGTAAGTCCTAGTCTATTCAATATAGTATGAGGAAAATGCTGGAAACTATACGAGGTTTGGATCCTGATTAGTTACCAGTAGATAGAATTTTGAGAAGAGCTACTGAGATACTGCCACGTGGAAAATGACTCTGCAAAGTACTGTATCTAAAGTATGGCACCATTAATGCGGATTCAGAGTAGGATATGCTATGAAGCTCTGATCTTTCACACTGCATTAATTATGAAGATTTGAAGATCTTTTTGAATTACAACTTGGATCATGTCTCTCTTCAACGGGCGTTTTCCAAACATCTATAAATAGAAGGTTGAGAGGATTGTGAAGACTACTGAACAAATTGAGCTTTTCAAGTTATTCTACCATTCTTCATTATCTCAAGCTTTCGAGTTCATTCACTCAACCTTCAGAAGCGATCAAGCCAAGCATTTGAACTTTCAAGTTCAAGACTGTCTTCAAACTACACCAGTTGAAGAAACATATACTTTTAACCATTGTGCTGTGTGTGCTAGGTTGTTCTATTTGGTGTACTTAGTTGATAGGATTTTATCCTTGCTAAGTTTGTTAGTCTTGTGTATGCTATCTTTTCCTGTGTGGGAGTGTGTTCCCTGTGTGGGAGAAGTTTCCCTGTGTGGGAGTTTGTAAACCCTGTGTGGGATTAGACCTAGGAATCTGGGATTCTAGTAGGTTTAACTTGTTTTGGAAGAGGTTTGTAAAGACGAGTCTTGTAAAGCAAACTGACCATAACGAAGTTCCTCCTCAGAGAAGGAATAGAGTGGACGTAGAAGGATTACACCACATTTGAACCACTATAAGCCATAAGTGTTTACTGCTTATCTTATTTGTTGCATCGCATTGTTTACATATCTATCTTGTTGCATCTATCATAAGCATCCTGATAAACGTGTGTTGCAAAATCATATTTGGAAAAGAAAACTGGTTTTCATCAGAAACTCTATCAAGTTTATTCCGCTGCGTTGCATTCTGATACCGGGACAGTAACCTGATTTAGCCTAGGGCCAGATTACTGACTCGAGACAGGATATTGTTCTCTCAAGTGAGACAGAAACCTGTTAATCAGTTATATGTTTTAGAAAATTTTGAAAAATCGATAGAGGTTCATTCACCCCCCCTGAACCTCTGACCACTTGGGACCAACATTATGGATGCTGGATCCTAAAGATTTATTCTGCTGTAAATGTTTTTCATTAATCGGTTGTATCCGATGGTTTATATATAATGATTCTGTTCGTCTCCTACCTCATTCTTCTGATATCTGTCTCCTACTCCCCCTTCTTCTGTATATGTAATTGTCTTTTACCTCATTCTTCTTATGTTCGTCTCTTACCTCCTTCTATTTTATACCATGCACGTCTTTTTTCCCTTCTTTCTTCACGCCCACAATAAAAACTCTGATAATTTTTAAGAAAGAAAATGGGGCGTGACAAAGATAACATCTTAACAAAATAATACGACACCACTTTCACTTTCCTTCCAAGCGGCTGCAACCTATAAAATAAAATCATTTAAGGGGGTGAGTGCATAAGAACACTCAGTGGGGTAGGGTTTGGGAACAGTTAAAACATAAAATGAAAACATAGACATATAGTTCATCAAGCACATAGTTGCGGGTTTGAGCCACCTTGGAAAACATTGTTGTGGTTCTGAGCCATTGTGGTGCGGTTCTAAGCCGTCTTGGAATACATTTTGTGTTTCTGAGCCACTTTGGTGCAGTTCTGAGCCACCTTGAAGACATTTCATTAATATAAACGCATTCATTCACTTTGCAAATAACACACATTTGTTTGCATCTCGTAGTAAAGCATATAATGCAACGTCCATCGAATAAACACATACGTTTCACGTAGACACATAACTTCACTTCAAATTTATTTGGAAACTCAAACGTGAAACAAGAAAATTACCCCTACCTCTTTGGGAAAACTGCTACGTTTCAGGGAATTAGCGGGGTCCTTCGTCTGCATCTTCTACAAGATATACATATACACAGCACACGAAAGAGTTACGGTTATTATGTTATAAATCTTTATGTAACATTTATGTTATAATATTATATTATGTTATTCTTTAAGTACATAAAGATTATCATATTTACATAAAAATTCAGCTATGCTACATGAATGTTTATACTGAAAAAAGTTTACATAAAAGTTATACTAATATAACATACAAGTTACCGTATAAATTTAAAAAAAAATCTGGACCGACCAGACCCAACCTGTACACAACCAATTGTATGGATCTAGATCGGTGTATCTGATTCACAAGAACACTACTCTTAAATTTACAAAGAAATCTTAATTGTGTTCACATCCGATATTGACGTTATAGTATATGCACATGCAAGCATATTGTACTAATCAACGAACAACGTTTACTTTTTCTTTGGGTCAAATATATGCAACATATATATCTTTTCCTAATACAAAGTTACATCCAATTTTAGCAGGCCAGAGATAGACGTGCTCACGGTTTCGGAACCACCGATTCACCGGTTTGAACCGGCGGTTCGGTGAACCGTACCCCCGAACTGGAACTGAACCATAAGGGTCACGGTTTCAATTCCGGTTTCGAACCGCCTGTTAAATCGGAACCGGCGGTTCGGTTTCCGGTTTTTCCTTTTTTTTTTAGTTTTTTTAAAAAAAATTGTTTAATAATCCATAAATTCAAAAGAAAATTAAATTCACGATAAAATGAGAAAGAGAAACGTAAATTGAGCGAAAATCATAACAATATTTTATAATAATTTTTTTTATTTAGAATTTGATTATTAATTAGAGCATTTATAAATTATAGTGTCACGCCCCGTTTTCTTTCCGTAAAATATCAGAGTTTTGCTTTGGGCGTGAAGAAAGATAACAAGGGACGCATATCACAACAGAAAGAAATAGCAGGAGACGATAGAAGAAAGAGATAAGGGATAAAATGAAACATCACTTATCAATAGTCGGTCTGAATACCAACAAATTCAACATTCGCAGCGGATTACAACATCAGGATCTCACACCCATATATATATACAGAAATATTACATAAACATGAATTAAATTAAAACATTGTTTTGAAAATGTTTGGAGACCTCGTCTCATACAACAAAGTCAGAAAACAGTTCATCCTCTCTCCGACTAGGGTTCCTCATGCTCATCATCGCCTGTAGTGTGAGTACAGAATAAGGGGGTGAGTGCGTGAAATACACTCGTGGGGATGAAATCCGCCTCTTGTGACTCAACAGATAATAAATTCTAGTAAAATAATCTTAAGTCACGTTGTCACAACACATAAAATGCATATCAGATATTAGAAATGGCAAGGGACGAATAGGTGTGGGATTCCCCCATCTTACCCTATAAAACGGTCTCATATATCGCTAGTGCGCTTCAAGAGGACCACCAAACCTCAACAGAGTAGTAGAAAATAGCAAGGGACGAACAGAGTGGACATCGGTCCTTTCACAGTTATATATGGCACAACAATTATAATCACAGTACTTAGTATTCTTCAGTCATGCATTTGCTAGGGAAAACAGTAAACAAATAAAGAGATAGAAATTAGCCCCACCTTGTTCGGTGGTTACCACGTGAGTTGCAAGTACCGAAGGATCAGATTCCACAAGCGAGTACCAAAAGATCAGATATCTCAAGGCTCAACTCAACAATTAGCCTACACAAGTTATGACGTTCCTTAGATCCTTAATAAATTATAAATAAAGATGTAAAAGGTTCTGTCGGAAAACGATCGTTAAATACGCGACGGATCGAGCGATCTAAAGATTGGGATTTAGGAGATAAGGCTGAAAGTCAAATCTAAAGGACTGAGATGATAGGAAATGAAATTTAGGCCACGACAAAAAAAGAATGAGCTCGATCGGAGTTAAAACGAGCTCGAACGGAGCATTTTACATTTAGGGGTATTTTGGTAATTTTGGTCAAAGGGTTGACTTTGACCGGGCCCACGGTCCCTGATCAACGATGTCTCATCATCGACGACTCGAAAAAGACGAACGACGGAAAAAATGGGGTTCGGATCGAAAAGACGGTGGCCCGCCGGAGTCAGAAATCCGAAAAAAGAGAGAGACTTACTCGTTTTCGTCGTTTTCAGCTTGTTCGGAAAAATGGTGATTTTCGAGTCGAAACCACCTCTATTTATAGAAATTCAAAAAGTTATTATTCATCAAAAATATCTTGTTACTATTCATCGATGGACTTTTCCAAGTTACTATTCATGTGAATATCTTCGTTTCCATTCTCTGAAATATCTTTCGATTTTTCCGAAACTTCCGGTTTTGCCCTTTCCGTCGTCATTCGAGCTACGGGTCTCCGATTGACCCCTAGTTCGTTTCTATCTTCTCATTTTCTCGATGCGCATCTAATGGTATAAAATTACCCTATGTTCCACGTCTAGAAAAATTATCGATCTAATCGTGTAGTAAACACGTATTTGAAACGCACAAATTAAATTAAACAGTTAAATCATACGCACAAAATTATTAAATCATAGGTTAAAATATTTAATTAATTAATTATGCTTCGTTTTTTGTCCGGGTCGCTACATCCCTTACCCCTTAAATTAATTTCGTCCTCGAAACTGAACGCGTACTAAGAACGACTCGGAACTAAACGTGTACTAAGAGCTGCGAGACTGGATACTTTGCTAAAAAGCTCACTATCGTGTATCTGGGTTGCTTTTGTCTTTCCATTTCTCGTCAAGGAACTTTCTCAATTTTGCAAGTTCCTTGATTATCTGGCTAAGCTCGATGTTCAGAACTTTCGCCAGTCCTGAGCTTCTCTAATTCTTTCTCGAACCTTCCTATCCAAATCACACTTTTGTTTCTCGTTTATCTCCTTCTTCAATTCATAGTACTGATCATTATATTGATCATCCTATATACTTTTCGTCTTCACCGTTTCCTTGCGGAGTAGGATGAGGAATAGTTGGCGCTGGAAAGTCGTATTCCTCCGTCAGCGAACAAAAATAAATTTTCGCTAAAGATAAAGAAAAGAGAGAGATCGAGGGTGAGAAAGAGAGAGAGAGATCGAATAGACGAGTGAAAAGTTGTCGAAAAGCACTCTAATACTCCAGTTGGATGCGACATCTCCTTTCGTTGAATTTTCCAATGCGTTCTTGAGATATGATTCACAGTGCGTTCTATTGCACAAATTGATGAAAATATAATCAACGAATCACGATGGCAAAAAGATCGAGGTACAAATGGAGAATGTGATTCATCGAATCTGTAAAGATAGCTGGAACATTTCTAAGTCCAAAAGGCATACTCAGTCCAAATGGCATTACTACAATCTCGTAGTGGCCACATCTCGTCCTGAATTCTGTCTTAGATGAATCCTCAACTTTGACTTTCATCTGGTAAGATCGAGACATTAAGTCAATCTTCGAGAACACACTGGCACCTCTTATTTGATCAAAAGATCTCCGATTCGAGGCAATGGATACTTGTTCTCTAGGGTCCGCTTATTCTGTTCTCGGTAATCTATACACATCCGAACACTTCCATCCTTCATCGTCACAAGGAGTACTGAAACTCCTCCGGGCGACCTTGCTCAAACTTTACCTAAGCCTTTGCCCAAAAAGTTCTCGTAACTAAACCTTCTATTCTCGTAATTCCTTCGGTGCTATTCGATAAGGAGCTCTTGACACCAGTGTTGACCTTCAGACGAGATCAATCTCGAATGTTACCTGTTAATCCAGTGGAGGATCAAGTAACTCCTCTAGAAACATGTCACCGGCTCCTCTTCGTTAGCAGTCGGCCTCCTCTCGAAGGTTTTCCACGTTGACCAACCAAACTTCGTAATTTCCTTTGCTAAGCATCTCGGTTGCCTTCATGGCCGATATAACCCTCGAGTCGACTTTGACTCTTGTCCCATGGAATGTGAACTCCAATTCGCGGAATGTGAACTCAAGTACCGGGCGAACCTTGAAAGACGATCTTCTTTGCACGACACTTGATTACCGCGTGGTTGGACTCTAGCCAGTCCATTCCCAAGATTGGATCAAAATCCTTCACTCCAAAGCGTGGAGATTAACTAGAAGGATCTTATCTTCAAAAGCAATCCTAAGATGATGGTACAGATATTTTGTCCTTACCGTCTTTCCTGAAAGAAAGCTAACTTCTAAGGTTGGAGCGACTATCCTACCGTTCTCATGCTTCAGCAATTATAGCAGTCAACAAATATGAAGAAAGTATGCCGCTCCAACATCAAGCAGAATGAAAATAGGTATATCAAATACTGATAACATACCTGTCATCGTCTCGGTTCCCTCAGCAGCTTCCGAGCGAATAAGAGCGTAGGCTCGCGCTCTGCCTGCTACCGGCCTTGAGTTCGGGGCTGTAGCCAGTGAATTTCTCACCTTCCAGTAATTTGCCGCTATTGTCTCGGCGTCCCGCAGTTAAAACAGTTCCGCGTCTCTTGCTGACACGGTCCCATGTGCATCTTTTTGCATCTCGGGCATGAATTTCCAGGTCGGGGAACGGGAAGAAGTGGAACATTACTTGCCTTGGGAAACTTATTTGGGACAAAGCTCTGGCTTGGGCCAGTCCACTTTCTCTTGACTGGAGCAGGAAAAACTCTCTTGAGGGGTGCAACATCTAAACCCATCCGGAATGCAATCTCCTGGGCTCTTTCGATGACACTCGCATAAGTCATCGTCCCCTGCCCAGTGAGGATCGAGCTGATCTCTGAGCGAAGACCCCTCTGAAACCTTCGGGCCTTCTTAAGATCTGAATCCACCAGATGTGGGGCATACCGGCTCAAATGATTGAACCGCCGCTCATAGTCCCCTACAGTCGAACTTTCCTGTTTGAGATGAAGGAACTATGTCTCCTTCTGATCTCGATAAGACTGAGGAATGAAATGACGAGAAACTATCTTCTTGAATTCCTCCCAAGTCATCCGCTCTCTTTGGGTGGGCAACAACGTGCGCTCGTACGAGTCCCACCAGTGACTCACTTCGTCTGTCAGCTGGAAGATTGCACAGCTGACCCTTTGCTCTTGGGAGCAAGTTAGGTGGCCAAACAAACGGTCGAGTGACCGTAACTACTCTTCTGCCTCCATCGGTTCCCCCTTTGCGTCAAAAATTGGTGGGTTGAATCGTCGAAACTATTCATAGATCAGGTTCGGATCAGATCTTGCTGGCTGTGGTGCGGCCTGGGTTTTTTCGAAGTGTTGCGCTAACCCTCTCAGCACGGTAACCAAATCTCCGACATTAGTGTTTTCCTCACGTTCCGGCTAATTGGCCGGCTGTGGTTCCTCCTTTCTAGGTCTTCCTCTCGACATAATTCTGTTACGATATATATATATATAAGTCGTTGGGATAACACGATACTTACTATACGTAAGTAGATTAACGTGATATATGTGAAAAGGCATAAACGTATATTATATAAAATAAGCGAGAACGTACATACGTGTTTATACATAGAAGCCTATTAAGGGTAGCCTTACATCATCCAAAAGATGTATGTACACTATCTATGATGTAAAAACTACTCTATATATACATATAGAATACTAAAAGTTCATCGTCCGTAATCTATCCATTCGACAGTTCTAACCGAATGAAGACGAATGTTCAAATCGGGCCTGCTCCTAGCCTCAAACTCGGTATGGTAGCTGGTGGTTTTCTAGACCTTAGACAGTGGGTGGAGATGTGTCCTGGCATTCCACACCGGTAGCAATTTCGTGTCTTCTGTGGGCACGATCCCCTGTGTAATTTTCCACACTAGGAGCATAAGTTCCCTGGCTCGGTGTTGGGGTAAAAACTCCTAGATTTCAGGGATTATTGCAGTTGTATGTCGGGTGGCCTGGCTTCCCGTATTTAAAGCAGTCTTGGGTCTCTTGAAGGTAGGGCCCCTCGTGCATCTTCCCACACTTGGGACAGATATTTCCTGGTCTTGGTGAGGTAGCCATCGAATTCCTACACTTCTGGCAGTGAAACGCGATATGTCCAGGTTCTCCACACCTGTAACAGTTTCGGGCCCCAAGGTGGCAGGGTCCTACATGCGACTTCCCACCCTTGAAATATGAGTTATCTGGCCTGGAAGTAGGGAGAAGCGGATCATTGTTGATACGTGGAAGCTGATGTTGATCAAAGTCTTGACTAAGACTGATCAGTTTCCTCTTTCCCGTTGCTACCTCCATTCTCCTAGGTGGCATCTCGTCTATGCAGAGACGAGTGGCAATCTCTTGAGCTCTCTTAACGATCGCAGCATAAGACATTTCACCATGTCCCGCCAGAATAGAGCCGATCTCCCTACGAAGGCCCTTCTCAAAGTGTCGGGCTTTCTTGACATTCGTGTCCACCAGATGGGGCGCGTACCTACTTAATAGGTTGAATCTCTTCGCGTACTCTTCTACAGAGGTGGTTTCTTGACGAACATGTACGAAATCTGCTTCCTTTAGTTTACGGTATGACTGAGGCAGAAATTCCTGTCTAACCACCTCTTTGAAGACTCCCCATATCATTGCCCTCCTGAATTCTGGCGATGTGGTCTTTTCTTGTCTCTCCCACCAATAGTTGGCTCATTCAGTAAGTTGTAATACGGCACAGGAGATCTTCTATTCTTCCGTGCATGCTAAATGTTCAAAGAGTGTATCCAGCATCCTCAGCCACTCTTCAGCTTCGATCGGTTCTCACATCCCGTTGAAGATCGGTGGATCGAAACGTCGGAACTGTTCAATAATAAGGTTTGCGGCATTTCTTGACGATGGTGGCGGCGCGACTTGGATGATCCCTAAATATCGAGCCATGTTCCTCTGTTCAGGCACCGCCACCAAATCCCTTCTTATGGCGTTTATGTCATGTTCAGACAGTTTCTCCATCGACAGCTTATTCTTTCGTGGTCTACCTCGTGGCATATCGTTCTATAGACGACATATATAACTAATCCTTATAATATATCCCACATAACCAAACAATCTATGATAATAGATAAATTAATAACAAAAATCACGGTACAAACAAACATTTATTCCGCAAGCCTTATGTTCAGGGAGAGTCACTTATGGAGAGAGAATGGTGTCTATCTGTGTATTTTTTCGAAAACCCGACCACATATTAAAAATACACTTTTGAAATCACATTTTTCCTATTTTTAAAACCAGTTCGAGCAAGTTCAAAACCAGTACCAAGTTCGACCACATTTTAAAAATACACTTTTGAAATCACATTTTCCCATTGCTCTGATACCATCTGTCACATATCAGAGTTTTGTTTTGGGCGTGAAGAAAGAAATAGCAAGGGACGCATATCACAACAGAAAGAAATAGCAGGAGACGATAGAAGAAAGAGATAAGGGACAAAATGAAACATCACTTATCAATAGTCGGTCTCAGTACCAACAAATTCAACATTCGCAGCGGATTACAACATCAGGATCTCACACCCATATATATATACAGAAATATTACATAAACATGAATTAAATTAAAACATTGTTTTGAAAATGTTTGGAGACCTCGTCTCATACAACAAAGTCAGAAAACAATTCATCCTCTCTCCGACTAGGGTTCCTCATGCTCATCATCGCCTATAGTGTGAGTACAAAATAAGGTGGTGAGTGCGTGGAATACACTCGTGGGGATGAAATCCACCTCTTGTGACTCAACAGATAATAAATTCTAGTAAAATAATCTTAAGTCACGTTGTCACAGCATATAAAATGCATAGCAGATATTAGAAATGGCAAGGGACGAATAGGTGCGGGATTTTCCCATCTTACCCTATAAAACGGTCTCATATACCGCTGGTACGCTTTAAGAGGACCACCAAACCTCAACAGAGTAGTAGGAAATAGCAAGGGACGAACAGAGTGGACCTTGGTCCTTTCACAGTTATATATGGCACAACAATTATAATCACAACACTTAGTATTCCTCAGTCATGCATTTGCTAGGGAAAACAGTAAACAAATAAAGAGATAGAAATTACCCCCACTTTGTTCGGTGGTTACCACGTGAGTCGCAAGTACCGAAGGATCAGATTCCACAAGCGAGTACCAAAAGATCAGATATCTCAAGGCTCAACTCAACAATTAGCCTACACAAGTTATGACGTTTCTTAGATCCTTAATAAATTATAAATAAAGTTGTAAAAGGTTTCGTCGGAAAACGATCGTTAAATATGCGACGGATCGAACAGAGCATTTTAAGTTTAGGGGTATTTTCATAATTTTGGTCAAAGGGTTGACTTTAACCGGGCCCACGGACCCCGATCAACGACATCACGTCATCGACGACTCGAAAAAGACGAATGACGGAAAAAAATGGGTTCGGATCGAAAATACGGCGTCGCGGGCACGCTGGCACGTGACGGGCGCGCTCGGCACCCGACGGCTGCCGAGTTTTCTCGGCAGCTATGCATGGCTCGGTAAGGCTGATCGAGTTTTCTCAGCCAGCCCCTTCCCAGTTTTCCCGACGGTGGCCTGCTCGATACCCCCTACCGCCACCACCTACCTCACCGGATACCTTGCACCGCCGGCTACCACCTCCGGCCATCCCTCGCCGGATTCCGGCATGAATAATTCCTGAAAAATACGCCGCAAAATCCTTCGATGCTCAGTTTTTCCAAAAAATCAACACCAATCCAAAACTTCCGGCCGACGACCCCAGTCGCCGGCGACCACCCCTAGCTCCTCCGTCGGCGTCTCTCCGTCGCCGGCAACCCGTTCCGGCCAAGCCCAGCCACCATCACAGCCTATATATACATGCATGAACTCACACACACACACCCGTTCTCAACACACACATTGATTTTCCATCTTCGGCCGGCTGCCACCTGCCGCCGGCAACCACCACCAACCACTCTCACCACCGTGCACACACACACCACCACCATCGTCGTGCACACACACACACACACCTAGCGTAAGGTGTGTTTACACACACAGCCGGTTTTCCTTGACCGGCGACTTCCAATCACCGACCACCCTCCCCACGGCCTCGCCGGCGACCTTCCGTCGCCGGCCACCAGTTCACACACGACGGTGCCACCATGCGTCGCCCCAACAATGAGCACAACGCACACACACCACAACACCTTCAAACACACACACACATGCACGACATGCATATATACCTACTGTTCCGGCCCGGCGTCGCCACCAGCGGCGGCGCCACCTCCCCGACATCACCACCACACCACCAGCAGCTTCTCCGACCACCGCTCCGGCAAGAGAAAGAGGAGAGAGAGAAATCAGAGGAGAGAGAAAAGGGTGACGAGGGTTAGGGTTTGGGCTGTTTTTCACCGTTTTCCGATGAACGAGAAAACGGAATTGAATTTTGAGACCTATTCTAGATTCGTCTCATCAAGACGAACGTCATGTGCGAAAATCGGTCAAAACCGATAACTTTGAATTTTTCGGCCATCGGCCGGCGCCGCCGTCGCCGGCGGTGGTGGCTCGTCGGAGTCAGAAATCCGGAAAAAGAGAGAGAGGAGAGAGAGACTTACTAATTTTCGTCGCTTTCGGCTCGTTCGGAAAAACGGTGATTTTCGAGTCGAAACCACCTCTATTTATAGAAATCCAGAAAATTACTATTCATCGAAAATATCTTATTACTATTCATCAGTGGATTTTTCCAAGTTACTATTCACGTGAATATCTTCGTTTCCATTCTCCGTAAATATCTTCCGATTTTTCCGAAACTTTCGGTTTTGCCCTTTCCGTCGTCATTCGAGCTACGGGTCTCCGATTGACCCCTAGTTCGTTTCTATCTTCTCGTTTTCTCGATGCGCATCTAATGGTATAAAATTACCCCATGTTCCACGTCTAGAAAAATTATCGATCTAATCGTGCAGTAAACACGTATCTGAAACGCACAAATTAAATTAAACAGTTAAATCATACGCACAAAATTATTAAATCATAGGTTAAAATATTTAATTAATTAATTATGCTTCATTTTTGGTCCGGGTCGCTACAATAGTGTGGGAAAAATATGGTTATAATCACTTAATTATAATTTATAACCAATGCATAAATATAATGTATGAATAAATATTAAATTCGAAAAAGAAGTTATTAGATATATTACAACTTTATAAACATAATAAAATCATCTTTACATTAATAATATATAATCATTACAATTATTTACAAATTACAAGTATAAGTAATAAAACATTACAAATGTACAATTTACAACTTCAAATTTTTTAAAAATTACAATAAAACATATTACAAATTACAATTAAAAGATTGAAGAAGAGGAAAAAAAAATTGAAAGAGCTTGAGTTTCATTCTAAGTTTGAAAGTATAACTTCCAAACTTAGAATGAAATTGCATATGTATCCTTGTCAAAACGAAGGAATCAAAGCTCACGTAGTTCTTTAACTCATCGAAACTTACTTTTATTCATTGGTTCCGGTGGAGGAGGATGTGTTTGAATTGTATCCGTAGAGGTCATCTCCATCGGAGTCTAAGTTGGATAGATCGAGATCTTGTTGACGATTGCTTGCTCTCTCCCAATCTTCAAGTAGAGTAATGTTTTTCACATTCTTTCGTCAACTTCGCTCTTCTTGGATTCAACATATGTCCTTCTTTGGAAAAAGCATGTTCGACTGCAACGGTTGAGGCGGGACATCCAAACACTTCTTTAACAATAATGGTTAGTATATGATAAGTGGTGGTCCTTCTTGCCCACCACTTCAATAAATCCATATGATGTTCAAATACGGTTTGTTCAAATGTGGCACCTAAATAAGTATCTAATTCTTAACAAGGGTTACTACCTCTAGGTCTTTTTTGTGTTCTAACATCATAAAAATTGTAAAATTTACTAAGTGCTTGAGTCGGTTGAAAACTAGATGATTGACTACTACCTCCTACATTTTATTCACTTGTATCATAACTACAATCATCACCTAATAATTGTTTATATTCTTTAAACAAATTATACAAATTTTTCTTAGTTCTACTTACAACTTCATTAGGGATATAAATATAATCACACATATCATAATAATTTAATATCATATTTGGAAACAATGCATTATAATATATATTTAGTAATTCTTCTAATCCATCTTCTCTAATCCTACGATCTAACGACATGATTGGTATGATGGAATGGAATGAACTCAAGAATGGAATGGTGATGGGAAAGGAATGGTATAAAAATATTGATTCTTGTGATTGGTATCACAAAGGAATAAGAAATGAATGAAATAATTATTATAATTATATTTTATGATTGATAACTATAAATAAAATGTATAATATTAAATCAATCTTTATTTGACCAAATTACCTTCCACTATAATTTTATTTAATATTCATATTCAATATATCACTCAAATTAAAATATTTGGCATATTTAAATTTAAAAATAATTCTTTTTACAGAAAATTAATCATTGTACTAATATTAAGATATATTATATTTATATATTTTATTTTTTAATCTTATTATTAGTTTACTATTTTTGTATTGTTTACATATTCTCAAAGTAGTTAAATATTAATATATTATTCATATTTTTTATTAATTATTCTATATGATTTTATATTATTAAAATCTTAATATCTTATTTTATATTTCTAAAAAAATAATTTAGTTACAATTTATTTATATTTTTTTAAATAATTTATTATCTATACTAATACTCATTTATCTTACAAATATATATAGATAAATCAATATCAGAACTAAAATTATTTGTATTATTAAAATTATATTCATATTATTTTATTATGTTTTTAAGACTTTATATTTATTAATTATTTTTATACTATTTATGTATTTAATTTTTTTTGCTATTATTTTTATTTTTATTTTATATTTATTTTAAATTATTAGTTATTATTTTATAATTTTTTAGAAATAATTTAATATTATTTACGAAATTTTATATAATAATTCGACTTTAGGAAGTTAATTTGTGAAAACATAAAATAAATATGATAATTGTCAAAATTAATAAAAAAATGTTCATTTTCTTCACGACAGGAATACGTAATACCATGGGGGTAGGAAGGAATGGTCATTTCCTCATCCATGGTAATACCAATTCATACGGGAATCACTATTCACACCTATAAAACATACCAATCAAAGGAATAAGAATGAAGGTAAGAATGATCATTCCATTTCCACCTCATTGCATAATACCAATCATGCCATAATAACTTAGTGCATAAAAAAACATCGGGTATTTCATGAAAATATTTTAACCATTTTGTTTTCATTACTAAGACGGTTGAACCTAAAATTGGACATGTTGAATATGAATTTAAAATTAGAGCAATCTTAACACAATTATCTAGAGCTTTAGGAGAAGTAGGATAATAACATCCACTTAATTCTCTAGTAGCCTCTTCAAATATTTTTAAAAGTTGAATTAAATTAAAACATGCATCTCATGAAGCTTCAAATAAAATAACTTCATCATTTGGATTTTTTAAATAAAATTCACATAGCATTGATCTATATCCATACGAATCTTGAAGCATACAAAAAGTAGAATTCCAACGATGTTTAACATCAATTATAAATTTTTTAACTTCAAGACCATGTCTCTTACAAAATCTTGCCCATTTTTTATGTGATACCGTAGACCTATCAATTTCATAAATTGCTTGTTTAATAGGTTTAATATATTTTTCTAATGATTCTAATCCATCTTGTGTAGCGCCCCAGATCAAAACGAGCATAATTTATTAATTAAATATTTTAACGTACGGCTTAATAATTACGTGCGTATATTTTGACTGTCTAATTAATTACGTGCGTTTCAGATACGTGTTAATGTGTGTTTCAGATCGATATTTTTCTTGGACATGGTATATAGAATATTCTTATACCATAAGATGCGTCTTGGAAAGACGAGAAGATAGAAACGAACTAGGGGTCAATCGGAGACCCGTAGATCAAACGGTGACGGAAAGGGCAAAACCCAAAGTTTCAGACGGAAAACCGGAAGATATTTCCGGTGAATAGTAACATGGGAAAAGTCAACCGAGGAATAGTGCCGGGATATTTTGGATGAATAGTGTTTTCCAAATTCTATAAATAGGAGGCCCTCTCAGTTCATTTTTCACCGTTTCTCTGAACGAGCCTAAAGCGACGAAAACGAGTAAGTCTCTCTCTCCTCCCTTCTCTCTCTCTCGTTTTCAGTTTTCTGGTCGGCGGCGCTACCGGCGGCACCGCCGCCGGCCGGTCGCCGGAATTTTCAACATTGTCGGAATCGGACGATTTTCGCACACGACGTTCGTCTCGATGAGACGAATCTAGGATAAGTCTCGGAATTCAATTTCGATTTCTCGTTCATCGGAAAACGGCGAAATACAGCCTCTTAAACCCTAACACTAACCCTTGTGCCACCTTCTCTCTCCTCTGTTTTTCTCTCTCTTCTTGTCGGAGCTGACGACCGGAGACCGCCGGAGGTAAGGGCATCGTGCTGGAGGGCCGGCGCCGCCGTGGGTGGCGGCGTCGGAGAAGGACAATGTGTGTATATGCATGATCGTGCATGTGTGTGTGTGTTGAGGTGTGTTAGTGTGTGTTGTGTTGCATGCTGTTGGGACGGCGCCGGGTGGCGCCGTCGTGCGGGAAAGAACGGCTGGCGATAGGAGGTCACCGATGAAGTATCGGAGGAGGCGGCCGGCGGCTGGTGGCTGGTGGCCGCCGGCCAAGCATGCGTGTGTGTATGTAGCCTTGTATACGTGTGTGTGTTTTGAGTGTCGGAGGGGTGTGTTGCACGGCCTACAGGTGGTGGCCGGCGACGGGAGGTCGTCGGCTAGTGTTCCGGCGGCTGGGAGTGGTGGCCGGCGGCAGGTGGCCGCCGGCCAAAGCTGGTGATATGTGTGTGTGTATACGCGTGTGTGTGTGTGTAAATATGGGTGTATATGTATGTATGTATAGGCTATGTAGGTGGGTTGTGATGGCCGGAATAGGTGGCCGGAGACGGGGGGTTGTTGGCCAAGGCTCAGGGAGGGGTCGCCGGCGACGGGAAGTCGTCGGCCGGAGTTTTGAAGCTTGGGGGTGATTTTGAAAAACTGAGCATCGAAGGTTTTTGCGGCGAAGATTCGGACACTATTCACCGCCGGAATCCGGCAATAGACGATCGGAGGAGGTAGCCGGCGGTGCAAGGAATCCGACGAGGTAGGTGGTGGTGGCTGGAGGCGGCGCCACCGCGCCGGGTGGCGCCGGGAAGGTGGCGCGTCGAGCAGGCCCGGCGCCGGGAACCTGGGAAGGGCCTGGTCGAGAAAACTCGACCAGCCTGCCGAGCCGGGACGCTGCTGCCGAGAAAGCTTGGCCACCTACCGAGACACGCGAGAAGCTGCCGAGAGCTGCCGAGCCATGCGCCGAGCTGCCGAGTTTTTCACCCGACGTCGGGTGCGTGCGCGCCCTAGCGCCCGCAACGCCGTGTTTTCGATCTGAACCTCGTTTTCTTTCCGTCGTTCATCCGTATCGAGTCATCACTGACGAGATGTCATTGATCGGGGTCCGTGGGCCAGGTCAAAGTCAACTCTTTGACCAAAATTACCGTTTTACCCCTAAACTTAAAATGCTCCGTTTGAGCTCGTTTGAACTCCGATTGAGCTCATTCCTTTTGTGTTATGATCCTTATTTCATTCTCTATCATCTCAGCCATATGGATTGATTATCCATCCTCATTTCTTCAACTCCAATCTTTAGAGCTCTAGATCCGACGCGCGTTTAACGATCATTTCTCCGTCGGAGACTTTTACAACTTTAATTATATTTATTAAGGATCTAAGATCACTGTAACACATGTAGGCTATCAGTTGGATTGAACATCGAGACACGAGATTTGAGACACGAGATTCGAGACACGGGATCTTTGGTACTTGCGACTCATGTGGTAACCACCGAACGAGGTGGGGGTAACTTCTAAACTCAACATGTTTATTGTTTTCCATAATGGATATCTGAACTGTTGAGCTTTACGTGTTGTGAATACATGTTGTGATTATTATGTACATGCAAAGTTTATGATATGATGAACAAGAACGGATGTCCTAAGTCATGATAGGGATGGACTGGTGGCCCGTAAAAAACACCATACGTCATGTTAGGGATGGACTGGTGGCCCGTAAAAGCACCATACGTTAGAAATACAACGAGTATAGTTGAGTGCTCTTAGAGCCGTGTGTTTCACATTATGTGTTATGCATTTTATATGCTGTGACTACTTGTTGAATTATTATATCTGTTTAATACGTGATCGGCTTAACAATATTAAAACTTGGAAAGTATCCCCACGAGTGTATTCAACGCACTCACCCCTATTCTGTACTCACACTACAGGAGAATAAGAGAATCTTGACGCGTAGAGAGATGGGTGCCCTATCAGCTGTGTCCATCTTCTGTTTTTGTGTTATAAAGCTATGTAAAACTGTTTTGTTTCTATGTAAAGGATCCTGATGTTTTTCCGCTGCGTATGGTTTCAAAACTCCATTTTATCGGTTGTATCCGATGTTTCAAGTGTACCACTCCTTGTCCTTTTCTTTTTCTTTCTATTTTATATCATGCACGTCTCCTTCCCCTTTCTTTCTTAACGCCCAAAAATGAAAAACTCTTATATTTTGACGAAAAGATTTCGAGGCGTTACATCTTGAACACTTAAATTTAGGATATGACATATACAACAAATATGAAAAAAATTGCCCTCAATTGGAGGTTGACAATATTCAAGCAAGTAAGGTAATTAAAGCCGCCGTATTATTACTAGCATTATCAAATCCTATCGAAAATACTTTTCTTAAAATACCATAATCATTTAAAACATGTCTCATTTTAATCGTAATGTGTTGTGCCGAATGTTTAATATCAAATTCTACATATATCAAATTCTGCATATGCAATTAAACGTTTTTTAAGATTCCATGCATCATCTATCCAATGACAAGTAATACCCATATAATCATATGTCTTATAAGGATCCTTCCATATATCACTACATATAGCAACCTTTTGTTTTAAATTTTTTAAGTCTTCAATTAATTTATATTTATATTCTAATACGGTTTTTTTTATAACCCTAGTAATGGTGTTTCTAGAGATTTTTCTACTTGCTGGATTAAAATATTTACTAGTGAATTTTTCATAAGAATCATCGATTGGAAAATGAAATGGAAGATGTTTTTCGGCTTAGAATTCAACTACACCTCTCCTAGTATTTAATTGACTAAATTTAAAAGTAATTTCATCCATACCTCCACCTTGAGAAGATCCGGTGAAGGCCCCCCGGAGTTGCATTTGCCCTCGATCGAGCCCCATCTTGTTGGGACACTACAAGAATTTCGCTAATAGACAACGGACTTTGTTTGTTGTCTTTCCAAAAAAAAAGCGTTGTCGTATCCAACGTTGTCTTAAATGGGCGCTAATAGACAACACTTTTTAAGACAACGCATTAAAAAGCATTGTCTTTTCCAGATACGACAATGCATAAATACCGTTGCAGAAAAGTGTTGTCTTTTTTAACAAACTATTAAATAGGACGCTGACGTCATCATAGAGACGACACGTCAGCATTACACGTAATTATACCGCTGACATCATCATGACACATCATCATAAAGCTAACACGTCAGCATGACACATCATCATGACACGTCGTCATTGTACCGCTGACATCATCATGACACGTCATCATAGAGCTAACACATTATCATGACATGTCATCATACTGCTGGGAATCAAACTCGAGTGTCATGGAGGTACTCTCACCACTAGACTAGTGGTGCTTTATGTAATAATATTTTGCATACATTTCTTTTATATCAATTTTTTATAATTTTCAATTTTCTATTATCACATATTTTTTTGTTAATTTTTATAAAGTACCATTAATACTTATTTATATAATTCATTGATTTCCAATTTTGATATAAAATGTGACTCAATTAAAATACATATATTTTACGTACATAGATTTATTCAATACCTAAAATAGGGAAAATTGGTAAAAATACCCCATTTATTATATTAAATACCTAAAATAGGGAAACTTGATAAAAACACATAAATTATATTAAATATCTAAAAATCAACAAATAAAGACAAAAAAATTATTTTTAGAAATTGAAAAGTAAAAAACAAATTAAAAATATTATTTAATATAATATATAAAATCTGAAATTTCATTTAAATAATTAGAAAAATATTTTAAATTATCTAAATACACATAAGAAATGTAGAAAAGAAAATGTTAAAATAACGCAACAATAATCTTATTATGAAATTATTAAAATTAATTTTCAAATTTTAAATTTAACAAATAAAATTTACAATACTTATTAAGTAAATATAATAAGTTCAAAATAAATATTTCAAAAATCATAACTTATCTTCAATTACGTACTAAAACCTATGTTTAATAATAATAATAATAATAATAATAGTAGGAACTTATGTTTACAGTATTAATTAATGACATAAACTTTCATAATAACAAATAAATTATTTATTATAGTTATTAATTTTTTTATAATATTTTGAAATATTTATACACCAACAATTAAAAAATTTAGCATGATAGATATTTGTTGGAAAATTATCTCTAAATATCAAAAAAAAACATCGATTAAATGGTGAAAAGTAAAATAATTAATAAAATCGTTAAAATTCTTAAAAAGAAAATAGAAATATTAGTAAAAAAAATTATAATTAGAATTTTTAATCTTAAATAACAAGAAATTTTTTTTTGTCTTTATTTGTTGATTGTTAGATATTTAATATGATTTATGTTATTTGTAAATAAAATTTCGAATTTTAATATATTTTTATATTTAATTAAATAATATTTTAAAATTTAAAATATAGTTTTTCAGAATTTCTATTATTATTATTTAAATAATATTCTAATATAACATAACATCAAAACATTATTAAACTTTTCAAATATAATTTAATTAAAAAATAATTAATTTAATTATATTTTTTTAATGAAAGACAACGCTTTTGAAAGACAACACATAAAAAGGTTGTCTTTTAGTTAAAAAATCCGCTGAAAGACAACGCATAAAGAGCGTTGCATAAAAAGGTTGTCTTTTCTTTTTTAAAAATCCGCTGAAAGACAACGCTTTTTAAAAAGGCATTGTAAAAAAGTGTTGTCTATTAGCGAAAAAAAAAGCTGAAAGAAAACACATAAAAAAGCGTTGCAAAAAACCATTGTCTATTAACGAAAAATAGTGTTGAAAGACAACACATAAAAAAGCGTTGCATAAAAGTGTCGTCTATTAGCGAAAAAAAGCGCTGAAAGACAACACATAAAAAAGCGTTACAAAAAACCGTTGTCTATTAGCGAAAAATAGCGCTGAAAGACAACACATAAAAAAGCGTTGCATAAAAGTGTCGTCTATTAGCGAAAAAAACGCTGAAAGACAACACCTTGTGAAAAGCGTTGTTTTTTCTCTTAAAAGCATTGTCTTTCAGCGCTTTTTTCAGAAAAAGACAATGCTTTTCACAAAAAGCATTGTAAAATGTTGAAAGACAACAAAAAGCGTTGTCTTTCCAGTGTTGTCTATCAGCAAAATTCTTGTAGTGGGATGCTTTTTGATCACATGGTTTGTGAAAGTCCCGTAGCCTCCTCCATGCTTGAACTTGTACACCTTCAAACAATGGTTGCACGTCACATTGTAGTCGGTGGCGCTATTCGGCACTTTCTCATTCTTAAAATGGAAGGAGAAAATGTCACTCTAAAGGGAAGAAGATTGTCGAGGAGTAGTGATTTGTGTAATGTTGCTACTCTTTTGCGTTGCTCCCCTCGGCACCTCTTCTTCTTTGGCAAAGGCGGCGGTGGTGTTAGGACCCAACATCGCCTCCATTTCTTCTTGATTACATTGATACGAATCAATGAAATCAAGATCTTCATCATCGTGGAGAGATTCTGGCGGCATCGGATTCTTTCCCTTCCCACAAGACGAACAGGTGGATGAAGAAGCTCTTCGAGACATTTTTTTGTGAGAATTGAAATGAAATCAAATTGAAATCAAATTGCAAATTAAAGAACTACAAAAACTAAAATCGAGAGACTAGAAACTTGAAATTGAGAGCTTTAGAGAATAGAAATTATAGAATTGAGAGAGATTGGTGTAGAAATCAAAGGGTGGAATGGGGTATTTATAGATGTGGAATGAAAAATTCAGAAAAAAAAAATTATCGCACGGATCGAACCGCCAGTTCTGGCGGTTCGGGATCGGTTCAAACCGGCGGTTCGATGATCTTGGCCATTGATATTCAACGGCCACTTGATCTTGGCCGTCCAATTCAAATTCTTGCTTGAACCGCCGGTTCAGGGCCGGTTCGAACCGAATAGTTTTCGAACCGGTTTCCAACGACTACTTTGGCTTCAACGGCTCTTTAATCTGAGTCCTTGATCTTCAAATGGCTCTTTAATCTCGTGTGTACACGTGGCATTTTGCATTAAAGAAAAGGGTAAACCGGCGGTTCCAACCATCGATTAAACCGTCGATTCGACAGTTTGTATTATTTGGAACCGAAACCAAACCGTTTCTCCCTGGTTCCCGGTTTTGGTTTGAACCGAAACCGGGTTAACGGTTCCCGGAACTGTTGACCGCCGGTTCGAACCGGCTGGTTCCGGTTCAAACTGTCACGCCCCATTTTCGTTCTTAAAATTTATTAGAGTTTTCTTTGCGGGCATGAAGAAAGAAGAGGAAAAAATGTGCATGATATAAAATAGAAACCTTTGGAAACAGAAAACATACGATTTTTTTTACATAAACAAAACCTCGACTTCTAGCCGAAATAAAACATTGCAGCGGAAAAACATCAGGATCCATCATCCATAGGATTAACGAAGTTATACTTACAAAACGAAATTTTATAATCGTTATGTGACAAAAGACAGAATATAAAAATATCCAGATAGGGCACCATCTCTCTCTCTCTAAAGCTCAACATGCTCGTCATCTCCTGTAACATGAGTCGTCTCCTGTAGTGTGAGTACAGAATAGGGGTGAGTGCGTTGAATACACTCGTGGGGATACTTTCCATGTTTTTAACAGTTTATTAGGTAGGTATAACAAATCAAACATATACAAGTTTAGTAAATAGACACAGCATACCGAATGCATAACACATAATATTCCATAGGTACGTGAGGGAGTTTCCCGTCTTACCCCGTACCCTTAGGTACGGGAGAGAATTTTCCATCTTACCCCGTACATAGTTTCAAGATCAATCCTTAGGTACGTAAGTTCAATCAATTCATAGCATGTGAATTTACATATAAGATAGCGTTGCATACATATAAGCAGGTCATCGGCATAACAAGACATAATAATCACTGAACGTAAAAGTCGTTTAAGTTCAGAAGTTACCCCCACCTCATTCGGTGGTTACCACGTGAGTTGTCATGTAACAAAACTCAAGTATCACAAAGCACCTTCCAACTGATAGTCTACATAAGTTATAACGTTTCTTAGATCCTAAATATGTATAATTAAAGGTATAGACGATATCGGTGAAAATACGATCAATAGAGACGAGTCGGAATGGAAGACCTAAGGATTGAGGTTGAAGAAACAAGAGGGAAAGGTCAGTTCAGTATACTAACATGAAAGAGGGGGAGACTTGGATCACAACGGAAAAAGAATGACCTCGATCGGAGTTGAAACGATCGGTAAAAATGAGACAGAACGGAAGATCTAAAAATCGAGGATGAAGAAACGAGAGTGCAAGTTAAATCCAACAATCTGATAAGATAGAGGAAAAGATTTGGGTCGTAACGCAAAAAGAATGAGCTCAATCGGAGTTGAAATGAGCTCAAACAGAGCGTTTTAAGATTGAGGGACGGTTACCCGGCGCCGGCACCCATAGCGCCCTCCTGGCGCCAGCCCAGCCTCTCAACAGTTTTCTCCCCCCGCCAAATTCCGGCTATGGCCGGCGACCTCCCATCGTCGGTGACACCACCTGACACAGCGGCGCAACGAGGTGCCGCCCCAACACCCAACTCCGTCGGCGACCTCCCATTGCCGGTACCCAACAACCCAAAAACACACACACTATCACGGAAAAACACACACTCACCAGCCTACTAACACTCACAACCACTTTCCACCACCACTTCCAGCTCCGGCACCGCCATCCACGGCGGTGCCACCACCCCCAACTGACAGCCCAACATCCCGGGAAGGTCAGCCACCACTCCGGCAAAGGAGGAGAGAGAGAGAGAGAACCGAGGAAAGAGAAAGGGTTGAAAAACATGGATTAGGGTTTTTCAGCGACGTTTTTATCGTTTCCCGACGAACGAGACATCGGAATTAAAATATGAAACCTATCCTAGACTCGTCTCGACGTGTAGCGCCCCGGATCAAAACGAGCATAATTTATTAATTAAATACTTAACGTATGACTTAATAATTACATGCGTATATTTTGACTGTCTAATTAATTACGTGGGTTTCAGATACGTGTATAATGTACGTTTCGGACGGATAATTTTCGTGGACATGGTATATAGAATATTTTCATACCATAAGATGCATCTTGGAAAGACGAGAAGATAGAAACGAACTAGGGGTCAATCGGAGTCCCGTAGCTTGAACGACGACGGAAAGGGCAAAACCCGAAGATCCGGAAAACCGGAAGATATTTACGTGAATAGTAACGTTGAAAAATCAACCGATGAATAGTGATGGGATATTTTGGATGAATAGTGATCCGGATATTTTCAGTGAATAGTAACTTCTGGATTTCTATAAATAGAAGTAGTTTCGACTCGAAAATCACCGTTTTTCCGAACGCGCCGAAAACTCGTAAGTTCTCTCTCTCCTCTCTCTCTCTTCGTTGCGCCGGTGCGGCGCCGCCGCCGGCCGGTCGCCGGAAAAATTCAACATTGTCGGAATCGGACGATTTTCGCACACGACATTCGTCTCAACGAGACGAATCTAGGATAGGTCTTGGATTTCAAATCCGATTTCTCGTTCGCCGGAAAACGGTGAAAAAGGGTCTCCAAACCCGTTTTCTCTCTCCTCCTTTCTACCTCGTTTCTTCTCCGTTTTGGGTAAATTCAAACTCTAGATTGAAGCTCTCGTCGAGCCCGTCACGAAACCGGGCTTGGATTTCTGAACGGATCTCTCCTTCTCCGGCAATCTCCGGTCAAAGATCCGGCCAACTTTTCTCTCTCCTTCCTCCCACTTCTCTCTCCCCGACAGCTTCTCTTCTCTCTCCTCTCGCCGGAAAAGTTGCCGGACAGCGGCTGAGGGTGTGTGTGATGGTTGGAGGTGGTGGCCGGCGACTGGTGGTCGCCGGCCGGAGTAGGAATGGACTGGAAGGGTTAGGGTTTGCTTGGTTGGAGTGTGTGTGTTTATGTATATGTACATGTGTGTATAAGCTTGTTGTTGGTGTGTTTGGAGGTGGCCGGAGAGGTCGCCGGCGACGGGGGGTCGCCGGCTGGGGTGCCCGGAGGTCAGGAAAGGGTCGCCGGCGACTGGGGTCGCCGGCCGGAAGTTTTGGATTGGTGTTGAAGTTTTGGAAAAACAGGGTAATGAAGGGTTTTGCGGCGTAATTTCCGGGCACTATTCATGCCGGAATCCGGAGATGGACGGCCGTATGTGATAGCCGGAGGTGCAAGGTATCCGACGAGGTAGGTGGTGGCGGCAGGGGGTGGTGCCGCCGCGCCGGGTGGCGCCGGGAAGTGGCCTGGTTGAGCAGGCCACCGTCGGAAACTGGGCAACAGGCTGTTTTTGCAGGTGTTTTGGCTGAGTTAGGCGGCTCCGTTGTGGCCGCCGTTGGTTGGAGTTGGTAGCCTGAAGTGGGAGGAATCTGGGGGTGTGATCAGCGACCGGTGGTTCGCCAGCCGGCAGCGGCTGGAAGCCCGTTTAGGTAGCCTGTTCGCGCGGGCGCGCGGGCGCGACGACCGGAATCCCAAATCTTAAAACGCTTCGTTTGAGCTCGTTTCAACTCCGATTGAGCTCATTCTTTTTGCGTTGCGATCCTTATTTCATATCCTATCATCTCAGTCCTTTGGACTTGACTTTCAGCCTTGTCTCCAAAATTCCAATCTTTAGATCGTTCGATCCGTCGTGTCGTTAACGAACGTTTTTCCGTCGGAACCCTTTACAGCTTTATTTATACTGTATTTAAGATCTAAGAAACACCGTGTATGTGTAGGCTACTTGTTGGACTAAGCTTTGAGGTGTTGGGTTATCAGACTTACTGTTCTAGCTACTCACGTGGTAACCACTATACGAGGTGGGGGTAACTTCTAAACTCAACATGTTTATTGTTTTCCATAATTGATGATTTTGCTATGATATTGTACGATATGAATTGTCTTTGTGACCGATATTTTTCTGCGTGACCGATAATCGTCTGTGTGACCGATAATCGTCTTTGTGACCGATAATTGTCTGTGTGACCGATAATAGTCTGTGTGACCGATATTGTCTGTGTGACCGATAATAGTCTGTTTGACCGATATTGTCTGTGTGACCGATAATCGTCTGTGTGACCGATATTTGTCTGTGTGACCGATAATCATCTTTGTGACCAATATTTGTCTATGTGATCAATAATCGTCTGTGTGACCGATATTTATTTGCGTGACCGATAATCGTCTTTGTGACCGATAATTGTCTGCGTGACCGATAATCTGTTGAACTCTACGTGCTGTGTTGATATACTGTGTATCTTACATGGACGTACAGAGTTGGCTAGAGTGTCTAGTGGGCTGTGTGTCCTTGGGCCGCGGGTCCAGTAATGAGTCGGTGGGGTGTCCTTTGGGCTTAGTGTTCATTGGGCTGTGAGTCCTTTTGGCGAGTCATGGGTTGTGTGTCTATTTATGAATCGAGTTATGTGTTGCGTATATTATGTGACGTGTTTAATTGCTAAGCTATTGTATATGTTTAATAATTTAAAACTTGGAAAGTATCCTCACGAGTGTATTCAACACACTCACCCCTTATTCTGTACTCACACTACAGGAGAAGAAGAGAACCTTGACGCGTAGAGAGAGGGGTGTCCTATCAGCTGTGTCCATCTTCCGGTTTTATCTTTTTAAAGATATGTTGTCCGTTTGTAAAAGAAAATTGTATTTCTCTTTCTTTGTAAAGGATTCTGATGGTTTTTTTTTTTTCCGCTGCGTAAGGTTTCAAAATTTTATTTTATCGGTTGTAACCGATGTTGCGACTATAACACTCCTTGTCCTTTCCTTATTCTTTCTTTTAAATATCATGTACGCATCTTTCCCCTTTCTCTCTTAACGCCCAAAAACGAAAAACTCTGATATTTTAACTGAAAGATTTTGGGGCGTTACACGACGAGACCTACGTTCTATGCGAAAATCGACCGAAACCAATAAAGTTGAATTTTTCCAGCCACCGGCGGCGCGGCAGTAGCGCCGGTGGTCAGAAAACAAAAAATCGAAAGAGAGAAGAGAGGAGAGAGAGACTTATGTGTTTTCGTTGATTTTGCCTCGTTCGGAAAAATGGTGATTTTTTAATCGAAAACGCCCCTATATATAGATTTTCAAAAAACAGTATTCATCCAAAATATCTTGGTTACTGTTCATGGTGAAAAAAATTTGGGTTACTATTCACCGAAAATATCTTTTGTTTTTTTGAATCTTCGAATTTTGCCCTTTTCTTCGCCATTTGAGCTACGGGTCTCCGATTGACCTCTAGTTCGTTTCTATCTTCTCGTTTTTCCATTACGCATCTAATGGTAAAATTATAATCTATGTTCGCGACTAGAAAAAATATTTCCATTTAAAACATGCATTAAACACTTATCTGAAACACACGTAATTAAATTAAACAGTCAAGATTATCGCACATAATAATTCAATTAAGGGTTTAATATTTAATTATTCAATTATGCTTCGTTTTTTGTCCGGGGCGCTACACAAACCAAACCGGCTGAGCACGTCTAGCCAGAGATAGATTCATCCAAGTACAAATGAAAATTAAGGGAGAAGAAAAGTAATTCACAATTTACAGAAATTAATAATATATTATTAGCATTAATTGTAAACAGACAAAAAGAAAATGGAGATAGAATCAAGTGAGTTTACAAAAGATGGGTCAAATGGAATAAGAAATATATTAAGATGAATAAGAAAAATGATTTATTTAAACATGGGATAAAATAATATATTGAGATGAATAAGAAAAAAAAATTATTTAAACATGGGATAAAATAAGAAAGAATGATACGTGGTAAATTCAATTACGTAAGAAAAGAAAGAATTAAAAAAGAGAATTACGTAAGAAAAGAAGGAAAACAAGGAGTGGACAAATACATGACAAATATAGAGAGTTTGAAAACGTATATACACACACGCTAGTTTAGGGCCCGTGTATTATATGTGAGTAAATTAAAAACTAAATTAAACTTAGTAAAATTAGAAAAATAAAAATATTATTTATAAAAAAAACATATTTATGGTTTTGTGCAATACACATCACCTAATTTAGCATTAAAAACAACATCGTCAAATAAATATATTATTTAGTTGTTGAAATTTATGTTGCATTTGTGAAGAAATATAAATAAATTTTTACTTATTATACGGAAACAAATATATTGTTATGTGTATTACATGATTCAAAATCTCCCACTATTTTATAGTTTGACTTTAGTGTTAAAGTTTAAAATAATTCTCAAGTTTTCTTTTCAATTAAATGATAGAAAAACCCACAATTCGTCAAATAACTATCATATATAGTTTATTTCAAAACACATATTCATAAAATTGTTCAATTTTATTAATTAATAAGTATGAATAATTATTTTTAACCAGCCCAGCCCACCTCTGTGTTAGTATTTTAATTTTTTTTATTTATCTCTATTTTTTTAAAATTAAAAAAAATTCAAATTTATAAACAATTTCTATATTTGAAGTCTAATATGTGTTTTTTTGACAAATTTAGTTAAAATTCAAATATTATTAACTAATTTTTGTTATCATTATTAAATTTCATATCACTACATACTCATATTAATTAGCTTTAAAAGTCTATTTTTGTAAATATAATTTATAAAAAAGAGAAATTAATATGAATAAAATGTTGGTTTGTCATGTGGCATATGTGGTCTTTCTTTTAAAGATATAATGATTTATTTTTAAAATTAAACAATTTTCAAATTTATAATAATTTATATATTTGAAGTCTATTATGTGCTTTTTTTTAACAAATTTAGTTAATACACAAATATTATTAACTAATTTTTGTTATCATCACTAAATTTCATATCATTAAATAATCATTTTGAAAAAGTCCCAGAGTATTTCTGAGAAATTCTTTTGAAGGGACTAATTGAATCATCATCTTCTTTACTCTTATCTTGCTTTTACAGCTTAATTATAAAGCTTGATCTTTTCATTAAGATCATCTATTATTGACTGAGAATATAATTCTCCGGTACTTGGGTCTATTCTGGTTATTTTATCCCACATCTTGGTTTAACTAATTCTCCAAAGACAAGGAGTACCATCTTTAGTATAACCGAATTCTGGTGCCCATTTCCATATCCATGGAATGCTTGATTCCATAAAGAATTGACAAGGGGTTTGTCCCTTAATAGAATTTTTCTGGATAGAAGGAGAAACCAATGTCCATTCTTCCATGAGATTTCTAAAATTCTCTTGTAGAATATCTACTGTGATGCCAAACATTTTCCACCAATCAAAGAACCGGTTATTAACTGTATGATGGGAACAATTTCCACAAATCTTGATAAGCCAAGTATGTTTGTGCTTCTTAATTTCAAAGAAAAGAGTTTTATAAAAACTTTCAATATAATCCCACTAATTGAATTTGAAATTATGTCGTTGAGTAGGATGTAATGCTTCCTTTTCAATGAGTGGAGATATTCCTCATTCTTCAAGAGATATAATCTTCTTGATCCTGAATTTGAGTGAGCATACTCATTCTGCTGGATTTTTATTCCCATATTTTTGTTTCACTAATTAAGTTTTCATATGTATTGTAACACCCCGTTTCTTTTCTATTAAGGAAATTTTTGACTAAGGCGTTACGTACAAAATTTACCATTTTAAGAACTATAAATATTTTTTCATAACATAAATACATCGTAAATAAAACTCTTTTGCAACCTTTAGAATATCGGCTACCCGCATCCACTGCTCGCGCTTCACTCTCAAGAATTCCTTAAACTGTAAACATTTTAAACATAAAAGGGGTGAGTGCAAAAGACACTCAGTGGAGTGGGTTTCGTGAGCAGTCAAAACATTGGGATATCAAATACATATAAATCGTTATCACATAGGTGCAGGTACGAGCTGCCTTTGAAAATACGGTTCTGAGCCGCCGTAGAAAACGTTTTTGTGGCTCTTTAGTCACCCTGGAAATCATTTTTGTGGTTCTTAAACCACCCTGGTGCGGTTTTCAGCCGTTGTGTCTCATTAGCCACCTTGGAAAACATTTTTGTGGTTCAAAAACCACCCTGGAAAATATTTAATCACATAAATAGTTTCTCTCATTTTCAATAGTATCAATCCATCTACGCCACGTAATAAGGCACAAAATGCAACATTCATCAATTTTAACACATATGTTCATGTAGGCACATTATTTCATATCAAATTCATTTGGAAACTTTGAACGCGAAAACAAGAAATTACCCCCACCTTAGATAAATGGTGTCTCGAAAAAATTGTTATGAGTTTAGGGGACTAGCAGGGTCCTTGGTTGGTGTTTCCTTTTTACGCCGTCCATAAACGGTGGTGGTGGCACCGATGGCCTAACCGAGCCCGTACCCATGACGGGTTCATCATGTTCTACCTTTCGGTTTAAAACTCTTGCTGGAAAACGAACGTTCGGCGGTAGAAGACGGTGGTGGTTGGCGGCAGAGCTTGAATTGAGATAAAGAGAGAGAGGAGATCGAGGGGTGAGGAAGAGATGGTGTGATTTGGGGTTTGACTTTTTTTTAATTTTTGTTTTAATTTTTTTCTTAGACATCCATTTTCCTTAACTTTGTTGCAATATACAATAGATGTAACGTCAACACCTGGAGAGCTTATGAGGCTATGTGTCATGAAGTAAGGGTGCCTATGCTAAGAAGTAAGAAACGTGGCTACTTTCTATCTCATACTTCTTGTTCCAAACTTTGTGTTATAATAACTAATCAATTTGTTACGACCCGAAATCTTTTCGTATTTTATCAGAGTTTTACCCGGGTGTGAAGATAGAAAAGCAAGAGACACAAACACAACAGAAAGAAATAGCAGGAGACGATAGAAGAAAGAGATAAGGGACGAAGTGATACATCATACGCAGCGGAAATAACATCAGGATCTCTCGTTCACAGAATACTCAGAATATAAATACAGAAATATTACAAAAACGTGAGTTAAACTTAAAACATTGTTTTGAAAATGTTCGGAGACCTCATCTCATACAACAACAGTCAGAAAACAGTTCATTCTCTCTCTCCGACTAGGGTTCCTCATGCTCATCATCGCCTGTAGTGTGAGTGCAGAATAAAGGGATGAGTGCATGGAATACACTCGTGGGAGTAACTCTGCCTCTTGAGACTCTCAACAGATATATAAAAACTAATAAAATAATCTTACGTCACGTTGTCACAGCACATAAAATGCATAGCAGATATTAGAAATTGTAGGGGACGCATAGGTGCGGGGTTCCCCCGTCTTACCCTGTAAACGGTCTCATATACCGCTAGCGTATTTCAAGGACCGCCAGACCTTTTCGGAATAGTAGAAAATAGCAAGGGACGAACAGAATGCATGATCAAGGTGGACATCAGTCCAACCACAGTAATAATATGGCACAACAAATATATTCACAGCATTTAGTATTCCTCAATCATGCATTTAAATAGGGAAAACAGTAAACAGATAAAAAGATAGAAATTACCCCCACCTCGTTCGGTGGTACCCACGTGAGTTGATAAATCCGAAAGTTTGATAACTTGCTAACTCAAAGCTCAGTCCAATAAGTAGCCTACATAGTTACGGTGTTTCTTAGATCTTAAATAAATTATAAATAAAGCTGTAAAAGGTTCCGTTGGAAATCGGTCGTTAAATACGCGACAGATCGATCAATCTAAAGATTGGAATTCAAGAAACGAGAGGTTCAGATCTGTATGAGTGGCTGAATAGATAGGAAATGAAATAAGGATCGCAACGCAAAAGGAATGAGCTCAATCGGAGTTGAAACGAGCTCAAACGGAGCATTTTAAGTTTAGGGGTAAAATGGTAATTTTGGTCAGAGGGTTGACTTTGACCGGGCCCATGACCCTCGGTCAATGACGTCTCGTCAGCGACGACTCGATACGGATGAACGACGGAAAGAAAACGAGGTTCGGATCGAAAACACGGCGTCGGGTGCACGTCGGCACCCGACGGGCGCGCATGGGCGCGCACGGTGCGCGCGCGGCTCCCCGTCACCCGACGGCTGCCGAGTTTTCTCGGCAGCTGCTTCTCCCGGCACGCGCCTGGTCGAGTTTTCTCGGCCAGGTCCTTCCCAGGTCGCCGACGCCCAGGCTGCTCGACCAGCCACCTTCCCAGCGCCACCCGGCGCGGTGGCGCCCCCCTCCGTCGCCGATGCCTACCTTTCCGGAATCCTTGCATCGCTGGATACCACCTAAGGCCGTCCATCGCCGGATTCCGGTGGTGAATAGTGCCCGGAATCTCGCCGCAAAACTCTTCGATACCCAGTTTTTCCAAAAATCCACCTTCACCAAAACTCCTCCGGCCGGCGACCCCAGTCACCGACGACCATCCCCCCGACCCCCAGACACCGGCCGGCGACCTCCTTGTCGCCGGAAATCCCCTAGCTCCGGCCACAACTCATGCAAGGATCAACAGATACACACACACCCGATTCCCTACACACACTGATTTCCTTGCTCCGGCCGGCGGCCACCTGCCGCCGGCGACCACCACCCATCACCGTGACCTTGGCCAGCGACCCCCAGTCGCCGACCACCAACAGCCGCCGCGCAACAACCACCCCTCCGCCACTACAAAACACACCCACGTACATATATAAACACCCTCCACTGTCCAAGCTTTGGCCGGTGACTTCCAGTCGCCGGCCACCCTCCCCATGGCTCCGCCGGCGACCTCCCGTCGCCGGCCAAAGGTTCCCTCACGGCGGCGCCACCCGACGCCGCCCCCACAGCGAGCCACACAACACACACACACTGATACACCACCATTCACACACACATGCACGTTTCATGCATATATACACACTGTTCGTCTCTGGCGCCGCCACCCACGGCGGCGCCGGCCCTCCAGCAGTCCCAGGTCGTCCTCCGGTGGTTTCTCCGGCGAGAGAGAGTGAGAGAGAGAGAGAAAAACAGAGGAGAGAGAAAGGGTGATCAAGGGTTAGGGTTTAGGGTTTCAAGACTGTTTTTTTTGCCGTTTTCCGGTGAACGAGAAATCGGATTTGAAATCCGAGACCTATCCTAGATTCGTCTCGTCGAGACAAACGTCGTGTGCGAAAATCGTCCGATTCCGACAACGTTGAAATTTTCCGGCGACCGACCGGCGGCGGCACCGCCGCGCCGGTGGTGGCGCCGCCGACCAGAAAACAGAAAACGAAGAGAGAGAGAGAGGAGAGAAAGAACTTACTAGTTTTCGGCGCATTCGGCTCGTTCTGAAAAACGGTGATTTTCGAGTCGAAACTACCTCTATTTATAGAAATCCGAAAGTTACTATTCACGTGAAATATCTAGGTTACTGTTCACAGTTGACATTTTCGAGTTACTATTCATCATAAATATCTCGTTACTATTCATCGTTAATATCTTTCGATTTTTCCGAAACTTCCGGTTTTGCCCTTTCCGTTGCCGTTCGAGCTACGGGTCTCCGATTAACCCCTAGTTCGTTTCTATGTTCTCGTTTTTCTATTACGCATCTAATGGTATAAAATATCCTATGTTCCACATCTAATAAAAATTATTGTTCTAAAATGTGCATTAAACACTTATCTGAAACGCACAAATTAAATTAAACAGTTAGTTTATACACACAAAATTATTAAATCATAGGTTAAAATATTTAATTAATTAATTATGCTCATTTTGATCCGGGGCGCTACACAATTAGCCGAATTAATCTTATTTAGGGTGTTATATCCTTCCATCCTTGAAAGAAATTTCGTCCTCGAAATTTAAATATGTATCATAATATGGCAAATTTGGTTACTTTGCCAAAATCTCTTCTTCTTTTTCCCAAGTCGTCTCTTTGATGTCATGATGGCTCCAATGGACTTTGGTTAAGCCGACTTCTCGATTCCTCAGTTTGTGAATTCTTTTGTCCAGGATAGCCACGGGAATCTCCTCGTACGTTAAGTCTTTCTCGAGTTCGATATCTTGTTGGTCGACGTCCTGGCTTGAGTCAAATACGTATTTTTGTAGCTTGGACATGTGGAAGATGTTATGTATTTCTGCGAAGTCTGGTGGCAGAGCTAGTCTGTAAGCTACTTCACCAATTCGCTCGAGAATTTGAAACGGTCCGATGAATCGTGGCTTCAGCTTTCCTCTTTTCCCAAAGCGGTAAACTCTTTTAATCAAGTCTGCCTCGTGCTCCAAATTTACTATATTTACTAGCAGGGCCTCGCAATTTCCCTTCTTCAACATTTTGGTCACCTGCATAACCGACACCACTCTTGGATTCACGTCAATTCGCGTTTCGAAGAAGGTGTACCCGCCCTATTTTGCATCTTTACAGAAAATCAGAATTTAACGAACTTTCAAATAAATTACCTCAACTACCTTGATACATAAAATAAAATCCATAAGCAGCGGAAGCAAAATGTTTACTTTACTATTTCACAGCCAAAGCCGTACAAACTTACAAACGAGGTCTATTTCAAAATATCACATACTATTATTTCATGTTTAGACAAAACTAAACAAATTTACACCTCCTTCCTCCCTTCCGATCGGTTGCAACCTGCAAAAATTAAGAAAAACACCTAAAGGGGTGAGTGTAAAGAAAAACACTCAGTGGGGTGGGTTACGTGAGCAATCAACACATTGAGATATCAAACACACATAAATCATTATCACATAGATGTGGGTATGAGCCGCCTTTGAAAATACGATTCTAAGCCGCCGTATAAAACATTTTTGTGGCTCTTTAGCCACCCTGGAAATCATTTTTGTGGTTCTTAAACCACCCTGGTGCGGTTCTTAGCCGCTGTGGCTCTTTAGCCACCCTGAAAAATATTTTTGTGGTTCAAAAAACCACCCTGGAATACATTTAATCATAAAAATAGTTTCTCTCACATTTCAATAGTATTAATTCATTTACGCCACGTAGAAAAGCATAAAACACATCATTTAAAGAACACACATTTCACATACGTATACCTCTTATCGAACTCACTTTGAAGCTTAAACGTGAAAACTAGAGAATTACCCCCACCTTAAATAGCTATCGTCTTGGAAGGGCTGCTACTCGTTCGGAACACTAACTCGGTCCTGCGCCCTGTTTCCTACAAGACACAAAAAAAAATTCCCATCTTAGCGATTTGAAGAATCTTTCCATGACTCGTACTAATAATTTTATTGAGAATACTTTTAACAGAGTCGAAGGAAAAAGGGTTCATATCGTTTGGAAAAACGAACGTCGGTGTAAAGAATTTGGCTTAAGAAGGGAGAAACGAAGTTTTAAATTAGCATTTAGGAAACCCGACGCTTGGGTGGTATCAAAGCCTGACTCTACTTTTTGTAGAGCTTGCTTGATTTTAAGTTTTTACAAAATCTATTATCCTATATGTTTTTGTGTGTGTCAAAATTTGGATGAGCGTTCCTCCTCACTTCCCCTCCCTCTGATAGGTCTGCTGAAAGGTATGAGAATGTTATGTGTTACATTGTGTTCTATGTTGGAATGTAATCAGTGTTTATTTATTTAAATATTTAAGTTTGGGATAGTACGTTAGAAATGGTTACACTAAGAAACTCACATAAGATGATAGTATGTGATATTTTGAAATAGACCTCGTTTGTAAGTTTGTACGGTTTTGGCTGTGAAATAGTAAAGTAAACATTTTGCTTCCGCTGCTTATGGATTTTATTTTATGTATCAAGGTAGTTGAGGTAATTTATTTGAAAGTTCGTTAAACTCTGATTTTCTGTAAAGATGCAAAATAGGGCGTGACATGTATAATTATCATAGGGAATATTGAGATTATATGTTTTATTTATTATAAATTTAATTTATAAAAAAGAGAAATTAATATGGAAAAAAAGTAGGTTTGTCATGTGACATATGTGATCATTCTTTTATATATATAAAGATTTTTTTTTAAATTATACAATTTTAAAATTTATGAATAATTTCTAATTTGAAGTATAGTATGTGTTTTTTCTATTTTTAACATTTAAAATGCAAATATTATTAACTAATTTTTGTTATCATTATTAAATTTCATATCATTAAATTCTCATATTAATTAGCTTTAAAATCGACTTATTATAAATTTAATTTATAAAAAAAGAGAAATTAATATGAAAAAAATTTAAGTTTGCCATATGGCATATGGTATTTTAGAGAGTTCGACAAGGCTTACATATCGCTGGTAGAGTTTCCCAACTTTCCTTCTTTATATAGAATTAATTTTTTATTCAGGATATGATATATTTTAAATTGAAAAACATAATTATGAAATATTTGAGGGTAGGGAGCAATATAGGATTTTATTTATCCTTTTTTTTAATAAATATAAAATCATAATTTTAAATTAACTTCATTTAAAGTTTATTTTTAATACAAGCATGATGAATCTATTTATTGTTACTATTTTTTAAATTTTATTTATAAGTTGGAGGGTTTAAAATTAAATAACGTCTTCATTTAAAATTTATTTTTAATATATGAATGTTGAATTTATCATTCTTATTTGTAGTTTTGTTTACTGTTTTTATTTTGTATTTGTAAATTTTAAGGGGGTTGAGGCTGTTAATATTTTCATTTAAAATTTTCTACATATTGAATTTATCATTTTTATGACAGTTTGTTATTAGATTGCATAAATAAATAAAAATCTAAACTAAAATATTTACTATTCTTCTTTATAATTTTATTTATTGTCAATTTTTTTTTGTATTTTTAATTCTAAGGTGGTTTGAAATTTTTTAGACAAATCATAACTTCAAATATAAACCTTATTAATTTAAATTTGTTTTCTATACATGCCATATCGAATTGATCATTTTTATGTTTTTATGTTATTATTACATTGCCTACATAAGAAATATATCAAAATTAAAATATTTATCATGACGTTTTGAATTTATCATTCTTATATGTAGTTTTGTTTAATGTCAATTTTATTTTGTATTTGTATTATTAGGGGGTTTTAGATTTTTTTACACTAATCATAACTTCAAATTAATTTTTTTTTCAATGCAATATATGAAATTTATCATTTTTATGATTTTTAATTAGTAACTTACATTGCATATATAGAAGTAAAATATCAAAACTAAAATATTTAAATTTTGGTGCATTTGCTTTTTTTAATTGATGCATAGTAATTTGACATAAGTAAATTAACAAAAAAAACTGGAGTTAATAAAATTTGTGTTCAAAGTAAAAGTTATTTACAAGAGGGAAATACATAAAATTACAAATTAGAAAAATAATAGGGTAAATTACATTTTTGATACCCAAAATATACCCCAATTTCACTTTTGATACCTCTTTTTTGCGAGTTGTAACATTGGTACCCAATGTTTCAAAAAATTGCACATTTGGTACCTTTCGTCAAGTTTTCATCCAAACTTGACAGAACTTAACTAACACTAATTTTTTTGAGCCAAAATTGACGTTTTCTTCTCCAAATTCATTTTGCAATACGAGCGTGCCCTAATTTATTGAACTCCTCTTCAATCTTCACTAGATTTGTAGTTCTTCTCTCCAACATTTGCATATGTCATAAATGTTACAACAGAAGAGAAGATATTCTGAAAAATAAGATAAAGAATGTAATTGGAGAAGAACAAAAAACAATGGACGTCTTCTTACTTACTCAAGTCAAAAAAAACTACAACTTTTTAAATAGATAACCAATTACTTAACTCCTAAAAACTTGCCACTCTCTAACAAAATGGAGTGCAGGTAAAGTAAAATAACAAACTAATAAACCACTACTTTGACCACGTAAACTATTTTGCAACTAAAATGCTAAAAATCAGAATTAACTCCAACAATAAACAACCCATCACCTCATGCTCAATATATTAACAGTCTACATCACCTCTAACAAAACCAGTTAAGACAGTCAAGTCACGTGTCTGTAGTATGTGCCATAATCAACTTATCATATCTCAATGTCTCAATACTACTAACAAGACAAGAAGTAATGTGGACTTTTGCTACAAAGCTTGATGTTTGAAAGCCTTTAACAACATAACATGATAATAGCATCAAAGCACAAACAACAGTAATAATTTATGCACCTTTAGTTTCTCAGTCTTCCTCGTTTTGATACTCCTTCGTAAATCTCTCATCAACTTGGTAAAGGTCAGTCTTGCTCACTATCGGTCGTGAAAGTGTGAGCACGTTATGAAAGTCCGTTCTAGAAATCGGGGGTGGAATGACCTGTAGGGTAATTAATCAGTTGGTTAATTAAAAGTTAATCGGTTGCCAACATAAGTGCAGACGAAATCATCAAAAAATGGATTTCTGTTTTTGTATGGCTTTACTAACTGCTTAATAAAATACCTAAGTAGGTCTAATATTCCTAGTAGCTAGTTTTCTAACAAACCCTTCTGTATAGTTCTGAATTTAATGTATTAATTCTTCAATAACTGGACTACCTAATTAGATCAAAATGCATAGAGGCACTCACATGCAGCGAGAGGCTGGCATGTGCATAGAAAAGGCAGATCAACTCTTTAAAATTAAAAGTGTGAATAGATATCAAAGGAATAAGTAAAAAAAGGTTAACTTTCTTGCACTGTGAGTCCCTCATGATCCTTTTTTTACTTAAATGATTGAAAACTCCAAATCATTGAAAAGCTCTTTAAATATATATTATTATATGTCTATATTATATGCTTATCAAAAATATATTCCACGATATATACTTATAATATATCATTGAATAGCTCTTTAAATATATATTAATATAATATTAATTTTAGTCTAAGATTCAAAATGTTTTAGATTATAAAAGTAAAATAATCAAAACGTGTAATTTTTTCAAGAAGAGTTTGAAATGTAAAGGACTCTTGGCTTTTATAATCAAAAAAATAAAATAAAATAAATATTGAACTATGTTACTATCCTTAATAAAGAGTTTTCTTTAATTAGGACTCTAATTTAATTTAATTTGATTTAATTATGTAGGAGGGTTAAAATTAATATTATGAAAAATGGATGAAACATCCATACTTGCCATAATTTATTTCCTTAATGCTCTAGATTATAAAAGCAAAATAATCGAAACATGTAATTTTTTCAAGAAGAGTTTGAATATAATTATAATATAGAATTGAAAAACTCTTTAAATATATATTAATATAAGACTAATTTTAGTCTAATTATGCTATTTACAATTCTGATTTGGATGGACTCTATTAAATTAAATAAGATTTTGAAAAAAAAAACATAATAACATAATTTCTTATAATAACATACTTTAATTAAAATATTAAATTTATAATTTATTTTTTTATATATGCTTATAATATATCATTGAAAAGCTCTTTAAATATATATTAATATAAGACTAATTTTAGTCTAAGATTCAAAGTGTTTTAGATTATAAAAGTAAAATAATCAAAACATGTAATTTTTTCAAGAAGAGTTTGAAATGTAAAGGACTCTTACCTTTTATAATCAAATAAAAAAATAAAATAAATATTGAATTATGTTACTATGTAGCACCCTGGACCAAAAAAAAAAAACGACGCATAATTAATTAATTAAATATTTAAACCTAAGATTTAATAATTATGTGCGTATGTTTTAACTGTTTATTTTATTTCGTGCGTTTCAGATACGTGTTTAATGCAAATTTTAGATGGATAATATTCTTAGACATGGAACATAGGATTTTTTTTATACCATTGGATGCGTATTAGAAAAACGAGAAGATAGAAACGAACTAGGGGTCAATCGGAGACCCGTAGCTCAAACGGCGACAGAAAGGGTAAAACACGGAGTTTCGGAAAAGAAAATCGAAAGATTTTTACGGTGAATAGTAACGAGATTTTTTTACGTGAATAGTTACGTGGAATATTCAACTGATGAACATTAACAAGATATTTCTCGTTAATAGTGTTTTCGAAAATTCTATAAATAGGGGTGTTTTCGATTTGAAAATCACTGTTTTTCCGAACGAGCCGAAAGAAATGAAAACTTGTAAGTCTCTCTCTCTTCTCTCTCTCTTCATGATATTCTGTCTTCGGTGCGCCGCCGCCGGTAGTGGCCGGAATTTTTCAACTTTGTCGGTTTCGGCCGATTTTCGCACACGACGTTCGTCTCGACAAGACGAATCTAGGATAGGTCTCGGAATTCAATTCCAATTTCTAATTCACCGGAAAATGGCAAAAAATGGGCTCCAAACCGTAAACCCTAAATTTCCACCACCTTCTCTCTCCTCTGTTTCTCTCTCTCTCTTCCTTCTCTCGCCGGAGCAGTCACCGGAGGTCTTCCTGGTGGTGTGGTGTGGTGGAGGTGCTGGAGGGCCGACACCACCATGGGTGGTGGTGCCAGAGCTGTACAGTGGGTGTATATATGTATATCGCATGTGTGTGTGTGTTTTGAGTGTGTGTTAGTGTGTGTGCATGTGTGTTCGCTGATTGGGGGCGGCGCAGGTGGCGCCGCAGTGTGGGAACAGTGAACCGGCACTGGTGATGCGCCGGTGAAGTCTTGTGGTGGTGGCCGGTGGCTAGTGGCCACCGGCCAGGTTATGTTTGTGTGTGTGTATATAATCTAGTGTGTGTGTGTATAGCTCTTGCTGTGTGTGTGTTGGGCTGCTTTGGGGTGGTGGTCGGCGATTTCAAATCTTCGGCCGGTGTTCCAGGTGGTGGGGTGTTGGCTAGGGTTTGTGTGTGTGTAAGCATGCTCGTGTGTGTATATAAGCTGCTGGGGATTTGGAGTTGGGTTTGGATGGTCGCCGGTGACGGGAGGTCACCAGCCGGGGTCTGGGAAAGGTCACCGATGACTGGAAGTCGCCGGCCGGAGCTGGAAAGGTTGGGGTTGGTTTTGCACATGTGGTTGACGAAGGGTTTTACGGTGGATTTTTCCGGCACTGTTCATACCGGAATCCGGCAAGGGGTGACCGGAGGTGGTAGCCGGCGGTGCAGGCTCGCCGGAGGACGAGGTGGCGGCGGCACAAGGCGGTGCCGTAGCATTTGGTGGCGCCGGGAAGAGGGGCAGTCGAGCAGGGTCGACGCCGGGAAGCCTGGGCGCACCGGGTGCCGAGCTGCCGAGAAAACTCGGCAGCTGCCGAGACGCGTGCACACGCTGCCAAGAAAACTCGGCAGTCGTCGAGTCACCTATCGAAGCTGCCGAGAAAACTCGGCAACTGCCGAGATGAGATGCCCACGCTGCTGAGAAAACTCGGCAGCTACCGAGGACGCTGCCGAGCCACCGAGTTTTTCCACTCGACGCCGGGTGCGCGCGTGCCCCGTCGCAACACGACGTCGTGTTTTTGATCTGAAACCCATTTTTTCCACCGTACGTCATCATCAAGTCGTCACCGATGAGATGTCGTTGATCGAGGGTCGTGGGCCCGGTCAAAGTCAACCCTTTGACCAAAATTACCAAAATACCCCTAAACTTAAAATGCTCCGTTCGAGCTCGTTTCAACTCCGATCGAGCTCATTCTTTTTCCATTGTGATCCAAATTTTATTCTCTATCATCTCAACCACATAGGCTGAACTTTCAACCTCGTCTCCTAAATCCCAATCTTTAGATCTCTCGATCTGCCGCGTCGTTAACGGTCGTTTTTCTTCCGGAACCTTTTACAACTTTATTTATACATTATTAAGTATCTAAGAAACACCGTAATTGTGTAGACTACTTGTTGGATTGAGCCTTGAGTGATCCGATATTGTTACTTGCGACTCATGTGGTAACCACTGAACAAGGTGGGGGTAATTTCTAACTCTTTAACTGTCTACAGTTTTCCCTATTTCAAAGTATGATTGAGAGATACTAAATGTGGCGATTATATGTTATGATTATGTATTCATAATATACTGTGACAACGTGACTGAATGTTACTTTTCCTGTATAATATATCTGTCGATTGTTTCAAGATGCGGATGTTATTCCCCACGAGTGTATTCCACGCACTCACCCCCTATTCTGTAATTCACGTTACAGGAGCTGACGAGCATGTTGAACCCTAGATGGAGAGAGGAGGTGCTATGTCTGGTTTTGTATATATATGAGTAGATGTCCCACACACATTTTTCAAACGACTATTTTATTTAATTCACGATTTGTAATAATTCTATACATATTTCTGGATGTGAGATCTTGATATTTTTATCCGCTGCGAATGATGAAATTAACGGTATTGAGACCGATTGTTGATATGTGAATGATTCACATCGTCTCTTACCTCATTCTTCTGTCGTCTTTTACTCCTTTTTTCTGTTTATGAGATATGTCTCTTTCTATATCTTTTTTCACGCCCAATGGAAAATTCTGATAAATTGTTGTAAGAAAATGGGGCGTGACATACTATCCTTAATAAAGAGTTTTTTTTTTTAATTAGTAATGTTCTAGATTATAAAAGCAAAATAATCGAAACACGTAATTTTTTCAAGAAGATTTTGAATATGATTATAATATAGAATTGAAAAGCTCTTTAAACATATATTAATATAAGACTAATTTTAGTCTAATTATGTTATTTACAATTCTGATTTGGATGGACTCTATTAAATTAAATAAGATTTTGAAAAAAAAAAAAGGCATAAGAACATAGTTTCTTATAATAACATACTTTAATTAAAATATTAAATTTATAATTTAATTTTTTATATATGCTTATAATATTTCATTGAAAAGCTCTTTAAATATATATTAATATAAGACTAATTTTAGTCTAAGATTCAAAGTGTTCTAGATTATAAAAGCAAAATAATCAAAACATGTAATTTTTTCAAGAAGAGTTTTAAATGTATAGGACTCTTGCCCTTTATAGTCAAATAAAAAAATAAAATAAATATTGAATTACGTTACTATCCTTAATAAAGAGTTTTTTTCTAATTAGGACTCTAATTTAATTTTATTTTATTTAATTATACAGGAGGGTTAAAATTGGCATTACGAAAAATGGACGAAACACATGTAATTTTTTCAAGAAGAGTTTGAAATGTAAATGACTTTTGTCTTTTATAATCAAATAAAAAAATAAAATAAATATTGAATCACGTTGTTATCCTTAATAAAGAGATTTCTTTAATTAGTAATGTTCTAGATTATAAAAGCAAAATAATCGAAACACCTAATTTTTTCAAGAAGAGTTTGAATATGATTATAATATAGCATTGAAAAGCTCTTTAAATATATATTAATATAAGACTAATTTTAGTCTAATTATGTTATTTACAATTCTGATTTGGATGGACTCTATTAAATTAAATAAGATTTTGAAAAAAAAAAAGAGCATAAGAACATAATTTCTTATAATAACATACTTTAATTAAAATATTAAATTTATAAAAAAAAAATTATATATGCTTATAATATATCATTGAAAAGCTCTTTAAATATATATATTAATATAAGACTAATTTTAGTCTAAGATTCAAAGTGTTCTAGATTATAAAAGCAAAATAATCAAAACATGTAATTTTTTCAAGAAGGGTTTGAAATGTAAAGGATTCTTGCCTTTTATAATCAAATAAAAAATAAAATAAATATTGAATTACGTTACTATCCTTAATAAAGAGTTTTTTCATATTCAAGCTCTTTAAACATATATTAATATAAGACTAATTTTAGTCTAATTATGTTATTTACAATTCTGATTTGGATGGACTCTATTAAATTAAATAAGATTTTGAAAAAAAAACGAAGCATAAGAACATAGTTTCTTATAATAACATACTTTAATTAAAATATTAAATTTATAAAAAAAATTTATATATGCTTATAATATATCATTGAAAAGCTCTTTAAATATATATTAATATAAGACTAATTTTAGTCTAAGATTCAAAGTGCTCTAGATTATAAAAGAAAAATAATCAAAATATGTAATTTTTTCAAAAAGAGTTTGAAATGTAAAGGACTCTTGCCTTTTATAATCAAATAAAAAAACAAAATAAATATTGAATTGCGTTACTATCCTTAATAAAGAGTTTTTTTCTAATTAGGACTCTAATTTAATTTAATTTGATTTAATTATATAAGAGGGTTAAAATTAGCATTACGAAAAATGGACGAAACATTCATACTTATATAGTGTAATAGATATTTGTCAAAAAGGCAAAACAGATAGAAAAAAATTATTAATGTTTATAAAAAAATAAACATCGCACTGGATTGAAATAGTTCATAAGTACAATGAAACTGCTGCAAGTATGGCGACTATGGCTGCCTTTTCAGTCTTTCTTATTTGATGATCAACCATAAATACATGAGAGTAAATTAATGAAGACAGCTTTTAATCTTCATTAGTTCCATGCATCGATCGATCTATTGAGTGCATGCAGCGACAGTAGCATAACGCATGTGAACAAACACAAAGGAATGTGGAGCAATTTTTATTGGCTCCTTAACATTTTCTGTGACCAGAGGTGCCATGGCTGGAATAGCATGGGTTGAATCAATGGTCAAGGGCTTCCCATTCAGCAGAACAATCCGACTATATATGTTCCCATCCAATGGGCTCAAGTGGTATTCTTCTCTTGTTCTTCCATAATTTTCAAAATCGAGATTCACCTCCACATTGTTATCACGATCGTGGTTCATCAGTAGTATGGTAATTCCAGACTGCAAGATATAGATCCAATTAATGTTAGAGTGGAGTAGTATGTAATTAGGTAGGTTTATATGTTTATTATACAGTACTTACACTCTTTGCACAATGAGCATATGCACGCACATTCCCCGGTCCTTTAAATTCTGTTGACAGAACAGCTTTTCCCATTAAACGGTGGAAAAGAAGCGCACTGCAAGACACAAAAGATATAGTTTAATATATTTGCAGTAATTAATTGAACATAGAATTACAAAAGATGTATTCTTTCTGAATTTGTATATATAGATAGAAAAACCTGTAGTAATCCGGATTTGGAACGTAGGTTTGGGTGTCGAGTATTCCATAGTAACCACCAACTAATGACTGTCTACAAAATACCTTGGTGTTGTAAATTGCTGATAACCCAAGCATATTCAAATACCTACTCATTCATCACCATCAATAATCAGTACTTGTATTACGTGCTAAATTAAATTAGAGATATTACGTGTTTTTATTGCAAGTTGCAGGAGGCCTTACCAAAAACTATAGACAAAAGCATTACTGACTCCATCTTTGCCACTATTGTAAGCTCCTCCAGATTCGTCAACCCAAGAAATTGTTGGGCTTTTAGCTGTCCGGAGAATGTCTTGGAGGTTCTTCAACATCGTAGTTGTTGTTTCAAGATAAGGTAAATTAAAAATCTTATCCACGAGGTCATCATCATTTCCTACCACCAAAAAGAAAAATAAAAAAAATGAAATATCAGATTCTACGTACATCAATTAATAAATATAAATTCATTGTCTATCTGTTTGCACCTGAACCCAGATTATATATATGGTGAGAGATGACTTGCAGATGTCCTGCAGATGTGTTTTCAATGTAATCATGATACCAAGTGTGGTCAAAAAGTCCTGCGGGGGCCATTATTAGCGGCTTGGAATCCGATTCATGTTCGTGAATTACAGTCAATACGTTATGTAGACCCTCAGTGTCTTTAGCATAGTGTTCTGGAGGAACTACTAGAAATAGAGTTTGTCCTCCTATTTCGTTTCCTGCGAAGAAAATTATATATTAATAAACTTCTTTCTAACCAGCCTATCGTACAAGGAGTGTATATTTCTTACCAAGTGCCCAACCATGTATCTTATAGCCCTTCTTATTCGTATATTTTATAAGTGCTTTTGCATTGGAAGAATCCCAAACACCAATTGCAGTTGCGATGCCATCCGCCCTCATTTGTATTGTTTTTCCATTTAGAGCATTCAGTCCAAAAGTAGCCATAGCCCTGGACCCAATATAAAAACATGACAATGAGTAAAACTTCTAAATTCAAAATCAGCTCTTCAAATATTTTTGATAAAAGAATGCTGATTACCCTGTTTCCTTAATGAATGAATTTATTTCATCCCATTTGTCTAAGGACATGCATGCCTCTCCAAAATTTAATAACTGAGAGGTATCACGCACGAATGTCTGATCACAGGGTTCATTCCTTTTAGTTTGATAAATCAATCTGTCTTGCAAAGTGCCACCCAATCTCAACCTTAGAGGTGCAAATGCTGCATCATCAAAGAGATTTGCTCCAACTCAATTTTATTATCTTGCAGAAAAAAGACTCTACTTGCAAATAAATAATACCTTTCACCGCATTCTTGAAGATTTCACTACTGTAATCCTGACCAAAACAAGGTGAACTAAATCAAAACTTCAATATAATCTTCTTAAAACATATAATTACTAGGTATATTAGAATCGTTTTGAAATAAGTTTAACTTGTAGAAAGATATATATACCGCATTTAGGATAGAAGAACTGCCCCAGGGGCATCTTCCATAATCACACTTGGTAGGAGGCCACATATCCATGGCGGCACAGACGAAATTTTCATCAGTCGTAGCAATATGATGAGTGCCGTCAATAGAAACAGTGCCAGCATTCACACTACATACCAACATAAAGAAAAAACACAGCACACTCAATGAAACACACCAACTCTTATGCAAACGTAGAAAACCCATGTTGGAACAACTACAATTATGGGATGTTTTTGATGAGTTGCATGCTGTGATATTTATAGCAAAACCTTATGTTATCTTTCTATTCCACGCGAATGCACGTGTTTGTTTGGTGTTACCTAATTATTATTTTGTGCTACTTGGTTTTTTTGTTTTTGCCTTAATGATTAAAAAAAACAAGTTGTTGAAATATAAGATGAAAAACAAGTTGTTGAAATATAAGATGACTGCTACAAAACTTAATGCATTTTATTTTAACTTTAATTCTTTAGAATAATTGTATAAAACCTAGTCTAAGGAAGAAATTAAGGGCTCTATAGAATATACTAATCTTGCAAGTGGAACAAATGATTGAATAAGTGTTTTTACCCTAATTTCCTTCACAAACTAATTCATACCAAATAACTAATAATTAATCTGATCCCATAAACTGATAACATTTTTCCACATTTAACAGAATTTTAGCTATATTTCAAGAATGTTAGAATTTAATTTTTTTTTTCAATCTAGATAAAATAGATTAGATCACATGATAACATTGTGTAATGTTTTCTTTTCATTCAACAATATCTACTTTGGCTACATCTCCGCGATTTTAGAATTCATGAACCATAGAGTTAATTGAATCATAAGCATTCCGGCAGCCACATTAGCTTAGAAAAATTTCTGATAAAAATCGGATTGAAATTAAAAAAAAAACGACAATTAAATGCATCAAAATTGAACAGGACCTAACTTATTGGACAAAAAATGATATTTTCCCTAATTATACCCTTTAGATGATATCCAAAAAATATTTTCCTATCCATCCTTTTGATATGTTGTATAATATATATGTGTGTATATATATATGTATAATATAGATGTTGCCTTTTATTTTTATTTTTCTTGATTTAGTTTTCTTAATTAATGAGATGTGAAAATCATAATCTCTTAGTGTAATAATTTTCAAAATCCTAACTACATTTATTATAATCAAAATATTAGTTTCTCTCTGAAAATCACAACTTAATTTGGACTCAAATTCCTTAACAAATGCTGTTTTCAAAAAAATTGAGACCAATATTGCAAATATTTATATTTGATCCTATTTAATTTCCTCCATAAATCACCTGTACATGTTTAGCACTACATATGCAACAATTTGGTAACATGAAACTTAACGGTGATACTAAAGTTAACAAATTTTTTATTAGTTTGATGGTACTATTTATGCAACTCATTAGACCAAAATAAAATGACACAACTTGTAGGACCACATTGACAGTTTCCTGAAAGACCATGCCAATTGCTGAGTCCAGGAATAGACGAATTAGTTCGCAATGAGACAATTGTCATCACTACAAGAAAAATGAGTATTTGCAACAACAAAATGTTGTCGCAAAAACCTTGATAATTGTCGTAAAAATATTTTGTGACAAATGTTGTCGCTAAATTATTATCGCAAAATCCTTCTCGTAAATAGTTTTTTTTACGAAAACATTGTTGTCACAAAAAAACTTTTTTACATTACTTTTTGTGACAGCGTATTGTCAATTTATATTAACATTTTTTACGATAATTTGTTTTCGCAATAACTAGACTTTTCGCGACTACTTTTGTTGTCGCTAAAAATCTTATTGCAAATACTCATTTTTCTTGTAGTGCATATCAACTATTCTAATTAACAAAACGTTTATTGGAGTTAGAAAGATAATATTTTTTGTTAGTTAAATTAACTGAAGTACTCTTAATGAAATGTGTTTCAATCCTAACATATTACACATATGTGACCCACACACACGATCTATGATATATGAACCATCACACATGCGAATCATATTTTGCACCACATATACACTCATGGAGAGAAAATTGCAGATGTAGGATATCATAGTCATTCACCAATGAAGGATATTAACTTTTCGAGCTCTAATATTGGAACACTAACTTTTCAATATGTCGATTTTAGGACAAAAACCCAAAATCACGAATTTCGGTCAAATGACATAAATTTCAGGCCAAATCGCACGAATGTCGATTGAATCACTTCAGTAAAAAACTCAAATCACATACAATTGGACCCAAATTTCATGATTTTGGATTTTTTGTCCTAAAATCGCCCAATTTGAAAAGTTAGTATTCCAAGTTCGAAGCCCGGCTCAAAAAGTTAATGTCCATTAGTGAATGGTCTAAAACTAGTGTACTAAATTTATAATTTTCCCTACATGTACATGCATGTGGAGCAAAGCGTGGTTTGTATGTGTGATGGTTCATATAACACGACAAGAACCATGGATCCTGTGTTTGGCGGTCACATGTGTGTAATATGTTTGGATTGAAACACATTTCATTAAGAATTCAATAAAACATTATTCAATCAACAATCATCATTAATCTACCAAGGTTTAACTTTGCAATTTCAGAATGCTAACTCAATCAACAGTAAGTCAACACTATTCAGCTATATCCCAACTTTAATCTATCAAAATTTATTGAAATTTCGGCAACATTTCAACATGCATTAATCTATTAAGTTTTCTATGGGAATACAATTCTAAAAAAAGTAATTTATGAATGACAATTATAAATCAACAGTAAATACTTCAACCAATAATTCTCACAATTTCAGAGCATCTAATTGAACAAAACAGTTGATGCTGCTAAATAGCAATAATTATACATCACTATGAATAATTAACAATCTAATTAACAAAACTTGCACTGACTTACATAATTATCCTAACTAATTAAATTAAATTTGACTATACTAATTAAATCAAACTAAACTAATTAAATTAATTAGTGTAATCCCTAAACTATACTACACTAATTAAATTAAATTAAATTTAACTAAACATAATTAATTATCATATTTAACTATCCTAATCAATTAAATTAAACTAAAATAATTAAATTAGTTAAATATAATACCTAAACTAAACTATACTAACTAAATTAAATTAAATATTTCACTAATCTAATTAGTTTAATTAACTCCTAAATTATACTGAACTAATTCAATTCAATTAACAATGATTAAAAACTTAGTAATATATTGAGTCTTCTAACCTAGCCGTAAACTAAGAATAATGATCACAATTAAACTAACTAATCCAAAACTAACTATAGTTATGAGCATGAATTAATGCCTAGAACAAGTCACACATGTATAGGATACACGAGTACACGACTAAGACTATTAATCATGAACTAGTGGACAAACTCATTGAAATAATGACATGTATTTCATTAAATATAAATGCATGTATCGTGGTACATCAAACTAGCTAGTTGATGGCTAGTGTGTATATATATATATATATATATATATATATATATATATATATATATATATAATGAGCTTGGAGTGGAAGGGAGGGAATAAAGATTTAGAAAACTTATGTGATACAGGTTCGAATCCTGATCACATAATATGCACCTTTATAAATGTGAGATATCACTTAAACTACAAGGTGATGACTAGTATATATTGTGAAAGTAGTATGAAGAAGCAGCTTAGGAGAAGCCATGCATGCAGCTGGAAGCTAAGGAAATAAAGCTTATAAGTTGTTGCAATTTTTTGGCTAAGTTTTGAAAGAAAGCGTGTTTGACTAATAAAAATGTAATAGTGAAGTGCGACTTCATAACGGGTAAGACGGTTATGATCTAACTTATGATTTCCAAGTTTGTTTTGCAGGTTGTGCGCAGCGGTTTTGCGAGGCTCGTATCTTACTCGATACTCAACGGTTTCGATCAAGATTTGTTGCGCTGGATTCTATATATATCGTAGTATATTTCTCTAGTTGGTTAGTTTTGACATAGAGTTATAGAGAGAGAGAAAATCAGCTGTATACAGAGTGTGCTTGATTAGGGTTTACTGTTTCAGTTTTCATCTTTCTCTTCTTTGTAATTCATTGTTTTCTTGATTGATCAATATAGTGGAAGGATACTAAAGTGGATGCAGGAATTTTAAGCCGAACCACTATATTTTTGAGTGTTGTGGTTGTTGCTTTCGTTCTTCATCTGTTTTTGATTCGTTTGTTCTTATTCTCCATTGTTGAACTTGAGAGAATCTCAAGTTTTTTGTGTGTTCTTGATCTTTCATCTTAAGAAGTGGCATCGTCTGTGGGAAGCGCGATGAAGAATGGGGTCTGCATGTTTTGAAATGGAGAAGTTTGATGGAACGGGTGATTTCAGTCTATGGAGAGTGAAGATGAAAGCCATGCTCGTTCATCATGGCATTGCATCGGCTTTGGAAGGGATTGCAGCATTTCCTGAGACTATGAAGCAAGAGTGGAAGACCACTCTCATGGAGAAGGCTCACAGCATGATCATATTGAGTCTTGAAAACAAGGTGCTAAGGGAGGTAGCAAGGATTGACACTGCAAAAGTCGTATGGGAAAAACTTGAGAGTTTATATATGGTAAAATCTCTTGCAAACCGTCTGTTCTTGAAGAAGAAACTGTATGCATTTAAGATTTCAGATGATAAACCTTTGATCTGTCAGCTAGAAGATTTCAACAAGATCATAGATGATCTTGTTGATGTAGATGTCAAGTTAGAGGATGAAGATAAAGCTATATTACTTCTGAATTCACTGCCAAAAAGTTATGAACACTTTTGTGATTCAATCCTCTATGCTAGAAAATCAGCTATCACTCTTGAAGATGTGATGACATCTCTGAAGACTAAGGAATTGTCCAAGGGAGAAAATTCAAAGGCTCAAGGTGGAGGAGAAATGCTTATGGCTAAGCAAAAGATGCAGAAGAAAAACTCATCTAAGAAGGTAGCCAAAGCTCCAATCAAGAAGTCTGCCCCTCAGACTCAAGAATCTAAGGATGATGTAGAGGGTAAGAGATGTTTTCACTGCCACAAACCTGGTCATTTCAAAAAGGATTGCTTCAAATACAAAAAGACTCAACAAGAAAAGGGAAATGGCTCTGGAAAACAAGTCAACCATACTACAAATGCTTCAAGCTCTCACTCAGGCTATGATTCTGTAGATGTATTAGTAGTCACTCAATCTGATACAAAAAGGGAATGGATCCTAGACTCTGGATGCTCATTCCATATGAGCCCTCACAAAGAGTGGTTCAAGAATTTGATCCAAAAGGAAGAAGACACTGTTATGCTTGGGAACAATTATACTTGCAAGGTGGAAGGTATTGGTTCTATACCTATAAAGATGAAGGATGGAATAATTAAGCTGCTATCAAATGTTAGATATGTTCCAGATCTTAGAAGAAACTTGATATCTCTTGGAGTATTAGATTCTCAAGGATTCATCCTATCAGTTCAAGGTGGAGCTATGAAAGTGTATAAGGGATCAAGAATAATTCTGGAAGGATCAAAGAAGCATGATCTGTATTATCTTGAAGGAACTACTGATACAAGTAGTGCTTACTCAGTCAAGGAGGTGGATAAGACTATGATTTGGCATAGGAGGCTAGCACACATCAGTGAAAAATGTTTGCTAGAGCTGTAGAAACAACAAGCTTTTGGAAAAGATTGCATCTCCAAACTGGAATTCTGTGATTATTGTGTCATAGGTAAGGCAAAAAGGCTGAAGTTTCCATCTGGAATACACTCTACTCAAGGGATTCTTGATTATGTCCACTCAGATTTGTGGGGTCCTACAAAGATCCAAACCAAGAATGGGGGAAGATACTTCTTATCTGTAATTGATGATTACTCAAGGAAGCTTTGGGTTATGATACTGTAGAGTAAGGATGAAGCATTCTCCAGATTTAAAGAGTGGCTTATTGGAGTTGAAAACCAAACTCAGAAGAAGCTTAAATGCTTAAGGACTGATAATGGACTAGAGTTTGTTTCCAGTGAATTCAATAATTTTTGCAAAGAAAGAGGAATAGCAAGACATAGAACAACACCTCACACTCCTCAACAAAATGGATTGGCAGAGAGAATGAACCAAACAATGCTTCAAAGGGTCAGGTGTATGCTTCTGAGTTCAGGATTAAGTAGGAGTTTTTGGGGAGAAGCTGTAACTACAGCTGCTTATTTGATAAATCGATCACCATCTTCAGCTATAAACTTCAAGACTCCTGAAGAAATGTGGAGTGGTGAGCTTGCAGACTATTCAAGATTAAAGGTATTTGGATGTTTGGCATTTGCTCACATTAAGCAAGACAAACTGGAAGCTAGAGCTCTAAGATGTGTATTCATTGGCTATCCTGTTGGAGTGAAAGGTTATAAACTTTGTGTATTGAGGAAGGAAACCAGAAGTGTATAATCTCAAGGGATGTGACTTTTGACGAGTCATCCATGCCATTAAATAAAGAGGTGATCAGAAACAAATCAAACAAGGAGGAGAAAAGATCATAGCTTGAGGTGGAGTCATCAAGCTCAAGTTCAGATTCAAATCAGGAGTTACAACAAGAAGCTTCTGACAGTGAATCAAATGAAGGAGAAAATGCTGAAGAAAATATTCTTACCAACTATCAACTAACAAGAGATAGATCCAAAAGGTCAGTAAAACCTCTTGTAAGATTTGATCAAGCTAACTCAATTTCTTTTGCTCTTCTTGCAACTAATGAAATGGAATATCAAGAACTAAGCAACTATAAAGAGGTTGTAACTTGCAAAGAAAAAGAAAGGTGGAAAGCTGCAATCCAAGAGGAATTGAATTCACTTGAGAAAAATAAAACTTGGATTGTGGTTAAAAGACCAGATCATCAAAAGCTAGTGGGGTGCAAATGGATCTTCAAGAAGAAGTTAAAAGCTTTTCAGAATAATAAAGTGAGGTTCAAGGCTAGATTGGTGGCAAGGGGATTCACACAAAAAGAGGGTGTAGATTATACAGAAATTTTCTCACTTGTAGTGAAGCATTGCTCCATTAGATTACTCCTTGCAATGGTGGCTCAATATGATTTAAAGCTGCACCAAATGGATGTAATAACAACTTTTCTTCATGGTGAACTCAAGAAGAAGATCTACATGGAAATACCAAAAGGTGTTTATGTCAAAGGCAGAGAAGGAAAAGCTTTGCTACTAAAGAAGTCTTTCTATGGCTTGAAGCAATCACCAAGACAATGGTATCTCAGGTTTGATGATTTTATGAGGAAGATTAAATTCATAAAAAGCATGTATGATAGTTGTGTTTACTTTAATTTTGATTCATATACTTCTGTTACTTTTTTGCTCCTATATGTTGATGATATGCTTATTACTACTAATTCTCTAGCTAACTTGCATAAAATCAAAGATCTTCTAAACTCAGAGTTTGAAATGAAGGATCTAGGGGAAGCCAAAAGGATTTTGGGAATGACTATAACTAGGAACAAGAAGGAAAGTGAAGTGTTTCTTGACCTTAGTGCATATCTAAAGAAGGTACTGATCAAATACCAAATGAATCAAAGTAAGCTTACTGCAGTACCTTTGGGACAACATTTGAAGCTCTCAAAAGATCAATGTTCCAATTCTAAAGTAGAGGAGCAAAGAATGAGAAGTATACCTTATGCAAATGCTGTTGGCAGCTTAATGTATGCAATGGTCTGTTGTAGACCTGATCTTGCTTATGCAATGAGCCTAATCAGTAGGTTTATGGCAAATCCAGGCTTATCTCATTGGGATGCAGTGAAATATGTGATGAGGTATGTCAATGGAACAGTAGATATGGGATTGAAATTCAAGAAAAAGGCAGATTCAAACTCACCAATCGAAGGTTTTGTTGATGTTGATTATGCTGGGAATTTGGATAATAGAAAAGGAATTTGGATAATAGAAAATCCTTAACAGACTATGTGTTTACCTTGTTTGGGATAACTATAAGTTGGAAGTCTATCCAACAATCAGTGGTGGCACTTTCAACCACAGGGTAGAGTTTATTGCATTGACTGAAGCCATCAAAGAAGCCTTATGGTTAAAAGGAATCATGTCTGAATTCAAGGTAATTCAAGAATGTGTATCAATGCACTGTGATAATAATAGTGTTATATACTTGTCCAAACATCAGGGTTATCATGAAAGGACAAAGAATATAGATGTTAAACTATATTACATCAGAGATATTGTGGAAAAGCAGGAGATCAAGGTGTGTAAAATAGCTACTGAAAATAATCCCTCTGATGCCTTGACAAAGGCTTTGCCTACTACTAAGTTTAAGCTCTGTATGGAGTTAATCGGCGTAAGGGGGAAGTCAGCCTCAGATATAACTTGAAGGAGGAAGGCTGCTCTCCATACTAAGGTGGAGATTTGTGAAAGTAGTATGAAGAAGCAGCTTAGGAGAAGCCATGCATGCAGCTGGAAGCTAAGGAAATAAAGCTTATAAGTTGTTGCAATTTTTTGGCTAAGTTTTGAAAGAAAGCGTGTTTGACTAATAAAAACATAATAGTGAAGTGCGACATCATAACGGGTAAAACGGTTATGATCTAACTTGTGATTTCCAAGTGTGTTTTGCAGGTTGTGCGCAGCAGTTTTGCGAGGCTCGTATCTTACTCGATACTCAACGGTTTCGATCAAGATTTGTTGCGTTGGATTCTATATATATCGTAGTATATTTCTCTAGTTGGTTAGTTTTGATATAGAGTTATAGAGAGAGAGAAAATCAGCTGTATACAGAGTGTGCTCGATTAGGGTTTACTGTTTTAGTTTTCATCTTTCTCTTCTTTGTAATTCATTGTTTTCTTGATTGATCAATATAGTGGAAGGATACTAAAGTGGATGCAGGCATTTTAAGCCGAACCACTATATTTTTTAGTGTTGTGGTTGTTGCTTTCGTTCTTCATCTGTTTTTGATTCGTTTGTTCTTATTCTCCATTGTTGAACTTGAGAGAATCTCAGGTTTTTTGTGTGTTCTTGATCTTTCATCTTAAGATATATAAATAGGAGAAGTCTTGTTCTCATTTCCGACAAGTTTTCAACAAGATTTTTGTACATAAAAAATATAGGAAATTACTCTAAATATTTTTTTGTTCTTTTTATTCATTATTTTCAAAATATATCCAACATACACGATTTAGAATTATATAAGTATACACAGTGACGACCCAAATTTTTTAGTTGGGTAGTCCAACTAAAAATAATAATACACAATAATTTTAAAAATAACATGATAAATCATAATAATTTCAATAAAATCAATAGATTATATTTTAAAATAACAACATCCAAAATTAGTGATTTTATTACATTTTAACACACACAAAAAGAAATTTGAACTAAAGTACAATATTTTTTTCTATTTTTCATATTTTAAAATGATGCATATTAATTTAATTGCTAAAATTTTCGGATATATCATGTTCAATGTACGTTACTAAACAATAATTCAATATTAGTGTTTTGTTCATTTGATTTCGAAGTGAACCCAGCTTAATGATATATCATTGCAGAACTAGCTATTTCTACATACTATAAAGCGGTACTTTCCATACTATCTTTTCATTATATATGAAAGATAAAACAAAATTAAAATGGTAAAATAACATCATTAAATTATATTATACAAACTGTAAATCAATATTGAAATTATCAACAATTGTAACTTAAATTTAATAATTCACATAATAATAGTTAATTATAAATAATATATAAAGAATTAAATAATATTATTTTAAATCGCTTCATACTTCATTAAGTCAAAATAATTAATATAATATATACTCCCAAACCATTGATAATCAAATACACTAAAATAAAATCAATATTAATCAATAAAAAGAAGTAAATAATTAATTTCAACATGAAGAATTAATTTATACCTTAAAATTCAGAAAACAAAATAGTTTTATCAATGAGAATTTGATGTAATGGAACTAAAACTAATCAATATATATAGTTTTCTTTTTTATAAATAAAATGAAAATACCAAAATACCCCCAATTGTCTTTTAAAATCTCGGGGGGCAATGCGATGTCCTCTTGCCGAAGCATAGTTCCGCCTCTGTATATAGATATAATTGTTCATTACTCTAATGGGGTCATGCAAATGACTACTTGCATGCATGCAAAGTCCAAATCAATTAATTATCACTGCTTTGATCGAGTCATGCAGTCCAGATTTAATATAAAAAAAGCAATCTTATGGCCAATTTGCAAATAAATCATAAATGTGGTACACCCTCGGGACAGAGATAGACCGATATTATTTGGGGTTCTAAAGAAAAAAATCAAGCATATTGGATGTATAAACTCATTTATACTAAGAATACAATATATATATATATATATATATATATATATGTAATTTAATTTACAAACCAAATGGAATTATAGATAATTTACCTAGAGTCCTACTCTAGATCTAAGAAAACCGCACAAGTGCTTTTCATTGATTCATAATCAACTATTAAAGAATCCATGTTAAGTAGCAATTTTCTTCTCAGACCAAATGGAATTATAAAGAAATTACATATTCACGTTTGAAATTAAATCTACAATTTTTTCTAATAGAAAATGTTATGGTGGGACTACCTTGCGATATTTTGTTTTAAGGGGACTATTTTTGCTATTAATTAAATCAAATCGAAATGATTGGGTAACATGTAGAATGAAATTTGCAATTTTCTCCAACAAATCAAATTTAGTAGAAGATTTACATTCTGAAACCCCAGTGAATCAGTTTCCAGAGTTTGGATTTGCAAAACATAAAGATTTTAGTCTATCTTCATAGATTTTCATAGATCTTATGTTTAGATTTTGTTGATGCAAAAGATCAGCTTCCAAATAAACTTGATAGTTTGTGAGTAATTCAGTAATTATGCGGGGTTAATATTTGCACCGACCGATTAGCAATTGAAAACAGTAGATGAGTATTGAGGCTACTTGGTGACCGATTATGCTATGAATAAGAGAGGTAAAAAGAAGTTGTTTTTATTGCTCGATGCCTCTTTCTTGGGCAGTAACTCTCCCTTTTATAGTGGAGTTTTAATCTAAAAATAGTAAAAGCTATCATTATAGCTACTGTAATAGCTTATACAAGTGGTGAGTCTAGTTACAGATGTACTGCTGCATGAAGTAGTAGGTAACAACCGTGTCATTGTAGGCTTGCCATCTATCTTCACAGGTGTTATTCTTCAAGCTTTATCCCTTTGATCATTATCCTTCAATTGTTTTATTGATCTGAAAACGTTTCTAACCGATCATGTGTGCTTAATGCTAGTAGCAAAGAAGGCCAAATCGGTGGTCAATTGCCTTATCAGTAGCTTAAATGGTTTATCAGTAGTATAATTTAATCGGTGGCCAGTAGCCTAAATAACATAATTAAATTGATGGTCAGTAGCCTTATCAGTAGCCTAAATGGCTTATCAGTAGTATAATTTAATCGGTGGTCAGTAGCCTAAATGGCTTATCAGTAGTATAATTTAATCGGTGGCTAGTAGCCTAAATAACATAATTAAATTGATGGTCAGTAGCCTTATCAGTAGCCTAAATGGCTTATCAGTCGTATAATTTAATCGGTGACCAATAGCCTAAATAACATAATTAAATTGATGGCCAGTAGCCTTATCAGTAGCCTAAATGACTTATCAGTAGTATAATTTAATCGGTGGTCAATAGTCTTATCAGTAGCCTAAATGGCTTATTAGTAGTATAATTTAATCGGTGGCTAGTAGCCTAAATAACATAATTAAATTGATGGTCAGTAGCCTTATCAGTAGCCTAAATGGCTTATCAGTAGTATAATTTAATCGATGGCCAGTAGCCTAAATAACATAATTAAATTGATGGCCAACAGTCTTATCAGTAGCCTAAATGGCTTATCAGTAGTATAATTTAATCGGTGACCAATAGCCTTATCAGTAGGGATTTACTGACCGAGTATAACAGATTTCTTGATTTGACCAACCGACATGAATATTAATTTGCAAATAGTGGACACATTTTAATTAATTTACAAAAATGTCTTTCTCGCAATTAATTTTGTCAGTGCAACCATCGCCAAAACTACTAATTCTTCTTCTGCGTTTAAGTAAAAAGTATTATAAACAAGTTCATGTCGGTTGGTCAAATTCTTCTTCTGCTAAAAAGTATTAAAAAGTAAAAAGTATTAAAAAATATTAAACTACTAATTCTTCTTCTGCGTTTAAGTAAAAAGTATTATAACCAACTTTATGTTTAAATTATGTATATGGGTTGTCATGCAATTCTTATCCAGAGAAATGTGGACTTAATTGGTTCTGAATGGAACATATAAATGTTATAAAAATTTAAAATTAGGTTGGGGATATTCACTGTACTAAATACCCCTAAGGTCGTCTTAGCACTACACAATATTTTTCTGTAAATTAATCCTAATATAAAAGTTGTCATTCATCATACATCGTTGCACTATTTGTTGTACTAAAATGAAATATTTCATAATATTTATTATTATTATTATTATTATTATTATTATTATTATTATTATTATTATTTATGTTTTCTTCATTTTTCATATATTTAGTAATTACCATAACCATTGTTAATTTATCAAAATTTTGATCTTCTTATTTATAATTTATATATATGTGTGTTAAATCTTATTTAATAATTATTTAATAACAATAATTTTACATTAATGATGGTTTTAGAAAATAACTCAAACTAAATGAAAATAATATTTATAACACTCTAAATATAAAGAAAACAAAAGGAAGAAAGAAAAAAAGAATGAAAAAAATGAAATGAGAAAATAATGAATTAAAAATTGAAAAAGAAAAAAGTAAAAGAATACATCATGTTCAAATCATGCATTAACCTAGTTTAAGGTTGGCAATTAAAAGAAGTTAGTGCAAGTTTTTACAATACTGTTAAGGTTGGCAGTTAAAAGAAATTAGCGCAAATTTTTACAATACTGTGGGAGATGAAAACTACCAAATTAGAAATTTAAAAATATATTTAGAAACCATCACATTTGAAGAACACAGTAGAAATCTAAACAGATCCTCAAACAAATTGAACAAAAACACCATGTTCACAAAATGAGAGAGAGCCATGGTGAGAGAGACGTACACGACAACTTAGTGAAGCGAGAGGGATGAGAAACAAGCTGGTTGGTGGGAGAGGTTAATCAGCGGAGATTATGGTGTTAGAAAGAAAGTAATCAATATTATATTAAAGGATTGTTTTTGTGTATAAAATTAAAAGGGTGCATTCATAAAAGATGGAGGTGTTAATAACACTGTCCTTAAATTATTCAAATAGATTTATAATTTTTTATAAAAATTAATTTTATAATTCAATTTAAAATTTCAAATAACAAAACATAAATTTTATAATTTAATTTTTTCGAATGAAATATAATGCTTTTGTAAGGATACACCTAAGGAAATTTTGGAATTGTTAAAGTGCAACCATTTACATAATTTAATAGGTTATACCGAAGAAAACAGAGTGAGAATTAATAAAAGTCAATTCATGTACTACAACTATATAGTCTTAATATGTTTGATAATTTACGAGATTTTATTGATCAACTATATATTGATAATAGGTATTTCTATAAGCATCAAGCTGGTGCAGGGGCAAGATTAATGTTACCATTTGGTTAAGCAAACACCAAGCCATCTTTAATTGCATGTGATATATAAGAATCCATCGGTTCCTACACTAATTGTGTTTCTCTAAAGTACAATTTGATCTTCAATTTTATCAATTAAAAGAATATTGTATATATGCATTTTGTATGTCGTCAAGTCTCATTTAATTTGTTTATCAAATCAATCAATCGATAGAATTCTGTAATAAATAATCATAAATTTTCTATAATAAAGTCGTTTTAGAAAATTTAATCAAAAACTAAATTTAACTTTTTTAAAATTGACTACATGTTGGATAATAAAGTTGTCACTCTCTCTCTCTCTCTCAATTTTCTGTTTTTCTATTTTGTTTTAGGATGGCGGTAGTCTATAGATAATGAAACATACTGTGTCAACATTCTTGTCAGATAATATGTGGAGTCCCGAAAACGAGCCTTTGTGATTATATCATAGGGTCATGGGACAAAAATACCACCAAACATATATTTTACACCTTCAAATAACACCAAACATAATACCATACATCCATATACCATAAAATTTAAAACTATGCCCCTAAATGCCATCAACCATGAATAGTGAATATTGACTTTTTAACTATCTTCCAAAATGCATTAATTCCCATGATTTTCAACACTCATTCTATTTACTTGTTATATACGGAAAATAATAAACGGATCAATATCAGGCCCAACATGCTTCCGTAAAATAAATTTATCCCCTAAAATTCATACCTTTATTTGACCGTAACAGCACCGGGTGAGATGGTTTGCAAAGCCACCAGCTGGAAAATCACTGCCCCCAGACCTTTCTACGAACAGCTCCTCACTGTTCAACTTCAACCCTCAGGGAAGATGGTCTGCAAGTTATCCAACTCCTTCAGCAACTGCACAGCACAACCTTGGTTCGTTTCCTACACCAGGTGTACAAAGTATTCCTTCCAGGGGACGAACTAATAATACTAAAAACTCATGTTGAAGCAAAAACCTTTATTTTATTAAGAACTTATAAATATTTATTACAACATATGTAATCTCCTTTTGGGAGGAGAATTACTAGTTTAGCCTCTCATAGAGAAGGCTTGAACTCCTAAATACATAAACTGTAAACACTTAAATTATTACAGAAGAAACTTAGAAAGATAGATGTTTTGAAGAAAACTGAGGGGAATGCTCGATGTCCTTAGCTTCCTTCGTTCTCTCTATTTATAGAGTGAAATCCGGATGTGAAATGCGGATTTCAATCCTTCTTGAATGAGCTGGCTGCTTTCCTTAGTGCTCCATGTGATAGTTTGTTGGGGAGTCACTCTCAGCTATTAGTGCTCGTCCTCTTTTTCTTCCCCTTGACTCATTCCATGTGATAGTGGTTGGAGTTGTCGGGGAATCCTTTCTTTCTTCACATGGTCCAACCCATGTGATTTCTCGTCCTATCCCATTTAACTTTGTCGGGGACGCTTTAATAATTTGGTCGTTGTGGTCCCCAGGGATACCTCTTCTTTTGTGCTGGGCCCTTGTCTTTATTGGTTCCAGCTACTTGTCGATCGGGTTTGGGTCGGAATCCTTTCCCAAACTCGGGTTCTTTCTGTTCAGGGCATGCTTGACAGATCCGATCAATCCATCTTCCAATGTGTGCCATATTACAGAATTTCCGGTAAGTGTCTTTGCTCGCCGGAATCTTGTTCTCCCAAAGGATCTTTCTTTTTGTTTCAAAAAGTTCCTCTGCGAAACCTGTTGTTGATCCAGTCATTGTATTCAGCATGAATGATCCATTGGCTGAATTCTGGAAGACCTTAAATGAGTACTTGACCTTGTCCATTTCTGTTAGACAAGTCCAAAGTCCCCAAGCTCGTCGTGTAGAAGCTTCATCTTCAGTAAATGCTCCTACCAGTATCGGAACTTTTTCCGGGGATGTTGCATTTATGTATTTTAAGGCATTTCCGTCCGGTCTCCGAAGCTTGATAAAATGAAAGGCCTCATGGAAGCCTTTTTTAGCTGGTTCTGGAGCTGCACTAATGAAATAGAGCTCTAAGATGTCTCCTCTGGACAAGTGTGGATTGTTTGTCCAGGTCTCATGAACTGCTTCTCCTATCCATCTCGGTAATTTCAAGATTTCTGGGAATCCTGGTGATGTGGTATAAATTGAAGCAAGAGCTCCGAAGTTATACCATTCTTGGACTTCGTTTGGATGACTGCCTGGTTTCATCCAAACCCTGGGATATTTTCCCGAAATATCAACTGTCGTTCTTTCCGGGTTGATACCCTTTCTCGTCACTAATTTCTCCCATTGACGTTGATAAACCTGCAACGGAGAAACCTCATTAGTGTGAGTTTGAACCTTAGCTTTGCCTGTCTGCGGCCTTAGGTTCAACTCGACCTCTTTAACCCCAGAGGTACTGAGTTGACTTGAAGACTCGGGTTGTGACACCGGAGCTTCAACATTCGTTACTGATGGTACATCCTCAAGGAATGCATCACCTGTAACACTTGTAGGCATGGTATTTGAATCCATAGCCTTCGGGTTAAAGTCCCGATCTCGAAGTTCTCCTTTTAGCACCGAAGAAGATGCAGCCTGGAGAAGAGGCTTATGCAACACTTGGAACATATGTCCCTAAGCGTATTGGCATGCTCGTATTAGATCAGAAACGGATTTCTGATCTTCTCGTTGAAGTCGTCCAGCAACTTCAGCATTGAGACATAACGTCCCAAATTCTCGTTCAAGACTCTCCAGGTTTTCCCTGAGATGTCTTACTCGTTTGAGGACCTCGTCAGCAACGTGTCCTTCCATCTCGTGTTAAGAAATCTGCAAGAACATTTTCGTGAGATTTCACAATGACAATATCATAATCATAATATTGGCATTCAGCTTGCCATCTAAGTATCCTAGCCTTTTCTGGTTTAGATTCAATTTTATTTTTCAGAAAAGCTTTGACACTTGAATTATCAATTTTTAGGATAAACTTTTTAGCCAGTAAAAAGAGAGGCCATTTTTTAAAAGCCTTTCTGACTGCAAAGAACTCCTTCTCGTTGATATGCCATCTGATTGCTTCTCCATCTGAAAACAGACCGCTGCAATATCTGCATGGCACTTCTCCATTTGGTATGGCTTTCATAAGAACTGCTGCCCACCAATGATCACTGGCATCTGTGTAAAGAACCAGTTCATCTTCGTCTTGGGGTATAGCAAGTTTCGGAAGCTTGCTACAGACTTCCTTAAGCTGCTTAATCCCTTCTCGATGTTCATCTTCCCATTTAAAAACAACGTCTTTCTTTAGTAATGGGCTAAACACCTTCCTGTGAAATGCTAGATTGTTGATGAACATTCCAGCAAAATTAACAACTCCGAGAAAGCTTTGAAGTTGTTTCTTGTCTGTGAGATCATCTGGAAATCCTTGTATCTTTTCCACAATATGATTTTGTAGAATGATTCCAGATTCATCGATTTCAATTCCGAGGAATTCAATCTGTCTTGTTGCAATTACTGCCTTCTTTTCAGAAAGCACTAATCCTTCTTTATGGCAAACATCTGAGAAAATCGTCAAATGTTTGAGATGCTCCTTCATGTTCTTCGATGCAATGAGAATATCATCGATGTAGACGAACATAAAGTTGAAATAATCCTTGAAGAGATTATCCATCTTTCTCTGATATATCTGGGGTGCATTTGCCAAACCCATAGGCATGACATTCCAGACATAGTGTCCTTGTGGTGTGGAGAAAGCGGTGAACTTCTTACTTTCTTCCTCCATCTTAATCTGGTAAAAACCAGACTTGCAATCGAACTTAGAGAATATCTTGGCACCTCTGATACAGTTAACCAAGTGTTCTCTACTCGGGATATAGTATCCATCAAACTCCAGAATGTTATTAATCTCTTTGTAATTAATAACAAGTCTAGGTTTACCTCTTTTGATTTCTCCATGATTCCTCACAAGGAATCCCGGGCTGCTATATGGAGAAACTCCTGGTGAAATCAACTTAAGATCTAGATGTTCCTTAAGTATCTTCTGCATATCCTCACGATCATTTTGATTCATCAGGATTGGTTTGAGCCTTACGAACTCGTGTTCCTTTCCTGGTTTAACCTTTAAGGATGTTTTGAGCTCGTTTCTGTCCCACCATGCCAAAGGATCTTCATTATAATTCCTTTGGATCCTTTTCTTGAAATCCTCGAGTGATATTTGTTCTTCAATGGTAACATCACTCTGTGGATTCTCCATTATGGCTTTTCGCAATTCTGCAATTGCCTCTGGAGGAACTCGTTCTTCTCCTTGTCTTCTGAACGAATACAAGGTAGTATCCCATCTTTTGGTATTTTTCTGTCTCGGACCAAATTGTCGATAGGATAATAAGGCCTCACCAAATCTTCTTTTATCCGACATTTTTGGATGTCGAAGTTTGGCTTCATCATCACCACGCTTGCTGCGAAAAGGAAAAGGCATTTTTCTGTAAAATGCTTCCCGCAGTCTTTGGACAATAATCTTATGATCACATAACGTTGTGAAAATAAGTCTTCTTGTCTCATTTTCCTATGTAAATCGCTTGAATGTTTGTAGGAAATTGTTTCCTAGCAAAACATCTGCTCCTGTATCGTGGAAATAAATTGGTGGCATCTTCACCTTATACCATGGGGTATCGCCGGTGCCTCCGATCATAATTTCCGCTTGTTTGATTCCTCTGTTAAGGATAAGAATCCTTTTGGAGAAATCTCGTCCTGCAATGGCTGGTAGATCTTCTCCCATTTCTTTAGGAAAAACCTCCTGCTTTGCAGTACATATTTCTGCTCCTGAATCGACATAGGCTGCGAAATATTCAGCCTTGTATTCAGTATATAACATTCCAATTGAAATGTATATAGAGAATGGACTAGTGGTCATCTGATTCGGTATCTTTTATTAGCCACTGTAAATTCCATTCCATCTTGTAGTCTTTCCCAAGGCATATGATCCTCAAGAAAGTTAAGACCCAGTGTTAACTGTTCTGGGATTCTTCCTGCAACTCCGAAGATAGTCAATTCGATTTCACCCATCTTTAGGCATCCTTGAAATCTACCAACTATCGGTTGTTGCAGGTAATAGAGGACATCACAAGGAAAAATATTATCCTTCTGGTTGATGTCAAATATTACTTCAACTGCTCTCCAGCCTTCTGGACATTTTAGCTCTCCTGGTGTTTTGAATATACCTGGGATTCGCTGAACTGTACTAGGTCTTCTTTCTTCCCAACGACTGCTACTCATCAGTCTATCTTGTTGGAAAGACATTCTCTTTGTCTCCATTCTGAGGCTTTGACTCCGATTGAAGACCGGTTGATCTTGTATTTTCATATCTATCTCCTTTATTGTTGGAGATTCAATGAGTTCTGGCAAGACCACCTTGGCAAAATCATCAAAGATTTTTGGAACTTCGATAAATTCCTTCCTCAAGAATACATCAGAATGATGTGAATTCGAGAGAGCATAGGAAATCTTGTATGTGATCGAGTAGGGTCTATTCCCTTCTTTCATCAAGTCTTCTCTTTTAAAATCCTGATGAAGAGTTAGGACTCTGTTAAAATCTCGATCTCCCAGATTGTATGCAATTCTAGGATAGACATTGAATGCCAGTTTCCCTGCACACAAGTTTCCGGTAACTGCTCCAAGACATGAATCCTTGAGATTTGAGATTCGCTTGTCAAAAATAGCAAGATTGAGAGGCGAATCAATTCCTTCTTTGAAAGTTGCTTTTATGATTACTCTTATGGCTCCGATATGAATCCATGAGAGTGTATTTGCAACTTCTCTTTTAACTTGATTCCTTATATCTTGAACCTCTTGGTATGGAATCAACTGCATCTCGATCAGGTTACTTGTGAATTCCATAGGAATGGCGAATTCTCCCGTAGTAACCCTATGGATAATTTGGTGTTTTCTTTTACGAATTCCAAACTTATCCAAGGCTTTTTCCATAGCTCCAATGGTAAAACCATCATAGATTTGAAGCTTTGGATCTTCTTTCATAATCCTCATGAGAGTCTTATGAGAAACTGTTGTGTGAGAGAGAAATCCTGACATATCCTCTCTCATTGTTTGAAGAATTTCTTCTTCACTCTGATTCTGATGTGGATTCACTTCCATCATCCGAATAGATCTCTTCTTCATAGATGCTTTCATCTGAGGGCAGATCCTCAAATTGATACACCTGTATAAGATCTTGGTAATAGACAGCTTCTTCGAATTCTGGTGTTGCTTCGAACTGTCTAAGACCTCTCCTTTGGTTGTCCGGGCAATCCGTTGAGATATGCCCTCTTGCTCCGCACGTCCAGCAATTACAGTCTTTGAAACTTTCATTAGCTCTAGTGTGAGCTCGCCTGAAAGTTCTTCTTCCCATAGTTCTGCTGGAACCTCCTTGGTTTGAACCTGTTGATGAGGTTCTACTCCTGCTTGGTGTTGGTCTTTGCCCTGATTTGTAACTTCGGGCTTTTTGTTTAGACCACATTCTTCTGGGTCTCCAAGATCTCCTTGAAGACATGTGATTCCGTCTGTTATTGTTGCTTCCACGGCTATAAGGGTGACTTCTTTGTTTCATCCTTTTATGCCTTCGTGGTTGACCTCCCACAATTGTTGGGATATCATTTTCTTCGCAACATAAAGGAACCATTTTGTTGATTCCTCTTAATCTCTTGTAATTTTTATAGAGTGCTGTCTGGTGGCACCATTCAGATAACTTGGCTTTTAGGAAAGACATCCTTCTGGCCACTGTATCCAAATCATCTGCACTCTTATATTCCCTGATAAGCATCTCTCTCCAGGGACTCGGTATCTTCGCAAAGAAAAGCTGCGAAGCTTCTTTGTCATCCACCTTGGATTTCCATCGATATTCGGTGAATAACTTGATATATTCGTCAATATGACAAATATCATGCAACTCGAGGCAGTAGAGGGCTTGTTTATATCTTTTCCTCTTTTCCTCTTCTATTCCCTCGAAATAGCCTATGCCGATAAAATGGATTTTGAATAATTTGGCCATATTATCGACAATTCCTTTCAATGACTCACCAGCTGTGACATTGTTTCTCATATCTGGTGGTGTCATATCCCACGCTCTCTTTACAGATTCTTCAAGACTCATTTCAAGAAGTAAAATGAATCCTTCCTTTGTAAGATCGAGCGTTCCTGCTGCAATTCTCATTGACGCTGCCCAGTCATCAATAAGGACTTCTCGATTTTTGAAATCTAGAATATCTAGATTTAGCATTAATCCATATGGATGTATCGGATTAAGCTGCGACTTTCCATAAGGCGTATTCTGAAGATCTGGCCTTTTGGATCGTTGTCTAGTCCCCGAAACAATCGGGTCTCCTCTTGTGGTAAAATCTCCAGCGTGTGGCATTGGTTCATCCACATGATGTGAACCTGAACTTTCTGCAACATTGGGATCTACCGGTGGTTGTGGAGGTGGTCTTGGGTGTTGGTCATGAGTAACCAAGGCCGAACCATCTCCGGTATTCATCTTTAGATCCACTATACCTAATCCTGCAAAGGACTCGGCAAGTTCTTGTAGATCTTCAAGATTCATTCTTTCCATATCCATCTTAATTTATGATGGATTTTCCTTTGATGATAGCAATGAGCTTTTCATCTCGGGTCATTGGTCGTACGACCTCAGTTGGTTTCCCTTTTTGATGTAAATAGGGAACCGTTCCGAAATCTATACGTCTTCTTCCTCCGGGAACACTTGGTCTGTCCTCCAGATTCTTAACTCTTTTTTCAATATCATGAAGGATTTCAAGAGTTTCCTTCTGATATTTAATCATCATCTCCATCTGGTTTTGGATCTGATGGATTTGTATCGGTAGATGATTATGGCGCTTGCCATAATTCTGCACCGTCTTCTGGATTTCTCTAAGATCAAGGCCAATCTTAGATGTATCCGGAATAATCTCGCTCCAGTCTGGTTCTCCTTCAAGACCCATGCTCCTGTCGATGGGCTGCCTCCTGTAAGGTTACCAGTTCTGCGTATAACATTTGGTTAACCTGAAGGTAATCCAAATGATATGCTGCTTGTACATTGCATTGCCTCAAAGCTTCTTGGCAAGCTCCAACATTGGCTCGTTCAACATATTGGTCTTCCCAATATGTCATCTTGTGTAGGTGTTCCTCTTTATACATCGTCAAAATTTGACGATATCTCCTGTCTGGAATACATCTTGGACAATTGTCCAGATCCATAATTTCGCGAGAAATTCTCCTCACCAAAGTTAATTACATAATAATAATAAATATTATAAAAGTTCTTAATAAACCTAGGCTCTGATACCATTTTGGGTCGGATACAACAAGTAAATATTCTGATGTTTAATTTTCAAAGAAATTTGTACGTGGCGTTGTTACTCATCCCAGACCACTGTTTTTTAGGCAGTATTGGCACGAGGGAAGTATTACAGCCGATATACTTATTTCAAGATAATCAAACAAAATATCTTAGAATGGATCAAATTGAAAATATAGGGAAATAAGAAATTAAATTACAAATTTTAAGAAGTAGTTAAATGGTTGCACATGGGTAGTTAGGGTTATTTTGGTCTTTTTACCAAAAAGTGGCATTTTTGGGTATGGTATTATCTTTGATGGCATTTGAGAGTTTAAAAAATAGTTTTCATGGTATTTTGGTATATTTCCCCTTATATCATATCCCCCACCACCCACATACTGACATACACACATGCATACCAAATCATATCCCCTCACCCACCCACATAATGACATACACACATACATACCACGAGATTTTTCATTCTATGACAGAAATATACTAGTAAAAATTCACCTTTTCTAAAATTGCAATTAAATTCCTAGTTATTTTTTGAATTTAGAAAAAAAAAATCACAACTTTTATTTACTATCGTAATTTAAACTACATTTATATTTTTCGACAATTGGAGTCCACATGTCCGACAAACATAACACATCACATGCCATATTGGATGCCACATTCCTAACAGAAAAATATTGAACGTCAAATTATAAAATAAATCACCATCTTTTCAAAGGTTGCTATATAATCATAGTTTTTTGTAAAATTAATTAGCAAAAAAGTCACAACATTTATTCATTGTTGAAATTCAAATCCGGAGTTTATTTTGGTGATATAAGTTCATGTGTTCAAATAAATTTTCACGTTAAACATCACATAAACCACATAATCTTATTTTTTTTACCTACATCAAAAACGATGTCGATTCAATTTAAAAAAAGATGTTTCAATTAAGATATACTTGAAACAACATCGCTTTGATGTGGATATTAAAAAAAAAAAAAATTATGTGGCTAATGTGGCATCTCACGTGTAAATTTATTTGAACATATGAACTTAAATCACCAAAAAAAAAAAAATTCATGATTTGAATTGCAACAATGAATGAATGTTTTGACTTTTATTTGCTAATTTATAAAAAGTTATGATTATATTACGACTTTTGAAAATGTTGTGATTTAATTTACAATTTGACCTTCAAATTCTTTTTTAGGAATTATGTGGCATCTAGAGGTGCCCCACTACTAGAACCGTTGGTTTCGATTCCGATTATATATGTTGACAGTACTTACCATATACGTTCATCAGTAGAAAGGTATATATATATATATATATGAATTCATCTTATGTCTCTCAGGTAAAGTGGAATATGTAATTAGGTATGTTTATATATTTATAGGTTCCTTTTAATTGGTTAATTTTGTGATAAATTTGTTGCTAATTCTTTTTGAAGTTGTAGGTTGTCATTGTAATTATGGATTTATTATAAAATTGGAGTTATTTGTTTTTATATGATTGTGTTCTTAATACTACCAATTCACTTAGAATAAGGAATGATACCTTTAAGTCATTTTTGAGGATTGAAAGATATTTTTGTAAATTAAATGTCTTTCTCTCGTGTTCATCGGGGAAAGACTAGTAAATGGCCGACAAAACATTGAAATCTAATTAATGCATTTATTAGAAAATGGCCTGTGACGACTAGGATTTTACCGATGCATAATTTGATAATTAACTATCTAAACCCCTAATTATTTGATTTATTTTACGTGCGTTTCAGAAAATTTAATTATAGGCAAACTTTAATTAAGTTTGACGTTTGAGAGATTTATTTCGTAAAAATACAAAGTCGATAAATAATTCATAAGTGGGACGAGATGAACGAGAACGAAAAACCGAACAAAACGCAAAAAGAATGGATCAGATCGGAGTTCGTTTGATATCCCAAATTAATTAATATCATAAGAAAGTTTAATATAAAGTTTAAGATTATAATATGTTTAATGATTTAATTAAGCAAAGTATATAACACAACTTTTATCCTAAGTAAAACTATACACTAAAAGTTAACCCAAGGTAAGTATTTCATAAGATGCTCCTCCTTCTCTCCTCTTCTCCGGCGGCCGGCCGGCCGGAGCGCCGCCGTCGCCGCCGCCGGCGACCACCGTCGCCGGAATTTTCATCGAACCGAAACGTATCGAAACCTACACCATCTTGAAGCTCTCGACGAGCCCGTTCCAATCCCGGGCTCAGAATTGTCATCCGCCGCCGCAATCGCCGGCAATCGGCCGATGAAGTTTCGGCTCTCTCTCTCTAAAAACCCCCGTTTTCTCTCTCTTCGTTTCTCGGCCATCCGGCCACCGATCGGGGCAAATCTTGAGTCTAAATTGAAGTTCTCGTCGAGCCCGTCTCAATTCCGGGCTCGGATCGTTGATCGGACCGGCCAATATCCGGTGGTGGCCGGTCAAAGTTTCTGCAGTTTGCATTTCTCTCTCCTCTCATTTGCTCTCTCTCTCTTCGATCTCTTCTCCCTGTCTCTCTTGCTCGGTGTTGCTGGAAAGGGTGGTTGGAGGCGGCGCATGCAGCGCCGCCGTGTGGGTGTATAGCCGGCGCAAGGAGCGCCGGCGATGGGTGAGGGTGGAGCCGGCGGCAGTGGCCGCCGGAAAGGTATATATATATATATATATGCATGCAGTGGCTGTGATGGAGGGTGGTGTTTGGGGAGGCGTTTCTGACGCCGCCGTGACCGGAGGAGGCCGGCGCTCGGTGCGCCGGCGTATGGTGGTGGTTTGGGAGGGTGGCCGGCGACACGGTGTCGCCGGCGGTGATTTACAGTGGCGGTGGTGGCGACGGGCAGTGGGAGTTGGGGGGTGGGGTGGATTTTGGGAATTTGATTATCTTCAGGAACCTCTTTGCAATTTCCTCATTTTGTGCTTATTCTCATTTTGGTCCTCCAACTTCTATTCTATACACTTTGGGTCTTCCATCTTTTATTTTGTGCATTTTAGTCCTAAAAAGTTTTGGAAATTATAGTTTCACCCCCAAAACTTCTCAAGACTTGGATTTTCACCCCAAGACTTTCTGATATTTCAGTTCGACCCCTCCAGATTCCTGAAACCTCGTTTCGACCCCAAACTTTATCCGTAATTACGGTTTTACCCCTCAAACCCTTCAAACCCTAAAATGCTTCGTTTAGCTTCGTTTCTTATCCGATTTAATCCATTCTCGTCTCTAAACCTTCCTTTTTGAATCCTCTATATTTCTAGACCTAATCGGGTCGAGTTCTGTTCTGTTTTCAATTCGTTGTTTCTTCCGAGCATTTAATTATAAACGCTTAATTAATAAGTATATAACCTAATAATTTACCTTGTGTGTTTGTAGGCCCAAACGCTCCGAACACATCTCAAAACTAAAAGGATAAGAACTTGATAATCGCACCGCCCAGGCTGAGGTGGGGGTAATTTCTGAATTAATGTTTAACTTTACGTTTATCCTGCATAGTCGCATGTTAGGGTTTTCGATAAATTATGTTATGATGATGAACGTTATATGATTTACGATTTGAGATTATGAGCATGAAATGTAATTGATGATATCAGCATGCTATTAATTGTTATGCATGTCCGTTATATGTGCTTTGTCTACGTGCTGTGAATTGAATCCTTTGTTGGGATTAAGATAGATGTGTGTTCATGTGCACGGTCTTTGGGAAGACAGGTTGGGATTAAGTCCTAACTGGAAAACGGAGGATTGGTGAAGTCCCCCTAACCAAATAATCACCAGAAGGATAAGGTGGTGGGGTAAGGCGGGATATACCTGCGCCCAAGTCATTTACTTGCTGTGCATTGTACTTGCTGTGATTAACTGCTTATCTGATTTAAAGTTTTATGTTAATTTATGAACTTGCCTCCACGGGGTGTATTTCTATGCACTCACCCCGTTTACGTGTTCGTTACAGGTGATGATGTTGTTGGGAGAAGTTGAAGGGAGAGATGTGCCCTGTCTGTTAAAGATTTCTTTTGTTATTTCGATATTTTGTTATGATGTTTGATAACTGTTTCGGAACAAAGTACACTTGCGTTTTCTTTTGGTCCAATCACGTTTGTTAAAATCCGCTGTTGTACATCGATAACTTATAAAGTTCGATATATGTATATATCTTCATCGTTTCTCTTTCCTTTCTCTTTCTTCTTTCCTGCACGCCTGCCGGGGATACTCTGATAATTTAAAAATGTTTTTCCTAAATTTATTAATCTTTTATTATAAAATATGGTTAAGTTTCGGGGCGTGACATGGCCGATCAACCAAGAAATCTAATTAGAATAGTGTTAAATGAATCAATTTGATCAGGATCAACTGCATTTAATACCATCCACAATAATGTATTATAGTATCTTCTCTCTCTCTTCCTCCTCCGAATGGGATCAAATGAAGGGAATGCATTTATTATGGTTTGGGAAATCCGAGTTTTAACAAAATACAGGAATGATGTATTTGAGAAAGGATAGTGTTAAATGGATCAATTTGACCCGGATCAGCTGCATTGAATAGTATTCACACTATTGTAAAAATAAAATTTATATCTTTTTTTTTTCCTCCTAACTCAATTAAATAAAGGGAATACATTAACTATGAAGTTTAGGAAATGCTAGTTTTGTCAAGATATATTAAATATATATTTAAATAATGCAAACTCTTGTTATCAAAATAAATTAATTTTATTACATTACCCAAGTTAAATGGATAACTTCCTTCATATAATAATGAAATTATTTTAGACATTTGATCTCTTTTTTCTTAATAATGAATAATTTTGACTTCTCTTGTTTACTATGAATGCAAACAAACAAACATGCTCAAGTCAATGTTAAGAAAAATAAAAATCGATTCTTTCTTTAAAAAAAAAATGAAAATTTAATTTTTTTCTACACCAAAAATATATGAAATTCTTTCATTTTTTCTATTGAATTCATTTTAAATGAAATGCAACAAATTAGAAAAAAAAATAACTAAAAACTAATTTAGCAGACACCAACAAAATTTCATTAACAACTATATAAAAACCAAATACTACACTTGATCAAAAGTTACATAGTTCCAAAGTTTTGTAATTTAAATATATATATTTATATATATTTATATATCACATGTTTTCTTGATAAGGAAAATTAGAATATAATTTATATTAATAATGAATAAAAAGTTGAAAAATTAAATTAAATTATTATAAGTTATTAACTTTATCAAATGTATATTGTCTTAAATGAGGTTAATAAAAAATAAATGATATCCATATATACAAATAACTCTTTAAAATCAATTCTTCGATTTGGTCAAATTCGATTGATTTCTTGGTGTCAATTCGATTCAGTTCTCGGTTCGCATAATTGAAAAATCTCCACAACCAAACCAAATAGAAATTCGGTTTCAGGAAAGTAAAAAAAATATATAGATATTTTCAGTTCCAGTTTCGATTTGATTATGGTAATTTCGACACCTGTTGTCACACCCCATTTCTAAAATATATTTTTATCAGAGTTTCATAATAGGCGTGCAAAGAAAGAGAACAAGAACATACGTTTTATATAGAAAGAATAAAATAGAAGACGATAGAAAGATTTACATATACAAAACATTGGCACCAGCCGAAATAAACGTTTGAAACCTTGGCAGTGGAAAATTTCCTACAGGATCCATCCAAAGAAAAACAATATAGCTTTACAGACGTGAAATATTAAAATATCGTTTCAACATCAAGTTTTGAAAGCAAAAAGAGAAAACTTGATATGGCACCACCCTCTCTACGTATCTTGATTCTCGTCATTTTCTGTAGTGTGAATATAGATAGGGGTGAGTGCGTTGAATACACTCGTGGGGATAATTTCGTATAATTTAAGTTCATTAATTCGTTAACAGATAAATTAATCAATCATAATTCAGAACATCAGTTAAACACGGTACATATATTGCACAGTATTTAAATTGATTCCTTAACAGACGACCTAGTTTGGAAGGTGCGGGTACATCTCATCTTACCACTTCAATACGGGTTTTTCTCCCGCCGATACCTTTACGGACGACCCAGTCCTTAAACAAAATCGGTGCCTTTACGGACGACCCAGTCCATCCCTAACTAAACAACATTGGTGCCTTTACGGATGACCCAGTTCATCCCTAACTATCGGTGCCTTTACAAACGACCCAGTCCATCCCTAACTACTAACTGTTTTTATACCGTTTGTGCTTTTTACGGACCATTAGTCCCTTCACAATATAATAATATGAACACAGTATTTACAACATATAGTCACGACACATAGGGTTCAACAATTCAAATATCAAATACGGAAAATATAAACATATAGAGATTAGAAGTTACCCCCACCTTATTTGGTGGTAAACCTCGTGTAAGTCAAAGTATCGAGTTCTAAAGTGTTTGTTCCGATTGAGAGCCTACACATGTAAAGAGGTTTCTTAGTTTCTTGTTACGTTAATTATATATTCTTAAAAGAACTCTCTCTCGAAGAAAGGCGTTGAAGGAAAAGAAATGAAATGAAGGTTTGAAACTTGATCATACGGCGTAAAGGAATCGATTAGAGCTTCAACGGAGGAAAAACGGGCTTGAACGAAGGAAAAACAAGCTTAAATGAAGCATTTAAAGGTATAGGGGCATTTTTCGTAAATTCTAGAAAATAGTTGACTTTGACCAAGGGCATTTTTGTAAAATCAGCAAAGTTTTACACTACAAAAAACTTTATTTTTAGTGACGAGATTTTTTGTCACTATACTTTAAATATTGTCACTAAAACCAAATTGTAACAATTTTTTAGGTTGTCGTTGTCACTATAGCAATCACTTTAGTTACATTCATATTTTGTCACTAAAACCTTATATTATAGTCACATATATTTATTGTCACTATAACCCAATGCTTTAGTCACATTTATGACGTCGTCAAATTGTCGTCATGTCAAATATTGTGCGTTGCTGACACATCATCATGCCACGTCGTCATGTCAAATATTACGCGTTGTTTGGGATTCAAACCCGAGTGACATGGTTGTACTCCAACCACTAGACCACTAGTGCTTTATGTAATAATATTCTACATGTATTTCTTTTATTTCAATTTTTGACCTATAATATTGTAACTTTTGAAAATAGATTTAGTGACAATAACTTAATATAGAATAAAAATAAAATAATAATTATCTTACAAATTATGCAAAGTAATATTTTATTACTCGAGAAAATTTTATTCATTCCTCATAGATATAATAATTTTTTCAATGTGCTACATTCTGGTGCTATCAATTTTATAGTGACAATCATAGGTTGACACTAAAAAGAGTATTGGATAATTAGTGACGATTGAAATTGTTGTCACTATATAACTTTGCATTAGTGACAAAGAAATTTGGCGGTAAACGATTTGATTTGGCGCCAAATTTTTAGTGATGAAAATTAGTGACAACATGAAAAATTGTCACTAGTGATCACAACTTATGTTATTTTGTGACAAAAGTAATATTTATCACTATATATGTATCTTTAGTGACAATATTTTGATTGTCACTAAATTTGTCGTCACAAGAAATGGTTTTTTTTTGTAGTGTGTTAGGATCTTTTTGATATTTTTTAAAACCTTGGGGGTCAAAAATACGATTTTTGAAAGTTCTGGGGGTCAAAGTCTAAAGCTTGAAAACTTTTGAGGGTTAAAACATAATTTTCGAAAGTTTGAGGACTAAAATGATATTTTAGAAAATTTAAGGACCAAAACGTAAAATCACCTAAAACCTAGGGTTTGCAAAATGGTCCCCGAACTCTTCAAATTTTTCGGAGAGGCCCGTGCCTTCCCAAACCCCATCCCCGTCCGCTGCCCCTCCCCTGCCGCCGCCACGCACACGCCGACGACACCACGTCGCCGAAACTAACTCACACACCCACGAACCCGTCGGCGCACCTCACGCCGGCCACCACGACTCACGATGGTGTTTCCAGTGCTGTCCACACACACACCGAAACACACACACACACAACGACACAGCCATGGCCGGCGACCACCGCGTCGCCAGTAACACCCACCTCCAAGCCACAACACACAACACACGGCGGCCGGCGCCGCCCCCGACTCACGATCGGCGTGCACACAGCGCACCCAACACAGCCGTCTGGCGTGCACAGAGCGCGCCTGCAACAGCTACCCGACAGCGCGCGCAACGCGTTAAGGCCCGCGCACACAGTGCATCGACAATCGACTCCTCGACACACGGCGGTGCAACAAGGCGCTACCCCAAACACACACACACCACACGGCGACTGCAGAGGTCCGGCGATGGGAGAGAGAAAATGAGAGAGAGAAAGGGAGAGAGATGAGAGAAAAAGAGAGTTTGACCAGGTTTGACCGGCCGTTTCCCGATGAAGGAGCCGTCGAAACGTAAAACGAAGCGCAAAGTTGGAACGGGCTCGGTGAAAGCTATGAGAGGTGAGAAGATTGGCCGAAACAGAGGAGAAAGTGACGGCGCGGTGGCCGCCGGTCGGAAAACAGAGGGGAGAGAAGAGAGAAAAGAAAATATCTACCTTTTTCACTTATGATTCGATTTTACTTTTACGATTCATTTCGTACTATATATATATTTCGATTTTTCGTATTCCTCGCGATTTGGGCCACTAACCCTTATCGAGTCGTCCTTTAACATTTTAACTTTCGGTTTTCGACTACGATATCTTTAGGTTTCATTTTACGATATCGTTATTAAATAATAATCTATACTTCTCAATTTAATTATACATCCGATTAATTAATTATGCATTATATCATTTTTCTGAAACGCACGTAATTAAATCAAACAATTAGGGGTTTAATTATTTAATTAGTCAATTATGCATCGTTCTATTTTAGGTGTTACACCTGTGCACAGTCGTACTATTAGGATACTAATCTCTAATAATTTACACAAGTTTTGCTATTGCATGTCCTTTACAAATTGTCTCATAATTTTAAGCATGTTTGTAATATTAACAAAACAATCAATAAGATCAAGTTATGGTCTATAATAGTTTGACCACTCAAAATTTTGAAATGAATTAGAATGAATTTGTTTAGAAACATAATTTGTGACATATGAAACAAACAATAAATCTATTTTAATGAGACAAAGGGAGTAATGTTATAAAAAAATCGAAACTTTTAATGTTGTTTTTGTAATTAATAAACTAAAAATTAAAATAGAAAAACTTTTAGTGTTGTTCATGTAATTAATAGAAAAACTTATAGCCTGTGGAGGTCATTTATTTTGGGTTTGGATGAAATGGGAGGTGAATCGAGGAGATTTTAGGGTTTAGAGGGATGATTTTTGTGATGGGATTTAGGTAGAGGTTTGTTTGGCTAAGAAATTTATGAATGTAGCCATGAAAAAAGTAGAAATAATGAATCATGATTATTTTTATTAAGAATCAAGATTGGTTCTGTGGAATGAATGTGGGTTGGAGGAAGAATAACAACAGTCTTCTTTTGCTCAATTGATGAGGGGAGAACGAGCAGACATTGAACAATAATCTGATAATTGAAAAATAATAAGACCAAAATCGAACACCACCTAAAGAGTAGGATGAAAAATGAAAATTTTCCTATCTTAATTGGGTGAGGGTAAGATGTTTGTTTTCATTGCTGATTTTTTAAAATACCTCTTATGTTTGAATGTTTTTGCCAAACATATCTCTTTCTCGAATGACATGAATATAGAATTAAAGAAAATAATAACTCAAAAATTAATTTTACATGTGTATTTACCAGCCACATCAAATTGTGACTGACTATTTACTGATTACTATAGATACACTGGTATTTTTGGCAACCAACATTCACATACGAGGTATTCTTAAAACTTAAAAAAATTAAAGGATAAAGTCATATTTAGGGAATAATATATGAGATACTTTTCTCAATTAATCATATAATACTTTTATGAGTATCAAGTAACATATATTTTTCAACCATGAGCTTGTAGTTCAAGTAGTATCTCACCTTTATAAATGTGTAGATTTTGATGATCATGATTGAAATTTGAATCACGCAAGTTTTTTAGTTTTTATTCTCTCCCTTCCGATCCCTCTCTAATTCATTTAAAAAAGGTAACATATATTTTCAAAAGTATTACGTAATACACCCAACTCATCTCATGATAAGGGTTCCATAAGATGGTATTATACAAGTACTACTCAACCATGTAATCATATAGAGTTCTCTAAAATGTACTCTATATACGCAAATGGGAGGTAGTTTTGTTAGGACCCTTTTTCGCTAGATTTCCATAAAAAGATAAAACATTACGAAATATATATTAGGACACATTTATAGAATTACTGAGAAATATATGATTATATTGCAACATTTCACGGTACCTTAATAAATCTAGTAATAAAAATATAATTATTTTCTCTATAAGTTTATATATACTTTTAACGTGCCTACAATATATATTGTTTAATTAGATTATTACAATTTCAATTAATGAAAAAAAAATAACAGTTTTTATTAATTCATTAAAAGAAAATCATGATATTTGGCTTATCACTATAATAAAAGTGATTATTTGCGATGATATTTTTTGTAACAACAAAAATTGTAGTGTAAAGTCAATTTTTTGCGAAATTGTCGAAAAATTGATAATATATGTTCAACAAGTTGTTACAAAAACATAACTAAAAAAACTCATTTACGAATTACAGGTTCAATCACATGAGATTTGAGTTTTATGTTGAAGTTATTTGACTGGAAATTCATGATTTCGGATTTTTCTTCCTAAAATCGTCAAGTTGAAAAATTAGTATGTCAATGTAGGAACCCGAAAAGTTAACGTCCTTTATTGATGAATAATCCTAAAAATTGTATCCTAAATTTACAATTTTCCTTGAGGAATTGACTCCACATTTGAATCTCGTATTCGTACACTAGACTTGAAACATGCTTCCCCAGGGGAGTTGTACACAAACAACCCCACCTTTCCCTTGGGCATCATCCACTAATTCGGAAAGGGGAAATTGCAAATTTAGGACAGTAACTTTACCCCATTCACCATATAGGGACAATATCTTTTCGGGCTTTGAAATTGAGACTGTATGTTTCAATTTTGGGCGAATTTAGGACAATTCAGCCCGAATTAACCAATTTCGGGCTAATTTGCACGTGACAATCACGTGAACCGGAGGAAGCGGGCTTCTCGCTGAGCTGGCTGCAAGTTCATCATTAAATTTAAATAAAAAAACCACATCACAAAATAATATAATTGCGAATTTGAGGAGGGAAAACATTAGTTCTTTCCCTCCTAAATGAGGAACACCTTCTTCTTCCCCAAAATAAAACCCTAGACAGCTTCTTCCTCATTTCTCTCTTCTTTAGTCCTTTTTATTCTTCGAAAATTCTGTCTTTATGTCCTAAATTGAGAATGTCTTTAATATTTGGAAACATCGATTGTTATTGTGGAAGAAGGGCTGTAATTAGAACATCTTGGACAAATGAAAACCCTGGAAGGAGGTTCAATTCGTGCATAAACTCCAATGTAAGTTCTTCTTGTCATGTTTTAAGGTTTAAAAAAAAACTTCTTACAATTTGTGTGTGTGCAGAGAGGTGGATGTGTGTTTTTTGCTTAGGAGGATCCCCCAATGTGTCAAAGGGCAAGGGTGATTATACCAGGCTTGTTAAGGAGGATAAGAGTAACTGAAGAGGAGGTTCATAATCTGAGAAGATTAGTTTGTTGTTTGTTGCTGTGGAGAAATGTAAAGAATTGAAGGGACTATCAGTTTAGTGTTTAGGTTGTTGTTGTGGAGGAATGTGATTGTTCATTCCAATTGATAATTCATAATTAGTAGTTTGTATCACTATTGGAATTGCTTTTATGTAGTATGTCATTGTGCATTTAGTTATTTTCTGATATTGAACTTGATGTGTTTTTCTTGATGAGTGAAGTAGTTACATTCTTAATGAGTGATGTATTATAACTTTTATAATATTTTTAGGGCTTCACAAAAAAAATTATTTGGAGAAAGAACGATGGCATGGGTATGTTTTGATTAACTTTAATGTTCTGCATTGTCCCTCCTTATAAACTGTTACCATGAAGCTGATGTATATGTTCTGCATAATTTAATGGATAATTTTTCATATGATGAATCATATGAAAGCATACAATAAACAAGCCACTTCATTAGAACTAGGCCCAACAAGCATTGTTCACAACTAATCAAAGTAAATCCATTAATTCACATTACTGCAAAATAAAAGAAGTCACTTCATCAGAACTAGGGTAGATAAAAGATGGCAAAAGTAACCCAAACAAAAGATGAAATGGCTTCTTCATCATAACTAGGCCTAACAAGCATTGTTCACCACTAATCATTCTACATACATTAATTCAAAGATCTGCAAAACAAACCACTTCATCAGAACTAGGACAACTAAAAGATGGCAAAAGTACCCCATACAAAAGATGAAATGGCTTCTTCATCAAAACTAGGCCTAACAAGCATTGTTCACCACTAATCATTCTAAATCCACTAATTGACATTTTTTCACTTCCTGGAGTCCTGGAGTTGTTTGTACATTGAAGGACCAGGTACTTTCAATTTCTGGGAGGGTTAACTCTCCAACTGAGATCCTTGAGTAAGTCCTTCATAGTTTGGAATTTCAATTTCTTCAAAGTGTTGTGAAGGTGGCATAATCTCTGGTAGTTCTTCATTCACAACTTTATCAGTTTGTGGCTCACATTGTGTATGTTGCTGAAATGAAAATGAATGGATAAAAACATTGAAAATATTAGATTGTAAACTAACAAGTTGACTTTAAAATTCAACTTACAGTGGTTGCAACAGCCTCTTCGTTGCATGCGGGTACTTGTGATTTCTTCCTTCCCTACCAAGATCAAATACACACTTAGGTTGATATGAAGTACAAAGTAAAAGAAAACTTTGTTTACCCTAAACCCTAAACATGAAATTAATTACCCTTTTATGTGATCTTGCAGCAACATCTTCATTACATGTAGGTACTTGTGATTTCTTCTTTCCCTACCGAGATCAAATACACACTTAGGTTGATATAAAATATAAAGTAAAAGAAAGCTTTGTTTATCACAGTGCAAAACATGAAATTTAATACCCTTTTTTGTGTGGTTGCAGTAGCCTCTCCTTGTGTGGTTGCAGCAGCCTCTTCATTATTCTCAGTTGTTGGTGGCAGGGGACATGTCCTTTTGTTATGGCCCACAATACCACAGTTGTGACACTTCAAAGAACTTTGTTGTCTTTTCATCTTTATTATTCCCTTTTGCTTCTTTTGTTTGGGTTGAGGGTCATCAAGGTCCCTTCTTCTTGCTTGTGCAGGCCTGCCAACACCTCTAATCATATTTGGAGGCAATGGTGGAATAAATTCAGAAGTAGCCCATAATTCTTCTCCATTAATGCCTTTGATTGAAGAAGCATATATCTTGTTATAAGTGTTGACAGTGTAGCTTTCATGCACATAGTTCTCTGGATCTTGGTTTTCGTTGAAGATTGCACAGATGGCATGCTTACATGGTATGCCACTTAAGCCCCACAATCTGCAACTACAAGTCATGGCTTCCAAATCAACACAAACCTGTGATCCATCAGAGCATGAAATCTGGTAGTTCCACCTATCACACTTGATTGGAATACAATCTGAAACCTTTTCAGTATTCTTGTCAAGTATCTTCTTGATTCTAGGACAAATTCTCCTCTTCCATCTCAATGCAGCCTTATCCCTGTTAGTTTGCAACCTAGCCATCAACCATTCCCTTATCCATTCAAGCATTGATAATATTGGCAGTTCCTTTGCTTCTAAAATGCTAGAATTGAATCCTTCACAAGCATTATTCAGCAACATATCACATTTTGGAATGTCATTAAAGTGAGATTTGCTCCATTGTTGGGGTGGTCTATCATTCAACCATTTCCAAGCTTCTTCATTGAAATTTTTCAGTCCATCCATCCTCATCATAAACTCACCCACTGTACTAGCTTGTGCAGCCTTCCACAGATGACTTTTGTAAGCTAAACCAACAAACTCAGCCTTCTTAAAATTTCCATGTAAATGCCTCACACAAAATCTTAAGTGTGCACATGGAAATACTTCTGTAAAAGCTAAAAGTAGACCCTTTTGCTTGTCTGAGATGAATGTGAATTGTTCAGGATTCACAATGTCCAAATCATTCTTCAGAATCAGCAAAAACCATTCCCATGTCTCCTTTGACTCTACACCCACAACAGCCCATGCAATAGGATATAAACTATTATTAGCATCAACACTTACAGCTGACAATAACACACCCTTGTGTGGCCCTTTCAAATGGTAGCCATCTACACCTATGATTGGCCTACAACCTTCTTTAAACCCTTTTTTCACTGCATCAAAACACACATAAAACCTACTAAACCTATGTTCTTCATTATCTTCCTCAGTTCCTAAGATCACAGTGCTCCCAGGATTACTTCTTTTCAACTCATCTACATAACTCCACAACTTCTTGAACTGCTGATCAGGATCTCCATCAAGTTTTGAAAGAGCCATCTTCTTTGCTTTATAACTCTAATACCTGCTCATACTACATCCAATTTCCTGAATCACTTCATTTCTAAACCCTTTCACCCCCCTCTTAGGATCTGAAGCAAACTTTTTTAGAAACTTTTCACTTAACCACCTTGCATTAACATTTTTTACCTTGTTAGTTCTGACACATCTATGTCTACCATAATATAGCCTAATTTGCCAACTCTCCTGATCAGCCAATTTGTGCAAATGAATCTTGAACTTACAATCAGCTGTACCACATGCCACATACACTCTCTTAGGATCAGTTCTAGTAAACTTTAGGGTTCTTTTTATCTTAACAACATAAGAGTTAACAGCTTTTTTAAACTCTTCTCTACTACTAAACACCATCCCCATTTCAAATGTTGGATCAAATATGGTTTCAGGATTAAAAACAGGGAAATCACCCTCTTCATCTTCTAAATCACTATCTCTATTGTTATTAAACATGTCCTCACTGAAAACCAAATCTTGTTCACTGTTATCACTAGATTGACTAGATTCAATTTCAACATTTCTTGTGACATGTGTATCAAACAACTCATCATCATCATCAGTTTCACCCTCCATACTATAGTCACTATCACATAAATCATCTAACCCCGCATCTCTGCTATCATCACCATCTTCAGCTTCTAACACTTCTCTCTCTCCCTCAGCCTTTTCACCATCTATATTATCATCGGACTCTAACCCCCCATCTCTGTTATCATCACCATCTTCAGCCTCTAACACCCTTCTCTCTCCCTCGGCCTTGTCCCCATCCCTATTATCTTCAGTCTCTAACCCCTCTCCAACTGTCTCATCAAGGTTATCATTTCCCTCTTCTAACTCTAACTCTTCATCTCTATTATCATCTCCACCCAATTCTTGTTCCTCAACTTCCTCAAGTTCCTCAACATACACATGCCATCTCCTAGACAACATATACATTGATGAAGATTTCTTAACCTCTTCATCATTATAGAGCAGTCTGAAGGAATTATTAATCAAAATATGAAATCTCCTATTCAGTTCACCCAACACATTTTTAGACAGAGTAAATAGATAATTCAGGTTTAATTCACTAGCAACTACATAGTCAAGAATCAGTTTCTTCCCTCCATCATAGTGTGCATAAGGATTTACTTTGAACTCACCCCCATAATGGAAAATGACAGTCAAATAAGTTCTTGGTGGTCCTGTTGATACCCCAAACCCAAAAAAAAAAAAATTAAATATCAACATTAAAGAAACAAGACAAAAAACATAAAGACAAAACATTAAATAAACATAAACCCTACCCTACATGTCTGCAAAATCGACTACAATATTTCCCCACATGTATTTCACACTACTAGTGGTTATTTAACTACAACATTCCCCAAAACTGTAAAGAGCAATATCTAACATATATTTAACATATAATCATAAAAAAAACACTTTTCCAAAAGGTATCAAACGAATATCTCATGAAACCCTAATACTTTTCAAGAAAAATGCAATGTTCCACAAGGCCCACATACTTTAACTCAAATAATGCAAAAATCTGACATTCTTCATATATAATGCCATCTTACAGTTCAACCATTACAAAAATTAGAGAAACTTACGATACATGGGTGGAGGACGATTGTAATCCCTCTTTAACCGCTCAATCACCATCTTTGATTCACCTAAACTGTAGACTTTCCCCGTAGTTTGCAAATTCCCCAATTTTAAGAATGAAAAATTACGGTTCAAGAGAGTTGTGTGCGTGGGTGTGAGAATGCCCTGTCTGAAATTTGGAGATAGTGATTTGGTTACTTAGTATTGAATTTAGGATTTTAATTTTATCTTTTTTTTTTACTTATATTATGTGTTATTTAGTTTAGTTGACTGATGTGGCAAAAATAACTAGTGATGTGGTTTTTTTATTTAAATTTAATGATGAACTTGCAGCCAGCTCAGCGAGAAGCCCGCTTCCTCCGGTTCACGTGACTGTCACGTGCAAATTAGCCCGAAATTGGTTAATTCGGGCTGAATTGTCCTAAATTCGCCCAAAATTGAAACATACAGTCTCAATTTCAAAGCCCGAAAAGATATTGTCCCTATATGGTGAATGGGGTAAAGTTACTGTCCTAAATTTGCAATTTCCCCATTCGGAAAAGTAGGTAAAGAATATATGTATAGAGTTACAAAGGAGGTATAATAGACCTCTTTTGAAAGGAGTAAAAAAAAGAAGAAGATATGTATTTATATTTGATATTGAGAAAAATTCATTTTTAATCATGTCCTAAAGGTATTGTCCCATTTTAGTCATGCTAATTTTCTATTATAAATTTTAGTCTTGCAATTGAAAATTTTGATCAATTTTAGTCATTTTTTCGTCGGGATTTCAATTTTTCGGTCAATTTTCGGTGAGTGATGTACACTCACCCCCAATTCTGAGATTTCTGATGACTCACGTTTATGTGGTAACTTATTTTTCATGTGACATTTATTTTTGTATTATTTTCCTCACTAAAATTCCACGTCACCTACCACATCATTTAAATGCATTAATAAAATGAAAAATGAAAAAATATATCAAAAGAGATAAAAATGGAACAGAATTAAAACAAAAGTGAAAATTGATTTTAACAAAAACATTAAACAAAAAAGGTGAGTTACTATTGAATCCCTAAATCAACCTAAATCCCTAGTTCCCCAAATCACCCAGCAACCCAAAAATCTTAAAAATACTAAATCACGTTGGGTGATTGCTGTAGATGAAGTAATTAGACATTTTATTGTAGACGGCATAAAAATCATCGTATTTGCGTACTTCACCTATCAACTAAGTAAAGAGGGGTCATTTAATGAATTGTATTAATTAATACAGTGACAGAGTGGTCAAAGAGGGGGTCATTGTACAGAGGTGAAAGGATAAACCACAATAATAAAATGGTAGAGTGGTCAATAAATAATAATTATATTTAAGCTGGTGGCCCTCATCTACTACCACAATTCAATGTCCCCTTCCACCATTTTTAAGCTTCTTCAACTAATATTTGGGTACGGATAGAAAATACTAAACACACCCCATTCCTAGTGTTACTGTTCACATATGTGAACAGTAACACTAGGAATGAAGTGTGTTTAGTAATATGTGGGGTGCGGATAGCCGCACCCCTAATATTTCTCTGCCACTGTCATTACTCTCTGATTCAATTCCCTACAATACCCCTTTTTTATTTTTCTTGTCTTTTCTTTTCTTTTAAACTTTCTTTACTCCAATTCCCTCTCTCCATATACAATGATAACTCACTGTTTGCACATCCTCCATATAATGCAATATAACTTAGTCATTTCTAAAATGTCGAATTTCTTGATATGCAGAAATGAAAAAAGCCCACTTGGCTTAAAAGAAAAGGCAGGTTTATGAGTAAAACTTATCTTCGGCCCAAAAGACAATAGACCACGCCAAGGTTAAATAGGTAATGGCCCAACTCCAAACTATCTATTTTCAAGTTAGGATGTTACTAACATTCCATTTTTAAATAAAAGAAGTAAGTGCAAAACTCACCATTTATTTTTCCGAAATAAATCTTCATAATAAACCTTATCAGATGCATAAAAATTTAAGATAAATGACAAAACTATTGTTGCAGCAAAAAGTTATTCAAAACAAGAATAAAAGTTGATATTCGATTTCAAAATGATTTAAGTAGCACAAACAATCCTTGAGACCTTTCCCTCAAGACAGCAAAACCCTTTCTTACTAGTGTTTACAAAACTATACAAATCATTAATTCTCATTATTCCAACTTCGACTTATCGTCTCCAAAAGCCGCATCTAAAAGATAATTTTTTAAAGCATGCATGAGTGTTCAATCTAACACTCAATGATATAATAAGCAAATTACGTAATTATATACATATTCATAAATATCATAAAAATTCATAAAATGTCACATAGCTAATTGACGGGAGAAATCGTAAAAATACTCTGTATATTACCCCTAATTTAATCTTATCCTTTAATTTTTTAGATTTTTAAAAATACCCCGTATATTATCCCTTCTTGCCAATAATACTCATTGACCTATGGTAACCAATTATACGCTGACGTGTCCGGTTAATTCTTACATGGATATTAGTTTTGAATTTTTTTTCGCCAAATCTCACACTTAAAAAATTTTTGTTGTCAAGTCACACTTAAAAAAGAAGCACACTTAAGAATTAAAAGAAGGGAGAAGAAAATTAGAGTTCGCTCAATTCCTTTTGAAAATTGGGCTTCCCATCGACTTATCGGCTCCGGTGGCATTCTAGTAGCCGATTCCAGCCGCCCGGTTTGGCTGTGAACCATTGAGATACTTTCTATCTCTCGAAGAAAAGAAACACCACTCTTTTTCACCGTAGAGTGACATAGTTGTAATCAACAACACAAAATCAGAAACCCTAATCCCCAAATTTCCTGATCTAAAATTTTAGGAAAAAATCTACAGTTCACAGAATCGATCTATTTCCTCAAATCTCTATAATTGAAGGAGAAATGATAAACCATTCGTAATCGAAAAGAAAAGGAGGAAAAGAAGAGAGAAAATTTCACCAGGGAGCTGCTATGGATCAAACTTGTAGAGATCAATCTCGACGATAATAGGGAACAAGATCTACTGGCCGGCGCACCTACAGTAGAGGTAAAGCACGATGAGCTCATCATTGGTGAAATGGAACCTGAAGCCGGTTGACAAGTTTAATTGTTGCTGCTCTTGTTCATTATAGACTCAAAATTGAAGATGGACCTACAAAGTAATAAGCAAGATAAATTGGGCACAACACAACGATGAGATATAAAGCAATAAATACCAGAAGAATTCCATTCGATAAAGTTGACTTTTAGATGGTGTATTCTTTGAAATTGGATTTACACTTTCAAGATAATCATATAATTTATAATTGACAGGAACATGAATTCTATGCCAAGCTCATGGAGATACATACATCATCAACTTGATAAAATCACTTGCTAAATCAAAAACATCAAATTGCCCTTGAATTAACTATTGGTATGCTTAAATTACCTATGAGCGTTGGACTTAACAATGCATCAAATCAACTTTTCTTAGAGATCACAATTCAAACACCATAATATTTTTTCTTCTTATCTCTATACTATAATCATAATTGGAATAAAAGGATGATATAAATGGAATACCTGATGCCCACTTTGGATAAAAGGATCAGGTTCAAGGACAGCAAATTTGGTTTGGGAATACTTCTATGCTTCTTCTTCAGAAATGATTGATCATCCTCATCATATATGAAGATTACTTGATGCTTTAGGGAGGTGCTGTCAAAAGAATTTGAAAGCCTCTGCTTGCTTTAGATATTTCAGCCTTGCTTCCTATTATCAAAACTCAAGAATCAAAATCTAATGATCATATTTGCACCCAAACTTGTTGAAGCATATAGTAGGAGAACGAATATGCAGCAACTAAAATAGCAACAAAAGTAGTTGGACAACAAATTGAACAGTTAGGATAAACAAAAACACATAATTTCTAAAGATGTTTCTCTACACTTCTTATTAGTTTTCACTCTCAATAAGGTTTTCACTCTCAGTAAGGCACATGCATATTGACTCACATCAAGTGTTAGTAAGCTTTAGTTGATCTCACCTGCTTCCAAAGCTCTGAGCCTACAAAAAGTAAATAAGAAATGTTGTCAAAATATTTAGATCCTATGTAAAGAGCAATGTCGAAAGATAATGCCTGCCAGAATCCATTATTTTCAATCTAATTCTCATACCAGAATATATTATGCTAATTATCAACTTCTTTCCATAAGCAAAATGTCTCATTGATTATGAATTGTCTATTATTTATTAAAATAATCTCTCATTCAAGATGAAACAACAACCTACTAATCAAATCAAACACTCCAAATGACATCAATCCAGAAAAATTCTAAAACAATTAAAAAAAAAACAAAAATTGACCCATAGAATATCACTTCTAGATTTGAGTGTCTATCTTTTACGTAGAATTCTTTCGGTGGTGATTGATTGCGAGCGGTGTTTGCATAGGCGGCTTATGAAACGATTGCTTCTTCTCATTGTGATCGTGGTTACACTTGCACACATAAAAAGCAAATAAAGGGTCAAAGAGATTAAGAAAGAAAACTGGTTGTTTCATTCACTTGTGGTTACATTTGCACACATCAAAAGAGAATGAAGGGTTAGAGAGATTAAGGAAGAAAAATGGCAGTTTCATTTGCTCTTAGAATATGAAAGGATACACACATGGCGGCTGGTGAGGAGAGACACTTGACGGATGCAAACTTCTCCAAAATGCTGAGGTGGCAAGCTTTGGGAGAGCCAAAGCCTCCTTTTATAGGTATAGATTTGTCCTAAATTGACCAAATTAAAAGTTAGTATTTTGATTTTAGAACACAAAGTGTTCTAAATGATGCTTTGTGTTCTAAATGATTATTGACCAAAACTCACTATCCTAAATTTGCAATTTTCCCTATTGCCAAGTTGTAGGTGACCTTATATACAAGAAACTACTGATAAAAGCATTAGTGACTCCACCTTTGCCACTTTTGAAAGCTCCTCCAGCTTCACCAATTCAGGCAACTATTGAGAACGTTTCGGAGGTTCTTGAATGTCTCAATTGTTTCATTAAGATTAGATAACTTCAGAATCTTATCTTCAAGTTCATCATCATTTCCTACAATAAAATGTGTGCAAGTATTGCAATATCAATCAGATTCTGTATCAATTAATAAGTATAAATTCCTTACTTATATCTTTGCACCTGAGCCCAAATTATATACATGGTGAGAGACTGAGAGGACATGTAGAAGAACTGCCCCAAGAGCATATTAATCATCAGTCTCAGCAATGGGGATTGAGCCGTCAATGGAACAGTGCCTTCAAGTGTATGCTTAGCATTCACACCACATAAGAGCCAAACTACACGAATTTCGGGTAAAAAATTATGAATGTCGGACCTTAATCATTTTAGCAAAAAGCACAAATCTCATACAATTGATCCGAATTTCATAATTTGGGTTTTTTTTTTTACTAAAACCGCCTAATTTAAAAAGTTAGTATCCCAATGCGGGGCCCGAAAAATTAGTGTTCTTCATTGATGAATAATCTTAAGATAGTGTTCTAAATTTGCAATTTTCCCTATTTAAGATAGCCAATGAAACCCTTGTAGTGCAATCTTTCAAACCATGTCTTCATTCTGTTAAGAGAATTATGGGATATCAAAACCTTGCTGCTCAAGTGCCTTGACTTGGTCAACTTTAATAAGAACTCTTGATTTTCTGCTTCGTCCTTTCCTCCACTCTCCTGCACATACTTAGCAAACCAACGCACAACATGATTCAAGAATTACTATATTGTTTTTTTTTTCTTGGTTGACAAGTTCAACCTTCAACCAATTTTCCACAATTCAAACTTGCACTTTCTCATCCAATTTTCTACCGTAAGATATGGGCCAATACTTGTTGGGCCCAGCTTTTATTTCCCTTGGCAGCCCACATGGGATGCAAACCTATGGATCCGGCCCAAGCCCTTTCTCCCTTTAGTGATGGTTTGATCTGAGCTGTCCATTCTGGATCTTTGATCTCAGCCGTTTGTTGTTTTACATATATACTTCCTCATTCCCGTTGCTGGACATAACCCTAATCCCTTTCTCTCTCATCCGCGACGCCCCCCTTCTCTCTCTCTCTCACCTCTGCTCATCGTACTACCATGAACCACCGGCTGTCCTTGAGCCCGACGGTCCTTCTCGACCCCGGGCTGTCATTTGTTGTCCTTTTGGTCGGTTTTCCTCCGGTTATATATATCCTAGGGTTTGGGTAGAGAGAGAGTGAGTTCCTTTGTTACTCCTTTCTTTTTCTTAGTGATATTGTGAGAGTGTTAGGGGTTCAAAAGGGGTTTTTCCTTGGGATCTCTGTGCCAAGAGACAGATGCACATGTGTTGATGATCTGTCTCCTTCTTCTGGGTAAAGAGTGAGTTTACTGTGTGAGTAATCCTTGGATCCGTGGTTGTTCGGGCTCCTTTGTGGTGCTACCGGCCGAGTTTGGTGTTTGCTTTGGTGACAAGAGATAAAGGGGGACTGAACCGAAGCTTCTACACTAATTTCTGTGTTGGATTCAAGACATCTGGTGATATCTAATTTGTTTTCTTTTAGCCTACACTGTATTCAGGTATATTCTCTGTAACAGTTGATTTAGGAATTATGTATCTTGCTGATATATACTCCTCTGGATCTTAGCCCTACAGTGGTATCAGAGCACTGTTGGGGGCGGTCCGGAGTGTTATTGGCGAATCAGGTATTATGGCTATATCTCTTTCTTCTTTTTCTTTCTCTATTGGTAAGATCCTGTGTGATCTGTGAGTCTGTTGGGTTCTACGTGCTGGTATAGGTCTAAGTCTTGCTCTGTGCTTGATCCTCTCTTTTGTGTTTGTGATCTGTCTCTGTTTCCGCTGCCTACCTCTGCCATCTGGTTTTCCCCGGTATACCCACCTTGTCTGGACCGAATAGTATCCCTGGAATCTGGGTTTGGGGGGGATTAACCAGGCCCTGTGTGCTCTCTTGCTGCTCAGTTCCTGTGTGATATTTTCTGGTGCTTTATCTATCTGTGTTACCCTTTCTCCTTGTTGGCTTGTTGTGTGCTCTGTTCTCTCTGTGATCATGAATGCATATACTGTTGCATCTTTTGATGGTAAGAGAGACTTCTCTATTTGGCAACAGAAGATGAAAGGTGTGCTTGTACAACAGAAGTGTTTTAAAGCTATAACACTGAATTTTGATGATAAAGTCACTGATGAAGTAAAACTTGAACTAGATGAACTGGCTTACTCCCTGATTATTCTTAACTTGTCTGATTCTGTGATAAGAAAGTTAGGGAAGCATGATTCAGCTAAATCTCTGTGGAACAAATTGGAAGAATTTTATACTGAAACCTCCTTGCCTTCTAAGATGTTTTTATTGGAAAATTTTTTCAGATTTAAGCTTGATATGCATAAAGATATTGAAGAGAATCTGGATAATTTTACTAAACTGGTTCAGGATATTAAGCTAACCGGAGATAAAAGCATTGATGAGTACACCCCCATAGTTCTGTTGAATGCTATTCCTGATACATACAGTGATGTGAAATCTGCCATTAAGTATGGGAGAGACCAAGTGACACTTGACACTGTTATTAATGGATTGAAAAGCAAAGAACTGGATTTAAAGAACTCTAAGGGTAATAGGTCTCTAGGTGATGTTAACTTTGTGAAGAACAAAACCAAGAACAAACCTAAGAACAACAATGCTTTTACCTCCAATAATCCTGGTCCTAATAGTAATACACCTCAGAAAACTGAAAAAGATAAAGGAGTTAGTAAGTCCAAGTTTAAGAACAGAAAGTGTTATAATTGTGGAAAGCCTGGACATTATGCAAATAGATGCACTGAACCAAAAAGGGAAAAACCAAATGAACAAGCTAATAATGTTGCTGATAACATGGGTGATGTGTTTATGATATCTGATGAATATGTTTCTGAGCATGCTAATTCTGTGCTTGATAATCTGAGTGAAAACTATTGGTTGCTTGATTCTGCATGTTCTAATCATATGACTCCTCACCTAAGCTTGTTTTCTTCCTATGTGGAATTGAAAAAGGGATCTGTGTCTATGGCTGATAATAGTAAAAGCTATGTGCTTGGTGTTGGTTCTGTTTGTTTAAAATTTGATAATGGCTATGTGCTTAATTTGAAAAATGTGAGGCATGTACCTAATTTGAGTAACAATCTGATGTCATGTGCTGCTCTTGAGGATTCTGGTTTCATAGGAGAATGGGGAAAGGGTAAAATGAACATGATCAAAGATAATGGTATTGCTTTCATAGCCACTAGAATGCAAAACATGTATGTTGTCTGTGCTGAATCTGTTTCACATGCTAATTCTGTCCAACATGACTCAACTGATCTTTGGCATAAAAGATTATGTCATATAAGTAGTAAAGGACTAGGAATATTGCATAAAAACAAATACTTATGGGGTGATCATGTTTCTGATATGCCTGTGTGTGAAACATGCATTCTAAGTAAGCAAACAAGATCTGTATTCCCTGTTTCCCCTTTCCCAAATCCATCTAAGTGTTCTGAAATCTTAGAATATGTTCATGCTGATGTGTGGGGACCTGCATCTGTTGCTACTCCTGCTGGAAATAGATACTTATTGTCTGTTATTGATGATTATTCAAGAAAAGTATTTGTGTTCTTACTTAAGCTAAAATCTGATGTTATTGATAAGTTCAAAACTTGGAAAGTGCTAATTGAAAACCAAACTGGAAAAAGGATAAAGGCTTTAAGAACAGACAATGGAACTGAGTTTTGTAATCATGAATTCAATGCTTTGTGTGCTGAATATGGAATTAAAAGACATAGAATTGTAACCTACACACCTCAACAAAATGACATTGCTGAAAGAATGAACAGAACTTTCCTTGAAAGAGTAAGATCTATGTTATGTGCTTCTGGGTTGCCTAAATTGTTTTGGGGTGAAGCTGTCTTGACTGCTGCCTATGTGATTAATAGATCTCCATCTGTTCCTTTGTGTGGTGAGTTGCCTGAAACTTTGTGGTTTGGAAAACCTGTCAATCTGTCTAACTTAGGGTTTTTGGTTGTTCTGTCTATGTGCATCAGAAAACTGATAAGTTAGAACCTAGATCCATAAAATGTGTTTTTCTTGGTTATCCTAAAGGTGTTAAAGGCTACAAGTGCTGGCTGAAAGGTGAGTATGGTTTTAAAACCATAATTAGCAGAGATGTCATATTCAATGAATCTGAGTTCCCTTGTTTGTCTGTGTCTGTTCCTTTTATCCCCTCTACTGCTCCAAATGAGGTGGAGCAATCTGTCTCTATGCCTGATTCTGATGAAAGTCATGACATGCCTGTTCTTGATCAAAGTGTTGTTGAATCTGTTGAACCTGTGTTTGATGATTTAAGTGATTACCAATTGGCTAGAGATAGAACTAGAAAACAGACTAAAAGGCCACAACACCTTGATGATTTTCAACTTGCTTCTTTTGTGTACAATGTGTTTGAATCCTTGGATGCCAATGAACCTAAATCTGTGAATGAGGCTTTAAAATCTAAAGAATCTGCTACATGGTTAAATGCTATGAATGATGAGATCAAATCTTTGCATGATAACTAAACCTGGACTCTTATTCCTAAACCTGCTACATGCTCTGTTGTTGACTGCAAATGGTTGTTTAAGGTTAAGAATGAATGTGATTCTGTTAGATATAAAGCTAGGCTTGTTGCTAAAGGTTTTACACAAAAAGAAGGAATTGATTATACTGAGATCTTTGCTCCTGTTGTGAAATTCACTACTGTAAGAATGATGCTTGCTTTGATAACTCACTTTAACTGGGAACTAAAACAGATGGATGTTAAAACGGCCTTCTTGCATGGTGAATTGAATGAATAGATCTTTATGAAACAACCTGAGTGTTTTGTGGACAAAGTGCATCCTAATTATGTTTGTTTGCTGAAAAAATCCTTGTATGGCCTGAAGCAATCCCCAAGACAGTGGAACAAAAGGTTTGATGCATGCATGGTATCCTTAAAATTTAAGAGAAGCTCATATGATCCCTGCTTATATTTCAATGAAAATGCTCAAACACCTGTTTTCTTGATGATTTATGTGGATGATATACTCTTGACTAGTCCTTGCTTAAAGGCTGTTGATCATGTGTCTAAGTGCCTAAGTGATAACTTTGACATGAAATTTCTTGGTGATGCAAAGAGGATTTTGGGTATGGACATAACTAGAAATAGAAATGCATGCACTTTTTCTCTTAATCAAACTGCATATCTTCATAAGATTCTTGGTAAGTTCTCTATGACTGATGCTAGATCTGTATCTATTCCTCTTGCTGCTCACTTCATGCTAAGTAATGATCAGTCTCCCAAGACTGATTCTGAAAAAACTGAGATGTCTTATGTTCCCTATGCTAGTGCTATTGGTTCTGTGATGTACCTTATGGTAAGTACTAGGCCTGATATTGCTTATGTTGTGAGTTGCTTGAGTAGAAACATGTCTAACCCTGGTATGCCTCATTGGGAGGCTGTTAAGTGGCTCTTAAGGTACTTAAAGGGTTCTGCAAACATTGGCATTGAATTTGGAAAATCAGATAATGGAATTGAACTTTGTGGCTATGTGGATTCCAACTTTGCAAATGAAAAAGATAACAGAAAATCAACTACATCTTATGTATTCACTTTGTGTGGTGCTTGCATTTCATGGAAATCCCAACTGCAGCATATAGTTGTTTTATCTACAACTGAATCTGAGTATGTTGCTGCTACTGAAGCCATAAAAGAAGCTATTTGGCTTAAGGGATTACTTTCTGAAATTGGTTATCTTAAAAAGGGAGTTGTTGTATTTTCTGATAGTCAATCTGGTATACAGCTTTGCAAAAATCTTGTTTTTCATGACAAGACTAAACATATTGATGTGAAGTACCATTTCATTCGTGACATTGTTGAAAAGGGAATCATTAGCCTTGAGAAAATTCCATCTGAGTTCAACCCTGCAGATATGGGCACAAAATGCCTGCCTCTGGAGAAATTTAGGTCCTGCCTGCAGGCCCTAAACCTGTTATCTGTCATGTGATGTTTGTTTGCTGCCTGCAGTCTCTGTGACTGACCTATGAGATCTTTGTGATTTCTCTGTATGCTTTGTGCTCTTTGTGTAATTTCTTTTTTTTTCTTGCTACTTGCCTTTGTGGCTGTTCTTTGTGTTTATGCAAGAAGAAGGGAAAAATCGGTAATGATGACCCCCTACAATCTGTGGATAGTCTGCAATGCACCAAGTTTGGCCCAAGGTGGAGATATGTAAGATATGGGCCAATACTTGTTGGGCCCAACTTTTATTTCCCTTGGCAGCCCACATGGGATGCAAACCCATAGATCCGACCCAAGCCCTTTCTCCCTTTTAGTGATGGCTTGATCTGAGCTGTCCATTCTGGATCTTTGATCTCAGCCGCTTGTTGCTTTACATATATACTTCCTCCTTCCCGTTGCTGGATATAACCCTAATCCCTTTCTCTCTCATCCGCGACGCCCCCTTCCTCTCTCTCTCTCACCTCTGCTCATCGTACTACCATGAACCACCGGTTGTCCTTGAGCCCGACGGTCCTTCTCGACCCCAGGCTGTCCTTTGCTGTCCTTTTGGTCGGTTTTCCTCCGGTTATATATATCCTAGGGTTTGGGTAGAGAGAGAGTGAGTTCCTTTGTTGCTCCTTTCCTTTTCTTAGTGATATTGTGAGAGTGTTAGGGGTTCAAAAGGGGTTTTTCCTTGGGATCTTTGTGCCAAGAGACAGATGCACATGTGTTGATGATCTGTCTCCTTCTTCTGGGTAAAGGGTGAGTTTACTATGTGAGTAATCCTTGGATCCGTGGTTGTTCGGGCTCCTTTGTGGTGCTACCGGCCGAGTTTGGTGTTTGCTTTGGTGACAAGAGATAAAGGGGGACTGAACCGAAACTTCTACACTGATTTCTGTGTTGGATTCAAGACATCTGGTGATATCTATTTCATTTTCTTTTAGCCTACACTGTATTCAGTTATATTCTCTGTAACAGTTGATTTAGGAATTATGTATCTTGCTGATGTATACTCCTCTGGATCCTAGCCCTACATCTACACTTCTTCAACACTCACACACGTCAAAATGCATGCAAAAACATCAAATATTAAATGTTGCGAGAAATGCAAAATAAAAAAATTTGCAAAAACATCAAATATTAAATGTTGCGAGAAATGGAAAATAAAAAAATTAACCTAGACAGGAAAGGTGGAAGAAGAGCAACTTTAGGTGAATCCATGGGCAGACAAGAGACAAATTGACGGAGACAACTTGACAAATAAGAGTTTCAAAATTAAACTCTAACAATATATAATATTAAGGGAATCATAATAAATATATTTCTAAATCGATAGAGTTGGATCAACATATCTCGATAGAGATTGATATCTTAAAATGTAAAATATTTATATTAATTTCTATTGAGAGTAATATTTTGAACAGTATGTGTTTGTTTAATACATTTATCAATCTATTATTGTGATTCTAACCAATATATGGCTCAAAAAACTTGGAAATTCAAATTTATATCCATTTGTCATTCATCAACCTATTATTGTTGATTCTAACCAATATATGGCTTAAAAAACATGGAAAAATTAAATTTCATGTAATTATTACTGTAATTAAAAATGGCTCTATATTTGTGTGTATAAATATATGTATATCTAGACAAAAAAGTGTATTATCTATAGGGGTGGAAAGAGAAAATTGCAAATTTAGGACAGTAACTTATGATCATTCATCATATAGGGACATTATATTTTTGGATTTTGACATTGGAACAGTAACTTTCAAAATTGGGTGAATTTAGGACAAATAGCCCGAATCAACGAATTTTCGGGCTAATTGGCATGAGAAAGTCACGTATCTCTGCTTATTCGGGCTTCTCGCTAATGTGGCGCACTCTGAATAAATTAATTCGATTTTTAAATGTCACATCACTGAAGAAAAGCCACATCATTAACACCTTTATTTATTAAAATAAAATAATGCACTTTAATTTAAATAATACAAATACATGTCAAATTATTTTTAAGATATTATTATTCAATAAAATAATTATTATAATCATAATAAATATAAAAATTTAACAAATTCGTTTTTAAAAATTTGAAATTTTTTCTTGTGAATGTCTTTAAAAAAAAATAAAAAAATTGCAAAAAATCTAATTAAACAAGAAGGTGATTGAAGATGGTGGCGAGGAAAAGAGGGGTGATGGTGGAGGTGTCTGGGTGTTCGGCGGCTCGTGGCGGTGGAAGAACAACAGCACAGTGGTCGGCAATACTGTAGCGGCGGAAGAAATGAAAAAGGGAGACTTTACGGCGGCCAACGTTGAATCTAGAGATGGAAATGGGCAGTGCTACTCGCGGTGGAAGAAAGATAGACGGTGCCATGCGATGGTGGAGGTGCCGCGGCTGTCGGAGAGACAACCGACGAAGTGGAATTGCGGCGGCGGTGGCCGAGAAACCTGTCCGAGGAGGAGGTAGAAGAAGATGAACAAGACGAACATGGCTTTGTTTTTAATTGTTTTATTTTCAAAATATTTTTCCCATTTCAATTTTTTTGATGAACAAGATGAACAGTATTTTTAAGACAATTACAAGATAACTTTTCAGATTTTAAATAATGAATTTATAAATTTTTAATATTTAATATAATTATTTTAATTTCCAATTTCAAGTTTATAAAAATATTTTTATTTAATAACTTAAAATATTTTTTATAAGAATCTAAAATTATTTTTGAAATAATAATAATAATAATTAATAATCAAATTTTTTTCCAATTTTTTTTTTGTAAATACGATTTTTCAGATTTGTAAACATTTATTATAAATATTTCGATTATATTATTATTATTATTATTATTTAATAATTATATTTTAAAATTATTATTTTAAGATTTGAGAAATAATTTTCTTGAGTTTGAAAAAACTAATAACATTCATAAGAAATTTCTAAGATTTTTAAAATAAATTTATAATTTTTTTAGATTTATTGTAATTATTTAATAATAATTAATATTATTAAAATAATATTTTTAAAATATTTTTTAAGATTTCAGAAATAATTTAGATTTTTAAAAAAATTATTTAAAGTTAGAAGACAATTTCTCAGATTTTTAAAAATAAATTTATGAATTTTTTAAAGATTTGTTATAAATATTTTAATTAATAATATTATTATTACTATATAATATATTAAAACTATTATTTTTAGATTTTTTAATGATATGGCATTTTCTTTCTTTAGTGATGTGGCATTTAAAAATCAAATTAATTTATTTAGAGTGCACCACATTAGTGGGAAGCAGAGACACGTGACTTTTTCATGTCAATTAGCCCAAAAATTTGTCGATTCGGGCTACTTGTCCTAAATTCGCCCAATTTTGAAAGTTATTGTCCCAATGTCAAAGCCCGAAAAGATAATGTTCATATATGATGAATAGCCATAAGTTACTGTCTTAAATTTACAATTTTTCCGAGGTGGAAATAGACTAGTCTGGGCTTTCTAGTAATTGGTCAATGCCAGAATTGTAAATAGTAGGCCTAAGCCTAGCCTATTATATATGATAAAAAAAAAGTCCCTAAACCTGACCTATTTTGTGGATGAGTCCAGCCTAAACCCTTAAAAAACCTAAAAAAAGTTTAGGAAATTATGAAAATATGAAAAATGAATTATTCACTTAGTGATGTGTATACGTTGAATTCTTGGAATACATGACTTATAAAATTAAGGTTTTTAGTATTTAAACACAAAATTTAAAAAATATATATTATATATATATATTTTTTATTAAACTATAAAGAGGTCGTCTTGTTGGCCCTTTAATTTTTTTTAGGTCTGAGTTGGCCTATTCTCATAAAAGGGCCTAATAAAAAGGTCTTGACCTGACTTATTTACTAAATAGGTCAAGCCGTGCTAGACCAACACTAGACGGGGTCATGGTTCTATCAAGTAGTCTGACCTATTCTCACCCCTTGTTATCTAAGTGAGGAGGTGTACGTGTATAAATATAAGTATATTTAGAGGAGGAAGTGTGTCTCAAAAATGCAGATAGATGAATAGTTGAAATTGAGAATCGGGTGAATAAGAAAGAGAAGGAAAGAAATTAGAGAGAGAATCGAGTGAACTGAAGAGAGAAACAGGAAGGAAGGAGGGAGAGAGAGAGAGAGAGAATCGGTGAACTAAAGTGATGTGAATATTCTCAAAATGGATTTGAGCCCAACAAATCTGGGTTCAATGGGCGGATGTCTTTTGTAATTAGGGTTTTTATATTAGAGATAAATTGTCTTTATCTTTGTAAAATAGATATAAATAGTTGAATTGAAGGACTTTTCCTCCAAGCTATCAACTTTTCAAGAAATAATCACTTTTTAACATTTACTTATTTGTTTTCTTAATCTTCTATCCAATTCTTTTATGAATTTCATTAATTTGTGATGAGGATTTCTCATATCCACATCATGAAGAGAGGAAAAAAAAAAAAAGGAAGCAATCTATATATGTGGAGAGAAAAGACATGACGAGAGAATGACAACATCTACTTGACTTTTGCGTATTTTATATTGTAAAAATTCACATGAGATCGTCTCACACAATGTTTTATGTGAGACTAAGTTTTTTATGGTCTTATGTGAGACCGATATTGACCATATTAAATAGGTTGATCCATATGAACTCCGTCTTATATAAAATCTCACAAGAAACCGTCTCACATAATACCAACTCATTTTATATTAATGTAATTTACAGAAGAAAAAAAAATCATTTTTTTGGCCCGGCCAGAATGTTGCCAAATGTAGCATTGCGTTTACCAAATTTCTCTGAAAAATGTTTAATAAGTATCATCATAGTATGAGACGCAATATGAATACAGGAATCTCGAAAAGGTTGACATGAACGTAGGAACAAGAGAGTTTGAACTTTCCGTGTTTATACAAACAGTCTATGATCCCACGGGTTCCCAACTTTTGATTTACAAACATAAAGTTATTTGTCTATATATTTGTATTTTAGTAGATTTTCATAAATGCATTAATTAGATTTTTTGGTTTGATCGGCCATTTTCTAACACTGGCTACTAGATCTTCCCCCGTCAAAATGAGAGTCACACATTTAATTAACAAAAATCTTTCAATCCTCACAATTTTGTCTATACGGCCACTGCCAAAAATGGGGAAAATTGTAAATTTAGGACAGTAATTTATGGTCATTTATTATTCAGAGACATTATCTTTTCGAACTTTGAAATTGAGACACTATCTTTAAAAAATGAACGAATTTAGGACAAATCAGCCCGAATCGACGAATTTCGGGCAAATTCGCACGAGAAAGTCACGTGACATACCCAATTCGGACTTCTTGCTGACATGACTTCTGGATCAATAAATTAATTATAATTGTAAATTTCACCTCATTAAATAAAATGCCCAAATAATTAAATAATTCAAGTGTAATGACACGTGCTCTTTCTCTTACTTCTTCTAACACATCTATCTTCTCTCTATCATCCCTCCTCTCTCTATTGTCTCCTTCAACCTCTCTCTCTCATCTGCTTTCTCTCAGGTTAATAGGCATAAATATGTTCAAGCTCGTCGGAGAAGCATCTCCGATCAAAGCCCCGATCGATCCTGCAAATTTACAAAATAAACACAGAACTCCCAAATTCCTTTATCCGAAATTGATAATTCATTCTCACCCATCCACAAGTCCCTAACCCTAAAAGTTCATCCTCAAATTTGGAGCTCAAGCGGTATGAAAGAACAAAGGCGTTCGCGAATGAGGAAGAACAAAGGATGGAGTTGTACATTAAGTCGTCATTGTCATCACCATGGAAGCGGCGGACTTAGGCACTTGAGGAAAAAGAAAGGACATACCCTGTACATTTTCCCAAAACTTAATTGATAGCAAATAAGCCTTTCCCAAATTGCCTCATTTACAATGGTCTGACATTTCCCCTTCTACTAATTTGAAATATGGAGCTTGGATTGGATTTCTGGATAGTTTGTTGTGTTGGGTGAGTGTGGCGGACTTGGGCATTGAAAAGGCAACATTAATTTTAGGTTTTGTTGTTATTCTAAGATTTTCATCCATAGAGCAACAATTGGTTTGTATGCTTTTTGTTCATGGGTTCTTTTAATTTGGGGATTTGGGGATTATAACTTTTGAAAATGGATTTATGAGAATGAAAGGAAGAATGGAGATATTTTGATGGAGAATGGAGTGCGGCCAGAGGGTTGGTGCGGATGGCGGTGAAGGGTGGGTTCATCTATGGAGGTGGATATCCAGTGATGGAGGCATATGGGGGCCAAGGGGGGCACCGGGCCCCCCTGAAATTTTTGAAAAAAACTAAGGGTATTTTCGTCTTTTTGCATTTTTTATTAAAAAAAAAGAAAATAGTAAAGACTAAAGAGGCAGCAGCGTCTAAGGAGGACAGTGGCCAGATTTCTTCTCTCTCTCTCAATTGTCTTCATCCTTAATTTCCCCTCTTTCTCTCACACATATAAACCCTAATTTTGATTTCTTTCAATTGTTTTTCTATAGATTTCAAGGTAAAGTGTTCTTTTTATATTATTTGTTTGCTTTCTTTTTGTTTTCATTATTATTGTTGATTTATTATGCCTTAAGTTATATATGTGAAGTAGTGTTGAAATTTATTATTCAACTTTAAATTTATTTATCTTATGTTCAACCGATATGCTCCATAAATGGAAATGAGATTATTTGGAAACAAATCAATTTCTTTTCTTTTTTTTGCTCTATCCAAATCACATTTAATGTGTTGTTGAGTATAAATGGGATTTAAGTACATATAATTGCATTTAAGTACATCTCGAGTATCAGATGACCGATGCCTTAAACCATAAAAATTTAACACCAAATCTGTAATTTAATAGTTGTAGTAAAACCCCTATATGATGGCATTGACCTTGGCATTGGCTTTATCAAATTGAGTTATTGAGTTCTTTCGTAATTGGCAGTGTTATGAATGAATATCCTCTTGTTCAAAAGTAACTAGTAGTTGACTCAGTGAAAAATACAAGTAACCTCAACTTTTTACTCGTGGACTTAGCTTCATTACAGTTTGCAAATATTTAGTTGATATGTTGTTATTTATCTTATAAGTTTGGTTATGGTCGCCTAATATTTGTCTTATTTTTATAGATAATGGAAAAATACTTCGAAAAAATGAAGATCATTAAGAGTTCTCTTTTTCGACAGTAGAAAGAGCTTTTTCGACAATGAAGACCATTAAGAGTTCTCTTCGCAATCGAATAAGTGATACACTGTTGAATGATTGTTTAGTTGTATACATTGAAAAAGATGTATTTAGAAATGTTAGTAATGAAACTATTATGCAACGATTTCAGAATATGAAAAATAGAAGAGAAATGTTGTAATACATTGATTTTATCGAGATTGTGATATATATATATGTTTTTTCTCTAATATTATTGTATCTTTTTATTAATTGACTTGGGCCCCCCTCAGTCAAAATCCTGGATCCGTCACTGTGGATATTCATGGAGGTGGGTGTGCTTGTTTTTAAGTTTATCGTTTAAGTTTAGAGTTTTTTTTAAAGAATTTTTTGTTTTTGTTAATTACAAATGATGTGGCATTTAATTTGAGGATGTGACTTTTAATTTAGTGAGGTGGAATTTATAAATAGAATTAATTTATGAACTCAAAGTCACATCAGCGAGAATCCCGAATTAAGGAAGGCACGTGCATTTCTCGTGCGAATTAACTCAAAATTCATCAATTCGAGTTGATTTGTCCAAAATTCACCCATTTTTAAAAAAACAGTGTCTCAATTTCAAAGCCCAAAAAGATAATGTCTCAATTTCAAAGCCAAAAAAGATAATGTCTCTAAATGGTGAATGATCTAAAGTTATTGTTCTAAATTTACAATTTTCCCGCCAAAACTAGTAGGTTTTATGAACGCTTCTTCACCATGCATTTAATTAGTAAAGCAGACTCATGTTTAAATCATGTGTGAATGGATGTTCCCACTATCATGCAATTCTTATCCAGAAAAGGAACGATATTACATAAATATTTTTATACATCTGATGCATGGATCTAATTGGGTTGACCCAACCTGAAATGTCATTTTTATGCATCCCACATGCCCTCACACCCCCATGCGCTCCCACACTCCCAAATGTTCACACCCACCACTCTATGTTGCATGTTTGTATTATGACAAATATATTATATTATTATACCTTTTAATTAATGGTGATTCAATTCACAGCCACCAATATTTCTCTCCACAACCACAATTCATTTAATTTCTCTATTTATCCTTAAGATTTTTATTATTTTCACAATTACCATATCTCCAGCATCTTCTCATCATCTCAACCATCTACCTTCTTTTTCTCCAAACCAAAACACCATTCATTTCAGTCTCTATTTTTCCATAAACTACGCAATATTTAGATTTAAATGTATAATTTTTTTTATCAATATCCATACATTTTTATTTGAAGTAATTATTTTTATATTTAAAATTTTTCCAAAATATTATATCCCTCTACAACCACGATACTCTCTTTTTCTACATTTGGTACTTTGATTAATTTGTATTGTATCAATATAAAAAAGTTTAAGTATTGTCCTATGTTCCTCAATGTGGAAACAATTTTCTTGATTTTTTTTACGAGTTATCTTATAATGTTAATTATTTTAGTGAAATATTTCGAGATATTAAAAAATTTTGAGGAATGAAATGAGTGAAGTGATAATTTTTAATAATTAAAAAAAATTAGATTTGGGTGGCTGTAAAAAAGATAAAAAAAAAGTTCAATGTGGAAATAATATTCTTAATTTTTTTAAGGATATATCTTATAATGTTAATTATTTAAGTGAAACATTTAGAGATATTAATAAAATGTAGAGGAATTAAACGAAAGAAGATATAATTTTTAATAATTTAAAAAAATTAGATTTGGGTGTCTGTAAAAAAGAAAAAAAAAGTTCAATGTAGAAATAATTTTCCAGATTTTTTAAAGAAAATATCTTATAATATTAATTATTTAAGTTAAATATTTGAGATATTAAAAAAAAATTGAGGAATTAAATGAGTGAAGAGATGATTTTTAATACTTTTAAAAAATTAGATTTGAGTGGCTATAAAAAAGAAAGAAAAAAAAAGTTGACTTAAAAGGTCAAAATAGAGAACATGTATAATGACTGTGGAAAGAAATAATATGAACTATGAACAAAATTACCCTTTAATTAATTAATGTTTGATTAATTTTGGTGGATTTAAATCCACTTTAACTGTAGTGGATTTGAAATCCATTTATTTCAAATCACTCTACAAAACACAATATAAAAGTTTCTACAAATGTAATAAAACGGACTGGGGAAAAAGTAGGCCTGGAAAAAGAATACAATCTATATAGATAATCCAAGCGGATTCCGGTAGATCAGTTACACAAATTTTAGATCTAATGTATGAGAGAGCTACTCTTAAAATTAATATAGCGTTGAATGTTCTTAGTAATTATTCGGATTTAAAAATAATTTTTTTATGGGTATCAAACCAAAATATATATGAGTTGGTTTTGTGTGCACTTGGTGCACATACAATCCGGGTCGACCCAGTTTTTGACCCGGATCCGCATGTTTTTGAATTTTGCTTTTTTTTTTTTTTTTTTTGCTTCAGGTTGTGACTTTTATGTTGTAAATGTGTGACCTTTATGTACAACTATCATGACCTTTATGTACTGTAACTTAGAAAAAAATGAAGATTTTCAATACAATTTGAACTGTACACCTTTATGTGATATCAATGCGACCTTTATGTTATATTATGTCACATTTATATACAAATATTCTGACATTTATATAATATATAAAGATGCATAAAGGTCAGAATATTTGTACATAAAGGTAATATAATATAACATAAAGGTCACATTAATATCACATAAAGGTGCATAGTATAAATTGTGTTGAAAATCTTCATTTTTTTCCTAAGTTACAGTGCATAAAGGTCATGATAGTTGTACATAAAGGTCACACATTTATAACGTAAAGATCATACATTTATAACATAAAGGCCAGGACAAAAATCTGGAAAAAAAATTAAAAACTCGCGGATCCTGGTCGAATCGACCCGGATTGCACGGATCTTAGATCCGTGCACCTGGTGCACAGGAGTTTTTGTGAATATATATATATATATATAGTATATATATATACACACAGTAATGATAAGGAGTCCACTGTTGGGTTTCTTATGGAGCCAATCTGGCTTATGTGGCAACACACACGTATGTTTTAAGTTCCGCGATATTCTACTTAGTGTGATATTCTTTTCTACGTAATTTATTTTTCTTTTTTTGTTGTTTTTTTTACGTACGTAATTTCTTTTTATTTTTATTTTTTTACCTAATTTAATTTTACCTATCATTCTTTCTTATCTTATTTCATTTTTAAATAAACTTTTTTTCTTATTCATCTCAATTTTTTTTTATTCTATATCATTCTTTCTTAATTTATCCCATTTTTAGATAATTTTTTTTTATTTATGTCAATTTTTTTCTTATTCTATATTATTCTTTGAATATATATTTTTTCAAACTCATTTCATTTTGTCTTAGTAAATTGTTAATTTCTTTTCTTCTCTTTTAGTTGCAAATTTCTTTTCTTCTCTTTTAGTTGTCATTAATATCAATAATACTTGAAAAAATATTTGTTAAGACATATTTTTCATTAATTGTACATAAATTTAGAATTTGTGTAAAAGTTTCATTTACTTCTACATCTTTATCAGTAATGTCAACCATCTATTTTTTAATTGGAGACAACTTTCATATATCGTGATATTTATCGAGTAATCTCAACCACCTATTTTTTAATTGTAGGCGTGATATTTATTTTTTTAATTGCAGATAAGTTTTATCATCTATTTTTTTAATTGTAGATAAGTTTGATGTTTATCGAGTAATCTCACAAATCTATTTTTTAATTGTAGTCGCGATATTTTTTTTTATTACAGATAAATTTTATCATATATTTTTTTAATTGTAGATAAGCTTCATGTACGTGATATTTATCGAGTAATCTCACGAATCTAAAAATTCGTGAATATTATATAGAATTAAAAAATAGATGGTTGAGATTACTCCATAAAAATTCTTATAAGAACTTTTAAACAATTTTTAGACAAGTTCTAAATTTATCTATAATTTCAAAAAATAGATGGTTGAGATTACTTATCAAAATCTATAAGTATATGAAACTTTTACACAATTTCTAATCTTAGGTACAATTAAAGAAAAATATTTCCAAAGTACTATTGATATTAATGGCAACTAAAAGAGAAGAAAAAAAATTGACAATTTACTAATTTGAAAAAATATATATTCAAAGAATGATTTAGAATAAGAAAATTTACTAAGATAAAATGAGATGAATTTGAAAAAAATAATAATTAAGGAATGATATAGAATAAGAAAAAAATTGACATGAATAAAAATTTTTAATCTAAAAATGGGATAAACTAAGAAAGAATGATATGGAATAAGAAAAATATATTGAGATGAATAAGAAAAAAAGTTTATTTAAAAATGAAATAAGATAAGAAAGAATTATAGGCAAAATTAAATTATGTAAAAAAAAAAAAAAGAAAGAAATTACGTATGTAAAAAACAAAACAAAAAAGCGCGTAAAAAAACAAAAAAAAAGAAAAGAAAAATATCACGCTAAGTAGAATATCGCGGAACTTAAAATATACGTGTGTTGCCACATAAGCCAGATTGACTCCATAAGAAACCCAACGGTGGGCTCCTTATCATTATATATATATATATATGTGTGTGTGTGAGTGTTGATCAAGGACGCACCTAAAGAATTATCACCGTGCGCACTTCTTTAAGATTTTTTTTTTAATTTTTAATATTTCATATTATTTCTTTTCTCACGCTACCACTTCACATACGGAAATTACAACTTGCATCCGACATATCAACATAGATCTTCTTCCCAATTCTCACAATCAATGTACTTTTTAATATATTATATTATTATACACATAATTTTCTAAATCATAATCAATGTAATTTTTAATATTTTATATTATTATACACATAATTTTTTCACTTCACATACGAAATTCTCATTTCACACATAGACATAACCTTTATCAATATATTCACATACTTTCTTGTATAAATTATCAAATGAAAAAACAATTTCAAAGGCAAACTTTAAAAACAATTTCAAAAGCAAGAGTTTGTCGTGTTTGTTATGGACATGACAGGAGAAATTGTACCACACATATAATATTTTCTTATCTTTTCTGAAAGTTTTTACATTTAAAAAATTATGGTACTGATTTGTTTTAAAAAAATTCATGGTGTAGATCCATTATATTTAAAGACACAAAATACAAGTAATTAAAGAGACTTGGGGATTTTGAGGATTGATTGAAGACTTCTTGAAAATTGATGATTAAGTTGGAGGATATGATTTGTTGATTTTGAGAATTTGTTGAGTTTGAGATATGATTTGTCGATTTTAAGGATTTGTTGAGAATTTATTCTCTTTATTACTTAATTCATATTTCAATTTTTATTATTCATTTTGAGGATTTCATTCAATTTTTATTATTCATTTTGAGGATTTCTTGAACTTGATTAGGATTTTTCTTTAGAATTGACTAATTAAATATTTTTCGTTCTTTTCTTTAATTGTGGGCTACAATAGGATTGATCTTGAGGATTTATTGAGTATTGATTGAGGATTTATCATATTTGTTAACTAATTCATATTTTGTAATTTTTAATAAATGACTTTTGATGATAACCAAATTTTCATGGTGTAACATCTGTGAGATGAGAATTGGGAAGAAGATGTATGTTGATATGTGAGATGCAAATTGTATATATTGATGATGGGTTAGGTTCATGTGTGAGATGTGAATTCCGTATGTGAAGTAGTAGCGTGAGAAACAAAATAATATGATATATTAAAAATTAAAAAAAAAAAAAAAAATCTTAAAGAAGTACGTACATTTTTCAGGTGCGTGTCTGATCAACACTCTATATATATATATATAGATATATATATATAGATTTGTAGTTTTTTATTAGTTGACTTGGGCCCCAACCGGATTGAAATCCTGGGCCATCACTGCTTGGGAGTATATTTTATTAGTGTTTGCATGCATTTCTTTAAATTTCTTCGAAAGATTTTCATCCTAGGATACTAGAAATATTTTGGGCAATTCATTTTCATCAACATCACAGTCAAATCATCACCGAAATTGATCATAACCACTCTAACTTCACCCTAAATTTGATTTGATTTTCCTTAAATTTAACCAAAATATACGTGTACTATATCAAAACACTTATCTCCTCAAATCATAACAAAACTCCAAACCAATTAATCAAATTCAGTTCTATCAATTGAGCAAATTTGAAATGAAATATTTCGAAAAGCCGGAAATTCAAGAATTTAACCAACAATTTTGGAATTTTGGTTAATTTGTTCTCAATTGATCAAATCAAAAAGATAGTATTTTGATTATAGAAGCCAAAGCATCCTGAATGATTAATGGCCAAAAATTATTATACTAAATTTGCAATTTTTTTCCATTTCAATATATATTGCATGTGGCCTTACCAGAAACTTTAGGTAAAAGCATTAGTAACTTCATCTTATTTTAACATTTAGAGCATTCAGTCTAAAAGTAGCTATAGCCCTGATTTGACCCGATATAAAAAGATGACAATATAAGTTTCGGTTAGATTAAAAAATATTATATATAGAGAGAGATAGACTATCCATTTTTTCATTAGATTAAAAGAAACTATGTAGAGAGAGAGAGAGAGAGATTTAGTTGAAGATTTGTATAGTCTATGGCTCCATAGTTTCCCAAGTTTGGATTTGCAACATAAAGTTTTGCTACTATATTTGTAATTTAGTCGACTTTAATAAAAGCATTAATACGATTTCTAGGTTTTGTCGGCCATTTACTAGATCTTTCCCCGATCATGAAAATGAGAGTCACACATTTAATTTACAAAAATGTCTTTTAATCCTCACAATTTTGTCTACTTTTAGTAAAGTAGATTCATGTTTAAATCATGTATGAGCAATATTTGTCCGTCGATAATTTATGTAGGTATATCACTATATTTTTGTAGTGTATTCTATGACCATCAAATTATTCTTGGGTAATAGAAAAGTCGATAATTTATGTTGGTATATCACTATATTTTTGTAGTGTATCCTATGACCATCAAATTATCTTTTATCTTTGGGCAATTGAAAAATCTTTTGTAGTCGATATATATAGTGATATTTTTATCAACAATTCAAAAATTACAAGACATTTTCGAAAACTAGAATAGTATGTGAGTACATATTTTAAAATTACGTACTGGACATTTTTACCATAATATGAAACACATTATGAATACATATCAGAAACGAATTAATGTTTGAAAGTCTTCCATAGTTTCCAAGTTTGGATTTCCAACATAAAGTTTGTTGTCTCTATATTTGTACTTTGGAGCATCTACATCAATGTTTTAATAAGTGTTAATCATTAAAACAATTTTATGTTAATTATCATAGATGTGTTTTTGTGTATGTATTTTAAGAATGTATTTTTTAGTGTTTTCCTTCAAGAACTATGTTAATGTCAGGAAAAGAGAGATTTGCAGACAGGCTCTCACATCATAAACTTTCATTTTTTCTTTTTTCTTTTTTATTTTGGTTTTTTTAATGTTTCTCTTTCTTTTTCTTTATTCTTTTTCTTTCTTCTATTTTTCTCTTTTACTTTTATCATTGTTAATTCTATCAATTTTGATTTGTCAAATTGCAAAATAAAATTTAATAACACTGTAGGACATGGGGTGGTAAACTTACTACATTAATTATTCTTTTTTATAAATCTGTACTTTTCCTATTTATATATGATTTCTGATTGTATAAATGTGTTCCTTCAAAATGATATATTTCATATTTAATATGTATCGATAAGAAATATTATTTGAATGTCAAATGTAAATTAATATCAATTGAAAATTATTAGTCTCATGATTGATAAATCAAGTTTGTTAATTTTTATTTTTTGAATTAATTTAAATCCAATTTTCAATCAATCACTATTAAAATAATTGAAATTTAATTTATATAAATAATAGAAAAGTGAGTTGGTGGATACGATCTCATATTTAATGATTGTTTTTATGTTAAATTAATGTGAATGTGTATTTTTTAAAATTGATGTTTTTAAATTAATGTGATGATATGTGAAATCCACACCAACGAGTGTTAATAACAATTAGTTGACTTCAATAAATGCATAAATGAGAGTCACATTTAATTTACAAAAATGTCTTTCAATACTCACAATTTTGTCTATACGTACACACATATAGCTTTTGTGAATGCTTCTTTCGATCATGCTTTTGTGATTGGATGTCACCACTGTCATGCAATTATTATCCAGAAAAAGGACGGTGATCAGTTATACATATACATGTTGAAAAAAATAAAATAATAATAATAATAATAAAAAAAAATATGATATTCATATTAAATTCTTAGTAATTATTTGGAATTTTTTTTAGAAAGGTTTTGATGGACGTAAAAACCAATAAAAATAGATTACCTACTTCAAAGATAAATAAATGAATATAAGGATGTGTAAGGTCGAGTTCTCAAAGAACAAATATAATTCTTTTGAAATGAAATAGAAAAAATGGGATTTCGATTAACTAATTAAACTAAAAATTGTATAATAAATTAAACAAGTAAATCAAATAATAAAATTGAGAAGAAAACAATCTTAATAAACTCTATTTCAAGGATCTTAACATCGAATTGCATTAGTGATCATGAACTACAAATATATAATCATTGCACATTCAAACATTTAGCTTTAAAGTCGTTATAAGAGCCATAGAAAATAAATTTTTGTGTTTTCCAAATTTAATTGTCACTTTAATTCAAAATATATTTCACATGCGATAAAATCATGAATTATTAGATATTTGAAAGAAAAAAAAAATTAAATTAAAGAACTAAGCTCCAAGTGATAACATTTGAAATAGGAAAAAAACATTTTTAATCTTATCCTAATACTCCTATTCGATTTTGGTCCTGTTTATTTTGAATTTTCAATTTTATTTGTATGAATATATGTATATCTAGACGAAAAGGTGTATTATTATCTAGGCGAGGAAGTGTAGGTCTCAGAGATTCAGATGGATGAAGAGCTGAAAATGAAAATCAGGTAGATTGAAGAGAAAAAATAAATAAATAAATAAAGTGGAAGAGAGAGAGAGAAAGAATTTGTATACGTGGAGAGAGAAAACAAGAGAAAGAATGACAACATCTATATTTGACTTTTGCATAATTTATATTAATGAAATTCACAATTTTTTTTCTTTGCTAAATATAGCATTGTCGTTTACCAAATTTCTCTCAAAAATGTTTAATGAACTTTCGGTGTTTATATATAGTCCATGGTCCCACAGTTTCCAAACTTTTGATTTGCAACATAAAGTTTTCTGTCTATATAAATGTGTATTTTAGTATATTTTCATAAATGCATCATTTAGATTTTTTGGTTGCTAGATAATTTATTAATTGAAAAAAATGTGCTTCAATCCTCATAATTTTGTCTATACAGCCACTGCCAAAACTAGCTTTTATGAATGCTTCTTCAACGTACGTTTAGTGTGAGTGGATGTTCCTATTGTCAGGCATATATTTATATAACCAATATTGCTACAAGAGATTATTTAGGTGTCTTTAATTAACATTGCTAGTGCTATATCATGACTATATATCCTCAGTGTGGAAGAAAAAAATCAATTAAATCAAGGTAAAATATTCCAAGTGATGTAGCTGGCCGATATTTTATTCATAGAATTGAAATGGTTACAAGTACGAATTAACTATGGTACTGCAATTAATGGCAACCATGGGCTTTGCAGTGATCCTTGTTATTTGATGATCAAACAGAAGAAATACATAAAAGTAGTAGATGATCAAATCAAGCCAGCAGGTTGTTTACATGCAGGGAGATTAGCAACTTCGGCAAGTGAACAAACACAATGGAATGTGGAGCAACTTCTAGTATAGGCTCTTTTGAAGTTTCTTTCTTGACAGGTTTCAAGGCAGGGATATCACCGGTTGGATCGACATATAATAGCTTCCCGTTTAGCTTAACCTTCCAACATAGTATCATCCCATCCGCTGGGGTCAGGTGGTATTCTTCTCTTTTCGTTCCGTAATTTGATTATATATATGGTGAGTGGTCACATGTGGATGGGCTGGTGTTCTTTTTATGTAATCAGCATACCACTCCTTATCAAAAATTGCTCCAGGGGCAATATTCTATGAGAGACTTTGAGTTGGAATAATCCCAATCACCATGTGCACTTGTGGTTTCACCCAAGTATCTTCCTTCTTCATCTATAATTCCCTCTATTTTTACTGTTTTTCCTCTAAGAGCATTCAATCCAAAAACAGTTTCAGCCCTGATTTAATCCAATACAAAAAAATTAGAGTCATGAGTTTTACATTAAATTCAGAATCAGCTCTTCACATATTTTTGCTTATTACCCTGTTTCCATAATGAATGAATTTATCTCATCCCATCTGTCTAAGGACAAGCACGCGTGCGTAAAATATAATATCTTATTGGTGTCATTGCGGAAGATGGAATCACAGGGTTCTTTCCTATCGGTTTGATAAACCACTCTATCTTGCAAAGTGCCACCCAATCTCAACCTTAGAGGTTTAAATGCTGCATGAATTCACACCCACAAAAATAAAATAAACAAGGATAAGTAAGATTTGCGCCAAGAGAATGGTTAAATATGTGAATGTGCAAGATAATATTCGTGCCTCGAGATCAGTATGCAATTGAATGTCAGTACCCTTGAATCAAAGTCTCGTAAGATTATTCTTGTTGGGCTTTTGCTTGCACATCGGATCCTCCAATGTAGTATGTTGATCCAATATGTCTTTTTGTAACTTCAAGTTTCATACATAATTCGATCCCCTATTTGTTCATTAGCCAGCTTGCAACGTGCAATGCCGATTTGAACAGCTGGCCAGTTTCCACAACAATCAATTAATCAGCATTGTTTTTATTAGGGTTACCCACTCTAGCCTCTCATTCAGGTGAAATATAAATTAACTGAAGGTGAGGTTTAAACTTCATTGTTGGAGGATTCCTTGGAGAATTGTTGAGAAAATATTAATTTCAGGTAATTGAGAAGTTGGTTCTATAAACCAGCCATTCGGCCATGGAATCATAATACTTTTTCCAGAAATACCCTCCTGAATTTCCTTGCCGGAATTAATAATTCATACAAAATAGCTTCATCACGTTTATCTGTAAATTCAATATAAATCAGCCACCGCTGATTAAATGACAATACTGCCACCACTGCTGCTGTAGCCATGAATACTGCATATTGAATCTCCATCTTCTTGGCAAAGTCAGTGGCGGCCCTAGGGCGGCGCAGGTGGTGCCGCCGCACAGGGCCCCAGAATTTTTTTTATTTTATATATATAACATATATAAACTTTAACATTGGTTAATTTAATAAAAAGTAGAGCGCAAATGAGTTGGTAGCCAAAGGTTTCACCTTTGTAAGGTCCTGTGTTTGAATTCTATACTTTTAAGATCTATTATTAATATATTTACTTACTTTTAAGATCTGTTATTAATATATTTACTTATATTCTGTACTTTTAAGATCTGTTATTAATATATTTACTTATTTACTTGATCACTTACTTTAAGATCTGTTATTATCTGTTATTAATATATTTATTTACTTATATTCTGTACTTTTAAGATCTGTTATTAATATATTTACTTATTTACTTGATCACTTACTTTTAAGGTCTATTATTAATATATTTACTTATTTACTTACTTTTAAGATCCGTTATTAATATATTTACTTTTCTGATAAGGTACTTTTAAGATCTTATTAATATATTTACTTGATCACTTCAATATATATGAGTTTCTTTACAAATTTATTTTATTATTTTTATGAATGGATTTTTATTATTTATGTTTTTTAATAGTTAATTGAGAAATTGAGATGCCTCCTCATCGAAAATATTCATCTGGACATCAAAAACGTAAGAAGAAAACTTGGTTAAAACTCAGAAAGGGGCATTGGATAAATTTTTTATTGTGAAACCACAAAAAAATTCATCACATGAAGATTCAGAAAAAATAGAACCAAATGATGATGATGATGAATCAGAATTGCATACAAGTGATGCCGATTTATGCTTAGATGCTGATATTATCAATAATGAAGTTCAAGACGATGGTAAAAATATTGATCATGATTTTGTTGATTGTGATGGAGATAATATTATTCAATCTGAAAGTGATGATGATGTTGTTGTTGGTGTAATAGATGAAAAAATAAGTTCATTAGTTGACATATTTGATCCAGTGAATTGGGATAATTTAGATGGTAAATTGAGAGACCTGCTAGTCGAAAAATGTCCTATAAGAGACGTATTGATTGGGAAAGGTCCTAAAGATGAATCAAAAAGATGTTTCTCTTCAAAATTCTATACTCGAATATTACCGAATGGTCAAAAACACTACAGGGATTGGTTAGTGTATTCAAAAGTCCTTGACAAAACATTTTGTTTTTGTTGCAAGTTGTTTAAAAAGAGGCCTTAATCAAGCCAGCTAGTAAATGAAAGATATTGTGATTAGGGGCACTTCAGTGTTAGACTTAAAGAGCACGAGACAAGTATCGAGCATGTGACAAACTTTGCTAGTTGGTCTGAGTTGCGTATTAGAATTGAGAAGGGTAAAACTATTGATCATGTTGTCCAAGATCAAATCAAGAAAGAAAAAGAGCATTGGAGAATGGTGCTGCATCGACTAATTTCACTTGTGAAATTTTTGGCTAAACAGACTTTAGCATTTCGTGGTAGCAGTGAAAAGCTTTATGAGAATAGCAACGAAAATTTTATATTTGGGGTTGAAATGATTGCTGAGTGGGACCTAGTAATGAAGGAACATCTTGAAAGAAAGACACATTATCATTATCTGAGTCACAAAATCCAGAATGAGTTAATAAGTCTGCTAGCATCTGAAATTAAGAGTTCTATTCTTAAAAAAATTAATCAACACAAGAATGCGCAAACTTGATGACAACATGCATGGGAATGTATCATTCATTTTGTTGTTTCCCACATTCATAACCAACAACGATTTGCAACTTGCAAGAGACAATGGAATATCTCCTGTTAAATTGTTGTCACTAAGTTCCAATGTTGTGAGGCTACAATTGAAAGAGAACCTATCCGGAATTTCACCACTGAAATTGTTTTCTCACTTAACTATGAAAAATTAATTGATGACTTTGCTGATAAAACTGCAAGAAGATCAATTTTTCATAGCTAATGGTTTAGTTAGTTTATTCATTTTTATTTTCTCTAAATATTGAGTTATACTTTTTATTATTTTGAGTTGATGAGTTTCAAGACAATTATAACATATTTCATAATTATACATGTCATTTTATTTGTATAAATATGAAACTATCTCTATATTAATAAATACACTGCTTTTTATTTTTTATATAAAATACGAAGGGTCTAATAATTTTTTTGCACCGGGCCCCTAATATCACAGACCGACTCTGGGCAAAGTCTACGATGGTACCGATCAAGGATGTTTGAATCACAAACCAAACAAGTCACACAAAAACTTATATACACATTGTGCATGGATCTGTGATCCATGCACCAGTTTTGACCCGGCCCGTCACGCGCCCGCACATGCTTGTACGCGCCTCTAGGTCGTGGACAAAATCTGCCCAAACATGCTCCCAAGTGCCTGACCTTTATGTTATGTTAAACATATCTTTTAGTAGTGTTAGGCATACCATTTAGTTATGTTAGACATACCTTTTATGTTATGTTAACTATACTTTTTAGTTGTATTAGACATACCTTTTAGTTATGTTAGTCATACCTTTAGTGTTATGTTAAATATACTTTTTAGTAGTGTTAGACATACCTTTTAGTGATATAAATATCTTGAATATTGTAAATGTTTAATTTTTTATGTTTTACATTGTGTTTGTATATACATATCAGGATCTATTTTAAAATTTTGACTCAGGCCAAAAAATGATTAGATTTAACCCTATACTGTATTGAGTTAATATATATTATTCTCTTAATTATATATTCTACTGTAACATTTTACAATAAGTTGATGTTCAACCATTAATTTTATATGAATACAAATATATAAAAACATCTATACTGGTTAACAAAATTATGTGATTCACAAGAATATTGTCATGTTAATTAATGCATAATCCACAACAATGTTTTTAAAGATGTTAATAACAAAAACATATTTTAGTTAATTGATGTAGGAGTGTTTTTATGTGTGTTCTTAAAGTGCTTTTGTGTGTGTTCTTTGGTGGATGTGAATAACAAAAACAAAAGTGTGTTAATTAATGTTGAAATGTTTTAAAGTATGTTTTTATTGATGCATTAGTGTGTGTTATTTATGTATAACACCTATAGTGTGTGAGAGACATAGAGAGGGGAGAGGGGAGAGAGGGGAGAGAAAATACTTTTTAATTAATGTAAGGATGTGTTTTTAAAAAGGTGATATCTTTAAATTTGATAGATGACAAAAACACCTCCAGTGTGTGTGAAAGTGTGAGAGGAGAGAGAAGAGAGAGGAGAGAAAAAATATATTATTTTTTGGGCAAAGGTGTAAATATGCACCTAACATTTGTGGGCAGGTGCAAATTTACATTTAACCTTTTCTTGGAAGCAAAAATACACAAAAGTCATCTTTCTTAGAGCATTTTACTACTAAATAGACATGTTTGCTCATTAACTAATGGTTGTTATGAAAAATCTTTTATTAGATGGATTTTTTTTTTTAGGTTCCTAGTTATGATTATTGTATTTTTTGTATTCAAATAATTTTTAATAAAAAAATTGCAACCAATTAAATTAATTAAATTAAAAATGAAGCATATTACAAAATTTTGTTAACGGATTCTATGATATAATTCGAATCAAACATAAAATTTAGGTTAATCTCTCCAAAAATAAAAACAAATTTTACAAAATTCCTCCACATTCAAATCATAATTTAATATTGATTAAATTAATGAACCATAAATCCAGCAAAATTTAAATATATAAAAAAATAAAAAAATATTTTTTTTCCCAAACTTAAACCTATGTTCTATATATAGAATTTTGTTGGATTTATGGTTATATATAAACTTTCAAAAACTTTTTTTTCCCCAAACTTACACTATGTTATTTATAGAATTTCCAAACTTTTTTTTTTTTTTTTTTTTTTATATATTTAGAATTTTGTTGGATTTATGGTTCATTCACTTAATCAATATTAAACAATGATTTGAATGTGGAGGAATTTTGTAAAATTGATTTTTATTTTTTGAGAGGTTGACCTTAATTTTATACTTGATTCGAATTATATCATAAAATCCATTAACAAAATTTTGTTATATTCTTAATTTTTAATTTAATTAATTTAATTGGTTGCAATTTTTTTTATTAGAAATTATTTGACCACAAAAAATAGAATAATCATAACCAGCAACCTAAAAAAAATAAATTTCATAATAATCTAGATTTTTTTTTTTCATAATTGCCTTTAGTTGATGAGCAAATATGTCTATTTAATGGTAAAATGCTCTAAAAAAGATAAATTTTGTGTATTTTTGCTCCCAAAAAAAGGTTAAGTGTAAATTTGCACCTCCACACAAACGTTAGGTGTAAATTTGCACCTTTGCCCTTATTTTTTTGATGTTAATTGATGTAAGTGTGTGTTTTTACAAAGTAGTTGTTTTTAGATTAATGAAAGGGTAAAAAACGTTATCCCATCTCAACTATATCCGATTTTACACTTTTTGGTAAAAATTTAAAATGTGTCACCATACTAACTAAACTTTGTAAATGTGTCACTTTACTAACTAAACTTTACGAGATTTACACTATACGGTTAAATATCTTAATTCCGGTCATTTTTTCCGACCAAAATACCACGTGCTTCTCACATGTTTTCATTAAGGGAATGTTTGTCATTTTTCTTCCCTCCATCAAAACCCTAACTCACCACCAACTCCACCATCTCTTCCTCTAATCGCCATCTTCATTTTTTCAAGGCTCCACTTCATTAATCACTAGCTTTATTTTTATCCCTTAATGAAAACATGTGAGAAGCACATGTAGTTCAGTCGAAAAAAAATGACCTGAATTAGGATATTTAACTGTATAGTGTAAATCCCGCAAAATTTAGTTGGTATAGTGACACATTTGCAAAGTTTAGTTAGTACGATAATACATTTTAAAGTTTTTACCAAAAAGTATAAAATAAGATATAGTTGGGATGGGATAACATTTTTTACCCTTAATAAAATGATATGTATTACCCACACAAAAGGTGGTGTGATTCACAAAAATTGGTGTTAACTAATAGAGATGCTCTCAGAGAGTTATGGCGCCCTTCGTTTTCGCCAACAAAGAAGTCATCCTTGACAATTTAATGTTAATATAATATAATGGGAACACAATAATAGAACTGACATCAGAGGACGGTGGAGTCTGCAGATCCGGTGTTGTCAACGAAGCCGGCTGCTCCCTCACTTTCAGCTGCAAAAGCAAAAATGTTAAAGTTGTCTTATTAAATAGATCATAATTCTAAAAATAATATAAATATATAGAATTACGTATGGAAAAAACCTTTTTTTTTTTTTTTCATTTTTGGTGATGATTAGAGTATAATTTTTGCGTCGAATCATGAATTAATTTAGTAAACCGAGTCAATCCACTATACATAACCCGATAAATAGAAATAAACTTGTGAAAATGAGTTTGAATGGTAGACAATAAGATGATCTCACATAATTTTTTATGATTAGATTATACTATGTGACTCATTTATGATGGACTTTAGACATTGTTAATTTTATTTATATTCATAATGGTTGATACTATTAAATATTTAAAAGAGAAATACACTTGAAAATAAGTATCTACCGGGAAATATTCTCTCATCAAGATCATTTGATGATCTATTAATTCCATTCGCAAAAACATAATTTAACTTGATAATTGCAATTTAACCTTTTTTTTTTCTTTTTTTCTTTTTAACTAGACCATATGGATCATACTATACGTTGGAACATTCATGTTTTCAGAATATTAAAAAAATTATTGTTTATTGCAATTTGAGAAATTAATTTCACAACTTCTCAATCAAATAAAAAAATGAAGATGGTATCAAATAAATTAGATATTAAATTTAAGAAATAAATAATACAAATCTTTCTTTTTTTTTCCACTAAAAACCATGGGAGGATTGAGGTAGATTTTAAACCTGTATATTAACCACCCCTCCCGCTTTAGCCTACCTCATTTCCAAATCCGTTAATGACTCGGATCAGGCTATTCGGCTTGTCCAATTGAGGATTAGAGATGAGGTGAAAATTTGGGATTGAGAGCTACCCAAGTGGTTAAGTATTGATGAGATACATAATTTTGTTGAAAATTAAGGAAACCATGATTATACACTCTTTTTTACTTCATTGCATAATAATTTTGGGATGTTTCGGAGAGCATTTGATCGAGGGATATGAGTCTTATTTTTGTTGATCTTGACTATGTGCTTATATTTAATGCATGCTTGAGACCGAGTATGGTTTAGATGTGGGTGATTTTGATGTGTTGTTATTTATTTATATTTTATCATTGTAATTATTTCTGATTATAGTCCATTTGTATTTTAATTGATTAATTTATTATTCTTATTGTGTGAATGAACTTTGGTGATAATATCATCATCAATGCTGGAAGCATTGGAAGACAGTTCTAATTCAGGGAAATAAAATCTAGCCTGGCTTGAATTTAATTTTATCTCTAAAAACCACCAAAATACAAACTTATTTCTTAACTGAAGCATTTATTATTCTTTCAGTGTAGCATGAAAGTTCACCGGCAATGCTTGAACGCTTTTGAAGCTCAGACTTCTAAGATTTTGCCGAGGCTATTGTATCCAAATCCGGTATGGGGTACGACAACCATTTCTTCGCTCCGCCATCGACGACTCAGTAGCCGCTATGTAATTAGGGGTTGAAGAATTGGGGTTCCATTTACGCTCGTGTTGTACTCCTGTTGAATTGGGGATTAGGGTTCTTGAATTGGTGATTTTTGTTTAATGTAATTAATTGTTTGTTTAATATTCTGTTTTTATTTATTTATTTTTTCCATTTCAATTATGTAGTACTCTTTTGTGGGTAATGAAGTGTATTGCCAGTCAATAATTTAATCCTATGTGGCATGATGTGTAAATTTTAATGCCAATAAGGAATGCCACTTGTACAATTATATTACACATAGACGATTGAATAAAATTGGGTCGAAAAACCCAAAATTAAGAGTTCACTTATGTGATTTCAATCCAATTGAGTGATTCGGGTTGAATTGGGCAAAAATTCTAAAGCCCGAAAAGTTAAAATCCTAAATTTTGTCAGCTCAAAAATTTAAAAGCAATGACCCTATATACCACCAAACATATAAGAAAATAATCATATTATTGAAAATTAGAGGCCCAACAATAAACTTACACGAATAGTATTGAAATTTTTGTAAATATAATACAGTGGCATATCTTCATGTAATATTTTTTTGTAAATTTAAATGATATTGATTATTTATAATTTTCTATTAAATAATTAATTAATTATTTGGGGTGATAAATCTTCGTGTGTATATTCATATTAAATCTTCGTGATAAATCTTCCATAAATAATCTTCGTGTATATATAACAATTTTTAACTAATATAAAATAACATATTAAATCTTCATGCGTAGATTAATATTGTTATACACGAAAATTAGATATAAATTATTATTTAGTTATAATCTTTGTGTATACCACTAATGTATTTAAAATTTAATTTATTCTAAATTAAGTCACTAATATCAGTATTCATTTATTTAAGATAATTTAATTTAAGTCACTAATGTTTATGAAAAAAAAAAAATTAAAGGCACTAATTTAAGTCATTAGTGGTATAATGTGATGCACTATTATCTTTATGGGTAAATTGGGATGCCCTTATATCTATAGTGATATATTGGGATGGTATCCCAAAATTCACTACAAGAAATTTTGCCTTTTACAACGGGTAAAACCCGTTGTTAAATTTATTTTTTGACCGTTGTCGTATCCAGCGTTGCAGAATTTTTTTTCGCTATTTAACAACTGTTAAATCGAACGCTTTATACCGTTGCACGAAAGCGTTGTCTTTTTTAAATATTTTTTTAATTAAATATTAAATATGACGCTGACGTCATCACAATGCTGACACATCATCATGCCACGTCAACAAAATGCTGCCACGTCACACACCACATCACCGAAGATTAATGTCACGTCATCATGCCACGTCACACACCACATCACCAAAGAGGTGCCACGTCATCGAAGTGCTGCCACATCACATGCCACCTCAGCATAATGCTGACACATCAGCATTGCAAATATTGTGCGTTGCCCTGGATTCAAACCCGAGTGACATGGTCGAACTCCAACCACTAGACCACTAGTGCTTTATGTTATAATATTCTACATGCATTTCTTTTATTTCAATTTTTGAAATTTTTCAATTTTCTATTATCTCATATTTTTGTGTTCATTTTTATTATTCGTATTTTTAATATATTTTAAAAGGTTAAATATATATATATATGTATATATATATATAATTGGAAAATTAATGACTAATTAATATGTTTAGTATTGTTTAATCTAATTTCATTTTAAGACAATTATAAAATATACTAGTGCATGTTTTTAATATATTTTATGAAAATACTATTTTTAAAAATTATGAGTTTATTCATATAAGATAATATTAATGCAAATAATATAAGATAAAATCATAAAATTATGAAAATTTTCAAATTTAATTTAATTAAAAAAACAATTAATATTATCACATATTTTTTTGTTAATTTTTATTATTTGTATTTTTAATATATTTTAAAAGGTTATATATATATAATTGGAAGATTAATGACTAATTAATATATTTAGTAATATTTAATCTAATTTCATTTTATCTCAATTATAAAATATACTAGTGCATATTTATAATTTTTATTATTTGTATTTTTAATATATTTTAAAAGGTTAACAATATATATATATATATAAATGGTATGATTTATATATATATATATCTTTTTTTTACTTTGTAAAATAATTTATGTTTTTGGTATTAATTTTAAAACCAAACTCATTCTATCTTTATTTTTATTTTAGAAAAACATTTATAATTTATGAATTATGAATTATAAAACATAATTTTCGAATTATGTTTTAAAATAATATATAAATTTTGTATTATTATATAAAAGGGTGATAGTAATATTTTAGGTGTAGTTTCTTAATTAATTCAAAATAGTATTTTATAAAAATACTATTTTTTAAAATTATGAGTTTGTTCATATAAGATAATATTAATGCAAATAATATAAGAAAACATTATAAATTAATTAAAATTTTTAAATTTAATTAAATTAAAAAATAATTAATTTATAATTAACACAACACATAAAAAAAGTGTTGCACAATGTGTTGTCTATTGGTGAAAAAGAACTATGAAAAGACAACGCATAAAAGCGTTGCATACAAGGGTTGTCTATTTTTAAAAAAATAAGCTATTTGACAACACTTTGAAAAAAGCGTTGCACAAAAGCGTTGTCTATTTTTAAAAAATACACTATTTAACAACCTTACGGAAAAGCGTTGTCTTATCCAAAAAAAGCGTTGTCTATTTTTTAAAAAAATTCGCTATTTAACAACCCTATGAAAAAGCGTTGTCTTATCCAAAAAAACTGTTGTCTATATTTTTAAAAAAATCACTATTTAACAACCCTATGAAAAAGCGTTGTCTTATCCAAAAAAACCGTTGTCTATTTTTAAAAAAATTCGCTATTTAACAACCCTATGAAAAAACGTTGTCTTATCCAAAAAAACCGTTGTCTATTTTTAAAAAAAATTCGCTATTTAACAACCCTATGAAAAAGCGTTGTCTTATCCAAAAAAACCGTTGTCTATTTTTTAAAAAATTCGCTATTTAACAACCCTATGAAAAAAGCGTTGTCTTATCCAAAAAAACCGTTGTCTTTGGTCGAATTTTTTTGAAGAAAGACAACGCTCGCGTTGTAAAAGGGTTGTTAATTCAAAAAGACAATAGAAAGGGTTGTCTTTGAGGGGTTGTTAAAGACCATTTTTCTTGTAGTGATTTAAAGTCGTCCTATATTGCCAGACTGCCTGAATATCGGGCTATTTGAATAATAAACTCCATTGTTTTATAAGGATACTTTAGGAAATTTTGAGAGTTGAAAGGACGATAAATTAAAGGAAGCATCTTTTATCAATTAAAGGAATGTATTAATGTATACATATTGTAAGTCTGACAAGTATCATTATATTAGGCATTATGATTAAGTTAATTGGTTTGAAATTATAATCTTTAGTTGGGATAGTACTTTATGCAACAAAAATTGTTAAAAGAGATATAGGTGCCTTTAATTAATATTGCTAGTGATATATCATGACTATATATCATGAAGAAATAAATTAAATCAGGGTACAATATTCCAAGTGATGTGGCTTGCCGGCCGATATTTTATTCATAGAATTGAAATGGTTACAAGTACGAATTAACTATGGTACTGCAATTAATGGCAACTATGGCCTTTGCAGTGATCCTTGTTATTTGATGATCAAACAGAATAATTACAGAAAAGTAGTAGATGATCAAATCAAGCCAGCTTTTTACATGCAGGGAGATTAGCTTCAGGCAAGTGAACAAACACAATGGAATGTGGAGCAACTTCTAGTATAGGCTCTTTTGAAGTTTCTTTCTTGACAGGTTTCAAGGCAGGGATACCACCGGCTGGATCGACATGTAATAGCTTCCCGTTTAGCATAACATTCCGGCTTAGTATCATCCCATCCTCTGGGGTCAGGTGGTATTCTTCTCTTTTCGTTCCGTAATTTGTAGAATCGAGGCTTACCTCGAGAGGGTTCTGACCATCTTGGTTCAACACTAGTATGGTAATTCCAGTCTGCAAGATATATATATAGATAGATCCAGATGAGTTCATCTTATGAGTAGTATATATGTATAATTAATTGTGATCGAATTAGGTATATATGCTTATAATACACTAGTACTCACGGCTGATTCCTTTGCACAATGAGCATATGTATAGACATTCTTCGTCCCATCAATTTTTATTGACAAAACTTTTTTTCCCATTAATCGGTGCCAAAGAAGCGCACTGCAACACACCAAAAGATATAGCTTAATTAGCAGATATAATTGGCCATCGAATTACAAAAGGTATAATTTTTTTGTTTGCAGATGGTGTATAAAAAACCTATAGTAATCTGGATTTGGAATCAAGGTGTCGGTGCCGAGTAATCCATAGTTACCACCAGTCAATGTCTGTCTACAAAATGCCTTGTGGTCATGAATTGCTGTGAACCCAAGCATATTCAAATACCTACTCATTCATCACCACATCAATAATTAATACTAATTCTCATCATCAGCTAAAAATAAAAATAGAGATATTATATTGCAAGTTGCAGGTGGCCTTACCAGAAACCATTGATAAAAGTATTAGAGATTCCATCTTGGCCACTATTGAAAGCTCCTCCAGCTTCCCCAATCCAAGCAACTGCTTTGGTTCCAGATTTCTGGACAATGTTTTGGAGGCCCCCAAACATGCTCTTAGTATCATCATCAAAAAAGGATGCGGTCAGAATCGTTTCTTTGAGTTTATCATCTCCTCCTACCAAAAAGAGAAACAAAAAAAATTTGTTTCAATGTATGCATTGCAATATGATTAATTAATATAATTTGAATAATTAATTATGTGTTTGCACCTGAGCCCAGATTATACATATGGTGAGTGGCCACATGTAGCTCCGGTGTTTGATCAATGTATTTTGTATACCATTCCTTTTCAAAAATTGCTCCAGGGGCAATAATTAGAGGCTTTTGAATACCAACGTGTTCCTTGTAAATTTCTTCTACTAAGTTATGCAAACTCTTTGTGTCTTTGGAATAATCTTCTGGGGAAACTCCTATAAATAGGGTGCGTCCTCCTAATTCGTTTCCTGCAAACAAAATGAAATATAAATATATTAATGCTTCTCAAAATCTCTATTTTTAAGCAACCTATTATGATAGTTTCTTACCAAGCGTCCAACCATGTATTTTATAGCCCTTCTTGAGAGTATATTCTATGAGAGACTTTGAGTTGGAATAATCCCAATCACCATGTGCGATTGTAGTTTCACCCAAGTATCTTCCTTCTTCATCTATAATTCCCTCTATTTTTACTGTTTTTCCTCTTAGAGCATTCAATCCAAAAACAGTTTCAGCCCTGATTTAATCCAATACAAAAAAATTAGAGTCATGAGTTTTACATTAAATTCAGAATCAGCTCCACATATTTTTGCTTATTACCCTGTTTCCATAATGAATGAATTTATCTCATCCCATCTGTCTAAGGACAAGCACGCGTGCGTAAAATCTAATATCTTATTGGTGTTATTGTGGAAGATGGAATCACAGGGTTCTTCCCTTTTGGTTTGATAAACCACTCTATCTTGCAAAGTGCCACCCAATCTCAACCTTAGGGGTTTAAATGCTGCATGAATTCACATCCACAAAAATAAAATAAACAAGGATAAGTAAGATTTGCTCCAAGTGAATACATAAATGAATAGATCTACTTCCATATACCTTTAACGGCATTCTTGAGGATTTTATTGTTCAGATCCTGATGAAAACAAGGTGAAATAAATCATGCACTTCTCAAATATCTCAGGCTTGGGAATCCGGATGCATGCATTAAATTTGTCCTATAAAAACCGAACTAGATCCTCAATTCCAATTTAGTGTTTCATCTCATATTCCATTGTGTAAATTAGTGATATCATCTATATATGTTGGAACACTAGATGAAACGTACCAATGTGAAACAGAGGATCTTGCTTGTATAAAAACATATACTATACTAAATAGAAAATAAACATACCAAATTCAACAAAGAAGATTTGCCCCAAGGGCAATCTCCATAGTTGCACTTGGTAGGAGGCCAGAAATCCAATGTGGCACACACAAAATTCTCATCAGTCTCAGCAATGGATTTTTCACCAATAGAAACTGCTGCATAACCAATCACACCACATACGAAGATAAAGCAAAAACACAGCACACACAGTGTAACACACAAACCCTTTTGCAAAGCCGGAAAACCCATGTTTAACAACTACAACTATATATGATATTTGAAACTTGTATTGTAATAGGGAAAAGAAAGAGAAGTACAAAGATCTCTATTACATATTATGGAAATGTTGTAGGTATTTATAGCATAACTTTGTTTAGTCTACGCGTGTGCAAGGAAAGTTGGGTGATACCTAACTTTTTACTCTTTTTTTTTTAAAATATATTTAATTTATCCACGATCATTATTATTTTAGCTAATTAAACTTCAACAGTGTTAGAATTTTGTTTTTTCAATAGAAGCTAGATTAGACTAACATTTTCTTTTCATCCAACATTACTTTGGCTAAATCTTGGCGATAGATGTTTGAATTCATAAACCATATTTTAGTTGATGTGTATTTCTCTTTTTATTTTTCAAAAAATAATTCATTTTTCGCTTTTCTTTCTCTCTCTCTCTCTTGTTTCACTTATCTTGTTTTTAGTCAATTTATTAAAATATCTTCATTTTAATATGATTTGAAAATCCTTTGGAAGATAAACATACGATTGCACTTGGTAGGAGGCCACAAATCCATTGTGGCACACACGAAATTCTCATCAGTCTCAGCTTTGGCTTCTTCGCCATCAATGGAAACTGTGCCCGAAATCTCAGCAGTGGCTTTTTCGTCAATAATAGGAACTACGGCCTCTTTCGCAGCAGCACATACAAAGACAAAGCAAAAATACAGCACACACATTGAAACACACCACCCCTTTTGCAAAACCAGAAGGGTTATTCTATAGTACATCACATGGTTCGCAAAAACGCTGTTACGGCCGTTATAACGGCATTACGTAACGGTAACGACCACCTCCGTGTCGGCGATTCAGTTAAAAACGGTCAGCTACATTATTGGATATGATATCAGCGTGATAACGGCCGTAACGGCGTTATAACGATAAAAAAGCCGTAAAATTGACAAAAATAAAGCTACACAAACGTTATCAAGAATAGAGTTGCTCTAAGTTATTCATGTGAACAAGAATAAAGCTACAATGCAAAAGAACAAAAGAATAAAGTTGCTAGCCTGCTACATTGTCTATTAGAGTGCATTCTTCACTAGTTTTACACTTTTACTTGTATTGGGCAATGTAGTCATTGCATTCGTCATCAAATGCCTCAAGTGAATCAACTTCCAAATATCTGCCTTAATTTCGAGGGTATCAAATTGGGTATACACTATACACTATAAGAGTTTGCAAGTTCCAAAGCTTGGAAAAAGATGCAGGAAGGATAGCAAAATTGATGGAGAAGACAAGGTAACTCAAATGAACCAACTGGTACAAATCAACACGATATGTTGATCGAGATTTATCCAATACATATCATGAATATCCACGTGAACAACCTATGCCTCGTCTAACTCATTATGATTATGCACATTTTCCTATTCATCCTGAAAGGGAAGATAATGATGATTTTGAACCACCTCGGCATTCCACGTGGTATTAATTATATATGTAATTGTATGTTTTATATGTTAATTCTAGTTGTAATATTTTTTTTTACGTTAATTTAGTAAAAACATAATATAAATAATGTTCATGAAGTTCTAGAAATTTTAGACTTTTTTTTTTCAAAATTGTCCGTTACAGCCGCGAAATTCCGCGAAATTGCAATGTAACCTTAACGGTGGTGTCCGCGACAGTGACCGCGACCGTTACTACTACATCAGTGATAGGGCAAAAATCATTTTTTGCCCTGTAGGAATTTTCGATTCTCAATTGTGGCCCATTTTCAGGCTTTTTTGGCCCAGACGATGAGTCCGTCTAATTTTTAACGGGATACCACGTGCGGGGTACGTGGTCGTTAAGTGGCTTTTGTCATTCACGCGTTCCAGAGAAGGAGTCACAACTAAAATCGAATCCTAACAAACCCTAAATTCCCAAATCACCAATTGTCAAACCTAAATCCTAAATCGAAGATTCCTAATCAAAAATCTTAAAAATCTGCAAATCTTCCCTAATCCTTTACCCATTTTGCACAAATTTTACAAGTTGACACTGATATAGAGCCATGGGTCGTCGCAAATCGTCGGTTCTAGCTAAGTGTAGTGTTGAAGGAGGTTAGTTTTCAACCTTTTTTTTTGTTTTTTGTTGTTATTGGAGATGTTATAGGGTTTGTTTATATGTTATCGAGGTTTCTACTTCTGCCTTTTATGGTTTATCTGTTCTGCCATATTTAGGGTTTCGAAAACGATGGTTGTTTATTTATTTTGTCTATTGTCAGAATGAATGTATAGGTTATGTGTGGAACCCCTCGTCATATCTGTAAAACATATTTATATTGTTTGTTTATTCAGTGGAATGTGTATTGTTTAGTGTGGTCCTGCATTTGAGCAAGTTTTACTTGAGGTAGATAACAGGTTTTGTGTAAAGCATATGCATGGGAATATGCAGATGGCTGGTTGGAGAGGTGCTGCTTTCAAAAGCTTGCTGTGGAAAGCTGCTAGGGCTAGTACTGTGGGTGGGTTTGATGCAGCAATGAAGGAAGTTGCATCCTTAGATCATCATTGTTTTACTTGGTTGCAAGAAAGACCACCATCACAATGGAGTAGGTCTCACTTCTCTCCTTATTCTAAGTGTGAAGCACTTACAAATAATATGTGTGAATCCTTCAATGGCACTATTTTAGAAGCTAAGGAGAAGCCTATTTTGACTATATTGGAGTGGATTAGGGAGTATCTTATGACAAGAATGACTGAGAATAAAGACAAGGTAGAAAGATGTTGGGAAGGTAGGAGAATATGCCCAAGGATCAGAAAGATTTTGCACAAGAGAATGGAGAAGGTGACTGATTGCATTCCAATGAAGGCTGATACTTATAATTTTGAGATTTCAGTTTATGATGGTTGCAGATTTCATGTTGATTTGAGGGAACAATCATGCACATGTAGATGTTGGGAGTTAGAGGGTATTCCTTGCAAACATGCATTAAGTGTTATTCTTGCCCAATTCTTAGATCCAGAGCTTTTTGTCAGTAAAGTCTATTCAGTGGAAACATATAATAAGGTATATGAATCTGCTTTCCAATGGATGGTCCAGAACTATGGACTACAATAGGCTACATCCCTCCAATTCCTCCAAACTTTGGTAGGAAAAGAGGTAGACCAAAAACATCAAGGAGAAAGGGCAAAAAAGAGGAGAAAGACAAAAAGAAGAAGATCGAGAAAATGCCTAGATAAACACCTGTGGTCCATTGCAGCTTCTGCCAAGGTGAAGGACACAACAAATTGAAGTGCCCTTGGAAGCAATTTGCTGAAGAATTCCCTCATGATGATGAGGGAGTTTCTGCTGGTCCAGAAAATGAGCAAAATCAAAATGTAAGCTTCAATTTCACTTACTATTCTATTCTGCAAGTTTGTGATACTTATTAAAATGACTCACTATTTTTGTGTTAATAAGGAAAATGAAGATGGAGATCCACCTATGCAAGAAGATCTGACTCAACAAGGTGGTTTTCCCAGCCCACCTCCACATACTCAAGAAAAGCTGCATCAATAGGAAGGTTTCCCCAGCCCATTTCCACACACTCATGAAGAGCTGACTCAACAGGAAGGTTTCCCCAGCCCACCCCCATACACTCAAGAAGACCTAAAACAAGATGACGGTATCCCCAGCCAACGCTCACACACTCAAGTAAGGTTACTAATATCTGACCTTTTCAATTAATAACAAGAGTAGTATTCATATGTTTATTGTTTTGCAGGAAAGCACACTCTGCAAGTCAGTTAATGTTGAAGGAGGATCAGCTCCCCTAAGTGCACCTGGATTTCTCTGTGTGAGTTTGATTTAACAAAAGTTTTTGGTCAATCTAAATGTTTCTAAATAACTTCTTCTTTAATGTCAGCTTTCTCTTATCCCTGGAAGAGTGAATATAAGAGGACCTCCTCCAAATTTCAATCCATCAGATTGGACAAGAAGTCAGTTAATATTACCTAGGCCTACAACAAAACAACTAGGCATTCCTGATATTAAGCAAGGTGGTAAGAAGTTCACAAGTCTATCAAATTTAGGGTTTATTTGCAAGGGTAAGGGAAAGGGTAAAGCTAAGGATAATTAGTGTCTGAACTAAAATGTTGTTGTTTTATGTTTATGAACTGAAATATACTGGGCTTATGATTTCAACACATGTTGATTGATGTTTTGATTTTTGAACACATGTTGATTCTGGGCTTATGAGCTGTTATTTTGTAAAAACAACTAAATTATCTATGTTTTATGAAGTGGTGGCAGAATCCATGTCTTTTTGTGTATGAACTGATCTCAATTATTTATGTTGATTTTGGTTGCATTAAACTGATTTTGATTTGTGTATGAACTTATTTGTGTTGCATTTCATAAATGTATATTTGCTAGATAGATGAAAATCTGCTCATATAAAGCTTAAAGGGGATATTTCACTGCTTACATAGGAAATTGCATAAAAAAGACGTACACCTTCTAGACTACTACATATATGAATAACATAGGCTATTAATTAATTAGAAAACATCCATTTGTGCAAAATGGACAAGCATGCTAGTATGACCAAGCACATAGATAAGTTTTTCTTCTTTTCCAAATTGCCAATTCTTTCCTCCATTCTTCTCAATGCATTGCACTTCATTTGCAGTTCAGCCTTTAGTTGCATTGTTTCACCTTTGAGCTGTGAAAAATCCCCTTTAAGTTCTGCAAACTTCATTTCTAGATTTGTAGGCGTATTGTGTTTACTTAGTTCGTCAATCCATTCAAAGAAGTTGCATCTTTTTGCGGTCAACGAGTCTAGGCAGTTTTGGAATCGGCACCCTTTACTACCAGGTTGTCCAAAGACCCGAACCTTGGCAAACTTGCCATGGTCGTAACGCTTCGTCCCGGAGACGTAAGAATGGCTGGATGATGACATCTTCTCAACTTTGCCTAACTTCTTCAATTTGTGCTCTATATTTGATGATATATGTGTTGTATTGTGTTTTGGGATGTTTGCAGCTTGTTATATAGTGTGTACTAGGGTTTGGTAAGGAAAAAACCGGGAAAACTTGATACAAAACATTTTTTCCCACCAAAATTGAAAACTAACGTTTTCTGTTAACTAACTAACTAACGAAGAGGGTTCAATTCGAGAAATTTTGGGCTACTTTTGAATATAGGGGCCACAATTGAGAATCGAAAATTCCTACAGGGCCAAAAATGAATTTTGCCCTCAGTGATATTAATACACCAGTGTTTTTAATTGTGATAATTTATGTGCAAGGTAATTTTTGTCTTTTGGGCTGTGGGCTGTGGAATGCATTAAATCCTGAATTGCAATACACATAGGCTCTTTCACTGATTTCGTTTTGCTACATGCATTTGATTTTGCTTGAATCACACCATACCAACGGTTGTAGTGATTTAATTAATCGTTATAAATTAATTATTTAGCAAATATAAATCCAAATCATTATAAATGAATTATGTAGCGCCCAGGACAAAACGACTCATAATTTGCTAATTAAATAATTAAACCCTTAATTGTTTAATTTAATTATGTGAGTTTCAGAAAAACGATAAAATTACATAATTAATAATCGATTGTATGATTAATCGAAAAGCATAGGTTATAATTTTATCATAAGGTTCGTAATTGAAAAACGAGAAGATAGAAACGAATTTGAGGTCAATCGGAGACCGTAGCTCAAATCACAAAGAATACGTCGAATACGAAGAACGAAAACGAGATATTTTCGATGAATAGTAAAAAGTAAGATATTTTCATGAATAGTAAGATATTTTCATGAATAATAAGATATTTTCGATGAATAATATGATATTTCGAAAAAAAGTATAAATAATACGAAATGAATCGTAAAAGTAATAATTTGAACGAAAAGTAAAAAACATAAGATATCTTGTCTCTCTCTTCTGGTTTTCCGGCCTGCGGCCGCCGCACCACCGCCGGTGTCGGAAACTTTTTCTCGGTTTCGGTTGATTTTCGCATAGCTTGTAGGTTTTGCTGAGCCGATTCTAGAACATGTTTCGGTTTTATATTCCGACATCTCGTTTGCAGGGAAACGGTCGGTCAAATGTCAAAAAACCCTAACTTTATCTCTCTTCTCTCTTTCTCTCTCCCCGTTTCTGCTCTCTCTCTCTCCCTCTACCATCTCATGTGCTGGTGTGTGTGGTGTTGGAGGGGGTGGCGCCGCCGTGAGAGGCGGCACCGGGCTGTTTCTGTTGGGTGTGTGTGTATATGTATGTGCGTGTGTGTATGTGGCTGTTTGGTGGTGGAGGACGGCGCTGGGCAGCACCGCCGTGCTGGTGGTGGTGGTGGTGGTGGTCGGCGTGGGTTGCACCAATGAGGGTTTGGGGGTGGTGGTGTGTTGTCTCCGGCGAGTGGAAGTCGCCGGCCGGAGTTGAGCGTGAGACTATGTTGTTGCTGGGTTGCTATCAAGCGCGACGGGAGCTGGTGCGCGAGCTCGGGGGGCGTCGGGTGCCGATTATGTGGGCTGTGCATGCGATGGGGGGTACCGGGTGCTGAATATGCGCGCTGTGCGCGCGACGGGGGTGCTAGACGTGTGACGGGAGCGCTGGTGTAGCTGGGTGCACGGTGCACGCATCGGGACAGGTGTTGTGCGCGCTGTGCACGCAACGGGAGTCGACGGGCGCGCTGCACGGCACCGGGTCTGCTGTGCACGTCGTGTTTGTGTGCGCGTTGTGTCACCGGCGACGGGATGTCATCGGGCGGGAGTCGAGGGTCCCGATCAAAGTCAACTCTTTTCTTAAAATTATGAAAACGCCCCTATACCTTAAAACGCTTCGTTTGTGTCACATCCCAACTTTCACACTTAAAAATATCAGAGTTTGCTTTGTGGACATGCAAGAAGAAAAAGGAAAGAGACGTGTATGATATAAAATAGAAACCTTTGGAGGAGATAGAAGACGATTAAAGGATTTATATATACAAATACATCGGCACCGGTCGAATAAAATATTTTAAAACCTTGAGCAGCGGAAATATACTTTACAGGATCTATCAACAGAAATTACGATACAATTTTTATAAAACGTCAAAATAAAACAAACACTGTTTTAGAAAGCAAAAGGGGAAAATCTTGATACGGCACCATCCTCTCTATACATCTCGATTTACGTCATTTCCTGTAATGTGATTACAGATAGGGGTGAGTGTGTTGAATACACTCATGGGGATAAACTTCAAGTCTTATCATATGTTAAGCAGTTTAAATAAATAACACATATACGAGTTCGGCAATTAGACACAACACATAGAATGCATTGCACATACAATACCAATAGATGCGGGTGCAACCCGTCTTACCCTACATGCATGAAGAAGAGAGTAAGAGACAATTGTTATAGAATAAAGAGGTAAGACACAGTTGTTATAGAAGAAAGAGGTAAGAGACCGTTGTAACGGTTTTTATACCGTGGTGCATTTTATGGACCACCAAACCAAATATCATTAGTTCCTCTATGACATGAATGTGGACCGTAGTCCTTTCACAGTATAATAGTATGAACATATAATTCACAACATATAAGATTCAACAGTTCATATATCAGATAGGGAAAACAATAAACACATAAAGATTTAGAAATTACCCCCACACCCGGCCGACGATATCACGTCGCCAGAGACACAACGCACACGACGGCACGCACACGGCGTGCAAAGCAAACCCGGCGCCGCGTGCGCGCACCCGTTCCCGGTGCTCACATACGCTCGCTCCCGTCACCCACTCCAGGCGTGCACATAGCACGCCCAGCGCCTCCCGACGCACGCACCAGCTCCCGTCACCCGACAGCACATGCGCACCCATCTCCCGATGCGTGCACAACGCGCGCCCAGCTACTCGGCACGTCCCGACGCGTGCGCTCAACGCGTTCAGCGACTCCCATCGCGCGCCCAATGCCCAGAAAACAACAGCAACCACAGCAATGACGGCGCCACCTGGTGCCGCCCCCCTAAGACTCGCCGGCGCCACCAACGCCGGCCACCACCACCACCACCACGGCTGTGCTGCACAGCACCGCCACTTACAGCAACAATAACAACACACACACCATGCATACACACACACCATGCACAGCTCCGGTGCCGCCGCCCACGACGGCGCCACCTCTAGCACCCGATACACACACACCTGCAGCAACGGTTCGGCCACTATTCCGGCAAGGGAGAGAGAGAACAGAGGAGAGAGAAAGGAAAACAGGAGAGGAAAAACTAGGGTTTTTCGATGATTGATTGACCATTTTCCGGCGAAGGAGATGTCGGAATGAAAATCTGAGACTTGTTCTAGAATCGTCTTGGCGAGACCTACAAGCTGTGCAAAAATTGGCTGAAATCGAGAAAAAGTTTCTGGTACCGACGGTGGTGGAACGGCGACGGCTGTCGGAAAATGGAGGAAGGGGAAGAGAGAGAAATGAGAGATAAGATTCTTACTTTTTCGATTTTTTGTTCGAATAATTCCTTTTACGATTCGTTTCATTTTATTTATACTCTTTTCCGAAATAATATACTATTTATCGAGAATGTCCTATTTTTAACTATTCACGAAAATATCTTACTATTCATCGAAATATCTTACTTTTATTATTCATCGAAATATCTCGTTTCCGATTCTTCATTTTTGTTGTATTCTTCGTTATTTAAGCTACGGGTCTCCGATTGACCTCAAATTCGTTTCTATCTTCTCATTTTTCGATTACAAATTTTATGATAAAAAATTAACCTATGTTTTTCGATTACGAACTTTATAATAAAATTATAACCTATGTTTTTTCAATTAAATTATACCACCGATTAATTAAACATGCATTTTATCATTTTTCTGATACGCGCATAATTAAAACAAACAATTATGAGTTTAATTATTTAATTAATCAATTATGCATCGTTTTTGTCCTAGGCGCTACATCCCATACCCCTTAAAAGAATTTCGTTCTCGAAATTTAGAAGCATAACTAAAAATGACAAAACTTGATACTTTGCTAAAATCTCGTCCTCTTGTTCTCATGTTGCTTCTTCCTTTCCATGGTGACTCCATTGGACTTTCACTAGAGTTATATCTCGATTCCTTAATCTGCGAGTCTTTCGATCCAGGATGGCCACCGATTTTTCTTCATAAGTCAAGACCCTTTTCAATTTCTATGTTTTCTTGGTTGATCACGTGACTTGGATCGAAAACATATTTCCATAACATGGACACGTGGAAGACATTGTGTATGCCGGTGAAGTTTGGCGGCAAGACTAGTCGATAAGCGACTTCTCTAGTCCGTTCCAAGATTTCGAAAGATCCTACATACCTTGGTCTCAACTTTCATCTTCTTTCGAAATGATAGAAATTGGTATGTCGTGTAACCTGACGATCTCTTCTAGATAGATTCGAGCTAACTTATCTAAACCATAGATCATCTTGATCAGCAAGAAATGAGCAGACTAAATCAATTTGTCCACAATCACCCTCACGACATTATTTTCTCGTTTGGTTCTCGGCAATCCCACAATGAAGTCCATGGCGATGTGCTCTCATTTCCATCCCGGTATCTCCAACGGAGTTAACATCCCAACTGGTCATTAGCATTCAGCGACTACTTATCATTCTCATGCTTCAACAAATCTGGTATTACAATTATACTATAGGTAAAGAAAATAAACACGAATCGCGAGGAGAAAAGTAAACGTAGATTTCATCGATTAGCAAAAGATAAACTGGTATCATATATATATAAGCAAAAGATTGACAACTCTTACATTATACAAAAGGATCATGTACACTACTACAAGGTAAGAACCACTACATATCTATCTACATATATAATACTAAAAGTTCATCGTCTGTAACCTATCTCTCGACAGCCTCTGAGCGAGTGAGAGCGTAGGCCCAAGCCCTACCTGCCCCTGGCCTTGACTCTGGTGTTGCCGCTGCTGGGTTTTCAAACTTCAGACAGTTAACCGCAATGTGTCCTGGTTTTCCATACTTATAGCTATTTAGGGTTCTATGGGGGCAGAGTCCCACATGCGACTTCCCACACTTGAAACATGAGTTCCTTGGCCTGGGAGTAAGGAGAAGCGGGGCATTGTTGGCCCGTGGGGACTTGTGCTGGTCGAATTCTTGACTAGGACCGGTCCATTTCCTCTTTCTTGTCACTACTTCTACTCTCTTGGGTGGTGCCACGTCCAAGCGGAGACGGGATGCGATATCTTGAGCTCTCTCAACGACCGCGGCATAAGACACTTCACCTTGGGCAGCCAACATGGAGCTAATCTCTAAACGAAGACCCATCTCAAAACGTCGGGCCTTCTTGGCATTCGTGTCCACTAGATGGGGTGCATACCTACTCAGTTGATTGAATCTCTTCTCGTACTCTTCTACAGATGTGGCTCCTTGATAAATATGTACAAAATCTGCTGCTTTTCGGTCACGGTATAACTGAGATAGGAAATTATATCTAACCACCTTTTTGAAGACTCCCCAAGACATAACACTCTTAAGTTCCGGTGACATAGTCCTTTTGTATGACTCCCACCAGTACCTGGCTTCTTCGGTGAGTTGCAACACGGCACAAGAGATCTTCTGCTCTTCTGTGCATGCCAGATGTCCAAAAAATCGATCTAACGACCTCAGCCACTCTTCAGCCTCGATCGAGTCCCCTTTTTCGTTGAAGGTCGGTGGATTTAAACGTCGGAATTGCTCAATTATCAAGTTCGCAGTGTTCCTCGACGACGGTGAAAGCGCAGCTTGGGTGATCTCATAATGTCGAGCCAAGCCTCTTAGTACGAACACCCAGTCTCTCCTCGCAGCGTCCACATCGTGTTCAATTGGATTCTCCATCGACGGTTGGTCTCTACGGGGTCGACCTCGTCGCATATTGTTCTAAAGATGACAAACGAAAACTAACCCTTATAATCTACCACACGTAACCCAACAATATATAACAATAGATAAACAAATAACAGGTAACATGGTACCGATAAATGTTATTCCATAAATCATTTAATAACTTCAATAGATTTTCTGTCATTCGTTTATCATGTTAGCATAATATTATCATGTAGGATAGCGTATACCCAACTTGCATAAACCAACCAGAAAAGTACATTATAAGCAAAACATCATGGAACATATCACCGACATCCTCACATGGTCTCCATAGACCTCAAGTATTAAAAATGGCTTTACGTATCATAGCCACGAATTAAGAAAAACACACCCATTAGCTCACCCTGTTGTAAACAAGGGTCCATGGTAGGCTCAACTCTCTGTAACACGACATCAACTCCTACGAACGGCCATTCTCACACACGAGTTCACGCTGCTGCAGTCAGCGGCTTTGTAGCGGTGGCTCAGAGCAGTGTGTCGATTGTAGTGACATCAAGAGGGTTTAAGAAGATCTTTTTATTAAATTTTGTGGTTAGAGAGAGAAGCGTATAGAGAGTGGTGGTGCTTATCCGTTTCTTTTTGAAAAGATTTTCACATTTAAAACACGTTTGAAAAGAAAAATGAGCTTGAGCAGAGCTTTACAAAGGGTAGGAAATTTTTCTCTGATACTATAATGTCACGCTCCATTTTTCACACTAAAAAATATCAGAGTTTGCTTTGTGGGCGTGCAAGAAGAAAAGGAAAAGAGACGTGCATGATATAAAATAGAAACCTTTTGAGGAGATAGAAGATCATTAAAGGATTTACATATACAAATACATCGGCACCGGCTGAATAAAATATTTTAAAACCTTGAGCAGCGGAAATATATTTTACAGGATCTATCATCAGAAATTACGATACAATTTTTACAAAACGTAAAAATAAAACAAACATTGTTTTAGAAAGTAAAAGGGGAAAATCTTGATACGACACCATCCTCTCTATACATCTTGATTTACGTCATTTCCTGTAATGCGATTACAGATAGGGGTGAGTGCATTGTATACACTCGTGGGGATAAACTCCAAGTCTTATCATATGTTAAGCAATTTAAATAAATAACACATATATGAGTTCGGCAATTAGACACATCACATAGAATGCATTGCACATACAATACCAATAGGTGCGGGTGCAACCCATCTTACCCTACATGCATGAAGAAGGGGGTAAGAGACAGTTGTTATAGAAGAAAAAGATAAGAGACAGTTGTTATAGAAGAAAGAGGTAAGAGACAGTTGTAACGGTTTTTATACCGTGGTGCATTTTATGGACCACCAAACCAAATACCATTAGTTCCTTCATGACATGAATGTGGACCGTAATCCTTTCACAGTATAATAGTATGAACATATAATTCACCGCATATAATCACATCATATAACATTCAACAGTTCATATATCAGATAGGGAAAACAATAAACACATAGAGATTTAGAAATTACCCCCACACTCGGCAGACGACATCACATCGCCGGCGACACAACGCACATGACGGCACGCACACGACGTGCACAGCAGACCCGGCGCCGCGTGTGCGTACCCATTCCTGGTGCTTGCGTGCGCCACCCGTCTCCCAGCGCTCGTGCATGCGCACCCGTCTCCCAGCGCACGCACAACGCGCTCCCAGCTACTCGACACGTACTGACGCGTGCAGCCAGCAACTCTCGTTGTGCGCCCAATGCCCAGAAAACAGCAGTAGCCACAACAACGGCGGTGCCACCTGACGCCGCCCTCACACGACTCGCCGGCGCCACCAGCGCCGGCCACTACCACCACAGCAGCAGTGCACAACGCCGCCACCAACAGCAGCAACAGCAACACACACGCATGCAAACACACACACACACACCTGCAGCGATGGTCCGGCCACTGTTCCGGCGAGGGAGAGAGAGAAAGAGAGAAAACAGAGGAGAGCGAAAGGAAGAGAGGAGAGGGAAAACTAGGGTTTTCCGATGATTGATTGGTCGTTTTCCGGTGAAGGAGATGTCGTAATGAAAATCCGAGACCTGTTCTAGAATCATCTCGACGAGACCTACAAGCTGTGCGAAAATCGACCAAAACGGAGAAATTTTTTTCAGCACCGGCGTCGGCTGCCGGAAAACAGAGGAAGGGGAAGAGAGAGAAAGGAGAGATAAGATTTTTACTTTTTTGATTTCTCGTTCGAATAATTCCTTTTACGATTCGTTTCGTTTTATTTATACTCTTTTCTGAAATAACGTACTATTCATCGAGAATATCCTATTTTTTACTATTCACGAAAATATCTTACTATTCATCGAAATATCTTATTTTTACTATTCATTGAAATATCTTACTTTAACTATTCATCGAAATATCTCGTTTTCGATTTTTCATTTTCATCTTATTTTTCGTGATTTGAGCTACGGGTCTCCGATTGACCTCAAATTCGTTTCTATCTTCTCCTTTTTCGATTATGAATTTTATTATAAAAAGTAACCTATATTTTTCGATTACGAACCTTATGATAAAATTATAACTTATGTTTTTTTTATTAAATTATACCACCGATTAATTAAACATGCATTTTATCATTTTTCTGATATGCACATAATTAAAACAAACAATTATGGGTTTAATTATTTAATTAATCAATTATGCGTCGTTTTTGTCCTAGGCGCTACAGTTTGAGCTCGTTTTAACTTCGATTAATTCTGTTCTTCTTTCGTTGCAACCCTAATCTTTCCCTCTTCATCTTGAGATCACATGTTTAACCTTCCACACTCGTTTCTTCATTCTTGATCTTTAGATCTTTCGTTCCATCTCGTTTTTCCTATCGTTTCTTCTTCGAGAGAGATTTTATAATTTATATATACATAATTAACGTAGTATGAATCTAAGAAACCCTCGTTTACATGTGTTGGCTTACAATCGGATCAATACTCTTAAAATTTGATACTTTGACATTACACGTGGTTACCACCGAACAAGGTATGAGTAATTTCTAAATCTCTATGTGTTTATTATTTTCCCTATTTGATATATGAACTGTTGAATCTGATATGCCGTGATTATATGTTGTGAATGATGTGTCATACTATTATAATATGAAAGGACTAAGGTCCACATTCATGCCACAGAGGGACTAATGGTCCGTAAAAAATGCTACGGAGGGATTGGTGGTCCGTAAAATGCACCAACGGTATAAAAACCATTTTATAGGGTAAGACGGGTTGTACCCGCACCTACTACGGAGGGATTGGTGCTCCATAAAATGCACCAATGGTATATCAGACTGTTTTGTAGGATAAGACGAGTAATACCCGCACCTGAGGTTGGGTTACGAATTATGTGCTATGTATTTTACGTGTTGTATCTAATTGCCGAACTTATGTATATTTGAATTATTTAACTATCATAATATGTTAAGATATGGAGTTTATCCCCACGAGTGTATTCAACGCACTCACCCCCCACGTATATTCACGATACATGAAACAATGAAAGTGGAGAAGCGAAGAGAGAGAGGTGTCATATCATCTGTGTTCTCTTTCTTTTTTTTTGTATTTCCGTTTTTACCCTTTTAAAAGATGTTGAACGTTTGTAAAAGTTAAACTGTTATTCTTTATGTTATGGATCCTGATGTTTTTCCGCTGCTCAAGGTTTTACAATATTTTATTCGGCCGGTGCCGATGTATTTGTATATATATATATCCTTTAATCGTCTCTTATCTCCTCCAAAGGTTTCTATTTTAATTATCATGTACGTCTTTTTCCCCTTCTTCTTGCATGCCCACTAAGAAAAAACTCTGATATATTTTAAGTACGAAAAACGGGGCGTGAAAAATTACCACTAATTAAAATATCGATCTTGCTACATGCATTTCGTTTGCATATGAATTAAACCTTGTATTGATTTAATTAATCATTGTAAATTAATTATTTTGCATATATAAATTCAAATCATTGTAAATGAATTACCATTAAAATATTGGTTCATTTGAAATATAATATTTCATATTTAAAATGATACGTATATATTTTATATAGATTGAAACAATGAATTTTTTTAATGTTAATCGTGTATTAATTAAGCATCCACATCATGTGATATGATCAATGGTGCCATTGTGTTGGATGGTAACTGAAACAATGATTGTTAGAAAATGAAATCAAATATGTATTCAATAGATTTAATATTCTATTTTACCCGGATAATATTTTGGTGAATATAATGTGGAACATGCATATCAAATCTAAATCTAAATATGGCTTGAGATACCAAAATCCATCATAATCAAAGCCATATATTCTCGAGATACGAAAATTCATTCAAATAAAATGCAAATCTAAAAATGGCTTGAGATACCAACATGCGTATCAATTATTGTAACTAAATTTTATACAAAGGATGATGATATTAAAAATGTATCCGAATCCCAATCTATATAATTAAAAGATTGTAGTAAATCATAAATCATACACAATCCGATAAAATAGGATGCAATCAATATCCGATAAAATAGTATGCAACCAATATTCGATGAAATAAGATGCAATCGATGCAATGATTTTGAATGTAATACATTATTAAAATTAACCACACAACACAAAATGGATGCAATAATGATTTTGAATTGGATGCAACAACGATTTTGAACGGTGATTTTGAATGCATGTATCAATGAATTAATAACAATACATTACCAAATTAAGAACACAATACCAAAATGGATGCAACAATGATTCTTAAATGGTTGCAACAATGATTTTGAATGCATGCCAACAAATCAATTAATAAGAATACATTTCCAAATTAACCACACAATACGATTTTTAAATGAATGCAACAATAACAAATTATTGGTTCGATCATATTTCGTCTATGACTTAAGAACAAATGATTCTTATTTAGCCTAAGTATGCAATGATAGTGATAGTTTACATTAATTTTGTAACGTAGGCCTAATTACTGTAAAATCATTTGATATTATCCTTGGTAGGATGATTTCAATTATATATTTATGTTAAAATTACTTATTGATTTTAAAATCATTTAATTTGGATCAATTTAATAAAATTTAGATTTCATATTTAAAATGAAATTTGTATATTTTATATAGAGATTGAAACAGTGATTTTTAATGGTAATCATGTATTATTACATTCATATCATATGATAGGATCGATGCTAGCATTGCTTTGGATGTTAACAATTGAATGGTAATCATGTATTATCACATTCATATCATATGATAGGATCAATGCTAGCATTGCTTTGGATGTTAGCCAAAACAATGATTGTTAAAAGATGAAATCAAATATATATTTCGTCGATTTAATATAGTAATTTAGTAATAATATATTTGAGAATATACCGCGTATCAAATCAAAATCGAAATCCAAATCGTTACAAAATCCAAATCTTGATATTGGTAATAGTAATTCGTTTGAGATACCAAAATCTATCCAAATCGAAGTTCATATTCATATATGCTAAAATTATAGTATCATTAACTATAATTGAATCTTATACAATGGTTTGAGATACTAAAAAATATGTTTAATCAAAAGATTATGGTAACATGGATCGTAATGGATGCATTATTAAATCATAAATCATATACAATGTTTTATTCGATAAAATAGGATGCAACCAATATCCAATCGAATCTGATGCAGTCGATGTTGCAATGATTTTTATTTTTAATGCAATGTATGAACTAATAATAATATATATTAACCACACAACAACAGTACAAGCAAAATGGATGCAACAATGATTTTTAATTGTGATCATGTATTATTTTAAACAAAATATATTAAACAACAATCGACAACTGATATTGTGATGTTTAAAGATACAATAATGGAGTTTTTAATGACAGTTTAGTCGTGCAATGAGATCTTAATAACAAGGATTACATCACGACAAAATTAAACATATCGAATATGGGTCTCAAATGATTCATCATCACACAATGCACAATATCAAAAAATTTGATTGCGGTTTCATGGTTGTTATTGGCAGTTAAATACAATAGTCGGAGAAGGTTGATATAGACTACATTATGGACAATATTAGATTTGTTGGGGGAAATTTTTGGGTTTTACTGCAGTAACTTTTGAAGACAGATAAAAAAGTTAAAATGAAATTAAAGTAGAATGTAATGATTCAAGATCTAATGGTTGAGACCACTGAAAAAGTTAGAGAGGTTGGCGAACTACTACGATCCGTGAAAAATGAAATGAGAGCTGCGGTTGGACTATAGAAGCACCCAAACCAGAAAACTCATGTTTATTATGAGATGTCTTTGATAAGTTGCATTCTACCTATCTTGTAATATTTATAGCAAATTAAACTTTGTGTTCTTTCTTTACCATGCGCATGCACGTGAAGTTTGGTGTCATCTAACTTTTTGTTGTTAGCAAAAACTCATGTTTTTTGTGTTCTTCCTCTATGCATAAGTCAGGCGCATTAATTCAATTTACAAAATGTCGTTCTCACAATTTTGTCTATATTACTATATAACCACAAAACTACTCCCGTTAATGGAGAAATTGTAGTTTTGGTTACACAACAAGTCACGAGGTCATTTTATTTTGATTCAAGCATTACATATATAGTTTAAAATGATCAAACATATATAATATGTCACACAAGATATGTTTTTCCTCACTTTAATTCATTCAGTCTCAGGAAAACTAACGGCTCAACCCCACGTGTCTGTAAAGTTGGAAGGATTGATGATACTAGCCTATTTTTTATGATAAAATAAATCGAATTTTATTGTGCTTTGGAAATTTTACATTGATCCTCCTCATTTATTAAAATGACAATCTTTACATGTGTAATTTGATAAATATTGTATACTCTTCTTTTCTGTCAAATGAATGTTAATAGTGTTAACTTTTGTACTAAATTTCTAATTATATATTTATACATTAAATAATTCAAATCTTTTTAACTTTATTCCTTTCATTTTAAATATTTTACTTATACTTATTATCTTTTCACAAATATTGACAATAAATATTATTTAATTATCATTAATATTTGAAATTAAGAAATTAATAATTCAAAACTTTCATTATATAATAATAATGATTACTATAACTTTATTTTAACATTTTTCTACATTTTTTTGTTTATTTATATAATTTAAAATATTTTTATGATTTTTAATAAATTTTTCAGATTTTATATTTTTATATTAAATAATGTATTTAATTTTAATTGTTACTTTAAAATTTTCAAACATAATTTCCATAATAAAAATAATTAGTCATTCATTATTTTTAGTGAATTTTTTTTTTTTTCTTTTCGAGTGACATGAATTTAAAAGGAATAAAAAATAATGAAACAATCGATTCCACATGTGTAATAACCAACCATGTTAGCATGTCACTTGTTATATACGGTAATTAATGGATATTTTCGACAACAAACATTAACATATGAAGTATTATTAAAAACTTAAGAAAATAAAGGGTAAGATCATAATTAGGGGTAATATATAAGGTATTTTCACCAATTTTTCCTACAAGTAAAACATAAACTTTATATTTCAACAAAATGAAGTAATACATTTAGATAAGAAGTAATATTATTTTGTGATAATACTAATATATTTTATGTAATACAACTAATACATTCATATAACACAATTGATATATTTCGGTCGGTAAAATAAATAGAACCATTTCATAAACTTCTACGGAATCTTTATCCATATTTTTTCCAGCAACTTATTCATTTCTTGTACCAACCTTATCTTACATCACGCGATTTTTCATACTGTTAAAGCCATACACTAGATTTCCAAATTATCCATTTAGATTTCTTTGTTTGGTCCCATTTTTATCACATGCTATTCTTTCCCCTTGCAAAGAGTTCAACACATTAATAAATTTACAAAAATGTCTTTCTCATAATTTTGTCTATACAGCCACAGCCAGAATTGCTAGCTTTCATGAATTATTCCTTAGCGTTTAAGTAAAATACGTAATACCAAATTCATGTTTATATCATGTTTATGAGTAGAGTGGCGGTGATTAGATATATATGGAACATATAAATAAATAAAAAATGACGATATTAAAAGTCTTAGTAGTTATTGGGAAATTTTTAATTTTTTAGATATATAATATAATTTTTGTTTTTTAAATAAAAATTTCTAATTTTATTATATTTTTATATTTACTTAAATAATATTACAAAATTTTAAAATTTTAAAATATAGTTTTTTAGAACTTCTGTTGTTGTTGTTGTTATAGTTAATCTGTTTTTTTTTTTTTTTTTTTTTTTTTTTTTACATTTTGTTTTTGATTTTAAGATATTTTTTTGATTTTAAAAAATAATGAATTCTTACTTTTAACATATTTCCGAAAATAACCTGTATGTTTGTATGTTTTTGCCAAAAATACATCTTTCTCGAATGACATGAATATAAGATGAAATAAAAATTAAAAAATCAATTGCACATATGTATTTATTAGTCACATTAGATTGTGACAGATTATTTATCTTTTACTACCAGTAAATAAGCATTTTCGACAACAAGTGTTAACATATGGTGTATTTTTAAAAACTCAAAAAATTAAAAGGTAAAATCATAATATTAGGAGCAATATTCTGGATATTTTTACCAATATTCCCGAAAAAAGAGTAATTGAGATTATGCTCTCATACTTTGAGTTTGAGCATTACTACAACTTTCTTGCATTGTTGACCTCCATCTTGGTCGTCATTGGCCTCATGTTATCTTCGGCACTCCAATTAATAGCAGTCAGAACAATACTATCATCATATGAAGAAGAAGAAGAAAATTCGGCTTGTGTTTTGTTTTTTTAATTTTTTTTGAAGAGAACTTGGATCAAATAGATATGAAAGAATTACATAATTAAGGTAAATTGCTTATAACCGAAAATTGAAATAATGTTACTAAACTTGATATCACAATCGGGAAAGACTTTGAGATCGAGACTTAAGAGAGATAGATTAATTATTTACATTTAAAAAAAAAGAAAAAAAAACAGGAAATAAAAAGATAATTAACAATTGTACCGAATGAATTCGATTTGAACAATACATGAGATCTTCTATTACACTTGGTGTTACATCTCCTATTCCAAAACAATCATCACACGCCAAGTGTATTCGATGACATCACTATTTTAGAAACCTAAAAATTACTTTGAAAGTGTTAATTTTCGTAAACCTAAATTTATTCTCATAATTGTTTAAAGAAAGTGAAAATTAATTTTAATCAACTTTTTTTTGGTTTTTATTATTAACACAAAACTCTTAAAATTATAAATTTCTAAATATTAACTTAAAAATCTGAAAATTAATCTACCACTCTAAGGGCCCCGAGTTCGAATCCTGCTTGAAGGTGGCCCTTTTTCTTCTTCTTAATTATGTATAAATATATTTTAAAATAATTCATGATTTATTAATTTAAGTTATTTATTTTTAATTTATATCTTTAATTTAATTGTATAATGCTTTTTACTCATCTATGTATGCTTTTATTTTTAAATTTTTATTAATAAATAATTCATGGTTAATTTAAGTTTCAAACTTAATTTAAATTATATTTTTTAGTATTATTGTATAAGATCTTTCAAGTATGAGTTCCAATATTAGAAAATAGTGAGAATCAATGACTGAGAACTTAATTCAAAGTCAATTCGAATTTAAGTAGTTATTTTTAATTTTTACAATGATATAAATGTCTTGAGTATTGTCAATGTTTAATTTTTTATATTTTATATTGAGTTTGTATATACATATCACGGATCTATTTTGAAAATGTTGACTCAAGCCAAAAAAGAATTAGGTCTGACCCTGTATTGACTATTGAGTTAATATATATTATTCTCTTAATTATATATTCTACTGTTACATTTTACAATAAGTTGATGTACAACCATTAATTTTATATGAATCAAATATTACAAACATTAATTTCATATGAATACAAATATATAATGTCAATAATGTGAACACAGTAATAAAACTGACATTAGTGGACAGTGGAGTCTGCGGATCCGCGTGTTGTCCCTATTGCCCACAACCAAGCGGGCCGCTCTCTCACTTTCAGCTGCAAAAACAAAAATGTTAAAGTTGTCTTATTAATAGATCGTAATTATAAAAATAATACAAAAATATAGAATATACGGAAAAACCTCTTCTTCTTTTTTTTTTTTTTCATTTTTGGTGATGATCGAGTATAATTTTTGTGAAATCGAATCACGAATTAATTCGGCAAGTCATGTCAATTCACACTATACATGACCTAATAAATAGAAATAAACATGTGAAAATGAGTATTTATAGGGAAACATTCCCTCATCAAGATCATTTGATGTTCTATTAGTTCCATTCGCAGAGTTTAGCAGCTACTCCATAACAACCTAATTTGAGCATTTTAATTAAATGAAAGACATAATTTGACTTGAAAATTGCAATTTTAACTTTTTTTTTTCTTTTTAATAAATAGACCATATGGATCATGTTATACATGGCAACATTCATGTTTTCAGAATATTAAAAAAAATTATTGTTTATTGCAATTTGAAAAATTAATTTCATAACTTCCCAATGAATTAAAAAGTTGGAGATGGTATCAAATTAATTAGATATAAAATTTAAGAAATAAATAATACAAATCTTTCTTTTTTTCTACTAAAAACCATGGGAAGATTGAGGTAGATTTTAAACCTGTATATTAACAACCCCTTGCACTTTAGCCAATAATGACTCCGGATCAGGCTATTCGGCTTCTCCAATTGAGGATTAGAGATGGGTGAAAATTTGGGATTGAGAGTTATACCCAAGTGGTTAAGTAAATTTTAGCACCTACGACAAAACCACGCATAATTGGTTAATTAAATAATTAAACCCTTAATTATTTGATTTAATAATGTGCGTATCAGAAAAACAATAAAATGCATGATTAATTAATCGGTTGTATAATTAATTCAAGAAGCATAGGTTATATTTATTCAAAAGGTTCGTAATCGAAAAATGAAATGATAGAAACGAAAATGAGGCCAATCGGAGACCCGTAGCTCAAACCACGACGAAAACACGAAAAATACGAAGAATCGAAAAAGAGATATTTTCGATCAAAAAGTAAAAATTAAAATATTTTACAGAATTAAGATATTTTGAAAAATCAAGATATTTTGAAAAGGTTTAGATATTTCGAAAAAGTGTATATATAATACGAAACAAATCATAAAAAGTAAGAATTCGAACGAAAAGTCAAAAACGTAAGATATCTCGTCTCTCTTCTCTCTCTGCTGATTTTTTTCGGACCGTCGGCGCCGACGCCTTGTAGCACCCCGGATCAAAACGAGCATAATTTATTAATTAAATACTTTAACGTATGACTTAATAATTACGTGCGTATATTTTGATTGTCTAATTAATTACGTGCGTTTCAGATACGTGTTTAATGTGCGTTTCGGACCGATATTTTTATTGGACATGGTATATAGAATATTTTCATACCATAAGATGCGTATCGAGAAAACGAGAAGATAGAAATGAACTAGGGGTCAATCGGAGACCCGTAGCTCGAACAACGATGAAAAGGGCAAAACTCGAAGATCCGGAAAATCGAAAGATATTTACAATGAATAGTAAACGGAGAATTTTCAACTGATGAACAGTGAAATGAGATATTTTTGGATGAATAGTGATCCGGATATTTCTGGTGAATAGTAACTTTCGGAAAATCTATAAATAGGGGTGGTTTCGATTCGAAAATCACAGTTTCTCCGAACGAGCCGAAAGCGATGAAAACACGTAAGTCTCTCTCTCCTCTCTCTCTCTCTTTCCAATTTTCTGTCTCCGGCGGGCCGCCGCCGGCCGGTGGCCGGAAAATTTCAAAGTTGTCGGTTTCGGTCGACTTTCACACACGACGTTCGTCTCGACGAGACGAATCTAGGATAGGTCTCAAAATTTAATTCTGATTTGTCGTTCGTCGGAAAACGGCGAAAAACAACCCCAAACCCTAACCCTCGTCACCCTTTCTCTCTCCTCTGATTTCTCTCTCTCTCCTCGTCCTCTTGCCGGAGCGGTGGCCGGAGAAGCTACTGGTGGTGTGGTGGTGATGTCGGGGAGGTGGCGACGCTGGGCCGGAACAGTGGAGTATGTATGTAGTACGTGCATGTGTGTGTATATATATGTGTGTTACTGTGTATGTGTGTTTTGCATGCTGATTGGGGCGGCGCCGGGTGGCGCCGCCGTGCGAGGAAGGTGGGTCGGCGACCGAAGGTCGTCGGCGAGGTGGTCTAGTGCGTGGCCGGTGGCTGGTGTCCGCCGGCCAAGAAAATCCGGTTGTGTGTGTGTAAACACACCATACACTATGTGTGCGTGCGTGCAAGCTACTGTGTGTGTATGCACGGCGGTGGTGGTGGCCGGCGACTGGGGTCGCCGGCCAAGGCGACGGTGGTTGGTGGTGGTCGCCGGCGGCAGGTGGCCGCCGGCGAGACAGTGGATGTGTGTGTGTGTTTGCAAACGGGTGTGTGTGTATATGTTTGGTTCTTGCATGAGTTGTGGCCGGAGTTAGGGGGTTGCCGGCGACAAGGAGGTCGCCGGCCGGTGTCCGGGGGTCGGGGGGATGGTCGCCAGCGATTGGGGTCGCCGGCCGGAGGAGTTTTGGGTGAGGGTTGATTTTTGAAAAACTGAGCATCGAAGGTTTTTGCGGCGAAGATTCGGATACTATTCATCACCGGAATCCGGCGAGGGATGGCCGGAGGTGGTAGCCGGCGGTGCGAGGTATCCGGCGAGGTAGGTGGTGGTGGCAGGAGGTGGCGTCGCCGCACCGGGAGACGCCGGGAAGTGGCCTGCTCGAGCAGGCCACTGTCGGGAAAGCTGGGAGTGAAGCTGCCGAGAAAACTCGGCAGCCAGCTTGGCGCCGTGTCCCGCTGCCGAGAAAACTCGGCAGCCGTCGGGTGCCGGGAGCCGGCGTGCACTGTGCGCGCCTGTCGGGTGCCAACGTGCACCCGACACCGTGTTTTCAATCCGAACCTCGTTTTCTTTCCATCGTTCATCCGTATCGAGTCGTCGATGACGAGATGTCGTTGATCGGGGTCCGTGGGCCCGGTCAAAGTCAACCCTTTGACCAAAATTACCATTTTACCCCTAAACTTAAAATGTTCCATTTGAGCTCATTTGAACTCCGATTGAGCTCATTCTTTTTCCCTTGTGACCCAAATTTCATTCTCTATCATCTCAGCCATATGGATTGGATATCCACTCTCATTTCTTCAACTCCAATCTTTAGAGCTCTCGATCCATCGCGCGTTTAACGACCGTTTCTCCGCCGGAGTCTTTTACAACTTTAATTATAATTATTAAGGATCTAAGAATACTGTAATGTATGTAGGCTACCAGTTGGATTGAACTTTGAGACACGAGATCTGAGAAGCGAGAATTAAGACACGAGGTTTGGGACACGAGATCTTTGATACTCGCTACTCACGTGGTAACCACCGAACGAGGTGGGGGTACATTCTACACCTTAAGCTTTAAGTTTCTGTTAATAAATGCATGAATGATGATAAACGAACACGTGATATGTGAACCCGTACTTAATGAAATGAACCTCAATTGTGATGCTACGTGAATCTATGATTAGTGAAACGATTCTTAAATTATACGAAATGATTGAATCCTATGTGTTACGTGGGGGTAACTTCTAAACTCTATGTGTTTAATGTTTTTCCTATCTGATATTTGAACCGATGGACTCTATGTGCTGTGATATATTCTGTGTTTATTTTACAAAAGTGTGATAGGTGTGGGCTGAGTGTCCAATTGGGCTTAGTGTCCATTGGGCTGCGTGTCCAGTAGTGAGTCGGCAGAGTGTCCAATTGGGCTGAGTGTCCATTGGGCTGCGGGTCCATTAGAAAGTCGGCAGAGTGTCCTTTGGGCTCAGTGTCCATTAGGCTGTGAGTCCACTCGTGAGTTATGGGTTGTGTGTCCATTTATGAACGGAATTATGTGTTGCATATTTATGTGATGTGTCTAATTGCTGAGTTATTTTATATGTTTAATAACATGTTAAAACTTTGGAAAGTATCCCCACGAGTGTATTCAACGCACTCACCCCTATTCTGTATTCACACTACAGGAGACGAAGAAAACCTTGATGCGTAGAGAGAGGGGTGCCCTATCAGCTGTGTCCTTTATCCGGTTTTGACTTTTAAAGCTTTGTTGATCGTTTGTAAAACCGAAAACTGTATTTCTCCTTCTTTGTAAAAGATCCTGATGTTTTTCCGCTGCGTAAGGTTTCAAAACTCTAGTTTATCGGTTGTATCCGATGTTTCAAGTGATCTGCTTCTTATCCTCTCCTTTCTCTTTCTATTTTATATTATGTATGTCTTTTTCCCCTTTCTTTCTTCACGTCCAAAAAAGAAAAACTCTGATATTTTTAACGAAAGATTTTGGGGCGTGACACGCCGGCACCGAAATCTTTTTTCTCGGCTCCGGCTGATTTTCACACAACTTGTAATTTTCACCAAGCCCGTTCCAAATCCGGGCTCGGTTTTACATTCCGACATCTTGTTCGCCGGAAAACGGCCGGTCAAACCTCGGAAAACCCTAACTTTCTCTCTCCTATCTCTCTCTCTCTCCCCGTCTGTTCTTTCTCTCTCTCCCCCTCACTGGAACTATTATCGGGACCATCACCTAGGTATGTGTGTGTGTCATGTTGGGGGGTGGCACCACCGTAAGCAGCGGCGCCAGAGCTGTATGTGTGTATGTGTGAGCATGCATGTGTGTGCGGGGGTTGTGCGTGTGTTGTGTTGGTGTGTGTTGTGTGGGCGACGCTGTGCAGCGCCACCGTGTTTGCTTGTAGCTGGTGCACGGTGTCGCACAAACGTGGTCAGGGTTGGGGGTGGCCAGCGATGGGTGGTCGCCGGCCATGGCTATGTTTTTGCAGGTGTGTGTGTGTGAAGTGGCTGCTGCTGTTTAGGTTACGACGGGTAGTTGTGCACGCGCTAGGAGATGGGTGCGCACGCACTGTCGGGAGACGAGAGCTAGTACACGCACCAGGTAGCGTCGTATGTTCGTGTTAGTCTATGTCGTGTGTGTGTGTCGTGTCGCTGACGACGGGAAGTCATTGACCGGGAGTTGGGGGTCTCGATGAAGTCAACCATTTTCTGATAAATTACGAAAACACCCCTACACCTTTAAACGCTCCGTTTAAGCCTGTTTTTCCTCTGTTTTAACCTATTCTTCCTCCGTTAAAACTCTAATCGATCCCTTTATATCCTATGATCAATTTTCAAGCCTTATGAACTTGTTTTAATCTTCCAAGCTCGTTTCTTTCTTCTTATGATCAAGTTTCAAGCTTTCTCTTCGTATCATTTCCTTTAACGCCACTTCTTCGAGAGAATTCTTTTAAGTATACGTAACTATCATAATACGAGATCTAAGAAAACCCCTTGTTTACATGTGTAGGCCATCGAGTTTAGGAAAGATCTTAAAGCCTAGCATTCAACGTACATGAGGGATAACCACCGAACAAGGTGGGGGTAACTTCTAATCCCTAATAACTTTATGTTTTTGTATTTAACGCACAATGATGATAAATGAACGCATGCATGCATACTTTATGTTATTAGAATGCTATTGATCACTATGAATTTGTTGAACTTTATGTGTCTTGGATTATGTGTTGTGTTTCATTTGTTCATGCATATGATATGAATATGATAAATGAGGACGGAAGTCCATGATTATGTTATGAATAGACTGGTGGCCCATAAAAAGCACCGATGGACTAGTGGCCCATAAAAAACACCAATGGTATTAAAAACCGTTTATAGGATAAGACGAGATGCTCCCATACCTATTTAGAGTTGTGTGCTCTTAAGCTATGTGTTATGCATTATATGTGTTGTGTCTAATTGTTGTATTTGTAAGTGTTAGAACGACTTAATTGCTTAATGAACTTTGATATATGAAATTACTCCCACGAGTGTATTCAACGCACTCACCCCATGTGTATTCACATTACAGGAAGTGACGAGAATCAAGAAGTGTAAAGAGGGTGGTGATATATCAAGATTTCTCCTTTTGCTTTCTAAAACTTGTTGTTGAAACAATATGTTAATATTTCATGTTTGTAAAAGATAGACTATTTTTCTTCCTAATCCTAAACAGCTATCTGTTTTATGCTTGCTGATCTAGCTTCCTGATTCTGACTTTAACTCCAGCTTACTAACTTTTCATGCTGAAAATCAGTCTTCGAGGTCTCTTTAAGTCCAAAATCCTGCTATCATCAATATCTCTATCTTTCTACTATATGCAGCATCTTAAAAACTCAACTTAGAAAGATGAGATAAACACACTAAACTCCATTTACAAAACGTGGAAAATGGGTACTCTAAAAGATCATCTAATATTACATTGTCTCATTAAAACCTAGTCAGAAATATCCCAACAATGAGAATGTTGTTGAGACAGCTTCTCCTGACAAGATCTCGGGCGTGGTTACTGTTGAGACAGTACCGGCGGAGGATAAATAAGGGAATATTGACAATGAGGACATGCCTTAGGAAGGTAAAAGAGTTCTGGTTGCTGCCCCTAAACTGAATCCTAATGATGGTAGTGACTCATCAAGCAGCAATGATGATGTTCCTGAAGGTGACAGTCCACATAACTCACCATACAAAGTAAAGGAATCTGATGAAGACATAAGAAGAAGATTCCAATAGTATGTTGATGAGAATGCAGCAGAACAACAAGATGATCAGAGTCAGGCCATGGTTCTCTATACTCAAGAAGAAGCAGAACCACAAATGGTTAGAGTTGAGACTCTTTCTGACTCGTAGGAACAATCCCTTCAAGGGATTATGGATGATATTCAAGGCCTTATTCGAGTCAAGCAAGTTTATGAGATGAATATGGTAACTAGCATTCATATAAATGAAAAGGTACACTCATAATCAATGGAGGACTCGAGTAAGGAGTTGTCTGAACTTTCTTCCAGGATTCAACGCAGGATGAATGATGAGTGGAACACTCAATTCCATGAGCGAAAAAAGGTTGAGAATGCCCAGTAAGTTGTATCTGAGGTAGGAGATAAATTTGTCAATGACATCAAGAGCCATCTTGCAGAGCAAAACAGAATAGTCGATAAGATCAGGAACAATCAAGCTGTACAGAATCTTGTGCTCAATTTTCTCCAAGAAAACATTGCTGCACAGACTAGTGCCTCTCAAAGCACAAATGACAGAATCTCAAATCTCAAGTTATTTCTTGGAGAGATGCGAACTATCTTACATAAGGCTTTTCCTCAACATGTGCCCACTGAGTCCACTTCTCCGAATACTACCCCGGTTGATGATGTTAAAAAGAGGGAAAGTAGGAAGCAGACTGATGTCGAGTTTGAGGCTGCAGTGAAAGAAACAGTAAAGAAGTTGGATGAGGATGATGATGATGCCCTCCCCTTAATCATCAGCAGAAAACGTAGACGATCTGATTCAGGACATGGTCAGAACATCCAATCCAAAAAGAGAAAAGATGATGAAAGTGAAGGAGGTGCAGGTACTGGGGTTGTTGGTTCTCAAACAACAAGTAGTACTGCAGCCTAGAAAGGAGCTTTAGTTGTTGTTGCACCAACTCGCCAGAGGAGTTCAAAGCAACAAACTCAAGGAAGACAGAAACAATAGCAAACAGGTATTCAAGCTAAACCCTATATGGCTGATGTTGTTGATCCTAGCAAAAGGCTAAGTGAAGCAAGGTAGAGAGAGTTGAAAGAGGCTGAAGAAGAAGAAGAAAGCAGTTGAAGGAAGCTGAGGAAAAAAAGGAAAGGGAGAAGGCCGACTGGATGTCCAGGTTAGGCAAGGTTGGAGTGCAGAAACCAAAGTTGGCAGATGTTGTTGATTCAACTTTGAATTCATTTCCACCACAAGATGTCCCTCGCTTTGATAAAGATTTGGTGACTGTAGAAGTATCCATCCTGTTGGATTAGAAACCTGAAAAGGTAAATATGGCATGGGACTTTGAGATGTTTAAGTATCGATCATTACCAAACAATAGGAATCCAACTTTCGAGAAGATTACTCCGTATACAATAACTGAATACTTGAGGTATTTCAAACATCTATGCCAGTACGATTGCTTTATATCTTATCCAACTTGTTATGAGGCCTTGATCAAGTATGAGAATCTAGCAAGAGAAGGAAAGTTGGATATTCAGCAAACCCTGCTGGAAAAGGTTAAGAAATGAGAGCAGATTCCTTTTTGTCAGGATTTCTGGCTTCGTTGGATTCAAGTTCCTAACATCAAGAAGCTAGAAGAATCCTATCTTGAATCAATTCTAAATTGGTGGATAGGATCAAAGTATGATATGGGGATGAAGAGACCTAAAACCGATTTTGGAAGCGATTCTGTAAAAAGAAAATTGTTTGAAGGAACAGAAACCTGAGGAAGTGGCCGCTTACTACAGTTTCTCAGAAGATGGTTTGAGTAAGCACTTCTTTGTAAAGAATTTCTTTATTCTTTTATTCTTTCATTTTATTAATGAAGTCAATGAGCTATGAAATTTTTTATGTTAGCTCAACTGTACTTTAATTATACAAATCAGTTGTAATTATGTACATCTGTATATGCTGCTTTGTAATGGGTTTTGTCATTATAAAAAATGGAGAAATTGTTGGGATATTTCTGTTTAGGTTTTGATGAGATAAATAACTTTGTATAGGAAGTTAGAGTACCCCATTTTTTCACATTGTTTAAGTGGAACTTAGCTTTGAATAATTTATTTTATGTAGATGTATTTTGAAGATATGTAACAATCAGAAAGATGGAAGTTTCTAATTTCAGAAGGATTCTGCAAGTATAGAAGTATCGGATGTGGATTTTCAGTAAGGAGAATCAGTAAGCAGAAGGTGTAAGTAAAATCAGCAAGCAACATATGACAATCAGTAAGAAGGACTGGAGGCTTTCTGCAGGATTCAGAAACAAAAAGCTGTTAAGGAATCAGCAAGCAAGATTTGGAATAGGAAGCTGTTATGAAATCAACAAGCAGGATTCAGAAATAGAAAGCTATTACAGAATCAGTAAGTAGATTCAGAACAGAAAGTTGGCACAGAACAGGAAGCATCTACTGCAACCTGAGCACGTAGCAATAAATTTATCTATCTTATTTATTGCAGTACGAGGAAGAAGTGAATGCAGTACGAGGTTTCTGCATTATCAAAGTAACCGGTAGATGGAATTTAGCACTTAACCAATGAGGTGATGCTATCTGGACCGTGGACCTGCAAAATCACTGTTGCCGAGGAGTGCATGGACGAATCTTCATTAGGGTATATATGTATATCCTCTTATATGTATATATGTGTAACGCCCCAAAATCTTTCGTTAAAAATATCAGAGTTTTTCGTTTTTGGGCGTTAAGAGAAAAAAAGGAAAGAGGCGTACATGATATTAAAAAGAAAGAATAAGGAAAGGACAAGGAGTGTTACACTCGCAACATCAGTTACAACCGATAAAATGGAATTTTGAAACCTTACGCAGCGGAAAAAACATCAGGATCCTTTACAAAGTTGAGAAATACAGTTAACATTTTACAAAAACGTGGAACATCGTTTCAACATAGCTTTAAAGATAAAACCGGACAAAGGACACAGCTGATAGGGCACCCCTCTCTCTACGCGTCAAGGTTCTCTTCTTCTCCTGTAGGGTGAGTACAGAATAGGGGTGAGTGCGTTGAATACACTCGTGGGGATACTTTCCAAGTTTTAATATTGTTAAGCCGATCACGTATTAAACAGATATAATAATTCGGCAATTAAACACGTCACGTATAATACAAACACATAACATAAAGACACGTGACATAAAAATGGACCGTAGTCCCTTCGTAGCATAGATATGGACCGAAGTCCCTTCGTAGCACACATATGGACCGGAGTCCCTTCGTAGCATAGATATGGACCGAAGTCCCTTCGTAGCACATATATGGACCGGAGTCCCTTCGTAGCATAGATATGGACCGAAGTCCCTTCGTAGCACATATATGGACCGGAGTCCCTTCGTAGCATAGATATGGACCGAAGTCCCTTCGTAGCACACATATGGACCGGAGTCCCTTCGTAGCACACATATGGACCGGAGTCCCTTCGTAGCATAGATATGGACCGAAGTCCCTTCGTAGCATCACCATCGTAAAATTAACACAGTATATAAACACAGCACGTAGAGTTCAACAATTCATATATCACATAGGGAAAAACAGTAAACACATAAAGTTTAAAAGTTACCCCCACACACGACATATAATCACAACATTTAGTATTTCTCAATCATGCTTGGAATAGGGAAAACTGTAACCAGATAAAGGTTTAGAATGTACCCCCACCTCGTATAGTGGTTACCACGTGAACGAGTATCGGCGGATCAGATTTCACAAGCGAGTACCAAAGGATCCGATATCACAAGGCTCAACTCAACAATTAGCCTACACAAGTTATGACGTTCCTTAGATCCTAAATAAATTATAAATAAAGCTGTAAAAGATTCCGTTGGAAATCGGTCGTTAAATACGCGACGGATCGAATGATCTAAAGATTGGAATTTGGAGATGAGGCTGGAAGTCAAATCTAAATGGCTGAGATGATAGAGAATGAAATTTGGGGCACAACGGAAAAAGAATGAGCTCAATCGGAGTTCAAACGAGCTCAAACGGAGCATTTTAAGTTTAGGGGTAAAACGGTAATTTTGGTCAAAGGGTTGACTTTGACCGGGCCCACGACCCTCGGTCAATGATGTCTCATCGGCGATGACTCGAAACAGATGAACAACGGAAAGAAAACGAGGTTCGGATCGAATACACGGCGTCGGGTGCGCGTCGGCACCCGACGGGTGCGCATGGGCGCGCACGGTGCGCGCGGCTTCCCGACACCCGACGGCTGCCGAGTTTTCCCGGCAGCTGCTGCACCCGGCGCACACCTGGTCGAGTTTTCTCGGCCAGGACCTTCCCAGCTTTCCCGACGGTGGCCTGCTCGAGCAGGCCACTTCCCGGCGTCGCCCGGCGCGGCGGCGCCGCCTCGAGCCGCCACCACCTACCTAGCCGGATACCTAGCACCGCCGGCTACCACCTCCGGCCGTCCATCGCCGGATTACGGCATGAATAGTTCCCGGAAAATTCGCCGCAAAACCCTTCGAAGTCACATTTTTCCAAAATTCCAACTTCAACCAAAACTCCGGCCGGCGAATTCCCGTCGCCGGCGACCACTCCCAGTACCTCCGCCGGCGACTCCCCGTCGCCGGCAACCCATTCCAACCAAGCCCAACCACCAACCTAGCCTATACATACATGCATGCTTTAACACACACACACACATAACCATAGCTTGGCCGGCGGCCACCCGCCGCCGGCCACCACCACCAGCTCACTCTCTGAACTCCGACCGGCGACCCCAGTCGCCGGCAACCACCTCTCCAGCCCCCTACCCCAGCAGCTTCACTCACACACACACACACGTACAAAACAAACACACACACACATGCTCATCCTTGGCCGGCGGCCACCTGCCGCCGGCCACCACTCCGCCACCGTCGCCGGCGCATCACAGGCGCCGGCCTCCAAGTTCCACACGGCGGCGCCACCCGGCGCCGCCCCAACAGCATGCAAACACACTCACACACTAACACACCTACAAAAACACACACAAGCCCGATCCACATACATACACCACTGTTCCGGCCATGCGCCGCCACTCACGGCGGCGCCTCCACTCCGGTAGCTCCCCACCACTCTCCGGTGGCCTCGCTGGCCACTGTTCCGGCAAGAAAACGAGGAGAGAGAAAGAACTCAGAGGAGAGAGAAAGGGTGACGGGGTTAGGGTTTAGGGGCTGTTTTTCGCCGTTTTCCGGCGAACGAAAACTCGGATTTGAAATCCGAGACCTATCCTAGATTCGTCTCGTCGAGACGAACGTCGTGTGCGAAAATCGTCCGATTCCGACAACATTGAATTTTCCGGCCACCGGCCGGCGGCGGCGCCGGCGGTGTCCCGCCGGAGACAGAATATCGGAAATTAAAAGACGAGAAAGAAGGACTTATGTGTTTTCGTCGGGTTCGGCTCGATCGAAGAAACGGTGATTTTCGAGTCGAAACCACCTCTATTTATAGATTTTTCCGAAGTTACTATTCACCAAAAATATCCGGATCACTATTCATCCAAAATATCCCGCCACTATTCATCAGTTGATTTTTCAACGTTACTATTCATGTAAATATCTTCGTTTCCATTCTCCGTAAATATCTTCCGATTTTCCGAAACTTCCGGTTTTGCCCCTTCCGTCGTCATTCGAGCTACGGGTCTCCGATTGACCCCTAGTTCGTTTCTATCTTCTCGTCTTTCCAAGACGCATCTTATGGTATGAAAATATTCTATATACCATGTCCATGAAAATTATCCGTCCAAGTCACGCGTTAAACACGTATCTGAAACGCACATAATAAATTAAACAGTTCAAAAATACGCACATAGTTATTAAGTCATGCGTTAAAATATTTAATTAATAAATTATGCTCATTTTGATCCGGGGCGCTACAATATGTCTAGAGTTTATTTTTTAACTGAGTCAAGTCAAAAAATCTACACAAGCTAATTAAAGGTAAAACTCACTCACAAATTTAATATCCTTATATTTGAATTGGGATTTGCCCATCAAAATTTGAATGGGCAAAATATAAATATTTGTATGTTATGGGATCTTGGGTGATTCCCAAATCCTTTTTTTTATCATACTTTTTTCTATTATTTCTACAATCCACAATAAAAATATCTACAATATATATAAAAAAACCATTACATTTTCTACGGTTTACCATGTAATGATGACATCTGAACTTTAATTTTACCCTATAAAGTCCCAAAACAAACACAAAATTATCAAAATCCATTTGAATTTCAAATTATTGTAAAATTCACCTACGCCCCAGTCCAAACACACCAATATTACCCCGTGCGATGCACAATCATAAAATTTAGAATAATATAATTATGTTGTAGTTAAAAATAAATATGTATATATATATATATATATAAATTTCATGAAATAAAAATATTTATTAATAATTGAGATTGATAAAAAATTGAAGTCTCGTGGAACACAAATTAAGTGAACATTGAAATATTTTGTTATATGAATATATTAATGTGCCGAAATGTTTACTTTTCAACCCACCCCACTATTAAATTTTAGATCCGCCCCTGGAGGAGTGGCGCCATTAATGCAAAACAGAGTAGAACATGCCCTATTTCCCAGTTTCTCCATGCGCATTTAATGCGAAGATCAAATGAGATCAAGATTCAAATTTCAACAAGGACTATGTCTCTCTTCAACGGACATATTTTTACAAGTATAAATAGAAGGCGCGAGTGACTCAAGAAGACTACTGAACTACTGAACATCTAAACTATTAAGCTTACAAGTTTTTCAAGCATTCAGATTTCTCAAGCTAAACTCAAGCTTCTTACCAATTCAATCACTCAACCTTCAAGAAACAGTCAAGTCCAAGATTTCGAGCTTTCAAGATCTAAAGACTGTCTTCGTGCACCAGTTGAAGAACATATACTTTTAACCTATTTGTTGTGTGCTAGGTTGTTTTATTTTTGGTGTCCTTAGTGGGAAGGATTTAGATCCTCACTAAGTGTTAGCTTTTTGTGTTAAGGCTATTTACTATGTGTGAGTGTTTGTACCCTGTGTGGGATTAGCCTAGGAATCACATTGATTCTAGGTTTAGATCGTTAGGAAGAAGATTGTAAAATTGAGACTTGTAAATCAATCTGACCTAGTGGAGTTCCTCCTGTGTGAAGGATAAGAGTGTACGTAGAAGGATTACACTACCTTCGAACCACTATAAACCTTTGTGTGTTTATCGCTTTCATATACTTGCTGCATATCTCTTATATATATATATCCTGTTCATTCTGCTGAAAAGGTTTCTGTTGAAAAGTATTCTTGAAAAGAAAACTATTTTCCAAAAGAAACTCTATCTTAAGTTTCCACTGCATACTGTAAAACCGAGATAGTAAACTGACTAAGCAGTTTGCCAGCTTACTGAATCGAGAGTGTTGTTGTATTTTATCTAGAATTCAGTAACCTGCTTACAGAAAGTTTTTAAAACGCAAAATTTGATAGAGGTTCATTCACTCCCTCTGAACCTTTAACCACTTGGGACCAACATCACTATATCTTATATTAAAGTTATAATTAATCAAAATGATTGAAAAGAACAAAAATAAAAAATCGAAGAAAAAAAAATATAAAAAAACTTTTCTCATTAAAGTTAGTTAAAAATAAAGGTTACAACGGAATATTTAATTATTATCTAGAATAATTAGTGCAAAATCTAGGAGATATGATTCCCAAAAGCCTTGTCCGCTGCATTTCATCACCAATTATTGGCCACTAACTAAAACTATTGGTTTACAATTAATTCTTAACATATAACTAATTACTCTAATCCCGTAAATCAACATCTCCACAATTAAAATTATTTTAGCTAAATTTCAAGCATGTTAGAATTTTTTTTTTCAATATAAGCTACATTAGATATGATAGATTAATTGAGCAACATTTTATTTTCGTTCAATGTTACTTTAGCTACATCTCAGCGATACACTACAAGAAAAATGAGTAATTGTGATAAGATTTTTTGCGACAATAAAAGTTGTCACAAAAAGTCTAATTTTTACAACAACAAATTATTGTGAAAAATGCTAATATAAATTGACAATACATTGTCACAATAAGTAATGAAAAAACTTTATTTATGACAGTACAATGTTGCAGCTATTAGCGACAACAATGTTGTATCAAAAAAACTATTTGCGAGAAGACTTTTGCAATAATTACGTAGCGACAAAATGTTGTCGCAAAATATTTTTGCAACAATTATTAATATTTTTGCGACAACGTTTATTGTTATAAATACTCATTTTTCTTGTAGTGATGTTAGAATTCATGAACCATGTGGCTAAAGTGTTTTTCTCTTTCTCTCTTTTCTTAGTTGGGGGAAGAAGAAGAAAACTTTTTTTTTCTAATTAATATTTAGATTTAAAATATAGATCTGATTTTTTTAAATAATTTTATTTAAATAGTTATCAGATTTTTAAAAATAATTAGCAAATTTTAAATTAATTTTTGAATTTTTTCATTTTTGTAAAAATAATATTGATTAGTGTCAAACCACCAAAATAATTTACCTACTCTGAAATAAATGAGTATATCAATGAATAGAGTCAAATCCTCATGAAAAATGGGTTAATTCATTTTTACTCACTCAAACTACGTTTCTTTGGACACATTAACTTAAATCACTACTGATTTGAATTTCAACAATGAATGAATTAAGGTTGTGAATTTTTTTTGCTAATTTTATAAAAGTTATGATTATATTGCAACTTTGAGAACATGTTGATTTGTTTTGCAATTTGACCTACAAATTTATTTTGTTAGGAATTACATGGCATCCAATGTGACATGTGACGTCTCATGTTTGTCGGACATGTGGCTTCTGATAGTTGGAAAATATAAATATAGTCAAAATTACAACAGTGAATAAAGGTCGTGAATTTTTTTTTTTGTTAAATTCGAAAAGTAGTGATTAAATTGCAAATTTTTTTTTTTTTTTTTTTTTTTTTGCAATTTAAGAATCATTGATTTTTAGATTTGAAAAAAATAACTTTTAAGATTGTTAACATTGCATCCAGGCATATCGCCCAACTAGTGTATTTCTTTCACAGAATGAAAAATCTCGTGTGTATATATATACTATATATATGAGTGAGGGGTATTGTATATCAAGAAGGCTTGATCTCAGGACTCCAATAATCTGATAAGAATGTTAGCAATATGTTTAATTATCTTTAGCCTACCTGCATCCTAAAACAAAACAGAAAAACAAAAAGTCTTTAAAAAAACAACTTAATTATCCAAAAGAAATAGGTAATGTTAAAATAATTAAAATTAGTTTTTGCTTAAATTTTGTAAAACGACTTTATTATAGGAAATTTATGATTATTTATTACATATTTCAATGTATTGGTTGATTTGATAAATAGATTAAATGAGACTTGGCCACTTACAAAATGTGCGCGCATATATATAGGACCCGTGTAATACACGGATTAAAAAAACTAAATTAAACTTAGTAAAATAAAAAAAATATTAATATTATGAATATGAAAAAAAACTTATGATTTTGTGTGATGCATATCATTTAATTTAGTATTAAATATAACACAATTTAATTAATATATTATTTAATTTTTGAAATATATGTTGCATTCTTAAAGAAGTATATATAATTCTTTATTTTTTATTTAGCAAATAATATGTTTTGAATAATCATTTTTAATCAACTCACCTTTATTTTAGTTTTTCCTTTTCTTTTTATATTTATCTCTAAAAAATTTAAATTAAACAAAATTTAAATTTATAAATGATTTCTATATTTGAAGTCTAGCATGTCTTATTTTAAAAATAATTAATTAAATTTTATATATTATTTTCTAATGTCTACTATCAACATAATTAAATTGATATCATTAAATAGCCACATTAATTAGCTTTAAAATTCTAGTTATTATGAATTTAATTTGAAAAATTAAAATAAAATAATGTGAAAATTTGTATGTTTAACATATGACAGTTATGGTCTTACTTTTATATATATAAATTTATATATTTATATATATATATATATATAATCTTCTTTTAATTGATAAAATCAAAGATCAAATTAAATTTAGAGAAACAAGATTATAATAGGAACCGATGAATTATTATATATCACATGTATGATCTATGATTATGACAAGACCATATAGTTGTAGTACTTGATTTGTCTTTTAATTCTCTGTCTCTCTCTAGGGTTTTTTTTTTTTTTTAACCCATTAAATTATGTAAATAGTTGCACTTTATCAATTCCAAAATTTCCTAAAGTGTCCTTACAAAAACAATATATTTCATTCGAAAAAAATTAAAATTATAAAAATTATGTTTTATTGTTTGAACTTTTAAATTGAAATTATAAAAATAAATTTGAAATATTTATTTTATAAGAAATATGCTAATTAAAAATTATAAAAGTATTTAAAAAATCTATTTGAATAATTTTAAATTTTTATAACATTTATATGTCCCGTACATAACTGATGAAGTCCACATTTTTCTGGATAAGAATTGCATGACAACTCATATAAATGATTTAAACATGAACTTGGTAATGATACTTATTTACCAAAAGACAAAATAATTGTTTTACAATATGCTTGCATATGAATATACCATATATATACGTCCATATTGAATGTGAGTGTGACCACAATTAAAGATTCCTTTAAAGCAGTGACAATTGAGGCCAAGACAATACGCATGCAAGTAATCATCATTTCGATGGTGAAAATAATGAATAAGAAGAAATTCTGTTGAAAACGTGATGGAAATGAGTACAAGACTTGTCCTATTTGTATATACATGTATAACTATAATTAGTTCAAAATAAATCAGTTTAATTGTGATAATTATTCTTAGTTTAAGGTTAGTTTAGAAGACTCCATATATTACTAAATTGTAATTCATTGTTAATTTAATTGAATTAGTTTAGTAGAATTTAGGGATTATACTAATTAGTTTAGCTAATATTGAATTTAATTTTGTTAGTACAGTTTAGTTTAGGGATTATTTAACTAAGTTAATTAGTTTAGTTTAATCCATTTAATTTGTGACACCCTATACCCCTCTGACGTATATTTAACAATAAAATATTCATCATGTAGACAGGTCATACTGACATTTCATTTATCCATATAAGTATAAGAATATTATTTAATAACTTGTATCATATAAAATTAAAACACACAACCAATATCTCAGCATAAGTCATATTAAATACAACTCATGATACACGTGTTTCAAAATGCAAAATGAGGAGGAGGAGAAGGTTGCACGAGGCATCAGCCGGCCGACCTGGTATAGCGTAGCGTCTATATATACAAACCACCTCAAAAGAGCTATTGAACCTAAAACAATGTATATATGCGATTTTTATGAGTCGCAACTCAGTGAATATAAACCGTTAATTCAATTAAACAATAAGCCAATAACAATCATTAACATTGATCATAAACATAATCAAACATATGCAAATGCCACTATATTCGGTTTATTATTCTGTGAACTGCTCAAGCTTGGATCTGTCCCGGGATTTCCAATATGCCATTGTGTATAGATCCGTAGGTCTCCAATATGATTTAGACCCGTAGGTCTCCATTGTGTATATAGACCCGTAGGTCTCCAATATGAATTTGACCCGTAGGTCTCCAATATGATTTAGACCCGTAGGTCTCCATTGTGTTTACAGATCCATAGCAAGACAGTCACAGGCCTTTTAATTTCGTGCAATTGTAATGCAACACAACAATCATCTGAACATATGATCACGTATATATTTACCAATATATCATTTGATCCAATGACAAATTCATATAAATACACATTTCTTATATAACACATATAACAAACGTTGCATATAGATCACATCACATTGCGTATAAATCACATATACGGTTTATACTCACCTGGCTAAAGATAAGTAATTCGTTCGTCGCTCTAGTTCCTCTTCTCGTTCTACAACTCGTGCCCCTATATGATTCAATGCAATTTAGCCTAATTGTCCCCTTAAAATATATTTCTGCAATGAAATGCAATGCATATATGCTTTATTAACCATATTCAGTATTTTCCTTATAACTTGAGCTATAAAATTCCGAGTCGAGCAAGGTAAAATTCTGTAGAAACTTAACATATAGCTCTACAACTTTCATGTTTAGCATTTTTCAAAATTCAGTCTCCAACCTGCTTAAAATTAAGCCACAATCACATCATACATATATATTACTAAATTCTAGCAACCTTTATTCTTTTGACATTATCTCACTCAATATTTAACCGAGACATTTACGGTCTTCTTCTGCGTTTAGCTAAAAGATAGGGCTATAAGTTTCATGTTTTAAGTTTTTCCTAATTCGGCCTATAAAGCTACCAAAATATCCGATGAATTACAAGAACTGGATATATATAATTCACTAATTTCTTTGTACCTTTTTGGGATTATCTTTGAGAGTTCACTCCAATCAAATCGAAGAGTATGTTACCACGAGCTCCCCCTCAAAATCTGAAAAAAAACGGTGAAGAAACGAACTCAAAATCACAAACCCTTCTCTCTTCTTTCTTTTCTTTCCCTTCTTCCTTTTCCTCTGCTCTTCTTTCTTTTCCTCTCTGATTTCGTTTTCCTTTCTGCTGTACTTTCTCTTTTTACTTTTCTTTTTATTTATTTATTTACTTACTTCACCGCCTTTTTCCACCGCCATTATAAGACTGCTATTATTATTATATGCTAAAGTCAGCCTTGGAAACTTATTTCTTATAAATATACATATACTGTTTCTAATCACACGCCACTTACATATATATACTTTTATTATAATATTATTACTTTTCTTTTTCTCTTTTCTTTAATTATATATATATTATAATATTAATTAAATTTTATATTTCTTTTATTCTTTTCTATATTTCTAATTGATTTCTACTATTTATTTTCAAACCAAGTATTATTCTAAATTCTTTACGAATGTCAATATAATATGTTTTTAATGCATTATGAAATGAATGCATGAAATATATGCCAAATGACGTGTAGGTTTTGGGTCGAGGATGTTACATAATTAGTATAGTAAAATTTAATTTAATTAGTTTAGTAAAAGCTAAATATTTAATTAGTTAAATATGATAATTACATTTAGTTAAATTTAATTTAATTTCATTAGTATAGTTTAGTTTAGGGATTAGACTAATTAATGTAATTAGTTTAGTAAAAGTTAAATATGATAATTATGTAAATCAGTATAAGTTTTATTAATTAGATTGTTAACTATTGATAGAAATGTATAATTATTGTAATTATAAGCATTCATTGTTTTGTTCAATTAGATGTGCTGAAATTGTGAGAATTATTTGTTGAAATATTTAATGTTGATTTATAATTGTCAATCTAAAATATATATATATATATATATATATATATATATATATATATATTGCATTCCTATAGAGAACTTGATAGATTAATGCATGTTGAAATACTGTGAAAATTTCAGTAGATTTTGATAGATTAAAGTTGGAATTTAATTGAATAGTGTTGAATTACTGTTGATTAAGTTAACATTTTGAAATTGAAAAGTCTATAACTTGATAGATTAATGTTCAACGTTAAATTGCTGTCGAAATTTTCTTAGAATTTGATTGAGTAATGTTTTGATGAATTCTTGATTGAGTTTAAGTTTGTTGAGAAATGCATGTTGAATGTAATGATGGAGAGTCAAGAACTCGATAGATTAAACATGAATGACAATTGTTGCTGAAATTTCCTTAGAATTTGATAAAGCATAGTACTGAGAGCCGAGAGGGGTATATTTTGCTGATTCTGTCTAATAATATATTATAATGTGAACAAAACATTCATTAACAACAATTTGATTTAAGCAGACTATTTGGACAAACATAATTTTGTAACTTTTTTAATTTGTTCATGATATAACGATAATTTTGGTCTTTTGATATGTGGTACTATTCACGGACGAGGATGAAGTTGACGTAGAGGTCTGCAGGATGAGGAGACACCACCCTCATCCTCGACCATCCTCGTCGGTAAGGATATTGACAGGTGTCTGTCTCACTTACGATGAGGGTGACCATCAATGAACACTCGGGTCTTTGCATCGGATTCATCTTGTTCTTCACAGCAGACATTATAGACGACTCGGTCTCAGGCACTTCAGATGTCTATCATGGATGAGACATAATGATTTGAATCTTAGTTTAATTAAATTTTCGATATGCACAATTACTAACACAAGTTAACTTTATCATCAGTTAAATTTTCATAATTTAACAGCATTGTTTCATCGTATCAGTGCTCATCTCTTCTAAGAGAAATATTCGAGTCACGTAATGTTCCACGAGGCTTCAACTGGAAGATGGTTAGGTAATTAAATATTTGTTATGCAAGTAGTATAAATATCTTTTCTCTTCGTAGTACTCATTTAACTGATTGATCTTTTTTATTGTTTTTGCAGAAAAAACCGCAGGTGGTATCTGTCTTTAAATGACGATATCCTACAACTACATTCGGCGAAGGCTATTATGGTACAGAGATATGATCAACTATTAGAAGAAGAAGTGGAAGACAAAGGGGAAGCAAACCGAATGTGTGTCAGACGCAACTTGGAAAAAAATTCAAGACTACTTGGCTTATCCGAAAGTCAAGTCGAAATCCCAGCAAGCCTCCAATGATCGTCTGAATGAGCCTCTTTTACCGAGTACCGGATTCTCAAAACATAAACAAGGGTCCAGATGTGCACCTGAACATGCTATAGAGATATTAAGTATTTTTCCTTACAATTAAGTTTTAAATTATATCATTTCATTGTTAAATAAATCAATAATCTTAATGTTTTTTTTTTTTTTGTTCATGCAAAGAAGAATGGTGTCGTGCAACCCATTTAGATATCTTCCTCAGATTTCACGGGTCATCTGCAGATGGGATGTAGACGGACAGGTAGCCAAAGAAAATTGTTGTAATTGTTTTTTTTTTTTTTTTTTTTAATTTCTTATTTTGATGATTTTGATATTAATTATTTAAGATTAATATTTAAATTGCTCAGTAAATTAGGTGGTTTGACAATTTAGAGTTTTAACTTTTCGGGCTACAGAAATTTAGCTCAATTCATCCCGAATCGGTTAATTGGGCTGAAATCTCATGTGAACCCTTAATTTCAAGCTTTTCAACCCAATTTCATCAATTTTTGCTTATGTACAATATAATTATACAAGTGGCATCTTTGTTGGAACTAAAATTTACACCTCATCACACCATGAAGTATTAAATTATTGGGAGGGAATACACCCCATTTCAAAAATAATAATAATAGAAAATTAAAAATATAAAAGCAGAAAGTTGTCGATTTCACGCATGTGGTTCTCTCTCTTGCTCAAATTGAGCGATTTTAGCTAAAATTGGGCAACTTTTCAGAATTCCGAAAATTAAAGTCCTAAATTGTCAGCCCAAAATGTAAAATTCTAAATTGCCAAACCATCTAATTTACTGGACAATTTGGATAATAAACTCTATTTCAAACATTACATATCAACATTGCGAATCGCTAAACATGGGTTATTACATTTTGAAAAAATTGATATAGTTTGAATTTTTTTAAAATCTGAAAAATAATTTAAAAACATAAAAAAGAAATTCCTTATTCCTCCGCCTGTGAGAGAGAAAGGCAGGGAAACACTTCAATTAATTCGACAGAGAGAGAAAGGGAGAGAAACACTTCAATTCATACCAGGTTCATGAATTCTAAAATCACCGAGAATTAGCCAAAGTATATATTAATTGTTGATTGAAAAGAAAACATTACTCAATCTTATCACGTCTAATCTAGTTTATCTTGAAATACAAATTAAATTCTAACACTCTTGAAATTTAGCTAAATGTAATCAGTTTATGGGATTAGACTAATTATTAGTTATTTGGTATGAATTAGTTTGTAAAGGAAATTAGGGTAAAAACATTTAATTAATCATTTGTTCCACCTGCAAGGCTAGTATAATATTCAAGAGCCCTTAATTTCTTCCTTTTACTAGATTTTGTACAATTATTCTAAAGAATTGAAGTTTAAAATAAAATGCATTCAGTTTTTTAGCAGTTATCTTATATTTAAAAAAAAAAAGAAGCTTGTTTCAACAACCTGTTTTTTTAATCATTAAGACTATCTCCAATGCTACACATTTTTTTTAGTATAAATTTTACACTATTTTTATGTAAAAACTGCCACTAATCTCGAACAGTCTACACCACTTTTTCCACTAAAAATGAATACTCCATAGCAGTGGTGGCACGTGCCACCCGACCCTTTTTTTTCCCATATAAATTATCTAAAATAATTTTAAAATGTTTTAAAGTTTAAAAAAATTTCGTAACTATATACATAATGTAGTTTCTTTCCCATTTTCAAATTAACTCTTTTCAACTCTCATCTAGTACTCTTTTTTTTCAAATCAAGTCTTCTCTATCATACTTGTTGCTACGGCGAAAGCCCAACAAATTTAACATGTATCAATGGCTATCGATGGACAGTGGTTCTCACTGCTAGCACTAGGTAAAAAATAAAAATAAATGTATAATAAATCCTAAGTTAAAATTTTCATTTGTTTTATTGATTTAGACATTATCAAATTGACATTGAGATTTTGATTAGTTGTTAGATAACTTAGATGAATTTCTCATTTGTGGTGAATGAATTTTAAAACTTTGATTTGCATATTGAGTTACAGAAGTTAACAAATGCTCGTGAAAACATAGCTTCGCAATCAAATGAGTGACTAATAGATGAATGATAATTTGATGGTTTATCTTGAAAATGATTTATTCGAGCATAATGAAGCTATCATTTACAACGTTTTAAAATATGGCGAACTGTCGGGATAAATTGTAAACAAGATATTTTCGTTCATTTTTTTGATTCAAATGAAATGTATAAACTGAATCTTCAAAATCACTTGTAAGTTACATTTTTTTACGGAAATTTAAATTTGTGTATATTATTTTTAATGGTGCCACCTCTTTGGAAATTTTCTGCGTCCGCCACTGCTCCATAGTATTATTTATTCAAAATAATTATAATAATTTTTATTGTTCACCTAACATATCATATTATTTCAGAGTTTAATTACATATAATTAAAATAACTTTAAAATTGATTTCATCCAAAAATAGCATTTTAATTACATATAATTTCGGATATATTAATTATGTTATAAACGAATTATAACATTTAATAACACTCGATATAAGGAAAAGAAGAAAGAAAAGAGAAGGAATAAAAATTAAAATAAAAAAATAAAAGTAAAAAAGGATAGCATAAGAGTTGACCTGTGTAAACTTGATGTAAAAGTGGCGGTTGAGAAGACTAGGCGCAGTATTTTACATCACCTTTGGAGAAGAAAAACTCAAAAAAAAGTTGGGTAACACCAAACATGTGCACTGGCGTGGAATAGAAAGATAACACGAAGTTTTGCTATAAATATTAGAGCATGCAACTCATCCAAAACATCCCGTAATTGTAGTTGTTCCAACATGGGTTTTCTACGTTTGCATAAGGGTTGGTGTGTTTCAATGTGTGTGCTGTGGTTTTTCTTTATCTTCGAATGTGGTGTGAATGCTGGCACTGTTTCTATTGATGACACTCATCCCATTGCTACAACTGATGAAAATTTTGTCTGTGCTTGCTTGGACATGTGGCCTCCTACCAAGTGTGATTATGGAAACTGCCCCTGGGGCACTTCTTCTATCCTAAATGTGGTATATATGTTTTTTCTACAAATTAAACCAATTTCAAATGATTTTAACATATATACCTAGTAATTATATGTTTTTACAAGATTATTATAATGGAGTTGTGATTTAGTTCACCTTGTTTTTATCAGGATTTCAATAATGAGATCCTCAAGAATGCGGTGAAAGGTATTATTTATTTGCAAGTAGTCTTTTTTCTGCAAGATAATAAAATTCAGTTGGAGCATATCTTTTTGATGATGCAGCATTTGCACCTCTAAGGTTGAGATTGGGTGGCACTTTGCAAGACAGATTGATTTATCAAACCAAAAGGGAAGAACCATGTGATCCGACATTCGTGCGTGATAACTCTCAGTTATTAAGTTTTGGAGAGGCATGCTTGCCCTTAGACAGATGGGATGAAATAAATTCATTCATTAAGGAAACAGGGTATGTTGAAATATATTAATTTGAAATTTCTAGATTTTTGTCTTTTGGCTCTAGAATTATCTTGTAAGTGTCTCTCCAAATTCACAATTAATATTTGGCTAGTTGAAAGGTCTATCTTATATCTATAAATATTTCATGTATGTGTCATTTGGAAATGAAGAATAAAGTTTTGAGTTCTCCACTTAATTATAAGTCCTCTTTCTCCAACAAAGTGGTACCAGAGCCACAATATTAGATAGAGAGAAGAAAGAATGGCCAGCAATGGAATGTCCATGACATCATTTCAATTTCCTCATCTCACAAAAGACAACTATGAGAAATGGTGTCTACGAATGAAAGCTTTACTCGGGGCACAAGATGTATGGGAGAAAAACAGATGGTATATGGGATGCCTTTCATCAATCATCCTAATCAATTGTGTGAAGCTTGTTTGCTCGGAAAACATGTGAGGAAGAGCTTTCCAAAAGAAGCAACATCGAGAGCAACCCAACCTCTTGAGCTTGTACACACGGATGTTTGCGGACCTATCAATCCACCTTCATTTGGCAAGAGTAAATATTTCATACTCTTTATTGATGATTATAGCAGAAAAACCTAGGTTTATTTTCTCAAGCAAAAATCCTAAGCCTTCACCATCTTCAAAAATTTCAAAATGCTTGTCGAGAAGGAAAGTGGACTTGAGATCAAGGCATTAAGGTCTGATCGAGGATGCGAATTCACTTCAAATGACTTTAATGTTTTTTATGCAGCTCATGGAATTCATCGTCCTCTCACTGTTCCTAGATAACCCCAGCAAAATGGTGTGGTAAAGAGAAAAAATAGAACAATTCTTAACATGGCAAGATGTATGTTGAAAGCCAAGAATATGCCATATGAGTTTTGGGCCGAAGCTGTTTCTTGTGTGGTTTATCTGTCAAATCGCTCCCCAACAATGAATGTCAAGAATCAAACTCCTCTATAGGCATGGAATGGAAAAAAGCCAAGTGTTCATCATTTACGAGTGTTTGGAAGCATCACTCATGCTCAAGTTCCAGAAAAGGAGAGATCCAAGCTTGACGATCGCAGCGTCAAATATGTTTTTATCGGATATGACTATCAATCCAAAAGTTACAGGTTGTTTAACCCAACTAATGGCAAAGTGGTAGTAAGTCGAGATGTTGAGTTCGATGAAGGAGCCTCATGGGATTGGGAAGAACAAATCGGAAAATACTTATAGTTTTCTTCCATATTTTGATGAAGAAGATGAACAGGAGGATGTTGTTACTGTGACAGAACCATTGTCACCAAATCCACAGTATGAAAGCTCAAGCAAAAGACTTCTAAAGACAAGATCTCTTTCAGATATCTATGAAAGAACTGAAGAAATTACACTTGATAATGATGAGTTATATTGTCTTCATGCAGATAGTGAGCCATTGACATTTCAGGAAGCCATGCAAGATAAATGGTGGAGAGATGCCATGGATGAAGAAATCAAGTCCATTGAAAAGAACAATACATGGGAATTAACTTCCCTTCCCAGGGGTCAAAAATCCATTGGAGTAAAATGGATTTACAAGGTGAAAAAGAATGCAAAAGGAGAAGTGGAGAAATACAAAGCAAGACTCGTCGTCAAAGGCTACAAACAAAAGTATGGAGTCGATTACGATGAAGTTTTTGCTCCCGTTGCATGAATGGAATCTATTTGCCTGCTCATCTCACTTGCAGCACAAAAGAAATGGAAAATTCATCAATTAGATGTAAAAATGGCTTTCTTGAATGGATATCTTGAAAAGGAGGTTTATGTCGAGCAACCGTTGGGCTACATAATTGATGGAAATGAAGAGAAGGTATTGAGATTGAAGAAGTCATTGTACGGGCTAAAACAAGCTCTGCAAGCATGGAATAACCGCATCAACAAATACTTCCAAGTTAACGGGTTTGTTCGTTGCCTTAATGAGTATTCTCTATACTCTAAAATTTATAGTAATGGAGATATTATGTTTGTCTGCCTGTATGTTGATGATCTGATTTTCACTGGCAACAAACCCGATTTGTTTGATGAATTTAAAAGAACTATGTCAACATAATTTGAGATGTCTAACTTGGGGCTCATGGCTTACTACTTGGGCCTAGAAGTGAAGCAGCTAGAGAAATGTAGTTTCCTTTCTCAAACAGGTTATGCGAAGGAAGTTTTGAAGAAGTTTAATATGATCGATTGCAATCCACTTTGTTCAAGAGTCTCGTGGGAAGTTTAAGATATTTGACAAATACAAGACCTGACATACTCTATGCAGTCGGCGTAATAAGTCGTTTTATGGAGGCTCCCACTTCTATCTATATGAAAGCTGCTAAGAGGATTCTTTGCTACCTTAAAGGTACATTAGAGTTTGGAATATTTTACTCTCCATCTGAAAATTTTGAGCTTAACGGATTTTGCGATAGTGATTTTGTGGGAGATGTTGATGATAGAAAGAGCACTACTGGCTTTGTGTTTTTCTTAGGTAATTGTGCTTTTTCTTGGAGTTCAAAGAAGCAGCCCATTGTTACACTATCCACATGTGAGTCTAAATATGTTGTTGCGTGTTTTTCTACTTGCCATGTAGCGCCCCGGATCAAAATGAGCATAATTTATTAATTAAATATTTTAACGTGCGACTTAATAATTACGTGTGTATATTTTGGCTGTCTAATTAATTACGTGCGTATCAGACAAGTGTGTGACTTAGACGGATAATTTTCGTGGACATGGTATATAGAATATTTTCATACCATAAGATGCGTCTTGGAAAGACGAGAAGATAGAAACGAACTAGGGATCAATCGGAGACCCGTAGCTCGAATGACGACGGAAAGGGCAAAACCGGAAGTTTCGGAAATCGAAAGATATTTATGGAGAATGGAAACGAAGATATTTACGTGAATAGTAACATGGGAAAAGTCAACCGAGGAATAGTGCCGGGATATTCTGGATGAATAGTGATTTCCGAATTCTATAAATAGGAGGCCCTCCTAGTTCATTTTTCACCGTTTCTCCGAACGAGCCGAAAGCGACGATAACGAGTAAGTTCTCTCTCTCTCTCTTCATTTCTGGTTTTTTGGTCGGCGGCACCACTACCGGCGCCGCCGCCGTTGCGGCGGCGGCACCGCCGGCCGGTTGCCGGAAAATTCAATGTTGTCGGAATCGGACGATTTTTGCACACGACATTCGTCTCGACGAGATGAATCTAGGATAGGTCTCAAATTTCAAATCCGATTTCTCGTTCGCCGGAAAACGGTGAAAAACAGCCTTGAAACCCTAAACCCTAACCCTTGATCACCCTTTCTCTCTCCTCTGTTCTTTTTCTCTCCACTGTGCCGGAGAAGCTTCCGGGGGTCGCCGGAGGACGTGGCCAGACGCTTGAGTGCTGGCGCCGCCGTGGGTGGCGGCGCCGGAGAAGGACAGTGGCTATATATATATGTATGCATGCATGTGTGTGTGATATATGGTGTATGAGTGTGTGTGTTCTTGCATGCTGTTGGAGGCGGTGCCGGGGGGTGCCGCCTTGAGGAGATGAACGGCCGGCGACGGGAGGTCGTCGGGGAGGTGGAGGAGGAGGCAGCCGGCGGCTGGTGGCCGCTGGCCAAGCATGGCAGTAGGGTGATATATATGTATATGTTTGTACGCGTGTGTGTATGGGAGCTCCTGTGTGTGTGGTGCACTGCTGCTGGTGGTGGCCTGCGACTGGGGTCGCCGGCCAAGGTCACGGTGATGGTGGTGGTCGCCGGCGGCGGGTGGTGGCCGCCGGCCGGAACTGGAAATCAGTGTGTGTGTGTAATACGTATGAGTGTGTGTGTTATGCAAGTAGGTGTATAGGCTATGTACATGGCTGGGGTTGGTCGGGAAAGGTTGACGGCGACGGGGAGTCACCGGTGGAGGAGCTGGGAGTGGTCACCGCCGATCGGAGTCGCCGACCGGAGCTTTTGGATATGTGTTGCATTTTCGAAAAAAGTGGACTTCGAAGGATTTTGCGGTGAGATTTCGGACATTATTCACCGATGGAATCCGGCGATGGACGGCCGGAGGTAGTAGCCGGCAGTGCGAGGTATCGGGCGAGGTAGGTGGTGGTGGCTGGAGGCGGCGCCGCCGCGCTGGGAGACGCCGGGAAGGTGGCACGTCGAGCAGCCTGGGCGCCGGGAAGCTGGGAAGGTCCTGGCCGAGAAAACTCGACCAGGTGTGCGCCGGGTGCAGCAGCTGCTGAGAAAACTCGGCAGCCAGTCGAGGAGCTCTACCCGCTGCCGAGAAAACTCGGCAGCCGTCGGGTGTCGGGAAGCCGCGCGCACCGTGTGCGCCCGTCGGGTGCCGACGTGCAAGCGACGCCGTGTTTTCGATCCGAACCTTGTTTTCTTTCCGTCGTTCATCCGTATCGAGTCATCGCCGATGAGACGTCGTTCACCTGGGTCCGTGGGCCCAGTCAAAGTCAACCCTTTGACCAAAATTACCATTTTACCCCTAAACTTAAAATGCTCCGTTTGAGCTCGTTTGAACTCCGATTGAGCTCATTCTTTTTCCGTCGTGCCCCAAATTTCATTCTCTATCATCTCAGGCATATGGATTGGATATCCACTCTCGTTTCTTCAACTCCGATCTTTAGAGCTCTCGATCCATCGTGTAGTTAACGAACGTTTTTCCGCCGGGAGCTTTTATAGCTTTTATTATACGATGTTAAGGATCTGAGAACACCATAACATATGTAGGCTATCAATTGGATTGAATATCGAGATACAGGATTTCAGACACGGGATTTGAGACGCGAGATTTGAGATATCCAATCGTTGGTACTCGCTACTCACGTGGTAACCACCGAACGAGGTGGGGGTAATTTCTAACTCTGTAACTGTTTACAATTTTCCCTATTGAAGTATGTTTGAGAAACACTAAACGATGTGGTCATATGTTATGATTACGTGATCATGTTATACTGTGGCAATGTGGCTGAGTGTTATATTCCTGGTATTGTATAACTGTTGACTGTTATAAGATGCGGATGTTATTCCCCACGAGTGTATTCAACACACTCACCCCTTAATCTATACTCACACTACAGGCAAAGAAGAGAATCTCGACGCGTAGAGAGAGGGGTGCCCTATCGGCTGTGTCCATCTTCAGTTTTGACTTTCAAAGTTATGATGTTCTTTTGTAAAAGAAAACTCTGTTTCTCCTTCTTTGTATGAGATCCTGATGGTATATTTCCGCTGCGTATGTTTTAAACTCCTTTTATCGGTTGTATTCGATGTTCCAAGTGTTCTGCTTCTTATCCTCTCATTTTCTTTCTATTTTATATCATGCTCGTCTCCTTCTCCTTTCTCTCTTCACACCCAAAAATGAAAAACTCTGATATTTTTAAGTGAAAGATTTTGGGGCGTGACATGCCAAGCCGTATGGTTGAGGAGATTGTTGAGAGAACTTCATTTACCACAAGAAAGAGCTACTGAAATTTGCATTGATAATAAGTCTGCACAAGCACTTGCAAAGAATCCTGTATTTCATGATCGAAGCAAGCATATAGCTACAAAGTACCATTTTATTCGAGAATGTATTGCCAACAAGGAGGTGGAGCTGAAGTATGTGAGAACTCAAGAACAAGTTGCTGATATTTTTACGAAACCATTGAAGTTTGAAGACTTTCGAAGAATGAAAGCAATGCTTGGAGTAATGAAGGAAACTTCAAATTAGGGGGATGTTGAAATATATTAATTTGAAATTTCTAAATTTTTGTCTTTTGGCTCTAGAATTATCTTGTAAGTGTCTCTCCAAATTCACAATTAATATTTGGCTAGTTGAAAGGTCTATCTTATATCTATAAATATTTCATGTACGTGTCATTTGGAAATGAAGAATAAAGTTTTGAGTTCTCCACTTAATTATAAGTCCTCTTTCTCCAACAGGGTAATCAGCATACTTTTATCAAAAATATTTGAAGAGCTGATTTTGAATTTAAAACTCATTGTCATGTTTTTATATTGGGTCCAGGGCTATAGCTACTTTTGGACTGAATGCTCTAAATGGAAAAACAATACAATTCAAGGAGGATGGTATTGCATATCCAAGTGGTGTTTGGGATTCTTCCAATGTAGAATCACTTATAAAATATACGTATAAGAAGGGCTATAAGATACATGGTTGGGCGCTTGGTAAGAAATATCATAACTATATATATATACTCGTTGTAGTAGGTTGGTTAGATTGAGAAATTCTAGTTTCAATTCTGAGAAGTTTATATATACTAGTAAATAGGACGTGCGTTGCACGTGAAGGACGAATTTTGTTGTTGTTACTGTTTAAGAAAAGATAAAAAAATATTGTTACATAATATAGATATACCTTTTTTAGAAATAGTAATTGATATTATAATCATTTCTATGCAGATATTAAAAAATTATAATACAACATAAAAATATGTTGTTCATGCTACAATTTTTAAAAAAGAAGTTTAATATTATATAAATCTGAAAAAAAAAACTATAACTAATCTAAAAAAAAAATTCTCATTTCTTTCTTGGCTTCCAACATTTTCTTTATTTATACATGTAATCTTATTCACTTATACTACACATTGCAATACTCAGGTATGGTCTCATGTCAAAACATTTTCTGAATATTGATTTGCCTAATAAGTTGCACTTTGTTGGTTGGGTAGATGTAATTGCAAGTTGATAACTGGTGAAGATATTTCATATAAATTGAATTCAAAAATTCTCTACATTTCTTCTTGAGTAGAGAGTTACCAAGCATTTTGGAATTATTTTATTTCATCAATTGTATCTTTATTATATTTTTGGGTCATGTTAATTGCCACTCGGTCATGACCTTTTGTAGATGTATTTGTACAAGTACTTCACAGTTGACACTTTGGAACACATCTCGACATTGATATGACAATTACATCTAGATAAAAGATATGAATTGCATGGTACTATTCATTGATTGTCGAGTTGTGCATTACATACATTAACATCAGTGTCTGCTTTTCTTTTTCTGTAAATGAGATATCCATCTTTATCATGAAGGGTGATTTCGCAATATGTTCGTGGGAGTGATATTTACATTTTTCTTTGGACATGCATGAATTTTTAGGATTTTTATCACAACATGGCCATGAATCATGTCTTTTTATTAATTCATATAGTTCCAGAAAATTTTCTGTATCTATAAGAAGTTTGGTGCAGACTAATTTCTCATATATCACAATAAAATATAGATGGCTCATATTCAAATCTCAAAGCACCACGATAAATACAATCAGCCACTTTTTTTAATTAGTGTATTTTAGAAATAGATTCATGAATTGAAAATTTTAAGATAATGAAAAAAATATTATAAAAAATTAGTAAAGAATAATACAATCAAGACACTAATGTTCAACATAAAGCAACACATATAGATCAACATAAGCTTCACATTTTGAGAATTCATTCACCGGACTTTAGAGCATTATTATCAGCAAATACACAAAAAGAGAAGCCTAATCCCTTTCATAAATAAAAGAAAAATCTAATTAACATGCAAAAAATTTGTTGAATGGAAAACTAAAAAACAAAATCTCCATGCGGTATCACTTAATGAAGGCCTAATTGTGAATTTAAAAGCTAATTAAGACATGATATGAAATGTAAATCCATAAAACTTATCATTCCTTTGTGATGTTGGCTTGTTTTTCTTCTTTTTATCAATATATTCTTATTTTTGAATAGTATTCAAATTTGAATATTTTCTTTTATGCCACATTTCTCCTTTATCTATATATTTCTGACTCAATAAGCATAATTATGTGATTACTAAAAATATAAAAACTACACCAAAGAAGACCAATCAAGAATTTATGAATAAATTAATATAATTTAGTGAAGGTGGAAAGTAGAACAATCAAGTATTTATGAATAAACTAATATAATTTGGTGAAGTTGGAAAGTAGAACAATCCAAATATCAATAAACAAACTAATATAATTTGATGAAGGATAAGAAACGAATTAATATTCATTGTCCTTTGAGGAATGTTATTATAAGTACGTACATATACGTTTATAAGCTCATTAAATTTATTAAAATTAGTTGGAACTTATTTACTAATTTTGTGTTTTTTATGAAGGATAGGATACAAATTAATATTGTTCCTCGTACCTATATTTAATTTATTAAAATTAGTTGAAACTTATTTGATATTATATGTGTTTTTGGTGAAGGATAAAAAATGAATTAATATTGTTCCTCGTACATACGCATATGTTTTTATAAGATCATTATTTTTTTTAAAATTAGTTGAAACTTATTTGCTAATTTTATGTGATATAAAATCAGATAAAATATAAGAATTTTAAGTGATGAAATATGAAGGATAAAAATGAATTAATATTTTTCCTCATACATACAGATATGTTTATAAACTCATTTAATTTATTAAGATAAGTTGAATTTATTTTCTAATTTTATGTGATAAAAAATCAGATAAAATAGAGTTTTATATGATATATATATATATAAGAAAAAAATTAATATAACATATTTATAAAATTAAATAGTGTTAGATATACAAATTAATATTCCTTATCCTTTGATAAATGGTATTGAAAGTACGTACGTTTATAAGCTCACTTAATATAATAGGCATAACAACATATATTTTTTTCAAAATAATAAGTAAACAATTACTCCCTCCGTCCCGGCTAATTTCGCACACTTTCCTTTTTGGGATGTCCTAGGTAAACTTGCACACCCCCGAAAAGGAAAGTAATTTTTACATTTTGTATGATTTTGTTGACTTTTCAACTCAAAAAGCAAAAAACACACTTACTTTTGACATGATTTTGTTGACTTTTCAACTCAAAAAGTAAAAAAACAACATTTTCGTATTCCACGTGCTGGGAAGGGTGTGCAAAATTAGCCGGGACGGAGGGAGTATTTATGTTTCCTTACAAATGCAACATATATTTTAACAATCAGAAAAATATATTAGTCAGATTATGTTATATTTAATACTAAATTAGGCGATACATATTCCATGATATCCCCAATATATATATATATATATTTTCGTATATAAATATAATATTTAATTTTTATCAATTTTACTAATTTTTTTAATCTTATGTATTTGATGGTCCTAAACTACTACATACTAATATATATAGCTTATCTTTACGTCATAGATATGGGTTTTTCTATTTCGAATAATAATATGATTAGCTTTTCCGGATTAACAAACTTAAGTTTTGATTAATTAATCAACTAAAATGCTATTTTTAATTTGGATAATTTTTTATTTATTTTGAATTGATAATCTGCTAGTGCTTTTAACTTTTTTATTCATTCATTAATAGAAATGTTAGCATTGATTTCAATTCAAACATAACAATATTTTCAAGGTCAAATTTTTTAATCAAATCGCAAATTATGGAATGTAGAAAAGAAAGACCTCAAGTCAACTGCTTAGTCTTTCAATCCTCTTTACAACATCGATTTCAATTCAAACATAACAATATTTTCAAGGTCAAAGTTTTTAATCAAATCGCAAATTGTGGAATGTAGAAAAGAAAGACCTCAAGTCAACTGCTAAGTCTTTCAATCCTCTTCACAATGCCAATTTATTTACCTAAACAGTTCTTCTAGCTTCATGTATGTGAATTGATTATGTTTTGCACGAGTTGATACTATAATTAATCTGCCACATGTTATTGTAGTAAAACCCAAAATTTCTCATTTCATTGAAGTGAATTTAAAATTTAATTATAGTTTCCTAAAAAAAAAATGATACATCGATTATTTTTTTAACTTAATATAATTTTATATGTAATAGTTTTACTATAAAAGACATTAAATATGTATCCTATCCTTAAATAAATATAAAACGATGTACTCCAAGATTAAAAATATGAAATCGCATAATATTTTTTTGGTAATCTAATTACCATCACTTTACAAAAAAAAAAAAAGTTATTATAGGACATTAATTAAAATTACACTTTATTATTAACCTATTACATGCACACAACTTTAATAATAATGGTGAATATAATTCTTATTAGTATTATTGGAAGAATCAATTGGGTTTTCAAATATCAATAATTAAGTTGATTGATTTGCTCCTAAATGGTTTCTGTTGATGAATTAATAGTCTTTGTTGTGCAAGATTATTTGGTGTAGATGGATTTGAAAGAGTCCATACAATACAAAAGTACTAAATGACAATTATTAAAATTATTATTTACTAAATTACTATTATGACCTTAAATAATAATATTTAATAAGGATATATTAGGCAATTCAAAATTTATAAGAAACATTCAATTGTACAATATTTTAATTCATATTGCAAAATAGATCATTTACCATACTGATTCACTTGTACAATATTTTAATTCATCTTGTAGAATAGATCATTTACCATATTATCATGCTTTAATTTATCATTTTCACATGTCTTCAATTAATGTATCAATATATTACTTGCATATTAACAATTTTTAATAAAATAATTAATGAGATTTAAATGTACCTATGAAAAAGTGGAGGAAATTTTAAAAATTAACTATATTAATTATTGTCTTCATTTCAAAATAACTACAACTTTAAAAAACAAAATTATATGAGTTTTCTATCAAGACAAATCACTCACCATATTGATCGTACTTTAAATTTTGATCTCCAAACATGTTTGTAATTAATAAGTGAAGATATTGTTTACGTCAACTATCTTTATTTAACTATAATGATACACATATATGGAAAAATAGAATTACGTAGATCTATATGAATTAATAGTCTTTGTATGCAAGACTCTTAATTAGATTAAGATTATATGGTGTAGATGGATTTGGAAGAGTCCATAAAATGCAAAAGTACTATATTACAATTTATTAAAATTATTAATACTAAATTACTATTATGACCTTAAATAATATTTAATAAGGATATATTAGGCAATTCAAAATTTGAAAGAAACATCCACACTTTTATATAGGTAATAGATATATATATATATATATATATATCATTTTTTTGCAGGAAATGAATTAGGAGGATACCTTCTATTTATAGGCGTTCCTTCAGAACCCTATGCTAAAGACACTGAGAGTTTGCATAACGTACTAAAAGGAGTTCACGAAAATGAATTGGATTCCAAGCCGTCAATAGTCGCCCCTGCAGGACTTTATGACCACACTTGGTATCATGATTATGTTGAAAAAACAACACCTTCAGGACATCTGCAAGTCATCTCTCACCATATATATATAATCTGGGTTCAGGTGCAAACAGATAAATAATGAATTTGTATTGTTAATTGATGCAGAATCTGATATTGCAATCCATACAGTAAAACCAAATATTTTATTTTCTTTTTTATTTTTGGGTGGTAGGAAATGATGTTGACCTCGTCGATAAGATTTTTAATTTATCTTATCTTGATGAAACAACTGCGACGTTGAAGAACCTCCAAAACATTCTCCGGACAGCTAAAAGCCCAACAGTTGCTTGGATTGATGAAGCTGGAGGAGCTTATAATAGTGGCAAAGATGGAGTCAGTAATGCTTTTGCCTATACTTTCTGGTAAGGCCACCTGCAACTTGCAATAAAAGCACATAATATCTCTATTTTAATTTTGCACCTAATACAAGTACTGATTATTGATGGTGATGAATGAGTAGGTATTTGAATATGCTTGGCTTATCATCAATTTACAACACCAAGGTATTTTGTAGACAGACATTAGTTGGTGGTTACTATGGAATACTCGACACCAAAACCTTCGTTCCAAATCTAGATTACTACAGGTTTTTCTATCTCTATATACAAATTCAAATAAAAAACACCTTTCGTAACTCTATGTTCAATTACTGCAAATATATTAAGCTATATCTTTTGTCTTGCAGTGCGCTTCTTTGGCACCGTTTGATGGGAAAAACTGTTCTGTCAACAGAATTTATAGGAACGGAGAATGTGCGTGCATATGCTCATTGTGCAAAGAAATATGTAAGTGTATAATAAACATATAAACCTACCTAATTACTGCTACTCCACTCTAACATTAATTGGATCTATATCTTGCAGTCTGGAATTACAATACTACTGATGAACCACGATCGTAATAACCCTGTGGAGGTAAATCTCTACTCTGAAAAATATGGAAGAACAAGAGAAGAATACCACTTGAGCCCATTGGGTGGGAGCATATATAGTCGGATTGTTCTGTTGAATGGGAAGCCCTTGACCATTGATTCAACCCATGCTATTCCAGCCATGGCACCTGTGGTCACAGAAAATGTTAAGGATCCAATCAAAATTGCTCTACATTCCATTGTGTTTGTTCACATGCATCACGCTACTGTCCCTGCATGCACTCAATAGATCGATCGATGCATGGAACTAATGAAGATTAAAAGTGTTGGTGCGGAAGCAATGATAGGTATAAAATATTTTAGTTGAGAGGAATTCTTGAAGGATTGGAGTAGCTACTGCTCACTCTGTTTTCTTTGGATTTCATAAAATTGAATTGATCAATTACAAATGAGAGCATTACACTTTATAGTAATCAATGGAAAATTCTAGAATGGAGAATACAAAGTGATATTCAAAGATACATTAATGTTTTGACATTTCCAAGACTTTGAATACACTACTTGTTGACACTTCTGCATCTTCTTGAATCATGAAGTAAAACTGAATTGCAAATTAACTTTTAACAAAAAGCTGTCTTCATCAATTTGCTCTACTATTTTATGTTGTTTTGATCATCAAATAAGAAAGACTTCATAGTTTCCATAGTTTGCAGGAGTTTCATTGTACTTGTGAACTATTTCAATTCAGTGTGTTGATGTTTAGTTTCTTAAAAACATGAATAATTAATTTCTTTTCTATTTGTTTTGCCTTTTTGACAAAGATATTTATTTGTGTGGATCGGTGTGTATATATATTGTGTATACTAGTTTGCACTCTTTTGCAGGTTGATTAATGAATTAAAGAAAATAAGTAATCCCATGCATGAAAAGTGGAGAAGGAATTGAAGGTTTCATTTTTATAAGCACAACTTCCGTTTCACATTGTACCTGAAAGTTTGGAAGACATGGTTGGAAAGAGTGGAGAATAAGTTTTTCAGTTGTCTACAAAAGGCACACCTGAGTTGATAATAGGTTTTAGGATTGTTGTTTTAGTCTCTAGTTTTGTTCAACTTTTTTTTATTCGCCCTTGGAACGTTAGGGTTTCCTAGGTTTTCATCTTGATAGCTTGTTAGAAATCTTTTTGTATTTCACTTAACTCTTTTACTAAATTCATCATTTTACGCTGAGACACCTGACAAATTATAAATTATATTACTTGTAAGGGGTAGCACTTATTTCTACCCATTATGCATGATACAAAATGAAAAATACCCACAAGATAAAAAATTATGTTTTCTACCCAAATTGAAGGCAAAATGACCTAACTACCCTTATATCCCATGGTAAATTGAATTGGGGAAACTTAGTCAAAATTACACACAATTCATGCCCTAGTAATTGACTCTTCGTGATTGTCCCAGTTGCTCTTCGTGATCATCAGCTTGATTGAGAAACCAACCCATCGGCGACCGGTGAGTGTTGACGAGGGAGGCGGCATCACATTGCTGACAGTTGCGGTTGGAGGTGGTGGTACGAAGGTTGATCTGTTGAGGCTTTGCGGCGGCAGCGTCTTGAATATTTCCCGATTGGAAAGGACGCCGACGGTTGGAAAGAAAGCCGGCGGCGACGCAATCAGTAGGATTGCAGAGAATGGTCGAGGATGGACAAGTAAGTTTCCTGATTGCGATTGAGCCCTAGATTTCTCTTCTCTTCACTGTAGCCCTAGATATGAGGGGGAACAAAAATTTCTCACTGGATTGTTTAGGAATCGATGATATTTGATGATAAAACTTCATTTTGAGCATTCAAATGTTGGATTACTTGCAATAATTTGTAGAATTTAGGTGTTGGAATCTGTTCATATACATTGTAGCTAGATCACGAGAGTGGATATATAGATCACAATGGTTGAGATAGATCACAATGATGCATGCTTAATAACGATGGTATTGTTGATAACGAGGGATATATATATAGATCACGAGGGTACGTAGATGCTTGATAACGACGGAAATGTTGATAACGAGGGTAGATTCATAGATCACGAGTGTAGGGATAGATCATGAGGGTAGATGCTTAATAATGAAGAGTATGTTAAATAACGAAGTTAGATATGTAGATCATGATGGTAGCCCTAGATCACGAGGGTAGACGCTAAATCACGATGAGAATGTTAGATCACGAGGGTAGAACCTTAGATGAAGACGGTAACAATAGATCACGAGGCTACACATTTTTGCATAATAGATCACGAAGTTGCTTCTGATCACAGTGTTAGGATGGATAGATCACGATGGAATTACAGATCATGGTGCTCATTTACAAATTCTTGAATATTTGATTTTTCAGATTAATAATTGTTGTATAAAATATTTGGATCGACTTTAAAAATAAAGATAATTATTAAAATATGTCAACAAGAAAAAGTATTAATATCCAATATAATATTAAATTTTAACATAATAATAATAATTATAAATATTATTGTTATTCATGTTTTTCCAGTTAAAATTAATTAATACAATCTAAAAATTGTTTGAAAAATAGTAATTAATATTATTTTTAAAATAACTCAATCAATTAATTTTTCACAATTAACATACTTGTAAAATACTAGAAATTATATTTTAAAAAATAGAGAAAGTGGTATGTAATTTCCTAAGTTTTTTCACAATCCAAAAGCTGGACTGTATTCGAAAAATCATAATAGTTCTTACACTACTCCAAAAATTACCCAATTTCAAGCATAAACTCAGAATTTGATGTAAAATCACATTTGAAAACAGTTTTTAAAAACTCCAATTATAAAATTTTCAAAAAATCGACATAGTTGTGACGATTTTGTCGCATTTAGATTGAAAGGTTTAAATAAATTAGTTTGAAATCCACTCATCAAATCAATCAAGCATTAGTATTATAATTTGTACACCAAAAGATTTTAAAATCAACCACACGGTGAGAGAGTATTTCATGTTTGAAATTATTATATCTAATTGTCCAATCTTAATGTATATGTGGAATGGTTGACCCCCTTCACCAAAAAAATAAATATAATATAAAAGATTTGATATTTGAAATTATTATATCTCATCAAACTTAATTGTGATTGTTTGATACATAATTAGTTAATCGTTTGAAAATCAAATTAATCTACAAACTTATCTTACGTTGAATTGTCACTTTGTTGATTATTTTATATTTTGAAATTATATTTTTTTATTGTAGCTTATTTCAAAGTTTATAGTTTTGTTCATTATGGAGTCATCATTTCATTTATATGAATCTATTTAATCTATAGATGCAATGTAGTTATTCCACTTGATAAAACAATTGTCATCTTCAATTATTTGCAAATTCTTAACAGTCGTTGTGGAAGTGGCGGGGGCGAGGGCGTTTAAATTTGGAGGCTAGATGTAGTACCTATTGTTTGAGTAGGTTTATTGGAGTAATACATGAGGAGCTTAACCATTGCGATAGGTAGATGTGTTTCGACAGTCTTGTTTCGGTCATTTCTTGAGGTTTGACAAAGATACGACTATTAGTGGTCGCAGACTTCTCTATCTATTCGATCGAGAGATTGTCGTACCAGATTCCAGTACGCAAGAGCGTTGGTTTCGTATTGGAGGTTGTAGTTTGAGGTTCTCGAAGATGGAGTTCTATCTGATCACGGGCCTGAAATTTAAATCTTCCGAATTACAGCCTGAGTGTTCACCATGCGAGCCACCTCAGGACGGTGTGTATAAAATGTACTTCGATGGGCAAGCCATGGTGGCCGGTGATTTGTTGACCCGTTTTACAAATAGAGAGTTCTGAAGTCGTCCGGATGATGCGACTTCTCTATCTATTCGATCGGGAGATTATCGTACCAAATTCCAGTATGCAAGAGCGTTTTTTCGTATTGGAGGTTGTAGTTTGAGGTTCTCGAAGATGGAGTTCTGTCTGATCACGGGCCTAAAATTTGGATCTTCCGAATTTTAGCTTGAGTGTTCACCATGTGAGCCACCTCAGGACGATGTGTACAAAATGTACTTCGATGGGCAAGCCGTGGTGGCCGACGATTTGTTGACCCATTTTATGAATGGAGAGTTTCGAAGCCGTCTGGATGATGCAGTGAAGATTTCTTATATACTGTTGCACCCCATTGGCTCTGGACTTTGGTCGAACAATCGATCGTGTTTGATAAATTCCCATGGGGCTCGTATGTGTACCAGCGATTGCTGCATTACTCGGATAATGCACTACGTCCTGACTCATCCGGAGGTCAAAGACCACTATATCATTTATACGGATATCAAATCGCTTTGTAGGTATATTTATTTTGAATGTTTAAGTTGTGTACTATTCAAATGTATTATGTCAATCAATTATGATTTAACATTATAGTCATCTTCACTTTGTAGATTTGGGCATGCATCCCTAAATTCGGAAAGCAATTAGGAGAGAAGACATCGGATGGATTTCCAAGAGGTGTCCGATGGCGAAGTCCAGGAAAGCGTCGAGGTATTCCTGACATTTTCAATGCATGTGATGTGAGTAATTGTGATTTTCAGCCTATTTATCTTATACTTTGAATTCTACACACTAATAACATGTCAATATGCATCAGATTGAGTGCATTTAGTTGGAGCCCACACCGGCTGAGATGGAATTACCATATATGGTTGATATTGAGATGAACATTTTATCTGGAGTAAGATTTATCCATCAAGATCGACCGATTGGGCGTAAAAATGCACGTGCAGATAGGCCAAGACTGTCTAGATCGGACACTGTACGTTCCCAAGAAGCAAAGGTTGTTTCAAGAAATACTAAATGACCTTCTAAGCGAACAAAAATTGATACACAGATTCGGATTGGCGAGAGAGGTGACGAGGGTAATCCAGCAGCAGCAACAACCTTAACCCCAATAACATCTCCCCCACTTGTAGCCTCACGACCACCACCAGCACATGATGTATGTATTACTATTCTTTTATGCACTAATTATTTTACTTGTATTAACAATTCTCGATAGCTAAACTAGTACGTATATTAATTTTGCATCTATAGCAAACTCAGAAGTCGAAAAACGATTCAAAAAAGTGACAAAAAGTCCAAGAAGTTGTCTGCACGAGCGACTTCCAAATTTTTTAGGACGGAGCTTGCTTCGGCGATAGAGAGTGTCACACAATAGGGAACATATATTATCCAACAATCACTTCCGACCCTTATTCGACAAATATTGCCTGATATCCTGAAAGATGTGATGCCCGACCTCATTCGACAATCGCTACCTGATGTCCTGCGAGATGTCATGCCAGACATTATTCGACAATCATTGTCGGATATCCTGTGAGATCTGATGCCGGACTTCGTTCGTCAGTTGCTTCCGGAGGTGGTTAGATAAATGAGGAGGAATGAGTCTTCGATCCCTTCCAAAGAAACAGAGAGTACACAGGGCCTTGGAGCACACAGTCCTACACAGACATCTGATTTCGTATATGGAGTTAGTACAAATATCATGCTCTTCTCATTATTCTCTTAATATCTACTACATACATTTGATTATATATTGAGATTCTTTGAATATTTCATTGTAGGATGCTAGAGTTCTTATACTATTGAACCAGCAATCACAGACAATGCCACCGATAGGAGGAGACGTATTTGTTAGTGAACCTCTTCAAGCACCACCTATTGTTTTCTTGGAGCGACAAGACGATGCAACATCCCTCCCGGAAGATCCAGCTGCAGAAGACAAGATGAGAGATGTGGTAGTATCCCTTTCGGAGGAACCAGCTTCAAAAGACGACACAGAAGACGTGCTGGAGGGGCCTATAGTGAATGCATCAAACACACCCTTATCTCCGAAATATGAAAAGACCATTGAGATTTACACGCGATGCATATGAGCAAAGTTAGCTTCAATCCGGACTTTATTCGTTGATCCAGACCTCAAGAAGAAGCGTTTCAAGTTAGAGACTGATTACGTAGATTTCTTGAGTAGTGATGGATCTCGAGGATTTGTGGGACCAATTTACTTGTCAATGCTATGTGGTTCAAGGATATCGAGAACCCAAAAGTTGATCTCGGTACAGATGTAAGTTTATTTCTACACATTGATTAACTTTTATAGTTGTATATTGTAAATAGGTAATGGGGTGACCGATTGGTTGTTGACATGGTTATAGGTTTTGGATAGCTATATGAGTCTTTTGGCTCTGAGGTTGAGGCAGGGTGATTCAATACTTCTTGGATTGGCCTTGAACAGCTTCAACATCATTGATTTCACATTTATGGTGAGTCATGTCACTAATAATATGAGTAGATTATTTTTTTGTCTCTTCTAACGCTATAACATTTTGCTAATGAAAATTTCAGAGCTTGGTGAGATATTCTTGGATAAGGCTGTATAAAAATGATCCACATTTCGTAAAAAGTGATCCTTTGGGGCCTTGCAGATATCCGAATTGGACACCGGATAATGATTTGCAAAGATATATAAGAGTCGTCTTCCCCTCATAGGGACACCCATGTCATCGAGTCCCAAATGTAAGTTTTGAACATCTACTCGGTCATGGTTTTGATTTACTTTTTTTTGGGTTATATTATATATACATGTTCTAATAATTGTTAAACAACTTTTATTGATATGCCACTGTGGAGCTAGTAGTCACTAGATTACCTGTCGGGTGCCCTTACGTGAGAGGCAAATCATAATCTTTGACTCGTTGAGTCATTCAATTGATGATGATGATGACTCTATTGTGTTTCAAAGTAGAGTGCTTCAGCTAACCCCATTGAGACGTTTGTTGCCTAGATTATTAAAGGTAGCAGGGTGGTTCGAAAGGCTGAAGATTATGCCGAATTTTGATCCCTTTGATGTTGTACAGGTTCCTCTAGGTGAGCAGTTTAGACAGAATGACGCTTATAATTGTGGTACATTTGCATGTATGTATGTAGACCGATTTATATCTATTAGATTTGTTCATCCTAGTACTGATGAGATGGTTGCTCAATATAGGAAACAAATGACACTTAAGCTTTTTAAGTCGAGTACTTAGGTTTCTTCTAGCTAATTATGGGTTGAATGAGTTGTTTTGATTGAATTACTTTGTGGGCTTCACTCATTCGTTGAATATAAATAGGGAATTGGGGTTCCCCTTTTTTTGGAAGAATGGTTGAAACTGTAATTTTACTTGTATTTGTGATTATGGTAGAAATTATTATGTTTCATTTTCTTCTTAGGTAGGCTTTATTGAATCCTATTTATGCATGAAATGATGCTATTTTTCCTTATCTTTTTATGCTAAATTTTGAATGTTAGTAGTTGTGTGATCAGGCTGATAAGTTATGTTTGAGTTTCGAAATGTTAGCTTGAAGATGTAGGAATTTTATGGCTACATTTATTTGCATTTTAAGTTCTTGAGTTAATTTAGAACTATGTTGCATTTATTATATTCATGGTTAAACGATCATAAAATTTGTTTCCAGAACCTCCAAGACTTTAGAAAGCATGGTTTGCATTTCCTATCAGGAAAAGTGGGCTGTAAATTAATTTATTTCTTTTCTTTACTGACTTAGTATGCAGAGTGAGCAGCCCCTGTGGCATATATGAATTGATGGTTGTAAGAAAGAAGGGTTCCCTTGTCTCATATCTAGTTTGTACTTCAGAGAGACTCTGAATCTTTTATTTCTGATTTCATTGTTTAAAAGTATCCAATATTTACCTGTGAATGCTAGCAGAAAATTGACAAATTAGCATCATGAAAGTGTTAGTGAATGGGCTGAGAAAGTGTAGACGATCATTTGATTTCAGGATCAATGTCTTTGGTTAAAGGTAGGTGTCAGCAGAGTTTATGTTTTGCTTCTTAAAAGTTTCTTAAAAAAGTATTTGATTGTTTTTTACTGTAACACACAATAATGAAGTATTCTATTTCAAGGATTTGAATGCTTTTGGGTGAAAGTAGGTATCAGTATAGTATTTTATTTTTGTAACACTCAATACTGGAGTTTTCTGTAGGTTTTCTTTTATTTAGTTATTTCTTTACTGCATTTAGTTATTTTATAAAAAAAATTCTCCGCAGACTGCAATGTCGTCATTGTTTGCCAATTCCGAAACTGGACTACATTTGAAAAATCATAGCAATTTGTACACCATTCAAAATATTACCAAATTTCAACCATATACTCTACACTTGATGGAAAATAACATACCAAAACATTTTTTAAGAAATCCAAGTATAATATTTTATAAAACTTTTGCAAAGCAGACTGCAATGTCGTCACTTTTTGCCAATTCCGAAATTGGACTACATTTAAAAAATCATAACAATTCGTACACCACTCAAAAAATTACCAAATTTCAACCATACACTCTACACTTGATGGAAAATAACATACTAAAACAGTTTTCAAGAAATCCAAGTACAAAATTTTATAAAAATTTTGCAAATCGAACTCCAATGTCGTAACTTTTTGTCGAAACCGAAACTGCACCACATTTGAAAAATCATAATAATTCATACACTATTCCAAAAATTACCAAATGCAAGTGGATTGGACAAGATAGATTGTGAATATGATAATACGATAAAAGTTGAACCATACTAATACGATACATTTGAAATTCGATAAAGAAGAATTTTGATACAAAGACATAATTTAATTCTAGTCAATCGTTCGCCGGAAACCGCTTTCTCAGCTCCATCTGCTTGAATCTAATATGAACACAAGAGAGACAAAATGCAACAACCCTATGTTAAACTAAGATGACTATATCAAAATTGCATCGTAATTCATAACAATATATATCTTCATACCTCATTCTTCTTCCTTACTGGTTAGAATTGCTCACGGATCACATGTCCTCTTTGTATGTTTGACTTTTCTGCAGATGCTGCACTTTTTCGGATGCCTTTTTTGAGGTTCATCAGGTTGTTAAGCCGATACGTTTGCATCTGGTAGCATCATATTCGCCATACATCTTGCACGATTGTGGTCGGTACCATAACATCTTGAACATTTTTGAACACGACTCCTGCTACTTGATTCTCTACCTGATGGATGTCTTTTCTGTCTAGGATGACCCACTTGTCTGGGGTTGTCAAGTGGATTGACAGTCATCATGACATTATCTATTTGCTTGGGAATACACCAATCTACAGGGGTCAGAACAAGCATTATCAGCTCTGAATACAACTTCTGCAACATTGACGTCTTATAATAGTCGGAAACATAGGAACCAAGTGATTGATTTGCCTCACTGTCACAAACGTAGAATGATTAGACCAGTTATCACAAAATAAAGAAAAATGAAATGTAAAGTAATAAATTACCTGAGAACTTTGATTGCATGACTACGTCGTATTAAATCCAACTGGAATTCACAACATGTGCATGAGCTTTGTCCTAAATCAACAACATGGTTATGAAAATCGTCTTTCACATTGTACACGAAGCCACTGATCTGAGAAATCTTCATACTTGACTATCTTGTAGAGCTCCATATATTCTTTGAAGGATATTTGGACTTAAGCTAGATTCCACAATTGACCATTTCGTACATTGTTTCGAAAACCATATTTGAAGTAAGTTGCGAGTAAATTCAAGAAGAGAATAAATCGGCAACTTTTGGGCCCATAAGAGTTTTGAATTCAGAGACTCTGCTGAGTTTGATGTCATAATCTCATATCGACGCACGGGACAACATGAACGAGCCCATCTTCTAACCTTCGCTTTTCTCAACTTCTTCCAGCCCTTCTTATTTAATATCTTTATTTGCTCCATATACTTATTGTGCATCTCTCTTGTATAAGAATAAGCAGCTTTCTTATACAAGCTCACAAATCGAGTTCCATATGAGCGAAAGTTCAACTCTATGTGCTACGAACATAAACCATGGAATGCCCCTAGAAATACTCCCTCAATTGCATTTTGTATGCTCACATGACAATCTGTTGACAAAAAAATAAAAAAGAAATAGTATCTCAAACTTAATTACTTAAAACAAAGTTCCAGAAAAATATCATTTATACCTGATACAATTGTAAGATCATCCGGATGACCATATGTTTTCTTTAGTTGAGTCAAGAACCAATGTCAAGATTCATCGTTCTCATTATGACCAACACCAAATGTAAGAGGATAAATCTATTTATTACCATCCTGAGTAGCAGCCACAAACATAAGACCCTTGTATCTGCCTTTCAAATGTGTTCCATCAACCATGATTACAGGTCTACAACATTGATGAAATCCTCTTATAGAGGCACCAGAGCTATGAACACGTACTTGAACTTATCATCTTCATCTGTTTCAAAACATGTTACAGTACCAGGATTTGATCTTCTGAGCTCATGCAAGTACGCAGGTAACATCTTCCACGAGTGATCAAAATCACCATAAATTAAGCTATGTGTATGATAATGAGCTCTCAGTGCCTTATCATATTGAATTTGAATACCATGGTGTGTAGAAACTTCATCTATAATGTCTTTGGGCTTAAGTATATGATCATCTCGAAGTAATGAAGTAGCAAAATAAACCCCAATTATCTTTGATGACAATTGATGAGGTCGGGTTGTCATATCCAGGTGGCAGTTATGTGGAGCCTTAAACTTTTTCACTATCCACGGTCCCTTCTCAGTTCCATTAGCACGCAATAAAAATTGGCATCCTTGTTGTTTATAAACAATCGTATATTGTTGCTTGTCAGAACGTTTCACTGCATACTCAACTCGATTCTTCATGTGGTAAAATCTCACACCATACATTAACTGTATTTTGCTATCAAATATAGCCCCAACATCGAGCTTTTTTTCACCATCAACTGGACATACTAAAATAGGATCAGGCTCTTCAGTGTGAAACGATGCCCCTAGAATAATCCAATCCTCATGCTGATGTTTTGTTAATTCTAGTCCTGACTCACCATTTGAACCATCTTCTCTAATATAAATGGTTCTGTTTCTAAGAACTCGCTGATGACTATTACCAATAATGACGTCTTCACTTTGAGCAAAATCCTCTTGCATAAAAAATTCATCTGTTTCCTATTGCTCGGTAAATAACCAACTATGAAGTAAATCAGCATAATCATCATCACCATCATCATCATCATCATCATAATCATCATCATCATCATCTTCACCATCATCATCATCATAGTCATCAGTACGAACATTAGCAACCACTACTCCCACTATTGCTTCATCATTATCATCATCATCGTCATCATCATCAGTACAGACATTATCAAACTCTGCCACAACTGCAACCGTACCACCACCATCATCTTCATCATCTTTCTCATCTACAAATTTCAAATCAAAATTATCATTGAAATCGAAAAGTCGGTGATGGGGTGGGGAGCTAATTCTTTGAGCATCAACAACGGACACTGATATTTTTTTGGAAGAAGAGCAAGACAAATCCTCCAATGGATTGCTAACACAAGCACTAAAATTTTGGATTGGATAAACAGAAGAAATTTGGTGTGCAGTCAGACTTTCCACATAATTCAGTTGATCTGCATAACTATATTGTAGTTGAGAATTCAAAAGCTGAACATAACTTTCCCCTGACTTGCATATGAGAATGGAATATTCAAATCAAGCTCTTTGGGTTCAATAGAAACAAATAACTTGGGGATAATCATACACCGCAGTAACTCTCCTCAAATCAGCATCTATCCTGATTTTAAATTTCACTTCTCCTGCAATCTGCGTAGGCATTAAACAATGCAATACATAATCATAAGTCCTACGATCTACTCGGACAATATAATGAATTTCATCCAATAGTTTTTCATAAGAAATTGTATGCAATGATGCATATATCAAACCATCCTCTCCATTTTTATACTCCGATCCATACCAATATCCACGATGAACTATAATGATTTTGTTATTTGTCATCTACAATAAAAAATCATAACAATTACACTTCATTTAGCCAATTAAATAATAATACATATAACGACAAGAACAATTTCAATCCTGTACAAACTTTATGAAAACCATAAATACATTTTATTCAGAAAATTTTGATACACACATTAAGTGTTTATACATAATATGATTGCATTTTTTATTTAATCTTAACAAATTAATAATATGATTTCACCACGGTATTCTTACATTTAATATTTTAAAACTATAGATTTTAAGAATGTACAACTATTATTTGATTTAAATTAAATTACTATTATTTGATTTTTTAAGATTTGTTATAATGATTTTAATTATTATTATTATCAATTGACAATCATATATTCAAAATAATATAATAGAATTATGTTTTTAGATCTTGGGAAAACAATTATTGATTAAACAAAAACATACAAAAAACTATGATTTTCACATTTTAGATTATTAATTACAAGTATTATTATTATTATTCAATAATTTAATTATTTTTAAAATGTATATATAAAAATTAGTTACCATTGTGATTCATAATTCATATTTTTATAAAAATAATTACAATTTTTGTACAATTTATAATGGTTGTTATTATTATGATGATTATTATTATTATTATTAATATTATTATTATCTTAAAACTATTTATGAATTTTTTGTAAGCTTTATTACAAATATTTAAATAATTTTTTTTATAAAATAGTATTTTAAAACCATTATGCTTGGATTTTAGAAATAATTGTTTACAATTTTTTTCTTGAAGTTTTAATATAATATTCAATTTCAAAAAATACTTGAAATTGTAAGAAAATATTTCATGTTTTAAAAAAAAATTGAGATTTTTTTTAATTTTTAATTATAATTATATTAAAAATCTATAGATCACGAAGCTAAACACCCTCGTGATCTATGTTTAGCTTCATGATCTTCAACGAGCTTCGTGATCTATTTTATCTTTCAATGAACAGATCACAAAGCTAAACACCCTCATGATCTATGTTTAACTTTGTGATCTTCAAGGAGCTTCGTGATCTATGTCTGGTAAAAAAAATTCACTTTTTGCCAATTTTTTTGGTTTTTTAAAATCGAATTTATATGCAGAAATATTTATCTACATTAAAAAATTATCAAATACAATATACTACACTTGAAAATAACGATCATCTTACCTCTTTTGAGCACCTTAAGAGATAAAAATCACTACATTACTTGCATTTTAAGAGATGAATTTGATCTAAAATATGAATTGATATGTGTTCTTCAAATGAAATAAGTAAATTGAATTGTGGTGGGTGAAATGATTAAATGCATAGGGTAAATGCATAGGGTAAGGGCATTTATGACTTTTTATCCTTATTTTGGGTAAAAAATATGTTTTCTTATCAAGTGGGTATTTTTCATTTTTTGGTTTGCAAAAAGGATACAAAGGCCTATTTCCACTTGTAAACTATTTTGCAAAGTTTTATTTCCAATGCGTTTTACATTGAGTGTTATCCAACATTTACTAATAACATCAGTTTCTCTATGTTTTAATCTTTATTAATATTAAGGCAATATGGATCTTCTCGTGAGAGAATAAAAATTCTGCCAGATAGTCATCTTTTGAGAAAATTGCAAATTTAGAACACTATCTAATTTTAGACATTTATCATACACGGGGACTATCTTTTCGGGTTCTAAAATTAGGACACTAACTTTTAAATTTGGAAAATTTTAGGACAATTAATCAAAAATTCTAAAAATTCGGACCTAAATTGCATGTGCCTCTTCGAATCCGGGTTTATCAATAATTTGATTCGATTCTCGTTCTCAAATTGAGTATGAATCTATATGAATTCAGTAAATTTATGTGGGGCTTTAATATGACCTAAGGATAAATTGGTGTGTTTTGGCATGTATACATATATATATATATATATTACCTATGACAAAAACTTTTGTGCACCTGATGCACGAACCCTAGATTCGTGCACTTTGGTCGACCTGGCCCGCACTCACCCGTACGCATTCACACGTGCCTCCAGGACACAGACAAAATCCGCCTAAACATGCTCCCAGGTGTCAGATCTTTATGTTATGTTAACTATATCTTTTAGTACTGTTAGTCATACATTTTAGTTATGTTAGTTATACTTTTTGTAAGGCTAGTTGTACCTTAACATTGTTTTTAGACAAACATATGAACCTTTCATTCCTTTTAGTTATAACAGTCATACCGTTTAGTTATGTTAGATATACCTTTTAGTTATGTTAGTCATACTTTTTGTAAGGCTAGTTGTACATTAACATTGTTTTTAGACAAACATATTAACCTTTCATTCTTTTTAGTTATAACAGTCATACCGTTTAGTTATGTTAGATATACATTTTAGTTATGTTAGTTGTACATTTATATAAAGATATAAGTAATATCACAAAAAAGTAAACATGTATAGATGGTGGCAAAATTAGGGTTTTTTTTAGAGGTATAACTAATATAACATAAATGTATGACTAATATAATATAAAGGTATAACTAACATAACATAAAGGTCAGGGCAAAAAAAAAAGTAAAAATGCACGGATCCAGGTCAACCTGCGCCTGAACTCGACCCGAGTGCATGTCATGTGCATTAGGTGCATAGGAGTGCTACTCATACATCAATTACGGTTCAATATACTAAAATCACGGGTAATAAGATGATAAAAACATGCACTAATAATGACGCATCAAATATTGTACTATTTTTAAAATATTCTCGACTTTTTAAAAAAATTATCAGAATAAAATTTAAGATCTTTGAAATTAATTCTTACGTTTGTAAATTTTTGTATGGATTTTAAAAATAATATACTATTTTCCAAAATAATTTTTTGTATTAAATTTTATATTTATATACATTTAAATTGTTATTATATATAGTGTTTGAATATCATATTTTAAATTCAAATCAAAAATTAAAAAAATATATTAATTACCCATTAGAAAATTTGTGTTGCATTAGTCCTTTGATCACCACCACATATACCCTATGACTCAAATTATCCAGTGAGCAATTGAGATACCTTTTTTAGTTGATAGCGTGACATTTTTATCAACATTTCAGAAACTAGAATAGTTTGTGAGTACGTATTTTCATATTACCGTGTAGTGTACAAGACATTTTTACCAAATTTTCCTAAAAAATTTTAATGAGTAACATCATATATAGTATGACAATGAGGAAAGCGAGAGTTTGAAGATAGAGATAGATTTCGTTGAAGATTTACAGTATATGGCTCCATAGTTTCCCAAGTTTGAATTTGCAACATAATGTTTTTGGGTGAATGTCCAAAACTACCACAATTCCTATAACTTGTAACCCAGATACCACACAATATAACAAAATATCCAAAACTACCATTCAATATAACAAAATACCTAAAACTACCATAAAACAATAATTGTCCTATATTTGACTTTTACTAACTTCCAAAAATCTTAACTTTTCCTTTTTTGTCATTTTAAAATATCCACTCCATTTATTTAATTAGATTCGGGTAAAACGTATACTGATCAATATCAGGCCCAACATACTTCTGTATTTAAATTTATATTTTGTTTAATCCATATCTTTGCATTTGTCTCTGATCCTCTCGATTCCGGCTGGTTTTTACGGATTAGCGATCCAACCATATGCCGGTAGTCGGTGGTTCCACTCCGTCTTTACAACAAGAACCCAGATCACAATCCTTACTCCTACCCACCTGGTAGAGTTTTCAAGGAGATCACGGGGAGATGCATTGTCGGTATTAATTCACAGAATACTTATAAACTTCCGCATAACATGAAGTAAACAAAAGCCTTTTTTTTATTGAAGAAATAAAATACAACCTATATTATAATACTATTTCTCCGCCAATGGAGGAGAATACTTGTTTTAGCCGATCATGGCTTAAACCTTTGGGGAAACCCCATAAACTAGAACACTAAAGACTTAAACACTTGAGACTCTTTAGAGAGAGAAGTACTCAAGAAATATTGATGATTTTTGATGTCCTTCTCCAAAAACTAAATGCCTCCTTTTATAGGTGATTTTCCACGGATTTCAAATGTGGATTTCAGTCTCTTCCATTAGCTGTCCTTGCACCAGCTTCCTCCACTTTCTCCTGTCGGGTAAGTGCCCACGTGAACTCACCCACCATCCTTTGTCAGTTTGTGGAGTTTTGGTCCATTCACTATCCTTTGTCGGGTGGAGCTTTCTGAAGTTGTCTTTTAGCGACGACTTATCCTTGTCTCGTAGTAGGACCCTACATGGGAATTAAAATTCCACTGATGTAGTGTTTGGTAGGGTCTTCCACGAGGATTAAATTCCTGAATGAGAATTAATTTCTACACGAGGATTTATCCCAACACGAGAATTTAATCCTAATTTACATGGGAATTAAATCCACCTTTACAGGAGAATTAAATTCTAGACTAACACGATGATTTAATCTTGCCTTTAAACAAAAATTAAATCCTACACAAGAATTTAATCATTCACGAGAATTTCTTGAGAATTTCTCTAAATGAGAATTTTCTCTTACACGGGATTTATTATGAAATATAATTAGACTCGCTTTCTTTTACATCTTTGGGTTTTAATTTCTAAAAACCCCTCTTTGAACCTTTCTTCTTCTGTTGTGGTTTGGGTTGGTTTCCTTTGATCTTGAAGTCTTGTCCGAACAATGGCTTCTCTTGTAATTGAGAACAAGAATGCAGTCGTTCTTCCCATCGTCCGATATGTATCATATTACATATCTTCTTTCTTGTGTTTTCCATTGCCGAAATCTTGTTTTCCCAAATTAGCTTTCTTTTATTTTCAATTAAATCCTCAACAAATTCGGTAGTATTTCCTGTCATGGAATTTAACAAGAATGACTCGTTCAAAGAATTTTGAAATATTTTGAATGAGTATTTTACCTTGTCCATCTTTGTGAGACAGACCCAAATTCCCCAAGCTCTCCTAGTAGATATATCATCTTCAGTAAGGGCGATGACTAGAGGACTATTGATTGGTGATGTTTTTACTCTATTGAACGCCACCATGTTCGATCTCTGTAGTTTCATGAAATGGAAGATTGGATGATACCTTTTTCCTGTGATTTTTGGAGCTGCTGAAATGAACTTAGGCATGACTGGTATGATGGAATGAAATTATGGCTGAATGGAATGAAGATGGGAAAGGAATGAAATCAGGATAATAATCCTATGATTGGTAAGATAAGGAAATATATCCAGAATGGAAAAGATATTCCTTGAGTGATTCCATTCTTATGATTGGTATGTAACAATTAAATGTAAGTCTTATAAAAATTAATCTTAAATGACCAAATTGTCCTTGAACATGTATTTTTTAAAAAATAAATAAATATGTATATATATTAATTAAAAAATTTTAAAAAAAATGCATTTGTTTTAAATATTTTTTGTAACATAAAATTCCTATTATTTTATATTTAAAATATTTTTTATGTCAATTATTGAGTTCGACTTATATATAAATTGTTTTTTATTATTTTTATGAAAAGTGATTACCATAATTCTTTTGTACAAAATAAACTATGAAATAATTATAATTAAATAAATAGATGTTATGTATTAACAAAAATAAAATAAAGGAAAATTGCAATGAAAATCCAAACCCTGCTAAACAATAAAAATTCTAAGTAAAACTCAACACCATAATGTGAAGAATCAAGTGAATAAAATTCTAACCATGCAACTAAAAAGTAATAAAAATCAAATATCCTCAAACATCACCATTAAGAATAGCTTTAACCAACTCTTCTCTACCATCTTCGGTCATGCTAAAGAAAACGTCAATCAACTTAGGAGATCTTGCAATTTGACACACAACTTTGATAATCTCTGATGTAGCAAGATTGGGGATCTTCCTTATCTCTGAATCAATTTTTTGTCTCTTTTCTGAAATTTCAGCATCAACCCCAATTGCTCTGCATAAAACTTGACTAGCATTAGCAATCTCAGTTCCAATAATAGAAGCCGCTTCTTTAATATCGGCAGTCACCATTGAGGTATCGAAATTTGCACTTCTTCTTCTCTTATTTTGTTTGTGAACTGCTTCATTTCTTAAAGACTGTTGAGGAGAGAATGAATCATCAAAGTCCTCGAGACCAGGTTTCATGGTAGCTTCTACATTATTGCTCTCATCCTTGTTGTCGTCTTCCTTTTGTATCTCTTCCATCATATGATTAGGACCTTCAGCATTAGCTCCTATTGCCATATCTTTTCCGAAAATAGTGAGCAAGTCATCGTAAAAAGGAAAATTCCTATTTCTCCATGTTGAATGAGTCAGATGACTCTACAAACAAGAAAATAAATTGAATTAGAAAATATACATAAACCACTTGAGCAAGGGTATATATATTAACAAAAGATACAAACCTGAAGATACGAATCCCACACGGGATCTTCTGCTGTAATTGTAACGCCCCGTTTCCCTTTATTGGAAATAGGTCATCACCCTTTACATACTTAGGAAATAAAGAAATTATAATGATTTTATAGCATACAGCGGAAGACTTAAAACTGAAGACACGAGAGTTTTTTTTTTTAAAACATAACATATATCTCTGTCTTTAAACCAAGATTAGTCGTGTCTCACCCACATTTCTAGGAAAAATGTTTGAACCAAAGACTTACATGAATTACACAACAAAACATATATATATATAATAGGATACGAGTCTAGGCCCATAACATCATACTGTACATATATACAACATATAGTTCTTAAACGGAAACGTTATACTAGTACAAACATAGCTACTAAGAGAAGTCCGCCTAGCCTGCTACTCGTCCACCTCATCATACGCCGAGCCTGAAAATAAAAAGCGTAACATCATGAGACACCTCCGGAGAGGGATCCCAGTGGGATAACCTTACTGTCTAATATATTGAAGCAATTAAATTATTAAGCGAGTACTACATCATAGACCAGACACTTTACGCCCTTATGGTCGCTTCCTTAGACCAGGCACTTTGCGCCCTTATGGTCGTCGCCCAGGTATGGAAGTTACATACCGGTTATAGCTACGGACTTTAATCGTAGACTTTCATACATAACTTATCGACTCAATTAACAACACATATAGTGAAGCAATTAAACCGTTAAGCAAGTACTACATCATAGAGGAATGTGGGAATCACTCGCCCACTAAACCTTGCATAGACCAGGCACTTTACGCCCTTATGGTCGATTCCTTAGACCAGGCACTTTGCGCCCTTATGGTCGTCGCCCAGTAATGGAAGTTACATACTGGTTATAGCTACGGACTTCAGTCGTAGACTTTCATACATAACTTATCAATTCAATTAACAACACATAGTAGAGAGTAGAAGTTACCCACTTGTTCGTTAGAGGTGCTAGGATTGACTCAGGTTCCACCGATCGTCTCGACTGCGCTCGACACACTTAATTGATTAGCTTCCTTATATCGTATAACACATTCTTTGCATTTATATTAGGTTACAATTACCCAAAAGACATTCATACTCATAACTTATTCGTTAAACTTCCAAACTAGTAATCTTCGAATGATAAGAAGACCCATAAAATCGCAACAATTTTAATAATTCACATGTGATTCCTAAAATCATATAATTATTCATATACGTACATAACTTCTTTTAGTACATCATATAAAAACATCAACTAAAAATAAGGTTCACATAAGTAGTCATGAATTTCTTAAGTTGGCCAAAAAACTGGACATCATATGCTGAAAAATGGACTTTCTCGTAAAAATCACCATAATTCGTACAAGGTTCCAAAAATGACATAGTAAAATTCTACATACTCCTAAGAACGTGTACTACAACATAGTAAAACATGGATTATAAATTCGATCCCAATAATTAGTTATGAGTTTTAGAACGAAGCTGAAAACAGGACATCGTCTACGCGAAAAAAAGGTTTTATTGTAAAATTCGGCATAAATCGTACAAGACTCAAAAAAATGCATACTAAAATCCTACACGTACCTAAGAACAGGTTCTAAAACATAGAAAAAGATCATGCATAAATTCGAAGTATATTATTCCAGAAAATTATACGAATCAGACCCGAAAACAGGGTAAAAACTGTCCCCGAACAGCTTGTCTTAGAAAAATCATATAAAATAGAATTTAACTCCAAATCCTATGAAATTTTACAGACATGCTCTTGACTTCATATATTTCAATCAGGCAAAAGGATTCATCTTAATTCAATTCCTAAGATTTTCGAACACCACCAAAACAGTAGCAAAATAAAGCATATCTTTAAGTCTACCCTAGAATCAACTTATTCCTCCATGCAAACAACATATAATCCCAACAAATATGCCAAAGAACATCTTTGGACTTCTTATCCTAAAGTATTAAGCATAAATCATGAGTTTTAATGAAGGATTCATAAGGGTTTAGCCAAAAATACCTTTAGGTTTTGAAGAAGACTTGATGGATAAAAGATCTTTGCTTTCCTTTATCTCTTGTACTAACTTATCTATGACTTTGGCTCTCCTATATGAAGTGATCAAGAGAGAGAGAGAGAAAGAGAGAGTGATCGAGAGAGAGGGAGGGAGAGAGAAGAAATATCCTCAAGCTAAGATGTATTGCATGTTGCAAGTGGATGGTTATTTGCATGATGCTATTAGATTAGTGAGGTGGCTAGGCTAGGTTACCACTTGCTAAAAGACTTACCTTGGAAGCTTTGTATTAAAAATAAAGGTTAATCTAATTATTTATCTTGATATTTTGATATTCATACAACACATATGTATAAATACATGCATACCTTATTGTAAAGACTAGAAATAATAGCATAACGTATAAATCACACAAATATGGAAATCACTTAGCATAAAACCTAAAATCATTCTATTAATTAACTTTGATCATCATCTTATCTTTTTACTTCCGTTCATATGTGTCGAGTGAGTGGAGATCGAGCTCGGTTTCATCCGTGAGCAATCCTGCAAAACCCTTAAAATCTCAAAAGAAAACACGTCATAAAATCTTACGTAATATGAAAACTTGTACTTAAATCATTAACACTTGAACGATAAAAGAAATTTATAAAATATGCATATGCAGGGTGTTTTCTTGAAATGGGGTGTTACAGTAATGCATTTTTTTACTGGATCCATTCCAAAACCACTCGTGTGAGGGCCATTCAACATATCATAAACAACATGAAAATCCTTCTTCAAAGTCTTAATTCTTGATTCAATATGTGGTCTAGCTTTGAAACCTGAGTTAGGTAAAGAAACTAGCAGCTTTTCCTCAACATATTTAAGATAACCTGGTTTGAACCCATTTTCAGCTTTATATGATCCTAGATTGACCATATCAAGAAGTGCCTCAATAAGCTTGGCATCTTCATCGTACTTCCACTTTCTTTTATTCTTACCACGACCTCTTGTATCTTGATTTGAAGAATCCATTCCTATAAAAAATAGAATAAAGGATTATGACCATCTAAATATTATGAGATTAAAGGAATATTATTATCACAAAATAATAAATGCATGAATATTTGAGTAAATACAACTTATAAAAAAACAATCGATAAATATTATAATAAAAAAATAAAGTAAGCATTATTCAATAATTCCATATAAAAAGAAAAAAAAATGACATAACCAAATCATTCATTCTAGAATAAATGGACATTGTTATCTAGTATTTCTCTGTGCTCTCCAAGTGTTGAACATGTTAACTGCAAGATCGTTTCTAAAATTTGTCCATGCATCAGAAGCTGATGTAACAAGTTCTTCTTCTTTGTTGCTCTCACTATTGTGTACATCTTCATCTTCTATATTGTCATCGGTTTCCATTTGATAACCACCCATTTCTTGTCTTATAAAGTTATGAAGCAAGCAACATACCATGATAATGTGATTCTGAAGTTTAATTGGATAGTATGATGGACTTCTTAGAATGCCCCACGAGTCTTTAATAGACCAAACAATCTTTCTATTACATTTCTAGCAGAGGAATGCTTCATATTAAAAAATTCTTCAGCAGTGGTAGGGTTGTATCTTTCACTCCAATCATTCAAATGATATCTTTGACCTCTATATGGTGCAAGAAATCCTTCACCATTTGTATATCCAGCATCCACAAGATAATATGATCCTTGATTATAAATAATTATGAGTTAGTTTCAACAATTTTTATGAATTATTTAGTTATTTTATAGTATAATTATGGAACTTACCTCGAGAAACAACTAAGTCGTTTCTTCTAGTAATTGCATCTCTTAATATTCTACCATCAGCAGCAGACCCTTCCCACCCAGGTAAAACATATATAAACTGCATATCCTGGGAGCACACTCCTAAAACATTAGTAGCAATTTCATTTTTTCGTGTTCAATATCTAGGTTCATCCTCTTTAAGCACATGGACTTTGATATGGGTACCATCCAAATCTCCTAAACAGCCCTATCATGAAATTTAATTAAGTATGATATTATATAGAATAAAATTTGAAAATAAAGAAAATGGTATACCTTAAACCATTTCCATCTCTCGTCTGTAGAGTCATTAGATATTGGCTCGGGTGTCTTTAATAATTCTCCTTGAAGTGTAACAATAGCATTTATTACTTGTCTAAAATGTCTACTAATTGTTTTCCCGGATCGTCCAAAATTAATATTTATCATTCTTTGCTTTTGGTGATGAGCCAAAATATGTAGAGTCATTGCCACTTGTTCGTCCACTAGCATATTTTTTGTTGATGATACTATGCCCGCCTCTTCAAGTCTAGTGTACAAACGAACAAAAGTTCTCCTATTCATCCTAGTTATGCTTTTGCATGCAGTATCACTCACATATACTATTTTTTGAATATATTTTCTCCTATCGTAAAAGTCATATTGATATGGTGGTCTTAAGCTGATGGACTTGATACGATATTCTATTTTTTTAACAACAACGTCCATAAACCAATTCACGAATTGCAATATGTTCAACCAAAGCAATAACATTGCAATATTTTTGTTTCTCCTTGCCAAGCTTAATCTTGCCATAATTGCTTTAATATGAATGGATCATAAATCTGTGGAATAAATTAAATTATTATATTTAGCAATACTGTTACAATCAATAATACTATAAGTAGTCAGATTAAATGGTCTAATACCACACTGAAATAAAAGCACCCAAACAAAATGAATTTAAAAAGAAAAACACAAATGGTCAAATTAGAATTAAAACACACACACACAAAAACCAGAAATGGTCAACCAAGTCAACAAGCAAAGGTATAAAAAATCAAAACAAAAAAGGATAAAAGTGCACGTTTGATGCATTAAGTGGAAGGGAGTGGGTGGGGGTTTGTTTAATTGCTCCTCCATCTGGGTTTAACACCAAAAATATTGCAGTTAAAAGCATTGGTGTTTGAACTATGGGGATGCTCTTGGTGATAGTACTCTGGTTTGTATAATTCTTGTTACCAGGAAAATCCTCAACTTAAATGCAATATTTCAAAAATTATCAAGCTTGATCGTATCCATCACTTATCTTAGGTTGGTAACTGAAAACACAACAAGCATCAAGCCTCACAGTTAGAATTTTTCAAAACTATTTTTTTCAAACCTCACAGTTAGCATCTGCCTAATTTTTTTTCAATTTGCTTGCTGTCACTTCCATTTGATGGCATCTTGTACTAGTTAGAGTGTCCTGAGGAGTTCCTATATAAATCCAAGTCATCCCATAACCACCAAAGTAGAAGCTACTCATCTACCATAGAATAAATATTTTCACAAGGGATGTTTTTCACTCGCTAACAAAAAATCATCATAAATCAAAAGCCATCGTTAAGATAAAGGTCGAAAGAAACAAATCTTTATAATTTTTTTATTTTTTACAAACACAATCCTTAAGATGTACTATTTTTATACATCTCTGGATAAAATACAATTAACTAAATTAAGAAGAAACAAACATCAAAAAACAAAAGGCATAAAACGAACCTCCTGAAACATAGATCCATGAAAGTAAAACATAATGGTAACAATCAATAAATCAAAATCTCCAGTTCGACAATATATTGAATGAAAACACAAAGCAATATTATATCAGAGAGTAAAAGAGATGAAGAATTACTTGTTCCTTGTCCACCAAAGATTTTTTTCCACTCTGCTGTGTTTTCAGAATTGACGTATTAATTAGGGTTGCCAAATGTTAAAGATAATGATTGTTGGAGTAGAGGATAATATTGTATAATTAAAAAATAAGTAAGGATAATTTAGTCAAAACAACAAAAAAATTCATACCTCACAGATTGGGAATACGTAAACCCAGGAGGGAGGAAAGGAATCACTATTCTTATTTTATGGGGAATGACCATTCCTTATGGAATCAAAATTCTTATCAATAAAACATACCAATCAAGGGATTATAAATAGATTTAGGAATGACCATTCCATTCCCATCTCATTCCTTCATACCAATCATGCCGTTAAGCTCCAGGATGTCTCCTCGACCAAGGTGTGGATTATTTTTCCATGAGTCATACATGACAGTGGCAATCCATTCCGGTAGTTTATAAATCTCCGAAAAGCTTGGTGCAGTGGTCAGAATTGAAGCAATAACTCCAAAATCATACCATTCTTGTACATTTTGTGGGTTTGCACCCACTAACATCCACACATGCGGATACATTCCAAACCAATCGGTAATTATTTTTCTAGGATTGATCTTATTTCTTATCCCCAATTTCTCCCACGTTCTTTGATAAACTTATAAAGGAGAAAATGGCTCGTTAGTGTTAATCTTTTTTGGACCTATTTGTGGCCGAAGGTTAACCTCTCCTTCTTTAACCCCAGAGGTGTTGGGTTAACTTGGTTTGTCCAGAACAGAGTCCTAACTTTCCAAATCAATTGTTCTATCGGAGTCCAATAGATTACTTGTTTTGGCATTATCTGCCTTTTCACCAGAATCTAATGAAAAACTTATATTGGTAGGATTTCCTACCTCGGGTATAAAAATACCCTGAGTATTCATCGATGATGAACTTTTCTCGTGAACCTCTCACTGGGTCACTGATGGTGAACTTGCTTTGAGAAGAGGACTTTCGAGCACATCCCACAGATGGGCATGAGTTGCTCTCATAGTACTTATGTTTTCTGGACTGAGTCTCAATCTGCCCTTCGAACATAGACGGCGGCTTCAGCACAGATCATCAACAAGTCATATCTTTTTTCTAACTCCATAAGGTTTTCCCTGAGGTGTCTAGTTCATACTATGATGGAATCTACTTCAAGGATATCCATCTCTCGTTAGGAAATCTGCAAGAACATTTTCATTAGATTTCACAATGACAATATCAAATAAATAATATTGGCATTCTACTTCCCATCTGATAATACAAGCTTTCTCGATTTTTTATTTGAGTTTATTCTTTAAGAAAACCTTAACATTTGTATTATTCACTTTTAATGTAAATCTTTTGCTAATAAGAATAAAGGTCATTTTTTAAAAGTCTTCCAAACTGCAAAGAATTCCTTCTCATTAATGTGCCATAATTTGGCTTGTTGTTCTGAGAACAACCCTCCTATATATTTACAAGGTTCTTTGTCTGTAGATGTCTTCGCATGAGCACTGCTGCCCATCGGAAATCATTAGCATATGTATAAACAACTAATTAATCTTCATCCTGTGGTATTGTGAGTTTGGGCAGATTGCTACAAATTTGTTTTAGCTCATGAACTCTTTGGGAATGTACATTTTCCCATTTCTATTTCGTCTTTTCATCATTTGTAATAGAGGACGAAAATCCTTTCTATATTTTGCTAGGTCTTTAATGAAACTACCTGCAAAATTAACAACACCCAAGAAGTTTTGGAGATGCTTCTTATCATTCAGAACATCAAGGAAATTGCATATTTTTTCCACAGTATGTTTCTGAAGTTCCATACCTATTTGGTCAATAATAACACCAAGAAACTCGATTCTATTGACCGCGATTATTACCTTCTTTTCAGATAGCACTAATCTTTTTTTATGACATGTTTCAGAAAATATTTCAAGATGTTTAATATGCTCTTTCATATTTTTAGATGCAATTAATATGTCATCTATGTAGACAAACATAAACTCGAAATAATCTTTAAACAAATTATCCATTTTTCGTTGGTATATCTGGGGTGCATTTGTAAGTCCCATTGGAAGTACATTCCAGATATACTGACCTTGTGGAGTAGAAAAAGTTGTATACTTTCTTGACTCATTTTCCATTTTACTCTAGTAGAAACAAGACTTACAATCAAATTTAGAAAGCACTTTTGATCATTTAATGCAGTCAATTAAATGTTCCCTACTCGGGATGTAATAATAATCAAAATCAAGTATCTTATTAATATCTTAATAGTTAATTACTAACGTTGTTTTACCTCTTTTTATTTCACCGTGGTTTCTTACTAGAAAACCTGGGCTACTGTAAGAGGAGACTCCAACTTCAATCAATTTAAGATCAATATGCTATTTGATAATTTTTTGCATATCTTTCTTATCTGTCATGTTCATCTGGATTGGCTTGTATCTAAACAACTCGTATCAGAATTGTTCTTTTACTTTTAGAGTTGTTTTAATCTTGTTCCTGTTCCACCAAGTCAGAGGATCCTCATTGAAGTTTCTCTAGATTAATGTCCTCAACAGGTGTGCTCACTTTAAGTGCATTCTTCAGAAGTTGGATATCTTCTTCGGATGCTCTTTTGAAACCTTGTTGCCTGAAAGACAAAAGAGCCTTACCAAATGTCCTTTTATCCTGCGTTTTAGGATGTGTTAATTTGGCATCATCACCACGTATGCTGCGAAGAGTAATGGGTATTATTCTATTGAATACCCGTTCTCGTCGCAAAACTTGTATCAAACTTCTACAGTTAGTAGTAAAGGTTAACATGTTCTTGTGATTATCCTACTTATATTTTGCAAAGGTTTAAATAAAATTATTACCCAACAAAATATCAGCACCTGTATCGTGAATATAGATCGGTGACATTTTTACCTTGTACCAAGGTGTACCAAATGCTCCTCCTATCATGATCCTTGTTTCAGAAATACCCTTATTGAGTAATGTTGGGATATTTCAGTAGTTATCTTGATAAGACAAAATTCTATAACATAATAAGAAAAGAACAGTTTGCTTAAGGTATTGATGCCTAGTTTCTACATTACATGATCACAAGCTTATCGATACTAAAGGAAAGATCATGTAATGGTTTTCCAAGATACAAGGAAAACCAACCTTAGAAGAAGTAAGAACACTTCTGAGGATCAGCATGCTGTAGGGAACAGCAAGCTAGGAGAAATATCCTAAGTAGAAAGGAGATAGAATACTGGAAATGTAGTCAGCAGGTTGTGAGAAAACTGTTCTGAAAGAAGAACTCAGAAAGCAACTGCTATAAAAAACCGACAAGAGCTGCAAGAAGCCCTTCTTGTAGCAGAGACTGTCGAAGATACATGATCGGTCGAGGAGATGGGGTCCTTGCTAAAGACCTCAGGTGAAGATGTTGTTCTGACAACACTCTAAGGGTGAGAAGACCTCTGAAAGGGCGGCTGTTGAGACAGTACCCTTAGAGGATGTTCGAGGAAAAGCTGAGGTAACCGCTAAGCAGCTAGAGACACCTCATAAGGAGGTTGATGCTGCTACTACTGCAAGCTCAAAAGAACCTATCCAGGTTACAGCAGCAGAGGTTACTAAGGAAGCTGAGTATGCTGAATTCCTCTAGATGATAGCTGATCTCCGAAGGGGTGGCAAATAGCTGCTGCAAGAAAGAAGTTACAGCATTGCAGCAGAGTAAGTAAGAACGACATGCAACATCGCTGCAAGAAAAAGTTACAGGAATACTGCAAGAAAAGATACAGCAGTACTGTATGAAGATATTGCAAGAAGGTCTAAGTTACAGCAGCACTGCAAAGGACAACCAGCTGCAAGCAGACCCAGGATACAGCGCTAAAGCTTACTACTCAAACAGCGCCAATGACAATCTGAAGAAGTATCCTGTAATCCGAGGAATGATAAATGCAGTACGAGAAATGAATAGCCAAGCAAGAATAAATAGAGCCGTTCCAGAGAAGATCAAACTTGCAAATACGGAGCCAATGCCAAGACGCCACGTAGACTGGAGCGCTGCAGAAAGCTGCGAGCCGCAACCACCGCATTAAATGCTCCAGAAGAAAAGTCAAGATGCATTAAATGCAAGCCATGTCATTGAACAAGTACTCTCAAATTCAAAATGAGAGATATCTCCTTCAACGGATATCTTCTCTACAAGTATAAATAGAAGGTGTGGTTGATTGAAGAAATTGCTGGATAAAGTCGAGAAGAAACTCACATATCATCCAAAGCTTTTCAAGCTTTCACACGTTCAGCCACTCAACCTTCTAGGAGCAGTCTACAACATCATAGGAGCTCTCAGAGATCAAGACTGCTTCTCACCAGTTGAAGATTTATTTTCTTTTTAACCTTGTTGCTGTGTGCGTAGGTTGTTTTAGGTGTCGAACAGTTGATAGGAGAAATCCTTGCTGTTTGTATAGTTGTCTAAGTATTAGGCAGCTTCCCTGTGTGGGAGAGTGAAATCCTGTGTGGGTTGGCCTTTAGAGTTTGCAGTTGTTATGTGGACGCTGGACTTTAGTAGGTGTATAGCTTTATAAGTTGATAGATTGTTAGGAGTGTCCTGTAAATCAATCTTGCTTAACAAAGTTCTTGCTCGAGGTAGCAGTAGAGTGGATGTAGAAGGGTTACACCACCTTTGAACCACTATAAGCCATAAGTGTTTTATCGTCTTCTTATCTGCGTTTTATCTTTCATATACATCTCTGTCATAAGCACAAAACATTTTGAAAAGGATCATATTTGAGAAAACCAGCCTTGTGTCTTAAAACCTTTTTATATTTTTCCGCTGCGTATAAAATTCTAAGTTACAGCGTGCAGCACTGCATCGTAGTGTTGTAAGCAGTAACTGACTGGCGTTGCAAGTTCAAGTAACTTGCAGAACAGTAAGTTTTAAACAGATTTTCAAAATTGACCAAGGTTCATTCACCCCCCCTCTGAACCTCAGACACCACTTGGGACCAATAAGTAATAAGATTTTCTGAGAAAAATCTTCCTGCACCTGAATCATTGGGGAAACTTCTGATTTTGCTGTGCAAATACCTGAACCTGAATCAATATAAGCAGCAAAGTATTATGTCTTATATTGCTCATACATCATCCCAACGGATATGTATATGGAAAATGGGTTTATCATTCTACCCTTATGAGGTGTCCATCGATATTGAATTCCATACATCTTCATTTTCGTCCCCAAGGTTTGTGTTCCTCGAGGAAACTTAGACCCAAAGTCCTAGTACATTTGGTTCTACCTACATTACTAGTGATAAATACTTTATAGCTCGCTATTTCTAGCATGTCTTCGTATCTTCCAATCCCTAGTTGCTGTAAATGATATATTTCATCACAAGGAAAATGGTTAAGTTTTTTCTGATATACCAAAAATAACACAAATTTCTTTCCAACCCTCAAGGCAATGCATTTTTACATTACTGACCCTAATTTGTTGTGGGTTAAAATCCTCTAACGGTTCTTTTCCTTTTAGGCTTAGTATCTTATCTTCAGAAAAAAGACATTCTAGTACTGACATCAGATTCTAATCTCATTGATCTGTTAAGAACAAGATGATCTTTAATCAGTATGTTAACACCTCTTATCCTAGGGATTTGGATTGGGTCTGGTGTCATTACTTTGGCGAATTCCTTGAAAATTCTAGGAATCTTAATATACTATTTCCTAAGAAACAAATTAAAATGATGTGTATTGGAAACTGCATATGCAATTCTATATATAATAGAATATGGTCTGTTATCCTCTTTCATTAGATCTATTCTTTTAAAATCTTGATGAAGGGTTAAGACTCGACTAAAATCTTGGTCAACTAGGTTGTATGCAATCCTAAGATGAATGTCAAACATAAGTTTGCCAGCATACAAATTACCTACCATTGTACCAAGACAACCATCTCTGAGGTTATTGATTCTTCTATCCATTACTGATAAATGATGTTCAGAATCAATACCTTCCTTGAATGTAGCTTTGATTACTACTTTAATGGTTCCAATATGGATCCATTTCATTGTCACTGCTACTTCTTCCCTGATTCGGCTCAGTTCCTCAAGAATTTCTTCATTTGGAATAAACTGCATATCAATTCTATTATCGGTTAATTCCATTGGAATAAAAAACTCACTTGAGTTCACCCGATAGATGATATGATGCTTGCGTTTTCTTAGTCCGATCTGGTGAAGGATCCGACTAACCCCTCCATTCTGAAACTATCATAGGGCTCAGAGTTGAGTCTTGCCTCATTATTTTTTCTATCATTTTGTTTGAGATGGTCATTTGTGAAAAGAATCTTGATAGACTTTCCGAAATTCGGAGTCTATCTTCCATCCAAGGATGAAAATATCGATATCGCAAGTGATATCGCAATCTTAATTTTACGGATATATCGATGGATATATCGATATCGTATATCGATATCGTAAAAAATTTGAAAAAATGACGGATATCTTATTAAAATTTTGGAAATTTAATATGAAATTTTAGGGATTATTTTAACACATCATTACACATATATTCCACCCAAAATCACAATAAAATAATATATTTAAAACTAACATATAGATAATAAGCTTTATAAATATTATACTTCATAAAAAAAACTGACAATATATTACATAATACAATACAAAATTACTAAAATTACATGATACAATACACTAGAACCAAAAAAATGACCTATGAGGTTCAAATATAGTAGATGGAATGTCATCTTTGTCCAGAGAATACTAATACCAACTCATCACATTAGAGTACTCATGGATATAGTTATGCACATGTCATTCATAAGTTTCTCTATCTCGTCTAACTGTTTCACCATGAATTGGATAGTGTATACTAATCCAATCATATTGTTGATACTCATTTTGATCTCCATACGACATTTTTTGAAGAGGTGGGTGATTAAAAACGTCTTGAGTACTCCAACCAAATTGTGAACTTTCAAGGTGTCAGGAACATATGAATATATTTCTTCTACTATCAAACAAAATACAAAATACAAAGTAAAAAAAATCACATTTTTCAATTTTTTGAATCAAAATCATGAATTTTGATATATATGCGATAATTTGCGATATATCCACGATATTTCCCAATTTCCATCCAATTTTGTACTACACTGAACCGATATCGATACCGACAATGATAATTTATGATATTTTGCGATATATCCGCGATACCTAGGAAGAAATACATTAACACCCAATATCCATATCGCAATATCCGTATCCGCGATATATCTGTGATATATCCGTGATATTTTCATCCTTGCTTCCATCTCAAGGCTATTCATCTGATTCTGTTGATGATTCATAAGACTCATCTGAATAAGTCTCAAATTTTTCTTCATAAATGCTTTCATTTGAAGAGATATCCTCGAACTGGTAAACTGGTACCAAATTGCCATAGAAAACCGCATCAAGGATGTCTATAGTCGGCATGAATTGGTGAATTTCATTCTGCTTTTATGGGCAGTCTGACGAAATATGTTCTTTCGCACCACATGTCCAACAATTGTAGTATTTGAAACTTTCATTTGTACGAGTATGAGCTTGTTTGAAAGTTCTCCTTATTGGTGTTCTTTCTATTGACTTCTTTGTGGATCTAGATCCCTGTGAAGAAAACCTGAAAAGACTGGATTTCTGACCAGACTTGCAGGTTCTGGCCTTAGATTTGGACCATCATGATCTTCCTTGGTTTGAAGGCCTTCTCTGTGATCCTTCGGACTTAGTATAAGATACACTTTTGAAGTATTTCTTTCTCTTTCTATGCCTTACCTGTTTTGATTCTCCAATTACCGACGGAAAATTGTTGCTATCACAACAAAAAGGAGTTCTTTTGATTTCTCCTCTAAGTTTTTTCTTATTCTTTTGAATGGTTGCTTGTTGACACCATTTTCGCAGGCTGTCTTTTAGGAAAGACATCATTTTTGCAACTGTGTCGACCTGTCCTGGTGGTAGCTTGTAGGACTGGATCAACATTTCTTGCCATGGTCTATAGATCTTTGTAAAGAACATCTTTGTTGCCACATTTAGTAGGACCTCCGTTTGAAAGTAATATTTGTGGAACCAATAAATGTATTCGTCGGCCACACATATATTTTTTAACTCGAGAGCATACAGGGCTTGTGTATATTCTCGACTTTTCTCTTTCTTTCTTTAGTTAAAGCATCCATCTCCGATGAAGTAGACCTTAAGCATTCTTCCAACTTTTTCGATGATAGCGTATAAACTATCTCTGAAAAAAGCTTCTTCTTTAACTTAGGTAGATGTTGATTCCCAAGCCATCTTTGCTAAATCTTCCAGACTACTTTCGATTAGTCTGATGAAGTTTTCTTTTACTATATTCAGTGTAGTTGAGGCCACTTTTAATGAGGTCATCCATTCATCGATTAATTTTTCCATGTTAATTTTGGAAATCAATGATATCGATTATGAGAACCAACTTATATGGATGTGTTGGTTCCAACATCGTTTTTGCCCACGGACTATTAGGAGGTGTTTTGTTCCTCCCGAGTGGTCTTTTGGATCCCCACCCAATACCCGGGTCAATCTTGGATTCGATTTCAGCTCTTGATTTCTCTGGGGGCTGGTGTATTTGAACTCGTACTTTCTTCTGGATTAGGAACTTGAGAGTTCATCTTGATATTAACCAGATCCACTATCCCAAGATTGGAGAGTGATTCGGTTAACTCTGAGATATCAACTCGTGATGCCTCCATGTCAGATTTTTCTAATGATTTCATACATTAGTTCATCATGACTCTTTGACTCCGGGATTTCCGTAGCCTTTCCTTTGGGAATAAGTGGTTTATCCCTAAATGCATCTTTAAAATGTTCATTCATGGATCTGTTGGATCATTTTGGTAACTTCATTTTCAAATCTGTAATTTCTTTTTTCAGATCTGAAACCTCTCGTTGGATCTCGGATAAAGATCTGATCATCGTCTCCATCTGACCTCCATAGAACTGGATGGTCTTTTGGATCTCTCTAAGATCTTGTAAGATCATAAAACTGTTAGGAAAAATTTTGTTCCAATCCTTGTTGAACATCATCGGATTGATATTCCTAAAACTTTTATTATCTCGAAAAATATTTCGAATACATGTTTCTTGATTTTCTCCTCTGTTAGACATAAAATCAATATTGTAAATATAAATCGTAAATTATTTCTTCAATAAATCTAGGCTCTGATATCATTTTTTAGGCCATGATCATATCAATATTTGGAGTTGGAATTATTAATAAAATTTGGAAAAACATTGATTGGAAATTGTAAAAGGTGCTTGGATGTAGTATTTTTTTAATGATTGGAAAAGTGGGATCAAAAGGAACTTTTGTCATTTGACAACTTTTGTGGTATTTTGGGAAGTTTGTTATATTGGGTCGTATTTTTATATTTAATTATAGATATTGTGGTAAAAGAGGATATTATCTCATATTTCTTTTTTTTTAAATTAAAATAGAGCAATTTCATGGGCCAAGAGTTCCTTTCTCAATCCATGTCAAGGGTTTACTTTTCAATTTGTTGGGCTCTAGCTGGACTTTTACACACATGCATTGGGTCATCTAATGTGAGTGGTAGATCCAATGTGTTCGTTTTTAACTTCAAGCTTCCAGAATTCATCTTCACTTGGCCTTGCTTATTCTTCATCTCCAAAATTACTCCAAAATCACTAGATAAATCGAGAAGATAAACAATTGAAGTTTTTGGACATAATGTAAAGATATGTAGAAAAATAGTAAGTGCAACTACATGAAATGCATTAAAAACACATTCTAGACTAATCAAAGTATGCACATTTTCTACCTATCAGTATATTTAGAAGAGGAAGTGATTCTCAAAGATGCAGATAGATGAAGTGCTGAATTGAGAATTGGGTAAATAAGAAAGAGAAGGGAAAGAAACTTGAGAGAGAATCGGGTGAACTAAAGAGAGAAAATGATGGAGAGTAAACTGAAATGATGTGGATATTTTCAAAATGTACTTGAGCCAAACAAATTTGGGCTCAATGGACCGAATGCCATTTATAGTTAGGGTTTTTATGTTAGAGAGATATTATCTTATTTACCTTGATAAAATAACTATAATTAAATAGTTGAAATGGTTCCTCTAAGTTATTCACTTTTCAGGAAATAATATCACTTTCTTTTTTTTAAAAGAAATATCTCACTTTTTTAGCCTCTTCTTATTTGTTTATTAATCTTCTATCAAATTCTTTTATGCAATTCATTAATTTGTGATAGGATTTTTCATATCCGCATCATGAACATAGGGAAAAAAAAAAAGGAAGAGAAGGAGAGAGAAAGAATCTGCATACGTGGAGAGAAAAGAAGAGAGAATGACAACATCTACTTGATTTATAGTGCTATATTTGAATTTTGCATGTTTTATATTCATGTAATTAACAAAAAGATAAAAAAATCTGTTTTTTTGTCCGGCCAGAATATCGCCAATTAGCATTGTCGTTTACCAAATTTCTCTGTAAAAATGTTAAAATGAGTAACATCATAGTATGAGGCACATTATGAATACAGGAAACTCGAAAAGGTTGACATGTAGGAACAAGAGAGTTTGAACTTCCCGTGTTCATAGAATTTCCCAACTTTTGGTTTGCAACATAAAGTTTGTTGTCTATATAATTATAATTATAATTATATTTTCCCCATGAAAATGAGAGCCACATATTTAATTTACAAAAATGTCTTTCAATCCTCACAATTTTGTCAATACAGCCTTTGCCAAAACTACTAGCTTTTGTTTAATCATGTGTGAGTGGATGTTTCCATTGTCATGCAATTCTTATCCAGAAAAGGAAAATTAATATCCAGTTATCTAGTGAACATATAAATGTCAAAAAAGGAAAAAAAAACAATTAATATTTATATGATATTTAAAGTTCTTAGTAATTATTTATATGATATTTATCTAGTAATTATTGGAAATTTTTTAAAATAGATTTTATGTTTATCAAATCGACAAAAATAAATTACCTTCCAAATATTAATAAATGGGTATAACTATGTGTAAGTCAAATCCTTAAACAACATGCTTAATTCTCTTGAGATCAAACACAGAAAACGGGGCTTTCATGAATAAATTAAATTACTTAAACTAAAATCGGGATAAATTTCATAACAAGGTCCAATTTATAAATTAGTTCTCAATTCTAAATCCAATTTTTAAAGTTTCTCATTAAGGAGCTCAATTTAACATTTTTTCTCAATTTAAGGCTTAAAATTTAGATTGAATTATCAATTCAAGACAAAATTCAATTTTATTTTTAATTATATTTATAATTTTTTTTTATATTTCAATATATATTTATATTTTAGATAAATTAAAACAAGTTAGTGCAATTTTGGAACGATCTTCATCCAACTTGTATTAATTTAACGGGCTTCCTACACACTCTCAACAACATGTCGCCCTATCAGGTGTTATTCAAGTTAAAACCAGATTATCATTAGGTGAAGTTAAAAATGAAATAAAATTTTCTTTTTAAAAGACCAAATTAAAACTTAGATAAATAAAATTTCATGAGTGTGCAGTGGAAACTCATATATAAATATACGGAAATTTCATGAATATGCAGCAGAAAACTTAACAATGAGTTTAACATATTAATTAAACTTTCTCAAAATGAACTAACGTCAAAATAAATCATAATTTAACAAACATGGAAAATATTTTCATAAAATCATGAAGAATATTAAAATAATTAATTTTTTTTTACGTCAGCTACAATGCATCCTGTAGCTCCTGGGGAAAAAAAAACGACGCATAATTTGACGATTTAAATAATTCAACTTTAATTATGTGATTTAATTTTGTGCATTTCAAATTAATGATTTAATGCGCGAAATAATTTATCGTATGTTTGCTTATAATTATCGTATAATTTCACGATTTAATTCATCGAAAATGTAATTAATTCGGAGAACTTGTGTAATTTAGTCGAAATCATAAATGAAATGAAAATGTATAAATTATGATATGAGAACGATCGCGATCGAAAGACGAAGAAAACAAAATGAGAATCGGGCCAATCGGAGACCCGAGGCCCAAGATAGGCCCAATTGAAGAAAAGTTGAGAATTGGATATAACACACATGGGTTGAGAAATTACACACCCTTTGGATAAAATTACACAGGGTAAAAAGAAAATTGACTTTAACTCTCTCTCCCTTTCCCTGTCTTTCCGGCGGCCGGCGGCCGGAGCGCCGCCGCGTCGCCGCCGTGCCGGCGGTGGCGCCGCCGTCGGAGCCGCCGTCTTCTATTTCCGTTTTGTTCGAACCTCATATCAAATCGAAGCCCTCACCGAGCCCGTTCCATTCCCGGGCTCGGATTTCCCCTCCGCCGTCGGAGCCACCGCGAATCGGCTGAAAAACAACCGGCGAAACCCTTCCCCTCCTCCCTTCTTCTCTCACTTCGTTCCTTCTTCGTTTCTTCTCCGATTGAGCCGATCTACACATGCACTCGAAGCCCTCGCCGAGCTCGTCACGATTCCGGCCTCGGATCGTCGATCGGATGGCTCGATCTCCGGCAATCACCGGTCAAACTCGCTGTCTTTCTTCCTCTCTTTCTCCTCTCCCTTTCTCTCTCCCTCTCGCGATCTCTCTCTCTCCCCTGGTCTCTTTCTCTCTCGCCGCCGTTCTCCTTCGCCGCCATCGCCGCTGGGTTGTGGTGTTGGTTGTGGTATCGCCGGCGACGCGGAGGTCGCCGGCTGTGGTGTGTGTGTGTGTGTGTGTTTCCCGGTGTTGGTGTGTGTGTGGGTCATGTTTGGTGGTGGAGGAGACGGCGCATCCAGCGCCGCCGCGTGCAGGGGTGGCCGGCGAGTGGTGGTGGCGTTGAGTGGTGGCCGGCGACGTGGTGTCGCCGGTGGAGCTGTGAGGCGGCGGCGATGGCGGTTTGCAGTCAGGTGGGTTGGAAGGGGATGAAGAGAATAAACTTGTATAACAATGAAGAATTCTGCAAGCTCAATATCTTAACTTCATTCACAAAAGAAGGTTGTTAAATAGCCTTTACAAAATAACTAAAAGCAAGAAAATAGTCACGTATGACTACGTGGCTGAATAAGTCAAAGCAACAACTAGATATTAAATCCTTAGATAAACTCCTAGAAAATAGAACTACCAAAGACTTCTTCATTCCCTCCCTTAAACTAATAGCAACATGCAGTTAGTTTATCTCAGTGATATCAATCATGCCCAACATCATTCTGAACTTCTTGAAGGCTTCAAGCTTTAAGGCCTTTGTCATTAAGTCTGCAATCTGCTCTTGAGTTCCACAATGTATCAGCTCGACTTCTCCGTCCTTCGTAAGATCTCTTAGAAAATGAAAACGCACTCTAATATGCTTGCTCCTTCCATGCATAATCGGATTTTTAGAAAGTTTAATTGTTGAACTGTTATCACACATGATGATAGTGCCACCTTCTTGTTTATGACTTAAGTTCCTCAAAACTCTTCGCATCCAAATAGCTTGACAAGCACTAGCAGCAGCAGCAATAAATTCTGCTTCAGTAGTTGAAAGTGTGACGATTGGTTGTTTCTTGGACCTCCATGATACTGCTCCTGAGCTCAATAAGAAAACATATCCAGAAGTACTTTTAGAGTCTTCTTCATCTCCTGCATAATCAGAATCTGTGAAAGCAAGCAAGTTTTCTTCCCCTCCCTTCTTATAGAAAATTCCATAGCTTGTAGTCCCCTTTAAGTACCTCAAAATTCTCTTAGCAGCCTGCAAGTGTAACTTAGTTGGTCTTGACATGTACCTGCTAATTAAACTCACACTAAACATGAGATCCGACCTTGTAGCTGTAAGATACATCAAGCTTCCAACAATTTGTTTAAAATAAGTGTCATCCACAGCAACTCCATTCTCATCTCGATTTATCTTGAAACCTGGAACAATTGGACTATTCACAGGTTTGCATGCAGACATTGCAAACCTTTGTAGAATATCAGCTGCATATTTTCGTTGACATATGAATGTTCCTTTTGGTTTTTGCAATACTTCAATGCCAAGAAAAAATCTCATCTTCCCCAAGTCGGTCATGTTGAAGGCTTGCATCATGGATTTTTTGAACTCCAACACCATATTCCTGTCATCGCTAGTATAGAGTAAATCATCAACATAAATACTAACAATTAATATATTACCCCCTTTGCTTCTTTTGATGAACAAGGTTTGCTCATTTGGACTCTTTTGAAATCCTTCATCTAAGAAATAGGACTCGATGCGGCTGAACCAGGCTCGTGGTGCTTGCCTTAAACCATGTAAGGCCTTATGTAGTTTATAGACCATGTGTTCCTTGCCCTTCTTCACGTACCGCATTGGCTGCTCAATATACACATCCTCATTCAATTCTCCATGAAGAAATGCAGATTTGACATCCAACTGAAAGATATCCCATCCTCTACATGCTGCAAGCGCTATAATCATTCTCACTGTGTCCATACGTGCAACAAGGGCAAAAACCTCAGTAAAGTCAATTCCTTGCTGTTGAGAATAACCCTTCGCCACCAATCGAGCTTTATATTTTTCAACTTCACCAAGTTCATTCAATTTTGTTTTAAAAACCCATTTAACTCCAATTGTTTTGGCTCCAAATGGCAGATTCATGAGTTCCCAAGTTTGATTCTTCTCAATCGAATTAATCTCACTATCCATGGCCTTCCTCCATTTCTCATGTTTCACAGCTTCCTCAAACAAAGTTGGGTCATCACCCATAACATCCTGTATCATATATGCTTCCGATTCCTCTTCACTTAACCCCTCACCACTCTCATAGTCTTCCATCCAAACAGGTTTCCTTCTTTCCCTTCCATAATTCATATTTGCTTGTGTTCTTATTTCTTCATTTCTAGCTTCACTATCTCCATCGTCGTTCTCATCATTTTCAACCTCATAATCTTCCTCACACTCATCACTACTGAAAATATCATCACCCCAAGTCAAGTCCGTTTCTACTAATTCGTTAAAACTCTTTTCTTCCTCAAATATAACATCCTTGCTAACCACAATCTGCTTAGTCTTAGGGTCAAACAAACAATAACCCTTTGACTCCTCACTCACACCCAAAAAAATACAAGGAAAGCTTTTATTGTCAAGTTTGCCTCGTTTTGCCTCTGGAATATGTACATGTGCTATGCAGCCCCAAACTCGAAAATGATCTATTGTTGGATTGATGCCGCTCCAAGCTTCCTGAGGCGTGATGTTCTTCACAGCAAGTGTTGGACATCTATTCAACAAGTAAAAGGTCCAATTGACAGCTTCAGTCCAAAAAGATTTAGGCACTTTTTTTGCTGCAAGCATACAGTGCACCATGTTCATAACAGTTCTATTTTTACGTTCCGCCACTCCGTTCTGGTGTGGTGTATATGTTGTTGTAAGATGTCTCTTAATTTCTTCATCTTCACAGAATGCTTTGAATTTGAGAGAATTGAACTCTCATCCTCTGTCCGATCGCAAACACTTGATGGGTGTTTCTGCTTCTTTTTCAACCAATTTTTTGAATTTCTTGAACCACTCCAAAGCTTCTGATTTTTCAGAGAACAAGTACACCCAACTTTTATGACTAAAATCATCAATAAAGCATAAAATGTACCTCTTTCCACTGTTTGAAATTGGTTCAATTGGTCCGCAAATATCAGTGTGTACTAGTTCCAAGACTTTGCTAGCACGCCATTCACTCCTTTTAGGAATTGCATTTCGATGTTGTTTGCCTGCAAAACAATCAGCACAAGAAATATTTGAGGCATCTAGTTGGGGTAGCCCACGCACCATTTTCTTTGATTGCAGCGTTTTCAGTCCCTTGTAGCTTAAGTGACCATATCTTTGATGCCATAGATATGTAAGATCTGGGGAAGTGTGGAAGCATTCTTCAGCACCATGATTTGAGCTTTTATGATAGAGAATAAACATACGATTCGCACTCATGCTAGTACGTGCAATCAACCCCTAGACGGATGATATATATTGCATGCTCCATTTTTAATAAGAATGATAAGGCCCTTTTCTTGCAGCTGCCCTACACTCAACAAGTTGTTTCGAAGCTCCGGAACATAATACACATCTTGAACATGAAAAATGATATCATTAAGCACCAATCTTACACTCCATTTTCCTGCTACACTCATTCGAGAATTATTTCCACACTTAACAGAGTGTTTGTATCCATCTTCCAACGTTGAGAACATGTTTTTGTCCCCACACATATGATTAGAACACCCCGAGTCCAAGAACCATGCATCAATTCTTGTTGCTTTATTATCTTCCACGTAAGCCATCAACATAAGTTCTTCATCATCATCATTTTCTGCATAATTTGCCTGTTGATTTAATTGGGGGCATTCATATTGAAAGTGCCCCAAATTGTGGCACTTGAAGCACTCCACAGTGGCCTTTGAGAAAGATTGTCTTCCTCTTCCACGTCCTCGGCCTCGGTATACTCCCCTTCCCCGTCCTCTGTTGTTTTCCACCTTGAAAGCCTGCTCAACATCTCGACTTGTTCTCTTGAACTTCTGTTCGTGGACCACCAAGGAGCTTTGCAATTCATCAATTGACATTGTTTTCGTGTCATTTGACTCCTCAATTGAGACTACCACATATGTGAATTTCTCTGTCAATGTTCGAAGGATTTTCTGCACCACCTTCGAGTCAGACATGTCTTCTCCATTGCTTCTCATTTTGTTTGCCACTGCCATTACTCTTGCAAAATATTCAGTAATGGTTTCTTCCTCTTTCATTTCAAGCACCTCGAACTCCCTTCTTAAAGAATTGAGAAGGGATTTTTTTACACGAACATTTCCTCCAAATTTTTGTTTTAGAGAATCCCAAACAATCTTGGATGTGCTTCGATCCAAAATTTGTTCGAAGATCGATCTGTCAATTGCCTGGAAAAGATAATGCTTGACCTTGCAATCTTTCATTCTATTAGCCTCTAACTCCTCCAGTTTTGCTTCTGTCAAAGCAGTCCCTTTCTTAGGCTCCTCGAAGCCTTGTTCAACCGTGTTCCATAAAGCCTTGGCACAAAGAAGATTCTCCATCAACTCACTCCAATGATCATAGTGTTGGCCATCAAAGTGAGGGATTTTTGCTAAAATCTTGTTGTCACTCATCTTCGCCTTTCTTTCTAAATAAGCTGCGACTTATTTGTGATATATCAGGCCCAATGTGGGCTCTGATACCAATTTGAAGAGAATAAACTTGTATAACAATGAAAAATTCTGCAAGCTCAATATCTTAACTTCATTCACAAAAGAAGGCTGTTAAATAACCTTTACAAAATAACTAAAAGTAAGAAAATAGTCACGTATGACTACGTGGCTGAATAAGTCAAAAAAACAACTAGATATTAAATCCTTAGATAAACTCCTAGAAAATAGAACTACCAAAGACCTCTTCAGGGGAGGAGTGGGTTTGCAATTTTCAAAACCCCAGGGACCCCTTTACAAATTTTGGAAATTTCACTTCGGTCCCCCAACTTTCTCTTCTTTCAGTTTAGTCCTCAAGCTCTTGGAATCTCCAATTCCACCCCCAAAACTTTTCAAGTCCTTGACTTTCACCCCCAAAACTCCTGTATAGTTCATTTCGAACCCAGAATTTCCAGAAATCCCACTTTGATCCCAGAACTTCTCCGTAATTACAATTTCACCCCGGGTCAAAGTCAACCCTATCCAGAAATTACGAAATTGCCCCTAAACCCTAAAATGCACCGTTTTCGCTCGTTTCTCGTCCGATTAAGCTCATTCTTTCGCCTATAGAACCATAATCAAACCCTCTTCGATATAAGATCAAGTTTCAAGCCTTTTGAATCGCTTTATTTTCCACCATCGTTTCTTTTCGAGAGAGTACTTTAATTAATAAACGTAACGCTTTTAAACGAAACTAATAAATCACGTTTGCTTGTTGTAGGCTATCGCGAGTAAGAGCGTGCATATTTATTTTAGAGCTTGCTTTACATGAAGTCAAACACTACCAATCAGGTGGGGGTAACTTCTGAACTTAACGACCTTTGCGTTTCTGTATTTATTATGTTCTGTTATGCGAGTTATCTGCTATGCGTTACTCAATGAAATTATATCTATCTTTGTATGTTATGAACTATGTGAACCAACGTGTCTTAGGATTACGTGTTGTGATATTATGTGTTCATGCATTCTATGATTAATGTTATACGCGGACAGAAGTCCGCGTTCATTATGGATTATACCAGGCAAGACGGGAAATACCCGTGCCTGAAGAGGATTATACCGGGCAAGATGGGAAATACCCGTGCCTGAAGAGGACTATACCGGGCGAGATGGGAAATACCCGTGCCTGAAGAGGTTATGTGCAATGCATTCTTAAGTGATGTGAATTACGTGATGTGTTACTTATCATTTAATGTACTTGATCTGTTAAATAATCTTGAAAATGGAAACTACTCCCACGAGTGTATTCAAAAGCACTCATCCCTAACTGTACTCACCCTACAGGAAACAATGAAAACTAAGAGATGCTGCGAGAGAGGTGTCGTATCCAGAGTTCTGTTGTCTTTATATATTTTGAACCTTGATCAATGTTTCTAAACATTTTATGATATGTTTCTCTGTAAAACTGTTGTATCTATGTTGGATCCTGTCTTTTCCGCTGTTAGGTTAAAATGCCATCTTCCGGCGATGTGCCGATGTTTTGGAAAACTGTAACGGATTTATATGCTTAAACTGATCTCTGCTGTTTTATTTTGAGTATTAGTTTTAAATGTTGTATGCGTAATCTTTTCGTAAAAACTTTAAAGGATGTCTTTTATTTAATTTAAACCGTTATTTGTCTATCTTATTTATTAGTTTTCAAAAAGTATGCTCATTTTTCTTTTCTTCTCTCTCTGCACGCCCAAAGACAACTCTGATATATTTTAATTAAAATACAAAAATGGGACGTGACAGATATGGTATCAGAGCCAGGTCCTACACTTTGTAGGATCCTACTTAAGTTTGTTTCTCTTTTCGAACATGTTTTAATGTGAAAACCTTTTGATATAAAGGATAAGCACCTCTCCCCATGCGTTTCACCCCCTAATCACGAAACTTAATAATAAATGAGTGTTTATCGTTTATATTTGTACCTTATTTGTATTTTATCTATCTTCCTCTTGTGTATCTGTTTTTCATTTCCTTATTTCTCATTTATTATGTTGCTACTTTTTCGTTCATGAGTATATAGGGTAGTTTGGATAGTTACGCTCGTTGCCGACACAGATGGTGAGGATGCGTCTGACAGCATGTAAGGGTTCTAGTGGGCGGATTATTCCGGCAGCGGTGTTGAGGAGTTTTTATGTGGCCCGCATAGCGCCAGATGAGTCTGTAGGACAGTTCCTGGCCAAACTAGTCACCTTATGGAGGAGGACTGAGGGTGGGGTATCATATGGCCGCGTGAGCCAGCATGTGGTCGAGGTGATACCTGTTGACTGGTCGGTCACTGCTCACCAGACATACCAAGCACAGGTGGTATACTCCCCCTTCATCGATCGTGCCATCATTTCATTTACGCGTTTCATAGCCACCCTTATCCGTGCGTGGGTGCGGGAGGGGCAGCCCACGATGCCAGAACCGGGACCGTACGACCCCTCGAGCAGTGACGAGGATCCAGAGGAGGATCCGGAGGAGGACCCGGAGCCTCCTTGCCGCCGACAGCGAGGACCATCACTCCCTCCGCCGCTAGCCGTCGGGGCTGCCGCCATAGCTGTGTAGCTGTTGTACGATGTTAGCTTGGGGTTTTTGGGGGGCCTGTAGGGTTGTGGACACGATGCGTGACGTTACGTTGTCTTATTTGTTTGTTTGTGGTTTTGTTGTCTTTTGTGACCCTTATGGATGCTACGATTTATGTTATCGTCATCTTTCTCCTTTTCTTTTCTACGATGCGTTTTACTCTTTTTCTCCCTCTATTTCTCGTTGTTCGTTGGAAATCGTTATTTTAAGATCTTTGTAGTATTTGTTTTAAAGAGTAGATCGTGTTCTTACCAGAACAATATGCCGCCTCGTGGCCGCCCAAGAAAGGACCAAGCGCCCAGAGACAACCAACCACCGGTGGAAAATCAACCGCCAGAGGGAAACCCTCCGGATCACGGTGTGGACACCACAATGGGAGATCTGGTGTCAGTTTTGAGAGGGCTGGCCCGACACTTTGAAACACCACAACCAACACCGGCGAATCCAGCAAGGAACGATACAAACCTCGTGATCGAGCAGTTTCGGCGGTTCAATCCGCCAACCTTCAATAGGAAAGGAGAGCCCTCCGAAGCGGAGAAGTGGTTAAGAACTTTGGACCGTCTTTTTGGGCACCTTACCATCGCGGAAGAACAAAAGATTTCGTGCGCCGTTTTCCAGCTGACAGATGAGGCAAGCCACTGGTGGGAGTCCCGTGTATGAACGATGACGCTAGAACAGATTGGAGCTCTGAACTGGGAGGCCTTCAAAGAAGTGGTCATGCACAGCTACATGCCTCAGTCATATCGCGATAAAAAAGAGACGGAGTTTCTGCACCTCCGACAGGGACCCTCTACCGTGGGTGATTATGAGAGAAAGTTCAATCAACTAAGCCGGTACGCACCACACCTGGTGGACACAGATGTCAAGAGGGCCTGGCGGTTCGAGAGGGGTCTGCGTCCGGAGATCGGCTCCATACTGGCGGGACAAGGAGCGATGACCTATGGTGCAGTCGTCGAGAGGGTACAAGAGATCGCTTCACGACTGCGACTGGATGTGGTACCGCCGAGGAGGGTAGAAGTGGCAGCAGGAAAAAGGAAATTGAATGGACCCAGCAGGAACTTCAACCAGAACAAGACCCAACGACCCACCAACACTCATCTCCTCCCAACACCAAGACCCGGGAGCTCTTGCACCAAGTGCGGGAGGACGCACGTGGGGCCCTGCCTCCAGAGGACCAAAAACTGCTACAGATGTGGCGAGCCAGGACACTTAGCTATGAGTTGCCAGAAGCCTCGGAACCCAGGAGCTGCCGCCCCACGACCAAGGCCAGGAGCGGGTCAAGCACGAGCTTTTGCCCTCACACGCTCGCAGGCTGCAGAGGGGTCAGAAACCATGACAGGTATGTTGACAGTATCTGATATCTCTGTCCTTGTCCTATTTGATACCGGGACAACCCATTCTTTCATCTCTGTTGGATTCTGTGATATGTTGAAACCTGAGGACGGTAGGGTAGTCGCTGGAACCCTAGATGTTAGTATTCCATCGGGAGAGACAGTAAGAACAAAACACCTCTGTCAGGGTCTGAGGGTCACGTTCGAAGATAAAACCTTGTTGGCGGATCTGCATGTGTTGGATATGAAGGATTTCGATGTCATTTTGGGAATGGATTGGCTCCAGGAAAACCATGCAATAATCGACTGCAACGCACGCAGGATATCCTTCCAGATTCTAGGGAAGGACGAGTTCATTTTTCATGGAACACGTGTCGGAGTCAACCTGAGGGTCATATCGGTTATGAAGGCGACCAAAATGATCAGCAAAGGGGATTGTCGAGTTTGGCTGGTGAACATGGTGAATTCAGAGCAAGAACCGAACCCTGTTGAGCAGGAGCCAATTGTAAGAGAGTTTGCGGATGTATTTCTGGAAGACCTGCCTGGTCCTCCACCAGATCGATAGATTGCTTTTGAGATTGATCTCGTCCCAGGATCAGCACCAATATTGAAAGTGTCGTACCGTATGGCGCCAAAGGAATTGCAGGAGTTGAAGGTCCAGCTACAGGAGCTTTTGGCCAAGAGATTCATCTGGCCAAGTGTATCGTCTTGGAGAGCTTCAGTACTCTTCGTGAAGAAGAGAGACGGGAGTTTTTGGATGTGCATCGACTATCGGGAGCTGAATAAGAGAACCATCAAGAACAAGTACCCGTTACCTCGGATCGAAGATTTGTTTGACCAATTAAGAGGAGCAAGCGTGTTTTCGAAGATTGACTTCAGATCCGGATATCACCAGGTGAAGGTTAAGGATGCAGACATACCAAAAACAGCTTTCCGAATAAGGTATGGCCACTATGAGTTTGTGGTTATGCCGTTTGGACTCAGCAACACACCAGCAGTTTTCATGGATTTGATGAATCGAGTCTTCCACCCGTATCTCGACAATTTTGTCATAGTTTTTATCGATGACATCTTGATTTATTCGAGCGACAAGGCACACCACGAGCAACATCTACGGATCACCTTGGAAATATTACGGAAGGAGAAGCTCTATGCGAAGTTTAAGAAGTGCGAGTTCTAGCTTGACAAGGTAGCATTCCTCGGACACATAGTATCATCAAAAGAAATCGAAGTGGACCCTGCCAAGGTGGAAGCCGTCAACAATTGGAAGGCTCCAACAAACGTCAATGAAGTGCGAAGTTTTCTTGGTTTAGCTGGATATTACAGAAGGTTTATTGAAGGGTTCTCGAAGATAGCCACTCCTATGACCCGTTTGACCAAAAAATATGTGAGGTTTCAATGGACAGAACAGTGCTATCAAATCTTCCTAGAGCTGAAGAAGAGGTTGACAGAGGCTCCCGTTCTTACAGTACCGGATGTGACAAAAGAGTTCGTGATCTATACGGACGCATCCAAGCTGGGTTTGGGGTGCGTTTTGATACAGCAAGGGAAGGTCATAGCTTACGCATCGAGACAGCTGAAGACTCATGAGCAAAATTACCCAACACATGATCTGGAGCTGGCTGCAGTAGTACACGCGCTCAAGATATGGAGACACTATCTCTACGGCGGAAGGTGCGAGATCTACACTGATCACAAAAGTCTAAAGTACTTCTTCGAGCAGAAGGAACTCAACATGAGGCAGAGGAGGTGGCTAGAGCTGGTAAAAGACTACGATTGTACGGTATACTATCACCTAGGGAAGGCGAACGTGGTTGCCGACGCGCTAAGCAGAAAGGGAAAGGGAATCATGGCGACCATGATCACAGAGCAGGACTAGCTAGTAGGGGAGATGTCGAAGCTGAGCTTGGAAGTGGTAACGCCCCCAAGTAGCATCGAGGCCCTAGTTGCAGTGTGTTTCGTAAAGCCCACTCTTCGAGAATGTATTATCGAGGCACAAGGAAAAGATAATTTTCTAATAAAGATGAAGACTCATTTGGAAAAAGGGAAAACTGAAGGGTTCACCTTATCGACAGATGGCGCTTTACTATTCAGAGGAAGATTGTGCATACCCAAGAACGAAGACCTGAGAAAGGAGATTCTAGAGGAAGCACACTGCTCGTCTCTATCTACACATCCTGGCGGAACGAAAATGTATAAAGATCTGAAAGAGAACTTTTGGTGGAAAAACATGAATGGAAGCATCGGACTCTTCATCAAAAGATGTTTGATTTGCCAACAAGTAAAGACCGAACACCAACGACCTGCTGGGATGCTGACGCCGTTAGAGATACCAGAGTGGAAGTGGGAACACGTTGCCATGGACTTCATCGTGGGATTGCCGAGGACTAAACGAGGAAATCATGCAGTATGGGTAATCGTAGACAAACTGACTAAGTCAGCACACTTCTTACCGATCAAGATGAACTACAGTCTGGACAAGTTGGCCCAAATCTATCTAGAAGAGATTGTCAGATTGCACGGTGTGCTAGTTTCCATCGTATCAGACAGAGACCCGCGTTTCACCTCCAGATTCTGGCAGAGCCTACAAAAAGAGCTAGGAACCAAACTAGCTTTCAGCACCGTTTTCCACCCCTAAACAGACGGACAATCAGAAAGAACGATCCAGATTTTGGAAGATATGTTGAGAGCGTGCATCTTAGATCTTCATGGAAGCTGGGAGGATCATATATGTTTGGTGGAGTTTGCTTACAACAACAGCTACCAGTCAACGATTGGGATGGCGCCATACGAGGCTCTGTACGGGAGAAGGTGTCGTTCGCCCTTATATTGGGACGAGGTAGGCGAGAAGAATGTTCTAGGACCGGATCTGGTCGAGCAGGCAGTAGGAGTGATAAGAAAGATTCGGGAAAGGATCAAGGTGGCCCAAGACAGACAAAAGTCTTATGCAGACAAGAGGCGCAGGGAGCCAAAGTTTGATGTGGGAGATAAAGTTTTTTTGAAAGTGTCGCCCACTAAAGGAGTTCATCGATTCGGCAAAAGAGGGAAGCTGAAGCCGAGATATGTGGGGCCGTTCGAAATCTTGGATCGAGTCGGAGCCGTTGCATACCGTTTAGCCTTACCGCCAGACTTTGTCGGAGTACACGACGTCTTTCATGTATCCATGCTGTGAAGGTACATCTTTGATCCGAGCCACATCATCGATCGGCAGGACATCGAGATCGAGAAAGATCTAACATATGAGGAAGTTCCAATGGCCATCCTAGATAGAAAAACTTGACAGCTCCGGAATCGAGAGATGGCCCTGGTGAAAGTTCAATGGAGCCGACATGGAAAAGAAAAAGCGACATGGGAGCAAGAAGATGAGATCCTAGCAAAGTATCCTGATTTGCCGTTTTTAGGTACGCTTCTGGAATTTCGAGGATGAAATTTCTTTCAAGGGGGTAGGGATGTAACGCCTGGGAAAAAAAACGACGCATAATTTGACGATTTAAATAATTCAACTTTAATTATGTCATTTAATTTTATGCGTTTCAGATTAATCGATTTAATGCGCGAAATAATTTATCGTATGTTTGCTTATAATTATCGTATAATTTCACGATTTAATTCATCGAAAATGTAATTAATTCGGAGAACTTGTGTAATTTAGTCGAAATCATAAATGAAATGAAAATGTATAAATTATGATATGAGAACGATCGCGATCGAAAGACGAAGAAAACAAAATGAGAATCGGGCCAATCGGAGACCCGAGGCCCAAGATAGGCCCAATTGAAGAAAAGTTGAGAATTGGATATAACACAGATGGGTTGAGAAATTACACACCCTTTGGATAAAATTACACAAGGTAAAAAGAAAATTGACTTTAACTCTCTCTCTCCCTTTTCCTGTCTTTCCGGCGGCCGGAGCGCCGCCGCGTCGCCGTCGGAGCCGCCATCTTCCATTTCCATTTTGTTCAAACCTCATATCAAATCGAAGCCCTCGCCGAGCCCGTTCCATTCTCCGGCTCGGATTTCCCCTCCGCCACCGGAGCCGCCGCGAATCAACCGAAAAACAGCCAGCGAAACCCTTCCCCTCCTCCCTTCTTCTCTCACTTCGTTTCTTCTTCGATCGAGCCGATCTACACATGCACTCGAAGCCCTCACCGAGCTCGTCACGATTCCGGCCTCGGATCGTCGATCTGACGGCTCGATCTCCGGCAATCGCCGGTTAAACTCGCTGTATTTCTTCCTCTCTCTCTCATCTCCCTTTCTCTCTCCCTCTCGCGATCTCTCTCTCTCCCCTGGTCTCTTTCTCTCTCGCCGCCGTTCTCCTTCACCGTCATCGCCGCTGGGTTGTGGTGTTGGTTGTGGTATCGCCGACGACAGGGAGGTCGCCGGCTGTGGTGTGTGTGTGTGTGTGTTTCCCGGTATTGGTGTGTGTGTGGGTCGTGTTTGATGGTGGAGAAGGCGGCGCATCCAGTGCCGCTGCGTGCAGGGGTGGCCGGCGCGAGGAGCGCTGACGAGTGGTGGTGGCGTTGAGTGGTGGCCGGCGACGTGGTGTTGCCGACGGAGCTATGAGGCGGCGGCGATGGCGGTTTGCAGTCGGGGGGGTTGGAAGGGGAGGGGTGGGTTTGCAATTTTCAAAACCCCAAGGACCCCTTTGCAAATTCTGGAAATTTCACTTTGGTCCCCCAACTTTCTCTTCTTTTAGTTTAGTCCTCAAGCTCTTGGAAACCCTAATTCCACCCCCAAAACTTTTCAAGTCCTTGACTTTCACCCCCAAAACTCCTGTATATTTCATTTCGACCCCAGAATTTCCAGAAATACCACTTTGACCCCAGAACTTCTCCGTAATTACAATTTCACCCCGAGTCAAAATCAACCTTAGCCAGAATTACGAAACTGCCCCTAAACCCTAAAATGCACCGTTTTCACTCGTTTCTCATCCGATTAAGCTCATTCTTTCGCCTATAGAACCGTAATCAAACCCTCTTCGATATAAGATCAAGTTTCAAGCCTTTTGAATCGCTTTCTTTTCCACCATCATTTCTTTCCGAGAGAGTACTTTAATTAATAAACATAACGCTTTTAAACGAAACTAATAAATCACGTTTGCTTGTTGTAGGCTATCGCGAGTAGGAGCGTGCATATTTATTTTAGAGCTTGCTTTACAGAAGTCAAACACCACCAATCAAGTGGGGGTAACTTCTGAACTTAACGACCTTTGTGTTTCTGTATTTATTATGTTCTGTTATGCTAGTAATCTGCTATGCGTTACTCAATGAAATCATATCTATCTTTGTATGTTATGAACTATGTGAACCAACGTGCCTTGGGATTACATGCTGTGATATTATGTGTTCATGCATTATATGATTAATGTTATACGCGGACAAAAGTCCGCGTTCATTATGGATTATACCGGGCAAGATGGGAAATACCCGTGCCTGAAGAGGATTATACCGGGCAAGATGGGAAATACCCGTGCCTGAAGAGGACTATACCGGGCGAGACGGGAAATACCCGCGTCTGAAGAGGTTAGTGCAATGCATTCTTAAGTTCTGTGAATTACGTGATGTGTTACTTATCATTTAATGTACTTTATTTGTTAAATAATCTTGAAAATGGAAACTACTCCCACGAGTGTATTTAAAAGCACTCATCCCTATCTGTACTCACCTTACAGGAAACAATGAAAACTAAGAGATGCTGCGAGAGGGGTGCCGTATCCAGAGTTCTGTTGTCTTTATATATTTTGAACCTTGATCAATGTTTCTAAACATTTTATGATATGTTTCTCTGTAAAACTGTTGTATCTATGTTGGATCCTGTCTTTTCCGCTATTAGGTTAAAATGCCATCTTCCGGCGATGTGCCGATGTTTTGGAAAACTGTAACGAATTTATATGCTTAAACTGATCTCTGCTGTTTTATTTTGAGTATTAGTTTTAAATGTTGTATGCGTAATCTTTTCGTAAAAACTTTAAAGGATGTCTTTTATTTAATTTAAACCGTTATTTGTCTATCTTATTTATCAGTTTTCAAAAAGTATGCTCCTTTTTCTTTTCTTTTCTCTCTTTGCACGCCCAAAGGCAACTCTGATATATTTTAATTAAAGTACGAAAACGGGGTGTGACACATCCACTCCACTCCACATCCATCATTACTCTGAAATGTTAGATTTTGTATATAGGGTGAACAAAACACTAGCTTAGTGGGGACATGTTTGTCAAAATTAAAGACAATATGTAACAGCAAGACAAATATCACAACATGCAATCAATAAAACATTTCCTCATCTTGGGATTGACCAATCAACTCTAAGCACAACAGGCATACCCGAGGATCTAACTTTTGATCCTTGGACCTTTGGGGTCCCTGGCATGACATATTGCTTCGATCTTCACACAAAGCATTTAATAAAGACAACCACATGAAAATAAATCATCACCTTAAATGTTGAAAACCTTGAATGCATTGATGTAATGGATGCAAGCCTACCGATCAAATTCCTTGCTTCTTCGTCTTCTATTTCTATAACTCTATCTCATGTATCTTGAGTCCTTGTAATCTAAATGTATGAATTAGGTAGTTGCTCAATACTATTTTCTTTCATAACTTTTAATTATAGAAAGAATTAAATGAATGAAAAGAAGAGAAATTGAGTTTGAGATCAAATCGTAAGACTTTTGGAGAGAAAATAATTTTTGGCATGGTTAGAAACTAAAAGATGTTCTAGGATTCACTGGAGGATAAATAAGAATTTCTTGAACTTTTGGAGAAAATAAAACATGAAGTCTAAATTGGAAGATTTTTTTGAAAATCTCTAGCTAAGCATATTTTATTGAAATATTTGTTACTCAAGAAATATAAGACCAAATGATCCTTAATTTTAAATGTGGAATCTAGCTAGACTGTTAAATAAGTAACATATATAAATTTCACAAAGATCCAAGTAGTATAGATATAGGATTCTAATTTTTGAAACTTTAATTGCATGAACGTTAAATTCTTTTGAGCTGTAAAATAAATTTAATATCTTAAGAAATGTAAACCTTTTTATTTTGAAACTTTTTCAGAAGGTAAAAGACATGTTAATATACAACATATCGAATCTTCAAAGCATTTTGAAGACCTTAATCTATGTGTATTAATTTAGTAAAGTAGTAACAATGTACATCATGATTAATCTTTCAAAGAAGAGAAGAAAATTATTTTTAAATAAAGTACCCCTTGGATTAAATTGAAATTTTACTGTAAATTAAAAACCTAAATTCAAATAATCTGTTTAAAGATTATAATATTCGGAATATATAAATAATACTTTTAGTTTGTAAATCAGTTACGGTAAAGATCTTAAATTCTGCAAAGAATAAATATAAAATTCATTTAAAATAAATTATGACTCTGATCGACCTGAAAATTTTACAAAATATGAAAATCATAGTAACTCATAACATATTGAAATTTGATAAAATTAAAAGTTCTTTTGATATTTAGTTTTAAAATTTCAAATCAGAAATGTTAACACGTTGATTCTTACGCTGAAGGAATAGAAAAATCATATTAAATAAACTACGGCTCTGATTAACTTGAAAAAATAACATACTAAAATTTCATAAAATTCTGAGGTGTGTAAGTATGAATTTGAAATTTTGAATTAAAAGAACACGAATAACTATATGATTTTTAAAATCAGGATGATGATGGCATAACTTCCTTTATTGTGGCAGAATTTTGGTATGAAAATGGACGATTTCTTGAAGTTTGATTGCTGGAAAAATTATGGTTTGTATTTAATCTAGGGTTTTAGAAGAATTCAATGAAACTAGGAATACTATTTCTTTTCTTCTAAAATGAAACTAGGAATACTGTTTCTCAAAGACGTGGCGTAGAATTTTATTAGGGGTTAGGAAACTTATATTTTTTTATTTAATGAGCTTGAAATGGTCCAATGGGATTACATCTACACATATAAATATTTTTAATTACAAGGCCTAAATTAATTTATATTCTCAATTTAACAATCTATTTTAATATCTATATCTTAAAATTGGGGATATTACAAAATCAAATTATAATTAAAAAGAAACAAAAGTTATCGGCTATTGTAGGTAAAAGGACTATGATTTGATATTTTTTAAACATAGATGACTAAAAATCAAAAGGTGGAAGATAGAAGACTAAAAATCTAATGAGGCAAACATAGATGACTAAAAAACCTTTTTTCCCCAAAATCTAAAAATCAATTATAAAATATAGAGATTTTATATTGAAAAATAATACAAAAATGATTGTCACATAAGCATAAGTTGTTGGAAATCATGAAATTGGGGGTGAATGTTTGTGTCACATACCGAAAATTGACCGAAAAATACAAATTCCCGTGAATAAAGGACTAAAATTGGACAAAATTTTCAATTATAGGACTAAAATCGGATACAACCTCTATGACAGGACCAAAAATTAATTTTCCTCATTAATATTGCTATAAATAAGCTATAACATAAAAATATAATTTTTTTTCCAATATCAATAATATTTAAAGTTTTCAAATTTTATTAAATTTAATTTTTTTATATCCATATATAACACAAGTCTTATGCTAATGGATACACAATTTTATTTACTTTGGTGATAATATTATACGAACACTGTATGTGTAATTTAGAATAAAAACTGGTCTTATGCTAGTTGGTCTCAATAACCTTTTGTTGGGATGTTGGACCATGTAATGCATAGTTTATTTTTTATAGACTTAACTGCAAAATAAATATATCACCAGCTTTTCAAAAATTTAATTAGGTAAAAAAAAACCACTTTTATGAATTTGTTATAAATATGACCACAATAGATAAAGTGCCATGTTAAATGTCATGTATTGAAAAAATAAAATCACTCCATTTTCAAAATTGCAATTTAATCCTGATATTTCTTAATTAGCAAAAAGTTCCACAACTTTTATTCATGGCTGCAGTTCAAATCATGATTCTATTTTTTTGGCAACCTAAGTCTCTGTGTGTTTGACTAAATGACCACTCTAGCATCACATATGCTATGTAATTAAAAAAAAAATAATTTATTTAATAAAACAATGTCTCAAGTAAATTGAAATCTAAACATTTGTGTTTCACAATGCGACTTATGTGAAGTCTGATATCGCTATTTAGGCGAACACATGCATGGACTTAGATAGCAAAAAAATAGAATCGCCATTAGAATTGCAATAATGAATAATAGTTGTGTGTTTTTTCTAATTTAATTTAAAGGTAGCATTCAATTGCAATTTTTGAATATGTAATGATTTTATTTGTATACTTCTTTTTTTTTTTGCAATTTAACCTTCAATTTTATATTATTTTTTAAAATTTACATAGCATCTATGTGTCATTTAAGCAGGGACGGACCCATTAAAGGGCCAAGGGGGCACTCCCCCCCCCCCAAATTTTTTTTCTCTAAATAACTAGGGGTAAATTGGTCATTTCCCTGTTTGTAGTTTAATAAAATACTGAAAAATAGATCAGCTACTTAGCTTCTGCATGCGTGACAGTGTGAGCCAACACTTTCTTTTCTTCATTCTCAATTAAAATTTACCTTTTTTTTTTCTTTCACTACACAAACCCTAATTTTCTTTTTCTCTCAATTGTTTTTCATCTAACTTCAAGATAAAATGTTATCATTATATTATTATTTTTACCATTTCTTTTTTCATTATTGTTGTTAATTATTGTGCCTTAAATTATATATGTAATTTAGTGATTAGTTGAAAAGATTAATAATTTTTTTTTTGCATTCTGTTTATGAACTCTTTATCGATGCTTGAAGTTATGAAATAATTTCATTGTGGTAGGAGATGTATAACCTTATTTTGTTGCTCAAATTACTAAAAGATTTAGTTATTTTTTAGAAATAAAAAAATCAAAATATTCTTATAAAGTTATTAAGAAGGAGATCTTGTCAAGCGCACTGGATCTATTGTGGATGTTCCTACGGGAAAGGCTATGCTTGGGCGTGTGGTCGACGCCTTGGGAGTACCTATTGATGGAAGAGGGGCTCTAAGCACTCACGAGCGAAGACGTGTCGAAGTGAAAGCCCCTGCTTTTGTATTCTAATAATGATAATCAATATTTAAGTTTTGGTGAAGATATGGAAAGAATATATCAAACATTGAGTAAAATGAAGAAAGTAAAATGAATTTTTTTCTTTTAAAAGTATGTGACAAAACTCATTATTAACTCTCAAAGTTTCAAGTATATCTTTACAATGAATGTTTTACTTAGCTCTTTAAATTTCAATTTTTACAGAATCACATTTTGTCGTACCAAGTTTTTGAACATTTAATTTACTTTATAATATTATTCTATTTTTTTATAGATAATATAGAGATACTGTGGAAAAAGAGTTTATTACTTTTTTCACCCATTAAGTTAGGGGGTCTGGTGTCACGCCCCAAAATCTTTTCATATTTTATCAGAGTTTCACATGGGCGTGAAGAGAGAAAAAGCAAGGGACGCATATCACAAGCAGAAAGAAATAGTAAGAGACGACAGAAGAAAAGGGTAAGGGACGAAGTGATACTTTCACTTAACAATAATCGACCTCTGCCGATAGCAATCAGTCTCACTACTGATAATATACATCATACGCAGCGGAAATAACATCGGGATATCTCATCTTTACATGTATCAAAATATTGCAAAATGCGATTTAAATAAGACATCGTTTTTAGAAATGTTTAAGAAACGACAACTTTAAAATACAGATCCAAAGATAGCACCTCCTCTCTCCTTCTAGGGTTCAACATGCTCATCGGCTCCTGTAGTGTGAGTACAGAATAAGGGGGTGAGTGCGTGGAATACACTCGTGGGGATGCAATCCGTCTCTTATAACAGTTCACAGATATAAAATACCGGAAATATAACACTTAGCCACGTTGCCACATCATAACATGATCACAACATTTAGTATTTCTCATTCATACTTCAATATAGGGAAAACTGTAAACAGTTACAGAGTTAGAAATTACCCCCACCTTGTTCGGTGGTTACCACATGAACGAGTACCGACGGATCAGATTTCACAAGCAAGTACCAAATGATCCGATATCACAAGGCTCAACTCAACAAGTAGCGGGTTTTCGTCGCTTTCGGCTCGTTCGGCTTGTTCGGAGAAACGGTGAAAAAAATGAAATGGGGGAGGCCCTATTTATAGATTTCGGAAAGTTACTATTCACCGAAAATATCCGGATCACTATTCATCCAAAATATCACATCACTATTCATCGGTTGATTTTTTCAACATTACTATTCACGTAAATATCTTCGTTCCCAGTCACCGTAAATATCTTCCGATTTTCCGAAACTTCGGGTTTTGTCATTTCCGTCACCTTTTGATCTACGGGTCTCCGATTGACCCCTAGTTCGTTTCTATCTTCTCGTCTTTCCAAGACGCATCTTATGGTATGAAAATATTCTATATACCATGTCCACGAAAATTATCCGTCTAAGTCACGCGTTAAACACTTATCTGATACGCACGTAATTAATTAGACAGTCAAAATATACACACGTAATTATTAAGTCGCACGTTAAAATATTTAATTAATAAATTATGCTCGTTTTGATCCGGGGTGCTACATTTGGACATTTAGAACTTTTTCATTTCGGGCTGACAATTTAGAATGTTATGTTTTCAATTTTGGCTAAATTTGTCCAATTTTATTCCAAATTGCTTATTTGGACTGAAATTGCATGTTTTTTGCACGTGACACCCCTAATTCGAATTTGGCGGGCTCAATTTTCTTAGTTGACGAGTTATTTACCTATGTGACATTTGTCAATTAATTATCTTCTGCTACGTGTATTAAAAAATGGGGCCCAATATATACACATCACAATTAAAAAATGCACAACATCAAAAGGGGGAAAATTGGAACCCTAAATCAAGTGTAATCCTTCTTCTCCAATTGATCTTCCCAGAAACTCAGCAATTCTCAAAACCTGTTTCTTGGGCTCACTCTTCAGCTCTTCATACCTGAGAAACAACACTTCATCCCTCCCCCCAACACCACCACCACATCCCCTCCTGTTATGGTTGGAGATATATTTTGATTTGTATTTATGAGGAATTCATAATATAGAGATGCAAGTATTAAAATATGAATGCTTGAACTAGAAGAAAAGAAATTGTAGGGGAATGGTGAACTGAGAGACGAAGATGAGAGAGAAGGAAATGAGAGAAAGCTAAGAATATTTTTCTGTTCCTCCTTCATTTTCAGTGTACCATACATATTGTCTCACTACTAATTTTCTGACATCATAACAAACTAAATCAGAGTATTAATCTGTTGCCTAAAATGCTTCGCATCCAACGGTCTTCCTTGCTCCATCTAAGAGATCGTAGCCATCCGTTTCTTCAGCTCAGATGCACCCACGTGTCCCTCATGTTTTTTAAATTTCTCACCAACATCCTCCTGTTTTCTCTGCTTCATCTTGTTTCTACATTTTTCATCAATCTTCTTCCACTCTTCCATGCTATTAATACCAGCTGCTTGATCATCTTGCAAAGTCATAACATTACCCCCACGTGCAAAAGTTCCTTGACCCCAAGGATTAAAATCAGGGAAACGAGCAACTATGTCATAAAAATCCTCCCATGTAGCCATTTCAAGGCCACCATTCACCCACTGCACCAAAATTTGAGGAACTGCAGTATTTCTTCTATTAATTAAACGCTTGTCCAAGACCACCAAGGGTGCAATCTGCAACTGACCATCACCATCAGTACGAGGCAAAACTAAAGTAAGAGTATAGTCCTTACTGATTTTCTTCTTCAGTAAACTGACATGGAAAACCGGATGAATTGCTAAAGATTGAGGAAGATCTAGTTTGTATGCCACTGGACCAATCCTCTGCAAAATTTTAAAAGGCCTATAATACTTGGTAGCTAACTTAAGATTCTTCCTCAAAGCAACTGAATGTTGTCTAAAAGGTTGAAGTTTCAGGTAAACTTCATCACCTACTTCAAAGGCTCTCTCAGTCCTATGCTTATCAGCAAACCACTTCATTCTATACTGAGCCAACAATAGATTATCCTTTAATAATTGAGTCATTCGAACCCTTTGAACCACCTCAGTTTTGGCTATGGTGTGATCAGTATCCAAATATGGCCCTAGAGAAACTGACCTGGTTTATAACCATAGAGAGCCTCAAATGGCATCATCTGTAGAAAAGTATGAAAGTTAGTGTTGTACTAGAATTCAGCAAGAGACAACCAACTTCTCCATCTCTTAGGTGTAGAATGAGCCATACACCTTAAATAATTCTCAAGGCATTGATTGAGAGGTTCAGTTTGGCCATCACTTTGGGAGTGATAGGTTGTGCTCATGTCAAGAGTGGTGCCCACCAATTTGAAATACTCCTTCCAGAAGTGACTAAGAAATATCTTGTCTCTATCTGAAACTATGCTCACAGGCATACCATGAAGTTTGTGGATATTCTCCATGAATAACTTAGCAATTTCCTCAGCAACAAAAGGATGTGATAAGGCAATAAGATGAGAATATTTAGTAAATCTGTCTATAACAGTGAGAATAACATTCTTGCCTTCAGACATGAGCAAACCTTCTATGAAATCCATAGAAATATGAGACCAAGCTTCCTGAGGAAGAGGAAGTGGTTGTAATAAATCGGCATAAGGTGTATGTTCAGATTTGCATCTAGAGCAAACATCACATGCCTTAATCCACTTCTGTACATCAGTTTTGAGGCCAGGCCAAAAAAATACTGATTGAATCCTCTTATAAGTGCCTTGAATTCCAGAATGTCCTCCCAAGGATGAATCATGGAATACTGTTAAAAGTTTCTGCCTAAGATTCCCAGAAGTGCCCACGCAAATCCTTCCATTGAGCCTGATAATGCCCTTGACAACAGTGTAGTTAGGATAAACACTCTGATCAATGGCCTTGGTGGCCAAAATATTCAAGAAATATGGATCTTCAGCATAACTAGCCTCCACAGATTGAACCCAAGTAGGATGAACCAAGGAAATAGCTTGAACATGAGCCTCCTCAGCATGTTTTCTAGATAAAGCATCTGCTGCTTTATTCTCATGGCCATGTTTATACTGTATCTCATAATCAAATCCCAATAATTTAGCCACCCATTTTTGTTGGAAATTAGAATGAACTCTTTGCTCCAGTAAGAACTTTAAGCTCTGCTGATTAGTTCTTATAATAAAATGGTGTCCCTGCAGATAATGTTTCTACTTCTGAACAGCCATAACTACAACCAAAAATTCCCTTTCATATATGGATAAGGCCTGATTCTTTGGGCAAAGACACTTGCTCATGAAAGCTATAGGTCTACTTTCTTGCATCAGAACAGCTCCAACCCCTTTCCCACTTGTATCAATTTCAATAACAAATGGCTTAGTGAAATCAGGTAAGGCTAACACTGGTGCATTTGTCATGGCTTTCTTCAGTTGATCAAATGCATATTGAGCTTCATCAGTCCAAAGAAATGCATCTTTCTTCAATAAATTTGTTAGGGGCCTACTGATCAGACCATATCCCTTGACAAACTTTTTGTAATAGTCTGTTAAACCCAAAAAGCCTCTCAATCCTTTGACGGTAACTGGAGTTGGCCAATCAAGCATGTCCATCACTTTAGATGGATCAGTAAAAACACCATCTTGAGAAATAATGTGACCAAGATACTCCACTTGTGCTTGACCAAAATGGCACTTACTTTTCTTAGCAAATAATTTATGTGTCCTCAATAACTCCAACACCAACTGTACATGTATCAAATGATCTTGCCATGTCTTGCTATAGACCAAAATGTCATCAAAAAATACCAAAATAAACTTTCGTAAGTGATCAGAGAATACTTGATTCATAAGAGATTGAAAAATTGTAGGAGCATTACATAACCCAAAGGGCATCACCAAAAATTCAAAGTGCCCATGATGTGTTTGGAATGCAGTCATTTGAGTATCAGAGGGCTTCATTTGATTTGACAATACCCTGATCTCAAATCAATTTTTGAAAAATGACAAGTTCCATGCAGTTCATCTAGCAATTCATCAATGATAGGAATGGGATATTCATGCTTAACTGTGAGAGAGTTTAAGAACCTGTAATCCACACACATTCTCCATATGGCATCCTTCTTTCTGACCAAGATGACAGGGGCTGCAAAAGGACTCTTGCTATGCTTGATGACACCAGATTCAAGCAGCTCTTTAACAATTTATTCTATCTCACCTTTATACACATGAGAATATCTATATGGATGCTGATGTTTAGGAACACTGCTTGGCTTGAGGATTATTTGGTGTTCAATGGATCTAGTTGGTGGTAAACCAGTAGGCTCATCAAACACATCTTTATACTGTGTCAATAGGTGAGATAAATCTGGATGATCCTCTGTGCTATGAGGAATATCAGTTAAAGCAAATAATTGGCCTTCAGAATCCAGATCAGTACTAGCCAACAACTTGTATAAAGACTATGTAGTAATCATTGTACAAGAGCTCATGTCAGTTTGAGCCTGGAATTGAACTGCAGTGCCTTTAATGGTTAGAGTGAGAACTTTAGTATTATAATCAAAGCCAATTGGACTATGCATCTTTAACTAATCGCCACCCAACACCAAATGACAACCACCCAGTTTGAACAATCTCACTGAGAATGTAAAGACCTGTTTATGCATAATCCAAGTGAAATTTGTGGTCTGTTTAGAGCAAGTTTTTTTCTCTCCATCAGCTACCTTTATGATCATAGGGGAAGCTTGCTCTATATGACAACTCAAAAGCTTTGCAGTGCTCTCATCAAGGAAGCTGTGAGTAGCTCCAGTGTCCACCAAAATGTGTAATTCCTGTTTACCATACAACCCTTTCAACCTTATCACATTATCCCCAACACTACCAGTGATTGCATTTAAAGAAATTTGAACCTCATCCTCAACAGTAGGTTCTTCAATAGGATCTTCAACAACAGAATCCAAGTAAGCAGATTCCTCTTCTTCACTCATCATCAAAAATAACTGTTTGTTACCCTTACATCTGTGGCCAGAAAGAAACTTATCATCACAATTATAGCATAAACCATTTTCTCTCCTAGCATCCATCTCAGCCTAAGTCAGTAATTTTCGAGGTGGATTGATTTGTGGAGCAGTAACAGGTTTAAAAGAAGTAGGTGGGTTAGATCTCTTAGAAAATGCCAATGAAGATTGAATAGGCTTGAAAACTGCTTTAGTTTTCTTAGCAATGGAATCAAGAGTGATCTCTTGCTTTCTCACTAAACATATAGCTTGATCCAGTGTTTGAGGATCAAACATAGAAACAAATGCTTGCAGTTCATCAGAAAGTCCACTGATGAAACTAGCAATGAAATAAGCCTCAGTGAAATCAGTGCGGCTGATTAACAGTAAATTGGACCTTAATTCCTCAAACTTATCAATATAATCCTCCAAAGATCCTTGCAGTTTAAGCTTATTAAAATCTGCTATAATCATGGACTCCTTAATATCCTCAAAACAATTTCGAATTAACTCCAAAAATCGAGCCCAAGACACTAAGATACCATCTTGAAGAAAGTATTGAAACCATGTTAAGGCCTTACCATCCAAATGTGAAGATGCTAGAGTAATTTTTTGCTCATCAGACAGAGTAGGCACCAATTGGAAATAGCCATGACATCGAAGGATCCAGGATCTTGCATTGGAACAATCAAATCTAGGAAAATCGATTTTAGGCATAGAAGAATGGATACCTCCATGAGTGGGTTGTTATTGTGGCAGCTGAATTTCAGGTGGATGATAGAAGGGTGGTGGTGCAACCCCTGCAAGTGGAAAACGAACACCACCACTAGTCTGGTCGAGAGGAGGAGTGCCCAAAACAGATTTCTCATGAACCAACGCATCCAATTTCTCCATAAATTTTTCCATCTGTGAATGCATACTATCAATGGAATTAGTAATTTTAGCATGACATTTTTCAGCTAGATGATATTGGTCTGCAAATTATTGGCCAATATCACCAAATCTTTCTAAAAATTGTTGCTCCACTTCCTCACGACGTGCTTTCTCAGTAAGTATATACTGATCGAATTTCTTCTGATTGTCCAACAAATCTTTCAAACTTGTGTTTTCAGCCATGGCCGAGGATCGAAGAATGCTGATACCAAATGTTATGTTTGGAGATATATTTTGATTTGTATTTATGAGGAATTCATAATATAGAGATGCAAGTATTAAAATATGAATGCTTGAACTAGAAGAAAAGAAATTGTAGGGGAATGGTGAACTGAGAGACGAAGATGAGAGAGAAGGAAATGAGAGAAAAACTAAGAATATTTTTATGTTCCTCCTTCATTTTCAGTGTACCATACATATTGTCTCACTACTAATTTTTTGACATCATAACAAACTAAATCAGAGTATTAATCTGGTGGCTAAAATGCTTCGCATCCAACGGTCTTTCTTGTTCCATATAAGAGATCGTAGCCATCCGTTTCTTCAGCTCAAATGCACCTAAGTGTCTCTCATGTTTTTTAAATTTCTCACCAACACCTCTTGCTTTCTCTGCTTCATCTTGTTTCTACATTTTTCATCAATCTTCTTCCACTCTTCCATGCTATTAATACCAGCTGCTTGATCATCTTGCAAAGTCGTAACACCTCCACCCTTCCACCACACCCCCTTCCGCCACCGCCCATGTCCACCGCCTCCTCCTGCAAACAACCACTGCCGCCACCGCCGATTCGCCGGAAAAAGCCTGTTAAAGTCCCCCACATCCTTTCCGACTCCAGCTTCACCTCATCCCCACCGCCAAACCACAAATTCACCTACAATGCCAGAGCTAATTCAACCTACTCAAGCACCCAATCTCAAACCTCATCCGTTTGGAATTGGGACAATTTCTACCATCCTGCCTCTCCTCCCGATTCCGAGCACTTCGAACAGCTCCGTACCAACAAAAACACCACCATGTTATGATTGAAGGGTCTGAGTTAATTCAAAGTTGGCGTAAAAATAGAAAAATACAAATACCCAATATCCCCAATATACCAAACGACGTCGTCTATACAAGAATGGGCAGAAAAAGTCAAGAGGTTCAGCCATCCATTACCTGGGGTCCGAGAGCGCGATTGACCCGAATTGAATGGGTAATTTATGTTATGAAAGGAGAGCGAGGATTCCATGTCAATATGAGGAGACCATGGTCAGACTCCTTCACGATGTGCGCAAATTGTGCCAGAACACAAAGAAAACGGTTAGTGCAGAGTGTGAAGAAAAGGATGGAAAGAGAAGAGAAATGACAAGCAAAAACAAGTAGCTCACATCCATGGAGTGTGTTTATATTTATCTAGTTTTTCCTAAGAAATATTCTACTCGTTCCATTAGTTGTTAATTTTCTTCACCAATTGTAGACAGTTTACCTCGAAATCTTATATCAATATAATACATATTGTTGGGCTGAGTTTTTGTTCCGTTTTATTCATCATAAACAATTACTTTTTTGGTGGGACATAACATTTGGTATCCAGAGTGGTTGTTCCTCGGATCTCTAATAGGAAAAAATGGCAGATGGAACAAGGATGAAGGAGACGCAGAGATTAGAGACACTAATCAATGATGAGAAAGACCATAGAGCTATTATGCAGGATCAACTACAGATTCTCAGTGAAACACAAGGTCTGATGCAGAATGCCATGGTTTCCTTACAAGTATCTCAAGAAAGAGTCAATTCTACAATAAAAATTGTAGAGGCCAATCAGAAGGCACTAGTCCTGCAGATGCAAGAAATCTCAAATCAACTACAAGCTCTTGGCAAGGGAAAACAAGTTAATGATGGTATTTTACCATCACTTACGAGAAGCCACAACAGCTATGATGGAAGTGTATTACAAGGGTCTGTTTCTACTCAGGGGATGGGAGATCCTGACTATCCAAATGGTAGGGGGAGTAACCATACTTATACACCTGTTCATAAAATTGAGTTTCCAAAATTTGATGGAACAGAACCCAGAGTATGGTTGAGGAAATGCAACAGATATTTTCATATTATTACAACTATTACTGAAGATTGTAAGGTGCTCTATGCTACTATGCACCTAGAAGGAAAAGCTGAGTTATGGTACCATGGTTATACTGAGAAAAGAGGGGAAATTAACTGGAAACAATTTGTTGAAGCTATTCTCAACAGATTTGATGATATAGATCCTGAATTGGTTGTTGGTGAGTTCCATAATCTGAAACAAACAGGGACTATGGCTGATTTGGTAGAAAAATTTGAGGAGCTGAAATCATACCTTCAGCTCTATAGGAAGGAATTATCTGAGGAATATTTCATCTCTAGTTTTATAAACAAACTCAGGGATGATATCAAAGGGTCCATCCTTATTGTCAAAACCAAGGAGCTTTGAAGAAGCAGTATCTATGGCTAGGAAACATGAGTTCACAACTGATGCCATTATTAAGAGATATAAGCAAACCTTGAAGACCAATTTCAATCAGATTCCAAGTAAATCAACATCCAATTTTCCCAAATCAAATAATTTCAAGGGGCCTCCAGTGAATAAAATGATGCAAAAAAAAGAAGTGGAAAACAAATTTCCTCCAAGGAGACTTCTAACAAAAGCTGAGATGGCTGTTAGAAGGGAAAAGAAGTTATGTTATAACTGTGATGGGGTATTTGTTCCTGAACATAAGTGTAAGAATAGACAAGTATTCATGCTTATGTCCCAAGAAGAAGAGGATGCTCTAGCTGAAGAAACAGAATCAAAAGAATTAGAAGAGACCATTATGACAGAGGATATGACTGTATCCTTGAATGCTATTGATGGTTATTCCAACATAAATACCATCAGAGTAAAAGCTAAGGCTTTTGGTGTTGAGATTTATCCTTTAATTGATAGTGGAAGTACCCACTGCTTTATTGATGAGGATATGATGTACACGACTAATTGTAAGATGGAAAATGCTACAACCATGATGGTAACTATAGCAGATGGCAACAAAGTGATCAGCAGGAGGATATGTCCAGATTTCACTTGGGAGGTACAAGGTCACAAATTCACATATCCGATGAGGATCATCAAGTTAGGAGGATGTGATATGGTGTTAGATGGGGATTGGCTAAGGAAACATAACCCCATTGAGATAGATTACAATCAAATGAAGCTTGTCATTAACGATAATGGAAAGAAGGTGAACATCAAAGCTTTCACTATAGAGGCTGAGGTTAAGATCATTTCTGGTGAGGGAATGCACAAGATACTGAAGAGTAATAATTACTGTCTACTGGGAAGACTTTTTATGGTGCAGAAAGAGGAAAATCACAATGATGGGAAGCTGGAAGAATTGTTAAATCAATTCAAGGATGTCTTCACAGAACCTACCACCTTACCACATATGAGGAACATTCAACACCACATCAACCTCATACCATGAGCAGTCTCAAAGAAGCAAGCACCTTACAGATATGCTCATGCACAGAAAGGAGAGATTGAAAAAATCATCAAGGAATTGCTAGATGCAGGACTAATCAGAGGGAGTCAAAGTCCATTTGTCTCACCCATCATCATGGTGAAAAAAAAAGATGGAGGTTGGAGAATGTGTGTAGATTACAAGTACCTAAATACACTCACTGTCAAACATATGTTTCCTATACCTGTGATAGATGAACTCCTAGATGAATTGAATGGGTCAAGATACTTTTCTAAAATGGATTTTAAGGTCTGGATATTTCCAGATAAGAATGAGTGAGGAGGACATTTCTAAAACTAGTTTTGTCACTCATAGTGGGCAATATGAATTTGTGGTAATGCCCTTTGGATTGTGCAATGCGCCAGCTACTTTTCAAGCACTCATGAATCAAGTTTTTGGGCCTCACTTACGGAAGTTCATTTTAGTGTTCTTTGATGACATTTTGGTGTATAGTCCAGACTGGGAAACACATATTGGAAACTTGAGATCCACCTTAGAGATTTTAAGAGCAAATGAGTTGTATGCAAAGAAGAGCAAATGTTCTTTTGGGCAAAAGGAAATTGATTATCTGGGACACATCATATCAAGCAAATGAGTAGCTACAGATCCAAGCAAGATTGAGAGTATGATTAATTGGCCTATACCCAAGAATGTCAAGGCATTGAGGGGTTTCCTTAGATTGACTGGTTATTATAGAACATTTGTGAAGGGATATGGAATTATTAGCAAACCTCTCACCAGATTACTTAGAAAGGATTCCTTTCTATGGAATGAAGAGGCTACTAAGGCTTTTGAGGCTCTGAAGCTAGCTATGACCACTACACCAGTTTTAGCACTGCCAGATTTCACAAAAATATTCACAGTGGAGACTGATGCTTTTGGAAGCGGTACGAGGGCCATGTTGATGCAAGAAGGAAGACCCATTGCATACTTGAGTAAAGCCTTTGGTCCTAAGAATATGGGGCTATCCATATACGAAAAGGAATTCATGGCTGTTTTACTAGCCATAAATAAATGGAAACATTATTTGCAAGGGAATCACTTCATTATTAAGAGTGATCAGCTCAGCCTGAAGCATTTGTTGGATCAAAGGCTCTCCACTACCTTGTAACAGAAATGGATTAGCAAACTGCTGGGATTTGACTATGAGGTTCAGTACAAAAAGGGTACTGAAAATAGGGCAGCTGATACCCTATCAAGGAAGGAAGAAACTGAGGTAGAAGAGTTCAGATGCAAGGTTATATCAGAGGTACAACCAGTCTGGATAAAAGAAATCAGTCAAAGTTATGAAGACAATGAAAATATTCAAGGGATTGTAGCATCTAAGTTACTCGATGAGCAATCTTATCCTGAATATACCCTCAAAAGAAGCATATTGAGGTACAAGGGAATAATATGTGTAGGGGATCAAAAACAAATTAAAAATTTGATCATTACAGTATTACATGACTCAGCTTTGGGAGGCCATTCTGGAATACAAGGCATTTATCAGAGAATCAAACCACTGTTTCATTGGGTTGGATTGAAGAGAAGTGTAGAAGAATTTGTTAAAGAATGTGATGTTTGCCAGAGGAATAAAGATGAGCATATGCCCTACCCTGAATTGTTGAATCCATTACCAATCCCTCAGCAATCCTGGAGCCATATTGTTATGGACTTCATTGAAAGGCTTCCAAAATCAGAGGGAAGGGAAGTAATTCTAACAGTGGTGGATAGATATTCAAAGTATGGACATTTTCTGGTAATCTCTCATCCATACACAGTTGAGGGAGTAGCTAAACTATTCCTAGATCATATTTACAGGCTACATGGAATGCCTAAAAGCATTGTTTCAGACAGAGACAAAGTTTTTACAAGTGTCTTCTGGAAACAATTGTTCACTACCAGCACAGCCTATCATCCCCAGACTGATGGGCAGTCTGAAAGGCTAAATCAATGTGTGGTAGGTTACCTTAGATGCATGATACAAGGTAAACCTAAACAATGGGTAAAGTGGCTTCCATTAGCAGAATTTTGGTATAATTCCAATTTTCATACTGGAATTAAGATGACTCCATTTGAAGCCTTGTATGGTTATCCACCACCTCAACTCAGTTTTGGAGAGGTCCTATGAAGCCATGATCCTAAAGTTAAGGAACTAGTGCAAGATAGACAGAGGGTTACACAACTACTGAAGGAAAATTTGGAAATTGCTCAACAAAGAATGAAGATGTATGCTGATAGAAAGAGGACAGAAAGAAGCTTTGAGGTGGGAGATTTTGTGTACCTCAAGTTACAACCTTACAGGCAAGCCACATTGGAGTTAAGAAAAAACATGAAGCTTGCCCCAAGGTATTATGGACCCTATTTGGTGGAAAAGAAGATAGGGCAAGTAGCATACAAGCTTAAGTTACCCCCTCAATCCATGATACATCTTGTTTTTCATGTATCTCTCCTGAAGAAAAGGATAGGAAATAGGTACATTCCCAGTTCAGAATTACCTCAGATTGATAAGCAGGGGTACACCAGAGTTTACCCTCTATCAGTCTTAGACAGAAGAGTTTATAAGAAAGGGAATGCCATGGGAGTGGAGCTATTGGTAAATTGGGAGAATCTACCTACTAATTATACGACTTGGGAAGACTATGACAACCTTATGGCTCAGTTTCCAGATTTTGATCCTTATGGACAAGGATCAACTCAAGCAGAGAAGAATGTTATGATTTGAGGGTTTGAGTTAATTCAAAGTTGGCGCAAAAATAGAAAAATACAAATACCCAATATCCCCAATATACCAAACGACGTCGTCTATACAAGAATGGGCAGAAAAAGTCAAGAGGTTCAGCCATCCATTACCTGGGGTCCGAGAGCGCGATTGACCCGAATTGAATGGGTAATTTCTGTTATGGAAGGAGAGCGAGGATTCCACGTCAATATAAGGGGACCATGTGTCAGACTCCTTCACGACGTGCGCAAATTGTGCCAGAACACAAAGAAAACGATTAGTGCAGAGTGTGAAGAAAATGATGGAAAGAGAAGAGAAAGGGCAAGCAAAAACAAGTAGCTCGCATCTATGGAGTGTGTTTATATTTATCCAGTTTTCCATAAGAAATATTCTACTCGTTCCATTAGTTGTTAATTTCCTTCACCAATTGTAGTCAGTTTACCTCGAAATCTTATATCAATATAATACATATTGTTGGGCTGAGTTTTTGTTCCGTTTTATTCATCATAAACAATTAATACTTTTTTGGTGGGACATAACACACCACCACCCCACTCGATGATAGCAATTCCGACGACGAAGATGAAAGGGAGGATTTCAAATCAAGATCTGATTTCGGATTGTGGTTAGGCACAAGGATTTGACGGAGATTGTTGCCGCCATTAGAGAGTACTTCGAAAAGGCTGCTTCCGCCAGAGAAGCAATTCCCATTTTTGTTTTTTTCAAAGCTTGATCGAAAGGTAATGGCGGAGTCCAAGGTTTGGGGATGAACCAGAAGCCTTCCCAGTTGTAGATTTTGCTCTTGATTTAGGGTTCCAATTTTCCCCCTTTTGATATTGTGCCTTTTTTAATTGAGATGTATATACATTGGGTCCCATTTTTTAATACACATGGCAGGAGATAATTAATTGACAAATGTCACATAAGTAAATAACCCGCCACTTAAGCAAATTGAGTCCGTCGAACCCGAATTAGGGGTGTCACGTGCAAAAAGAGGTGCAAGTTCAGCCCAAATAAGCAATTCGGGCTGAAATTGGCCAAAATTGGCCAAAATTAAAAACATAAAGTCCTAAATTACCAGCCCGAAACGAAAAAGTCCTAAATGTCCAGACCCCCTAACTTAATGGGCGAAAAAAATAATAAACTATGTGGAAAAATATGACCTACTTTAGAATATGAAAAATAGAAGAAAAATGTTGTAATATATTGACTTTATCGAAATTGTGATATATTTAATTTCTTAGTTTAGAATTGTAATTTTTTTTTTATTCATTGACTCGGGCCCCTGGATTGAAATCCTAGGTCCGCCATTGCATCTAAGATATATATATATATATATATATATATTTTTTTTTTTTTTTTTTTTGGGACAAGTTGAGTCGTCAAAAAATAGAATTGTGGTCATATATATTTACAACAATTGATAAATATGGTTATATCAAAGTTTTTTTTTTTCAATTAAGCTCTTTCTTATTGCTAGCAGTGATAACTGTCTGGCGGAATTTTATTCACTTAGTTAAAATAGTTTACTAGCATACAAACTATGGTACTGCAACCATGGCAACCAATAGTGGCTGAATTTTATTCACTTAGTTAAAATAGTTTACTAGCATACAAACTATGGTACTGCAACCATGGCAACCTATAGTGGCTGAATTTTATTCACTTAGTTAAAATAGTTTACTAGCATACAAACTATGGTACTGCAACCATGGCAACCAATAGTAGAGCATATTAATGATCTTCATCACTTCCCATCCATCTCATGCTTAGTGTTTACATGCAGGGAAAGTAGCATGACGCATGTGAACAAACACAATGGAATGTGGAGCAACTTCTATAGGCTGCTTAGAGTTTTGTATCACCACAGGTGCCATTGCTGGTATAGCATCACTTGAATCAATAATCAAAGGCTTCCCGTTTAGCAGAACAAACCGACTATGTATGTCACCACCCATTGGGGTCAGGTGGTATTCTTCTCTTGCTCTTCCGTATTTTTCGTAATCCAACTTTGCCTTGACAGTGGTCTTACCATCTAGGTTCATCAGTAGTAAGGTAATTCCAGACTGCAAGATATATATTTATATATCTTATGAGTATCTCAGCTATGTTTATATATATATTTATAGACTTACAGATTTCTTTGCACAATGAGCATATGCAAGGACATTCTCCGTCCCTTTATATTTAAATTCTGTTGAGAGAACATTTTTTCCCATTAAACGGTGCCAAAGAAGCGCACTGCAAGACACCAAAAGATATAGCTTAATTAATAAATTAGCAGTAATTGATTTACAAAAGGATTTGTTTGTGTACATATATGTAGCTAGGTATAGAAAAACCTGTAGTAATCTGGATTTGGAATGAAGGTATCAGTGTCGAGTAACCCGTAGTTACCTCCAATTAATGTCTGTCTACAAAATGTCTTGGTGTTATAAGTTGATGCCATGCCAAGCATATTCAAATACCTATTCATTTATCACCATCAACCATACTTCTGATTAGCTACATAAAATAGAGATGCATGCTTTTATTTCGTGCTCATGAACAACCCGAAAGTAGGGCTTGATTGTCCAGCTTGAGCCCTATTTGGCCTTTTGGGTTGAAATTTGCCTAAATTTTTTAATTTTCAAAAGTTAAGGGATAAAATTGCCCGCCTGAAAAATCAATGGTTGGACGGAATAAGTTACTAGGTAAAAAAGATAATAAACCTTAGAGGCGACGGTTATGACGGATATTCCTTAAAACATAATTATAATGTACTTTTCATGCACCAAAACACTCTCCTACTTAAGCCATAACATAAACCTAAATAAATTTTACCAATTAGAGTTTGATTTAAACTCGATTTGACCATTTGAGAGAGAATTAATCAAACAAATTTTTCAAATGAAAAACTCATTTCTTGATGACCCAATATTACATACATTTCTTTCAATTGGTTCGAAGGATTTTTCATCCCTATGATACTAGCAATACTTTTGTAAAATTCATTTTAATCAACATCACGGCCAGCTCACTGCCTAAGCTCACCCTAAATTTGAGCTTCCTCAAAATTTAACCAAAAAATATTTTTCCTATGCCAAAATACTCATGTCATCAAACCATAGCAAAACCTCAAAATTATCAAATTCAGTTCAATTCAATCTCAATTTGAGTAATAATGGAATGAAATTTTCAAAAAACCTGAAATTGGAGTATTTGACCCAAAATTTTTGAATTTAGGTTAATTTGTTCTGAATTGGCTGAAATTTAAAAGTTAGTATTTTAATATAGAACTTGTAGTGTCCCGTCTTTATCTTAAATTTGCGATTTTCCCTATTGTAAAGTTGCGGGTGGCCTTACCAGAAACTATAGATAAAAGCATTAGTGACTCCATCTTTGCCACTTTTGAAAGCTCCTCCAGCTTCGTCAATCCAAGCAACTATTGGGCTTTGAGCTGTCTTGAGAACGTTTTGGAGGTTCTTGAATGTCTCAATTGTTTCATTATGATAAGATAACTTGAGAATCTTATCTTCAAGATCATCATCATTTCCTACCATAAAATGTATGAATTGCAATATCATCCGATCATGGTATGGATTAATACATACAAATTCCGTAATTATTTGTTTGCAGTACCTGAGCCCAAATTATATATATGGTGAGAGAGGACATGTAGATATCCTGGTGTTTTTTGTACGTAATCTCCAAACCAACTGTTGTCAAAAAATCCTCCTGGGGCAATTATTATCGGATTGAAATCAACTTCCTCGTGAATTTCTTTTAGTGAGTTATACAGAATCTGCGTGTCTTGGGCATACGGAATTGCAGGAACTGTTATAAATAGAGTGTGGCCTCCTAATTCGTTTCCTGAAAATAAAATGAGATGAATATATAATAAGCTTCTCACAATCTCTCATATAAATATATATATATATATATATATATATATATATATAAGTTATGAGATTTCTTACCAAGTGCCCAACCATATATTTTATAGCCCTTCTTGAGAGTATATTTTATAAGTGATTCTGCATTAGAGGGATCCCAAACACCAGTTGCAGTTGCAATGCCATCTTTCATTTGTATTGTTTTTCCGTTTAGAGCATTCAGTCCAAAAGTAGCTATAGCCCTGATTTGATCCAATATAAAAATATGACAACATTGGTTTTAAATTCTTCAAATAATTTTTTATGAAAGAATGAAGAATATGCTGATTACCCTATTTCATTAATGAACGAATTTACTTCATCCCATTTGTCCAAGGGCAAGCATGCCTCCGTAAAATCTAATAACTGATTGGTGTCATAGACGAATGTCGGATCACAGGGTTCTTCCCTTTTGGTTTGATAAATCAATCTATCTTGCAAAGTGCCCCCCAATCTCAACCTTAGAGGTGCAAATGCTGCATCATGAAAAAGATTTGCAGAAAAAGAAAAAAAGAAAAAAGACGCTACTTGCAACTAAAGTGTAAATTGCAAAATTAGAACACTATTTTCAGGTCAGTCATTAATAAAAAACACTAACTTTTCTGGCTCCAACAGTGGGAATTTCGGTCCAATCACATGAATTTCAAATCACAATAGCAAAAAAACCCAAATCTCATGCGATTGCTCCCGAAATTTGTGATTTTGATTTTTTTTTTTTATCAAATTGTCCTAATTGAAAAGTTAGTATCTTAATATCAGGATCCGAAAAGTTAGTATCCTTCATTTGAAGAACCTAAAAATAGTGTTTTAAATATATAATTTTTTCTGCTAATAAATAATACCTTTCACCGCATTCTTGAGGATATCATTATTGAAATCCTGATAAAAACAAGGTGAAATAAATCACTACTCCAATATAATCTTCTAAAAACATATAATTACCACGTATTTTGAATTTGAAATTAATTTTGTTGAAAAACATACCACATTTAGGATGGAAGAAGTGCCCCATGCGCATTTTCCATAATCACACTTGGTAGAAGGCCACAAGTCCATGTTGGCACAGACGAAATTTTCATCAGTCGTAGCAATGGGATTAGTGTCGTCAATGGAAACAGTGCCTTCAGGTGTATGCTTAGCATTCACACCACAGAAGAAGCTAAGGCAAATACACAGCACAGAAATTGAAACACACCAACCCTTTTGCAAAAGCATAGAAGCCATTTTAACAACTTCAATGCATGACTAATTGCATGCTACCATATTTATATACACCATAAATTTGAGTTATCTACTAGTCGATGCACGTGAAGTTTGGTGCTACCAAACTTTTTTTTTATCCCTTATTAAAGGTCAATTTTTATTTTTATTTTTTTATAACTGTTAAAAAATATAAGATAACTGTTAAGAATTAATGCACTTTCTTTTAAACTTAAATTCTCTAGAATTATTGTACAAAATCTAGTGTAAGGAAGAATGGGCACTTACTTAATTTAGATCTGATAGTCTTGTATGTGGAATAAATGATTAATTACTGCAAAACTAATGCACTAGTTTATTTTAAACCTAAATTCTCTAGAATAAGTATACACAATCTAGTATAAGGAAGAAGTTGTTTCATTAATTTAGGGGTAATTTCATTTTTGGCTGAAACAAATGAATATAACAATGAGCAGAGTCAAATCTTCACGAAAAATGGGTTAATTCATTTTTACTCACTCAAACTACGTTTCTTGCTCAAAAAAATGGTAAAGGGTGAACGAATTTGGGGATTTTGGTAAAATGGCGTAAATTATTCCCTAATCAATGTGTTACCCCTCTCTCAGATTATCATGGAATTATCACCCCTAGTCTAACAACAAGCTCTGTTAAACTGAATCGTCTCTTAAGATTAGTTAAATCCGGATACGATCTCTAATTAACCCTATTTAATTGAATAACCTAGAATAAGCTCTCTAGATTTAATTCATCAAATGCATTAATCACCAAGAAGATAGGATGAACTAGACTCCGAATACACAAGCTTGATTCGATAATCTAGGATTATGCTACCCTAGAGATGCACGACCACTAGTTTACCACTTATGAAAATTAAACCACAAAAATTAGGATTCATGATTTAAGATTCTAGCAATCAATTATCAAACACTTAACCTAGGTGATCAGGCTAAATCAAACATCAATAATCGAGAACATTAGTTTAATATATGTTGCCAATCATATTGCGCCCGTGGCAGGATCACAGTCTTTGTGTGATCAAATCTTTCTTTCAGTTTTTTCCGTATCTCCGATGACCTTTCAAACTGTATGTACTCATCTTTCATATCCTCCGATAAATGGTGGCGTATAAAGATCATAGCGTTAGCCTCATCTTTCCTGTTGGCCTCATCGATATTTACACATTCAAGAGTTTTCACGAGATCCAACCCTTGTAAGTGTAGTTTAATATCTAGGCATCAGGACAAATAGTTTACGCCAGAAACATCGAGAATTTGAAATTTTTGATTTTCAATTCTAGCCATAATAAAACACGGAATATAAAAATAACGATATAAATTTACAAACCTCCTTTTTTTTCGAGCAAAAACGCGTGCTGATAACGTGTTGTAAATAATTACGATAACTATAAAATAAGATAAAGTAAAACAGACGAAAAGCAAACTAAAACAATGCGTAAAATAAAAGACGAGAAGAGAAAAGAAGATGAGAGGAGAGAATTTGTTGTGTTTTTATTCCATATCATTGCATGCATATATAGAGGAAAAAATGATACATTAGCCTTGATCACCAAGTTAGCTTAATCACCAAGTTTACTTGATCACAAAGTTTATATTCAATATTATAATATTTTCTTAATTAGTGTTTGAAAAAGTTTTTTTTTTCTTCTAAAAATATAAGATAACTGTTCAAAATTAATGCACGTTCTTTTAAACTTAAATTCTCTAGAATTATTGTACAAAAATAATGGCTACTACTTTAGATCTGCCATGTGGAATATATGACTAATTAGTGCAAAATTAATGCACTAGTTTATTTTAAAACTAAATCTCTAGAATAATTGTACACAATATAGTACAAGGAAGATGTTTCATTAATTTATGGAATAGAATGTATTTTCTAAGCATAATCTGTTATTCATTATTTTAAGTTAAAATTTGACATTTTTATTATTTTCTTCCATACCACGTCGAGTAGCCGGTACCCTCAAAATTTATGTTTCTACTATTCTTTATCATACCAATAAAATTGAATCGTTGTATTTACATGACCACGCGTCGTTACGCGATAAAATTAAATAATTTCTTTTCTAACCTAACCAACTAGTAGCTAGGGCAAGTCAGAATCAATCCCACGAGGAGTGAAGAATAAACTATGTCGTCTATGTTCAATTCAAGAGACAGAAAAGGTAGGGGGTTTTTTAGATTGATTAACTATCACTAAATTAAATTAAATAAACCTAGAAAGCAAATTAAACAAAGAATCAATTGATGCAGATATTCCAGTTAACAGTTCAATTATCCCCCGATATCAATTATTCCCTAATCAATGTATTACCCCTCTCTCAGATTATCATGGAATTATCATCCCTAGTCTAACAACAAGCTCTGTTAAACTGAATCGTCTCTTAAGATTAGTTAAATCAAGATACGATCTCTAATTAACCCTATTTAATTGAATAACCTAGAATAAGCTCTCTAGATTTAATTCATCAAATGCATTAATCACCAAGAAGATAGGATGAACTAGACTCCGAATACACAAGCTTGATTCGATAATCTAGGATTATGCTACCCTAGAGATGCACGACCACTAGTTTACCACTTATGAAAATTAAACCACAAAAATTAGGATTCATGATTTAAGATTCTAGCAATCAATTATCAAACACTTAACCTAGGTGATCAGGCTAAATCAAACATCAATAATCGAGAACATTATGCACAGATAACATAATCAATTTCAATCAAACATCGAGAGGGAAATACAGGATTAATTAGAAAATAAATAGATATACGGGTTCAAACATCCCTACTAACCAGAATTGAGAAATTAGTCGAGCATCTTCAAAATTGAATCCACAATAGCAATTGAAAACTCTATCAAAATTAATCTAGGAAATTAAAATATGTTTCTCTCTCTAAAACTATATCTCTCTGTCCAACTCTCACGTGAGCGGTGCTTTTCTCTCCCTACCTCCAATCTTCCCTTCTCCTTTATTGGCGAAAAAGTCAAATAAATATATATGTTGCAAATCCCTCTAGTGGCGTGCGCCCTTAAGCATTTGGAATGGTCTTTTTGAATGGGTCTTCTCTTATAATTCCTTTGTTTTAAATTTTTGACCCGAGTAATTCCACGTCTCGTTCCACTTGCTTTCATTGCCTCTAAAAATTCTTCAAATCTCCTAAAATAATTAAGAAAATAATATATAAAGTATTTGGAGACCAAAAACACATATATGTATAAAAACGGTGCATTCAATTATCTAAAAGATTATAAAATCACAAATATATCCACAATAAAATGCACTTATTTTCTACCTATCATTACATTAGCCCTTACAGTTCAAAAAACGGTTCATATTATCCAAAACACAAGTTGTACCATCTCATCTCATACTAATAAAATTGAATCGTTCTCTTTCATCAATCAGTGCCATAAAAAATTTGATTGTATCACTCTATCTCGTACTAAAGGTATAATTAATTAAACGCAAAAACTTCTGTGTCCCCGGGACACGGATCTTAGATCCGTGTCCCAAACCCAACCCGTGCCCAACGTGCGCACGTGGGCACCTGCCGCGCACTCATGGGCGCGCGCACCCGATAGGTATCCATGGGATACTTGATAGGTATCCATGGGCAAGGTATCCACATGTATACTTGAAGGTATCCATGGAATATCTTCAAGGTATCCACTACAAGTGGATACCTTGAAGATATTCCATGGATAACTACGCGCATCTCACCACGCCGCCGTGCACACCGCACGCCCATGCGCCCACGCCGTGCACGCACCATGCGTCCATGCGTCCACACCGTGCACACCTCACAAACGCGTGCGTCCATGTCATGGATACCTTGAAGGTATACATGTGGATACCTGTGTGCACCTTGGTCACCAAGCCGCGCGCGCATACCATGCGCCCACGTCGCGCGCACCTCACAAATCGCTCGCACCCACGACATGGATACCTTGAAGGTATATATGTGGATACCTTGAAGATATTCCATGGATACCTTCAAGGTATACATGTGGATACCTGGAAAGGTATTTCATGGACACCTTCAATATATATATGAAAAAACAAACTGAGCGAAAAAAAAAATTAAATTTATGTGGGGCCTGCGGGTTGGGGATATGGATCCCCGGGACACAGGAGACTTACTCTTAATTAAATTGATTAAAAATAACAAACATAAAGAATGCAAAAAATAAAACTAAAAAAATCTCATTAAAGTTAGTTAAAAATAAGGGTCTACGGAGTATTATTTATTCTCTAGAAGATTTGATTCCAAAAAGGATCTTGCATTTTAGGCCAAATAGCTAAAAAAATCCAAACGTTTTCAGGTTTTTGTTATTTTGGCCAATCCTTTTATTTTTGTCAATTCATCCATAATTTTAAAAATTTGTTGTTATTTTGGTCAAATCAAGTTTTGAGTCAAAATTAAATTACATGGCTTACATGTGGCTGACACATAAGCTTCCTTCTAGTACTTGGTTCCATTCAGGATTGGTTGATGAATCGCAACCTGGGGGATTAACTGCGGGCTTCGATCGGATGAAATGGCCCGAAGTGCGGATTTTCACGTGTGAATTTTCGTTCATTGCGAGCCCGCGGGCTTTCACTATTCTCACAAATAAGTACTGCATCGGTTCCACTAAATCGAACGCGTGGATTCTCTCCGATGTATCTCCGGCGAACTTCCCTGAGATTACTCTTGGGGAGTAATCTCCGTTTGATGGACGATGCATTACCTTCACCCTCTCTCCAGGCATAGGGCCAGGCATGTCATTCCCCCCTCCCATCTGCATTCTTCTCAGATCCGGCAAGAACTCCGGCGGCGGAATATTCTCCGAGGGAGGCCCGTTCTCTGGTGGAGGCTAATGAATTCTCACCACAGGAGGTGAATGCTCGTGGAGCTCCATTGGAACATGATAGGTGGGTTATTGCATCGGCGACGGCTCTTCCATAACCACGAACACAGGCTTCTTCATAACTTTCTGCGGCGACGGCTCTTCCATAACCACGAACACAGGCTTCTTCATAACTTTTTGCGGCGGCGGCTACTGCTGCTCCTGCAGCGGCGGAGGCTGCTCTTGCGGCGGCGGCGGCAGTGGCTCCTCCTCAACAATCTCATCGTAGTAATAAATCTTCAGACCCAACTCTCCTTTAATCCAACTAAACACACTCTTCTTCTCCAGCATAAAATAAATCAATCCCTCTTCCCCTCTATTCACACTTTATGTATAAACTCTCTCAAATTGTTTAGGAAATATAATTAAAAAAAGACATTAATCATGGTTAATTAGAGAGAGTTAACATTTGATAATGTGTACTAGAAGGAAACTTACGTGGCAGCCACATATAAGCCATGTAATTTAATTTTGACTCAAAACTTGATTTGGCCAAAATAACAACAAATTCTTAAAATTATAGATGAATTGACAAAAATAAAAGGATTGACCAAAATAGCAAAAACCTGAAAAAGTTTGGATTTTTTTAGCTATTTGGCCTGTATTTTATCACCAATTATTGACCACTAACTAAAACTATTCATTCCCAACTCTATCAAATATAATTTCTACCCGCCCAAAATTTCCTTCACAATTAATTCTGAACATATAACTAATTACTCTAATCCCATGCATAAACCAATAATAAGATCTTCTCCACATTCAATTATTTTAGCTAAATTTCAAAAACGTTAGAATTTTTGTTTTTCAATATAAGCTAGATCAGATATAATAGATTAATTGAGCAACATTTTCTCTTCATTCAATATTACTTTAGATAAATCTCAGCGATGTTAGATTTCATGAACCATGTGGTTGAAGTGTTTTTCTCTTTTTCTCTCTCTTTTCTTAATTGGAGGAAGAAGAAGAAAAAATTTAATTAATTTTTAGATTTAAAAAATAAATCTGAGTTTTTTTAAAAATAATAACTATTTTTAAAATAGTTATCGGATTCTTAAAAATAATTAACAGATTTCAAATTAATTTTCTGAATTTTTTCATCTTTTGAAATGATATTCACTAGTGTCAAACAATCAAAATAAATTTACCTATTCTGAAAATAAATGAGTATAACAGCGAAAAGAATTGATCGAATTCTCACAGAACATGGGTTAATTAATTTTTACTCTCACTCTAAACTACAATTCCTACTCTTAAAAATCTGATAGAACTGAATCTTAAATGGAATAACGATAAAAATATTTATTTGAAAAAAACAAGAGTTTAATTTGATTAAACTCTTCTTGGATTATCCTTCTTTAGTAAGCCTTCTAATGATCCCAATAAATATTTTCCTTCGCCAAGCCCATCTCCACAGTTAAGGCACAAAAATTTAAAGCTCAATTTAGTTTCAAGCCCATAAAAGTTCATTTTTAGCATAAAAAAGTCACATATAAAATGAGATAAAATCACAATCGGTTCGGATCGGCTAGTTCAACCTGGTACCAGTGGCTAATCCGGTCTTAATAGTCATATAAAACCGTTTTACAGTTAAATTGGTCAAAATTGTGAATAGTTGTATAAAACCGTTTTTACGGTTAAATCGGTTAAAACCGGTTGGACCAATCAAAACCAGTTTGAATTTTTTATTTTATTTTTTACTTTTAATTTTGTTTTTTTTATCTTAATGGTAGTGGAGAAAGTATTTGATATAAGTACATTACTAGAAATTATCATCATTTATAATATCATTTCAATATCATTTAGTAATTAATCAATGTGGAATAAATTCATCCCAAACTAGCATTATTTATATTGAGTGACTTAATTGTCATTTTAGTAACTAACCAATGTGGAATGGATTTATTTCTTACTACATTATTTATAATGCATAATTTCAATTCCATGATATTAGTTTGTTAACCAATGTGGGAAAAACTCATACACAATCCCATATACTTTATTTCAAAAAAAAATTATGTGAGATAACTTATAAGTTTCCCTTAATTTTGGACAAATGTATTTTTTTTCTGGATATTCTCTTCAAATTCATTTAACCGATTGAACCATCGGTTGAACCGATCTGATCAGTTAAACCTTGAACTGGTGGCCAGACCAATTTGGTCACCGGTCCGATTATGAAAACAATAATATTTTGTCCCACAACTATCGCCTTTGTGACAATTTGTCCCACAACTATTATCTTTTTCAATTTATTCTCGTAACTCAAATAACTACTCAATTTTGGTTCAATTTTTGCCGAAAATTTAAAAATAAATCAGAAAAATGTCATGTGAGTTGCACGTGACATCCAAATGGGAAGTTTCTGACGATCATTAGTGACGTGACGTGACATGAGTTGTAATTATGCCATTTGTTGAAGTATTAAAACTAATTCTAAGATCTCAAATTCAAATGCCACATCTTTAATTAAAGTTCCCGTAATACCCAAGATTTTTAATTAAATGAATAATAGACTTTTTATTTATTTATCATGATCTCATAATAAATTATACGGAATTAGTTATGTGAGGTGAGTAGAACTCTTAAATAACTAGTAGACTTATGACCATATTAAATTAGATATAGAATTTTAGAATTTAAATTTATTTGTGGAGATAAGGAATTAAGTTGTTGAGATAAATTAGGAGTCCACCTAGCATTACCTAAAAACAGGAGTGATCTAAACCCCATATATATATAAACCCAACGGTGTATATTCAAAGAATGATATAGAATAATAAAATTTACTAAGACAAAATGAGATGAATTTGAAAAAAAAAATTAAGGAATGATATAGAATAAGAACAAAATTGACATGAATAAAATTTTTTATCTAAAAATGGGATAAACTAAGAAAGAATGATATAGAATAAGAAAAAAAATTGAGATGAATAAGAAAAAAAGTTTATTTAAAAATGAAATAAGATAAGAAAGAATGATAGGCAAAATTAAATTATGTAAAAAAAAAAGAAAAAGAAAAAGAAAAAAAATTACGTACGTAAAAAATAAAACAAAAAAACGCATAAAAAACCCAAAAAAAGAAAAAGAAAAAAAATTACGTAGAAAAGAATATCATGCTAAGTAGAATATCATGGAACTTAAAACATACGTGTGTATCCACATAAGCCAGATTGGCTCCATAAGAAACCCAACGGTGGACTCCTTATCATTACTCTATATCATCTAACATATAGACCTAACCCATCATCAACATTTGCATCCCACATATCAACATAGATCTTCTTCCCAATTCTCATAATCAATGTACTTTTTAATATTTTATATTATTATAGACATAATTTTCTAAATGATCTTCTTCCCAATTCTCATAATCAATGTACTTTTTAATATTTTATATTATTATACACATTTATATTATTATAGACATAATTTTCTAAATCATAATCAATGTAATTTTTAATATTTTATATTATTATACACACAATTTTTTCTCACTCTACTACCACTTCTCAATTCACATCCCAAAGAAAACAAGAAAAATATCCAATTAATCAATTAAATGAAACAATGAATAATATTCAAGTAATCAATCCTCAAAAATTCTAAATCATAATCAATGAAATTTTTTATATTTTATATTATTATACACATAATTTTCTAAATCATAATCTATGTAATTTTTAATATTTTATATTATTATACATATAATTTTTTCTCAGCCTACCACTTTACATACGGAATTCTAATCTCACACATAGACATAACTCCTCATCAATATTCTTCACATACTTTCTTGTATAAATCATCAAAGGAAAAAATAATTTCAAAAAACAAGAGTTTGTCGTGGTTGTGGCATTAGTGGACACATATTTTCTTGTATAAATCATCAAAGAAAAAAACAATTTCAAAAAGTAAGAGTTTGTCGTGGTTGTGGCATTAGTGGACACATACTTTCTTGTATAAATCATCAAAGAAAAAAATAATTTCAAAAAGTAAGAGTTTGTAGTGGTTGTGGCATTAGTGGACATATACTTTCTTGTATAAATCATCAAAGGAAAAAACAATTTCAAAAACAAGAGTTTGTCGTGGTTGTAGCATTAATGTACATGACAGGAGAAATTGTACTATATCCTTGGGATGATATACTATTTTTTTATCTTTTCTGAAAGTTTTTACATTTAAAAAATTATGGTACTGATTTGTTTTAATTTTTTTCACATGTGTAGATCCATTATATTTGAAGACACAAAATACAAGTAAATAAAGAGACTTGTGGATTTTGAGTATTAATTAAAGACTTCTTGAAAATTGAGTTGAAGAACATGATTTATTGATTTTTGAGGATTTGTTGAGTTTGATTGAGTTTGAGGATATGATTTGTCGATTTTAAGGATTTGTTGAGAATTTATTCTCTTTGTTACTTAATTCATATTTCAATTTTTATTATTCATTTTGAGGATTTCATTCAATTTTTATTATTCATAATTAAATATTTTTATTCTTTTCTTTAATATATTTTTCATTCTTTTCTTTAATTGTGGGCTAAAATAGGATTGATTTTGAGGATGTATTGAGGATTGATTGAGAATTTATCATATTTGTTAACCAATTCATATTTTGTAATTTTTAACAAATGACTTTTGATGATAACCAAATATTTAGCATTTGTGAGATGAGAATTTGGAAGAAAATATATGTTCATATGTGGGATGCAAATTGTATATGTTGATGATGGGTTAAGTGAGATGAAAATTTCATATATGAAGTGGTAGCGTGAGAAAAGAAATAATATGAAATATTAAAAATTTAAAAAAAATCGTAAAGAAGTGTGGACGGTGCGCATTCTTCAGGTGCGTGCCTGATCATTCCTCTCTCTCTCTCTCTCTATATATATATATATATATATATATGCAATCATCCTTGATTCCATCTAGTAAATTTTTGGAAAGCAAGAACAAAGGATATTTGAAGTTAGAAGCGGCGCATTTATTTTGTAAGCTTTCCTCCCATAATTTCTTCATTTGATAGTTTATATTTATGGTCTTTGACTGAGAAATGGAGTCTTTTGTATGTCTACGGCTTTTGATTCCCATAATTTCTTCATTTGATAGTTTATATTTATGGTCTTTGAATGAGAAATGGAGTCTTTTGTATGTCTACGGCTTTTGATTTTTGTTGTTGGTGGAGAATATTAATAAAGATGCACAAGTATACATATAAAGTTCTAAAATAGAAGATTAAATGTATAGTATTGATGTTAAAATTATTATGGAAGATGAATTCCATTATGATTGTTAATGTAAAGGAATTTAGCGGAAAATCACTTATCTTCAATATTGCAAATAGATTGACTAGTTAATTTATTCACTTTGTAGAACTGAGAATTGGGTGATGTGTTCGGCTCTTTTAAGTAATTAATTATTAGACAAAAACCTTTTCTTAATCCACTTAGTTTAGGAAAGTCGATATCACGCTGCATAAAGAAATGAGATCTCATGATTATTTGAATAAACATAATTAAACTCATTTGGTTAATTAATTATTTTTAGGACTTGTTTTCTTTTGCAAAGGCTAATATTGATTAAGGTTAGCAAATTATTTAAAGATTTTCTATTGCGCCAACAGTGTACTTTCCACTTTCCATAACTTAAGAGTTTATTTTATTAGTAATTTCACTGAGGCCATGTATTATTATATCAGGTAGATAATTAATAAGTTGATGATGTTTAGGATTTAGTACTATTCTAAATGTCTCTTCATAATTCATGATATTAGTTATAAATATACTGATTACACGATAATTAATTAAATTGCAAGAATGAGGATGAATGTGCCGATAATATTTACATAGTATAACATAGAAACATTGATTTATGGTATGATTGATTAAATTAGTTAGTTCACGGTTAGTTTAAGAACATATTTACACCTTTCATAATTTTTATAAAGTGACCAACAGATTTTATAACGGGAAAATGTAAATAAATAATGTTTGAGTCTGATAATTTAATTATTTTAGAAAAGTGACAGTGGCAAATTGAACCCAATATATATTTGCCCTAAAAGGAATTTTTAGTTAAACCCTTATTTAGCTTTATTAATTTCTTGGTCTGTTGCAGTAGGTTTTATTAATAAAGGTTAGAAAGTAACTTAAATATTTACTATGATATTAAGGGTTTGTTGGTTAAGTAATCAAAATAAGTTGACTATGGTGATTTAGCCATTAATTAATTGAATTGCAAATCTGCTTCTCAAGACTTGATTTTTAATTATGTTGCTAACTGGCTCGTTTAGGACTATCACATTATAATTACAAGAAGTTATAAGACTATAGATTTAATATGTATTAGACTAATTAATTATAATGTCATCGATAATTATGTTTTAGATTGGTCTAGAAGACATAGAAGTATTTAAGAGTCTTGAGATATTTTAAGTTTTGGAAGCTTTAGGTAAGTACATATTTCACCTGTAGTATGAGTCGTTTTGTTTTTAATTGTTTAATATTGATGCAAAATTTACGTGAATGCTTATTTATGTTTAAGTGAATATTGTTTTAATGATTTGCTAAGTTAAGTACTTTGTGAGTTTTATTTATGTTATTTTATGAATGTGAAGAAGTGATGTGTTTTTTTATGTATTTTATATCAAGTACAAGATGCTAGTTAATCTTATTTTATGAAAAGTGAGAAAAATATTTTGAAATAGTATTTTTGAATATAATTTTTTTATTTTATATTGTAGGGCTAGGATCCAGAGTACAAAGTATATAAGCCTAACCAACTATTACACATAGAATATATCTAAAAAACAGACCGAACACACAGATCTATATTTGAAGTAGGCTCAGTCCCCACTTAGATTTGCCGAATCCACTCATAGAGACAAAAGACCCAAAACCGGCGGTAGCACCGAGCAAGCACACAGCAAGGCCAAAAGTATGACCAGAGACCCCAAAGCACCTCACAATTCTCACGAAGAGAGAATCACACAGAGTGTTTAAGTATAAGACTAAAGAATTCTCAGGTTTGTTCTCTTATCCTCTCAAAACCTTGGAGCCTCTCAATATATAGCAAACGGGAAAGGGAAACAAAAGGAAAGAGGAGCGTATCCATGGCAGAATCGTCGGGATACCGAATCGGAAACAGAAGAGAGGGTGAGAGGCACCGCGGAGGAGATAGAGAGGTAGGGTTACAAAAAGGAGCAAAAAAACACAGGGAACATATATATATCCCCAAGCTAAGGGTCGAGATCAAGCTTTACCGGATGGACGGACCAGATCACAGATCAACTAAAGGGATGACGGGTCTAGGCCTGGGCTTATGACATCCAGGCCTTGCTGTGGCTTTGGGTTGCCCGAGTGTGTGGCCTAAATCAGGCCCACTACTCAACACTCTCCACCTTGGGTCAGATTTGGGTCCTCTAATAAACTTTCATAAATTGGTAAGTGGGGTCATCACAACCCTGATTTTCCCATCCTTACTGCAATACACAGAGTTAAAAAGCAGATAGGTGAGAAATTACAAGCATAAAGCATATAGTGACAATCACATAGAAAACTCATAATTAGAGAAAATATCATGGGGTAGAGGACAGTTTCAGAATCCTCATACAGGATCTGAATTTTTCAGTAGGTAAGACTTTAGTTCCCATATCGGCTGGATTGAACTCTGATGGAATTTTCTCCAGGTCAATGTCACCCTTCTCCACAATGTCTCTGATGAAGTGAAACTTAACATCGATGTGTTTAGTTCTATCATGAAAAACATGATTTTTGCACAATTGAATCCCTGATTGGCTGTCTGAGTATACAATCACTTTTCCTTTTAGAATGCCGATTTTAGACAGTAAACCCTTAAGCCATATGGCTTCTTTTATAGCTTCTCTAGCTGCAATATACTCATATTCTGTGATGGACAAAGCAACAACATTTTGCAATTGGGATTTCCAACTAATAGGAGCACCACATAAAGTAAACACATAGGAAGTTGTGGATTTTCGATTATCTTTATCATTAGCAAAATTAGAATCCACATAACCACATAGGTTTATTCCTTTTCCAGTTTTACCAAAATCAATTCCTGTTTTTGCAGTTCCTTTTAAATACCTTAGAAGCCATTTTACAGTCTCCCAATGAGGCAAACATGAATTAGACATAAATCTACTCAAACAGCTTACAGAGTATGCAATGTCTGGTCTAGAACTCACCATAAGATACATAACAGATCCAATAGCACTAGCATATGGTACAGAGCACTTATTAGACATTTCAAGGTCAGTCTTGGGAGACTGATCTTTACTTAACAAGAAATGAGCAGCAAGAGGTACAAATATAGGTTTAGCATCAAGCATAGAGAATTTTTCAAGGATCTTTTGCACATTATAGGTACTGATTAAGAAGCAAGGAGCCAGCTTTTCTATCTCTAACAATGTCCATACCCAGAATTCGTTTAGCATCACCTAGAAACTTCATATCAAAATTATCACTTAGACATTTAGAGACATGATCAATAGCACTTACAGAAGGACTAGCTAAGAGCATATCATCAACATAAATCACTAAGAACACAAGGTTATGAACATCTTCTTTAAAGTATAAACATGGATCATAAGAGCTTTTTTTAAATCTAAGAGATATCATGCAAGCATCAAATTTCTTATTCCATTGTCTGGAGGATTATTTAAGAACATACAGAGATTTCTTCAACAGGCATACATAATCAGGATGTTTATTATCAAAAAAACCTTCAGGTTGTTTATATATATATATATATATATATATATATATATATATCTATTTATCAAGGTCACCATGTAAGAAAACAGTTTTAACATCCATTTGTTTCAATTCCCAGTTATGATGAGCAGTTAAGGCATGCAAGATTCTCACAGTAGTAAACTTAACAACAGGAGCAAATATCTCACTGTAATCAACACCTTTTTTTTGTGTAAAGCCTTTAGCAACTAATCTTGCCTTATATCTTACTGAGTCAGATTCATGCTTAATTTTAAACAACCATTTACAGTTAATAAGAGAGCACTTAGCAGGTTTGGGCATAAGAGACCAGGTATTGTTAACATGCAAAGATTTCATTTCATCATTCATAGCATTGATCCATTTTGCAGACTCAGCAGATTGTATAGCCTGTTTATATGTCTTAGGTTCATTTCCATCAAGATTTTCAAACACATTAAACACAAAGGATGCAAGATCAAAATCATCAAAATGTTGTGGTCTCCTAATATTTCTTATAGTTCTATCTCTAGCTAGTTGATATTCACTTAGGTTATTAGACTGAGATGTAGGAGATTCATTATGATCAATAGAAGAGGGCTCCACCTCATTTGGAGCAGGATCTGGAATAATAAGAGTAGGTGTAGGTAGACATGGAAATTCAGATTCATTAAACACAACATTCTTGCTAATTATAGTTTTAAAACCATGTTCATCTTTAATCCAGCATCTATAACCTTTTACACCATCAGGATATCCAACGAACACATCTTTAACTGATCTTGGTTCCAATTTATCAAAACTATTATGCACAAAAGTAGTACAACCAAATACTCTTAAATTAAACAAATCCACAGGTTTACCACACCACATAGATTCAGGTAAATCCCCGTTTAGAGGCACAGAAGGGCATCTATTAACAAGATATGCAACAGTTAAGATAGCTTCACCCCAAAATACTTTAGGCAGACCAAATGTACATAACATAGATCTTACCTTATCCAGAAGAGTTCTATTCATCCTTTCAGCAATGCCATTTTGTTGAGGTGTGTATACAACAGTTCTATGTCTCTTAATACTAGATTCAGCACATAAAGCATTAAACTCATGGTTACAGAACTCAGTTCCATTGTCTGTTCTCAATATCTTTATTTTCTTTCCAGTTTAGTTCTCAATTAGAATTTTCTATGCTTTGAATTTATCAATCACATCAAATTTTTGTTTAAGCAAGAAAACAAACACTTTTCTGGAGAAATCATCAATTACAGACAAAAAATATTTTTTTCACTAGGTGTAGAGACAAGTGCAGGAATATATTCTTGAATATATTCACAGTTCTAATACCAAGCACATTCCTTTGGCTACTATCAGTCATGGAAACAGATCCATTTTTCAATTCCACATAGGATGAAAACATATTAATGTGAGGTGTCATGTGATTAGTGCATGCAGAATCCAATAACTAGGTTTTATCACTTAGATCAACATGCACAGAGTTCACAGAATCAGCATCAGATATCATAAAAACATCACCCAAGTTATCAGCAACATTATTAGCTTGATTGGGTTGATTATTAGGTCTTTTCTTCTTAGGTTCTGTGCATCTATTAGCATAATGTCCTGGTTTACCGCAATTATAACACTTTCTATTATTAGGCCTTGGTTTGAAACCATCTTTTCTCTGATTTTGACTCTGATTCTGGTTTAGATTAGGATTCTGATTAGGCTTATTCTCAGCATTAGGAGGTTGTTTATTCTGAGGGTAAGTCCTTGGTTTTCCCCTTACATGATTAATCACCCATAGACCTATTACTTTTATTGTTTTTAAGATCCAATTCCTTACTCTTTAAGCCATTTATAACTGTATCCAAGGTCACTTTATCTCTACCATATTTTATAACAGATTTTACATCACTATAGGAGTCAGGTATAACATTTAACAGCACTATAGGGGTGTATTCATCAATGTTCTTATCTCCAGTTAACTTAATATCTTGAACCAACTTAGTAAACACATCAAGGTTCTCATCAATATCTTTATGTAGATCAAGTTTAAATCTAAAGAATTTTTCCAACAAGAATATTTTAGAAGGTAGAGATGTTTCAGTATAGAATTCTTGCAATTTATTCCACAGAGACTGAGCAGAATCATGTTTTCCTAACTTCCTAATCACAAAGTCAGAAAGATTTAGGATGATAAGAGAATATGCAAGTTCATCAAGATCACTTATAATTCCCTTAGATGTCTTTTCATCATAATTTTGAGTTATAGCTTTAAAACACTTTTGTTGAACAAGAATACCTTTCATCTTTTGTTGCCAAATAGCAAAATCACCCTTTTTCCATCAAATGGAGCAACATATAGAGCATTCATATTCACTGATCACAGAGAGTTCACACAGAATAGAATAATCACAGAGAAATATTAGATCACACAGAGTGATATAAATCACACAAATCAAAAGAAAGGAGCTCTAGTCAACCCCCTCAGCCCAGATTCCAGGGTCACTAGCGGGCCGGATAAGGTGAGATTGGCAGAGAACCAAAAAACAGAGCAGCGGAACAAGAATCACACAGATCAAGGTTAGAAAACACAGAGAATCATAGACCTATACTAGCACACAGCCTCAACAGACTCAGGTTCTTACCAAAAAAAAAAAGAGGTAAGGGATAACCAAAAATACCTGTCTACACCGAGCAAACTCCGGATCGCCCCCACACAGTGCTTTGATACCACTGTAGGGCTAGGATCCAGAGTACAAAGTAAGCCTAACCAACTATTACACAGAGAATATAGCTAAAAAAACAGAACAAACACACAGATCTGTATTCGAAGTAGGCTCAGTCCCTACTTAGATTTGCTGAATCCACTCATAGAGACAGAAGACCCAAAATCGATGGTAGCACCGAGCAAGCACACAACAAGGCTAAAAGTATGACCAAAGACCTCAGAGCACCTCACAATTCTCACGAAGAGAAAATCACACAGAGTGTTTAAGTATAAGGCTAAAGAATTCTCAGGTTTGTTCTCTTATCCTCTCAAAACCTTGGAGCCTCTCAATATATAGCAGATGGGAAAGAGAAACAGAAGGAAAGAGGAGCATATCCATGGCGGAATCGCCAGGATACCGAATCGAAAACAGAAGAGAGGGTGAGAGGCACCGCGGAGGAGATAGAGAGGTAGGGTTGCAAAAATGAGCGAAAAAACATAGGGAATAGATATATATCACCAAGCCAAGGGTCGAGATCAAGCCTTACCAGATGGACGGACCAGATCGCAGATCAACTAAAGGGATGACGGGTCTGGGCCTGTACTTATGACATCCAGCCCTTTCTGTGGCTTTGGGCTGCTCGAGTGTGTGGCCTAAATTAGGCCCACTACTCAACATATATTTTTTTTAGAGATTGGTACCGGGCTCCTAGATTGCCCATAAGAAGAAATTAAGGGCTACTAGACCACCCTATTAGTTATTAGTTGCTTTGTTTGGATTCAATGGCTAGCTATTAGTTGCTTTGTTTGGATTCAGTGGCTAGCTAACCCGAATTCTTCAGAGTTGCGTGCATTGGTACCATGTCTGGGCTCATAATATATTATTTTCAAGTATAAAAGTATATATATTGTTTTATTAGCTGATTTCTAGCATTTTTCAAAAGTTTCAAAGAAAAGTGTTTTGTGAGATAGGTGATGTACTTACTAAGCAATTTGCTTATAGTATTTACCTCAAACTACAGATAAAGGCAAAGGTAAGTTGTGATGGAAGGAGGTGGCAGCGCTAAAGCGTGATTGGTGGTGACGGCGGAACCTCAGAATTGGTTTTAAGATTTTTTTCTAAGTTTCATGCAAAGTAAACTTTAGTTTTGGAGTTCTTTTGACGTAAAGTTTTACACAAATGATTTAATTCCTTTTTTGGATGCTTTAAACCGTTTTAAAACTCTGATATGTTTCTTAGCAAAATTTATTTCCGCTGCTTTTTAAGAAAAAAAATTCTATGAATCCTTATGATATTTTTTATTAGTTGGAAAGTTAAGTATAATTTAGTAAAAATAACTACCCTATTCGAAGGGGTGTTACAGTTCCACATCATCAAAACCTAAAAACCAATTACAAGTGAATGGCCAACATAAAAACGGTGATCAAAATACGGGATTAAAATTCCCAACTATAAAAATCCCCAAATTTTTGAAGAATCCTAATTTGCTAATCATGATCTTGTAGGTGCTTGTATCACGACAAAATCCCAATTCACAAACATCACGAAAAAAACCAATGCAAAAGTTAATTCAGCCAAACAATTTTCCTAACCAACCCTAGTGATGACTCGATATACCCTTTTCACTCATCTCCTCCAGGAACTCTTGAGCGTCTCTCATCTTCCCTGCTGAGCACCAGCTATTAAAAAGAAACCAAATCTATCACCACCTACATCGGGGTTCACTACAAGAATAATGTCATTTAACAACGCAAGAAATTTAACATGATGACGCTTTTTTGTATGAGGTGTTTAATAATGTCATTAAATTTTTATCATTAAAAATCCGACTATTTCAATATACTATTGATTTCTTTGTAAGCATCACAATTTTTCATAAATCAAAATACACTTTAAAAAAACCGTCACTAAACACTTATTTTTAATGACATTTAAAAAAACTTCATAAAATTTGTGTCACTAAAAGTTTGATTCTTTTAATACACTGACGATTATTTCATAAATGTCACAATATTTGATAAATTAAATACGCTTTAAAAAAAACGTCACTAAACACTTATTTTTAATGACGTTATAAAAAATGTCATTAAATTTGTGTCACTAAAAGTTCAAAATCTGACTATTTTAAAAAAGCGTCAACAATTTTTTATATTTGATGACACTTTTGTAAAAGCGTCACTAAATTGACAAATATTATGACATTTTTTTGAAAGCGTCACAAATTTTCATAAATCAAATACACTTATTTAAAAAAGTGTCGCTAGATGCTCATTTTTAATGACACTTTAACAAAGCGTCATTATATCTTACCCTTTAATTGTTTAAGTAGTTTTTAAAAATATTGGCGTTTCTTGTCGAAAATACCCAGTCATTTGTTGTACCAAGTATGACGTTGACGTGGCTAGTTAATTCACACGTGAAATATATTTTTCATTTATTTTTTTCCAAGTCACACAATCCTCTCACACTTAGACATAAACGAGAAGGTTAAGTTTTCTAAATTCCTAAATCAAAAAATACCCTATTCCTGATTCAAGAAAACCAAAAATGTTTACATAATCCAACCCAACCCAACCCACATCATGTATCCTCTAAATACAAAATTATTACCTAATACCTAATATATATAAAAGTATTACATATTTTCTTATACCCGACTTGATCTTACGCGTCTCACAAAATGAGATCCGTAAGATCATCTTATGTAACACTTTGTCAAAATCTTTTATTTATAAATATTTGTATTTTAGTAGATTTTCATAAATGCATTAATTAGATTTTTTTGGTTTGGTCGGCCATTTCAAACACTGTACTGGATATTTCTCCAGTGAACATGTGAGTCACATTTAATTTAAAAAATGTCGCTCTCACAATCTCAAAATTTGCCAAAACTACTATGTTTAAGTAAATAGATTCATGTTTAAATCATGTGTGAGTGGATGTTCCCATTGCAAGCAATTCTTATCCAGAAAAAAAGGAAGGTGATCAGTTACCTTGAGAACATATAAGTGTCAAAATATATATATATATATATATATATATATATATATATATATATTAATAATAATAATAATAATAAGATATTTAAAGTTCTCAGTAATTATTGAGAATTTTTTTTAACTAGTTTTTTATGGGTGTCAAACCAACAAAATTATAAATTACCTACTCCAAAAATTAATACATGAGTGCAACATGAGCAGAGTCGAATCATTCGAGAAACAAAATAAATTACCTATTTCATAATATACATGAATATAACAATGAACATGGTCAAATCCTCTACTTGAGATGACATCGAATAAAAGGGGGATTTAAATTAATTAAACTACTTAAACCAAAATCCTATAAAAATAAAGCAAGAAAAATAAAAAATATTGAGAGAATTAACTACTTAAACTAAAATCCTATAAAAACTAAGCAAGAAAAATAAAAAATATTGAGAGAATTAACTAACAATGAAACGATAAAAATAGCAGAGAAATCAATTTCATCAAATTTCGATTGAAGAGTACTATCACTGATTATGGATTACAAATATAATCTTATACATTAAAACATTTAAAACCATGAAAGCTATAGAAAAAATCATGTGTTTTCCTAATTTAATTGGTCAAATTCAATGAATGATCAAAACTAATTATTAACTAATTGACACACATTCTATCTATACTAATATAAAATCAAAGAAGTTGGAGATATTTACATGTTTGTCATTTTCTCTCCAAAAAATGTCACATCAACAATTTTTTTTTGTATTTTGCATTTTTATTTGCTTGGTCCATTTGATTTAATAATACAATTATTGTATTAATTAATTCATATTTTGTTGGTCTTAATTAAATTAATTTTTATTAAATATAATTTCTTAAATACCAATAATAGATATTGTCCAAAAAATAATTTCAATAATAAATATTAATTTGTTTAGGGATATCTGAGATCATATTTAATATAAATTAATAAATAGGGAAAAAAAGTTTTTTAGTCCTCTATGTTTGGCTCATTAGATTTTTAGTCATTTATCTTTCACCTTTTGATTTTTAATCCTCTATGTTTAAAAAAATATCATTTTTGGTCATCTATCTTTCACCTTTTGATTTGTAATCCTCTATGTTTAAAAAATATTATTTTTTTAGTCCTTTTTACCTACAATAGTAGGTAACTTTTTTTTTTAATTACAATTTAATTTTAACACCAATTTTTTTTTATTCAACTTACATGTCTAAATTAATATTAATAATTAAAAATTCTATTTTTCATTCCGAGATGAGTGAGTTAGAGTTTTGTGACTATGAGACATATATCATTTTAGCATCAAAATAAATATTAAGCAATTAAAAAAAATATTTTTCATAATTATATACATTTCGTGCTGGGAACGAATAATACAAAACTAAAAAAATAACATTATTCATATTCTGCTAGTTCTCAAATTACATCAATTTATCTGTTGGAGAATTGAACTAATAGCAACCCCATGGATGATTTGGTGTAATTTGAGAGCTAGCAGAATATGATTAATGTCATTTTTTTACTTTCGTGTTATCTATTTTCGGTACAAAATGTATAATTTGTGAAAAATAAATTTGTTAATTGTTTAGTATCAATTTTGATGATAAAATATTTTATTTCTCAAACTCACAAAACTCTAACTCACTCATATTGGGATGAAATATATATTTTAATTATTAATATTAATTTAGACATGTTAGATGAATGGAAAAAATTGGTGTTAAGATTAAATATAATTAAGAAGAAAAAAAAAGTTATCGGCTACTATATGTAAAAGGACTAAAAATGATATTTTGTAAATATAGAGGACCAAAAATCAAAAGGTGAAAGATCTCTAAAAATATGTTAGTCCCATGTGGTCAGAGGTTCAAAGGGGGAGTGAATGAACCTATATCAATTTTTTGAACTTTGAAAACTTTCTGTAAGACAGGTTCCTGATTCAAGAGTGAATGCAGCAACTTGATTCAGATCAGTAACTTGGCAGTATGCTTGATCAGGTTCCTAACCTAGTTTCACAGTACGTAGCGGAATAAACTTGATAGAGTTTCTTTTGGAAAACAGTTTTCTTTTACAAGTATGATCTTTTCAAAATCTTTTATGCAAGATGCTTATGATATGTACTGCAAGATAGATATGACAAAGTAAATGCAATGCAGTAAGTAAATCAAAGAAATAAACACTTATGGTTTATAGTGGTTCGAAGGTGGTGTAAACCTTCTACGTCCACTCTACTCCTTCACAAGGAGGAAATTCGTTAGGTCAGTTTGATTTACAAGCCTTGCTTTACAAACCTCATCCTAACAAGCTATGTCTACTAGAATCCCAGACTCTAATTCAAGGCCACAACCCACAAAGGGTACAATCCCACAAAGGGCAAGTAGCCTATTTCTAGACTACACACTTAGCAAGGATACAATCCTCTCAACTAAGTACACCTAAAAATAACCTAGCGCACACAGCACCACTACAAGAAATTTGGCTTTTAACAACCCCCAAAGACAACCATTTTCATGAAATTGGGTTGTCGTTTCAAAATTTACAACTCTTTTTCATAAAAGCGTTGTCTTTGTTCAAAAAATTCGCTCAAAGACAACGCTTTTTTCATAGGGTTGTTAAATGGCGTCTTTTTTTAAAAATAGACAACGGTTTTGTGCAACGCTTTTTAAAAGGGTTGTCTTATGGCATCTTTTTTTAAAAAAAGACAATGCTTTTGTGCAACGCTTTTCAAAGGGTTGTCTTATGGTGTCTTTTTTTTTTAAAAAGACAACGCTTTTTCAAAGGGTTGTCTTCTGGCGTCTTTTTTTTGAAAAAGACAACGCTTTTGTACAACGCTTTTATGCGTTGTCTTTTCATAGTACTTTTTTGCCAATAGACAACCCATTATGCAACGCTTTTTTTATGTGTTGTATTAATTATAAATTAATTTTTTTTAATCAAATTAAATTTAATTAATTTATAATGTTATCTTATATTATTTGCATTAATATTATCTTATATGAACAAAATCATAATTTTAAAAAATAGTATTTTTATAAAATAATATTTTTATAAAATAGTATTTTGAATTAATTAAGAAACTACACCTAAAATATTACTCTCACCCTTTTATATAATAATACAAAATTTATATATTATTTTAAAACATAATTCGAAAATTATGTTTTGTAATTCATAATTCATAAATTATGAATTTTTTTCTAAAATAAAAATAAAGATAAAATGAGTTTGGTTTTAAAATTAATACAAAAAACATAAATTATTTTAAACAATTATTTTATAAAGCAAAAAAACAAAGATATATGTAAATCATACCAATTATATATATATATATATATATATATATATATATATATATATTGTTAACCTTTTAAAATATATTAAAAATACAAATAATAAAAATTAACAAAAAATATGTAATAATATTAATTATTTTTTAATTAAATTAAATTTGAAAAGTTTAATTATTTTATGATGTTATATATCTTATATTATCTTATGTTAATTAGTCATTAATCTTTCAATTATATATATATATATTGTTAACCTTTTAAAATATATTAAAAATACAAATAATAAAAATTAACAAAAAACATATGATAATATTAATTGTATTTTAATTAAATTAAATTTGAAAAGTTTAATTATTAATTTTATGATTTTATCTTATATTATTTGCATTAATATTATCTTATATGAACAAACTCATAATTTTAAAAAATAGTATTTTCATAAAATATATTAAAAATATGCACTAGTATATTTTATAATTGTCTTGAAATGAAATTAGATTAAACATTACTAAACATATTAATTAGTCATTAAGCTTCCAATTATATATATATATATATATATATATATATATTTAACCTTTTAAAATATATTAAAAATACAAATAATAAAAATTAACAAAAAATATGTGATAATATTAATTTTTTTTAATTAAATTAAATTTGAAAAGTTTAATTATTAATTTTATGATTTTATCTTATATTATTTGCATTAATATTATCTTATATGAACAAACTCATAATTTTAAAAAACAGTATTTTCATAAAATATATTAAAAATATGCACAAGTATATTTTATAATTGTCTTAAAATAAAATTAGATTAAACATATTAATTAGTCATTAATCTTCCAATTATATATATATATATATTTAACCTTTTAAAATATATTAAAAATACAAATAATAAAAATTAACAAAAAATATGTGATAATAGAAAATTGAAAAATATCAAAAATTGAAATAAAAGAAATGAATGTAGAATATTATAACATAAAGCACTAGTGGTCTAGTGGTTGGAGTACGACCATGGCTCTTGGGTTTGAATCCCAAACAACGCGCATTATTTGCCATGATGATGTTACCACTTTGGCGATGTGGCATAATGACATGTCGGCACTTTGATGACGTGGCATGATGACGTGTCGATGTTATTACCGTTGTCAAATGGTGAATTTTTTTGCAATACTGAATACGACAACACCATTGTCAAATGGTGAATTTTTTTTGCAATGCTGAATACGACAACGCTAAAAAACAGGATACGACAATGGGTATTACCTGTTGGACGCTTTTCTATCGTTGTCAAATGGTGAATTTTTTTTTGCAATGCTGAATACGACAACGCTAAAAAACAGGATACGACAATGGGTATTACCTGTTGTAAAAGACAAAATGTATCACCCCAGATCAAAACGAGCATAATTGATTAATTAAATATTTAACACATGACTTGATAAGTATGTGCGTTTATTTTGACTGTTTAAATTATTACGTGCGTTTCAGACACGTGTTTAATGCACGTTGTAGATGGATAATTTTTTTGGACATGGTATATAGAATATTCTTATACCATTAGATGCGTATCAAGAAGACAAGAAGATAGAAACGAACTAGAGGTCAATCGGAGACTCGTGGCTCGAACGACGGCGAAAAGGGCAAATCACGAAGTTTCGGAAAAGAAAATCGGAAGATATTTACGTGAATAGTAAGGTTGAAAAATCAACCGATGAATAGTGAATTGGGATATTTTGGATGAATAGTAACTTTCCGGATTTCTATAAATAGAGGCTCTCCCGATTCATTTTTCACTGATTTTCCGAACGAGCCGAAAGTGACGAAAACGAGTAAGTCTCTCTCCTCTCTCTCTCTCTTTCCGGGTTTCTGTCTCCGGTTGGCCACTGCCGGCGCTGTCGCCGGTGCGTCGGAGCCGCCGCCGGCGATCGCCGGAAAATTTCAAAGTTGTCGGTTTCGGTCGATTTTCACACACGATGTAGGTCTCGACAAGACGAGTCTAGAACAGGTCTCGGATTTCAATTCCGATTTTTAGTTCGCTGGAAAACGGCGAAAAACCGTCTCCAAAACCTAAACCCTGGCTTTGGCCACCTTTTCTCTCTCCTCGATGTTCTCTCTTCTTCTTCGTCCTTCACGTCGGAGATGTTGCCGGAGGTCCTCCCGGAGATGAGGGAGAGTTGTTGGAGGGACGGTGCCGCCGTGGGTGGTGGCGTCGAAACTATATATCGGGTCGGGTTTGTGTTATGCATATATGTGTGTGCGTTTGTGTGTGTGTGCGTGTCTGATCTCTGTTGGGAGCGGCACAGGAGGTGCCGCCATGGGAAAAGTGATGACCGGCGCTGGTGATACGCCGACGAGTTGTGGCGATGGGTTTCCGGCGACCGGAGGTCACTGGCCAAGTGTTTTGTAGAGTGTGTGTATTATATATATATATATATGCATGTTTGTGTGAGTTTTGAGGTTGGGAAGGATTTGTTCTCACACCGGAGTTCGTTGGGGGTAACTTCTAAACTCAATATGTTACTGTTTTCCATATTTGATAATTGAACTCTATGTGCTATGATTATATGCTGTGATTATTATTATATTCATGCATACGTTATGATACGATGAACGAGAACGGATGTCCTAAGTCATGATAGGGATGGACTGGTGGCCCGTAAAAAGCACCATACGTTAGGGATGGACCGGTGGCCCGTAAAAAGCACCGAGTATAGTTGAGTGCTCTTAAAGCCATGTGTTCTACATTGTGTGCTATGCATTTTATATGCTGTGACTACTTGTTGAACTTTTATGCTCATCTAATAACTGATTAAAATTTGGAAAGTATCCCCACGAGTGTATTCAACGCACTCACCCCTATTCTGTACTCACACTACAGGAAAAAAAGAGAATCTTGACGCGTAGAGAGAAGGGTGCCCTATCAGCTGTGTCCATGATTCCGGTTTTGTCTTTAAACCTATGTTAATTCGTTTGTAAAATGTTAATTGTATTTCTCCTTCTTTGTAAAAGATCCTGATGTTTTTCCGTTGCATATGGTTTCAAACTTACTTTTATCGGTTGTATCCGATGTTTTAAGAGTATCACTTCTTGTCCTCTCTTTTTTCTTTCTATTTTATATCATGTACGTCTTCTTCCCCTTTCTCTCTTCACACCCAAAAAGGAAAAACTCTGATATATTTTATGAAAAGGTTTTGGGGCGTGACACAAAATTTCTTGTAGTGCACAAATGGTTAAAAGATAAAAAGTTTTCTTCAACTGGTGTGAAACAGTCTTGATCTCTGAAGGCTTCAATGCTGTGGTAGACTGCTCTTGGAAGGTTGAGTGGCAGAACATGATAAGCTTGAGAAGCTTTGGAGTATATTTGAGTTTCCTCTCGACTCTGTTCAATAATGTCTTCAGTCAGCCACACCTTCTATTTATAGAACTTGAGAATATATCCGTTGGAAGAAAGTATCCGTTGAAAGAAGATACTTCTCCATTTTGAATTTGAGTTTTGATCTCCAAGATCTTCTTTGTGGCCGCATTAAATGCTTCTAAGTTGCTTCTAATATGTGCATTTAATGCGCCCACCATTTACTTCTGGACCTCTCTGGCATTCTTGCTGACCTGTCGAGTCAATATGGGTCCATGGCTGAAGTTCATGCAACGGCTACTTGATGTCAGTTAGCTTTGCTCTTCTTCACACTGCATGATCTTCTTGATGTTGCTTCTTGCTGTCTTTGGCTTGCTGCTCCCTTCAGTTTGCTGCTTCCTTCAGCTTGTTGCTTCTTGTAGTCTGCTGGCAGCTTTCTGCTTCCTTCGTGCAGCTTTCAGCATGATATTTCCTACAACTTGTTGTCTCTTTCTTGCAGCATCCTATCTGCTCCAAATGCAGATACTTCCTTCAGCTTGTTGTTTCCTACAACTTGCTGACTCTTAGAAGATGTATTCTTATTTCTTCTAAGGTTGGTTTTCCTTAACACTTGGAAAACCATTACATGATCTTATCCAAAGATAGGGGAGTTGAAGATCATGTAATTAGTGGAAACTAGGTACTAATACCCTTAGCAAACTGTTTTGTCTTATTATGCATACTATTTTGTCTTATCAAGATAACTACTGAAATATCCCAACAAAATTTGATGAGCCAAACATAGAGGACTAAAAAACTTATACTTTGTAAACATAGAGGACTAAAAATCAAAAGGTAAAAGATAGAAAACTAAAAATCGAATGAGTCAAACATAAAGGACTAAAAAATATTTTTTCCCTAATAAATAAATGTAACACTATTATAGATGTTTATATATATATATATATAATACATGTGTAGTATAGAATTATATGTCATCCTAAGTATTTTTTTAGATAAATATTTATATTTCAAATATGTAATACCATTCAATATTTTTTATGAAAATTATTAATATCTTTTATCGATATATTTTAATGATGAAAATATTGTTAAGAATACATTTATAAATATCCAATAGTCAAATATAAATTTCAACGTACACTTAGGATTTCGTATCTATTTATATAAGAGTGCATGCTTTGAATTAAGATGGCTCGGTTGACAATTTAAGTTATGCGCTTAGTTTCTAATTATGTTGTTGTCGTCGTCATCATTATTATTATTACTATATTTAGATTTTGTGTTAACTTGAATGTACTGATCAACGTCGGGCTATAACAATTAATTTATGTGATAGTCATGATGGAGTAATTGACAATCTGCCATCTTCGATGTTAAGCAATATTAAAAAAATATTCTAATTCAAATTATTTTAAAATAAAGGTTGAAAATATATAATTGGCATTGCTTGCATCGGTTCTTACGTAAAATTTTCAATTTTTTTGTGTATTATTTTCAATATATAGATACATATATATATTTATTTATTTAATTTAAGTAATTGAATTTAATTTATAATTAATATTTTTAGTGTTATTAATCATAAATTGTCAAATGATATATAAATACTTTATATATTTAAAATACTTACTATTAATTACATTATATTATCAAATAGTTTATATTTACCACATGTAATATAACAAACCGTGCAATGCACGGGGGCAACTACTAGTATCAATTAATAACCATGTAGATTAGACTATGTGAAATAGTTGAACATTTGACTGGATACCTAGAACCAAATGATTGAGAATTTCTACAATTACTAAGTCTAGAATTTTGTTAGTTCCGTTAATTCATTTAAACAATTATACGATGGATAACAATAGTAATATAAATTAAACCTAATTGTCAGATCAATTCAAAATATATTTCACATTAAATCAGGGACAAACCCATGCTTGGGCCAAGAGGGCACTAGGTCCCCCAAAATTTTGAAAAGTAAATAGGGGTATTTTGGTAATTTCAAGTATTTTAATAAATATAATAGAATTAATAACCAAGTCCAGAAGTCCAGCTACATTCCTGTAGATTTACATTCCTTTTTTTTATTTAATCCAACACAGCATTTTCTCTTTCTTTCTCTTTTAATTCATTCCTATCTAACTTCAACATAGAATGGTATCTAAATATTATTTTATCTTCCTTTCTTTTCTCTTCATTGTTGTAGATATATTATGCCTTAAACTATATATATGTGATATAGTTTAGTTGGAAAAATTTGATGAATGATTTTGCATTTGGTTAACCAATTCTTTATCTATATGCTTGAAGTTATGGAAAAGAAATTCGTTGTGTGATAGGAGATGGAAAAACTTATGTTTATTGAATGACTAAGTTATATTGATTAAATTACTATAATATATAGTTTCTTTTTAGAAAGAGAAAAAAAAAATATTCTTTAAAATTATTAGCTTTTGTATTCTTATAATGATAATCAATATTTATGTTTCGGTGAAGAAAAAAAGAATCTATCAAACATTGAGTAAATGAAGAAAGTAAGATAAAATTTTATAATTCAAGTGTTGATCATATGTAATTAAGTTATTAAATTTGAATTTTATTATTTTATAATGTTATATATTCACTTTATCAAAATTTTGATAAATTTATGTGCTAGTTTAGAATTATTGTAATTTTTTATTAGTTGCTAACTTGGGTCCTCGGGATTGAAATCTTGAGTCCGTCATTGCATGGAATAAAATCATGAATCAACTTATACTTGAAATAAAACAAGATATTAAATTATAATAAACGTATAATTGATAACATGAAAATTGGTGAAATACCCTGTAGGGCCTGTACATTAACCATAATTATGATTTTACCCTTTAATTTTTTTAGTTTTTATGAATATCTCGTATGTTAATGTTTGTTGTCGAAAATATCCATTTATCGTAATAGGTAATCAGGGAGTCAAAATCTTATGTGGCCGATTAATACACATGTGGAAATGATTTTTAAGTTTTTTTAATCCTAAACCCATGTCATTCGACAAAGGAGTATTGTTGCAAAAACATACAAACATACGGGGTATTTTCGGAAATAAAATAAAAATAAGAATTTGTTATTTTTTTAAATCAAAAAATTATTTTAAAATATCTAAAAATCAAAAGAAAAGGTAAAAAAAAAAAAAGATTAACTATATAACAATAATAATAATAATAATAATAATAATAATAATAATAATAATAATAGAAGTTCAAAAACTATATTTTAATTTCTTAAATTTTCAAATATTATTTTAGAAGGAAAAAAAAATTTGATGCCACATGTGTAATAACTGGCCATGTCAGCATGTCATGTGTTATAGATAGTAAATGGATATGTTTGGCAACCAACATTAATATACGAGGTATTCTTAAAAACTCAAAAGAATTAAAAAATAAGGTAATAATTAGGAATAATATATGACATATTTTCACCAATTTTTTCATTGATACAATTGAATTAAATGACCTCTAAATCAGAGAAAAAAACTAGAATTGAAAAGGAATCAAAAACTACGTAGGTGAGACGATGTCTAGTGTTTCAAAGGAATTGAGGAGAGAAGAGAGATTTGAGAGTAATCGCCTATTGAAAAATATGGCGTATATCTCTCTCTCTAAAAGTAAGGTTCATACATCTAAGAATCTGATAGATCTCCATCCTGTTAGGATGAGGATAAAAAAAAAAAATCATTTTCTTCTCTAACAAGTCTTCTAAGCCCAATTAATATTTTTTTCTATAAAGCTCGTCTTCAACAATTGAAGTTTAAAAAATCTATTTTTAAGCCCAATTTTGCTCCAAGCCCACATAAATTCATTACTACGATAGGAAAAAAAAATAAAAAAATCCACCAATTAAGAATACAAGAGAAGGTCACAGTTTGTTTGAAAGTTTAAAAAATTGAAAAATGTTTGTGCAACGTCCATCCCTCTAAACCTCTTATACTACTAGAGACCAACAAGTGTATCACATACATATTTTGCAGTAACATTATTTTGAATAAGTATGAACATATACATGTCTAAACGAAGAAAAAATAGCATTGATTGCCTTTTGGTTAGCAACAAGAAGATTGGTTTCCTCTAGTGTCCATTCGGATTCAGGTTTATGTAGAACATCACATTTATGATCCTGTGGATATCTTGGAGTTACAAAACCATTTATTATAGATCTACATGCCCTAATATCCAATGATTTGGTATAGGAACGCAAACAAATCTTCCCGTAAGAATAGTTGGATCCATCAATGTTAGGAAGTCATCTAAGGTTAGGATTAGCTAAATCCATATCACGAATACATTGGCTTCTTATATGTCAATGTTTGAAGGAGATGGAGAATGCTATATATAATGATAACAATAAGCGGTACCCAATATTAAGTAATTTTGAGAGATCAAATAAACATAAATGAAAATCCTCTTTTTATCCGTAAACCTATTCAGGTTTACAGAAAATAAATGGAGGCTTAGTAATTAAATAATATAAATACCTTTATATAACACATTTCTATTAGAGTTCTAATTATAATAGGATTTTGAAGGACTTTGGTGTATCACGTGTTGGCTCTAATACCACTTGAGAGTGGTCGTGCCAAGCAGAGACGGAGTCAGGGGGGATTGAGGTGGCGGCCACCCCCAAAATTCTGAAAAAAGTTGCATATATATATATATATATATATATATATATATGTAATATAATATATTATGTATAATATATAAATGGGCTAATGTGCGGTTGTGTTCATATGCGATTGAATATGAAAGTCAACCCAAGTAAATAAAAAAATAAATGATGGGCCACTGGCCCACTAACAACTTCCAAAATACTGCAACCAAGAATACACACATTTAGCTATATTTTATTTGTTTTTATCTTCTTTTCAAATAAGTCATTAAAGTGTCCAGCAGAGCAGAACTTCAATTTCTTCATTTTTTGATCATCCAAAATTCACCTTTCTTGATGAATATAAGGTAATATACTAACATTAATGCTCTTAATTTTATAGTTTACTTTAATCTTATTATGCTTTGCATTTTTAATTTTTGAGTTATTTTCTTTAAACCCTAATAAGATTTCTTATATAATCATGTATTTCCTTAACTTTATTTCAATTTTTTAGTGGTACTTTTGAATCTTAACCTTAAAAGTCTTAGTATATTAGTATCTATTTAAATTATTTTTAATTTCTTAGTCATTTGAAAACACAATGATATTTTTTGAAATGGAAAATTACTCGTTGTTGTACTTATATAATCTTATATTTTTATATACATATGTGGGTAGATTAACTATGAAGTATAAGACACTTGATTCGTTTTTCTCCAAGAAACAAAATTTTCAAGAGAGTTCAAGTTCTTATATTTTAGAAACTTCAAGGGTTGATGTGGATAATGTTGAAATAGCCGATCTTACAATAAATGGTGTTGATGAGTCTTCTTCAAGAGTCATACAAAAGCTTGATCATGATTCTAATGGTTTTCGTATTGAACGAGATCCTGGATTGCATATGTCTATATGGAGTTGCCCAGTAAATAAAAGAGATGAGATTAGACGTGCTTATTTAATTGCCGGTGTGACGCCCCGTTTCTTTTACGTTACTGTAGAATATCGGAGTTTAATAAATTTTCCGTTTGGGCGTCCAGATACTCGATAAAACATGTCTTTCCAAGAAAATTTAAACTTGCAATTAAAGATAAGTGAATTCAAACATTTTTTTTTATAAAACGTGAATCATGTACAGCGGAAGAGGAATATATATATATATATATATATTAATAATAATTGTACAACTAAACTGTACAGCTTTGCAAACTAAGTTTTCCCAAAAGATTTCAAGATCATTTTCTATACAAATAAATAATATAACACCTCTTTCCCTTCCAATAAAACTCTTTCGCAATCTTTAGAACATCGGCTACTAGCATCCACCACTTGCACACCACGCTCAATGAGTCCTTAAGCTGAAAACATTTTAACATAAAAAGGGGTGAGTGTATAAAGACACTCAGTGGTGTGGGACTGGTGAACAGTTAAAATGCTTGAAAAATACAAATATATCACGTATTGACTTATAAATGCGGTATGAGGCCGCCTTTGAAAATACGGTTCTGAACCGTCGTGATAACATTTTTATTAATTCATCATCATATCATCATCATCATGACATCGTCATGACTTCATCTTCATCATCATGACATCGTCATGACTTATCATCATCGAGCATACATAGCATTCACATAATAATTCCTTTCATTTTGCAAATATTTCACATTCACTTTTGGCACGTAATAAGCACATAACGCCACGTTTACAAATTATCATACACACTTCTCACATAAGCCAACATCTTCACGTTATAGCACTTGATCACATAAATGGGAAAGCAAGAATTTCCCCATAGCCGTCACCACAATTCATCATTCATGAAGTATAAATAATTCACTTTGCACTTCACGTTTAAACTTTCATGTTATAATTAAAGGCATACAACAATTGCACGTAAGAGCGCACATTATTCACAAAATGTAATTTATAAGAATTTACCCCCACCTCAAACTCACTTAAAAACTTAAAAGTGGAAATACAGAAATTACCCCCACCTCAAACTCACTTAAAAACTTAAAAGTGGAAATACAGAAATTACCCCCACCTTGTTCAGTGATAACCCTCGTGAAGCTCGACTCTTTAAATCCTAAGTTCGTTCCTTCACCCCAATCAAGTGGTCTCTTGGAAAAACTGCTACGTTTCAGAAAATTAACGGGGTCCTTCGTCTGCGTTTCCTACAAAATATATATATAAACCTGTCTTAGCGGCTTAAAGAGACTATTCATATCTCTAATTAGAACCTTGGATTGAGAATATTTTTAGACAGGGTTCAATGGTATAGTTCCGTAAAAATTAAACTTGCTAAGGCAAACTAATTTTGCAAAGTAAATAAATCTTGCAAAATAAATCCATTTGCAAAATAAATCAATCTTGCAAAATAAATCAATCTTGCAAATTAAATAGAACTTGCAAAGTAAATTGCAAATCGTAAAATCCCTTGCCAACTGGAAAGAAAATCGTCGTTGCTTATCTTCCTCGTCCAAGCTCCGATTTATGATCCAGAAAGCCCGTAATGAAGCTCTCGATGTGAATATTATCTCTGTGAAATCTCAAGCCCATCCGTCTTTCGATTGTCTGGGAATTTCCCTTGCAAAAGGTTGAATTCACCATTACACACTGCACTGTCACTCTGTGCCCCAATGCATCTTAGGCCCCTCAAACGGACTCGCCTTAAGATGAAATTTGGTAGGATTTCTCTCAACACATTGAAGAATATCCCATACGAACAGTTTTAGGAAACTCTTTCGTTAAGACCTTCTGCTCCGCGACTATTTCCGGTTCGGGTGTAGAAACGCAGCCCCAACTTCGTAAAATTATTCCTCGGTCGTCCAACTTCGGATGGCCACCAAACTTGGTGGAGACCTTCCCCATACACCCTAGTATATGCCATAAAAACAGTTTTCTGATCCCATTCCCGAAAGTTCCTGAAATGGTATGTCGAGCGCTGCCTGCGCGCAGTCTTCGGCGCAGAAACGCAGCCTCGACTTCGTAAAATTCTTCCTCAGTCCTCGGACCTCGGATGGCCACCAAATTTGGTGGAGAGCTTCCCCATCCTCTCTAGTATTTGCCACAAATAGTTTTTTGATCCCATCCTCGAAAGTTCTTGAAACGGCGTGTCGAACGCTGCCTGCGCGCAGTCTTCGGCGCAGACCCGATCACCAAAATCTGCTGCAACTAGCTCCTTTCCGTCGTTGCTACCACTGATTCCAGCAACCCGCACTGCCGGCGACTTACCCCCGACTGACCACCAGACTTCCACCTATCCAGACGACCCACAACCCCATACATAACTACACTACAACTCAACCAAAAACAGCACGAAGGGCACCCATCGGTCAGCCCCAGCGCAGACTCGGCGCGCCCCCGGCGCCCACCTGCAGCGCACCCGACACGCACCTGCAGCCATGGTTAGCAGTGACGGTCGCGGTCACTGTCGCGGACACCACTGTTAAGGTTACATTGCAATTTTGCGGAGATTTCGCGGCTGTAACGGACAATTTAAAAAAAAAACTCTAAAATTTCTAGAACTTCATGAACATTATTTATATTATGTTTTTACTAAATTAACGTAAAAAAACAATATTACAACTAGAATTAACATATAAAACATACAATTACATACATAATTAATACCACGTGGAATGCCAAGGTGGTTTAAAATCATCATTATCTTCCCTTTCAGGATGAATAGGAAAATGTGAATAATCATAATGAGTTAGACGAGGCATAGGTTGTTCACGTGGATACTCATGATATGCATTAGATAAATCTCGATCAACATAGTGTTGAACTTTATTTTTGCGAACATAGGTTTGTGCAGCTTTATTTTTGTTAATTTTATGGCTTTTTTGTCATTATAACGCCGTTATGGCCGTTATCACGCCGTGTAACGTTGTTACGACCGTTATAACGCCGATATCATACCCAATAATGTAGCCGACCATTTTTAACCGAATCACCAACATGGAGGTGGCCATTACCGTTACGTAATGCCGTTATAACGACCGTAACAGCGTTTTTGCAAACCATGCCTGCAGCGCGCCCGTCACCGCTCCCCAGTGCGCTCGCACAAACCCAGCGCGTGAGCGATTTGCCAGCAGCACCTTCATCGTCGCCATCCTCCATGGCCTGCGACCCTATGTCGCCGACAACCCATGCTCTCGACCAACAACCTACAGCCCATTCCTCCTAACCCAACCACTTCCAGCCCTCTCCACAGCCGCTACCCCCGTCACAGCCGGCAACACGTATACTCCAGCCCTCACACACCCACACACAGTCACCACAACGTAGCAGCATATACACACACATAGCAGCCCACAACACACGCACACAGCAACCCAAACACACACACAACTAGCACCCTAAACACACCTAAACATAGCAGCCCAACCACACCTAAATACAATGGCCCAACACACCCAACACAGCAGCCGCTGGAGCAAACAAAGAGAAAGAGTGAGAGAGAGAAGGCTGGAGACGAGAGAGAGAGAGTATTGATGTCCTTTTTTCTTCTTTCTCTGTTTTCTTTATTCCCCTTTTCTTTTCTCCACTTGACAAAGGTGAGTCAGTGATGTGGTGTTTAATTTTTGTGAAGAGAGAGAGAGAGGCTTGAGGGAGGCCGGGTGGCACGCTGATGTTTACTTACGTGACTTTCTCTTTATTTGGTGATTATCTAATTTCTTGTACTTTAACTAATCAATTGCTTATTTAATTAATCCATTCCTTATACTTAGTTAATTACTTAGGCTTTAATTAATTAATCCTTAGTTTAATTAAGATTATCACTTAGTTAAATCTTAACTTAATTAAGACTATCCCCTAATTAATTACTTCTTAGCTTAATTAAAATTATTACTTACTTAATAAATTCTTAGCTTAATTAAGTAATTAGCAACATATAATCTTAATTAATTAATTCTTAGCTTAATTAAAATTATCACTTACTTAATAAATTCTTAGCTTAATTAAGTAATTAGCAACATATAATCTTAATTAATTAATTCTTATACATAGTTAATTAATTAGAAACATATATATATATAACACTACACATTAGCTAATTAATTTGGGGTGTTATAGTCGGTCCATATCAGGGAGTTCCCATAAATTCCTCTCAATTTGTAGATAAGCACCGTTGAAAGTTTTTACCAGCTTGGTATAAAAAAAATTCGGATTGGTTGGAATATTTACCTACAAAAAATGTTGCATATTGTCTTCCGTGTTTTCTTTTTATCAAGCCATCTGCGCATTCATGGGCTAATGCATTTAATGTGGATGGATTTCAAGCTTGGAAGAAAGTAAGTAACGGCGAAAATTGCTCCTTTTTGATTCATGAAGGTAAATGTCCAAATTCATCACACAAGATAGCTATGAAACAGTCTCATGATTTAATGAATTCACTGCAACATATTGAGAGGATCATAGACAAACAATCCTCTAAGATGGTTGAGAAATCATTTGAGACTTAAAGTTTCTATTGATGTTGCAAAATTATGTGCATTTCAAGGTATAGCTTTTAGAGCTCGTGATGAATGTCCAGATTCAGATAATCGTGGAAATTTCTTAGAAATTATAAGTCATACAACTTCTTATAATGATGGGGTGAGCTCAATTGTCTTGGAAAAAGCTCCTGGAAATTGTTCACTAATTTCTTTTAGCTACTCCCGCAAGTGTACGGTGTAGGATGTAGAAGTGATGAGCAAGGTCGATCCCACAGAGACTGGCTATCTAGGCAATAACTAACTACTCAAATTCAATTCTCAGCTTTATCTAGGAAAATCAAATCACACTGATTGCAGATTAATTTAGTAGAAAAGTAACTAAGCAGATAAATTCACTCAAGAATAACAGATATCTAAGACAGGTTCTAGGACATGCTTTCATCTAATTCTCATCAAAACATCACTTTAATCAATTCAAATTCATTAATCAATCATTCTACATGAGCAATCACATATGTCGAATTAACAGCTCTCCCGAGTCAGTTAACCGGTTGATTATTATGCCACCAGAGGTATCCCTACTCAATCTAATTGAAACATAACAACTCCCAAAAGTACCTAGGATTGATTTCTCATCACATAAATTCCTTACTCTCCCGATCTAAGTCTTTTTATGTGTCATGTGTTTATTCTTCCATAATTAAATCTCATCTCTCGAATTGTGATCTAATTACTAAAACATGCTCAATTCCCGGCCGGACAATCAAACAAGCAATCAATTCATAAACACACAAATAAGATAAACAATCATGAACTTTGAATTGAAATTAAAGATCCATCAAGATTCGAATCAGATTACTAACAAGCCCTAGAAACCCTAGAAAATTAGCTAGACATGATTATAAACAAACTCATAGACAAGATTGGAAATATCATATCTACTAAGATCTAACAAAGAAAGAAAAGATTAAAAACTCTATTAGACGATCTCGCGATTCCTCGATCTTCTTGAATTCTTCTTCAAATCTTCTCGCTGCTTCTCAGACTCTCGTGTTTTTCTCTATGAATTTCTCTCTCCCTTTCTCTTTGACCCATATTGAGTATTTATATGGCTTTGGGAATCTTCCAAGTGAAGTAAGAGGTGAAAACACTCTAAAACAACCAAAACTGTACGAGTTCTTGTTCACTCGGGCAAGGTCATGCCCCATGGCACGGTCATGCCCCACGACATAGTCGTGCCCCGTCATCCAGAACTATCTGTACATTGGCGCACGGTCGTGCTACACGACACGACCAGACCGTGCGCCACCAATTCTTCACGTGATCTCGTATTTCACTTCTATTCTTCCTCGTTTTTCCGTGATTCCTTCCTTGATAATCAATTACACTCGAAACTTACACTTTTCTCATCAAAATCATGAAACTAAGCGCAAACACATCAAATGCAACTTATACAAAATAATATCAGAAATCACCATAAAAACGTATCTAAACATATTCACATGAATACATAAACATACGCAAAAATATGTTAAAAATGACACTTATCAAATCCCCTAAACTTGAACTGTTGCTCGTCCTCGAGTAACCTCAACTACTCAAACAACACTCCTAAAGAAAACTAAGCAAGCGACTAGAAGAAACGCGAACCATGAATTTAAGTATCACAAACTATAGAACATATACACCAAATTGATATCAAAAAATTATCCAAACTTCTAATAAATACTTCAAACAATTCATAACCATGTACTTTCAAGGAGTAATGAACCTCACAAGGTAATAGTGTATCACTCACGCTCACAAGTGTTTAAACATAGGACGTGTATACGCTCAAAATGATAAATCAAGTAAAACCTACCATAAGCTTGCAAATCGTCTCACTTCTCCACCACGTTTGTACACGTGAATATTAAGAATCAAAAAGGACTTTATATGGACGCAATGAGGCTCTTTGGACAGGGTAGGAAAAATTTAGATAAAAGTGACTAATCAAATAGATATTTGAAGCTCCTCCATAAATTTCAACTCAAATCATTCTTCATGAGGTCTCTTCAAATGACCACTTCTCCCAAAACATGAGTTCCAGAGATATGTCAAAAATAAGAATTCAAATGAGTTCCAGAAAAGGCACAACTCAAAACATATCAAAAATAGGCACAACTCATGCAAAAAAATTCCTTCCAACAATCACCTCTTCAACCTAAGTATATATTTTCTCTTTTCTCTTTCCAGTATTTTCACACTTTGTTTTTTTTCTTTTTTTTTTCCTCCACCAAATTCTTTCTCCAACTCCACATATACTTCCTATTATATTTATACTTCTTTCACCCATCACTTCTCAATTGAGCTTCAAAATCATAGTTAGGTGGGCTCAAAATAAAAGTTGTGGTAATGTATCCAATTATTTGGCTAATCAAAAAAAATATGGCTTAAAAGGCTCAACCGGGCTAACTAAGGAAATATATCAAATTTGGTGAGAAATTATTTGGCTAAGTGACTAATCAGAGCAAAGATGGCCTTATATCATTTTCAAAAATTCACACGTACTTGTAGTCTCGAAAAAGATACCAGAGCAAGTTCTAGAGGTATAAACAAGACAATCACTAACCACACAATCAAGAAAATAAGACTTGGTGTAATATCAAGTCAAGGCTCAAATCTCACAAGCTTATTTTCATACTCCTCAAAACTACACAATCATTGCATGCTCAAATATATTCACCAAAAATTCAGAACAAACTTTCAACTTCAATCAAGCAATATATCCCTACGTTCATTTTACTCAATTCATGTTTCTTATAACCTCAAGAATTCACTTCATATTCCTAATCACAAGATCATCTATCATCCTAAAAAAACAATAAATATGCTAAAGCAATAAACCTACAATGCAACTAATTATGCAATGCAAACCATCCCCCCAAACTTAAAGTCGACAATTCCAAAGAAGACTCAAAACTTGGAAAGAATGGCTAATTGGGTTGCCTCCCAAGCAGCGATAAGTTTAACGTCTTCAGCCGAACGAGATGAAAGCATACCTTTCACGGAGGAAATTTTTCCTTGATCTCCATATCGAATTCCATCTGATGGTTGGGCACGGTCTGACCATGTGCCATAGCACGGTCGTGCCCGGTCTCCTCCTCTTCGATTCGCCTTTCGTCTTACCGTTTCCTCGTCTTTCTATTATACATCTTCATTGGCACTTCTCGATCCTCTTCATAGGCACCCACTAGATCAACAAAACTGCAATTTGCCCTCTCTTCATGGAAACTCATGTCCTTGTAAATGTTGAACAAGATGTGTTCGTCATTCACTCTCAAGGTAAGTTCTCTTTTTTGTACGTCGATCAACGCTCGTCCTGTGGCTAAGAATGGTCGTCCTAAAATCAGGGGCACATCATGATCTTCCTCCATGTCGAGAACCACAAAATCCACCGGGAAGATAAATTGATCCACTTTGACTAGCACATCCTCGATGATTCCCTTGGGGTAAGTTATTGTTCTATCCGCCAATTGCAATGAGATGGTGGAAGGCTTTACGTCACCAATACCAAGCTTCTTGAAGATGGACAACGGCATCAAATTTATACTCACTCCATGGTCACACAAAGCCTTATTAAAACTCGATTCTCCAATTGCACAAGGAATTGTGAAGCTCCTTGGGTCCTTAAGCTTTTGTGGCAGCTTTTGTTGCAAGATGGCACTGCACTCTTCCATGAGATTCACTCTTTCGTAATCCGCTATCTTCCTTTTCTTTGACATTACATCCTTCAAGAATTTCACATAGTTTGGCATTTGTTTCAAAGCATCTGCAAAAGGAATGTTAATGTGAATTTTCTTAAAAATTTCCAAAAATTTAACAAATTAAGCATCTAGCGTTTTCTTTTGAAACCGTTGAGGAAAAGGAAGAGAAGAAATTGAAAATGGAAGTGAAGGGTTAGAATTTGATTTTGGCTTCACAGCCCCTTTTTGTTTGACGTCATCTTCCTTTTTCTCCACCACTTTTTCTTCATCTTTCCTTTCTCTTTCATCTTCCTCTGCCACTGGCATGCTTGGCCCCTCGTATTCCATTCCACTTCTCAATTGAATTGCCAAACACTGCTCCTTTGGATTCACTTCAGTGGTGCTTGGATATTGACCCTCTTTATGTTGATTCCCTATGCATTCGGAAATCTGCCCGACTTGTAACTCCAAGGCCTTCATCCTCGCATCAAATCTTTCTTCAATCCTTGTGAATCTATCTCGTGATTCGTTCACAAACACACCCACCAAATCTTCTAGTGTCGGCTTCTTTGGTTCATCAATAACTCCATTCGTAATAGAAAAACCCGGAGGGGGTTGCAGAACATTCCTATTATTTGCATAGGAGAAATTTTCATGATTCGCCCCTCCATGTTTATACTGATACATACCCCTATTTCGGAAGTTTTGGTTGTTGTAATTTTGCCCATTCATGTAGTTGACGTCTTCTACTTCCTCTTGTTGGGTGAAATCACATCCTCGACTCCCTACACTTCCTACATTTTGAGTTTGAACCTTTGCCAATGCAGATACTTGATTTGTGAGAGCCGCTATTTGTGAGGATAAAACAGACAATTGATCTTGACTTTGAATCTCCGCCACTTTCCTATACGTGTTTCTTTCAGACGGCCATTGGTAGCTGTTTGTTGTCATTTCCTCCAAAATATATATTGCATCGTCTGGACTCTTTGCTAACAAAGCTCCTTCTGCCGCTGCATCTATCATAGCTCTCGTTGATCCAAACAGTCCATTGTAGAAGAAACAGACCTGTTGATCTTCAGGGAATCCATGCTGAGGACATCTTCTTAGCATATCTCTGAATCTTTCCCAAGCTTCGCCCAAGGACTCCCCATCAAATTGCTTGAACTATGTGATCTCACTTTTCAACTTAAACGTCTTACTTGGTGGAAAGTATTTAAATAGAAACTTACTACTTAATCCATCCCACGTAGTAATTGAGCCTGAAGGGAGCGAGTTGAACCACAGATTCACTTTATCTCGTAAAGAAAAAGAAAACAATCAAAGTCTTATGGCATCATCAGAAACACCATTCAAATTGACCGTATCACAGACTTCAAGAAAATGCGCCAGATGCGCATTGGGATCATCTAAAGGGCTACCCCCAAACTGATTCTGCTGAACCATACTAATCAGACCCGGCTTCAACTCAAAATTATTTGCTTGAATAGGTGGTCGCACAACTCCCCTTCCATTTTGTTTTGGTTGAAAGTAGTCTCTAATGGCTCTCTGAGCACCGACTGGTGGTACTTGATTCGTTCCTCCTTCTATACCTTGATTGTTTAGATTATCTTCAGTCATCTGAGTTTCTGCGAATAGTTGTCTTCGTGTTTTATTACGTCTGCAAGTTGCTTCAATCTCCAAATCTAGTGTAATCAAATTCACCTTTTTTGACCGAGTGTTCGTGCACAATCTGAAAACACCTAAAAGACAAGTATCAAATATTGTCTAGAAACCAGAAAAATACAAATAAAATAAAAAAATCCTAGACTAAAATTAAAAACAAAATTCGAATATTAATTATCCTAAACTCCAGTCCCCGGCAACGGCGCCAAAAACTTGTTCACTAATTTCTTTTAGCTACTCCCACAAGTGTACGGTATAGGATGTAGAAGTGGTGAGCAAGGTCGATCCCACAGAGACTGGCTATCTAGGCAATAACTAACTACTCAAATTCAATTCTCAGCTTTATCTAGGAAAATCAAATCACACTGATTGCAGATTAATTTAGTAGAAAAGTAACTAAGCAGATAAATTCACTCAAGAATAACAGATATCTAAGACAGGTTCTAGGACATGCTTTCATCTAATTCTCATCAAAACATCACTTTAATCAATTCAAGTTCATTAATCAATCATTCTACATGAGCAATCACATATGTCGAATTAACAGCTCTCCCGAGTCAGTTAACCGGTTGATTATTATGCCACCAGAGGTATCCCTACTCAATCTGATTGAAACATAACAACTCCCAAAAGTACCTAGGATTGATTTCCCATCACATAAATTTCTTACTCTCCCGATCTAAGTCTTTTTATGTGTCATGTGTTTATTCTTCCATAATTAAATCTCATCTCCTGAATTGTGATCTAATTACTAAAACATGCTCAATTCCCGGCCGAACAATCAAACAAGCAGTCAATTCATAAACACACAAATAAGATAAACAATCATGAACTTTGAATTGAAATTAAAGATCCATCAAGATTCGAATCAGATTACAAACAAGCCCTAGAAACCCTAGAAAATTAGCTAGACATGATTATAAACAAACTCATAGACAATATTGGAAATATCATATCTACTAAGATCTAACAAAGGAAGAAAAGATTAAAAACTCTATTAGACGATCTTGCGATTCCTCGATCTTCTTGAATTCTTCTTCAAATCTTCTCGCTGCTTCTCAGACTCTCGTGTTTTTCTCTATGAATTTCTCTCTCCCTTTCTCTTTGACCCATATTGAGTATTTATATGGCTTTGGGAATCTTCCAAGTGAAGTAAGAGGTGAAAACACTCCAAAACAACCAAAACTATACGAGTTCCTGTTCACTCAGGCATGATCATGCCCCCCGGCACGGTTGACCGTGCCCTCCCAAGAGGTCACTGGCGTTTTCACGGAGTCGACCGTGCCCCACGACACAGTCGTGCCCCGTCATCCAGAACTGTCTGTACACTGGCGCACGGTCGTGCTACACGGCACGACCAGACCGTGCACCACCAATTCTTCACGTGATCTCGTATTTTACTTCTATTCTTCCTCGTGTTTCCGTGATTCCTTCCTTGATCATCAATTACACTCGAAACTTGCACTTTTCTCATCAAAATCATGAAACTAAGCACAAACACGTCAAATGCAACTTATATAAAATAATATCAGAAATCACCATAAAAACGTATCTAAACATATTCACATGAATACATAAACATACACAAAAATATGTTAAAAATGACACTTATCATAAATGCTTCTTATACTTCTCCTCAGATTCAAAAAGAGATTTTGTCACTTTATGCGAGTAAAATTCAAAGATACACCAGAGAATAAATTGGTGATGCTAAGTATTGCATCATTGTGGATGAATCTCGAGATGAGTCAAAAAGGGAGTAAATGGCCATTGTGTTAAAATTTATGGATAAAGATGGTTTTATTCGTGAGAGATTTCTTGACATAGTTCATGTGGAAGATACCAAAGCTACTACTTTAAAAAGAGATATTTCTACAGTTCTTTCTCACAATAATCTTATCATACAGAATATGAGGGGACAAGGTTATGATAGTGCTAGTACTATGCGAGGAGAGTGGAATGGTTTACAAGCTCTCTTTTTGAAAGATTGTCTATATGCATACTATGTCCATTGTTTTGTTCATCGACTACAGTTGGTCTTAGTAGCAATTGCTAAAAGTGTTATACCGGTTGAGCATTTCTTTTCACATGTGACTGTTATTGTGAATTTGGTGGATTCTTCTTCCAAACGCCATGATCAACTACAAAGTGCTTAGTCCATCCAAATTACAGAATTAACTTCCACAAATGAACTTGACACTAGGAAAGGAAAAAATCAAATTGAAAGCGTCCAACGTCCAGGGGATACACGATAAGGCTCTCATCTAAGATCTCTTCACAGTGTACGCAATATGTTTAAGTCCATTCTTCTTGTTATAAAAGTGATCGTCAATGAGAAAAATAATTTGTCTTCTAGAGCCACAACCGATGGAGCACATGCCATAATGACATCATTTGAATTTGTGTTTATCTTGCATTTCATGATTGAGCTACTTGAAATAACAAATGATCTTCGTGGGATTTTACAATGCAAAAATCAAGATATTGTCAATGCAATGGATGCGGTTCTTATCACAAAAGAACTTCTTCAGAGATACAGAGACAATAAATATGATCAGTTGCTTGATGAAGTGAAGAGTTTCTGTGAGAAGTATGAGATAATTATCCCAGAAATGAATGCTCAACGTTGTTCAGGTAGAGGTCGGGTTCTTAAAGGTAGTCCAGTTACTTTGAGGCATCATTATCGATTTGATATATTCATGGAAACACTAGATTTTATACTTTTGGTGATGAATAATTGATTTAATGATGACACAATTGAACTACTTAGGCTCAGCTCAACTTTGGATCCGAGAGATGGATACAAATCTTTCAACATTGATAATATTTGTGAACTAATGGAGAAGTTCTACCCTGATGATTTTAGTAGCCAAGAGAAATTGCATATGAAGTATCAATTGGAACATTTTGAAATTGATATCAGACGCAATAAGTTTTTCCAAAAGGTATCAATACTTTCAGTGTTGTGTCAATTGTTGTCTAAGACTGGTAAAACAATGAATTACTACCTTGTTGATAGACTAGTTAGACTTACTTTGACTCTTCCGGTTTCTATTGCAACAACAGAACATGCATTCTCATCTATGAAGATTGTCAAGACAAGATTGCGAAACAAAATGGAAGACGACTTTTTGTCTAGTTCATTACTAATGTACATCGAAAAAGAAATTGCTGAAAATTTTGATGTTGATTCGATTGTTGATGAGTTTGATGGTATGAAGAAGCGACGAGTACAACTTAAAAAGCATAATCTTAATAAGGTTAGTGAACGTTATCTTTTATATTACTCTAATTTTTTAATTTTTTTTAACATTTTATAATTATCTCATGGTAAATTTACAAATATGAGATAGTAATATTTTTCCTTTGATTTTGAGAGTTGATTCTATTGTAATGACATGCCACCTAGAGTTGTAGATTTTGATATGGATTGTTCTCGATGTAAGGTAACATATCTTTAAATATTTTAAATCATTTATTGATTGTTCTCGATGTAAGGTAACATATCTTTAAATATTTTAAATCATTTATTGTGTATTTCGAGTATAATAGGTATGTAATATGATAAAAATATGCATTGGTGTTAAATATCTATATTCGATTTTCATAATTCGGGTTTTAAGAAAGTTCGCCCCCAAAGCATAAATCTTGGCTCCGTCCCTGGTGCCAAGGGTGAAATCAAAAGACTAGAAAAATAGATGGATGTTATTAGTGTTGGCAACACAGTTGACAACACACAATTTTAAAATAGAGTAAAAGTAAATGCGCAGTGGAAATTAAAAACACAAAAGATTTAAAAAATTTCACAAGTTATTAGTGTCTGCGGGGCAAAAATCTTCATTATGAAAAAGTGAAATACTAAAAGATCTCTAATCAACAAACTAGAAAGAATGACTTCCACGTACACTAAAACCTAAACCCTAAAGCCAAACCAAAACATAGATACAAGATCAAATAATATACACCAAAGCTATGTAGCAAGGAATAACAAGCTGCCAAGTGTTCCTATCCAAAATCCTAGTGAGCTGTGGTCCAATGTTTACTGTATCTCTGCTAGGGCTGTGCACCAATTGGCTTTCTCACTGGAATCATATTCACCAATCCTATATCTACATCTGTGATGAATCAGCCACTCCTTTACCCTGCGCATCTGATATAATGCAGTTTGCATTTGCTTGTAGACTCAGAGACGGACGCACATTAGGGCCAGGGGCACTGACCCCTGAAATTTTTGTAAAATACAGGGGTATTTTTGTTTTTTATTAAAAAAAAATAGAAAAAATATTAAAATTATATTAATCAAGCAACGGTTCTTCCAAAACTTACAGTGGCTAGAAATTTCTTTTCTCTTTCATCTTCCCCTCTAATTTTCCTCTCTTTCTCTCTTACACACAAACCCTAATTTCATTTCTCCCAATTGTTTCTCCATAAAATTTCAAGGTAAAGTGTTCTCTTTATATTATTTGTTTGCTTGTTTTTTTTTCATTATTATTGTTGATTTATTATGCCTTAAGTTAGTGGATATTCACATTGTCATGCAATTCTTATCCAGAAAAGAACGGTAATCAGTTATCTGTTGTACATATAGATGTCGGGAAAAAAAACAATTAAAATTAATATGATATTTAAAATTCTTAGATATTGGGAATTTTTTTAAATAATTTTTTATTGATATCAAACCAACAAAAATAAATTACCTGCCAAAATATATATAAATGAGTATACGATGTGAAGGGTCGAATTCTCAAAGGATAGACTTAATTCTCTTGAGATGAAAAACTAATAAAAGGGGGATTTGAATTAATCAAACTACTTAAACTAAATCCTATAATAAACAGGCCAAAGTTAGATGATAAAAATATGTCTAATAACGACACATCAATTTTTAATCATTTTATTTTCATTAGAACAATTGTGTTCTTTAAAAATGAGATCATGTAGAATAACTATTTAAAATAAGAGCAAACTTTACACATTGATTTAAAAAAATTTAGATTCAATTTATCTACTAACAAATAAAATTTAGCATATATTATCTTTGTTTTAACATATATTATCTCATCTAACTAAAAGAAATAACAATTTTAGTGGTGATAGCATATAATATTTTTTCTGGAAGGCTAAATATTGAATGGAAATGTTGGCATGGGGTTTCGACAATTTCAATTCCATTCCGGTCTTTAAATTAAATTTTCAATTTATCTGTTATTTAGAATTTTAGAGAAGTATTGAGATTTTTATTATTTTTACTGAAATTAATGGAATATATATTTCAAAATAAAAAATACATGCTCAAACTTAAATTGTCAAGGTTGAAGTAACAAAGTGTAGTTAAGAGAGTGGAATTAAGAAAATGAGATGATTTCAAGCTCTACATATTCTTTCAATAAAAGAGATTTTAGTGTATAGGAGAAGAAAAAAATTTAATGAAGATTTCAATTCTAAATTTAAAGAGAGAGTATATTAAACAAAATGCATATTGACTTTTATTAATATTACATTATTACCCCAATTGATCCGAATCAATTTGATCTCAAAAACAACCAAAATACAAACTTGGTTTCTCAACTGAAGCATTTCTTATTCTTTCAGTGTAGCACGAAAGTTCGCCGGCAATGCTTGAACGCTTTTGAAGCTCAGACTTCTAAGATTTAGCCCAGCCTATTGTATCCAAATCCGGTATGGGGTACGACAACCGTTTCTTCGCTCCACCATCGATGACTCGGTAGCCGCTATGTCATTAGGGTTGAAGAATTTGGGGTTCCATTTACAATCGTGTTGTACTCCTGTTGAATTGGGGATTAGGGTTCTTGAATTGGTGATTTTTGTTTAATGTAATTAATTGTTTGTTTAATATTCTGTTTTTATTTATTTATTTTCCATTTCAATTATGTAGTACTCTTTTGTGGGTAATGAAGTGTATTGCCTGTCAATAATTTAATCTCTGTGGCATGATGTGTAAATTTTAATGCCAATAAAAAATGTCACTTGTATAACACCCCAAATTAATTAGCTATGTTGTAAAGTTATATATATATATATATTTTTTTTTTTTTTTTTGTTAATTAATTAATTAAGCTAAAAATTAATTAATTAAATGATAATCTTAATTAAATTAAGAATTTATTTATTAAAGTCTAAGTAATTAATTAAGCATAAGATATGGATTAATTAACTAATTAAAACAACATGGCTAGTCGTTCCCCATACTCACGCCACCTCTTCCCCCCAATTCTCTCTCTCCTCACCAAAGTAAGACAACGAGTCTAGTCTAGGCTAGTTATGACTCACCTGCAAGTGGAAAACAAATTTGAAAGAAACGGCAAGGGACAGAAATAACAGTACGCAGAATACTCTCCATCCCTCCACTCTCTCTCTCTCCCTCGGTTTTTCTTTTTCTCTCCCGACTCTATCTCTCTTTCTCCCTTTCTCTATTTCCCCCTAACCTGCTGTTGCTGCTACGTTCTTCTCCGCTGGTTTTGCCGTCGCGGGAGTCGCCAGCGTGTGGGCTGTCGACCGCCGCCGGGAGCAGCGGCTGGTGTTGGGTACCGCGCTGCGAGCATCTGGTGCGCGTCCGGAGAGGTCTGGTGCGCTGGGTAGGCGCTGCGCGCGCGCCGGGAGCTGCACCAGGTGCGCTGGGCAGCCTGCTGGGCGCCTTTCGTGCCGCTTTTTGGCTGAGTTGTAATGTAGTTATGTGTGGGGCTGTGGGTCGTCTGGATAGGTGGAAGTCTGGTGGTCAGCCGGGTGTGAGTCGCCGGCGACGCGGGTCACCGGAGACGGTGGTAGCAGCAACGAAAAGGGGCTGGTCACAACAGATTTTAGGTGATCAGGCCTGCACCGAAGACTGTACGCAGACAGCGTTCGACACGTCGTTTCGGGCACTTTTGAGGATGGGACTGAAAAATTATTTTTATGGCATATACCAAGGTGTATGGGGAAGGTCTCCACCAAGTTTGGTGGTCATCCGAGATCGGAAGACCGAGGAATAATTTTACGAAGTCGGGGCTGCATTTCTGCACCCGAACCGGAAATAGTCACGCTGCATTTCTGCACCCGAACCGGAAATAGTCACGGAGCAGAAGGTCTTAACGAAAGAGTTTCCTAAAACTGTTCGTATGGGGTGTTCTTTAGTGTGTTGGGAGCATTCCTACTAAATTTCACCTTAAGGCGAGTCCGTTTGAAGGGCTTAAGATGCATCGGGGCACAGAGTGGCAGTGCAGTGTGCAATGGTGAATTTCAGCCTATTGCAAGGGCAATTTCTAGACAATCAAATATCGGATGGGCTTGAGATTTCACAGAGTTAATATTCACATCGAGAGCTTCATTACCGGTTTTCTGGATCATAAATCGGAGCTCGGACGAGGAAGATACGCAACGACGATTTTCTTTCCAATGGGCAAGGGATTTTACATTTGCAATTTAATTTGCAAGATTAGTTAGTCTTGCAAGTTTAATTTTTACCCTTGCAAGTTAAATTTTTTTCTTGTAGGAAACGTAGACGAAGGACCACACTAGTTCCTGAAACGTAGTATTTTTTCAAGAGACTACTTGATTGAGGTGAAGGAAGGAACTTAGGATTTAAAGAGTCGAGCTTCACGAGGGTTACCACCGAACAAGGTGGGGTAAATTCTTATAAATTACCTATTGTGAACAATGTGTGCTCTTACGTGCGATTATTGTATGTCACTGATTACAACGTGGAAGTTTAAACGTGAAGTGCAAAGTGAAATGTTTTATACTTTATGAATGATGAACTGTGGTGAAGTTTATGAGGAAAATTCTTGTTTTCCCATTTATGTAACCAAGTCTATAACGTGAAGATGTTGGCTGATGTGAACTGAATTTGAATAATTTGTAAACGTGGCATTATGTATCTGTTACGTGACAAAAGTGAGTGTGAAATGTTTGCGAGATGAAAGAAATTGTTATGTGTATGATATAACTCCATGGTGGCTCAGATCCACACTAACTCCACGGTGGCTAAGAACCACAAATAAAAATGTTTTCCACGGCGGCTCAGAACTGTATTTTCAAAGGCGGCCTGAAAACCGCATTTAAGTGCTATTGAGTGATGTGTTTATGTTTATTAAATATGTACAAGTGGCGGCAAGTTCCGCAAGATGTAAAACTGGCGGCTAAGTTCCGCAAGACGTATTTGGCGGCAAGTTCTGCAAGACTTAAATATTTTCACGGCGGCTCAGAACCGCAAAGTTTTCCAAGGCGGCTCAGACCCGCAACTATGTGTTTAATGAATTATATGTCTAGGTTTCCTGTTATGTTTTATCTGCACACAAGTCCCACCCCACTGAGTGTCTTCATACACTCACCCCTTTTTATGTTAAAATGTTTCAATTTATGGAAATCCTCGAGCGTGGTACGTAAACGGTGGATACTGGTAGCTGATGTTCTAAAGAATGCAAAAGAATTTTACTGGATTTGAAAGAGGTATTATATTATTTAATTGTATAGAAAGTGCTCTTGAAACCTTTTTGGGAAAAACTTAGTTTGCAAAGCTATACAGTTTTAGTTGTATGAATATAAAGACAAATAAAAATATTTTCTTCCGTTGTGTATGATTCACGTTTTATAAAATGAGGATGCTCGAATTGACTTATCTTTATTTGAAAATTTTAAATTACCTTGAAAATGCATGTTTTATCGAGTATTTGGACGCCAACCGAAAAATTTATTAAACTCTGATATTCTACAGCAACGTTAAAGAAACGGGGCGTTACAACTTGTATAATATACATAGGCGATTGAATGAAATTGAGCCAAAAAACCCAAAGTTAAGAGTTTACTTACGTGATTTCAACCCAATTGAGCGATTCGGGTTAAATTGGGCAAAAATTCTGAAGCCCCAAAAGTTAAAATCTTAAATTTTGCCAGCCCAAAAATTTAAGAGCAAATGACCCTCTATACCACCAGACATATAAGAAAATACCCATATTATTGAAAATTAGAGGCCCAACAATAAACTTACACGAATATTATTGAAATTTTTGTAAATATAATACAGTGGCATATCTTCATGTAATATTTTTTGTAAATTTAAATGATATTGATTATTTGTAATTTTCTATTAATTAATTAATTAATTATTTGGGGAATAAATCTTCATGTATATATTGATATTAAATCTTCGTGATAAATCTTCCACAAATAATCTTCGTGTATATATAACAATGTATAACTTATATAAAATAACATATTAAATCTTCATGTGTAGATTAATATTGTTATACACGAAAATTAGATATAAATTATTATTTAGTTATAATCTTTGTGTATACCACTAATGTATTTAAAATTTAATTTATTCTAAATTAAGTCACTAATTTTAGTATTCATTTATTTAAGATAATTTAATTTAAGTCACTAATGTTTATGAAAACAAAATTTAATTTTAAGGCACTAATTTAAGTCATTAGTGTTCGTGTAAAAAAAATAATTTAAAGTCACTGATTTATGTCACTAATATTTGTGTAAAAAAATAACTTAATTTAAAGTCACTTATGTTCGTGTAAGAAAATAATTTAATTTAAAGTCATTAATGTTCATATAGCCCCATACTTAAATAATGTTCGTGTAGCCCTAATTTTCTCATAATGGTCGTGTAAGGCTATCTAAAAATGTTCGTGTAGCCCATACTTTCTCATAATGTTCGTGTAGTCATTCTTTCTCATAATGTTCGTGCAAGACAATAATCTAAAAATATTACTGTAGCCCAATTCTTAAATAATGTTCGTGTAGGGTTATATTAGATAATTTTTGTGTATCTTATACAACAGAATGTTCATGTAAGCATGAACAACCCTACAATCGAACACAAACTCGAAGATTTTGAGGGCGTGTTGGTACAAATTATAATTTTTTTTCAATATCAAAACTATGTAGTTTTAATGTGGCACACAAATTAGATAGAGATTTTGGTATAGAGAATCCGATTTGTTCTCTCTTTCCATCCATTCTCACATTTCTCTCTCTCGTCGTTCTTTCTTTCTCTTTCTTCTCTCTCTTATCTCTCTCTTTTCTCTCACCATCTCTCTCTCTTCCTTTTTGGCAGCGCCACCACCTATACCGCTACTACCACCAGCAGCACCCACCACCGCCACGACCCTCTTTTCCGACCAAAACAAAGCTCTCTTCAAACTCGGCGCAAATCTGGTCAACTGTGTAATAACCGACCATGTTAGCATGTCAACTGTTATATACGGTAATTAATGGATATTTTCGACAACAAACATTAACATATGGCGTATTATTAAAAACTTAAGAAAAAAAAAAGGTAAGGTCATAACTGTAGCGCCCCGGATCAAAATGAGCATAATTGATTAAATTAAATATTTAACGTATGACTTAATAGGTATGCGCGTTTACTTTGACTGTTTAATTTATTACGTGCGTTTCAGATACGTGTTTAACACGGGACTTAGACAGATAATTTTCGTGGACATGGTATATAGAATATTTTCATACCATAAGATGCGTCTTGGAAAGACGAGAAGATAGAAATGAACTAGGGGTCAATCAGAGACCCGTAGATCAAACGGTGACGGAAAGGGCAAAACCCGAAGTTTCGGTCGGAAAACCGGAAGATATTTTACGTGAATAGTAACGTTGAAAAATCAACTGATGAATAGTGGCGGGATATTTTGGATGAATAGTGATCCGGATATTTTCGGTGAATAGTGTTTTCCGAATTCTATAAATAGAGGCTCCTCCGATTCATTTTTCACCGTTTCTCCGAACGAGCCGAAAGCGACGAAAATGAGTAAGTCCCTCTCTCCTCTCTTTCTTTTTCCGGGATTCTGTCTCCGGCGGGCCACCGCCGGCGCCTCCGCCGGCGCGGCGGCGCCACCGCCGGCAGGTGGCCGGAAAATTCAAAGTTGTCGGAATCGGACGATTTTCGCACACGACATTCATCTCGACGAGACGAATCTAGGATAGGTCTCGGATTTCAAATCCGATTTCTCGTTCGCCGGAAAACGGCGAAAAACAGCCTCTTAAACCCTAACCCTAACCCTTTCCACCACCTTCTCTCTCTCCTCTGTTTTTCTCTCTCCACCGCGCCGGAGAAGCTGCCGGAGGTTGCCGGAGGTCGTGGCCAGACGCTGGAGTGCCGGCGCCGCCGTGGGTGGCGGCGCCGGAGAAGGACAGTGTATATATATGTGTTTTCGTGCATGTGTGTGTGTATGTAGGTGTGTTAGTGTGTGAGTGTGTTTGCATGCTGTTGGGGCGGCGCATGGTGGCGCCGCCGTGTGTGATCGGTGGGCCGGCGACGGGAGGTCGCCGGCGAGGTGGTCTGGTGGGTGGCCGGCGGCTGGTGTCCGCCGGCCAAGGAAATCCGATGGTGTGTATGTGTGTGCGTAACCATGCGTGTGTGTGTGTGTGCACCTGTGTGTGTGTGTGAGTGCGCGGTGGCTGGTGGTGGCCGGCGACTGGGAGTCGCCGGCCAGGATCACGGTGGTGGTGGTGGCCGCCGGCGGCAGGTGGCCGCCGGCCAAGGCTGGGAAGCCGTGTGTGTGTGTATGTTATACGTGTGAGTGTGTGTATATACATGTATATGTATAGGCGGTGTTAGGATGTTTGGTTGGTCGGGAAAGGTTGCCGGCGACGAGGGGTCGCCGGCGGAGGTGTTGGGGGTGGTCGCCGGCGACGGGAAGTCGCCGGCCGGAGTTTTGGTTGGAGTTGAAGTTTGCAAAAAATGTGACTTCGAAGGGTTTTGCGGCGAAGTTTCCGAGAACTATTCATGCCGGAATCCGGCGATGGACGGCCGGAGATGGTAGCCGGCGGTGCGAGGTATCCGGCGAGGTAGGTGGTGGCGGCTGGAGGCGGCGCCGCCGCGCCGGGCGACGCCGGGAAGTAGCCTGCTCGAGCAGGCCACCGTCGGGAAAGCTGGGAAGGTCCTGGCCGAGAAAACTCGACCAGGTGTGCGCCGGGTGCAGCAGCTGCCGAGAAAACTCGGCAACCGTCGGGTGTCGGGAAGCCGCGCGCACCGTGCGCGCCCATGCGCACCCGTCGGGTGCCGACGCGCACCCGACGCCGTGTTTTCGATCCGAACCTCGTTTTCTTTCCGTTGTTCATCCGTTTCGAGTCATCGCCGACGAGACGTCATTGACCGAGGGTCGTGGGCCCGGTCAAAGTCAACCCTTTGACCAAAATTACCGTTTTACCCCTAACCTTAAAATGCTCCGTTTGAGCTCGTTTGAACTCCGATTGAGCTCATTCTTTTTGCGTTGTGATCCTTATTTCATTCTCTATCATCTCAGCCATATGGATTGGATATCCACTCTCGTTTCTTCAACTCCGATCTTTAGAGCTCTAGATCCGACGCGCGTTTAACGATCATTTCTCCACCGGAGTCTGTTATCGCTTTAATTATGTTTTTAAGGATCTAAGAACACCGTTACGTATGTAGGCTATCAGTTGGATTGAACATCGAGATACGGGATTTGAGACACGAGATTTGAGACACGAGATCTCTGGACTCGCTACTCACGTGGTAACCACCGAACGAGGTGGGGGTAATTTCTAACTCTGTAACTGTTTATAGTTTTCCTATTTCAAAGTATGATTGAGAAGTCCTAAATGATGAGACATATGTTATGATTACGTGATCATGTTATACTGTGGCAACGTGGCTGAGTGTTATATTCCTGGTATGTATAACTGTTGACTGTTATAAGATGCGGATGTTTTCCCCACGAGTGTATTCAACGCACTCACCCCCTTAATCTGTACTCACACTACAGGAAAAGAAGAGAACCTTGACGCGTAGAGAGAGGGGTGCCCTATCAGCTGTGTCCTTTGTCCGGTTTTATCTTTAAAGCTATGTTGAAACGATGTTCCACGTTTTTGTAAAATGTTAACTGTATTTCTCAACTATGTAAAGGATCCTGATGTTTTTTTTCCGCTGCGTAAGGTTTCAAAATTCCATTTTTATCGGTTGTAACTGATGTTGCGAGTGTAACACTCCTTGTCCTTTCCTTATTCTTTCTTTTTAATATCATGTACGCCTCTTTCCTTTTTCTCTCTTAACGCCCAAATACGAAAAACTCTGATATTTTTAACGAAAGATTTTGGGGCGTTACAATAACTAGGGGTTATATATATATATATATATATATATATATATATATATATTACATAAACTTTATATTTCAGTAAAATGAAGTAATACATTTAGATAATAAGTAATATTTTTTTTGTGATAATACTTATATCTTTTATGTAATACAACTAATATATTCATATAACACAATTTATATATTTCGGTCCGTAAAATAAATATAACCATTTCATAAACTTCTACGGAATCTTTATCCATATTTTTTTCAGCAACTTACAAGTTTATTCATTTCTTATACCAACCTTATAAGCATCACGCGATTTTTCAGTCAAAGCCATACCCTGATACACTAGATTTCCAAATTATCTATTTAGATTTCTTTGTTTGCTCCCCATTTTAACACAGCTATTATATCCCCATGGAAAGAGTTCGACACAATAATTAATTTACAAAAATGTCTTCTCATAATTTTGTCTATATAGCCACCGCCAGAATTGCTAGCTGTCATGAATTATTCCTTAAAGTTTAAGTAATACGTAATACCAAATTCATGTTTATATCATGTTTATGAGTAGAGATGTTTAAAAGTCTTAGTAGTTATTGGGAATTTTTTAATTTTTTAAAATTTTATAATTTTAAAAAACTTCAAATGAGGTGCGTAAAACTAAATGCATGATCAAGAAAATTTCTATGAATCAGGAAATGTGTCTCGATGTGACATAATAATGGCCGGTTTTCTTTTTCTTTTTCTTTTTTTTTAATTTTCGCGCAATTCCACATGCCGTGTTAAGGTGGGCAAGATTATGAGATTAAGCAAGTATAATTTAAGATTCAAATTTAAAAAATTAAGTTTATAGATTTGAAAATTCAAATTTCATAAACAATGTTTACTATTTTTATTTTTTTAACAGAATGTTTACTATGTTTATATATATTGGGAAAATTGGTGAAAATACTTTGTATATTACTCCTAATTATGGCATCATCTCCTTTACCGGTAGTAAAGGTAATATTTTCAAGTCTTTAAAAAACCTTGTATTAATGTTTGTTGCCGAAAATATTCATTTACCGGTAGTAAAGGTAAATAGTCGGTCATGTTCTAACGTGACCAATAAATACACATCTATAATTTGATTTTTTAGTTTTTGTTAATTTTATATCATGTCATTTGAAAAAGGGGTATTTTTGGCAAAAACATACAAACATATGGGGAGTTTTTTCGGATATATAATAACAATAAGAATTTATTATTTTTTAAAATCAGAAAATTAATTATTTTAAAATATCTAAAAATAAAAGAAAATGTTAAAAAATATTAGCTAAATAATAATAATAATAATAATAGAAGTTCCAAAAAACTATATTTTTTATTTTTTTAGTTTTTAAAATATTATTTGGCTAAAATGGGCCAATGATTTACTTTAGACAAGCTGAAATCAATTAAATTAATTTGACTACCTAGCTTTCAAGTTTCCACCTATTAAATTCTGGAGTTGACTTTCACCATTACACGTGTTTGCTCCGTAGGGTATGGGTTATTTGATAATTAAGGTGCTTTATTTTGTTTGGCAATCATTTAGTTTGTCCATTAATTAAATTATCTACTAATGTGACATATATTAATTAAAGTTAGCATGTTACTTTTTTAAATTATCACCTAATCGTTGTCCTCGTCATATGCTACTTTTTTTTCGTGTGTTTACATTTATATTCACATCTCACTATAAGAAAAAATGAAAATAGCGAAGAAATTTTTTATCGCAAATATTTAAATTTTCATCGCAAAATCAACTTAGCGATTGAAAAATTTTCGTAGCTAACTTCGTAGCTATATGATCGTGGCAAACTTAGTTTGCAACCATTTTTTTGTAAGGCATTGCAAAATTAGCGAGGAAATATTTTTCGTTGCTAACAATAAAGAAAAACATCGCGAATTCTCAATATGTAATTTTTCTATATAATTGTCATAAGAATGTTTGCGACAAATCTGTTGGTAAATTGGTGACGGAGAAATCGATTTGTAAATCCATCAATAAGCCTAATCTATCGATGAAAACTTTTTATCAATAATTACTAACAGAATTCTGTTGGTAATCCATTAACATTTTGTTTTTTTAAAGTGATTACCAACGGAATTATGTCACTAAGCCGTCGGTAATTGCTGACCGAATACAACTGTCAATAATTTTCATCAATAAAAAAACAACTTTTTTGCGGTGTATCAATTCATTCATTTAATTTATTTGATGTATTCTTTTTTATAATTTGGAAAATAAATATATATAAGAATCTGAATTTGGTTTTTAAAATGATTTACCTTTTTAGGTTACACAATCTATCGTTGGGAAAAGTGGTGAAAATATTTTATATATTTTCCCTAATTATGATATTGTCTCTTAATTGTTTGAGTTTTAAAAATACCTTGTATTTTAATATTTTTTTATAATTCTGGTGGGCAGAATCTCCTACAAGACTAAACTAAAAAACTTTGTAAACTAAAAATTGTTCTTAACTCTCTCTTTTGCTTTGCTCGCTTATCTCACAGATTTGCCAACATCAGATTACTTTGTAAACTAAAAATTGTTCTTAACTCTCTCTTTTGCTTTGCTCGCTTATCTTGCTTGCTTATTCACTCTACCAATCTACAGATTATCCTCAGGTATTTATAGACCTCTGCAGCCTCTTCTACTTGATGAAACATCATCCATGTTCTCCACTATCTCCATGTCTTTGTTCCATCCATGATCTTCAAGTCATACTCCTCATCTCCACTTCTCCACTACTTGCTTCTCCATGTTTTTCTTCTCTTGCTTCTCCATGTTTTCTTTATCTCACATTTCTGCGAGATAAAGAGGATATACAAAGAAAACAAATCCCCTACAATCTAGGAAAGAAACGTGTAGACTTCTTCAAATAAGGAGATCTTGTTTGATACACATATAATCATCCAATTCCTAAAAAAACTCAATCATAAGATCATATCAAAAGTAAATTAATTTGGGTAAATTAAAGAAAAAGGAAAAATTAATTAGTGTTAAAATTAACACTAACATTGTTGCTTATCAAAAATATATATTTACCATAAATAATCAATGACATACTGATATGTCCGATTATTATACATGTGAAATTAAATTGTCTTTATTTTTTCCTTCTAAATCCATGTCACTATAAAAGAAAGACAAAAATCAGCAAATTTCATTAAAAAATATTATATTATTATTATTATTATTATTATTATTATTATTCATGAAAATTTTAAAGTAACATATAAATTTTAAATATTATTTATTGTAAAAATATAAATCAAAAAATGTTATTTAAGAATCGTAAAAAGATTATAAATATCTAAATAAACAAATAAACTCTAGAAAAATGCATTAAAATAAATTCATACATATCATTATTATTGTATTATGAAAATTTGTTTGAAATTTTAAATTAGATTGATTTCACATGTGTATATCGGCCACGTCAGATTGTGACCGGTTATTTACTGGTTACTACAGGTAAATGAAAATTTTCGACAAATAATATTAAAATACAGGTATTCTTAAAAAATCAAAAAATTAAAAGTTAAAATCATAATTAATTAGGAGTAATATATGAGGTGTCAATTTTCTCATCTATAGTCTATAGATCCATTGTTGATCTATACGTGTGTGTGAATATGCATGTGTAAATCAATCATATATGGTTCTACATCCATTATAACTTCATTAGGTTTTATCCCTTCAAAGTATCAAAAAATAAATTATGTTCTCCATTATTCTGTAGAAATGGTGAATCGGCGTTGATCACACAAATATGAGTTTAATTAGCTATATGCTAACATTTGATGTAACAATAACAACTGATTAATGGGTAGCTAGGGGGTTGGATTTGGAAGCAAATTAAACTATAATTCAACATATTAATTACTCACTAAAGCACTTCCAAATTAAACTATAATTCAACATATTAATTACTCACTAAAGCAAATTTCATTGACTATTTAAATTCAAATTATTAAAGTTCATCTAATTCCGATATGGTTGCCACCCTCTTTCTTCCTACTTATGATCACATGCAACATTATTCAATTTACTCCTAGAATCTCTCTCTCTCTCTCTCAATATCGAATATTTGAATCTTGTCGTACATATATTATAGATACGTATCTCGATTGACCATATAAATTGATTAACAATTTAATAGATTCCACTTCTAGATTTAATTTACCAACAACAATAACTCTAGGATGATGGATAAACCAAGCAACACATTTGAAACATTCGATATATTTAAATTTGAACTCGCATTATCCTAATTAAAATCAATTGATACTAATGATTCGATTACAACATCTATATTTCTAACAATAGGAATACAAATCATTTAATATAGCATGTCAATACTATATCAAAACATTTATAAACCATAAACATGCAAACAGAGATCACACGATCCAACAACTGCGCAAAATAATTATATTAAGAGTTTATTATCTAAATAACTATGTAACTTGTCTTCCGATTTAAGATTTTAAATATTCAGGCTGACAATTTAGAACTTTAACTTTTTAGGCCTCGTAAATTTACTCAATTTCAATTTGAATAGCTCAATTGGACCGAAATCGCATATGAAACACACATGAACTCTTAATTTCGGGTTTTTCAGTCCAAATTTTTAATGTGGAATTCATTCTACACATAATGTGGGACATGCTTGCGTACGTGGTCATCCCTTTTGAATGAAATGACTTATGTGGATTAAATACATTAAAAAATACAAAAGTATTAAAAACCATATTTTAAAAAAAATAGATAAATTCAAAGAAATAAAATTAAAAGATATTAAAGTAAAAAAAAAATAAAAAAACGGCCGCCTCTTTCCCCATCTCCTTCACCATTTCTGTAAGTCCAAGTAAACCTACTGAGGATTTTTTCAAATAATACCGAACCCAGCTCACATCAAAATTAAGCTTCAATATTACGAGATAACAATTAGGGATGAAAATGGGACCGGGATAGGGAGAGTAGTTGAATATCTAGGTCCACCCCGCGCTCCCGACAGAGGACCCTCGCCCTGCCCCATCCCACAATGGGCCATGAATAATTGCCCCACGTCGTGTTCCGAGCGGGGCGGGTCCAACCCGTGCCACGCCCCGATTATATATATTTTTTAAGATGTCAAAATTATGAAAAAATTAATGTATTCCAAAAATTTTATATATTGATACATATATTTTGAAATACAAAAAAATAAGTTAATTATTTTATTTTATTTTAATTTAATGTTATGAGATTTATTATGAAATACTTTTAATTTATTAGTATAATCACATCTTTAATCAAAATGAACACATCTTAAATAAGATAAAATTAAAATAATTATAATTAACTTACATTTATTTTTCTAAATATGTATATCTTAAATATATGCATGTATATATATACATACGATGGGGCGCGGAGTGGGGCGGGGCATGAGAAAGACTCAGACCCACCCCACCCCAGATGTCTCGGGCCAGGTCGGGTTTCCACGGACCTAGTCAAAATTGTCATCCCTAATAATAACAGTTCATCCACATTTGAAAAACAAACCCTCAACTCAATTTTCCCTCCACCTCCATGAGAATTCGGAGATTAGGGTTTTTGGGTTGATTTTGGGGATTTAGGAATTTGAGAAATCACTTGTTTTTGTTAAAATTGGGTGGTCTAATTCAAATATTCTTTAATTCTGGTTTTTTAATTGAGTTAATTATTTTTTATTTTATTAGTTATTAAATGACATGGCATGATGACTTGACATTTTTACTTACAAAATAATACAAAATGAATTGTCACATGCACAAAAATTTGGCACGTAAGCGTGAGTGATCGAAAATCATGGAATTGGGGGAGTGTGTATGTCACTCGCCAAAAATTGACCAAAACATACAAATTCTTGCGGAAAAAAATTTAAAATTCAACAAAATTTTCAATTACATAACTAAAATTGAAAATCGAAAATTAATAGAACCAAAATCAGACACGACCTTTAGAGTAGAACCAAAAATGAATTTTTCCCCCTTCTCTTCTTGAGATTCCAATCCTTAAATACCTGCAAATACAAGTTAGCCATCTTGATTCCAAATCGGAATTTCAAAATTTGGATTGGGTAGGGGTTATAACTTATAATTAATTGTCTACTCAATTTTCACTTTTTGCCCAATCCACATGCACTTCATGTATTACAACTTGACTCCATACAATAAGCCTTGAAAACACATCTAAAACGCATGCACAATGTTTTTCACATTAAAAAATCTTCTGATGAGAAGCTCTTCGATTCTTCTTTTTCTTTCTAAAGCAAAACCGCATTGCCGTGGAATACAACTTTACTGTTGTAATAGTTTGCAAATCTTAACCAAAAGAGCTTTTGTGTGGATGAAAATTCTTTTGTACGATTTGCCAAATATTGACAAACCCATAAAAGTCAAGTATGCAATGCTAAGGATTTTGATGGAATTAATACTTTAGCGCGGGATCTCTCATACGGAAAGGGCAAATTAATCCCCGTGAAATTCAGATGATTAATTAAAGATCAGTGAACTACTGACAAAATCACGAACTTAATTAATTTACTTAATTTGTAATTTTAATCAAATTCTTAATATTAGATCGTCAAACTGTCTTTTGGTTAAAATTGCAAAAAAAATTGAAAATTTATATTTTATTTGCTAATATTAAAAAAATTGATTAAAATTGTAAATTAATTAAGTAAAGTTCATGATTTTTTTGCAGCTAACCTTTAATTAAAATTAAATGTGATACAAAAAATTTAGACAGTTAAGTAAAAAAATGATCATATATAGTTGGAATGATAAATTACAATTTCATTGGTTGACCAATCCTAGTATATTAAGTTGAACATACTCATTTTTATATGGATATCGTATCAATCTATCATCTTTCCGGATTGGAAATTTGATTCACAATATCTTTATGACTGAGCTCTTATTTTTTAAATTTAGAAGCCATATGCCGTGTTCAACTTAAGGTGGTGAGCAAGATTATGAGATCAAAGTAGTATCCATATATATATAATAACAATTATCCTTCAAAATAAAAATGCTAATATTTTCCCGCCCATTTCCAGCTCCCAAAAATAGAAATACATATTATTTCATAATTTATAAATTATTAATTATTAATTTTATTGTATTAAACAAGATTTATATATATGGTAATAATATCATTTATACTATTAACAAAATCTTGGAAATTATTATCTATATATGGTATATGAATGTTAATATGATCTCATCTAATAACTTTTTTAATTGTTGATATAATCAAAGATTAAATATATGTTTGTTGAATAAATTAAAATAACATAATGATCGGATTTCAAAAACTATAGATCATCAAAATATTTTTTTTATCTCTAATATTGTACCCCCACATACGCATATACCACCTTAATAAATATATCATTGCATTGATTGGGGGCGTTCGTAGTGACTGAGAGAGTCGAAGACCAAGAAGTGAGTTATTAATCAAGTCAACCAACATATATAAAACAACGTTAATTAACTATTTTTATTTACTATATTCGAAACATGTATTGTAAAATTATCATAAACATCACACAATTTTATTTGATAAATATGTCGTATACAATACTCCAATTTTTATATATCTTCTATGTAACAATGTTAATAATATAACATAGTGTTTATATAATTTTATTTTATTATACTATATTAATTCTTATTAAAAATCATAAAGATTTGTAATCTTGAATATAATAAAAAAAATATACATATGATATATTGTTGCACACAATAACATTTAGGAAGTATAAAATTTGAATTCATATACTTTCTATTAAAAACTACAAATTAAGTATAAAATGATTAAAAAAAACATATCATTTATACTTATACTTATAAAAAATAATAAAAAATATCTTCTATTTCATAATGCTAAATTATATAAATATATCTTCATTATTAATCATGAAGAATAGATAGTTGATGCTATTTATAAGAGTGATAATACGTAGATGGAGAGTTTTTACATATATATTTTAAATACTTTGAATTTTTTATTATGAAATTTCATTGTCATCTATATAAAAACCAATTGACCTCATTTCTACTTTTTATTATGAAATTTAAAGTAGAAAAACAAATATTTATTATTTTATAAATTTATAAATTGTAAAATTTAGTTTTTCATAATTTATGTATATTCATGGTATGAAAATCATTTTGTATATATATGAAAATTGAGAAAAAAAATATGATTGTATTTGATATGTTATAAAGTTAGTATGATTTGTGTATATATGGTAATAATATCATGTCATGAAAAGTTGTGAATAAAAATTTGTGCCTTAATCTAAATCATTTTATACATCCACAAAAAAATTAATGAATTTATTGTTTTTTTTATTGTAAGAATATATAATGTATCCTCCTTGATTAAAAAGTAAATAAAAATCTAAAATTTCACTATCGGTAGCATGAAGTTCACAGAACAATAATAAAATATATTTAGTTTATGTTGTAATATAGTTTCATGGTTTTAGATTTATCAAATTTTGAAATGTTTACCATCCTCTAATAGATAAATTTTGATTTTAAGACATCTGAAAAAAATAATTATACAGATTTTTTTATGGTATGTTAAATTTAGAAATTTTATTTTTGGGTAATATACAATAATATCAATATTTTAAGCTCATTATGAATAAGTTGTTAAATATATATTTGCACAAGTATTTTCTAGTCCAATTGTGACAAAAACAAATACTAAAATAGTTAAACAACATATGATGAAAATAATAAATATTTAGATGAATTATATGAGTAGTAGATTAAATTGAAATAACTTTGAAAAACTATATGATTTTTCATGATCATCATTTTTATATCAAAAAATTACTAACACGTGAAATTTATTCACTACATCACACGAATACCAAATGAGGTTGAAATATTATCAAGACTTGATTCTAATGCTTAATAATATCACCATTTTATACTCATTATGAATAAATTATTGAACATAAATTTACATAAGTTTATTTCAAGCTAATAGTGACAACAACGTATGATGAAAATAAAAAATATTTATATTCGTAAATTATATAGGTAGTAGATTAAATTGAAAACACTTTGAAGAATTATATTATTTTTCATGAACAACATTTTTATATCAAAAAATTACCAACACTTCAAATTTATTTGTCCATACATCATGTCACGCCCCAAAATCTTTTTACATTTTATCAGAGTTTTACCATTGGGCGTGAAGATAAAAATAGCAAGGGACGCACACTCAACAGAAAGAATAAGCAAGGGACGACAGAAGGAGGTAAGGGACGAAGTGAATCTCTCACTTATAAACATACGGCCTCTGCCGTTAGCAATCGGTAATCACTACCGATATAAAACATCATATGCAGCGGAAACTCATCAGGATCTCACATCCTTACATGTATCAAAATATTACAAAACATAAGCTTAACCAAAACATAGTTTGAAAAAGTTTAAGAGACCTCGTCTCATTACAACAAAACCAGATACAGTACTTCCTCTCTCCTCCTAGGGTTCCTCATGCTCATTATCGTCTGTAGTGTGAGTACAGATTAAGGGGTAAGTGCGTGGAATACACTTGTGGGGATAAAATCCACCTCATATATCTCAAGACAGAATTAAATACCGAAAAGCTAACCTACAACCACGTCGTCACAGCACATATATATGCAAAGCAGATATTAGAAATGGTAAGGGACGAATAGGTGCGGAATTCCTCCGTCTTATCCTATGACGGTATCTCACCGTTAGTGCATTTCAAGAGGCTCACGACACCTCCACAGAGTAGTAGAATAATAGCAGGGGACGAACAGAATGCATGATAGGAGGACCTCTGTCCCTCCACAGTTATATCATGGCACAGCAAGTATAAACACAACACTTAGTATTCCTCAATCATGCATATGTAGGGAAAACAGTAAACAGAAGAAGAGTTAGAAATTACCCCCACCTCGTTCGGTGGTTTCCCGCGTGAGTCGAAAGGTCTAAAGATCTGGTGATACAAGCTCAATCCAACAAGTAATCAAATCTTAATCCAATAAATCACCTACACAAGTTACGTTGTACTCAAATCTTTATTAATTATAATTAAAGCGATAAACGTATATGCGACGAGTCGAAGGACCTAAAGATTGGATAAGACACGAGCTCGTTCGGTGTTGATATGAGCTCGACAACGTATATAAGTTGGAGTGTATATTGACATCAAGAGTTGACCTCAACCGGGCCCTCGACCCTCAGTCGAAACCTCCTGTCGGCTAAGACTCGATGGTAAAGGATACAAAGGAAAAAGAACGGGAAAGGATTGGAAATACGGCGTTACCCAACACGCGTCTCGCACCCGGCGCCCACTCCCGACGCGTCCTGGCCGCACACGACCGTGCCTCCTGGCGCACGACCGTGCGCCAGCTTCCAGAAATCTCTGTCTGGCCGCGCACGACCGTGCTCCCCTAGCACGACCGTGCGCCAGCCTCCAGCGGTTTCTGCCAGTTGGGGCACGACCGTGCCCCACGACACAACCACGCACCAGCAGCCTGCGCCCAGCAGCCTTCCCCCGGCAGCCTCGTTTCCACCCGGCGTTTCCGGCCACTTCGTTCCAAACTTCTCGTTCCCAACTACTATCTCTCCGATACCAACCCATACTTCTCCAAACTCATCTCACACACACAAACATATATATATACATAAACACTCACAATCTCAAAAATACTTGGCCGGCGACCTTCGGTCGCCGGAAACCCATCGTCACAACCCACCGGCGCATCACCAATGCCAGTTATCACTTTCCTCATGGCGACACCATCTGTGCCGCCCCCAACAGAGATCACACACAAACACATACACACGCATATAAACATAACCAACCCGTCATAACTCCGACACCACCATGCATGACGACGTCGTTCCCCCAACAACTCACCCTCGTCTCCATGAGAATCCCCGACAACATCTCCGATGAAAAAGACGAAAGAAACGAGAGAAAACAGAGAAGAGAGAAAAGTTGGCTAGGGTTAGGGTTTAGGGTTTTGCAAAGGTTTTTCGCCGTTTTCCGGCGAACGATAAGTCGGAATAGAAATCCGAGACTTGTTCTAGACTTGACTCCTCAAAACCTACGTTGTGTGCGAAAATCGGCCGAGACCGACCACTTCAAAATTTTCCGGCGAACTCCGGTGGCGGCACCACTGCGCCGACGGCAGCTCCGGCGGCGGCGCCGGAGGCCGAAAAAGAAAAGAGAGAGAAGAGAGACTTACGTGTAAACGTCGTTTTTTGGCTCGTTCGAAGAAAGGGGTGAAAATGAACTGGGGTGAGCTCCTATTTATAGATTTCAGAAGTTACTATTCACCGTAAATATCTCGGTAAATATCTTGGTAAAAAAAAATCTTCTGATATTTCCGAAACCTTGTGGTTTACTCTTTTTATCGTCGTTCGAGCTACAGATCTCCGATTGACCTCTAGTTCGTTTCTATCTTTCTATACTTCCAACGCGCAACTAGTGATATAAAAATATCCTACATCCCACGTCTAGGTAAATTATCCTTCTCATACGGGTGTTAGACACTTATCTGAAACGCATGTATTTAAACAGTTAAAACATCCGTACATATATATTAAATCCCGAGTTAAAATATTTAATTAATATATTATGTACTACACATCACACGGACACGGGTATACCAAATGAGATTGAAATATTACGATAACTTAATTTTTTTTTTGTAAATTAAAATTTTCACATCAAACTCGAAATATTTAGATTTTATGGTCTTGAGTCACAGAAGTAACAAATCAGATTGAAATTCTCCAAAAAAAATTATTATTTTTCGTGTTCATTATAGTGAAATTTATATGTTCGTGCATCGCACGGGACTTATACTAGTAATTTTAAATTCAAAAAAAAAAATTAAGCTTATCTATTAGAAAATTCAAATTTCATAAACGATGTTTACTAGTTTTCATTAATTATTCTTATATATTGATCATGTTACTCAGTGGCCAATGAATGACCATATACTATACAAATAATCAGCTGACGATGCATGTTATAGGATTCCTACAAAATATTCCATCGCATTAAACAGTAATGTGAAATGGCTAACTCTTACTTCCGTTTTCTAAGAAGGCAGAAATTTACATTTCGAGATTGGGATAGCAACCCATACTACACAATAATAAATTTGAATGCACCAAAACTACACACTTTCAAATTCAAATATCCCAAACTACACATTTTGTAAATCACCCACTGATCTTCTCATTGAAGTCGTCCAGCGACTTCGGCATTGAGACATAGCGTCCTTCTCGTTCAAGACTCTCCAGGTTTTCTCTTAGATGTCTTACTCGTTTAAGGACTTCATCAGCAACGTGTCCTTCCATCTCGTGTTAAGAAATCTGCAAGAACATTCTCATGAGATTTCATAATGACAATATCATAATCATATTATTGGCATTCAGCCTGCCATCTAAGTAATCTAGCCTTTTTTGGTTTAGATTCTATTTTATTTTTCAGAAAAGTCTTGACACTTGAATTGTCAAATTTTAAAGTAAACTTCTTAGCCAGTAGAAATAGAGGCCATTTCTTAAAAGTCTTCCAGACTGTGAAGAATTCTTTCTCGTTGATATGCCATCGAATTGTTTCTCCTTCTGTGAACAGACCGCTGCAATATCTGCATGACACTTCTCCGTTTGGTGTGGCTTTCATAAGGACTGCTGCCCACCAATAATCACTGGCATCTATATACATAACTAGTTCATACTTGTCTTGGGGTATAACAAGCTTCGAAAGCTGTTTACAAACTTCCTTGAGTTGCTTTATCTCTTCTCGATGTTCATTTTCCCATTTGAATAATATATCCTTCTTAAGTAATGGACTGAACACCTTCTTGTGAAATGCTAGATTGTTTATGAACATTCCAGCAAAATTAACAACTCCAAGAAAACTTTGAAGTTGTTTCTTGTCTTTGAGATCATTTGGAAATCCCTGTATCTTTTCTACAATGTGGCTTTGTAGAATGATTCCAGATTCGTCAATTTCAATTTCGAGGAATTCAATTTGTCTTGTAGCAATTATTGTCTTCTTTTCAGAAAGCACTAATCCTTCCTTATGACAAACATCTGAGAAAATTTTCAAATATTTGAGATGTTCCTTCATATTCTTTGATGCGATGAGAATGTCATCGATATACATGAACATAAAGCTGAAATAATCTTTAAATAGATTATCCATCTTTCTCTGATATATCTAGGGTGCATTTGCCAATCTCATAGGCATAACATTCCAGACATAGTGGTCTTGTAGTGTGGAGAAAGCAGTGAACTTCTTGTTTTCTTCCTCCATCTTAATTTGGTAGAATCCAGACTTGCAATCGAACTTCGAGAATATCTTGACACCTTTGATACAGTTAACCAACTGTTCTCTACTCGGGATATAGTATCCATCAAACTCCAGAATGTTATTAATCCCTTTGTAATTAATAACAAGTCTAGGTTTACCTCTTTTAATTTCTCTATGGTTCCTTACTAGGAAACCTGGGTTGCTGTATGGAGAAACTCCTGGTGATATCAACTTAAGGTCCAGATGTTCCTTAAGTATCTTCTGCATATCCTCACGATCATTCTGATTCATAAGGATTGGTTTGAGTCTCACAAACTCGTGTTCCTTTCCAGATTTAACCTTTAAGGATGCTTTGAGCTCGTTCCCGTTCCACCATGCCAAAGGGTCTTCGTTATAATTCCTTTGGAACTTTTTCTTGAAATCCTCGAGTGATATTTGTTCTTCAATGGTAACATCACTCTGTGGATTCTCCAATATGGCTTTTCGCAAAAATGCAATAGCCTCTGGTGGAACTCGTTATTCTCCTTGTATTCTAAATGAATACAAGTTATTATCCTATCTCTTGGTGTCCTTTTATTTCGAACCAAATTGTTGAAAGGATAACAAGACATCACCAAATCTTCTTTTATCCGTCATTTTTTTATGTCAAAGTTTGGCTTCATCACCACGCTTGCTGTGAAATGGAAAAGACATTTTTCTGTAAAATGCTTCCCGCAATCGTTGGACAATAATCTTATGATCATATAATATTGTGAAAATAAGTCTTCTTGTCTCATTTTCTTGTATGAACCGCTTGAATATTTGTAGGAAATTATTTCCTAGCAAAACATCTGCTCCTGTGTCATGAAAATAGATTGGTGGCATCTTCACCTTGTACCATTGGGTACCACCTGCGTCTCCGATCATAATTTCTCGATTAAGGATAATAATCCTTTTAGAAAAATCTCGTCTTGTAATAGCTGGTAGATCTTCTCCACATTTTTTGGGAAAAACCTCCTATTTTGCAGTACAAATCCCTAATCCTAAATCAATATAGGCTGCGAAATATTCAGCCTTGTATTCAGCATATAACATTCCAATAGAAATGTATATGGAGAATGAACTAGTGGTCATCTGATTATATGTCTTTTATCAGCCACTGTAAACTCCATTCCATCTTGTAATCTTTCCCAAGACTTATGATCCTCGAGAAAGTCGATACCCAGTATTAATTATTCTGGGATCCTTCTTGCGACTCCTGAGATAGTCAATTCAATTTCACTCATCTTTAGGCTTTCTTGATATCTTCCGACTATTGGTTGTTGGAGATAATATAGAACATCACAAGGAAAAATATTATCCTTTTGAGTGATGTCAAATATTACTTCAACTTTTCTCCAACCTTCTGGACATTTCAGCTCTCCTTGTGTTTTAAATACACCTGGGATTCACTGAACTGTACTCGGCCTTCTTTCTTCCCAACGACTGCTGCTCATCAGTCTGTCTTGTTGGAAAGACATTCCTCTTGTCTCCATTCTGAGGCTTTGACTCTTGTTGAAGATAGGTTGTCTTGTATTCTCATATCTATCTCTTTTATAGTTGGAGATTCAATGAGTTCTGGTAGAACCACTCTAGAAAAATCCTCAAAGATTTTTGGGACTTCGATAAATTCCTTTCTAAAGAATACATCTGAATGATGTGTATTCGAGAGAGCATAAGAAATCTTGTAGGTGATCGAATAGGGTTTGTTCCTTTCTTTCATCAAATCTTCTCTTTTGAAATCTTGATGAAGGGTTAGGACTCTATTGAAGTCTCGATCTCCCAAATTGTATGCAATTCTTGGATAGACATAAATGTCAGTTTCTCTGCATACAAGTTTCCTGTAACAGCCCCAAGGCATGAATCCTTGAGATTTGAGATTCTCTTATCAAATGTCGCAAGATTGAGTGGCAAATCAATTCCCTTTTTGAAGGTTGCTTTAATAATAACTCTTATGGCTCCGATATGAATCTATGAGAGTGTATTTGCAACTTCTCTCTTGACTTTATTTCTGATCTCTTGTACTTCTCGGTAAGGGATCAGCTACATCTCGATCAAGTTACTAGTGAATTCCATTAGGATGACAAATTCTCCAGTAGTAACTCTATGGATAATTTGGTGTTTTCTGTTACGAAACCCAAACTTATCCATTGTCTTCTCCATAGCTCCGATGGTAAAACCATCATAAATTTGAAGCTTTGGGTCTTCTTTCATAATCCTCATTAGAGTTTTATGAGAGACTGTTGTGTGAGAGAGGAATCCTGATATATCCTCTCTTGTCGTTTGAAGAATTTCTTTTTCACTCCGATTCTAATGTGGATTCACTTCCATCATCTAAATAGATCTCTTCTTCATAGATGTTTTCATCTGAGGGTAAATCCTCAAATTGATACACCTGTATAAGATCTTGATAAAAGACAGCTTCTTCAAATTCTGGTGTTGCTTCGAACTGTCTTAGACCTCTCTTTTGGTTGTCTGGGCAATCCGTTGAGATATGCCCTCTTGCTCCGCAAGTTCAGCAATTATAATCTTTGAAACTTTCATTAGCTCGGGTGTGAGCTCACCTGAAAGTTATTCTTCATGTGGTTCTGCTGGTTCCTCCTTAGTTTGAGCCTGATGAAGAGGCTCTACTCCTGCTTGGTGTTGGTCTTTGCCCTGATTTGTAACTTCGGGCTTTTTATTTTGACCACATCCTTCTAGGTCTTTATGAAGACCTATGACTCCTTCTGTTGTTGTTGCTTCCACGGCTATAAGGATGACTTCTTTGTTTCCTCCTTTTATGCTTCCGTGGTTGATCACTCACCACTGTTGGGATGTCATTATCTTCGCAACATAGGGGAACCATTTTATTGATTCCTCGGAGTCTCTTGTAATTCTTGTAGAGTGCTGTCTGTTAGCACCATTAAGCTAATTTACCTTTAAGAAAGACATTCTTCTGGCCATAGTATCTAAATCGTCTGCACTCCTGTACTCCCTTATGAGAATTTCTCTCCAGGGACTTGGTATCTTCGCAAAGAATAATTGTGAAGCTTCTTTGTCATCCACCTTGGACTTCCATCGGTATTCGGTGAACAACTTGATGTACTCGTCAATATGACAAATATCATGTAACTCGAGGCAGTAGAGGGCTTATTTGTATCTTTTTCTTTTTTCTTCTTCCAATCCCTCAAAATAGCCTATGCCGATAAAATGGATTTTGAAAAGTTTAGCATATTATCAATAATTCCTTTCAATAACTCACCAACAATGACAGTGTTTCTCATCTCTGGTGACATCATATCCCACACGATCTTTACTGATTCTTCAAGACTCATTTCTAGGAGTAAAATGAATCATTCCTTTGTAAGATCGAGGGTTCCTACTGCAATTCTCATTGCCGATGCCTAATCATCAATAAGGACTTCTCGATTCTTGAAATCTGGAATATCTAGATTTAACATTAACCCATACAGATGTATCAGATTAAGTTGTGACTTTCCATAAGGCGTGTTAAGAAGATCTGGCCTTTTGGAACGTTGTCGAGTTCCTGAAACAATAGGATCTCCTCTTGTAGTAAAATCTCCAGTGTGCGGCATTGGTTCGTCCACATGATGTGAACCTGAACTTTCTGTAATGTTGGGATCTACTGGTGGTTGTGGAGGTGGTCTTTGGTGTGTAACCAAAGCCGAACTATCTCCTACTTGCATCTTTAGATCCATAATACCTAATCCTGCAAAGGAATCAACAAGTTCTTGTAGATCTTCAAGATTCATCCTCTCCAAATCCATCACCTTAATTTATGATGGATTTTCCTTTGATGATAGCAATGAGCTTTTCATCTCGGGTCATTGGTCATATGACTTCAATTGGTTTCCCTTTTTGGTGTAAGTAGGGAACTGTTCTGAAATCTATACGTTTCCTTCCTCCGGAAAGACTTAGTTTGTCTTCCAGATTCTTGACTCTTCTTTGAATATCATGAAGGATTTCAAGAGTTTCCTTCTGATATTTCACCATCGTCTCCATCTGGTTCTAGATCTGATGAACTTGTGTTGGTAGATGTTTATGGCGGTTGCCATAAGTTTGCACCGTCTTCTGGATTTCTCTAAGATCCTGAGAGAGCTTAGATGTGTCCGGAAGTATTTCGTTCCATTCAAGTTCTCCTTCCATCATCAATGATTTAGATGAACTATTTCCTGAATGTTTATTAGTTCGGTATATAACATCCGGTTAACCGAAAGATAACCCATGTAATATTCCGCTCGTCTATTGCATTGCCTTAAGGTTTTCCAGTCGGCTCCTGCGTTCTCTTAGTCGACATATTGGTTTTGCCAATATATGACCTTGTCCTTGTGTTCTTGTTCATACATCGTCAAAATTTGATGATATCTCCTGTATGGTAAGCATCTTGGACATTCGTCCAAATCCATATTTTCGCGAGAAATTCTCCTCACCAAAGGTTAATTACATAAATATAAAAAATATAACTTAAAAGTTCTTAATAAACCTAGGCTCTAATACCATTTTCGCATCCGGATTCTCATCAAAATTTTTTTTATCTTTTTCAGATTTAATTTTCCGAAGGAACTTGTACGTGGCATTGTTACTCATTCCAGACCACTGTTTTTTAGACAGTATTGGCACGAGGAAAGTATTTCAGCCTATATACTTATTCCAAAAGATGATTAAATCTTAATTTTGAAAAACATGGAAAAGTTTGGTAAAATGTGATTGGAAATATTAAAATAATTGAAAGGTGGGTCAAACTCATTAAGAAATAAAAATGTGTAGTTTTGGTATTTTTAAATTTTCAATGTGTAATTTTGGTGTTTTAGAATTCAAAAGTGTGTAGTATGGGGTGTTTCTCCTTTCGAGATTCTCTATTCTATATATATTCATCCGTAATTAAAAAATAATCTCCATATATATCATGGTAATATCATTAATGACATATAATGTATAATAAAGATATTGAAATATAAAATGAAACATTAATTATATTAGATGGTGGGACCACTCCAGCACTAAAAATTCTAAGTATATATGCAATGCATGTGACAAGATTTAACAGAATATATTTCACGGTCATGGCATCTTAGATGGGAACAGAAGAAATGTTATTTCAAGAAAATTTAAACATGGCAAAATATGAGAAATAAAAATTCAACTCAATCAATGATTTACTGCTGAAATCAATTAAATTAATTTGCCTAATTTTCACCTACTCTTTAGAGTTGACTTACACGCGTTTGTTCCTGAGAGTTTGGGGTTGTTTGAATAAGATTATTAGATCGTATCAGTGCATAATATTTTATTCGGCAATCATTTTGTTTGTATATTAATTAAATTATCTACTAAGTGACTTATATTAATTAACGTTAAGTAGCATGTGTTTTTTTTTATCTAAAGAGCATTACCTAATCGTTGTCCTCGTAATATGTTATTTTTTATGTGTTTACATTCTAATTCCTTAAAAAGAAAAAAAAAATTGTGTGTTTTCTTTTCATTCATTTGAACAGCAGATCAGATGGGAAATTGCAAATTTAAAACAGTAACTTATGGTCATCTATTATATAGGGACATTATTTTTTCGGGTTTTGACATTGGGACAGTAACTTTTAAAATTGGGCGAATTTAGAACAAATAGCCCAAATCGACGAATTTTTGGGCTAATTGGCACGAGAAAGTCACGTGCCCTTCTTAATTCGGGCTTCTCGTTAATGTGGCTGGCTGAACAATTAATTAATCTGATGTTTAATTCCACATCACTAAATATAATGTCACTTCATTTAATTAAAATAATTATAACAAATATTTAAAAAATCTGAAAAATTATGTTACTAATGTTATTATTTTTTTCAAACTCAAAATATAACACCCTAGATTAATCCCTAGTTAGTATCTAATTACGAGATAAATTTTTTTATTTACATATAGATCATAAAAAATAAGCACCTAGAAAATTATTTCTACGTATAGGTGTACCATTTGATTTATTCTCTTTATTATAGCCCAATTAGTTGAAGATGGTGTATTTAATTACTTTAACCCAAGAATTTTACTTTTTTGCCAACCCATTATTTTGATCCATTAAGAAAAGTGAGAAAGAGAGCCCATGGGCTTGAAATGGCTGTGTCACACCCCCCCCCCCCCCCCCCCCTTTTCTTTCCTTGAGATGTGGACTATTCACCTAGCTCCACAGCTAGCGCATAGTTCCCTTTTAAAATCGTACTATATTGCCAGACCGACTAAGTTACCGGGCTATTTGAATAATAAACTCCATTGTTTTATAAGGATACTTTAGGAGATTTTGAGAGTTGAAAGAACGATAAATTAAAGGAATTAGCTTTTATCAATTAAAGGAATGCATTAATGTATACATATTGTAAGTCTGACATGTATCATTATATTAAGCATTATGACTATGTTAATTGGTTTGAAATTATAATCTTTAGTTGGGATAGTACTTTATGCAACAAAAATTGTTAAAAGAGATATAGGTGTCTTTAATTAATATTGCTAGTGATATATCATGACTATATATCATGAAGAAATAAATTAAATCAGGGTACAATATTCCAAGTGATGTAGCTAGCCGGCCGATATTTTATTCATAGAATTGAAATGGTTACAACCACAAATTAACTATGGTACTGCAATGGCTATGGCAGTGATCCTTGTTATTTGATGATCAAACAGAAAACAATACAGAAAAGTAGTAGATGATCAAATCAAGCCAGCTTTTTATATTCTTCATCACTTCCCAGCAGGTTCTTTACATGCAGGAAGATTAGCTTCAGGCATGTGAACAAACATAATGGAATATGGAGCAACTTCTAGTATAGGCTCTTTTGAAGTTTCTTTCTTGGCAGGTTTCAAGGCAGGGATATCACCGGTTGGATCGACATATAATAGCTTCCCGTTTAGCATAACATTCTGGCATCGTATATTCCCATCCGCTGGGGTCAGGTGGTATTCTTCTCTTGTTGCTCCATATATTGCAGATTCGAAGCTTGCCTTGGCACCATCTTGGTTCAACAGTAGTATGGTAATTCCAGTCTGCCTGATAGATATATATAGATCCAGATGAGTTCATCTTATGAGTAGTATGTATGTATAGTTAATTGTGATCGAATTAGGTATGTAACTTTATATTACACTAGCTAGCACTCACAGATTCCTTTGCACAATGAGCATATGCATAGACATTCTTCATCCCTATAAATTTCGTTTTCAGAACTTATTTTCCCATTAATCGGTGCCAAAGAAGCGCACTGCAACACACCAAAAGATATAGCTTAGTTAGCATATATAGTTGGCCATCGAATTCCAAAAGGTTTTAATTTTTTGTATAAAAAACCTGTAGTAATCTGGATTTGGAATGAGGGTGTCGGTGCCGAGTAATCCATAGTTACCACCAGTCAATGTCTGTCTACAATATGTCTTGGTATCGTGAATTGCTGCGAACCCAAGCATATTCAAATACCTACTCATTCATCATCACATCAATAATTAATATGTGTCATCATCATCAGCTAAATAAAAATCGAAATATAGATATTGCAAGTTGCAGGTGGCCTTACCAGAAACCATTGATAAAAGTATTAGAGATTCCATCTTTGCCACTATTGTAAGCTCCTCCAGATTCCCCAATCCAAGCAACTGTTTTGGTTCCAGGTTTCTGGAGAATGTTTTTGAGGCCCCCAAACATGTTCTTAGTTTGTTCATCAAAAAAGGATGCGCTCAGAATCGTTTTCTTTGAGTTTATCATCACCTCCTACCAAAAAGAGAAACAAAAAAAAATTGTTTCAGTGTATGCATTGCAATATGATTAATTAATATAATTTGAATAATTAATTATGTGTTTGCACCTGAGCCCAGATTATACATATGGTGAGTGGCAACATGTAGCTCCGGTGTTTGATCAACGTATTTTGTATACCAATCCTCATCAAAAATTGCTCCAGGGGCAATTATTAGAGGCTTGGAATTGTATTTCTTATAAATTTCTTCTAGTAATTCATGCAGCTTCTTTGTGTCTGCGGAGTAATCTTCTGCAGAAACTCCTATAAACAAAGTGTGTCCTCCTAATTCGTTTCCTGCAAACAAAATGAAATATATATATTCATAACGAGCGTCTCAAAATCTCTGTTTTGAACCAACCTATTAATTAAATTGAGTACATATATAGTAATGATAATTTCGTACCAAGCGTCCAACCATGTATTTTATAGCCCTTGTCGACAGTATATTCTATGAGAGATTTTGAGTTGGTGGAGTCCCATTCACCAGTTGCAATTGTTTTTTCAACCACTCTTCCATTTTCATCTATAGATTCCTTTGTTTCTATAGTTTTTCCTCTTAGAGCATTCAATCCAAAGACAGTTTCAGCACTGGTTTAATCCAAAAAAAAAAAAAATTACAGTCATGAAATTTACTTTAAATTCAGAATCAGCTATTCAGATATTTATGATAAATAAATAAAAAGGTGTATGCTTATTACCCTGTTTCCATAATGAATGAATTTATTTCATCCCATCTGTCTAAGGACAAACACGCGTGTGTAAAATCTAATATCTTATTGGTGTTATTGACGAAGGAGTAATCACACGCCGTCAATTTATCTCCCACTTTGGTTTGATAAATCACTTTATCTTGCAAAGTGCCACCCAGTCTCAACCTTAGAGGTTTAAATGCTGCATGAATCCACACCCAAAAGAAAAATAAATAAATAAATAAATAAAGGATCAGTACGATTTACCCCAAGTGAATTTTATGGAAAGGCAGAAAAAGTAAATAAATAAATGAATAGATCTACTTCCATATACCTTTCTTGAGGATTTTATTGTTCAGATCCTGATGAAAACAAGGTGAAATAAATCGTGCACTTCTCAAATATCTCAGGCTTGGGAATCCGGATGCATGCATTAAATTTGTCCTATAAAAACCAAACTAGATCCTCAATTCCAATTTGGTGTTTCATCTCATATTCCATTGTGTAAATTAGTGATATCATCTATATATGTTGGAACACTAGATGAAACGTACCAATGTGAAACGGAGGATCTTGCTTGTATAAAAACATATTATACTAAATAGAAAATAAACATACCACATTCAACAAAGAAGATTTGCCCCAAGGGCAATCTCCATAGTTGCACTTGGTAGCAGGCCACAAATCCAATGTGGCACACACGTAATTCTCATCAGTCGTAGCTATGGCTTCTTCGCCATCAATGGAAATTGTGCCGTCAACTATTTCCTCACCACGTACGAAGATAAAGAAAAAACACAGCACACAAATTGAAACACACCACCCCTTTTGCAAAACCAGAAAACCCATGTTTATTATGAGATGTTTTTGATGAGTTGCATTCTACCTATCTTGTAATATTTATAGCAAATTAAACTTTGTGTTATCTTTCTTTTCCATGCGCGTGCCAACTAACTTTCTTTCTTTTTTTGGTTGTTGGCTTTTTTTTCCCTTAAGGTTAATAGCCATTTAAAAAAAAAAGCGGTTGAATCAAACCCTTTTTTTTCCAAACATAAGAACTGTTAAAAATTAATGCACTTTATTATAAACTTGAATTATTTAGAATAATGGTACAAAATCTAGTATAAGGCAGAAGGGGTCTAGAATCTGATGGTCTTGCAAATGGAACAAATGATTAATTAGTGCAAAATCTAAAAGATGGTTGGAGATGAAGAATGGCAGCCTTAAGTTACAGTTTCCATATTTTGGATAGACCAACTAATTACAGTTTTACATTCTGCTGATTCTATCAAAAATATTTTCTACCCTAATTTCCTTCACAAACTAATTATTAATTCTTACCAAATAACTAATTTGCCTCATATACCCATAAACTAACAATAACATTTCTTTCCACATTCAATATTATTTAGCTAAATTTCAAGATTGTCAGAATTTTGTTTTTCAAGATGAGCTAGATTGATAACAATATTTTGTTTTCCGCATTCAATATTATCTAAGTTGAAGTGTTTTTTTCTTTTCTTTTTTTTTTTTTTTCCTTTTCTCTCCTTTTTAAGTGGAGGAGGAATAAGTAAATTTTTTTTATGTTTTTAAATTATTATTTAGATTTTCCAAAACTATTCTGATTTTTTTTAATATATATCAGATTTTTATTAAGTTTATAGAAACTTTTTATTTTTAAAATACCATTTTAATTATTTATACATATTTTTTACTTTTTAAAATAATTATTAGGGTAAATTTTATAGTTTTAACAATAATTTCAGAGTTTCAAATGAATTTAAGAATTTTGAAATTAATTCTCCAGTTTACATAAAGATTCTTGTCTCTATGTCTGTATTTTAATTGATTTTTTCATAATATCTATTTAGATTTCTTGATTTGGGCCCATTTTATAATACTGGCTAGTGGCTACGAGATCTTCCGCATGCATAAGTCACGCGCATTAATTCAATTTACAAAATGTCGTTCTCATAATTTTGTCTATATTACTATAGGACAAAATTCATTTTTCGTCCTTCACTAGGGACGTTGTCCAATTTTGGTCCTCTTGTTTCCGATCATCAATTTCAGTCTTCCTATCTCTAGATGTGACCAATTTTGGTCCGATTTGTCCAATTTTGGTCCTTTTATAACGATTTTTCAACCAATTCCGGGCGAGTGACACACACTCGCCCCCAATTTCATGAGTTCCGGCAGCTGACGCTTATGTGGCAACTATTTTCACATGTGGTATTTCTTTTTATTTTATTTTCCTAATTAAAATGCCACATCATTTGCCACATCATTAAAAAATTAAAATATATAAAAAAATGAAAAAAAATTAAATTAAAAAAAACTAAAAAGAAAAACACGAACAAAATTTAAAAAAAATTGTTTTTTTCTTTAATTTTGTTCCTATATTTTTAATTTTTTATTGCATTTAAATGCAATGAAAAAAAACAGAGAAAAAATTAAAAAATTAAAAATATATATTAAAAAAAGGAAAAAAATTAAAAAAAAACAAAAAAATATTTTAATTATGTTCGTGTTTTTTTTTAATTTAATTATGTTTCTTTTTTTATATTTTTTTCTCATTTTTTATTGCATTTAAATGAAATAAAAAAATTAAAATAATATTAAAAAAAGGAACAAAAATAAAGAAAAAAAAACAAAAAAAATGTTTTAATTATGTTTCTTTTTTTATATTTTTTCTCATTTTTTTATTTTTTTTATTGCATTTAAATGCAATAAAAAATTAAGAAATTAAAAAAATATAAAAAAAGGAATACAATTAAAGAAAAAAAAAGAAAAAAAAAGTTTTAATTCGTTTGTGTTTTGTTTTTTTTAATTTAAATTATGTTCCTTTTTTTTATTTTTTTTATTTTTTTATTGCATTTAAATGCAATAAAAAATTTAAAAATAAAAAATATATAAAAACATAGGAACAAAATTAAAGAATTTTTTTTCTTATTATGTTCGTGTTTTTTTTTTAATTTAGTTTTGTTCTTTTTTTATATATTTTAATTTTTTAATGACATGACGGATGATGTGGCATTTTAATTAGGAAAATAAAACAAAAAGAAATACCACATGTGAAAATAATAGTCACATAAGCATCAGCTATCGGAACTCATGAAATTGGGGGCGAGTGTGTGTCACTCGCCTAAAATTGGTCGGAAAATCGTTATAGGAGGACCAAAATTGGACAAATCGGACCAAAATTGGACACATCTAGAGATAGGAGGAATAAAATTGATGATCGGAAAACAAGAGGACCAAAATTGGACAACGTTCCTAAGGAATGACGAAAAATGAATTTTGTCCTATTACTATATATAGAAACGCAAAACTACTCCTTTTAATTGAGAAATTTTGGTTACACAAGTCACGAGGTCATTCTATTTTGATTCAAGCATTATATATATATATATATATATTAATGATAAGGAGCCCATCGTTGGGTTTCTTATGGAGCCAATCTGGCTTATGTGACAACACACGTATGTTTTAAGTTTGACGATATTCTATTTAGTGTGATATTCTTTTCTATGTAATTTCTTTTTCTTTTTCTTTTACATAATTTAATTTTGTCTATCATTCATTCTTATCTTATTTCATTTTTAAATAAAAAAAATTTCTTATTCATCTCAATATTTTTCTTATTCTATATCATTCTTTCTTAGTTAATCCCATTTTTAGATAAAAAAATTTATTCATGTCAATTTTTTTCTTATTCTATATCATTCCTTAATTTTTTTTTTTCAAATCCATCTCATTTTGTCTTAGTAAATTTTCTTATTCTATATCATTCTTTGAATATATATTTTTTCAAATTAGTAAATTGTCAAAAAAATTTCTTCTCTTTTAGTTGCCATTAATATCAATAGTACTTTGGAAATATTTTTCTTTAATTGTACCTAAGATTAGAAATTGTGTAAAAGTTTCATATACTTATAGATTTTGATGAGTAATCTCAACCATCTATTGTTTGAAATTGTAGATAAATTTAGAACTTGTCTAAAAATTATTTAAAAGTTCTTATAAGAATTTTTATTGAGTAATCTCAACCATCTATTTTTTAATTCTATATAATATTCACAATGTATAAGAAGGTGACCAATAGATTTTGATGAGTAATACCAACCATCTATTTTTTGAAATTGTAGATAAGTCTAGAACTTGTCTAAAAATTGTTTAAAAGTTCTTATAAGAATTTTTATGGGGTAATCTCAACCATCTATTCTTTAATTCTAATATTCACAATGTATAAGAAGGTGACTAGAATATTTATAAATGATTCGAATCCAAACATTCTTATCGGTTGTTCTTGCATAAATATAAATAAACCTATCAAAATCTATAAGTATATGAAACTTTTACACAATTTCTAATCTTAGGTAAAATTAAAGAAAAAAATTTCCAGAGTACTATTGATATTAATGGCAACTAAAAGAGAAGAATTTTTTTTGACAATTTACTGATTTTTTTATTAATGAATGATATAGAATAAGAAAAAAATTTGACATGAATAAAAAAATTTATCTAAAAATGGGATAAACTAAGAAAGAATGATATAGAATAAGAAAAAAATTTGAGATGAATAAGAAAAAAAGTTTATTTATCTACAATTTCAAAAAATAGATGGTTGAGATTACTCATCAAAATCTATAAGTATATGAAATTTTATACAATTTCTAATCTTAGGTACAATTAAAGAAAAATATTTCCAAAGTACTATTGATATTAATGGCAACTAAAAGAGAAGAAAAAAACTTGACAATTTACTAATTTGAAAAAATATATATTCAAAAAATGATATAAAATAAGAAAATTTTACTAAGACAAAATTAGATGAATTTGAAAAAAAAAATTAAGGAATGATACAGAATAAGAAAAAAATTGGCATGAATAAAAAAAATTATCTAAAAATGGGATAAACTAAGAAAGAATGATATAGAATAAGAAAAAAAACTGAGATGAATAAGAAAAAAAAATTATTTAAAAATGAAATAAGATAAAAAAAAATGATAGACAAAATTAAATTATGTAAAAAAAAGAAAAAGAAAAAAAAAATACGTACGTAAAAAACAAAACAAAAAAAGAGTGTAAAAAAACAAAAAAAAAATTACATAGAAAAGAATATCACTCTAACAAACATTAACACACTACAAGAAAAATGCACATAGACAACACCCTTAAGACAACGGTTTTTTCAAAAAACCATTGTCGTAGTATAAATTGTCGTTGTCGTAGCCCAAAAAATTATCTCATAGACAACAGGTTTTAACCTATCGTTGTCGTAGACGTTTGAAACCGTTGTCGTAGCCCGAAAAATTCTCTCATAAACAACGGTTTTAACCTACCGTTGTCGTAGACGTTTGAAACCGTTGTCGTAGCCCGAAAAATTCTCTCATAAACAACGGTTTTAACCTACCATTGTCGTAGACGTTTGAAACCGTTGTTGTAGCCCGAAAATTCTCTCATAGACAACGGTTTTAACCTACCGTTGTCGTAGACGTTTTAAACCGTTGTCTTTGCCCGAAAAATTCTCTTATAGACAAGGGTTTGAACTTGTCGTTGTCGTAGACGTGTTGTCCTAGGACCCCTAAGAGAAGAATTGTTTTCTAACGTTGTCGTAGCCTCGTAGAAGCGTTGCCGTAGACTAATATTTAAAAAAAAAAAGTCAATTATTACAATATAATTTTTTTTAAATGATATAAGAAATGCTATATATTGTTGAATTAAATTAATGAAATAAACTAATTTTGAGAATTAAATTTTATTTCATTATAAATAAAATTTAGAAAATATTTACAACAGATTATTAATTTTATAAATATATTAATTTAAAAAATACATTAATTATATAAATTTATTAATTGTAAATATAATTTGAAAACCATATTGATTTTATAAATATATTAATTATATATATAATTTGAAAAATATATGCATTATTAATATGAAAAATATATTAATTTTATAAATATATTCACTATATATATAATTTGAAAATTATATTAATTATTATTAATATAGTCATTAATCTTCCAATTATATTAATTATATTTATCTATCAAAATTGGAAATAAATTACTTATATTAATAAGTAATGGTATTTTATAAAAGTTAACAAAGAAATGCATATATTGTTGTATTAAATTAATGAAATAAACTAATTTTGAGAATTAAATTTTATTTCATTATAAAGAAACTTTAGAAAATATGTACAACAGATTATTAATTTTATAAATATATTAATTATAAATGTAATTTGAAAAATATATTAATTATTAACATACATATATTAATTTGAAAAATATATTAATTTTATAAATATATTCATTATATATATAATTTGAAAATTATATTAATTATTATTAATATAGTCATTAATCATTCAATTATATATATATATATATTAATATATCAAAATTGGAAATCGATTACTTATATTAATAAGTAATGGTACTTTATAAAAGTTAACAAAAAATATGTAATAATAGAAAATTGAAAAATATCAAAAATATATTATAAAAGAAATATATGTAAGACATTGTCACATGAGACATCAATGGTCTAGTGGTTAGAGTACCACTGGGCCACTCGAGTTTGAATCTCACACAACGCATAATGTTGATTATGATGATGTCATCCTTGAGTTTGAATCTCACACAACGCATAATGTTGATTATGATGATGTCATCCTTATGATGATGTGGCATGACGTGTGAGATGATGTGGCAAGCTTACGTGGTAAAATATTGTTTTATTTATTTCGCTGAATACGACAACGGTTAAAAAAATTGTTGTCTATGAGCTTTTTTCTTGTAGTGTTTGAACCAAATTGTCACTTAAGTTTAGTTAATTCGGATATGATCGCTCACCAACTCTATTTAATCGAATAACTTATAACAAGCTTTCTAAATTACCAAGACAACTGTGTAAACTAAAATTTCGAACACACAAGCTCGATCCGATAACTCTAGTTTATAACAAGCTTTCTAAATTACCAAGACAACTGTGTAAACTAAAATTTCGAACACACAAGCTTGATCCAATAACTCTAGTTTCATGCTACCCTAGAGATGCACATTTACTTCTTATAAAAATCAAATCATAACAATTATGATTCATGATAAATTTAAAGATCTAACAATCAATTATGAACAACTTAACCGAGGTGATCAATTCAAATTAAACATTAATAAATAAAAACATGTCAAACAGATAACACAAATAATTTCAAACAAGAAATCAAGAGAACGTTACAGGACTAATCAAGAAATAATTGAGTACTCAAGCTCTAACATCCCTTCTAACGGAATAAACATCAGCGAGAAGTCCAAATTAAGAAAGGCACGTGACTTTCTCGTGCCAATTAGCTCGAAAATTCGTCGATTCGGGCTATTTATCCTAAATTATCTCAATTTTAAAAGTTACTGTCCCAATGTCAAAACCCGAAAAAATAATATCCCTATATGATGAATGACCATAAGTTACTGTTTTAAATTTACAATTCCCCCATCTAATCTACTATTCAAATGAAAGAAAAGAAAACACACAAATTTTTTTTCTTTTTAAGGAATTAGAATGTAAACACATTAAAAATAACATATTACGAGGACAACGATTAGGTAATGCTCTTTAGATAATAAAACACATGCTACTTAACGTTAATTAATATAAGTCACTTAGTAGATAATTTAATTAATATACAAACAAAATGATTGCCGAATAAAATATTATGTACTGATACGATCAAATATTCTTATTCAAACAACCCCAAACTCTCAGGAACAAACGCGTGTAAGTCAACTCTAAAGAGTAGGTGAAAATTAGGCAAATTAATTTAATTGATTTCAGCAGTAAATCATTGATTGAGTTGAATTTTTATTTCTCACCATGTTTAAATTTTCTTGAAATAACATCTCTTTTGTTCCCATCTAAGAGGCCATGACCGTGAAATATATTCTGTTAAAATTTGTCACATGCATTGCATATATACTTAGACTTTCTAGTGCTGGAGTGATCCGGCCTTCTACTATAATTAGTGTTTCATTTGATATTTCAATATATTTATTATACATTATATGTCATTAATGATATTACCATGATATATATGGGGGTTATTTTTGAATTACGGATGAATATATATAGAATAGAGAATCTCAAAATGTTAATTTCTGCCTTCGTGGAACACTACAAGAAATTTGGCTTTTAACAACCCCCCAAAGACAACCCTTTTCATAAAATTTGGCTTTTTACAACCCTTTTTCCGAAAAGTGTTGTCTTTGTTCAAGAAATTCGCTAAAACACAACACTTTTTATGGAAAAGACAACGTTTTTTTCACAGGGTTGTTAAATGACGTCTTTTTTTAAAAATAGACAATGGTTTTGTGCAACGCTTTTTCAAAGGGTTGTCGTATGGCGTCTTTTTTTTAAAAAAAGACAACGCTTTTGTGCAACGCTTTTCAAAGGGTTGTCTTATGGCGTCTTTTTTTAAAAAAAGACAACACTTTTGTGCAACGCTTTTTCAAAGGGTTGTCTTATGGCATCTTTTTTTTTTAAAAGACAACGCTTTTGTGCAACGCTTTTATGCGTTGTCTTTTCATAGTACTTTTTTGCCAATAGACAACTCATTGTGCAACGCTTTTTTTATGTGTTATGTTAATTATAAATTAATTATTTTTTAATTAAATTAAATTTAATTAATTTATAATGTTATCTTATATTATTTGCATTAATATTATCTTATATGAACAAACTCATAATTTAAAAAAAATACTATTTTTATAAAATACTATTTTGAATTAATTAAGAAACTACACCTAAAATATTACTCTCACCCTTTTATATAATAATACAAAATTTATATACTATTTTAAAACATAATTCGAAAATTATGTTTTATAATTCATAATTCATAAATTATGAATGTTTTTCTAAAATAAAAATAAAGATAAAATGAGTTTGGTTTTAAAATTAATACAAAAAACATAAATTATTTTATAAAGCAAGAAAAAAAGATATATATAAATCATACCAATGATATATATATATATATATATATTGTTAACCTTTTAAAATATATTAAAAATGCAAATAATAAAAATTAACAAAAAATATGTAATAATATTAATTATTTTTTAATTAAATTAAATTTGAAAAGTTAAATTATTTTATGATGTTATATATCTTATATTATCTTATGTTAATTAGTCATTAATCTTTCAATTATATATATATATATATATTGTTAACCTTTTAAAATATATTAAAAATACAAATAATAAAAATTAACAAAAAACATGTGATAATATTAATTATTTTTTAATTAAATTAAATTTGAAAAGTTAAATTATTTTATGATGTTATATATCTTATATTATCTTATGTTAATTAGTCATTAATCTTTTAATTATATATATATACATATATATATATTGTTAACCTTTTAAAATATATTAAAAATACAAATAATAAAAATTAACAAAAAACATGTGATAATATTAATTGTTTTTTAATTAAATTAAATTTCAAAAGTTTAATTATTAATTTTATGATTTTATCTTATATTATATGCATTAATATTATCTATGAACAAACTCATAATTTTAAAAAATAGTATTTTCATAAAATATATTAAAAATATGCACTAGTATATTTTATAATTGTCTTAAAATGAAATTAGATTAAACATTACTAAACATATTAATTATTCATTAATCTTCCAATTATATATATATATAGATATATTTAACCTTTTAAAATATATTAAAAATACAAATTATAAAAATTAACAAAAAATATGTGATAATAGAAAATTGAAAAATATCAAAAATTGAAATAAAAGAAATGTATGTAGAATATTATAACATAAAGCACTAGTGGTCTAGTGGTTGGAGTACGATCATGACTCTCAAATTCGAATCCCAGCCAATGCGCATTATTTACCATGATGATGTGTCTACAATATGGTGATGTGGCATGATGACGTGTCATGCCACGTCAGCGTTATGATGAAATCAGCATCCTATTTAATATTTAATTAAAAAATATTTAAAAAAGACAACACTTTCGTGCAACGGTAGAAAAGCGTTGTCGTATCTACATAAGACAATGCTTTTAGTGCGTTGTAAAATGGCGAATTTTTTTTTGCAACCTTGGCTACGACAACGCTCAAAAATTAGCTACGACAACGGGTTTTACCCGTTGTAAAAACCCAAATTTCTTGTAGTGGAAAACGGAAATAAGAGTTTGCCATTTACAGTTGACGTTACCGTTTAATGCGATGGAATATTTTGTAGGAATCCTATAACATGCATCGTCAGCTGATTATTTGTATAGTATATGGTCATCCACTGGCCACTGAGTAACATGATCAATATATAAGAATAATTAATGAAAACTAGTAATGTAGCGCCCCGGATCAAAACGAGCATAATTGATTAAATTAAATATTTAACGTATGACTTAATAAGTATGCACGTTTACTTTGACTGTTTAATTTATTACGTGCGTTTCAGATACGTGTTTAACGCGTGATTTAGACGGATAATTTTCGTGGACATGGTATATAGAATATTTTCATACCATAAGATGCGTCTTGGAAAGACGAGAAGATAGAAACGAACTAGGGGTCAATCGGAGACCCGTAGCTCGAACGACGACGGAAAGGACAAAACCCGGAGTTTCGGAAAATCGGAAGATATTTACGATGAAATGAAGCGAAGATATTTACGTGAATAGTAATGTTGAAAAGTCAACGGATGAATAGTGTTTGAGATATTTTGGATGAATAGTAAAGGAGATATTTTCGGTGAATAGTAATTTTGCGAATTCTATAAATAGAGGCTCCTCCGATTCATTTTTCACCGTTTCTCCGAACGAGCCGAAAGCGACGAAAACGAGTAAGTCCTTCTCTCTCCTCTCTTTCTTTCCGGGTTTCTGTCTCCGGCGGGCCACCGCCGGCGCCGCCGTCGGCGCGGCGGCGCCACCGCCGGCCGGTGGCCGGAAAATTCAAAGTTGTCGGAATCAGACGATTTTCGCACACGACGTTCGTCTCAATGAGACGAATCTAGAATAGGTCTCGGATTTCAAATCCGATTTCTCGTTCGCCGGAAAACGGCGAAAAACAGCCTCTTACACCCTAACCCTAACCCTTGTGCCACCTTCTCTCTCTCCTCTGTTTTTTCTCTCTTCTCGCCGGAGCTGACGACCGGAGGACCGCCGGAGGTAGGGTGACCTGCTGGAGGGCCGGCGCCGCCGTGGGTGGCGGCGCCGGAGAAGGACAGTGTGTATATATGTGTATCGCATGGTGTGTGTGTGTTTGAAGGTGTTATAGTGTGTGTGTGTTGTGCTCACTGTTGGGGCGGCGCATGGTGGCGCCGCCGTGTGTGAACTGATGGCCGGCGACGGGAGGTCGCCGGCGAGGCTGTGGGGAGGGTGGCCGGCGACTGGAAGTCGCCGGCCAAGCAAGAACCGTGGGTGTGTGTGTGTGGTACACCATACGCTGTGTGTTTGTGTGTGTAACTTGCTGTGTGTGTGTGTGTGCTCGGCGGTGGTGGTGGCCGGCGACTGGGGGTCGCCGGCCAAGGTGAGAGTGATGAGTGGTGGTCGCCGGCGGCAGGAGGCCGCCGGCCGGAGCTGGGAAGATCGGTGTGTGTGTGTGTAATACGTAAGTGTGTGTGTGTTTATGCAAGAGGGTGTAAAGGCTGTGATGGTGGTTGGGCTTGGCCGGAATGGGTTGCCGGCGACGGGGAGTCGCCGGCATAGGTGTTGGGAGTCGTCGCCGGCGACGGGAAGTCGCCGGCCGGAGTTTTGGTTGAAGTTGGGATTTTCGAAAAACTGGGCTTCGAAGGTTTTTGCGGCGAAGATTCGGACACTATTCACCGCCGGAATCCGGCGATGGACGGCCGGAGGTGGTAGCCAGCGGTGCGAGGTATCCGGCGAGGTAGGTGGTGGTGGCTGGAGGCGGCGCCGCCGCACCGGGCGACGCCGGGAAGTGGCCTGCTCGAGCAGGCCACCGTCGGGAAGATCTGGGAAGGGGCTGCCGAGAAAACTCGGCAGCCAGCCGAGCGAGCTTACCCGCTGCCGAGAAAACTCGGCAGCCGTCGGGCGCCGGGAGCCGCGCGCGCACCGTGCGCACCCGTCGGGTGCCGACGCGCACCCGACGCCGTGTTTTCGATCCGAACCTCGTTTTCTTTCCGTCGTCCATCCGTATCGAGTCGTCGCTGATGAGACGTCATTGACCGAGGGTCGTGGGCCCGGTCAAAGTCAACCCTTTGACCAAAATTACCATTTTACCCCTAAACTTAAAATGCTCCGTTCGAGCTCGTTTGAACTCCGATTGAGCTCATTCTTTTTGCGTTGCGATCCTTATTTCAATTCCTATCTTCTCAGCCACTTGGGCAGATCTGACCCTCTCATTTCTTGGACTCCAATCCTTAGATCTCTCGATCCGCCGCATAGTTAACGATCGTACTTTCGCTGGAAACGTTTATAGCTTTAATTATACTTTATTTGGGATCTAAGGAACGTCATAACTTGTGTAGGCTACTTATTGAGTTGAGCGTTGTGATATCGGATCCTTTGGTACTCGCTTGGGAAATCTGATCCGCCGATACTCGTTGTTCACGTGGTAACCACCGAACGAGGTGGGGGTAATTTCTAACTCTGTAACTGTTTACAGTTTTCCCTATTTCAAAGTATGATTGAGAAGTCCTAAATGATGAGACATATGTTATGATTACGTGATCATGTTATACTGTGGCAACGTGGCTGAGTGTTATATTCCTGGTATGTATAACTGTTGACTGTTATAAGATGCGGATGTTATTCCCCACGAGTGTATTCAACGCACTCACCCCTTATTCTGTACTCACACTACAGGAGAAGAAGAGAATCTTGACGCGTAGAGAGAGGGGTGCCCTATCGGCGGTGTCCTTTGTCCGGTTTTGTCTTTAAAGCTATGTTGAAACGATGTTCCACGTTTTGTAAAATGTTAACTGTATTTTCTCATCTTTGTAAAAGATCCTGATGTTTTTCCGCTGCGTAATGTTTTAAACTCTCTTTTATCGGTTGTATCCGATGGTTTAAGAGTATCTCTTCTTGTCCCCTCCTTTTTCTTCTATTTTATATCATGTACGCCTCTTTCCCCTTTCTCTCTTAACGCCCAAAAATGAAAAACTCTGATATTTTAACTGAAAGATTTCGGGGCGTTACAAGTAAACATCGTTTATGAAATTTGAATTTTCTAATCGATAATTAAGCTTAATTTTTTATTTGAATTTAAAATTATACTACTTTGATCTCATAATCTTGCTCACCACCTTAAGTTGAACACGGCATGTGGCTTCTAAATTTAAAAAATAAGAGCTCAGTCATAAAGATATTGTGAATCAAATTTCCAATCCGGAAAGATGATAGATTGATACGATATCCATATAAAAATGAGTATGTTCAACTTAATATACTAGGATTGGTCAACCAATGAAATTGTAATTTATCATTCCAACAATATATGATCATTTTTTTACTCAACTGTCTAAATTTTTTGTATCACATTTAATTTTAATTAAAGTTTAGCTGCCAAAAAATCATGAACTTTACTTAATTAATTTACAATTTTAATCAATTTTTTTAATATTAGCAAATAAAATATAAATTTTCAATTTTTTTTGCAATTTTAACCAAAAGACAGTTTGACGATCTAATATTAAGAATTTGATTAAAATTACAAATTAAGTAAATTAATTAAATTCGTGATTTTGTCAGTAGTTCACTGATCTTTAATTAATCATCTGAATTTCACGGGGATTAATTTGCCCTTTCCGTATGAGAGATCCCGCGCTAAAGTATTAATTCCATCAAAATCCTTAGCATTGCATACTTGACTTTTATGGGTTTGTCAATATTTGGCAAATCGTACAAAAGAATTTTCATCCACACAAAAGCTCTTTTGGTTAAGATTTGCAAACTATTACAACAGTAAAGTTGTATTCCACGGCAATGCGGTTTTGCTTTAGAAAGAAAAAGAAGAATCGAAGAGCTTCTCATCAGAAGATTTTTTAATGTGAAAAACATTGTGCATGCGTTTTAGATGTGTTTTCAAGGCTTATTGTATGGAGTCAAGTTGTAATACATGAAGTGCATGTGGATTGGGCAAAAAGTGAAAATTGAGTAGACAATTAATTATAAGTTATAACCCCTACCCAATCCAAATTTTGAAATTCCGATTTGGAATCAAGATGGCTAACTTGTATTTGCAGGTATTTAAGGATTGGAATCTGAAGAAGAAAAGGGGAAAAAATTCATTTTTGGTTCTACTCTAGAGGTCGTGTCTGATTTTGGTTCAATTAATTTTCGATTTTCAATTTTAGTTATGTAATTGAAAATTTTGTTGAATTTTAATTTTTTTTTCCACAAGAATTTGTATGTTTTGGTCAATTTTTGGCGAGTGACATACACACTCCCCCAATTCCATGATCTTCGATCACTCACGGTTATGTGCCAAATTTTTGTGCATGTGACAATTCATTTGTATTATTTTGCAAGTAAAATTGTCAAGTCATCATGTCATGTCATCATGTCACGTCATTTAATAACTTATAAAAAAATTTAATTAACTCAACCAAAAAACAGAATTAAAGAAAATATGAATTAGACCACCCAATTTTAACAAAAACGAGAGATTTCTCAAATTCCTAAACCCCAAAATCAACCCAAAAAACCTTAATCTCTGAATTCTCATGGAGGAGGGAAAATTGAGTTGAGGGTTTGTTTTTCAAATGTGGATGAACTGTTATTATTAGGGATGACAATTTTGACTGGGTCCGTGGATACCCGACCTGGCACGAGATATCTGGAGCAGGACGGGTCTAGATCTTCCTCATGCCCCGCCCCACTCTGCGCTCGTTGTATGTATGTATATATATATGCATATATTAAGATATATATATATATATATTTAGAAAAATAAATGTAAGTTAATTATAATCATTTTAATTTTATCTTATTTAAAATGTATTCATTTTGATTAAAGATGTGATTATACTAATAAATTAAAAGTATTTCATAATAAATCTCATAACATTAAATTAAAATGAAATAATTAACTTATTTTTGTATTTCAAAATATATGTCTCAATATATAAAATTTTTGGAATACATTAATTTTTTCATAATTTTGACATCTTAAAAAATATATATAATCGGGGCGTGGCACGGGTTGGACCCACCTCGCACGGACCATGACGCAGGGCAATTATTCTCGAAATATTTTGAAGCTTAATTTTGATGTGAGTTGGTTCGGTGTTATTTGAAAAAATCTTCAGTAGGTTTACTTGGACTTACAGAAATGGTGAAGGAGAACGAGGTGGCCGTTTTTTTTTTTTTTACTTTTATATCTTTTAATTTTTTTTCTTTGAATTTTTTTTAATATGTTTTTTAATACTTTTGTATTTTTTAATGTATTTAATCCACATAAGTCATTTCATTCAAAAGAGATGACCACGTGCGCAAACATATCCCACATTATGTGTAGAATGAATTCCACATTAACAATTTGGACCGAAAAACCCGAAATTAAAGGTTCATGTGCATTTTATATGCGATTTCGGTCCAATTGAGCGATTCAAATTAATATAAATTTGCGAGACCCAAAAAGTTAAAGTTCTAAATTATCAGCCTGAATATTTAAAGTCTTAAATCGGAGGACAAGTTACATAGTTATTTAGATAATAAACTCTTAATATAATTACTTTGCGCAGTTGTTGAATCGTGTGATCTCTATTTGCATGTTTATGGTTTATAAATGTTTTGATATAGTATTGACATGCTATATTAAATGATTTGTATTCCTATTGTTAGAAATATAGATGTTGTAATCGAATCATTAATAGCAATTGATTTGGTAACGCGAATTCAAGTTTAAATATATCGAATGTTTCGTATGTGTTGCTTGGTTTATCCATCATCCTAGAGTTATTATTGTTGGTAAATTAAATTTAGAGGTCAAATCTATTAAGTTATTAAGCAATTTATATGGTCAATCAAGATCGTATCTCTAATATATGTACGACAAGATTCAAATATTCGATATTTAGAGATAGTGATTCTATGAGTAAATTGAATAATGTTGCATACCCATTAACGCCGATTAATTAGTTGTTATTGTTACATCAAATGTTAGCATATAGCTAATTAAACTCATATTTGTGATCAACGCCGATTCACCATTTCTACAGATTAATGGAGAACATAATTTATTTTTTTGATACTTTGACGGGATAAAACCTAATGAAGTTATAATGGATGTAGAACCATATATGATTGATTTACACATGCATATCCACACACACGTATAGATCAACAATGGATCTATAGACTAAAGATGAGAAAATTGGTAATTCATATATTACTCCTAATTAATTATGATTTTAACTTTTAATTTTTTGATTTTTTTAAGAATACCTATATTTTAATATTAGTTGTCGAAAATTTTCATTTATCTATAGTAACCAGTAAATAACCGGTCACAATCTGACGTGACCGATATACACATGTGAAATCAATCTAATTTAAAATTTCAAACTAATTTTCATAATACAATAATAATGATATTTATGAATTTATTTTAACGCATTTTTCTAGAATTTATTTGTTTATTTAGATATTTATAATCTTTTTACGATTCTTAAATAACATATTTTGATTTTATATTTTTACATTAAATAATTTATATGTTACTTTAAAATTTTCATGAAATAATAATAATAATATAATGCATTTTTAATGAAATTTGCTGATTTTTGACTTTCTTTTATAGTGACATGGATTTAGATGGAAAAAATAAAGATAATTTAATTTCACATGTGTAATAATCGGCCACATCAGTATGTCACCGATTATTTATGGTAAGTAGATATTTTTGATAAGCAGCAATATTAAAATACAAGGTAATTTTAAAACTCAAACAATTAAAAGGCAATATCATAATTAGGGAATATATATAAAATATTTTCACCAATTTTTCCCAACTATAGATTGTGTAACCTAAAAAGGTATATCATTTTAAAAACCAAATTTAGATTCTTATATATATTTATTTTCCAAATTATAAAAAAGAATACATCAAATAAATTAAATGAATGAATTGATACACTGCAAAAAAGTTGTTTTTGTTGATGAAAATTATTGACAGCCGTATTCGGTCAGCAATTACCGATAGCTTAGTGATGTAATTCTGTTGGTAATCACTTTAAAAAAATGTTAATGAATTATCAACAGAATTCTGTTAGTAATTACCGATAAAAAGTTTTCATCGAGTGATTAGGTTTATTGATGGATTTACAAATCGATTTCCATCACCAATTACTAACAGAATTGTCGCAAACATTTTTATGACAATTATATAGAAAAATTACATATTGAGAATTCGTGATGTTTGTTTTATTGTTAGTGATGAAAAACATTTCCTTGCCAATTTTGCAACGCCGCACAAAAAAATGGTTGCAAACTAAGTTTGCCACAATCATATAGCTACGAAGTTAGCGACGAAAATTTTCATCGCTAAGTTGATTTTGCGATGAAAATTTAAATGTTTGCGATAAAAAAATTCCGTCGCTATTTTCGTTTTTTCTTATAGTGAGATGTGAACATAAATGTAAACACACTTAAAGAAAAGTAGCATATGACGAGGACAACGATAAGGTGATAATTTAAAAAAGTAACATGCTAACTTTAATTAATATATGTCACATTAGTAGAAAATTTAATTAATGTACAAACTAAATGATTGCCAAATAAAATAAAGCACCTTAATTCTCAAATAACCCATACCCTACGGAGCAAACACGTGTAAAGGTAAATGTCAACTCCAAAATTTAATAGGTGGAAACTTGAAAGCTAGGTAATCAAATTAATTTAATTGATTTCAGCTTGTCTAAAGTAAATCATTGGCCCATTTTAGCCAAATAATATTTTAAAAACTAAAAAAATTAAAAATATAGTATTTTGGAACTTCTATTATTATTATTATTATTATTATTATTTAGTTAATATTTTTTAACATTTTCTTTTATTTTTAGATATTTTAAAATAATTTTCTGATTTTAAAAAAATAAAAATTCTTATTGTTATTATATATCCGAAAACTCCCCATATGTTTGTATGTTTTTGTCAAAAATACCCCTTTTTCGAATAACATGGATATAAAATTAACAAAAACTCAAAAATCAAATTCTATATATGTATTTATTGGTCATGTTAGAACATGACCAACTATTTACCTTTACTACCGGTAAATGAATATTTTCGGCAACAAACATTAACATACATGATTTTTTAAAGACTGAAAACATTACCTTTACTACCGGTAAAAGATGATGTCATAATTAGGAGTAATATACGAAGTATTTTCATCAATTTTCCCAATATATAAACATAGTACACATTCTGTCAAAAAAAAAAAAAAAACACAGTAAACATTGTTTATGAAATTTGAATTTTCAAATCTATAAACTTAATTTTCTTAATTTGAATCTTAAATTATACTTTGCTTAATCTCATAATCTTGCCCACCTTAACACGGCATGTGGAATTGCGTGTAAATTTAAAAAAAGAAAAAAAGAAAACCGGCCATTATTATGTCACATCGAGACACATTTCCTGATTCATAGAAATTTTCTTGATCATGCATTTAGTTTTGCGCACCTCATTTGAAGTTTGATCAGAAGGAGGTTCATAAAAATAAGAATCAAATTTCTAATCACGTATAAAAATGATAGATTGACATGATAACAATATGAATATGCGTGTTCAACTTAATATGGGAAAACTATAAATTTGTAAATATAATTTTTTGGTTATTCATCATTAAAAAATAAATAGGATTAATTGTGCGAAATCCCCTTGTGGTTTGAAAAATTTGCGTGAAATCCCCTTCTACTTTAAAAATTGCGCGAAACCCCTTTATGGTTTTCTAAATATAGTCCGAAATCCCCAATTCCGTTAATGTTAATGGAAGTGCTATGCACATGCTCTTTATATTTTATTTTTGTGTTTTTTTTTTTTTCATTTTTTTGCTAAAAAAATGACATATTTACCCCTTTTTACTATATTTAAAGACTAATTCTCTTGTTGGGGGTTTCTTGCAATTGCAAACACTTACTTCAAACTTATTTTCTACATTAACACCTATTTATTTATTTACTTTTATTTATTTACTTTTATTTATTTTCAATTAATTTTTTATTTAGTTATTTGTTTATTGTTATTAATACTAACAGTTTGTACGTAGGTTTATTTTTTACTTTTATTTATTTCAATTCATTTTCTTTATCTATAATACCCCAAATTTCTAATTAAATTTCTTTTATGAATAATAGACTTTTTATTCATTTATCATGATCTCATAATAAATTGTAGTGAATTGGTTATGTGAGGTGATTGGAACTCTTAAATAACTAGTAGAATTATAACCATATTAAATTAGATATAGAATTTTAGAATTTAAATTTATTTGTGGAGATAAGAATTAATTAGTTGAGAAGATCTAAGAGTCCACGTGCTTTTAAACTCCTAAAGAATAAGAACTCCCAGAGAATAAGAAATCTCAAACTCTAGATAAATAAATATAAGGTGAAACCTACATAATAAATACGTAACTAAAAGACGAGAGAAAGAGCGAGAGAAAACTTGAACGAGAGCAGACTACTCTCGCCGATGAATAAGAAACACTAGAAATCTACTGTTAAGGTATGCATTCATAATTTTTATTATTATTTTAGTAAGATGTATTTGAAGGCATTTGCGACAATTAAAGAAAAAGAAACAAAAGGCAAAACTATTAGTAGTGTGTATTGAGTAGGAAATCATTCGATATGTGTAGTTATTCTGTAATGTATAATGGATCGAATTTATGCATTTTGGTAAGAGATTTAGGTTAATATTAATTGTCCATTCATGCAGTCTTGTTTTCGGAAAATTAATATAAAATTTGATTGTTATAACAAAGACTTTTATGTTAATTAAATTTGTTACTTTCGGGATTTTCCCTTTATTTAATATTGAATAAAGTAAATATTAATGCTTAATTGTTTATTGTCTAAATAGCTAATCTGGGTCTTTCCATGCTTGTGTACCTGTTTTCACAATTTCTAGATTTAAGAATAAATATTTAGATTAATGACAGAATTATTGTTTAATCATGAGAATTAATGCTTAGTCAATTGTTGGCTTACGGAATTTAGCGGTCTATGTTGATTTATGTTCTCTCTTTATATTGGCATTTGGATACACATTAGATAAAAATGGTGATAATTAAAAATATTATATATGAATAAAATTGAGGTCATTGCTATTACTAAGAGTTCATTATATAGGTTAAACTTTAAGAATTTTGTATTTTGTATAAACTTTAAGAATTTTGTATTTTCTTTCTTCAGTTAGTGACTATATTATTATTTAGTATTAAGAATGATGATTACACGAAGATTTGTTTTAAGAATAAGAATGTTACCTGGAAATTTGAAATGATTTAATATTGATTAGGATTGAGATCGACCACTATTTAATCAATATGCAGAATAGTTTAGGAATTTAATTTCTAACATGATTAGTTATCTTAGTCACTTGTTGAGTGTAGGAATAGACCCTCATCTATATTGATATTATTAGATTCTATCTTTTTAATTTAGTTGAATTATAATTTCATGAACTATCGTTTTAAAGTTTAGCAAACACAGATAGTCACTTGTTGAGTGTAGGAATAGACCCTCATCTATATTGATATTATTAGATTCTATCTTTTTAATTTAGTTGAATTATAATTTCATGAACTATCGTTTTAAAGTTTAGCAAACACAGATAATATAATTGGTTGAGCGATAATGAGCTATAATATGATAAAAGATTAGTTGTATATAAAATAGATATGTTCTGATTATATATTTTATCAATTATTTACACTTTAGATTTGATTGAGTAAGCCGTAAGCACATACCGTGTGTAAGGATCTTGATATTGTGAATTTCAGAAATTTAGGTAAGTACATCTCTTACCTGCGGTATGAGTAGTTTTGTTTTTAATTGTTAATATTGATGCAAAATTTATGCGAATGCCTATTTGTATTTAAGTGAATATTGTTTAAATGATTTGCTAAGTTAAGTGCTTTGAGTTTGATTTATGTTATTCTATGAATGTGAAGAGATTATTTGCTAAGTGATATGCTTTTGTAGCGCCCCGGATCAAAACGAGCATAATTGATTAATTAAATATTTAACACATGACTTAATAAGTATGTGCGTTTATTTTGACTATTTAATTTATTACGTGCATTTCAAATGTGTTTAATGCACGCTTTAGATGAGTAATTTTCTTGGACATGGTATATAGAATATTCTTATACCATTTGATACGTATCGAGAAAACGAGAAGATAGAAATAATTAGGGATCAATCGGAAATCGGAAGATATTTATATGAATAGTAACGTTGAAAAATCAACCGATAAATAGTGACGGGATATTTTGGATGAATAGTGATTTCGGAAAATTCTATAAATAGGGCCTCCTTCCATTCATTTATCATTGTTTTTTCGAACGAGCCGAAAGCGATGAAAACACGTAAGTCTCTCTCTCCTCCCCCTCTCTCTCTCATTCCGGGTTTCTGTCTTCGGTGCACCACCGCCGGCGTTGCCGCCGGCCGATGGCTGAAAAATCCAATGTTGTCGGTTTTGACCGATTTTCGCACACGACATTCGTCTCAACGAGACGAATTTAGGATAGGTCTCGAAATCTAATTCCAACTTCTCGTTCGCCGGAAAATGGTGAAAAATAGTAGCTAAACCCTAAACCCTAACTTTGCACCTCTCTCTCTCTCTCTCCTCTGTTTTCTCTCTCTCTCTCCTCTGTTTTTCTCTCTCTTCTCGCCGGAGCCGATGACCGGAGAGTGTCGGAGATAAGGGTGTTGTGCTGGAGGGCCGGCGCCGCTGTGGGTGGCGGCGCCGGAGAAGGACAGTATGTATATATATGTATCGTGCATGTGTGTGTGTGAGTTGAGGTGTGTTTGTGTGTGTGTGAGTTTGCTTGTTGTTGTGGGCGGCGCCGGGTGGTGCCGCCGGGTGGGAACGGTAGGCCGACGATGGGAGGTCTCCAGCGAGGGTTTGGAGTGGTGGCCGGCGGCAGGTGACCGCCGGCCAAGGCTGATCAGTGTGTGTGTGTTTATATATGCGTGTGTGTATATCTTTTGGTGTGTGTGTGTGAGCGCGGCGGCTGATAGCGGCCGGCGACTGGGGGTCGCCGGCCAGTGGTTCCGGTGGGTGGAGGGTGGTGGCCGGCCGCAGGTGGCCGTCGGCCAAGGCTGGAAGTATGGATGTGTGTATGCATGTGTGTACAAGCGTGTGTATATATATATCTACTGTATGTGTGTTGGGGGTGGCCGGAGAAGGTTGCCGGCGATGGGGGGTCGCCAGTCGAGGGGTTGGGAGTGGTCGCCGGCGACTGGGAGTCGCCGGCCGGAGTTTTGAAGGTTGGGGTTTGGTTTTGCGTATGTGATGTCGAAGGGTTTTGCGGCGAAGTTTCGGGTACTATTCACCGTCGGAATACGGCGAGGGATGGCTAGCGGTTCAAGGTTTCTGGCGGATTTGGTGGCGACGGCTCAGGACAGCACCGCCGCGCCGGGTGGCGCCAGGAAGAGGCCTGGTCGAGCAGGCCGGCGCCGGGAGAGCTGGGCGCGAGGATGCGTGCGCCGGGAGCAACCTGCGAGAAAACTTGGCCCTCGCCGAGTGGAGCTGATCGCTGCCGAGAAATCTCGGCCATGCCGGGATAGTCTTGCCATGCTGCCGAGAAAACTCGGCAGCTGCCGAGCCGGGTCCCCGACGCTGCCGAGCCGAGAAATGCTGAGGCCGTCGGGTCCGCGCGTGCCCGTCGCTCGTGACATCGTGTTTTCGATCCAAACCCCGTTTTTTCCGCCGTACGTCAACATCGAGTCATCGCCGACGAGATGTCGTTGACCGAGGGTAGTGGGCCCGGTCAAAGTCAACCCTTTGACCAAAATTACCAAAATACCCCTGAACTTAAAATGCTCCGTTTGAGCTTGTTTCAACTCCGATCGAGCTCATTCTTTTTCCGTTGTGACCTAAATTTCATTTTCTATCATCTCAGCCATATGGATTTATTATCCATCCTCATTTCTTCAACTCTAATCTTTAGAGCTCTCGATCCGTCGCATAGTTAACGATCGTTTTTCCACCGGAACGTTTATAGCTTTATTTATATATTATTAAGGATCTAAGAACACCGTAACATATGTAGGCTATCAGTTGGATTGAACATCAAGATACGGGATTTGAGACACGAGATCCGAGATATGGGATCCTTGGTACTCCCTACTCACGTGGTAACCACCGAACGAGGTGGGGTAACTTCTGAACTTAATATGTTTATTGCTTTCCCTATTTGATAATTGAATTGTTGAATTCTACGTGTTGTATTTATATACTGTGTTTATTTTACGATGGTGTGATAGGTTTGGGCTGAGTGTCCAGTGGGCTTAGTGTCCATTGGGCTGCGTGTCCAGTAGTGAGTCGACAGAGTGTCCAGTGGGCTATGTGTCCAGTAGTGAGTCGATGGAGTGTCCTTTGGGCTTAGTGTCCATTGGGCTGCGAGTCCTTTTGTGAGTCATGAGTTGTGTGTCTGTTTATGATTTGAATTATGTGTTGCATATATTTACGTGATGTGTTTATTTGCTGAGCTATTTTATATGTTTAATAACATGTTAAAAGTTGGAAAGTATCCCCACGAGTGTATTCAACACACTCACCCCTATTCTGTACCCACACTATAGGAGATGAAGAAAGTCAAGATGATAGAGAGGGCGGTGCCATATCAAGCTTTCCCTTTTTGCTTTCGAAACTTAAATGTTCAAACGATGTTTTATTTAATTATACGTTTGTAAAGTTAAACAACTCTTCTTCTTTTCTTATGGATCCTGATGTATTTCCGTTGCTTTGTTAAATAATTTATTTCGGCTAGACGTCGAGGATTTGTATTTGTAAAATCGTCTCCTATCTTTTTCAAGGGTTTCTTTTTTTTATCATGTACATCTTCTTCCCCTTTCTTTCTTCACGCCCAAAGAGAAAAACTCTGATATTTTTAACGAAAGATTTCGGGGCGTGACAGCTTTTATGTATTTTATATTAAGTACAAGATGCTAGTTAATCTTGTTGTATGAAAAGTGAGAAAAATATTTTGAGATAGAGTATATATATATATAAAGTTTTATTTTCTATATTTTTAAGAGTTTGGTACCGGGCATCGAGACGCCCACTAGAGAAGTTAATGGCACCGAGACAGCCCTATGAGTATTGAGTTGCTCCGTTTGGATTCGGTGGCTAGCTACCCCGGATTCTTCGGAGTTGCGCGCATTGGTATCATGTCTAGGCCCATAGTATATTATTTTCAAGTACAAGAGTATATTATTGTTTTTATTAGTGATGTTCTTGTTTTCTATTAAGTTGCAAAGAAAAATATTTTGTGAGATAAGTGATGTACTTGCTAAGCATTTTTGCTTATAGTATTACCTCATACTGCAGATAAAGGCAAATGTAAGATGTGATGCAAGAAGGTAGCAACGCTGAAGCGTGATCAGTGGTGACGATCTCGGAATTGGTTTAAGATTTTTAGAGTTTTCTAAATTTGCATGATAAGAAGACTTTTGATTTGATTTTTGACGAAAGTTTTACACAAATGATTTAATTCATTTTAAATGCTTTAGACCGTTTTAAAGCTTTGATATGTTTCTTAACAAAATTATTTCCGTTGTTTTAAAAAAAAATTATGAATCCTTATGACATAGTTTTATTAGTTGGAGAGTTAATCATAATTTAGTAGAAATAACTACCCTACAAGAAGGGGGTGCTACATTATCAATATTAATTTTGATTTAGTTATTTATATTATTATTATTAGTGATATTTATTTCTTTACTTTTATTTTTGTAAGTTCTTTTTTTATAATGTTAATTTTTTATTTAGTTATTTATTTTATTTTTATTAATGTTAATAGTTGATACATATATTTATTTCTTTACTTCTTCTTTTTTCAGTTCTATAATGTTAATTTTTTATATAGTTATTTTTTCATTGTTATTAATTAACCTATTGATGAAGATTAGATTAAAAAGATAAAACTCGATATTAAGAAAAATATAAAATAAATAATAATAAAAAAGACTCAATACTTAAAAATTATTAGGTATAATAAACAAAATTAACCATACCAATAAACAATTAACATACCAACTTGTCAGAACAAACAAAAAATAATAAAAATTATACAAGAAAATTTGGAACATACCAATTTGTAAGAAACAAACAAATACTAAAAAGATTATATTGAAAAATTTGGAACATACAGTGTACTCACTTCAGGTTCTCATTCTAAAACAAAATATACCTCAACAATAGATTTCTCTAAGAAATTCAATGAATTTTTAATTTTTTTGTATGGACATCGAATATTATTTTTGAAGAAAATAGTAAACTAATTATATTTAGGGTCTCGTTAATTACACTTTGGGTTGATTTGAGGTGAAAATAATATACCATCGAGTATTTTCTACATCCTCCTCATCAATAGTCGACATCAATATTGAGTCTTATCCTTTTTAATCTAATCTTCGTCAATAGGTTGATTAATAACAATAAAAAATAACTAAATAAAAAAAGTTAACATTGTAAAAAAAAAAAGAACTGAAAAAAAAGATAAAGAAAGAAATATATTTATCAACTATTCACATTAATAACAATAAAATAAATAACTAAATCAAAATTAGCATAAAAATAAACTTAAAAAAATAAAAGTAAAGAAATAAATATCATTAATAACAATAATATAAATAACTAAATCAAAATTAATATTAAAAAATGAATTGAAATAAACAAAAGTAAAAAAGAAAACATATGTACCAACCGTTAATACTAATAACAATAAAGAAAATAAGTAAATAAAAAATTAACATTGCAAATTTTTTTTATTGAAAATAAATAAAGAAATATGTGTTAATGTAGAAAATAAGTTTGAAGGAAGTGTTTGCAATTGTAAGAAACCTCCCCACAAGAGATTTAGTCTTTTAATATAGTAAAAAGGGGTAAATATGTCATTTTTTAGCAAAAAAGTGAAAAAAACACAAAAAAACGCATGAAGAGCGCGTGCATAGCACTTCCGTTAACATTAACGAAATTGGGGATTCCGGCTATATTTAGAAAGCCACAGAGGGGTTTCAAGAAATTTTTAAAGTACAAGGAGATTTCACGCAAATTTTCCAAACCATAAGGGGATTTCGCGCAATTAACCCTTAAGAAATATTAATTTTTTAGATTTTGGAAATAGGTCAATAATTTTTTCTATTTGGACAAATTTAGAATAAATTAGTTTGAAATTCTTAAAATTCTAACTAAATCACACTTATAGTGTATGCTGTCTCAAATGACACTTATAGTGAATGTTATACTTCAAATATAGAAATTATTTATACGTTTGAAATTTGTTTAATTTAAAAATGTTTGATAAAAATATAAATAAATAAAAGAAAACCATATATAAAATTAGCTAAGTTAGGTGATAACCATAAATTTATTTTCCCCATATAAATAATATTTTAAAATTTCAAATTTTATTAAATTAAATTAATTTTTTTTTAAATCCCATGTATTACACGAGGCTTATACTAATATATATGTATATATACACACACTAGAGATGAAATTCTTCCAATCAAATTAAAGAAATGCTTGCAAATTGGGGACATCAAGAAACAAGTTTTTCAATTGAAAATTTTGTTTTGATTATCGGTTGAGTCGAGTTTGAATGGAACTCAAATCGGTAAAATTGATTTGGGGCTACATTATGTTTGAGAAATATAGTGTCTTAGTATATGAAACGTACATTTTGGTAAATTGTGACGAAGACCGACCATAATTGCGTCCTCACCGCCACTTCTATCGTCAGAATCTACCACCATCCTCAAACTTACCCAAAATTTGATCTTCAAATCATAAACAAAATGTTAATTTTCTAAACCAATTTACTGAATTCACGAAATTAAGAAACAATTTGAATATTTGATATTCAAGGCTAGAGATTCTGAGAGTTCATTGAATTAACATTACATGCTATCATAAGTATATGAAGAAAGATAGTAACAATTGAACTAACAACCGGATGTCTTTCATTTAATTAAAATGCTCAAATTAGGTTTTTATGGATTAGCTGCTAAACTCTGCGAATGGAACTAGATCGTCAAATGATCTTGATGAGGGAATATTTCCCTATAAATACTTATTTTCAAGGGTAAATCTATTTTAAATATTTAATAGTATCAACCATTATGAAATATAAATAAAATTAACAATGTCTCAAGTCATTATCAATGAGTCACATAGTATAGTCATGAAAAAATATATAACATAGTATAATCATGAAAAAATATGTGAGGTCATCTCATTCTCACGCAGTACAATTCAAACTTATTTTCACAAGTTTATTTCTATTTATTGGGTTATGTATAGTGAATTGACATGACTCACTGAATTAATTCGTGATTCGATTTCACAAAAATTATACTCTGATCATCACCAAAAATGAAAAAAAGAAGAAGAGGTTTTTACGTATATTCTATATTTTAATTTTTTTTTTTATAATTACGATCCATTAATAAGACAACTTTAACATTTTTGCTTTTGTAGCTGAAAGTGAGGGAGCAGCCCGCTTGGCTGTAGGGCTATAAGGACAATACCGGATCCGCAGACTCCACTATCCACTGATGTCAGTTTTTATTACTGTGTTCACATTATACTATATTGACATTATGGGTGTGTCTCTTGTGTCCCCGGGATACGGATTCTTGGATCCGTGTCCCCAACCAGTGGGCCCACATAAATTAAAAAAAGAAATTTGTTCAGTTTTTTTTTCCATGTATACAAAAAATGTATCACATGTATACCATCAAGGTATCCATAAGATACCTTAAAGGTATCACACCTATTTCAGATAAAGGTGCGCGCGGCGTGGGCGCACTGCTTGTGAGGTGCGCGCCCAATGTGGGCGCATGGGCGCGCACAGGTATCCATGGTGTGGGTGCATGGTATCCATAAAGATACTTTCAAGGTATCCGTTGAATATCTTTCAGGTATCACATATATACCTTGATGGTATCCACATGTATACCTTCAAGGTATCCATGACGTGGGCGCGCGCATTTGTGTGCAAAAGATGGGCGCATGGGTGCGCGTGCGGCATGAGCGCATGGGCGCGTGGCGTGGTGAGATGAGCGTAGGTTTCATGGATAGCTTCAAGTATACATATGGATACCTTGCCCATGAATACTATCAAGATATTCATGGGATACTTATCAAGTATCTCATGGATACCTATCAGGTGTGCGCACAACAGGTGCCCACGCGCGCGCGGCTTGGTGACCAAGGTGCATGCAGGTAGGTATCCACATGTATACCTTGAAGGTATTCCATGGATACTTTCAAGGTATACATGAACTTTCAAGTATTCAATGAATACCTTTCAAGTATACATGTGGATACCTTGACCCATGGATACCTTGACCCATGGATACCTTCAAGGAATCTCACAGATACCTTGAAGGTATACATGCTGATACTTGAATACCTCATAGATTTTTGTATATGTTATTTTCAGGTATTATATCAAATAGAAAAAATAGTTATCATTTCATCTTGATCATCATTTTAAAATTGTTATTGTGTGCAAAAGATTTTTTCTCCCATTTTATTCTTTTTTTTGCAATGACGACTTCCTATTTTGACAAAATCATGTAGAGAAGACATCTTTAAAATATGGATTGAATTCCCAATTGATATCCAAAGATTCAAACAAAGATTTCATTTGTTTGAACAAGCCAATTCAACAATATTTCGATAACAAAATAGACCAAATAGTTGTTCAGAACCCAAACTTCAAAAATTAAAATTCTAACAGTCATTTCATTGAACACTTTGCATTCATCACTGCAAAACTCAAATACCACCCCAAATACAGAATCAAGCCAACAAATCAACACAAATATTCACAATATAGATCAATCCATATCATATGATACAAATATAAACCCCAGAAACAATAAAAAAATATTAACCGCGACGATTTGCTCTGGCTATGAGCATGTTTGGCTTCGAAGAATATGTGGAACCCCAGAAAGTATACCTAGCTAAGTACAAAGAGATGGAGGGGGAGAAGAGTTCTCTTGTGGGGACTAAGGAGGGAGGTGGAAACGATGGTGGCTCCGCCGTCACTTCTGGTGGCGGGTTTAACGGCGGGCCGATGGTGGGTGGAGGGATGTATGAGGATTCTGTAATGGACTATCATCCAGGTGGACAGATGTACGGTGTTGGCGGTGGCTTCGGTTGGTTTCAGCATATGGGCGGCGGCGGAGGGAAGCGCTTGATTTCTACAGAAGAAATTGATGAGAGAGAAGGAGGTTTAGAGAGAGAAAGGAGGCAAAATTAGGATATGGAAATGGCAGACCTGTGGAAGACGAAGGCGAGGGGGAGGATGAGGAGAGCAGAAATGGCGTAGGAATAAGTCATGAAAACGTGTTGGTGGCCGGAACGGGTTGGGGACACACAAGTTTTTGTGTGACATTATATATTTATATTCATATAAAATTAATGGTTGTACATCAACTTATTGTAAAATGTAACAGTAGAATATATAATTAAGAGAATAATATATATTAACTCAATAGTCAATACAGGGTCAAACCTAATTATTTTTTGGCTGGAGTCAACATTTTCAAAATAGATCCGTGATATGTATGTATAAACTCAATGTAAAATAAAAAAATTTAAACATTTACAATACTCAAGATATTTATATCATCGTAAAAATTAAATATAACTACTTAAATTCGAATTGACTTTGAATTAAGTTCTCAGTCATTGTTTCTCACTATTTTCTAATATTGGAACTCATACTTGAAAGATATTATACAATAATACTTAAAAATATAATTTAAATTAAGTTTGAAACTTAAATTAACCATGAATTATTTATTAATAAAAATTTAAAAATAAAATCATACATAGATGAGTAAAAAAAATTATACAATTAAATTAAATATAAAAATTAAAGTAAATAACTTAAATTAATAAATCATGAATTATTTTAAAATATATTTATACATAATTAAGAAGAAGAAAAGGGGCCACCTTCAAGCAGGATTCGAACTCGGGGCCCTTAGAGTGGTAGATTAATTTTCAGATTTTTAAGTTAATATTTAGAAATTTATAATTTTAAGAGTTTTGTGTTAATAATGAAAACCATATATTTTAAGTTCATCAATATATACATATATATATTTCAAACTCTAAAGGTGCTTTTGCCAATGAAGGTAACTTATTTAATCTATAGATAAACGTGATGAAGCTAATTTGTATGAATTATTAATTTCAGCAAGGAAATTCAGGAGGGGATTTCTGGGGAAAGGATTATGATTCCATGGCTGGTTTATAGAACCAACTTCTCAATTACCTGAAATTAATTTTTTTTTCAACGTGTCACGCCCCAAAATCTTTCATAAAATATCAGAGTTTTCACACGGGCGTGAAGAAAAAAATAGTAAGGGACACATATCTCAAACAGAAAGAATCAGTAGGAGATGACAGAAGAAAGAGGTAAAGGACAATGTGAAACATTCACATATCAACAATCGGCCTCTGCCGATAGCAATCGATCTCACTACAAATAAAATACAACATTTGCAGTGGAACAAAACATCAGGATCTCACATCCGAACCAAGTATCAAAATATTATTACAAAACGTGATTTAAATAAAACATTGTTTGGAAAAGTTTGTGTGACACCAACTAGACATACAAATCTAGAGATAGCACCTCCTCTCTCCTTCTAGGGTTCAACATGTTCATCATCTCCTGTAATGTGAATTACAGAATAGGGGGTGAGTACGTGGAATACACTTGTGGGGATGAAATCCGCCTCTTATAACAATCAACAGATATAAAATACCAGAATGGTAACATTCAATCACGTTGTCACAGCACATAAGATACAAAGCATGTATTTCGCAACCCAACTCAGGTGCGGGTATCCCCCGTCTTACCCTTACAAAATCTCAGGTACGGGAATCACTCGACCCTACAGAATCTCAGGTATGGGTATCACCCGATCCTACTAAATCTCAGGTACGGGTATCACCCGACCCTACAGAATCTCAGGTATGGGCATCACCCGACCCTACAATATCTCAGGTACGGATATCTTCCGACCCTACGGAATCTCAGGTGCGGGCATCTCCCGACCTTACATAAGAATGAATATTGACCCATGTCCTTTCACAGTATAACATGAACACGTAATCATAGCATATAATCACAACATTTAGTATTCCACCAATCATGCATTAAATAGGGAAAAACTGTAAACAGATAAAGAGATAGAAATTACCCCCACCTTGTTCGGTGGTTACCATGAGTAGTGAGTACCACAGATCTGATAACTCAAAGCTCGAGTAGTAAGTACCAAAAGTCAGATAACCCAACGCTCAATCCAACAAGTAGCTTACATAAGTTATGACGTTTCTTAGATCCTTAATAACGTATAATTAAAGCTATAAACGTTTCCGGAGAAAGTACGATCGTTAACTACGCGGCGGATCGAGAGATCTAAAGATCGGGGTCGAAAAAATGAGAAGGGCAGATCAGTCTAAGTGGCTAAGATGATATAGAATGAAATTTGGGTCACGACGGAAAAAGAATGAGCTCAATCGGAGTTGAAACGAGCTCAAACGGAGCATTTTAGGTTTAAGGGTATTTTGGTCAAAGGGTTGACTTTGACCGGGCCCACGACCCTCGGTCAACGACATCTTGTCGGCGACAACTCGATGTTGACGTACGGCGGAGAAAACGGGGTTCGGATCGAAAATACGGCGTCGCGTGCGACGGGGCACGCGCGCACCTGGTGCCAGTTGGAAAAACCCGGCGGCTAGGCTTCATCTTCGGCAGCTGCCGAGTTTTCTCGGCAGCAACGGGTGGGGGCTCGGCGTGGGCCGAGATTTCTCGGCAGCTCATCACCCGGCGCTCCCGACGTTGGGTTTGCTCAACTGCCCCTCTTCCCGGCGCCACCAGCCGCGGCAACGCCGTCCTCCGCCATCGCCACCTTATGCACCGGATATCTTGCACCGCCGGCTACCACCTCCGGCCATCCCTCGCCGGAATCCGGATGTGAATAGTACCCCGAAACTTCACCACAAAACCTTTCGACATCACATTCGCAAAACCAAACCCCATCCCTTTTTAGCTCCGGCCGGCGACTCCAGTCATTTGCGATCCTTCCCGGACCCCCGGCCGGCGACCCCCCGTCGCCGACAACCATTGCCGACCACCCCAACACACATATATAGCATATATACACTCACGCTCATGCACACACACACTCGCGTAAGCATACCTCCCAGCCAACAGTCTTAGCCGGCGGCCACCTGCCACCGGCCACCGGTAACCCTGGCCGGTGACCCCCAGTTGCCGGCCGCCACCTGCCGCCATGCATACACACACCACAAATCAAACACACACACACGCATATGAAAGCATACACACACACTGCCCTTGCTTGGCCAGCGACTTCCAGTCGCCAGCCACCACTCTACCACCCTCGTCGGCGCATCACAAGCGTCGACCATCTCTTCCCACATGGTGGCGCCACCCGGCGCCGCCCACAACAGCAGCAACACACACACACACTAACACACCTCAAAACACACACACATGCACGTTTACACATATATACACACTGTCCATCTCCGGCGCCGCCACCCACGGCGGCGCCGGTCCTCCAGCATCACACCCTTACCTCCGACGGACCTCCGATCATCAGCTCCGGCGAGAAGAGAGAGAAAAATAGAGGAGAGAGAGAGGTTGGTGCAAAGGTTAGGGTTAGGGTTTTGGGGCTGTTTTTCACGGTTTTCCGACGAACGAGAAATCAGAATTGAATTCCGAGACCTATTCTAGATTCGTCTCATCGAGACGAACGTCGTGTGCAAAAATCGGCTGAAACTGAGAACTTTCAGATTCTCCGACCACCGCCGGCGACGGCTCGCTGGAGACAGAAAAACGGGAGGAGAGAGAGGAGGGAGGAGAGAGAAACTTACTCGTTTTCGTCGCGTTCGGCTCGTTCAGAGAAAGGGTGAAAAAAATGAATCGGAGGAGCCCCTATTTATAGATTTTCAAAAGTTACTATTCACCCAAAAATATCTCGTCACTATTCATCGGTTGAATTTTCCATGCTACTATTCACCGGAAATATCTTCCGATTTTCCGAAACTTCAGGTTTTGCCCTTTTCGTCGCCGTTCGAGCTACAGATCTCCGATTGACCTCTAGTTCGTTTCTATCTTCTCGTTTCCTCGATACGCATCTAATGGCATAAAATATCCTATATTTCACGTCTAGGAAAAATATCGATCTAAAACGTGCATTAAACACGTATCTGAAACGCACGTAATTAATTAAACAATCAAAACATACACACATAATTATTAAATTATAGATTTAAATATTTAATTAATCAATTATGATTCATTTTTGGTTCAGGGCGCTACACAACGGCTTTGACATGATCAACAATTCTCCAAGAAATCTTCAAACAACGATGTTTAAACCTCACGTAGAGTTCATTTACATCTCACCTGAATGTACAGTGGGTACGAGGGAGTTCTTCATCTCTCCCTAATAAAAACAATGCTGATGAATTGATTGTTGTGGAAACCAACTGTTCAAATCGGACTCATTCGGTACAATTGTTAATTATCTTTTTATTTCCTGTTTTATTTCCTCTTTTTTTTAATGTAAATAATTAATCTATCTCTTTTAAATCTCGATCTCAAAGTCTTTTCCGATTATGATATCAAGTTTAGTTCAATTATTTCAATTTTCGGTTATAAGCTATTTACCTTAATTATGTAATTCTTTCATATCTATTTGATCCAAGTTCTCTTAAAAAAAATTAAAAAATAAAACACAAGCCGAATTTGTTTATTCTTCTTCTTCATATGATGATAGTATTGTTCTGACTGCTATTAATTGGAGTGCCGAAGATAACATGAGGCCAATGACGACCAAGATGGAGGTCAACAATGCAAGAAAGTTGTATTAATGCTCAAACTCAAAGTATGAGAGCATAATCTCAATTACTCTTTTCTCGGGAATATTGGTGAAAATATCCCGAATATTGCTCCTAATTATGATTTTAACTTTTAAAAAATACACCACATGTTAACATTTATTGTCGAATATATCTATTTACTAATAGTAAAAGGTAAATAGTCTGTCACAATCTGACGCGACTAATAAATACATATGTGCAATTGATTTTTGAGTTTTTACTTCATCCTATATTCATGTCATTCGAGAAAGAGGTATTTTTGGCAAAAACATACAAACATACAGGTTATTTTCGAAAATATAATAAAAATAAGAATTCATTATTTTTTAAAATCAAAAAAATATTTTAAAATAAAATAAAAATGTAAAAAAAAAAAAACAGATTAACTATAACAACAACAACAACAGAAGTTCTAAAAAACTATATTTTAAAATTTTAAAATTTTAAAATTTTATAATATTATTTAAGTAAATATAAAAATATAATAAAATTAGAAATTTTTATTTAAAAAACAAAATTATTTTATATATCTAAAAATCAACAAAAAAAGAAGACAAAAAAGATCTTTACTTTTAAAATAAAAGATTCTAATTTTATTATATATTTATATATATATATATAATTTTTTAAAAATACATTATTTTTCTTTTTTACCATTTTATTGATTTTACTAATTATTCTACTTTTAAGCATTTCATCGGTTTTATTTGTTTACTCTTTCTTAGATATTTTTAAAATAATTTTCCAACAAAAATATATATTAAAATCTATTTGCAAGATTTTTTTGTTGGTTTATAAATATTATAAAATATTGTATAGAAATTAGTGACTATGTTAATCATTTCTTAATTATTATGACGTCTTATGTCATTAATTAAAACTTCAAACATAAATAATAATAATAATTATTATTATTATTATTATTATTTAACATAGGTTTCAGTAATTTAAAACTCAATAAATGAAAAGGTGATATCATAATTAGGTAGAATATATCCTATATTTTTGTCAATTTTCTGTAACGATTCTAACACCTCCTCCATCACCAGAATCAAATCATGAAGATAAATTAGAAAATAAGATAATGTGAGTTTTGATTTCTTGACAACGACATATAGGCAACTTTTTCCCAGACCATACATTATGAAGTGAAACTAATTTCCTTTTGGAAACTCTCAAATTTCCTAAAATACTCTTACAAAAATGACTGTAGGGCTAGGATCCAAAGTACATGAACTAACCAACTATTACACTGAGAATAGATGATTACAAACAAGAGGAACAAAAATAAAAAAGAGATGGAATAAAATCACCAGGAACACAAAGGTCTGTTGTTCGTAGTCAACTGGCTCAGTCCCCACACAAGGCTGAGTTCACACACAGTGTCCAAATCACCCTGGAACCAACAGTAGCACCAAGCCTCGCACACGAAGAAGGCAACCAAGCTCCAACCAATCTCTCCAAGAACTCACACAGAGAAGAACACTTAGTTTTAGATGGTGAAAGGTTAGAGGAAGGCTTAAGATTGTTCCGTGTCAAACCTCTCTCTGATTCCCCCATTATATAGCACCAAGAGAAGGTGCTGAATAAGGAAAACGGAGCTAACCACGGCGAGATCATCGGGATACAGAATCAGAGGGGAGGGAGAGAGATGAGAGGCGCCGCTGTGAGGAGAGAGGGAGAAGGGTTAGGTTTTGAGGGAGAGGAGAAGATCTGAGGGTATATAAACCTTAGATCAAGGGCAGAGATCAACTTAGTTTGAATGAGAGGTGTCACGCCCCGGTTTCTTCCATACAAATATATCATAGTTTTTTTTTTAATTAAAAACAGAGGCGTGCAAAAGAAGAAGGAGACAAGGGACGATCAGAAGAAAAAGAGGATAGAAAACATCAGAAACCTTCTCATAACATATCGGACACAGCCGATTTCAAATCATACAAAACATCGGTCACAGCCGACTATCAAACATCATCACAGCGGAAAATTACTATCAGAATCCATCATCATCAAAGATTACAGAAGATTACTGAATATATACATGTCAAAAGATATAGATCATTGTTTCTTGAAACTTCGTAAAAGACATTTTATGAAAATCCCAAAAGTGGCACCATCTCTCTCTCTACTGCTCTATGGTTCGTCATCTCCTGTAGTGTGAGTACAGATTAAGGGTCAGTGCATGGAATACACTGATGGAGATAAACTCTGCATCTTATAACACTCGACAAAGATGTATATATAGTAAATTCGAAATTCACAACAAAGAGGCACATTGTCACAACATGTAAAATTCACAACAGACATTAGAAATGGTAAGGGACGCATAGGTGCGGGTGTTCCCCGTCTTATCCTATAGAAGCGGTCTCATTACCGTTAGTGCATTTCCAGGACCACCAAACCCTCCAGAGTAGTAGAATAGGGGTAGGGGACGAATGCATGATCAGAGGTGGACCGCAGCCCATGCACAATATAAATATGACACAACACTTATAGTACACAACATTTAGCATTTCTCAAACGAGCATCAAAATAGGGAAAACAGTAAACAGATTAAGAATTAGAAAATACCCCCACCTCGATAAGAGGTTATCACGTGATCTGACAAGATAAAGAGTCAAGCCTAATGCGTACGATCCAATCGATAGCCTACAAAAGTACCGTGATATCTTAGATCCTCAAAAGATTAAAAGACGGATATAAATAAAGAAAAGAACGATCGAGGAGACGGGACGGATAAGGAAGACTCGAAGATTAAGGATATCGAGACAAGTGTGGAAGGTAAACTTGGTAAAAAGGGTTGACTCGATCGAGATCCCCGACTCCCGATACAAGGATGGAAACAAACGACTCAAAACGACCTGCGAAAACACTCGCCGGTGCGCTCACGACGCACCTGGCAAAACCCGATAAAACCCCACACACACCTCCCTCTCGCACGGTCGTGCAAAATTACCAACGACCGTGCCCTACAACACTCGACCGTGCGCCACCTTCCAGTGGCCGTGCACGGTCACTCACTCCTGGCGCACGGTCGTGCCCCAAAGCACGATCATGCCCTAGCGCACGGTCCTGCGCGGACCAGCTTACACAGCAGCGCCGCCTTCACCATCTTCTTCCTCTAGCTTCGGCCGGCGACTCCCGTCGCCGGCAACACCTCTACCACCATAACCGGCAACCTCCAACAACACACAACACAACGACCCAAGCAAGAACAACACACACACCAAACCCAAGCTTCAACCAAAACCACACACACACAAACCCAACTCCGGCCACACCGCCCCTCCGGCGGCTCCACCACCTCCAACCCATAGACACACTCCGGAATGGTTATCTACCTCCCCGGCAAGGAAGACGAGAGAGAAAAAACAAGAAACGAGGAGAGTGAAAAGGTGATGGACTCAAACAAGGTTTTCCAGCGGTTGACCGGTGATTTGCCGGCGATCCGACAGTCGGAACAGAGAAACAAAACCGTCACTAGACTCGCCTCGACGAGAGCTACGACCTATGAGAAAACGGTTTGATTCTGAGATAGTTGACTTTTCCAGCCACCGGCGGCGACGGCGGCGGCCGCCGGAAAAAGAAAGAGAAGAAAGAGAGAAACTTACGTGTTTTTCGATTATGAGCTCGTGTGATATATCGACTTAAAAATGTCCTATATATACTTCTCCAAAAAAAAGACTACTATTCATGTTAAATATCTCGTATTCTACTCTTCACATACATCTCGTATACGTCGTATTCTTCGTTCCACTGTTTTCTTCACTATTCGAGCTACGAAACTCCGATTAACCTCTAGTTCGTTTCTATTTTCTCGTTTTTCCGTTACGCATCTCATAATATAAAAATTTTCTAGGTTCCATGTCTAAAAATTACATCCTTCTAAACCGGCGTCAAACACATATCTGTAACGCACATAAATAAATTTAAACACCCAAAATTAACACACATAGAATTATTTCAATTACGGGTTTAATTATTTAATTATCCCATTATGCTTCGTTTTGTCCTGGGCGCTACAAGCGGACCAGATCAAACAACCACTTAAGAGAAGTGGGCTTGGGCTTCTCCATGTGCTGCATTGGGCTGCCAGAGTGTGGCCCAAATATTCGGCCCATATCTTACACTCTCCACCTTGGGCCAATCTTTGGGTGATCTGGTGAACTTTCATTGGAGCCGTGGGGTCATCATTGCCTAGTTTTTCTCTCACCTGCATTTCACAAAGATAAGTGCAGTTATGAAAGAAAAAACAAGCACAAAGCAAGAGTTAGCAATCACAGAGAAAGCTTGTAACCAGGAAAGAAAAAGTTAAGGGATAGGGGACAGATTCAGAGTCTTCATGCAAGCTCTGAATTTCTCAGTTGGGAGTACTTTTGTTCCCATGTCTGCAGAGTTGAATTCAGAAAGGATCTTTTGCAGGTCGATTTCTTCCTTTTCAACAATGTCTCTTATAAAATGGAACTTCACATCAATGTGTTTAGTCCTATCATAGAAGACAGGGTTTTTGCATAGTTGTATCCCAGATTGGCTATCTGAGAACACAACCACCTTTCCCTTCAAAGAAACAATTTCAGACAAGAGGCCCTTGAGCCATATAGCTTCTTTTATAGCCTCTGTAGCAGCAATGTATTCTGATTCAGTGGTTGATAAAGCCACAATACTCTGTAGTTGGGATTTCCAGCTTATAAGAGCATCACACAAAGTGAAAACATAGGAAGTAGTGGATTTTCTATTATCTTTATCATTTGCAAAGTTTGAATCCACATATCCACACAAGTTTATATCTGTCCCAGCTTTTCCAAAATGAATCCCAGTTTTTGCAGTTCCTTTCAAATATCTTAAAAGCCATTTTACAGCCTCCCAATGAGACAAACTTGGATTGGACATGAATCTGCTCAAGCAACTCACGACATAAGCAATATCAAGTCTAGAACTTACCATGAGATACATAACAGATCCTATGGCACTAGCATAGGGCACAAAAGGCATATCAGATGTTTCAAGATCAGTCTTGGGAGACTGATCTCTACTTAGCAAGAAGTAAGCAGCAAGAGGCACAGATACAGGCTTAGCATCAAACATAGAAAATTTTTCAAGGACCTTCTGTACATACTGATATTGGTTAAGAAACAAAAAACCAGAGTTTCTATCTCTGGAAATATCCATACCTAGAATCCTTTTTGCATCACCAAGAAGCTTCATATCAAAATTATCACTTAGACATTTAGATACATGATCAATAGCACTTATAGATGGGCTGGCCAAGAGCATGTCATCAACATAAATCACTAAGAACACAGGGTTTTGATTATCTTCCTTAAAATATAAGCATGGATCATAAGAGCTTCTTTTAAACTTGAGAGATAACATGCAAGCATCAAATTTCTTATTCCACTGTCTAGGAGATTGTTTAAGACCATATAAAGATTTTTTTAACAAACACACATAATCAGGACACTTTTTATCCACAAAACCTTCAGGTTGTTTCATGTATATCTGTTTATCAAGGTCTCCATGCAAGAAGGCAGTTTTAACATCCATTTGCTTTAATTCCCAGTTATGGTGAGCAGTTAAGACAAGCAAAATTCTCACAGTAGTAAACTTAACAACAGGAGCAAATATATCACTGTAATCAACGCCTTCCTTTTGTGTAAAGCCTTTTGCAACAAGTCTTGCCTTATATCTTACTGAATCAGTTTCATGCTTGATTTTAAAAAGCCATTTACAGTCAACAATAGAGCAATTAATAGGTTTGGGCACAAGAGTCCAAGTTTTATTAACATGCAAAGATTTCATTTCATCATCCATAGCTTTTATCCATTTTGCAGATTCTGCAGATTGTAAAGCTTGTTTATATGTTTTGGGTTCATTTCCATCAAGATTTTCAAACACATTAAACACAAAGGATGCAAGATCAAAATCATTAAGATGTTGTGGTTTCCTGATGTTCCTTCTAGTTCTGTCCCTAGCAAGCATATATTCACTTAGATTTTCAGATTGGGGTACATAATCATGCTTAGGAGATTTATCAGGTGAATAACCATGATCAGTATAAGAGGACTCCACCTCATTTGGAGCATCGTCAGGAATGATAAGAGCAGGTGCAGGTAAACAAGGAAATTCAGATTCATTAAACACAACATTCCTGCTTATTATGGTTTTAAAACCATGTTCATCTTTAATCCAGCATCTATAACCTTTAACACCATCAGGATATCCAAGGAACACATCTTTAACAGATCTTGGTTCAAGTTTATCAGAATTATTATGCAAATAAGCAGTACAACCAAAAACTCTCAGATTAGATAGATCCACAGGTTTACCATTCCACACAGATTCAGGTAAATTACCATTAAGAGGTACAGAAGGACATCTATTAACAAGGTATGCAGCAGTTAAGATAGCTTCTCCCCAGAACACTTTAGGCATACCAGATGTAATTAGCATGGATCTCACTTTATCTAGAAGAGTTCTATTCATTCTTTCAGCAATGCCATTTTGTTGAGGTGTGTGCACAACAGTTCTGTGTCTTTTAATACCATATTCAGCACACAAAGCATCAAACTCATGATTACAAAACTCAGTTTCATTGTCAGTTCTTAGTACCTTTATTCTTTTTCCAGTCTGGTTTTCAATAAGGATTTTCCATGCTTTGAATTTTTCAACCACATCAGATTTTTGCTTAAGCAAGAAAACAAATACTTTTCTGGAAAAGTCATCTATAACAGACAGGAAATATCTATTCCCACTAGGTGTAGGAACTGGTGCAGGGCCCCAAACATCAGCATGTATATATTCAAGAATCACAGAGCACTTTGAGTTATTAGGGGAGGGGGATTCAGGGAATTTCAGTTTGGGTTGTTTACCCATAATACAAGAATCACACATAGGCACATCAGTGATAGTATCACCACATAGGTAATTGTTTTTATGCAATATTCCCAAGCCCTTATTGCTTATATGTCCAAGTCTTTTATGCTACAGATCAGATGTAATATTTTGGACAGAATTCACATGCACCACAGGTTCAGCACAGGCAACATACATGTTATGGGTTCTTTTTGCATTAAACATCACTGATCCATCCTTTAACATATTCATTTTTCCATTTCCCCATTCACCTTTAAAACCTGAATCTTCCAGAGCAGCACATGACATTAAATTACTGCATAACTTAGGAACATGTCTTACATTCTTCAAATTTAGCACATAGCCATCATCAAACTTTAAATTCACAGTTCCAATACCAAGCACATGACTTTGACTGCTATCAGCCATAGAAACAGATCCATTTTCCAATTCCACATAGGATGAAAACATATTAATGTGAGATGTCATGTGATTGGTGCATGCAGAATCTAGTAACCAGATTTTATTAGTATCAAGAACAGAATTTACAGAATCAGCATCAGAGATCATAAAAACATCACCCATATTATCAGCAACATTATTAGCTTGATTTGGTTGATTATTAGGCCTCTCTCTCTTAGGTTCAGTGCATCTATTCGCATAGTGTCCTGGTTTACCACAGTTATAGCACTTCCTGTTATTAGGCCTTGGTTTGAACCCATTCTGATTATTATTCTGATTCTGATTAGGATTAGGATTAGGATTAGGCTTGTTCTGAGTCTGATTCTTAGGGGGTTGTTTATTCTGGTGATTAGGCCTCTGTTTTCCTTTAACATGATTAACATCACCCATAGGCTTATGCCCCTACTGCTTTTCAAATCTAATTCCTTACTCTTCAAGCCATTAATAACAGTATCAAGAGTTACTTTATCTCTGCCATATTTTATAGCTGATTTAACATCACTATATGAATCAGGTATAGCATTCAAGAGCACAATAGGTGTATAATCAGCAATGTTCTTATCTCCAGTTAACTTAATATCTTGCACCAGTTTATTGAACACATCAAGATTTTCATCAATGTCTTTATGCATATCAAGTTTAAATCTGAAGAATTTCTCAAGTAAGAACATTTTAGAAGGCAAAGAAGTCTCAGTATAGAGTTCCTCCAGTTTATTCCACAAAGAACCAGCAGAATCATGTTTCCCTAGCTTTCTAATCACAGAGTCAGAAAGATTCAAAATAATAAGGGAGTATGCAAGTTCATCAAGATCACAGATAGTTTCTTCAGAGGTCTTTTCAGCATATTTTTTAGTTATAGCCTTAAAGCATTTTTGTTGAACAAGAATACCCTTCATCTTTTGTTGCCAAATAGCAAAGTCACCCTTACCATCAAAAAGAGCCATAGATAGAGCATTCATGTCTACTAATCACAGAGAGATCACAAAGAATATGAACAACACAAAGTATAGGAATCACACAGAGTGAAGAGAATCACAGAGATCACACAGAGTTACTGGTCAACCCTCTCAGCCCAGATTCCAGGATCACTAAGTGGATCGGACAAGGTGAGTGTGTCAGGGGACCAGAGATAGAGATATGCAGCGGATAGAGTACACACAGAATAGGTCAAGAACAAGGATAGCACAGAGAATCCTAGACTTATACCAGCAAGAAAAACCCAACAGACTCACAGAGAGATCTCACAGGATCTTACCAAAAAAAAAAATAGAAAAAGAAGGGTAAAAGTCGGGATACCTGAAACCACCAAGCCAAACTCCGGATCGCCCCCACACAGTGCTCTGATACCACTATAGGGCTAGGATCCAGAGTACATGAACTAACCAACTATTACACTGAGAATAGATGATTACAAACAAGAGGAACAAAAATAAAAAAAGAGATGGAATAAAATCACCAGGAACACAAAGGTCTGTTATTCGTAGTCAACTGGCTCAGTCCCCACACAAGGCTGAGTTCACACACAGTGTCCAAATCACCCAGGAACCAGCAGTAGCACCAAGCCTCGCACACGAAGAAGGCAGCCAAGCTCCAGCCAATCTCTCCAAGAACTCACACAGAGAAGAACACTTAGTTTTAGATGGTGAAAGGTTAGAGGAAGGCTTAAGATTGTTCCGTGTCAAACCTCTCTCCGATTCCCCCATTATATAGCACCAAGAGAATGTGCTGAATAAGGAAAATGGAGCTAACCACGGCGAGATCATCGCGATACAGAATCAGAGGGGAGGGAGAGAGATGAGAGGCGTCGCTGTGAGGAGAGAGAGAGAAGGGTTAGGTTTTGAGGGAGGAGAAGATCTGAGGGTATATAAACCTTAGATCAAGGGCAGAGATCACCTCAGTTTGAATGAGCGGACCAGATCAAACAACCACTTAAGAGAAGTGGGCTTGGGCTTCTCCATGTGCTGCATTGGGCTGCCAGAGTGTGGCCCAAATATTCGGCCCATATCTTACACTCGGAAAAACTTAAAGTTATAAAAAACTGTTTTATAAGAAATATAAATATTTTGAGATTTTAAAATTTTAAAAAATTATAAAATTCCCAATAACTACAATGACTTTTAAACATCTCTACTCATAAACATGATATAAACATGAATTTGGCGTTACGTATTACTTAAACGCTAAGGAATAATTCATGAAAGCTAGCAATTCTGGCGGTGGCTCTATAGACAAAATTATGAGAGAGACATTTTTGTAAATTAATTAATGTGTTGAACTCTTTGCATGGGGATAAAATAGCATGTGTTAAAAATGGGAGCAAACAAAGAAATCTAAATAGATAATTTGGAAATCTAGTGTATGGCTATGAAAAATCGCGTGATGTAAGATAAGGTTGGTATAAGAAATGAATAAACTCGTAAGTTGCTGGAAAAAAATATGGATAAAGATTCCGAGAAGTTTATGAAATGGTTATATTTATTTTACCGACCGAAATATATAAATTGTGTTATATGAATGTATTAGTTGTATTACATAAAAGATATTAGTATTATCACAAAAAAATATTACTCCCTCTGTCCCGCAACACTCTGCACACTTTCCTTATAAATTACACTGATAGTGTGCAGAGTGTTGCGGGACGGAAGGAGTACTTATTATCTAAATGTATTACTTCATTTTGCTGAAATATAAAGTTTATGTATTACTATATATTACTCTTAATTATGATCTTACCCTTTATTTTCTTAAGGTTTTAATAATACTGCATATGTACTGTTTTCCTTAATATATTAGGGACCATTGCAATTAGACTTTTCTTAATTATTTCTTAATTGTTTTTTTTACAACAATTTGTAGTGAATATATATATATATATATATATATATATATATATGATTATCCACTAAGTAAACATGGAATTAATGTATGTATAATAATTAATTAATGAAACAAAGTTTTCTGTTGACTTGGCCTAGTAAACAGTGTTTATATGATATTTATAAGGGTAAAAAACACTTAACCATCCGAACTATAGCCCGTTTTGTAATTTCTTGTAAAAACTTTTTTTTGTTGCACCATCCCTATTAAACTTTGCAAGATTTGCATATTCCAGTAAAATGTCACTTTCCGGCTATTTTTTCCGGCGTACATTCCAGTAAACGAGTGTCACTCACATGTGACTTAACAGTAAAAGTCTGTTTTGCCCTTAATTATAACGACAGCGTTTCATGTACGCCGGAAAAAATAGCCGAAAAGTGGCATTTTACTGGAATGTGCAAATCTCGCAAAGTTTAATAGGGACTGTGCAACGAAATTTTTTTTTTACAAGAAACTGCAAAACGGGCTATAGTTTGGATGGTTAAGTGCTTTTTACCATATTATTAAATTAACCCAATCTTTGACTTTGTTATCTGTTTGAATTAAAATAACATTAGTTTGATCTCAGAATCTTACCCAACTCCTTAACATTAATGAACGCGGCATGTGGAATTGCTTTTTAAATTTTAAATATATATAAGAAATCACTCATTATAATGCAACATTGAAATATATTTCACAATTATTTTAACAATTATTGCAAAGGTAGTTTTTATAAATCCTTTGAAATATATCGTTATAATTTTATTTTTTCTCCAATAAAACATATTGTTTTTTAAGGATACTTTAGGAGAGTTGAGAGTTGAAAAGACAATAAAGTGCAACTATATATATACGGTTATATGAAAAAGAAAAAAAAAAGGTTTAGTACGTGGTAATACAGTAAAGTCTAGTGATATATCATGACTATATATCCTCAACGTGAAATAATTAAATTAAATCAGTACAATATTCCAAGTGATGTAGCTAGCAGGCCGATATTTTATTCATAGGATTGAAATGGTTACATCTATGATCCTTATTTTTTGATGATCAAACAGAAAAAATACAGAAAAGTAATCCAGCCAGCTTTTGATCTTCATCACTTGTCAGCTTTTTTACATGCAGAGTGAGTAGCTTGAGGCAAGTGAACGAACACAATGGAATATGGAGCAACTTCTATGGGGCCTTTAGAATTATCTTTAGTGGCAGGTTCCAAGAGGAATGGTGGTATAACACCGATCGGATCAACAGTCAATAGCTTCCCGTTTAGCATAACACTCCGGCTTCGTATCTTCCCATCCAATGGGGTCAGATGGTATTCTTCTCTTGTTGTTCCGTATATTGCAGATTCGAGGCTTACCTTCAGAGGGCTCTTACCATCTTGGTTCAACACTAGTATGGTAATTCCAGACTGCAAGATATATATACATCTAGATGAGTTCATCTTATGAGTATTAATATTAATACACTAGCTAGTACTCACAGATTTCTTTGCACAATGAGCATATGTATAGACATTCTTCGTCCCATCAATTTTTATTGACAGAACAATTTTTCCCATTAATCGGTGCCAGAGAAGCGCACTGCAACACAAGGTTAAAATTAGCATTGGCTATTGAATTACGTAAGGTTTAAATTTTTTGTTTTTGTAGATAATGTATAAAAACCTGTAGTAATCTGGATTTGGAATGAAGGTGTTGGTGTCGAGTAATCCATAGTTACCACCAGTCAATGTCTGTCTACAATATGCCTTGGTGTCGTGAGTTGCTGCGAACCCAAGCATATTCAAATACCTACTCATTCATCACCACATCGTCAGCTAAAAATAAAAATAGAGATATATTATATTGCAAGTTACAGGTGGCCTTACCAGAAACCATTGATAAAAGTATTAGAGATTCCATCTTTGCCACTATTGAAAGCTCCTCCAGATTCACCAATCCAAGCAACTGTTTTGCCTTTCTTGACAATGTCTTGGAGGTCGCTAAACATTTTCTTAGTTTGTTGATCCAAAAAGGATGCGCTCAGAATCGTGTCTTCAAGTTTACCATCATCTCCTACCAAAAAGAGAAACAAAAAAAAATTATTTCAAGGTATGCATTGCAATATGATTTTGAGTAATTAATTATGTGTTTGCACCTGCGCCCAGATTATACATATGGTGAGTGGCTACATGTAGCTCCGGTGTTTGACCAACGTATTTTGTATACCAATCCTTATCAAAAATTGCTCCAGGGGCAATTATTTGAGGCTTTTGAATACCAACGTGTTCCTTGTGAATATCTTCTATTAATACATGCAGCTTCTTTGTGTCTTTGGCATAATCTTCTGGGGAAACTCCTATAAATAGAGTGTGTCCTCCTAATTCGTTTCCAAGTGTCCAACCATGTATTTTATAGCCCTTGTTGAGAGTATATTCTATGAGAAATTTTGAGTTGGACCCGTCCCAATCACCAGTTGCAGTTGCACTTTCATCCAGTTTCCCATGTTCATCTTCTGTTTCCTCTATTATTATTTTTTTTCCTCTTAGAGCATTCAATCCAAAGACAGTTTCAGCACTGATTTAATCCAAAAAAAAATTACAGTCATGAGTTTTACTTTAAATTCAGAATCAGCTCTTTTTGATATAAAAAGGTGTAGGCTCATTACCCTGTTTCCATAATGAATGAATTTATTTCATCCCATCTGTCTAAGGACAAGCATGTTCGTTGAAAACCTAATACCCGATCGGTGTTATTGTGGAAGGTGGAATCACAGGGGTTTTTCCTATCGGTTTGATAAACCAATTTATCTTGCAAAGTGCCACCCAATCTCAACCTTAGAGGTTTAAATGCTGCATGAATTCACATTCACAAAAATAAAATAACCAAGGATGAGTAAGATTTACTCCAAGTGAATACATAAATGAATAAATCTACTTGCAAATACCTTTCACGGCATTCCTGAGGATTTTATTATTCAGATCCTGACAAAACAAGGTGAAATAAATCATGCACTTCTCAAATATCTCAGGCTTGGGAATCCGGATGCATGCATTAAATTTGTCATATAAAAACCAAATTGGATCCTCAATTCCAATTTGGTGTTTCATCTCGTATTCCATTGTGTAAATTAGTGATATCATCTATATGTGTTGGAACACTAGATGAAACGTACCAATGTGAAACAGGGGATCTTGCTTGTATAAAAACATGTTATACTACATAGAAAATAAACATACCACATTCAAGAAAGAAGATTTGCCCCAAGGGCAATCTCCATAGTTGCACTTGGTAGGAGGCCACAAATCCAATGTGGCACACACGAAATTCTCATCAGTCTTAGCAATGGGGTTTTCACCAATAGAAACTTTTGCATCACCAATCACACCACATACGAAGATAAAGCAAAAACACAGCACACACACTGTAACACACAAACCCTTTTGCAAAGCCGGAAAACCCATGTTTAACAACTACAACTATATATGATTGAAACTTGTATTGTAATAGGTAAAAGAAAGAGAAGTACAGAGATCTCTATTACTTATTATGGAAATGTTGTATGAGTTGCATGCTACCTTGTAGTATTTATAGCATAACTTTGTCTTGTCTACGCGTGTGCACGGAAAGTTGGGTGCTACCTAACTTTTCTTTTTCGAAATTATCTTTAAGATAACATGTTATCCACATTCACTATTATTTTAGCTAATCTTCAACAGTGTTAGAATTCATAAAACCATATTATAGTAAAAATTTCATCCAGATTATAGTAAAAAGGTATATTGTGGTGGAAAAACTAATTTTATTTGACGTATAATCATTATACTAATTTCTGGATTTGACTTACCAAATAAGATCCTCTATTCCCCATTGATGTTTCATCCGGTATCTCAAAATAATTACCACATGTCAAATATAAAAGATGACAACACCTATTTACACGACACTACAACAAAATTAGGCTATTAGAACACTTTTCTTAGGACGCAATTATTATAAGCGTCCTATTAGATATGTAACTAAAACAAGAGAGTATATATGTACGGTGTTTTTACCCAATTGATTATTAACTACTTTAAAATTTAACAAAAATAATTTATTAAAAATATCATCTGATGAGAAGCTCTTAGATTCTTCTTTTTCTTTCTAAAGCAAAACTGCATTGCCGTGGAATACAACTTTACTGTTGTAAATTAGTTTGCAAATCTTAAGATATCGCCAGTTATACTTTGTCTGGATGAAAATTCTTTTGTACGATTTGCCAAATATTGACAAACCCATAAAAGTCAAGTATGCAATGCTAAGGATTTTGATGGAATTAATACTTTAGCGCGGGATCTCTCATACGGAAAGGGCAAATTAATCCCGTGAAATTCAGATGATTAATTAAAGAGTTAACTACTGAAAAAAAATCACGAACTTAATTAATTTACTTAATTTGTAACTTTAACCAAATTCTTAATATTAGATCGTGAAACTGTCTTTTGGTTAAAATTGCAAAAAATTTGAAAATTTATATTATATTTGTTAATATTAAAAAAATTGATTAAAATTGTAAGTTAATTAAGTAAAGTTCATGATTTTTTGGTAATTAACCTTTAATTAAAATTAAATGTGATACAAAAAATTTAGATAATTAAGTTAAAAAATGATCAAAATGATAAATTACAATTTCATTGATTGACCAATCCTAATATATTAAGTTGAACATACTCATTTTTATATGGATATCGTATCAATCTATCATATTTCCGGATTGGAAATTTGATTCACAATATCTTTTTGACTGAGCTCTTATTTTTTAAATTTAGAAGCCACATGCCGTGTTCAACTTAAGGTGGTGAGCAAGATTATGAGATCAAAGTAGTATAATTTTAAATTCAAATAAAAAATTAAGCTTAATTATCGATTAGAAAATTCAAATTTCATAAACGATGTTTACTAGTTTTCATTAATTATTCTTATATATTGATCATGTTACTCAGTGGCCAGTGAATGACCATATACTATACAAATAATCAGCTGACGATGCATGTTATAGGATTCCTACAAAATATTCCATCGCATTAAACGGTAACGTGAACTGTAAATGACAAACTCTTATTTCCGTTTTCCACGAAGGCAGAAATTAACATTTCGAGATTCTCTATTCTATATATATTCATCCGTAATTCAAAAATAATTCCCATGTATATCATAGTAATATCATTAATGACATACAATGTATAAAAAAAATATTGAAATATAAAATGAAACACTAATTATAGTAGAATGCCGGACCACTCCAGCACTAAAAAAGTCTAAGTACATATATGCAATGCATGTGACAAGATTTAACAGAATATATTTTACGGTCATGGCCTCTTAGATGGGAACAGAAGAGATGTTATTTCAAAAAAATTTAAACATGGCAAAATATGAGAAATAAAAATTCAACTCAATCAATGATTTACTGCTGAAATCAATTAAATTAATTTGCCTAATTTTCACCTACTCTTTAGAGTTGACTTACACGCGTTTGTTCCTGAGAGTTTGGGGTTGTTTGAATAAGATTATTAGATCGTATCAGTACATAATATTTTAGGGTACTCATCCCAATCTACCATTTTTCTTATAACACCATCCTTTTCTACCTTATAATATAACATATAGGTCCTAAATACCCCTTTTTATAAAAATACATCCCCATCTACCCCTTTCAATCATTAGCATTTATGACATTTAACCAAATATCAAGATTTGTCTTTACACATTTAATGTTTTCTCAATTAATTTCTATTTCCACTCCAAATATCAATTATATCCGGATAAAACGTAAATTAGATCGAAATCAGGCCAACATGCTTCCGTAAAATAAATTCATCCCCTAAAATTCATACATTTATTTGTCCGCAACAGCATCGGGTGAGATGGTTTGCAAAGCCACCAGCTGGAAAATTACTGCCCCCAGACCGTTCTACGAACAGCTCCTCACTGTTCAACTTCAACCCTCAGGGAAGATGGTCTGCAAGTTATTCAGCTCCTTCAACAACTGTACAGCACAACATTGGTTCGTTTCCTACACCAGGTGTACAAAGTATTCCTTCCAGGGGACGAACTTAATAATACTAGAAACGCATGTTGAAAGCAAAAGTCTTTCTTTTATTAAGAACTTGGAAATATTTATTACAACATATGTAATCTCCTTTTGGGAGGAGAATTACTAGTTTAGCCTCTCATAGAGAAGGCTTGAACTCGTACACACATAAACAGTAAACACTCAAACTATTATAAAAACAAAGACTGATAGATGTTTTTGAAGAAAACTGAGGGGAATGGTCGATATCTTCAGCTTCCTTCGCTCTGTCTATTTATAGACCTGAATCCGGACTTGAAATGCAGATTCCAAAGCTTGTTGATCAACAGCTGGCTTATTCCTTTAGTGTTCCCATGTGATAGTTTGTTGGGAAGTCACTTTCAGCTGTTAGTGTTCGTCCTCTTTTTCTTCCCGTTGACCCAACCCATGTGATAGTGGTTGGAATTGTCGGGGAATCATTTATTTCCTCACATGGCTCAGCCCATGTGATCTCGTGTCCTATCCCATTCAACTTTGTCGGGGATGCTTTAATAATTTGGTCGTTGTGGTCCCCGGGGATATCTTTTCTTTTGTGATGGGCCCTTGTCTTTATTGATCCCAGCTACCTGTCGGTCGGGTTTGGGTCGGAAACCTTTCCCAAACTCGGGCTCTTTCTGTTCGGGGCACGCTTGACAGATCCGATCGATCCATCTTCCGATGTGTGCCATATTACAGAATTTCCGATAAGTATCTTTGCTTGCCGGAATCTTGTTCTCCCAGAGGATCTTCCTTTTGGTTTCAAAAAGTTCCTCTGCAAAACTTGTTGTCGATCCAGTCATCGTATTCATCATGAAGGATCCATTGGCTGAATTCTGGAAGATCTTAAATGAGTATTTGACCTTGTTCATTTCTGTTAGACAAGTTCAAAGCCCCGAAGCTCATCGTGTAGAAGCTTCATCTTCAGTAAATGCTCCTACCAGTATCGGAACTTCTTCCGGGGATGTTGCCTTTATGTATTTTAAGGCATTCCCGTCCGGTCTCCGAAGCTTTATAAAGTGAAAGGACTCATGGAAGCCCTTCTTAGCTGGTTCTGGAGCGGCACTAATGAAATAGAGCTCCAAGATGTCTCCTCTGGACAAGTGTGGATTTTTTGCCCAGGTTTCATGAACTGTTTCACCTATCCATCTCGGTAATTTCGAGATTTCTAGGAATCCTGGTGATGTGGTATAAATTGAAGCTAGAGCTCCAAAGTTGTACCATTCTTGGACTTCGTTTGGATGACTGTCTGGTTTCATCCAAACTCTGGGATATTTCCCTGAGATATCAACTGTCGTTCTTTCCGGGTTGATACATTTTCTCGTCATTAATTTCTCCCATTGACGCTGATATACCTGCATAGGGGAAATTCTAATCTCGTCAGTGTGAGCTTGAACCTTCGCTTTGCCTGTCTGCGGCCTCAGGTTCAACTCGACCTCTTTAACCCCAGAGGTACTGGGTTGACTTGAAGACTCGGGTTGTGACACCAGAGCTTCAACATTCGTTACTGATGGTACATCCTCAAGGAATGCATCACCTGTAACACTCGTAGGCATGGTATTTGAATCCATAACTTTTGGGTTAGAGTCCCGATCTCGAAGTTCTCCTTTTAGCACCGTAGAAGATGCGGCCTGGAGGAGAGGCTTATGCAACGCTTGGAACATATGTCCCTGAGCGTATTGGCATGCTTGTATTAGATCAGAAACGGATTTCTGATCTTCTCGTTGAAGTCGTCCAGCAACTTCAACATTGAGACATAACGTCCCAAATTCTCGTTCAAGACTCTCCAGGTTTTTCCTGAGATGTCTTACTCGTTTAAGGACCTCATCAGCAACGTGTCCTTCCATCTCGTGTTAAGAAATCTGCAAGAACATTTTCGTGAGATTTCACAATGACAATATCATAATCATAATATTGGCATTCAGTTTGCCATCTAAGTATCCTAGCCTTTTCTGGTTTAGATTCAATTTTATTTTTCAGAAAAGCTTTGACACTTGAATTATCAATTTTTAGGATAAACTTTTTAGCCAGTAGGAAGAGATGCCATTTTTTGAAAGCCTTTCTGACTGCAAAGAATTCCTTCTCGTTGATATGCCATCGGATTGCTTCTTCAGCTGTAAACAGACCGCTGCAATATCTGCATGATATTTCTCCTTCTGGTATGGCTTTCATAAGCACAGCTGCCCACCAATGATCACTGGCATCTGCGTAAAGAACCATTTCATCCTCGTCTTGGGGAATAGCAAGTTTCGGAAGCTTACTACAGACTTCCTTAAGCTTCTTAATCCATTCTCGATGTTCATCTTCCCATTTGAAAGCAGCATCTTTCTTGAGTAATGGGCTAAACACCTTCCTGTAAAATGCTAGATTGTTGATGAACATTCCAGCAAAGTTAACAACTCTGAGAAAGCTTTGAAGTTGTTTCTTGTCTGTGAGATCATCCGGAAATCCTTGTATCTTTTCTACAATATGATTTTATAGAATGATTCCAGATTCATCGATTTCAATTCCGAGGAATTCAATCTGTCTTGTTGCAATCACTGCCTTCTTTTTAGAAAGCACTAATCCTTCTTTATGACAAACATCTGAGAAAATTGTCAAATGTTTGAGATGCTCCTTCATATTCTTTGACGCGATGAGAATATCATCGATGTATACGAACATGAAGTTGAAATAATCTTTGAAGAGATTATTCATCTTTCTCTGACATATCTGGGGTGCGTTTGCCAATCCCATAGGCATCACGTTCCAGACATAGTGTCCTTGTGGTGTGGAGAAAGCTGTGAACTTCTTACTTTCTTCCTCCATCTTAATTTGGTAGAAACCAGACTTGCAATCGAACTTAGAGAATATCTTGGCACCTTTGATACAGTTCACCAAGTGTTCTCTACTCGGGATATAGTATCCATCAAACTCCAGAATGTTATTAATCCATTTGTAATTAATAACAAGTCTAGGTTTACCTCTTTTTATTTCTCATTGATTCCTCACAAAGGAATCCCGGACTGCTATATGGAGAAACTCCTGGTGAAATCAACTTAATGTCCAGATGTTCCTTAAGTATCTTCTGCATATCCTCACGATCATTCTGATTCATCAGGATTGGTTTGAGTCTTACGAACTCGTGTTCCTTCCCAGGTTTAACCTTTAAGGATGTTTTGAGCTCGTTTCTGTCCCACCATGCTAAAGGATCTTCATTGTAATTTCTTTGGATCCTTTTCTTGAAATCCTCGAGTGATATTTGTTTTTCAATGGTAACATCACTCTGTGGATTCTCCATTATGGCTTTTCACAATTCTGCAATAACCTCTGGAGTAACCCATTCTTCTCCTTGTATTCTGAACGAATACAAAGTATTATCCCATCTCTTGGTATCCTTTTGTTTGGAACCAAATTGTCTAAAGGATAATAAGGCCTCACCAAATCTTCTTTTATCCGCCATTTTTGGATGTCGAAGTTTGGCTTCATCACCACGCTTGCTGCGAAAAGAAAAAGACATTTTTCTGTAAAATGCTTCCCGCAGTCTCTGGACAATAATCTTATGATCACATAACGTTGTGAAAATAAGCCTTATTGTCTCATTTTCCTGTGTAAAGCGCTTGAATGTCTGTAGGAAATTGTTTCCTAGTAGAACATCGGCGCCTGTATCATGGAAATAAATTGGTGACGTCTTCACCTTATACCAAGGGGTATCACCGGCGCCTCCAATCATAATTTCCGCTTGTTTGATTCCTTTGTTAAGGATAAGAATCCTTTTGGAGAAATCTCGACCTGCAATGGCTGGTAGATCTTCTCCCATTTCTTTAGGAAAAACCTCCTGCTTTGCACTACAAATTTCTGCTCCTGAATCAACATAGGCTGCGAAATATTCAGTCTTATATTCAGTATATAACATTCCAATTGAAATGTATATGGAGAATGGACTAGTGGTCATTTGATTCGGTATCTTTTATCCGCCACTGTGAACTCCATTCCATCTTGTAATCTTTCCCAAGGCATATGATCCTCAAGAAAATTGATTCCCAATATTAATTGTTCTGGGATTCATCCTGCGACTCCTGAGATAGTCAGTTCAATTTCACCCATCTTTAGGTTTCCTTGAAATCTTCCAACTATCGGTTGTTGTAGATAATATAAGACATCACACGGAAAGATATTATCCTTTTGGTTGATGACAAATATTACTTCAACTGCTCTCCAGCCTTCTGGACATTTCAACTCTCCTTGTGTTTTGAAAACACCTGGAATTCGCTGAACTGTACTAGGCCTCATTTCCTCCCAACGACTGCTACTCATCAGTCTATCTTGTTGGAAAGACATTTTCCTTGTCTCCATTCTGAGGCTTTGACTCCGATTGAAGACAGGTTGATCTTGTATTTTCATATCATTTCCTTTATAGTTGGAGACTCAATGAGTTCTGGCAAAACCACCTTAGCAAAATCATCGAAGATTTTTGGGACTTCGATAAATTCTTTTCTCAAGAATACATCGGAATGATATGTATTCGATAGAGCATAGGAAATCTTGTATGTGATCGAATAAGGTCTATTCCCTTCTTTCATCAAATCTTCTCTTTTGAAATTTTGATGAAGGGTTAAGACTTTGTTGAAGTCTCGATCTCCCAAATTGTATGCAATACGAGGATAGACATTAAAGGTCAATTTCCCTGCACACAAGTTTCCTGTGACTGCCCCAAGGCATGAATCCTTGAGATTGGAGATTCGTTTGTCAAATATGGCAAGATTGAGAGGCGAATCTATTCCTTCTTTGAAGGTTGCTTTAATAATAACTCTTATGGCTCCGATATGAATCCATGAGAGTGTATTTGCAACTTCTCTTTTAACTTGATTTCTGATATCCTGAACCTCACGGTAAGGAATCAACTGCATCTCGATCAGGTTACTTGTGAATTCCATTGGGATGGCGAATTCTCCTGTAGTAACCCTATGGATAATTTGGTGTTTTCTTTTACGAATACCAAACTTATCCAAAGCCTTTTCCATAGCTCCAATGGTAAAACCATCATAGATCTGAAGCTTTGGATCTTCTTTCATAATCCTCATGAGAGTCTTATGAGAGACTGTTGTGTGAGAGAGAAATCCTGACATATCCTCTCTTATTGTTTGAAGAATTTCTTCTTCACTCTGATTCTGATGTGGATTCACTTCTATCATTTGAATAGATCTCTTCTTCATAGATGCTTTCATCTGAGGGTAGATCCTCAAATTGATACACCGGTATGAGATCTTGATGATAGACAGTTTCTTCGAATTCTGGTGTTGCTTCAAACTGTCTAAGACCTCTTCTTTTGTTGTCTGGGCAATCTGTTGAGATATGTCCTCTTGCTCCGCAAGTCCAGCAATTACAATCTTTGAAACTTTCATTAGCCCTTGTATGAGCACGTCTGAAAGTTCTCCTTCTCATAGTTCTGCTGGAACCTCCTTAGTTTGAATCTATCGTTGAGGTTCTACTTCTGGTTGGTGCTGGTCTTTGCCCTGACTTATAGCTCCGGATTTTTTGTTTAGACCATATCCTTCTAGGTCTCCATGAAGACCTATGACTCCTTTGGTTGTTGTTGCTCCCACGGCTATAAGGATGGCTTCTCTGCTTCCTTCTTTTATGTCTCCGTGGTTGACCTCCCACTATTGTTGGGATCTCATTTTTTTCGCAACATAAGGGAACCATTTTATTGATTCCTCTTAATCTCTTGTAATTTTTGTAGAGTGCTGCCTGATGGCACCATTCAAATAACTTGGCTTTTAGGAAGGACATCCTTCTGGCCACTGTATCCAAATCGTCTGCACTCTTGTATTCCCACCATTCAAATAACTTGGCTTTTAGGAAGGACATCCTTCTGGCCACTGTATCCAAATCGTCTGCACTCTTGTATTCCCTGATGAGCATTTCTCTCCAGGGACTCGGTATCTTCGCAAAGAAAAGCTGCGAAGCTTCTTTGTCATCCACCTTGGACTTCCATCGGTATTCGGTGAATAACTTAATATATTTGTCAATATGACAAATATCATGCAACTTGAGGCAATAGAGGGCTTGCTTGTATCGTTTTCTTTTCTCTTCTTCCAATCCCTCAAAATAGTCTATGCCGATAAAATGGATTTTGAAAAGCTTGGCCATATTATCGACAATTCCTTTCAATGACTCATCAGCAGTTACGTTATTTCTCATATCTAGTGGTGTCAAATCCCATGCTCTTTTTGCAGATTCTTCAAGACTCATTTCAAGAAGTAAAATGAATCATTTTTTTGTAAGATCAAGGGTTCCTGCTGCAATCCTCATCGATGCTGCCCAGTCATCTATAAGGACTTCTCGATTCTTGAAATCTAGAATATCTAGATTTAGCATTAATCCATATGGATGTATCGGATTAAGCTGTGACTTTCCATAAGACGTATTCTGAAGATCTGGCCTCTTGGAACGTTGTCGAGTTCCCGAAACAATCGGGTCTCCTCTAGTGGTAAAATCTCCAGCGTGTGGCATTGGTTCATCCACATGATGTGAACCTGAACTTTCTGCAACGTTGGGATCAACTGGTGGTTGTGGAGGTGGTCTTGGGTGTTGGTCACGAGTAACCAAGGCTGAACCATCTCCTGTATTCATCTTTAGATCTACAATACCTAATCCTGCAAAGGACTCGGCAAGTTCTTGTAGATCTTCAAGATTTATTCTTTCCATATCCATCACCTTAATTTATGATGGATTTTCCTTTGATGATAGCAATGAGCTTTTCATCTCGGGTCACTGGTCGTATGACTTCGGTTGGTATCCCTTTTTGGTGTAAATAGGGGACCGTTCCGAAATCTATACGTTTCCTTCCTCCGGGAGCACTTGGTCTGTCCTCCAGATTCTTGACTCGTTTTTTAATATCATGAAGGATTTCAAGAGTCTCCTTCTGATATTTCACCATCGTCTTCATTTGGTTTTGGATCTGATGGACTTGTGTTGGTAGATGATTATGGCGGTTGCCATAATTCTGCACCGTCTTCTGGATTTCTCTAAGATCTATAGAGAACTTAGAGGTGTCTGGAAATATCTCGCTCCAATCTGGTTCTCCTTCAAGAACCATGCTCCTGTCGATGGGCTACCTCTTGCAATGTTATCAGTTCCGCGTATAACATTTGGTTAACCTGAAGGTAGTCCAAATGATAGGCTGCTTGCATATTGCATTGCCTTAGGGCTTCCCTGCAGGCTCCTGCATTTCTTCTTTCGACATATTGATCCTCCCAATATGTCATCTTGTGTATGTGTTCCTCTTTATACATCATCAAAATTTGACGATATCTCCTGTATGGTATACATCTTGGACAATTGTCCAGATCCATAATTTCGCGAGAAATTCTCCTCACCAAAGGTTAATCACATAAATATAATAAATATTTAAAAGTTCTTAATAAACCTAGGCTCTGATACCATTTAGGTGCATACGTTTTTCATCCGATTTTATGCCCCATTTTCAGATTTTCAATTTCCGAAGGAATTTGTACGTGACATTGTTACACATTCCAGACCACTGGGTTTTAAGCAGTATCGGCACGAGGAAAGTATTCCAGCCTATATACTTATTCCTTTGAGAAAATCAATCTTTAAAGTTTCATTATCGGGTCCGGATTTTAAATATTCGGGGTGGAAATATTAATTAAATTATAAAGCATATAGATTGGATTTAGAAAAATGTGCTTGGAAGTAGTTAAAATTAAATGATTGAAAAGTGGGTCAAAGGGTTCAAAGGATTCAAAAGGTCCTTTGACAAAGAAATGGGTATATTGGGATGTTTTGTTATATTAGGGGGTAGAAAGGAATATAGTTATATGGAATGGGGTATTTTGGGATATTCACCCTAATATTTTATTCGGCAATCATTTTGTTTGTATATTAATTAAATTATCTATTAAGTGACTTATATTAATTAACGTTAAGTAGCATGTGTTTTATTATCTAAAGAGCATTACGTAATCGTTGTCCTCGTAATATGTTATTTTTAATGTGTTTACATTATAATTCCTTAAAAAGAAAAAAAAATTGTGTTTTCTTTTCATTCATTTGAATAGCAGATCATATGGGGAAATTGCAAATTTAAAATAGTAATTTATGGTCATTCATCATATAAGGACATTATTTTTTCGGGTTTTGACATTGGGACAGTAACTTTTAAAATTGGGCGAATTTAGGACAAATAGCCCGAATCGACGAATTTTCGGGCTAATTGGCACGAGAAAGTCACCTGCCCTTCTTAATTCGGGCTTCTCGTTGATGTGGCGGGCTAAACAATTAATTAATCTGATTTTTAATTCCACATCACTAAATTTAATGTCACATCATTTAATTAAAATAATTATAATAAATATTTAAAAAATCACTAAATTATTTAAAAAATTTGAAAAATTGTGTTACTAATGTTATTATTTTTTTCAAACTCAAAATATAACACCCTAAATTAATCCTTAGTTAGTATCTAATTACCAGATAATTTTTTTTTATTTATATATAGATCATAAAAAATAAGTACCTATAAAATTCTTTCTACATATAGATGTACCATTTGATTTATTCTCTTTTATTATAGCCCAATTAATTAAAGATGGTGTATTTAATTACTTTAGCACAAAAATTTTACTTTTTTGCCAACCCATTATTTTGATCCATTAAGACAAGTGAGAAAGAGAGCCCATGGGCTTAAAATGGCTTAATACATCTCATGTTTTATAGCATTTATTATATGATATGTGTTAAATAGTGATGTCATCGAATACACTTGGCGTTTATATGATATGTGTTAAATAGTGATGTCATCGAATACACTTGGCGTGTGGTGATTGTTTTGGAATAGGAGATGTAACACAAAGTGTAATAAAAGATCTCATGTGAGCTGAGCTAGCTCCATAGCATAGCACATAGTTCCCTTTTAATTTTGAGGGAAAACAAACACCCATTTGAGGAAATAAAGTTTACCTAAGGTAAAGTGAAAACCCCCCTCTCTCATCCGAATCACCACCGACCAACCACCGCCTCGGTCGGTGTCGCCGCAGCCGCCACTTTTCCGGAGATCCAATCGGACCAAAGGCTAGAGCTTGCCGAACCCATCGTGGGTACAGGCTCGGTTTCACCTTTCACCATCATCGCCTTCCTCTCTCTCCCCCACTTCTTCTTCGGTTGCTGCCCCGTTTCTCCGTCGATGTCACCGATGTGTTGTCGTGTTCCTGGTGTGAGGTTTGCTCCGGTATGTGAGTGTGTTGGTGTACCATGTAGGAGCGTTGTGGGCATGTTGTGTAGGCGCGTTGTGGGTGACCTGCTGGGCCAAGGCAAGGCTTTGGGTGGGCTGTCGTCGGCACGGTGGTCGAGCCGGTGAGGGCTTGTGTATGTCTGTGGTGGTTGTGTGTGCGCGCCTGTTGTGTGATGGTGTGTGTGGATTGTGGTGTATCGGAATTTCAACCCTCAACTTCTGATAATTGCAATTAAATCCTAGAATTCCATAGGACAAAATATTTTTTTCATCTTTCCCTAGGTACTTTATCCAATTTTAGCCCTCTTGTTTTTCGATCATCAATTTTAGTCATCCTAATTCTCTGATTGTCCAATTTTAGTCCCATTAACTTGATTTTCCGATCAGCTTCGGGCGAGTGCATAACGCTCGCCCCCAATTTCAACCAGTTGATGATTTTACACTGATGTGACATATATTTTTAGGCGTGTCATTTAATTCCAATTTTTTTTCCATTCAAAATGCCACATATGACACATCATTATGTTGGTACCAAAATTAAATACTTAATAAAAAAAATTAACTGACGATAGGCACGAAGAAAATCTGGAAGAAGAAAACAAAAAAGAAAAAAACAGCAACGACACAAATCAACTGAAGATAATCAATCTTCTTCAAGAAAACCACTCTCGCAAATCTTGATCTGTTCCTTTGCCCCAAACACCCCTTACTATTACTACTATTAGAATTCCTCAAAGATGAAGAACGCTGAAAATGGAGGTCCCTCTTCAATGGCAACCCATTTTCAAGTAAACCTTCTTCTTCTGCTTGACACCATCGGATTTCGCCGGCTTAGAGGACGGCAGAGGAGGCTTGTCCTTCATAGGTACGTGAAACACATAAAAACCAAAATTAGACACCGATTATCGGATTCAAGTGCATATTTTGGTGGTTAGGGATTAGGATTCTTACACTTTGGGGATTTTGGTGTTTGAAGATTTTGTTTGTTTTGTTTTAGTGAGATTAGGGTTCTCGATTTGAATTTTGTTTGTTTAGGATTCAAATTTTTTTTATTTTGCGATTTTAAAATTTTTTGTTTAGTTTTATCAATTAAGCAATTCAGTATTTAATTTTGTTTGTTTTTGTTTAGTTTTCATTTAGTATTTAATTTTTTTATTTAGTTTTTATTAAGTACTAGGTTTGAACCCGTGCAATGCACGGACTTCATTTAACACTTATCTAATTTTTATTTTATAAGTGTTTGTTGATTTATTCTTATGTATAATATTTTTTTCTATATCCTTAAAATAATCTTTTTCATTGTTTTTTTTTCATTTGATCTTTAGCACAACATTGCTAATTGCTAGTTCTTTATAGGTGTTTTAATTATTATATTAGGTATTTTTATATCTTTCTTTAAAAAGTATAGAATAAATTCCATTTTTATCGCTCGAATGCACCTATTTTGTTTCGATTTTGCCTTTGAGTACTCTTTTTATCAGGTTTACATAATGATTTCATTTGTAATTGTTTTCTTTTTTTGTTTTTTTTATTAATCTTAACCAATTGTTACATCTGTTGTTGTAATGTTTTATTACAATTTCCCAATGGTCTAAGGGGGTGCTTGGACTGGATGTGCCCATCCGAATTTTGAATGGATAATTTCCTAATCATGTTATTTATTAATTTACAGAATCCTACAACTCTAATCTATTTTTTCTACTTTATCCACTTTTTTTTTTACAACTCCCATTAAAAATATTTTGCTTTTTTAAATAAAATAATAGAATATCATCTATTTTTTCCACAATTCCCTATATGATTCACTTTCAAACTTGCAAATCTATATACGTCCCAATGTAAACATATCCTAAGTTTTTTAGGACTTATTTTTTGTTAATGTCATTAGTTTTGCAAGAGCATTATTGTTTACCTTTTTGTTTTTTCAATTTGAAATGTTGGACAAAAACTATTATCCAAGTTTGAAACCAAAGATTTCATATAGAAAAAGGCATACAACATTAGCAATCTCTTCCAAGCATTTGTAACTTACATATTTACTTTTTTCAAATCACTTATTTTTTGTAGAGTAGTGGAGTGTATATTTAATTGGTGTTAATTTTTTGATATTTCATAAATAAAATGATTTTAAGGGAGGACACTTGGCAATATTGTAGAGCTCCAACTGTCATCACCTGAGAGAACCAAATCACACTTTTATATTTAACTCAATCATGAATCACTTCTGTTTAAAAATTAAAAATATTGCAGAATGATTTAGGGAAATAACGAAAATAAACTGTGACAAATGGTGATAGTCGAAGTGGTTAGAGGGGGAGATATCATCATCAAAGTCCATAACAACACCATCGACGTGGGAATCACCTTTGTCATCTCTGTTGTCGTTGTCAAGTTCTTCGTCCGACATTATTCTAATAGAAGAATAAGATATTGATGCTAAAGTACCCATATATATAAATGCTTATAAAATCATAATTACATTTGTATGCATAATTGCATTCTCATATATAAGAAAGGTTCTGCATATATAATGTTTTTTTTCTCTGAATACCTTAATGAGCAAGATTAAGAAGGCCAAGAATAGAACTATCAAATGTCAACACAATCTTATTGACCTGCAAGAATGAAAGGTTTAACAGAATACTTCATTTTTCAAAAAAGGGTAATAATCATTTTGGAAAGACAAAATTATCTTATAAGGGGGAAGCAAAAAAAAAAAGGTACTGCAAGAAGAAGAAATCCAAAGAAACTCTCTCTACAGATCAAGAATATGGTATTTCTTAGAATCAAATAAAATCTCACCTGTTGTTGGTAGTATCAATTTCGTGAGGCCCCATTGCGTCATCTTCGCTCCCAACGATTTAATGACTTACTTAAATTCTATTTAGTAATGCCTTGCACTCTTTTATCTTCCCTCGATTGGATCTATGTAAGAATTACGCATTATCAGTTAAGAATGAAGAGGAAATTAATAAACGACGTTTGTTTTTTTAGAATTATTGAGGTTGAGACGTTTGACAATTAATAAGAGTGATAAAATAACAAACATGTATAAAATAAAGACATAATTTAAACAATACACATGGCAACATAATATTAATTAAGTTAAAATGCTTATGTGTCAACAATTCAAAACGTCAAATATCAGCCCAAGGTTCATTTGGAAAACACATGTGTCACAATTTGAGAGATGCAAACCCTCCTTTTATATATATATAGATTTAATTTTGGTGCCAAAATAATGATGTGTCATATGACGTGGCATTTTGGATGGAAAAAATCGGAATTAAATGACATGTCTGAAAATATAAGCCACATTAGCGTAAAATCATCAACTGGTTGAAATTGGGGGCGAGTGTTGTGCACTCGGTCGGAGTTGGTCGGAAAATCGAGTTACGAGGACCAAAATTGGACAATGGGACCAAAATTGGACAACCATAGAATTAGGAGGACTAAAATTGATGATCAGAAAACAAGAGGACTAAAATTGGACAAAGTCCCTTGGGAAGGAGGAAAAAAGTATTTTGTCCGAATTCCATGATAACTAAACTCAGGCCCTATAACTTCTTAAGATTTTTAGATTTCACCCAAGACTTCTAGGGGCTTCAAGTTTGCACCCAAAACTTTGATAGAATTGCTATATGGACCCAAGACTTTGACAAATTATAAAATTAAACCAAAAATGATTATGTTGTTACATCTAAACCCCTAGGGTTTGTATAACCTATGAAATATGTACAATTTAGTCCCTTGATATTGATTTAGTGTATAAAATCCTAGATTCATGTCTCCTCGATTCTAGAACCCTAAGTTCAAATTGAACTTGCATACGCTTGTCTCAAACCTCTCGTATCACCTCGATATGTTGCCTTTCTTACCAAGCTTACAGTAAACACTTTAATTTACGAATAGTTCAATTAGATTTTAAGACGAGCTCTTGTGCTTTATAGGAAACACAAAAGGGGAATCGGGTTAAGGTTACCTAGAAAGTAAAAGCTTTTCGCACGCCAGTACCCAAGGTGAGGGTAAACTCTTAATTTGCATTATATTTTCATACACTCAATCATGTGATTTTTATGTATAGGTGAAATGAAATTGCTCTTATTATATGTCGATGTGATTGTCACTAAATTGCAAATATTGTATTATGAGCTTGTTCATGTGAATGTGAAGAATGGTTTATTTAAGTACGAAGTGTATATGTGTGTATGCGCATGCAAGTGGCTCAAGAACCACAATACGACACTACTACAAATTCGATGAACAACAACACTGGAAAGACAACGTTTTTTGTTGTCTTTGAACATTTTACAACGCTTTTTGTTGAAAAGACAACGCTTTTCACAAGGTGTTGTCTTTCAACGCTTTTTTTCGCTAATAGACAACGGTTTTTTGCAACGCTTTTTTATGTGTTGTCTTTCAGCTTTTATTTCACTAATAGACAACGGTTTTTTGCAATGCTTTTTTAAAAAGCGTTGTCTTTATGCAACCCTTTTATGCAACGCTCTTTATGCGTTGACTTTCAGCGGATTTATTAACGAAAAGACAACCCTTTTATGTGTTGTCTTTCAAAAGCGTTATCTTTATTAAAAAAATTTAATTAAATTAATTGTTTTTTAATTAAATTATATTTGAAAAGTTTAATTATTTTTTGATGTTATCTTATATTAGAATATTATTCAAAAAATCAGAATATTATTTAAATAATAATAATAGAAATTCTGAAAAACTATATTTTAAATTTTAAAATATTATTTAATTAAATATAAAAATATATTAAAATTAGAAATTTTATTTACAAATAACATAAATAATATTAAATATCTAACAATCAACAAATAAAGACAAAAAAAATTCTTGTTATTTAAGATTAAAAATTCTAATTATAAATTTTTTTACTAATATTTCTATTTTCTTTTTAAGAATTTTAACGATTTTATTAATTATTTTACTTTTCACCATTTAATCGATATATTTTTTTTGATATTTTAGAGATAATTTTCCAACAAATATCTATCATGCTAAATTTTTTAATTGTTGGTTTATAAATATTTCAAAATACTATAAAAAAAATTTAATAACTATAATAAATAATTTATTTGTTATTATGAAAGTTTATGTCATTAATTAATACTGTAAACATAAGTTCCTATTATTATTATTATTATTATTATTAAACATAGATTTTAGTACGTAATTGAAGATAAGTTATGATTTTTCAAATATTTATTTTGAACTTATTATATTTACTTAATAAGTATTGTAAATTTTATTTGTTAAATTTAAAATTTGAAAATTAATTTTAATAATTTCATAACAAGATTATTGTTGCGTTATTTTAACATTTTCTTTTCTAAATTTCTTATGTGTATTTAGATAATTTAAAATATTTTTCTAATTATTTAAATGAAATTTCAGATTTTATATATTATATTAAATAATATGTTTAATTTTTTTTTACTTTTCAATTTCTAAAAATAATTTGTTTTGTCTTTATTTGTTGATTTTTAGATATTTAATATAATTTATGTGTTTTTATCAATTTTCCCTCTTTTAGGTATTTAATATAATATATGGGGTATTTTTACCAATTTTCCCTATTTTAGGTATTGAATAAATCTATGTACATAAAAATATATGTATTTAATTGAGTCACATTTTATATCAAAATTGGAAATCAATGAATTATATTAATAAGTATTAATGATACTTTATAAAAATTAACAAAAAAATATGTGATAATAGAAAAATGAAAATTATCAAAAATTGATATAAAAGAAATGTATGCAAAATATTATTACATAAAGCACCACTAGTCTAGTGGGAGAGTACCTTCATGGCACTTGGGTTTGATTTCCAGCCAATGCATAATATGGTTGTTGATGATGTGACAGCGGTATGCTGACGTGTTGCGTTGTCGTATACGACAAAAGACAACGCTTTTAGTGCGTTGTCTATCAACGCCCACCTACGACAACACTTTTTTTTTTGAAAGACAACGGACAAAGACTTTCAGCGAATTTGTAGTAGTGCGATCGGATTAAAGCTCCAATATGTTTGCAATGAATATGTGTGTATGTGCATGCAAGTGGCTCAAGAACCACAATACGATCAGGTTAAAGCCCTGTGTTACAATTGGGTTAAAGTCTTGTGTCACGATTGGATTAAAGCTCCGATATGTTTGAAATGGTTTATGATAAGCTGAATGATTTCCCTGAAATGACATTTATATGATTCTGATCTTCAATGTTGATTCTGTATTTGTATTCCCCCCCCCCCCCCCACGTGTGAGATTGCTTCCACAGAGTGTTTTTCACACTCACCCCTTATGTGTTTATTTTTTTACCGATCATAGATATGAGGAAGAAGAGTGAAATGAGATGCCATATCTTTTGACTGTAAATACTCATGCTCTTTCAACTCTTTCGAAAACCCTAGCTTATCTGGTTTTGTAAAGTTAAAGTCGTAGGGTAGATATTGAAAGTTACTTTCCGTCGTGCCTGTTAAATGATAAATATTTTACGTTTGTTGGTTCTTGTGTTAAACTTATGTTTTGACAGGTCGTCATACTCTTTTAAAATTAAGTTTAGAATGAATTTTTGGACGCCCGAATGAAATCTGTTTATTTTATAAAATTTTGAAAACAGGACGTGACACAAAAATTATTTCTAAAATCTTACAATAATAGTTTTAAAATATTATTATTCAATAATAATATTAATATTGAATATAATAATTATAATAAATTTTAGAAAATTTATAATATAATATCTTATCAATAAAAATATTGATTAAATATTTTTAAGATATTATTATCAAATATTAATAATAATTATAATAATTATAATAAATATTAAAATTTTATAAATTAATTTTTTAACATCTGAAAATTTATCTTTCAAAAAAATCAAAAAAAAAAGTTAGGAAAATGGGATGACTCTTAAATCAAAATAAAACAATTCATCTTTCATTAAAAAAAAATGAAATGGAGGAGAATTGGAAATGTTAAAAAAAAATTGTGGAAAAATAAATCAAAATCAAACTGTCTTCGTCTCCCTCCCCACCATCGCCTCTCACCACCGCGCCGCAGCTCCAGTTCGCTGGCCAGCGCTCTTCGCCGACAGCTGCAGCACCTCCACCATCACCGTACCACAGATCTTACTTCCACCGTGAGCAGCACCGCCGACCAACCGATGCGAGCTGCCAAGCACCAGACCACCATCGCATCTCACCACCAACACAGTAATCGGCCACCAACGCGCGCGATATAGATCTGCCGCCCAACACCACCACCGCACCAGTCCCTCGATTCCATCTCCAGATCTCCATATTCTTCACCGACGAGAGCCGCGCCCCCTCTTTTCCTCTTCCCGATCCCCTTTATTATTATTATTATTATTAAATCAAAAAATTTCCAATTTTTTTTACTGTAAATACGATTTTTCAGATTTTTAAATCTTTTTTTATAAATATTTCAATTATATTATTATTATTTAATAATAATATTTTAAAATTATTATTCTACGATTTTAGAAATTATTTTCTTGAGTTTGAAAAAAAAAACTAATAACATTCATAAGAAGTTTCTAAGATTTTTAAAATAAATTTATGATTTTTTTTAGAATTATTGTAATTATTTAATGATAATTAATATTATTAAATAATAATATTTTTAAAACATTGTTTCTGATTCCAGAAATAATTTTAGATTTTTACAAAAAATATTTAAAGTTATAAGACAATTTCAGATTTTTAAAAATAAATTTATGAAATGTTTAAAGATTTATTATAAAGATTTTAATTAATAATAATATTATTACTAAATAATAGTATATTAAAATTATTATTTTTCAGATTTTTTATGATGTGACATTATATTTAGTGATGTGGAATTAAAAATCAAATTAATTAATTGTTGGTCTGCCACATCAGCACTACATCAAGTGGTGCCCACAGTTTGGAAACAACCGGAACCGGCCGGTTCGAAACCGAGGGTCAATGGTTCGGGGAACTGTTGATCGGTTCCGGTTCCAAACCGGAACCGTGAACCGATTTCATCCGGTTCGGTTTCGATTCTGTATATTGGAGAACCGTGAATCGGTGGTTTCAACCGCCAGTTTTTCGATTTTTAATTTTTTTTTTTAAAAATGTCACGTGTAAGGCCTGGATCGCTCGACCGTTGGAGATCAACGGTCGAAATTAGTTGACCGTTGCAAACCGGCGGTTCGAACCGTCCGACTATTTTTTTTTTGCAAATTTTGCAAAAAAAAAAAAAAACGGGATAAACCGGCGAACCGAACCGCCGATTACCGTTCAACCACCGGTTCCAAACCGTAACTGTAACCGAACATACCCCGGTTCGGTTCCGGTTAGCACTTTCCCGGTTGGCCAAACTGCTGATTCGGAACCGAAACCAGCGGTTCGGTTAAACTGGGCACCACTAGCCACATCAATGAGAAGCCCGAATTATGAAGGACGCACGTGACTTTCTCATGCCAATTAGACCGAAAATTCGTCGATTCGGGCTATTTGTCCTAAATTCGCCCAATTTTAAAAGTTACTATCTCAATGTCAAAACACGAAAAGATAATATTTCTATATGATGAATGACCACAAGTTATTGTCCTAAATTTACAATTTCCCGATCAGATATATAAGAATGAACTTGATCTCATTAAGATGCTATATTTAGTGAAGTTACATCATTTATAGAACAATTGTTGACATATATATGTGTGTACATATGTATAAACAATTGCAGATATATATGTATAACTTCATCAGAAATAACTAAGATTTAATCATTGTATATCTCATCTTTTATATTTTACTTTATTGATTATTTTTTTTTAAATTACATTTCTCTTTAAAAATCCTCCGCCAAATCTTCTTTTGTTCAACTTCTCCTATTCAGTTATACTAGAACACTCGCCGTGCGATGTACGGGTTTTAATAATATTTCACATAATAAATTAAATCACCCAATATGTAATGAAAAAAAAAATTAGAGAACACATTAAATATATTATATATAATATATGGAATGATTTTTTTTAAAAGAAGCGGGTTTTCTCATTATTTATAAAAATTACATTAAAAGAAATATTAGCTTTCTATTTTTAGTAAGAAAAATTTAACGTGAAAAACGTTTGGTTACCATATTTAGAATGACTTCTGCTATTATATACCTATAGATATAGATTATATCAATCATTGTAAAAATGAATTGTGTCTAAGTATTCAATAAACGTAACTCAAATTACTTAAAAAAGAAAATTCATAAACTCAACTCAAATGACTTCAATATATGTAATCAAAATTATAAATGACTCAAGAATGTAATACAAACCAAATGTCGATAAACAAAAGAAACTAATTATATCAATCTGATAACTTTAAAAATCTAATATAAATCATATAACCAACTAATTGTTTTAGTTTGATGACTCAACTCAAATGACTTAGAAAAAGAAAGCTCAATCAATATAATGTATGTCTATAAATATTTTATAAACTCAATTCAAATCACTTGAATATTTTATGATAATTAACAAATAAATTGAGTTTAAATATTCTAAAAACTGAACTTCGATAACTCCAATATTTTCGATAAACTAAATAGAGTAATTATATCAATATGATAATTTAATACAATTCAACTCAGATAAATCTTATATATCTTCGATAAAGTGAATAGACTAATTATCAATATGATGATTTAATACAACTCAACTCAAATAACTCCTATATTATATATCTTCGATCTGCAATATATCTTCAATAAATTGAATAGACTAATTATATCAATATGATGATTTAATAGGGGTACTATAGATTTGATGTAATACTAATTTGGTAAACGGGTATTGGTTGGGTACAACTGTACAGGTACCCGCCGAGTAGTGGTAATTGGGAACGAGATGGGTATGGTATGGGTAGAGTTCTAATGACAATGAGACGGAAATGGATAATGTAAAATTAATAGATTTAGGGTTTGAGATTTCTTAAATGGTAGGGTACCCTATCCATTGTCCTCCCTTCCCAAAAAACATGAAATCGAACAAACATGTGCAATTCATGTACAATATGAGCTCAATTAGTACTTTCATACTTAAATTGGTCTAAATTCATGATATTTCATAAGTTATTATCCTAAATCCATCACTACACAAAAATATTAAATTCAGGATAAATTTTCCACTATATTGTTTCTAAAGTTTTATTTATTTATTTTGTCCTCTTAATTCTATAATGATTTTATCGTAGTGTTCGAATTAGGATGTGTTTGGGGTGGGGTTGCTCTAAAAAGTTTTTCTTGCCAGAAATAGATTTCTTGGGCCCAAGGCCTAAAATCTTGCACCAATATTGGTTTTACAGTGTTCTAGTCCCTAAATTTAGCCCACCACCTAATGGGATGAGATCAAATTTGGGGCTATGCCAGCAAATTTACAATCAGACCATATGTTATCGTATAGTGATTCCTATCACTATTAGTTAGTAAAGAAGATAGTTGGTTAGGTAGTTTTAAAAAGCTACAATCACAGGCTTAGCTCATAAGCTAGTTCACAGCACCAAACAATTTGCACTATTTCACATTATGTTGAGTTAACGAAAATGGCATATCATCTCTTATTCTTCTCTCTACCTTTCAACACTTTTATCAGACCAAAATTGGATTCGCTTATAATAACGAAATTTATTTCAAATTTTCACAAAATCTATGTAGTGGGAGCATTTCACAAATATAGTTAATGGAGTCCAATTATCCACAACTCAATTAGATTTTCACAAGTCAATATCTACATATTTTGTAGCTTATTATGAATTGACCTGTAAATTAGATTTATGAGACAGTCTCACAGATAAAAACCATTCTTAATTTTTAAATGAAATTATCAGAACCACAATCTACAATTTTCATATGAAGTAGCAAAGATTATTGATTAAAAACTTAATTGTGGGATTAATGATGGTTGGTATTGTTTTATTTAAAAAGGAGTCGTTTTTAGGTCTAACACAATACCCAAACATGATGATCCCTTTTTATTTATTTTCTTAATTATATATGTAAAAAAAATAAAAAATGAGAACCCATGGTTTCCAGCTGCAAACCTTTGAAATACTTGATTTGCTAGCTGGTCCGTTTCGATCTTCATTGACTTTTTTTTTTATGACTTTTGATCCATTGAAAGTAATTATTGATGACCACAAGTTTCAATAGGACTGGACTCAAATGAAAAAAATATGATTCACACAATTGAGTTCCTTGATTAATAAACTTTTAAGTAATAATTGTAAGATTGATTTGATAATGAATCCGATAATTATGTCAAGTTAATTTAATTCTTAAATTACAATGTAATTTTACATATAACTACACATAATGAAGACAACAATAATTTGCATAAATTAATAAATATATGAATCATAATGATTTATTAGACAGAGAGATGTGTACTTCTAATATTTGTATTTAGTAATTTTAAGAAGTTTGTTATATTTCTGAAAGAATGACCTAATATGTCATGTTGACGTCAGATTTTGTAGAGCACAAAACTTTAGCCAAACACAAAAAATCTCGATCCGGCTCGAGTAAATCGAATCGAACGAATGATGTAAAAATCAAATAAAATAAGAGAAAGACGGTGCCCGGTGCCTACCCGGGCAAATTTTTTCGGCTCGTTCTGGTCGGACAGAACTTTTTTTATATAAAGAAGAGAGAAAATAAATTCTCTAATTACAATGATTTCGAATCTAGAATTCGATATTTCTCTAGAATTTTGTTTTTTTTTCATGAATGATAATTGGGCTTCTATTTATAGGCTAAAACTAAGATACATTACTTGAACAATAAGAAATAAATCCCTAGGATTTAGGGTCTAAATAAGGTAAAATTAGATATAATCCTATCTAAATCGGATACGATTTGGTGTAAGATTTGTTTCCTTTTTTGTGGACTCATAGAACTCTTTTCTGCTTATTCGGACTTCACATCCTGGATGCCGTGGTCGGATCCTCCCATTATGGTCGGCAACACTGATCAAACTGAGTCCCCAGGACCGCTAATCTACTGTGATCGGGTCAGTCATTCTGGTCGGTCCGACCATGTTGGGTACCACTTTAGCTCGGTTCGATCCTCGGTTTTCCCTCACCCGGGAATCTGGTCTGGTCGGACGAGCAGGGTATCAACACTAGCCCCTCAGGTCGCGATGAGAGATCCACTCTAATCGGGATCTGATATCTTCAACATTCCTCAACATGTCATATCCTAATATGACCACTGTTTCAACTATTCAGAATAAGTTGATTTATGATGAGTTGTGTTATGATCGTCTTGCTTGCTGAAGAACATGAGACATGCTTGCTGCTTTAAATAATGAAATCTTCAGTTCATTCTGGTAAAGGTGGTGTATTTTTTGTTTATGGTTATGGTGGAACAGGGAAAACATATCTGGAGAACTTTATCGGCAGTTATTTGGTCAAAAGGTGATATTGTCCTTAATGTAGTTTGAAGTGACATTGCATCTCTTTTATTACCTGGTGGACGAACTGCTTATTTTAGGTTTGTCATACCACTTAATCCAAATGAGTCTTCAACATGTGCTATCAATTAAGGAAGTCAATTAACTCTAGCAAAGTTTATTATATAGGATGAGGCTCCAACAATGCATAGACATTATATAACTAACCGTACAACACATTGGTAGATTTCTAATTAAACTAAAAATAGTAAAATTGATTTGATAATGAATCCGATAATTATGCAAAGTTAATTTAATGTTTTACAATGTAATTTACATTTAACTACACATAATAATGAAGACAACAACAATTTGCATAAACTAATAAATATATGAATCATAATGATTTATTAGACAGAGAGGTACTTCAAATATTTGTATTTAGTAATTTTGTGAAGTTTATTATATTTCTGAAAGAATGTTAATATCAACTTGAAATATTCACCACCTTGCTTCAATATATTCAAGATAGCTTAAGGCTTACTTTTAATTATATATGTTTATTTACTAATATAAGTTTTAAATCTATTAATTGAAACTTACCAGTATTATCTCAAACATTATAATTTGTATTTTATTACCTTCTAAACATAAAAAAAAAGTATTGAAATATATATTTTCATGTTTGATTTTACATCTAAACATTACAACACTTAAAGGTAATATAATATAATATATATATATATATATATATTGTTAGGAAATCTATATTTAGATTTTGATGAGACAAAACAACATTGTAATAGTAATTTAGAGTATCCCATTTTTCACAAGGTGCACAAATTCAGATTTGTGCACAACAATACTGTTATATTATATGAAGTAATACTGTTATATTATATAAGTAATACTGTTAAAACTATATATAATATAACAGTATCACTCATATAATATAACAGTATTACTTCATATAATATAATAGTATTGTTGTGCACAAATTTGGATCCGTGCACCTTGTGCACAAAAGTTTTTGTCATATATATATATATATATATATATATATATATATATATATATATATATATATATATATATATATATATAGATTCGTGAATATCCCAACTTCCTAACAACAAACATACGAAACAATTGATATTGATTTAACATGGTAGCTTTTATTGATGATAAAGAAAATTCAATTGTGTGAATCGTATATGTTATTATTATTGTTCGATCTCACATTAATACAAACCACGATTTACGGTAATAACATAAAATAGCTAAGTTCATATATTGATTAAAAAACTAGTGGGAACTATATAATAAATATATATATATATATATAATTTTAATTATGAGGTCAGATGATGAGAAACCCTAATTTCCGGCTTCAAACATTTGAAATATTTGGCAACTTATGCCGCTCTAAATTGATCCCTATCGATCTTCATTGACATTTTGTTTTTTTTTATTTCATGACTTTTTGATCCATTGACTATTTCTCAAATAATTAATCAATACAAATTTTGGTCAAAATAATAAGTGTCATCATTATTGTGTTGAACAAGTACTTCTACAGGTTTATGAGTAGAGGAAATAGCCCACTGTACCCAAAAACATATACTGAGGAACTTTTTGACCACTTTAAATATTTTTTGGACAATTATACCATAAAATATAATATTTTGACAAAAATACCACATTTTCTGACGGCTCTTCAGCTGATGGGATTGAAATACTGTTGAAGTTAACTAACAATCAAATCTGTATAATTAAATAAGATTAAAACTGGTCAACATGTATTCCTATTAAACGAAAGTCCTGCATTAAACGAAAATTGGAGAGCATTAAACGAAAAGTGGCCTAAAAAGCATTAAACGAAAAGTGGCCTGAAAAGCATTAAACGAAAAGTGGCATTGACAACTATGCATTAAATGAAAATGTAATTAAAGCATTAAACGAAAAATTAATTAAAGCATGTAAAATTTGTAAAGCATTTGTAAAGCATTAAACGAATTTAGGTAAATGTAAAGCATTAAACGAATTAAAGCATTTGTAAAGCATGAAGAGTATTTCAAATAATGTCTAACACAAATTTTCATTTAATAGTGTTAGACATTTATAATTTTCGTTTAATAGTGTTAAAATTTGTAATTTTCGTTTAAACTATTACACGAATTCTTCCTTCGACATTTCATATTAAACGAAAATAGATCAATATTAAACGAATTCCACAATTAAACGCATTAATTTGCCACTATAGTTCCACTATTAAACGAATTAATTACACGAATTCCACAAATTTCCCGGATAATAGTGTTAGACATTTGTAATTTTCGTTGAATAGTGTTAAAATTTGCAATTTTCGTTTAAACTTTTACACGAATTCTTCATTCGACATTTCATATTAAACGAAAATAGATCAATATTAAACGAATTCCACTATTAAACGAATTAATTTGCCACTATTAAATAGTTGAACTATTAAACTATATTACTCTATTACACGAATTCCACAATTTGGATTGCAACTATTAAAATATATTACTCTATTAAACAACAATTCCACAATACTCTTATTTAGTTCAAGTTCAATTTTAATATTAGCAATTTCACGAATTTTCATTTAATAGTGTTAAAATTTGTAATTTTTCGTTTAACATTGGTATCCATTTTAATAGTGTTAAAATTTGCAAATTTTCGTTTAATAAATTGATCCTCAACATTATTACACTATTACAATTTCGTGTAATATTGTTACATTATTCTTTTAATGTAAATTTTCGCTTAATATTATGCAAGTGTTTCAACACTATTCCATTTTTTGATTAGTAGTGCTAATTTATAAATTTTCGTTGAATGCCAATTTCGTTTAAAAAAAATTCCTGTAACAATTTTTAATGTTTTTACTTTTCAATTGTTACACGAATTTTGTAAACAAAATTTAACTATACAAACCCAAGTACAACAAATTTCGCTTAACAATACGTGCTAATGAAACAATTAAACGAAAATTCATAAATCCCAAATTAACACATTTACCATAAAACACAATTTCACACAAGAATCAATCATCATCCATTACAATAATACATAATACATGTTCATAAATCATGGATTAAACAATACATTGTCAGTCCAAATCATCAAACTGAACGGTGTCACCATCTGCAGAGTATTTGTATATTTGGAGTGTCGTCTGTCGCCTAATCTCGAAAATACCTAGAGTGATATCCGGTCTTGGAAAAATGCAGCTGATACAGCTCTCAATCGTCTTTAGTGCGTAAATGCCACAAAAAGTAGGATCTTCCTGTCTATAACAAAGGCGTGGCTCCGCAGACTTGAGGGAAATCATAGCTAGGCGAAATTGATGATAATCTAACTTCTCAAAATGTCCAGCATGCTCTAACACATGTGATAATACCCGCCTTAGGGGTAGGGTCTGTATCCTCCTAAGCTCTTCCAACTCCGGAGTCCATTCTTGTCTTTTATTGTCGAAAAGTGTCAAACTCATATCCCAAAGATGGAGTTCAGCAGCCACCCAATGTTCGTCCAAATTGAGGATCAAAAATACCTATTTTCAATTCTAAAGGAATATAAATATTTTAATGGAACGTATGTGAACGATTAAGAATAAATTACTCCTAACATTCGTTTATCATCTGCACACGTACCTTTTTCAAATTTTCTGACCAAGGTTTGATATGCATCCACTTTGGGTTTTCACCGTTTATATAAAGGACAAGTCGATCGAGCTCCAAGGGGTCAAAATGCTCACGAACATCTTCCCTGTAATGTTCATTTGGTGGATCACGTGCATGCTTCCTATTCCAAATATCCTTGCACGTTTTCTGGAATGACAATTCGTTTCAAATCAATTAAAGCATAACAGTTTTGTCCCTTATATTTAATATTATTTAAATACTTACACTGAACATGCAGTCAATAATTTGGATCAGACCCTTCAAATCTTGATCCACTCTCACACCAAATACTCGTGGACGGCTTTGTAGCACCGCGAGATATGCATCGAGGACCTACAATACAACATAATTTAACAATATAAGTGGGTAAGTACGTGAGGTCATAAATGGTGTTTGAGGACATATATCTTGATCAGACTAGTACCTCTCTATCAATATATTTGAGGGGATCCATAATTGGCTCAAAGAATTGAGGTCCAACTGGATAACCGAGTCCAACGTTGTGTCTGTCAGATAAAATTAACATGATGTAAGTAGTGTGAAATAAATTATGAAAATTGATACAGGTAAAACTTACAGATCAGCTTCGTCCCCAAGCTCCATCCACAGTTCAAAATCTTGCATGCTATGATCACCCCTCCTCGGCCAAGGCCCCGTGAATGGACTTCGCAAAAAACGAGATAGATCTCTCCGTCGAACTTCACGGATTCCGGCACTCGTATCTGGAATTTCATATTTAGCTATGCCTGATGTCGAGCCTATAACATAGCCGGGATCAACAAACCATGTCCTCAAAGTGGGTGCCTGTGGTGTATTCATCTCGGATGTTGTGCCGACATCAAAGGATAGGTCACAGCCATAAACGAGCTGCTGATGAGGAACAATAGATGTGTCATAAACGTTGTGCTTAATATCTCGTTTATAAACCAAAACAAAGAATATTATCAATTTACAAACACTTAAGTATTATATATATAATGAAAAATAGATGAATGATACATGTATAATGTTCGTGTAAAATGAGTCCACATCAGAATATTCAATTTTTATAAGGTGTGAAACAGTGAACAATAATTTATCAAGCCTAAATTCGTGTAACCTATATTAATGGCACTGAACTTCGTTTAACCTATATAGCATAAAAAATTGTTTAAACTATGTGTCATAAAAAATTGTTTAAACTATATTAATGGCATTGAAATTCATTTAACCATTATAGCATAAAAATTCGTTTAACCTATATAGCATGCAAATTTCTGCAAATTTCGTTTAACCTATATAGCATGCAAAATTTCATTTAACCTATATAGAATGCAAATTTCTGCAAATTTCGTCTAACCTATATAGCATGCAAATTTCGTTTAACCTATATGGCATGCAAATTTCGTCTAACCTATATAGCATGCAAATTTCGTTTAACCTATATGGCATGCAAATTTCGTTTAACCTATATGAATAGTGTTACAAATTCGTTTAACCTATATTAAACTATAGCATAAAAAATTGTTTAAAATATATTAATGGCATTGAAATTCATTTAACCATTATAGCATAAAAATTTGTTTAACCTATATAACTCCAAAATTTCGTTTAACCTATATAGCATGCAAAATTTCGTTTAACCTATGTACAATGCAAATTTCGTTTAACCTATATAGGATGCAAATTTCGTTTAACCTATATGAATGGCATTAAAATTCGTTTAACATATATAGCATACATAATTCGTTTAATAATGGCCATAAAAATTCGTTTACTAATTCATTTACAAATTCGTTTAATAATGGCCATAAAATTTCGCTTACAGTTTTATTCGTTTGACCAATATAAAATATTCATTTAACTCCCTTATTCAAAATTCGTTTAACAATGCCTATATATTTAAATTCCATCTTTTCGTTTAAAAATTTTTGTTAAAAAATCGTTTAACAATCCATACATTTTATATTCGTTTAACAGTGTACAATTTATTTTCTAACAGTGCACATTTTGTATTCGTTTAAGCCCTTCATAAACAAATATAAACCCTTACTAACACTGCACATTATTTTCCGTTTAAGCCCTTATTTGTCATTGTCTTCGATGTATATATATATAGTTAAACGAAAATTAAGCATAAAATGAGAATTGCATAGCATATAATATACACATTTACACGACAAATTGACATTGTTTCAGTACACTTGAAAATGATATACATACCTTATTCGTGGAAAAATTAATGGTCTCAAGCTCCCCGCCTCTGCTTCTTAGTATTTCTTATGATATAAAAAAAATGAAAGGGGAATGTAAATATATTCGTGGATGTTTGTGTCTTTAAATAGAGGTAGAGGAGGAAATAGCCAAATTACCCAACTACCATTCTCTATGACATTAAAGTAAAGTTATGTAGTTCCATCCCATCTTCACTCCTGAAACACTACAATTTATGAAACACTGCAAGGCTTCAACCCTAAACCCTAAACACTGCAAGGCTTCACACAATTTATGACATGTGCAGGCTAAATTTACAAATTTGCACTACTAAATAAAAATGTAAATAGTGTTCAGATCGTGTAATAGTGTTTTGTGACATATGAATTATTAAACGAAAATATTAATATTAATGTTACAATGTTTAAACGAAAAATCACAATGTTTAAACGAAATCAAGAAAATATTAATTATTAAACGAAAATTACAGTGTAAAAAAAAATAATGTTTTGATATATTGTTTAAACGAAAATTGTAATTCTTAAATTTTAATGTTTAAACGAAGATGTTGAATGAAAATATTCTTAAAACGTTTAATATTCTTAATGTTTAAACGAAAAGTTTTAATGTTTAAACTAAACTTAAAAGAAGTGCAATTTATATGAAAATATTAAACGAAATTAAACAAAATTAAACATTTTAAAATATTAAACAAAATGAACCGCTACTTCGTTTAAACGACCTTTAAACGAAAATTTCGTTTAAAATTTTACACGAAAATTTAGTTATATTTTAAAACTAAAATTTTAAACTTAATTATAAGTTCTATTACAAACTTATTTAAGAGAGTTTTAAAACGAAAATTCTAAAATAAAGTTTCGTTTAATGTTAAACTTCATTCAAGTTGCACTATTAAACGAATTAGTGTTTCAAATTTACAAAATTTCGTTTAATAGTGCAAATTGTGGTACGCATTTAATTTAAATGAATTATGAATTTAATACAAGCAAGTTAACGAAAATGTTAGTATTAAAACGAAATGCAAGTATTAAACGACAATTTCTCAAATTTATGACATGCAAGTTAAACGAAAGTTTATGACATGCAAGTTAAACGAAAATTTATGACATGCATGTTTATGTATTAAATACTTGCATGTCTCAAATAATTGTTAAACGAATTGTAATAAGTGCATGAATTAAATGAAATTTTCGTTTGGTAAGTGCATAAATTTTCGTTTAATAGTGGTAGGCATTTTGCACTATTAAACGAAAATTTGCCTAAAGCATGTAATTTGCAAAATTTCGTTTAATATTGTAAATTGTGCAAATATTCGTTTAATGTGCAAATGGGCAGATTTTCGTTTAATACTCACAACGTGATTTGATTGTTAGTTGCCTCAATAAATTTTAAGTCCAATCATCTCACTATTCACGTAAGGACCAATCAAAATATGTGGTATTTTTGTAAACTTAGTTATATTTTGTGGCATTTGGTCAAATCACTATATTTTTGTAGTATATTTGTCGACAATTATATATTTTGGGGTACAGTTGGCTGCGGACTCTTTATGAGTAATTGACAAAACCTTGTGAAAGTGATTTGTGAGTACCACTACATAGAGGTGTTCAGACGGTTCCAACCGTCGGTACCGGTTTGGAACCGTCGATTCGGAAAACTGTGGAGGGCCAAATCGGATCCGAATCGTGGGGATTCCGGTTTCGATTCCGGTTTGTAAACCGTCGGTTCCGGTTCGAACCGCCGATTTGGACAGTTTGTTTTCTTTTTCTTTTTCCCTTTTTTTATAATTTTTTAAAAATTTTAAAAAATTAAATTTGCATATAAATATTACAATTATTCATATATTACAAAATAACAATGTTTTTTGAGTAAATAATTTGATATAAATTAAAAAATAGAACTTACATTTACAAGTTACAACAATACTACATTACAACTTATAAGTTACAATTTCAAAAATTAGAAATTACAATTTAAATATAACCAATAAAAACCATAAACCTAAAAAAATTACAACTTATAATACAAATCTTTATATATATAAAAGTAAGACCACATATGCCACATGTCAACCATACAATTTTTCATATTTATTTTATTTTAATTTACAAATTAATTCTATAATAAATAGAAATTTAAAGCTAATTAATGTGGCTATTTAATGATATCAATTTAATTATGTTGATAATATATATTAGTAAATAGTATATGAATTTTGTAATTAAATTTTGTGAAAATAACACATTTGAAACTTCAAATATAGAAATTATTTATAAATTTTAATTTTGTTTAATTTAAAATTTTTAGTGAAAAATATATATTTAAAAAATTAAGATAAATATGAATTGATTATTTTTTTATCATTTAATTGAAAAGAAATTTAGTGTTACTCTAAACTTTAACAATAAAGTAAAAAAATTAGTGGGAGGATTGAAGAATATAATATACTTAACAATTCTTTTCAGACTGTGTTATATTCCATGCTAAATTAAAAGATGTGTATCGCACAAAATCATAAATATTTATTTTTATACTTAATATTTATATTTTTCTAATTTGATTAAGTTTAATTTAGTTTTTTCATCCTGTGTAATACACAGGCTCTGTACTAGTTAATAATAATAATCAATACAACTTAAAATTAAAAAGTAAAATAACATAAATACATAATATTATTTATATAAAATATGAATTTAATAAAAAATAGAAAAACCGGCGGTTTAACCGCCAATTCGAACCGCCGATTTACGGTTCGAAAAAAGTCCGAATCGACACCGAACCGTCGAACCACAATTCACGGTTTTGGTTTGGAACTGAAATCGGATCAACGGTTTTCCGAACCGTTGACCCCGGTTCGGTTCCGGTTTGGATGGGCATCTCTACCTCTACAGATTTATGAGTAATTGACAAAAGCCCATTTAATTTGGGAAAATTAAATATCTCACATACATATCATTATTGTGCATTATTTTATGCGAGAAATATAAAGTAAAAAGACAGTGTTGCCCTTAAAAGATGTCTAGAATCACATCACGTCAATACTACCCTTAAAAGAAGTCTAGAAGTATTTAATTAAACGCAAAAACTTATTTAAAAGTGTCAAAAGTGTGTGCTGGTATTTTAATTGCTAGGTCAAATTATTGCATAATTTGATTGGTTAAGTGTCAAAAATAATAAGGGAAAATAGGCTTCTGTACCCCAAAATATATAATAGGGAACAAATATACCACCTTAGATAAAAAAGTGACAAAAATACCACTTTTTTTTGCGGCTCCTGAGTTGATTTGATAGAAATACTATTTGTGTTAACTAACAATCAAATCAATTTTAAACATTAAACGAAAATAGGCAGAACTTACCCTATTAAACGAAAATGATTGAAATTTTCGTTTAATAGTGCATTAGATTCAAACAATGCACTATTAAACAAAAATTGGTAGAGTTAGATTGCACTATTAAACTAATCACTATTAAACGAAAATTGGTAGAATGGCACTATTTCGTTTAATAGTGCATAATTAATGGTGTAATTGGTAGAATGACACTATTTCGTTTAATAGTGTAATTAATTTTGCAAAATTGGTAGAATGACACTTTTTCAAATGTAATTGCAATTTTTGTTTAACAGATCAGTGTTAGATTCATTACACTATTAAACGACAATTAATGTGATTAGATTCAACTTTTCGTTTAATAGTTCAAAATTTATGCAAAGTGACACGTTTTTGTAAACGAAACATTATGCAAAGTGGCACTATTTTTTAAACGAATTGAGAGCATTAAACGAAATCTGCCAAGCTTACACCATTAAACGGAAATTGAATGTCATATACACATACATGAGCTGATTTTCGTTTAATAGTATTATATGTCTACCTTTATTATAAATGAAATTTGCCATTTTTGTTTAATAGTGATACGCATTAGTGCACCTATTCACGCACTTATTCAAATTCGTTTAACAAAAATGGCTGCACTTATGAAATTTTAGATTAAATTTTAGTTCCTTTTAGTTTAACTATACAAAACAAGTATGCACTTATTATGATGTTTAATAAGTGAAAAATGCGAACTCCAATAATCGTTTAATGCAATACGAGAAATTAAACAATTAAACATTCACTTATCGCAGGCAAAATGATCGAATATACAATAAAACTGCAATTACATAGTGTAGACAATCATCATAGATTGAAATCAAATGTTTTTGCAAGTTCATAGACCGCTGATTAAAGATAATAAATCCTCATTCCAAATCACCTTCCTCGATGGTGTCAGCATCTCTTGAGAACTTGTATATGGCCAGACACATCAATCGTCTCATCTCAAAATCGTCGAGATGATAATCTGGTTTGGGAAAAGTACGGCTAATATTGCTCTCAATCGCCTTTAGTGCAACAATTCCGCAGGAAGTAGGATCGTCCTAACGATAACATAGCCGTGGCGGCGCAGACTTGAGAGTAATCATCGCAGGCGGACTTTCAGAGTAGTTTGACCTCGAATAATATCCTGCATGCTCTAATAAGCGCGGTACTATCCGGCGAATGGGTATGGTCTGTCGATACCTGAGAGCTTGCACATCCGCGGTCCACTTGTGGGTGAAACTGTCGAATAGTGTCAACGTGTTATACCAGAGGTGTAACGACGCAGCCACCCAATGGTCGTCCAAATTAAGAATCAAGAACACCTATTAACAAATCAATAATAGTAAGAGACTTAAATTGGACTATTAATAAACCGTACTAAATGACGAAGAAACAATCATTGAAATTCTGCAAACGTACCCTGTGGACATCTTCCCACCACGGTTTGATACCCAACCACCCTGGTTTGTTACCTCTCATGGGAGAAGTCGATCCAGCTCAAATCGGTGAAACTCCTCCCGACAATTTTCAGGGTAACTCGAATTTGGTGGATCCGCCGCATGCTTGGAGTTCCAAATTTCTTTGCATGTTTCCTGCGATGGCAAATAGTTAAAATGTATTTGAACGAATTTAATCATCATACGATTATATTTAATACAAACTCAACTTACATTAAACATGCAGTCAACAATTAATATTTTGTCTGTCAATTTTGGATCCACTTGAACTCTAAATACTTGTGGACGGCCTTGAAGAACCGTAAGATATGCATCAATGACCTACAATAAAATGAAAAATTCAGTCACAATTTATTCCATACATACGATTAGCTCATGCCGTGTAAGGACATTACAATTCATGAAGTAAAGACCGGTACCTCTCTATCAAGCATAATGTGCGGATTTATTCCCCAACTGAAGAACTCAGGGCCAACTGCATAACCGATGCCAACATTTCGCCTGTAGGGCAAACCATATACAAATAGAAAATTGGATACAAAATTAAAAAATATACTTCAAGACGTAGAAGAAAAAAACACAAAATAAAGGATGATTTTGTTTAAAATTACTTATCAGCCTCGACCGCAAGCTCCATCCATGCTAAAAAATCTTCGTAGCTATGATCACTCCTTCTTCGCCAATTGATATTACTTGCGAATGGACTTCTCAAATACTGAGAACGATCTCTTCGGCGAACTGCACGAATTCCGGCACTCGTTTCAGGAATGTCATGCCCGACTGTGCCAGATGCCGGGGGTGGTGTGTTCATCCCGAATGATGTATCGACATCTGTAGAAAGATCACGCCCGTAATCGCTGGATTGACACGGAATAATGGCCATGATCGGTTCCACGAAAGTCACCGGATAATAGGGATCATAAGTCGAAGACTGCGGAGCGTATGGATCAGGTGCATATTGAGACGGGGCAGGTTGCGGAAAGTATGGCTCAGAATGAGTGTGCTCAGCATAAGTGGGATACTGATTTGAATGATGGTCCTCCTCAGGAGTAGTCGCCCACTGCTCGGCTGAACGAGGCATATAATGAGTGCCAAAATATGAGCTCAACTGATCCTCAATCATCGATGGGATCTGATGCTCCAAACGTTCATTCTCATCCCAAATCACCTGCTCGATCCCATCAAACCTACCATCAAAGTGTGTCTGCATCGTAGTGAGTTGTTCAAAGATTTGCTTGTACCAACTACCGTGCTCGCTACTCCCTGGACCAGAATGAGGAACATGACCCTTATAACTATGATGCGGCGGCGAATGATGCTGGTATGCACGGTCTGACATTGCGATATGATCTGGATCATACTCCGGCTCGACTTCTCGACAAATAGGCTCTTCAGAGACATGCGACTCAGGACCAGCTGATGAACGCCGGCTACGGCGGGTCGTCCCATGTGTAGACTGACCCGTAGTCGATCGGGTGGAACGTGAAGTGGGAGCCCGTGTCGAAGGCCCTGGGTCTGCTTGAGCCCTCACTCTACGCCGAGTCCCCCGAAGATGAACACCGGAACTGAGTTCCTGATCTATCCCCTACCAATAAATCTGGGTGAACTCCTCGGGGCTCGGGTCAAGAGTCTCGAAACAATCAACCTGAAACAAAACATTCAAATAATTTATAGTTACGTATTATGCTACAATCATCTGTATTAATATTTAGAAAATATATTAATGTCATACCTCTTGCTCTAGTATAGCACGAATATCATCTATGGCCCTCTTAGTAGACCACTTCAACAACCTTGGTAATTGTTGCGGAAAATTGGTCACGGGACGACCGACAAGCGTGCCAGTCACAGGAATGGCCTCGTAAGCCCATATCTGGACAATAAAGTTAAAATTTTAGTATTCAAGCTGTCAAATAAGTTAATGTTAGGATGAATCCGTATTTACAAAAACAAACTCACCAGTAAAGCCGCTGAGAAACCATAGAAGTGGTAGGTGGGTGGTCGGACATCTGGAGGTGGCATAGTGGTGGGGACCTTGTCCATATGTCGTAAAAGTTTGAGATATGAGAACTTCCCCCATGGGAAGCTCTCCCAGAGCTCCTCCTGCTCCACTAAAACCCAGACCCAATTATCTACTTTGGTCTTTCCAACATCAACCCCTAGTACAATGCAGTAGAGGATGAGAATCTGAGCGATCTTTATTGTATCCTCGATACTATTACGCCATTCCCCATCAACAAATCGGTTGCGTATATGCAAAACAGTGACAGATGCATGCTCGACAACCACTCTCTGGTATAATCCACCTGAAGATGGTGTATGTCCTGCATGGGGATCGAAGTCCGAGTCTCCAAAACACAGACCCGTGATAAGAGCGAACTCCCTCCTCGAGAACTGACAAACACGGTTTCGCCCGATGCAAAAGAATCTGGCGTACTCGTCATCTCCACTTATTCGAGAAACCTCACGACACATGAGAATATGTAGAAAGGCCTTGCATGACTCAGTCTCAGTGAACCACAATAGAAAATGGCCAAAACATGAACGTCGAAATTGCCTCATACACGCCATACCAACTTTGTTCATCTCTATCCGTATGTCATTCAGTATACTCAAACGGTTGTATCCGTTGATATAAGACGGCCTACCCTGAAGATTCCTTCAAACCCACACACGATCCACCTGAAATGTGTACAAGAATTGTAAATTACTATATATAAATTCGCATGTCTTATTTATAAAATATTAATAGCTAGAAAATAATATTAACTTTGTTAACAAACTACGAAATCAAAGTACGAAAAAGATAACAATTCGAGCTAGTCATTCGACTAATTAAACGATGAACTACGAAATCATCTTAAACTAATAAATTGTTAATGTTGTTTATAGCTATTAAACGAATTAGGAAATTGTTCTTAAAATTTCGAACTTTAACAAGACTAATTAAACGAATTACTATACTATATTCATGAACTAATAATTCGAACTACCCTGTATAGCTATTAAACGAATATCGGTTGTTTTTATAATTTTGCACTATTAAACGAAAATTTGCAAATTACATTTTGCAAATTTTTGTTTAAAAAATAGTGCCACTTTGCATAAATTTTCGTTTACAAAAAAGTGTCACTTTGCATAAATTTTGAACTATTAAACGAAAAGTTGAATCTAATCACATTAATTGTCGTTTAATAGTGTAAGTTCATTTACAAATTCGTTTAATGTGGTCATATAGCAAATTTTCGTTTAATTGCCACAAGTGATTTGCATTATTAAACGAAAATTGCAATCTAATTGTGCAAATTTTCGTTTAATAGTGTAAGTTCATTTACAAATTTGTTTAATGTGGTCATATAGCAAATTTTCGTTTAATTGCCACAATTGATTTGCACTATTAAACGATTATTTGAATCTAATGCACTATTAAACGAAATTTTCAATCTAATCGTGCACTATTTTCGTTTAATAGGGTAAGTTAAGCAAATTTTCGTTTAATCTGTAAAAGTGATTTGATAGTTAGTTGGCAGCTACACTATTCATATTAGGACCGGTCAAAATGTGGTATTTTTGTCACTTTTTTATCTAAGGTGGTATATTTGTTCAACCTTATATCTTTTGGGGTACAGTAGGCAGGGCTCCCAAAATAATAATTACAATATTTTCAACGGCGCACCAAAATGATATGATACAATGAAACTGTATGATACCTAATGCAATAATATTGATAACAATAACGATGAAAATGACATAATATTTATTTAATATAAAATGTGATTATTGTATAGTTTGATTGGTCAACTGTCAAAAATAATAATAATAAGAAGTATTTATTTGTAAGAAATTCAATGGCGTAAATAGTGTGTGATACTATTTTAATTGCTAGGTCAAATCACTATAAACCACAATTTCTACTAATAAAACAAAATATTAACAATATTTACTAATTAAATTAAAGACTTATTTGTGGAAATCGCGTGACTGAGATTGTTTGGTGTATGATTATGCACTAAGTAAACATAATAAATGTATATATAAATAATTAATGAAAACAACTTTTATGGCTTACTAAACACTGTTAATCATCATCTTGCCCCTTGACAATGAACATATGACATGTGGAAGTCAGTCACGACAGTTTATTCAATATTGTTTTAAAATTTCAAAAGTATTAGAAGCAGTCATTTTTATCTGTCACATTCAAGAAAATATTGCCGGTTTATAGTAATTTTGATCATTTATTTTTAATTGTGTTCTATTTTTTTGCTATTATATGAAAAAATAATGAGTCGTGTTGGTCGACATAACTTCTGTCCCACATCGAAGTTAATTCCCATTCAGAATTGAAAACTACATGTCATTGATCATTTTTTCAAAATTTTATCATTGTTTTCTTAGTTGAATTACATCTAACTTACTAGATAGACCTCATTGCGTATTGAATATTCCTTCCCTCAATTCTAGAAAAAAGAAAAAGAAAATCTTTCAAATATTAAAGCATTGATTTTAATTTCATTTTTTAAGTTATTGATTAGGCTATTTGGTTGGTCATAAGTTTTAAAATAATTTCTACGATCTTTTAAACTGTTTTTGTAATTTAATCAAATCTTCGGAAATGTATATATACTTTACACTCGTTACTTACAGATAGAACTGTTAAATACTATATTAGCATAGGAAAAAAGTAGAAGTTTGAGCTATACCTCTATACACAGCCAATTTAATTTTCAAAATATAGAAACCCATAAGAATAAATTATAAACGTCATCAGTTAATTTTCCATGTTATATACATAGCTAGCGAAATATTCAGCTACCCTAGTAAATTAATCATGGAAGTTTAAATATTACTTTTACTCTTATAACTTTTGATCAAAAAGATATATCAAATCAATTGATCAAAATTGACATGTGACCTATAAAGTTCAGGATTTATAGCATTTTAGATTTAATGACATCATTTTGCTAACCTTGATTTGGAAATTATAAGAGAAAGAAATATTCAAAAAATATTTTTCCAAGTTCGTAAATTTAATGATAGCATGTCATCAAATTAAATAGGTGAAAGTTATTAATTTATGGGTTAAGTGCTGAGTCACAGCGCCAATTTCCATCAAATTGATTTTATATATTATTGTGAAAAGCTGAGTAAAATTTGAAAACATTTGGATTTACACAACTAAAATTGATAACTTGATATATTGAATTATTTTCAGACATTTTTTAATCAATAGGACTAAAGATGAATTTGTTTCCCTTATAAAAAAAATTGACTTTAAAATGTCCCATATAAATTTTTCAAAATCAATTTTGATCATAATGTTTGACTTGATACAAAATTAATTGGCTGAAATTGTCTCATCTGTTAAGTATTAGATGGAAACTATCAGTCTTTACTCACCGAATGATTTTTTTTAAGGAAAAAGTCGGAATATTATTATATAAAAATTATTTAATAAAATTCAAATAACAAACAAAAAATATACAACCAAGAAAAAAAGATTAAATTATATAAATACATTTTAAAATTACAACATAAAAAGTGGGAAAAATCGAATTAAAAACTATTAAAAAAAACACATTATTAAAGTTAAATCTGAAAATTATAAGTTTCGAATGTATTTAAATAATTTTTACTTTGCACTTGGCAGTTTTTATTTATTTAGTTACTTTCGGATTTAGTTAATTTATTTAAATGGTAAATTATATTTTTGATACCCAAATTATACCTCAATTTCACTTTTGGTACCCCCGTTTTTGCGAGTTGCAACATTGGTATCCAATGTTTAAAAAAATCACACATTTAGTACCTTCCGTCAAGTTGTCGTCCAAACTTAACGGAAGTTTGCGAACCCTAACAATTTGGGGCGAAAATTGGTTGTCTTCTTCCCCAATTTCCTCTGCAATCCTAATAAACCAAAACTCATTTAAATTATCACAAAATAATGTGTTTTCCTTCCTATTATGCTCCATATACCCAATCCCTGAACTCGAATAATCGGAATTCAACTTCTTCATCTACCCAATCAAAACACCAAATAAAGGCCCTAGAATTCAAAATTCTCACTTCTTCAGTTAATAGGAAATGAAGCCCTCTCCAAATATTATACGTTCAGCAATGATTAAGTATATCAGCTCTAAAACAAGCTTCACCACTAGTCAAGATTTAGATTCTAATTCTCACCCATGCACAAGAATCGGGAGAAAATTAAAACCTTTGCATACAATGACTTTAAAAAGTGAGAGATATCATCAACAAAAAATTCACAATATTTAGCAAATGGTGATTGGCCTAATGACATTAAGAACAAAAAAGTGGGGTTAAATCTACTGAAGATTGAAGAAAGGAAGAAGAAATTAGGTCATTTTCGAAGTTGCAGAATGAAATTGGGGGAAAATGGGCAATTTTCGCTCCAAATTGTTAGGATTCGCAAACTTCCGTCAAGTTTGGACGGAAATTTGATGGAAGGTACCAAATGTGTGATTTTTTGAAACATTGGGTACCAATGTTGCAACTCGTGAAAACATGGGTACCAAAAGTGAAATTGAGGTATAGTTTGGGTACCGAAAATGTAATTTACCCTTTATTTAAATAATTTATCAATGTAAATAGTGCTCATACACTATTAATTTATTTTTATATTTTATTTGATAATTCTGAGGTTTATTTAAATAATTTTTACATTTTATAGGTAACTTTTAGATTTACTGAAAATTTCTCAGATTGTGCATGGAGACTTAGGATTTATTAAATATTCTTTCTAGATTTTGTTTCACAATTTTTTTTATTTATGTTTATAATTTTTGTTTACTAATTTTTTAGAAACAATATCCATTACTTTTCTATAATTTACTTATAAATTTTCTATTTTTTTGTCTTATTTGTACATTTTAACAACAAAAAGAAAAAAGGATCATTTCATTTCAAATTTATATATTTATTTATAGTTTCAATTATTTTATTATGTCATATTTCAATTGAAAAACGCGCGTCTCTCAGAGTTATTTTAGTATTCCATTCGCTATTATTTACATGGTTTTTCAAAAATTTCAGATGAATAATATGATCGATCCTAAAATAAATAGAAGTGTTGATTCAGTGCACACATTCGAGTAGTATATGTGGATTTGTTTGTTACATAATAATAAATAAAAAGAAATAAAAGTGTCAAAGGGGCAAAAAAAAAAAAAAAAAAAAAGACGAATTGTCAAAGGAAATATTTGCAAAAGCAAGCGGAAAATATTTTTCTTTAATAATTGATATGTATGAAATGTTAGTTTTGAATAGTAAAAAGATTGTAACCACAAGTCTTGTAACTTAAGTGGTATTTCATATTTATAAATGTGCACATTATGACGATTAGGGTTTAAATTTGAAAATTTGCAAATATGAATCATGCAAATTTTCAAGTTTTTATTCTCTCTCTTTTATTTCCTCTAACTCATTAAAAAAAGTAGTAAAACAATAATACAATTTAAATAAATTTGTACAAACTTCATAAAATCAAAAGAAAAGAATTGAAACTTTGATACTTAACTAAAAATGAGGATTTAATGGAAAAATTATGGGAAATTGAGGGAAATATTCATTTTGGTCCTATTCTAGAGTTGGTGTCCGAGTTTGGTCCTATTATTTTTTAATTATTAGTTTTAGTCCTACAATTGATAAATGTGTAAAATTGTCATTTTTTCGCAAGAATTTGTATTTTCCGGCCACTTTTCAGTAAGTGTTACACAATCGCCCCCAATTTCATGATTTCACTTACCTTACACTGATGTGACAATTTTACATTATTTTACAACAAAAAATGTCAAATGTCTTGTCATGTCATTAGTTGCATTAAATTTAAACAAACAGAAAAATGATAAAGAAAAATTAAAAATAATGAAAAAAAAAAAATACACTTTCAACAAAAAGGGGATTCAAACACAAATTTCCCCAAATACCTAAAAACCCTAAATCCCCAATTCAAACCAACAACCGTAATCAACCCCAAAATTAAGAAACCCAAGATCCCCAATTTAACCAAAAAGAAAAATGAATACTTGTAATGAGATTTTTTGCGATAATATATTGTTTCAAAAATATATATTATAAATTGACAACAAATTGATACATAAATCAATTAAAAAAACGTATTTGTGACAACATCGACAACAACATTGTCGCTAAAAGACTATTTACGAGAAGACTATCAATAATAACTTAGCTGAGATAAAATATTGCCACAAACTATTATCAATGTTTTTGCGACAACAGTTTATTATCACTAATAAGTTTTTTTATTGATTGAAGTACAATTTATTATTATTGTTTTGCCTTTTAATTATATGTAAAACTGAGATATGTCTAATTTAATATTCTCTCTAATTTTCTTTAAGTGATATTTTAGAAGTCAAATCTTGATTTAATTCAATCAATTCAATCTATTTGGAAGAATATTCAAAATTTTGATTTAACTCAAATAATTAAATCAATCTATAGTTAAGTGGGTCCCTGCAGAACGACGTCGGTATAAGAATGTTGACTTTAAGGTTCCAAGCCTGCAGAATATTCTTCTTTGATCTTTTCCTTTTTAAGTATGCAACTAAAATCGAAATATATATCTTTGACTTTATATATCGTAATCAATAAATTAACATATAGTTTACAAATATTCATCTAGTAAAATTAATATTTCTTAAAAAATCTTATAAGGCACATCAATCCGCATTTTATTTTATCAAGGTACATCTATAAAAGTGATGGCAAACTATAAACTATGATAGTTAGGTACGGTATATTAAAATTTTCAAATCATACTGTATATTATATCAAAACTTTTGATACGAAGATATGCATAAGATAAGAAATTTTGGTATCATTTGATACTAAAAATTTTGATATGCTAAAATGTACTTATACATCGAAATTACCATCATACCAAATTTTTTAAATAATATAAATTGACCAATAGATTAAAATTATCTTTATACCGAAATATGGAATATTAATTTTTCAAAGTATTAATGGGGAAACTATATATATATATATATATATATATATATATATATATATACACAGTGGCGGACCCAGGATTTCTACTCAGGGGGGCCCAAGTCAACTAATAAAAAAAACTTATACGAGACGGTCTTACGAATAGTTACAGTGAGATAAATTTTTATTATCCACAAAAAAAAAAACTCATTTTCATAAATATAGATTTGAATTGTGAGGCGTGTCTTACGTAATTAGATTCGTGAGATAGTTCTCACATAAGACACAATTTAAAAAAAAATATAACAATTCTAAATTAACAGCATAAATTTGTTACAACTTCGATAAAAGCAATATATTACAATATAAAGTAATAACATTCTAAATAGTAACTTAATTATATCTCTATTTTACAACATCAATGTAAAAAAATAAATAACTTAACACATGAATTACAACATTTGTCTTTTATTTTTCGTATTTTAAAATTGATGCATGATAATATCTTTATTGCTAACAATAAATCAACAATAATAATAAAAAAAATTAAGTAAAGAAATAATATAAACACAACATTTTACCTTAAATTTAGAAGGAGAAGGAATTGAGGGAAAAAAAGAGAGGATTTATATATGTTAGCTTAAAAAAGAAAAACAAAAGAATAAATTTGCACATATAAAAGACAAGATGTTGGGTTTGTGTCATACTCATAACAAATTTTTTTATTTTTTAAATTAAAAATGTGAAATTACATAAATACCCCTAGCACTTTTACAAAATTTCAGGGGGCCCAATGCCCCCCTTGGCCCTAGTGTAGGTCTGCCAATGTATATATATATATATATATATATCTCGAAATTTTCAATATTTTCCTCACACCGATTATAGACCTGATCACACGAATTAAATATATTGAGAAAATAAAAATGGAAATCATAGTATCCCAACTTGTTAATATTAAAGAAAGTTTATATTTTGAACTGTTTTCAAATTTTAAATTTTCTCTTGTTAGGGGAAAAACAAACAAGGTTGCTAAAGTGTTGGCCAAATAATCTCGTTACCTTGTAGTCCTTATATTTGACTTCCGCTGTTTTAGGAACGCTTGAAAAAGGGGCAAAAAAAAAAAAATTCCCTCGCCAAGCAACAACCTAGCTACTATATGTACACACACTTAAACACACATATATCCAATCAAGAGCAATGGAGATGAAGAAAGCTCATGTGATGATGATTCCTTATCCAGCACAAGGTCATGTAATCCCTATGTTGGAGTTGGCACACATCTTAGCCAAACACCATGTCAAGATCACCTTTGTCAACGTAGAGTTCATCCACGACCTCGTCTCCAATTCCACCTCGTCCCACGATCTGATTCGCTTCGTTTCAGTTCCAGACGGGTTGGAATCGGAGGAAAGGGTTGTTCCAGAAAAGTTCATAGAGAGGGTTTGGAGAGTTATGCCTCAGAACATAGAGAAGTTGGTAGAAGAGGTTAATGAGAAGGATGATGAGGAAAAGGTTACGTGTTTGCTAAGCGATCATCACCTTTGCAGGATTCAAGAAGTTGCAAAGAATATGGGGATTCAATCTGCACTCTTCTCAGTTATACCAGCAGCCATGTTTCCTTTGATATTTAACGTTCCAAAGCTGATTCTGGATGGGATTATCGATAACGACGGTATATATATATAATCATTCTATCTCAAATTCTGCAAGTCTTTTCTAGTTTTGTTTAAATAAATGTTTTTCATATCTTATTTTGGTGATTTATTAATTATATCACTAAAATATATTTTTTGTTTTACTCGAATCGTTTCATCCACATAATTTTGGGATATTTTCAGAACTCATTTTCAGACAGCTCAAGACTAAATTATTGTAGGTGAATATTTCAAACTTTCGTCCTGGAATTTAGAGCTTGTCTAATTTTTTTGGATTTTTTTTTATCCAGTAATTTATCGGGTTTTGCAATTCAAAACATTAACTTTTAGAGCTGACAATTTTTTCATTTAACTTTGAAAATTCAAAAATTCAGGTCAATTTTAGTCTGAAATGCCAAATTGGGCTCAAATTGGTCAATCAAACCCTAATTTAAGGCTATTCAACCTAATTTGCTGAATCTTGGCTGATAATTATATACTTTAACTTTTAATCTATTTTTATTTTTCTTTTACTTTTTTTAATTCTCTTGTATTACTTTTCATTTTCAAAAGGGTAAATTACAATAATCAAGCAAAACTATGACCCTCTTTGCATTAAGGTGTCAGTTGTTACTAAACAATCATTGACCTTTTCAAATGGTACAAAATGACCGCTAGATGCAATCAGCGGTGAAATATCCATCGAATATTTCTTCACGATGGAGGAATATTCAGTGAATATTCCTTCATCGTTTGCATCTAGCGCGCAATTTGTACCATTCGTAACACTCGACAGTTGTACAGTAACAACCCAAAGATTTGAATACCTTAGTGCAAAACTGGTCATAATTAGATTTTTGTAATTTACTTTTTAACAAAATACCTTTAATATTCTATTTAATTATAACATTATCTTTTGAAAACATTCATGTTTTATTCCACATTCTAAAATTAAGATTAATTTTAAATAATACCTATTTTTTATTAAAATATTTAAATCAGTTTATAAGAATGTCAAAATAATTTATTTATTAAAAAAATATTGAAGTTAAGAATATTAAAAAATTAATTATTTTATTTCAAAATTTAAAATTAAATCAATGTTTACATAGTTTGGTGAATGAATTGTGTGAAAAAAATTGTGACTAAAGTGTGAAGGCATAATTATGTCAGTTTTAATGAAATTAACCCATAATGTTATATAGTTGTCATGTGGTTGTGACTGAAAAATATATTTACATCCTCCTGTAAATACTTAATTTAGTGTTTTTTTTTTTTTTTTTTTTTTTTGCATACTACTAAATATAGTGACAACATTTCTTTTTATGATATATTAAATAATATATAATATTATAAATTTAATATTTTTGAGTTTTCAAATAACTTATATTGATTGTTGTATATATATTATTCAGCCACAACAATTATTTTTTTAAACATTTTTTTATGTGTGTTTTATTAACTATATGTGCAATTGTAAGTATATTTATTATACTTGTATAGTGCCCGTGTAATATATAGGATTAAAAAAATTGAGTTAAAGTTAAAAAAATTTGAAAATTTTAAATATTATTTATATAAGAAAAAAATCATGGATTTATGCAATACATATCCCATAATTTAAAATTAAATATAACACAATATGATTAATATATTGTATAATTTTTGAAACATATATTGCATTTGTATATTAACATTAATAATATTTGTTTGTTATTTTGAGAAATTATGTTGTTAATTATGTCTATTATATAATTCAACCCTCCCACCTTTTTTTATTTATATTTTATTGTTAAAGTTTAGTTTAATCCTCAAATTTTCTTTTAAATTAAATAATAACAAAAAAGTAAAAGTCAAAATTTCTCAAATAAATTTTATAGTTTATTTTAAAATACATATTTGCCAAAAATAAAATAAAAACTATTCAATTTCATTAATTAATAAGTTTGAAATTTTTGAATAATCCTTTTTTAATCAACCCATATTTATTGTAGTTTTTCCATTTTTATAATTTATATTTTTCTCTAAAAAAATTTAATTCAATAAAATTTTAAATTTTTAAATGATTTATATTTAAAATCGTGTTATTTTAACAAATTTAGTTAAAATATCAATATTATTTACTAATATTTATTATCAACATTAAATTTGATATCATTAAATAGTTATATTAATTTGTTTTAAAATATCTCCTACTATTTGACCAGGATAATTATCCCTAGTATTTGATAGATGAGTAAAAAAAATAATTTTCCTAGTAAATAATTTTCATTAACTCCAGTAATTAGTTTGATTTTCCTAAATGATTTTTATTGGAAAGTAATTCAATTGATCATTATCTCCTAGTATTTGATATTATTATTTTTAATCAAATATCTTCTAGTTTTTCATTAACTCAAGTAATTAGTTTTCAATTCCTTCTAATAATTAGCAAGTGATTAGAAAGATTCCTTAATAATATATTGATGTGAGATTGGTAAGATTTTGAAATGGCAATAAATTATTGGAGTGGAATTAGAAAGATGTGTTGTACTAAAACTAATTAATATAATTAATATTATAATAATTAATAGTAATAATTTTTTAGTTTTTGAGAGGATGACACGTGACATTAGTGATTGTTTTTTTATATATAAAGATAAAGATTATGATCCAATTCAAACCAAAATATCATATAACTTAATAATATTATTTATATTATGATTTGGTAGTTTAATTTAATCAGATTGTTAATTAAATAAGGAAAGTATACACATTAACTCTTATAAAAGTCAAGAAGGTAGTTTAATTTAATCAATTTGTTAATTAAATAGGGAAAGTATACACATTAACTCTTTTAAAAGTCAACAATTCCCAATTAAACCTTGTAATGTGGAAAGCTGCAATTTTCCCTTCAATATAAAGTCGGCAATAAACCACGTATATTTATATATAGATGGATTGTATCATTTGTTATATTTGGTGTTACATTTTATATTTTATTGTATTGCACGTGTTAATATTATATGATGTATATGGTGTGTGGTGATTAATTTGGAATATGAGACGCAACATCAAATGTAACAAAGATGTAAATGATTTATAGAAGAGAAACAATGCAACCAAAGTATAACAAAAGTATATAAATGGAAACTGCAGGAAATCCATTGAAGAAGAAAACTGTTCAGTTTTCATCAACAATGCCGAAGATGAATCCTTCGGACTTCATCTGGTTCCGTGAAAGCAAGACAATCCAGAATCTTATATTCAACATCATGAGGCAAGACACCAGCTTGTTAGAATCTGCAGATTGGCTGTTATGCACCTCTACATATGATCTCGAGCAAGGCGCATTCGACCTGCTTCCTCCACATGTAGTTCCCATCGGCCCACTTCTAGAAGGAAACCAGCAAGGAAACTCAGCTGGACATTTCATCAAACAGGATTCGGATTGCCTTGACTGGCTTGATCAGCAGCCACCTTGCTCGGTTATATACGTCGCGTTTGGGAGCACGGCAATCCTTAGCAACACTCAGTTTCAGGAATTAGGGCTAGGGCTTGAGCAAACAAACAGGCCCTTCCTGTGGGTCGTGAGGCCCGATTCCATACCTGGGGCTGAGAAGCTGGAGTTTCCAAAGGGCTTCTTGGATAGAGTGTCGAGTCGAGGCCGGATCACCGGGTGGGCCCCTCAGCAGAAGGTTCTGAGCCATCCTTCGGTTGCCTGCTTTGTGACTCATTGTGGATGGAACTCCACCATAGAGAGTGTGAGCAATGGAGTTCCGATGCTGTGTTGGCCTTACTTCTCAGACCAGTTTGTTAGTCAAAGCTACATTTCTGATATTTGGAGAGTCGGGCTGCAATTTGAACATGATGATCATAGTGGGAATATAATGGCCAAAGAATTCGAGAACAAAATTGATTTAATTCTTGGTGATGTGGAGTTTAAGGAGAGGGCTATGCAGCTCAAGCTAAAGATAGAGAATACTACCAAAGAAGGGGGAAATTCTTACAAGAATCTCATGAATTTTCTCAGCTGGATAAACAAGTAGAAATACTTCTTCAAGAATCATGCCATGGACTTACTTGTATGATTAAAATTATTTTATGTTTTCATCTCAAGTTTTTTTTTTTTTTATTACAATTTGAATTTGGGTTTTTTTCTTTTTTTTTTTCAACTTCATCTTGAGTTGCACATCAATAATATGGATTGTAATATCAAACAAAATAAGAAAGTAGTATTATATGATTGCACATGTGTGTCCTAAGGGTATTTTGGTTATTTTATCAAAAAAAAAAAGGTATTTTTGGACATTTTTTTATCTTTGATGGTATTTTTGGTCCAAGTTATAGTTTTGATTGTATATTTGGCCATTAACTCTTAATAAAATTGGTAAGATTCAAATTTACTGGAAATGTCTGCCACAGGTCGGCGGTGAATCAACGACATGGAGAAAAAAGGAACATGGAAGAAAAAAGTAGGTTTAATTCATAAATAAAGGCAATTATATCTTTTCAAAAAAATTGATTTTGTTTAAAAAATATAGGGGTGTATTATGTTAAAATGGGGTGCAAATAGCATGACCTCAGGAAATATATTTCAATGACCATGAGTCATGTTATTCAAATGATACCACACCTCTATATATATCTATATATAAAGGTATAATGATTAGAGTTCGAATTTAAACCACACAATGTTTTTAAATTGTATTCCCTCTTTTCCACTACTAACTCATTAATATATATATATATATATAAAAGGATGAAAATATTCATATCGTGTGCCGTATCGCAACCTTGATTTTACGGATATATCGATATCGCAAAAAATTTAAAAAAATTATGGAAACTCTATTAAAAAATTGGAAATTTTACATAAGATTTTACAGACTATTATAACATCCATAGATGCATATACTTAATTTGAAATCTCAACAAAATGATATGTTTACAACATACATATAAATAATAAACATACAAAAGCATTATGAAAATTGAGATTTATTCAAAATTGATTGATACAACCAAATCACTAGATGATCTATGAGGTTAAAAAATAACAGGTGCAATGTTATCTTTGTCCAAACAATATTGGTACCAACTCATCACATTTGAGTAATTATGAATATAATTATGCACATATTGTTGGTACGTTACTCTATCTCTTCTAATGGTTTCACCATAAATTGGATAGTGTGGATTGAGTCAACATCATTTTGTTGGTATATGCTTCCATAGGACATTTGAGGGAGTGGATAATTAAATATGTTTTGAGTACTCCAATCAAACTGTGAACTCCCCGTATGTGTCATGGATATATGATTCTGAGACATATCATTTTGGTTGGTGCCCATACCTATTGAGTCAAAACTCATTGAAACTAAATAAAATATTAATATGGAGTATTTTATCTACTACTATGAAAAAGTAAAAGTGAGATAATAAAGTCATTCCAAAAGAACATACATAAGATATGGTTTTCATAATTAAGGATACCTAAAATAAACATACATCTTTGGAAGATAATTGTATTATATTTCGTGTTATAAGAGTAAATGGCTAAAAATAACTAAATATAATAAGAAAATGTCTTTATGAACCAAACTTTAGAAACGGAAAAAATATTTTTTTGTTCATGCACTAAATTTTTTTACATTTTTCCTCCTTTAAGCCTTATTATTAAAAATTTTTTTTTTGCTTTTACCGCTTACTTTTTTTTTCCTGTACACTTTTATTTTTGTTAACTTTTGTGTCTTCTATTAAAAACAAATGAGACTTTATTTTCAAATTTTTTCCTCACACACTTTTATTTTTGTTTTACCCCTTCATTAACAAAAAAAGATTGAAAGTGTATCTAATAAAAAAAGATATATAAATTGAAGTGTAAGGGTAAAAGAGAACAAAGAAAAAGGAAATGTAAAGGGGAAATGCATTTTCCTTAAAAACAATATTCCCTCCGTTCCTTAAAACTCTGCACACTTTCCTTTTTAATCTGTCCTCAAACACTTTGCATACCCAAAAATGGCAAATTTTATCACAATTATTACCCTCCCAATACACACTTATTTACACACAATGTCATTACGTTTTCTCTCTCAACACTTTATTACTTTTTGTCTTTTTCTCACATATTTTATCATTATACCCTCAATCATAAATCAAATATTCATTTTTTCTTAAAAACTGTACCCAAATTAATGTGAAGAGTTTTCCAGGACGGAGGGAGTAATTTTCTATCAAAAATGTAAGTGTTACAAACCAAGACTTGTTAGGACAATTTAAAATCTTCCATAATTTAAAATTAGATCAATTTAAAAAATTTACGATATTTTGGATATATCCCGATATTTTGCTATATATCCGCGATATATCTGCGATATTTCCCGATATTTTTCCAATTTTACACTGAGATGGACGGATATGGATACAGATATGGATATTTGCGATATATCCGGGATATCCCGAAAAATTTTTTTTACCCCTATCCATATCGCAACCTTCAAAATACTGATATATCGCGGATATATCACACGTATATCGGGATATTTTCATCCTTCTATATATATATATGTCAACATGGCAATAACGACTGATTTCTTATTTTTAAAAGGATGGGTTATTAACATCCCATTATTTATGAATGCACCCCTTGAAAAAACAAAATCTATTATAAAATGACTAAAATATCAAAATTGACCTAACCACCGACAACCCTCTGCATTGTTCACGTTGGGAATATCATGGATAGAAATTATCTGTTTTTTTTAATACTTGAGGGTATTATAGGAATTTAGGGGATGTATTGAAAAGAATGAGGGTGAGAATATTAAGGAAAGGGGTGTTGATATCCCCACCCTATTTAAAATTTACATGAAATTCCACATGTCGTGTTTTAAGGTGGTGGGCAAGATTATAAGATCAAACTAGTATTATTTTAATTCAAATGAAAAATTAAGTTCATAGATTGGAAAAATCAAATCTCATAAACAATCATATTTACTCGTTTTCATTAATTATTTTTATTCATTAATCGTGTTAATCATGTTTACTCAGTGCATAACGATACTCCAAATAATCAGCTGACAACTCCAATTATAAATTTCAACTTTTAAATGGCAAACTCTAATTTCACTTTCCCCAAAAGTCGACTTTCATTGAACGCAATGTTCAATGCATCTCACATGTGAATACACGATGTTTAATAATGGACAAAAGCTTAAATACATCCCATATTTATGCACGGATGCAACTCGACCCATCTTATCTCTACTAAAATAAAACAAAAGATTCCCTGTGCTACCAATGATAGAATGACTCTTGGCACATAGTCATTGCTCTTACCTCTCTGTATGTATTTAATTCTCTTGGTTCAATAGATGATGCAATACAAAAAATATCCTTTCCTACTCTTAACTTTTCTCTCTCATAGCTCTGCTTTCTCTTTATGGATATTATGAAAATCTTTGAACCAGGGATGAAAATATTCATATCGCATGTGGTATCGCAATTTTGATTTTACGAATGTATTGATATCGTATAAAATTTAAAAAAATTATGGAAACTTTATTGAAAAATTGGAAATTTTACATAAGATTTTACAGACTATTATAACATCCAAAAATGCATATATTTAATTTGAAATCTCAACAAAATGACATGTTTACAACATACATATAAATAATAGAGTAAGTCTCTTGTGAGACCGTCTCACGGCGTGAGATGGATCAATCCACAACTCAATTACCCACCATTCAAACCCTACAATTAACATGTTATTTGTGTTGATAGAGCTCTGTCTCACGAAAACTATCCGTGAGACCGTCTCACATGAGTTTTTGTGTAAATAATAAACATACAAAAGCGTTATGAAAATTGAGATTTATTCAAAATTGATTGATACAACCAGATTTATTCTAAACTGATTGATACAACCAACTTATCACATTTGAGTAATTATGAATATAATTATTATTTTATATCTTCCAATGGTTTCACCATAAATTGGATAGTGTGGAGGATAATGTGGATTGAGCCAACATCATTTTGTTGGTACATGCTTTCATAGGACATTTGAGGGAGTGGATAATTAAATACGTTTTGAGTACTCCAATCAAACTGTGAACTCTATGTGTCATGGGTATATAATTCTTGAGACATATCATTTTGGTTGGTGCTCATATCTATTGAGTCAAAACTCATTGAAAGTGATTGATCTTTATCAGCAATTGAGCTTTCATCTTCATGTCAAGCATGTCTCCTTGTATAATCCTTTCCGATTGCACCTATACCCGGACCTCCTTATAATCCTTTCCGATTGCACCTATACCCGAACCTCCTTCTCTTGATCCATGATCTGTGTCTTGTGTTGCATGAGTGAACTCATCCTCACTTGTGATGGACTCAATGGTCTTTGATTTAAAAATAATATTCTTGGTTTGGTCCGCCATTACCACCATCATTATTTCCATCATTTCCTCATCATCAGTTGAGCTATTTATTTTGTGTTCGATGAAATTGGGAAGAAGGTTATGTACCTCGACTTAAACTACCTCTTTTATTAGTAGCCCAACTTTGTGTTTGTTGTCTTTCCCACTCACTTGCCTTAGAAGCTCTAAAGACAGTACGATATGCTCGTCGTTCATCTGGATTATTAAGATCAGCAGGATACATGCATTTATCATCCTCATCGTCGTCGTCATCATACTCATTAGTCAAGCCTCGTCGTAGTTCTGCTCTAATGTCCTCCATTTTTTCAGCTTTCTTTTGTTTTGCAGTGTCCTTCATTTTTAGTAAGTTACGAATTTCTTGTTTTACTTCTAGAGGTACATTTGGACATTTTCGTGAATTTTTGCGATGATCTGTATGGCTCAAATGATACTTAAAATGGGTAATACCCCCGCTTTGAAGTACATGACCACAAAAATTACAAATTGCTCCATGTTTATTGTTAGGAATGACTTTGCAGTATTTCCATGCAGGATCAAGTCTTGCTCCGCCACCACTAGCATAGTAGCACTACCACTTCCACTAGCCATTTTCTTTTTAGGCACCTCTTGAAAAGTTTATCATATTTATATTTTTGAAATAAAAGAGTTAAAATTTATGATAATAAATCAAAATAACAATTAGGGTAAAAACAAATTTTAAATAAAAAATAATTTAATTTCCAATTATGATTTGTTAAAAAAAAAAAACCCTAACCCCTTGAGTGAAAAATTATTTTTTTCAGTCTGAATAAATAAAATATTAGTATGGAGTATTTTATCTACTATTATGAAAAAGCAAAAGTGAGATAATAAAGTCATTCCAAAAGAACATACATAAGATATGGTTTTCATAATTAAGGATACCTAAAATAAGCATACATCTTTGGAAGATAATTATATTCTATTTCGTGTTATAAGAGTAAATGACTAAAAATAACTAAATATAATAAGAAAATGTCTTTATGAACCAAACTTTAGAAACGGAAAAAATATTTTTTGTTCATGTACTAAATTTTTTTACATTTTTCCTCCTTTAAGCCTTATTATTAAAATATTTTTTTTGTTTTTACCGCTTACATTTTTTTTCTTGTACACTTTTATTTTTGTTAACTTTTGTGTCTTCCATTAAAAACAAATGAGACTTTATTTTTAAATATTTTCCTCACACACTTTTATTTTTGTTTTACCCCTTCATTAACAAAAAAAGATTGAAAGTGTATCTGATAAAAAAAAAATATAAATTGAAATGTAAGAGTAAAAGAGAACAAAGAAAAAGGAAATGTGAGGGGGAAATGCATTTTCCTTAAAAACAATAATTTTCTATCAAAAATGTAAGTGTTACAAACCAAGGCTTGTTAGGACAATTTAAAATCTTCCATAATTTAAAGTTAGATCAGTTTAAAAATTTTGCGATATTTTGGATATATCACGATATTTTGCGATATATCCGTGATATTTCCCTATATTTTTTCAATTTTACATTGAGATGGATGGATATGAATACGGATATGGATATTTGCGATATATCCGCGATATCCCGAAAAAAAAAATTTACCCCCATATCCATATCGCAACCTTCAAAATACGGATATATCGCACGTGTATTGGAATATTTTCATCCTTGCTTTCAACTATATTACTTAAATCTCTATATTTATATTTTAGGAAAAAAAATAAATTTAAAACACTATCTTTACATCATTCACTAATGAAAAAAACTAACTTTTCGGACCCCGATATAGGGACACTAACTTTTCAATTTAGATGATTTTAAAATAAAACACCTAAAATCACGAATTTTGGGTCAAATTGCATGAGATTTGAGTTTTTATGCTAATGTGATTTGGCGTGAAATTCGTGTAATTGACCTGAATTTAATCCTAAAATCACCCAAATGAAAATGTGTTATATATATTTAAATATAAACATTAATGGTATTATTATACCTAAAAAAAACGTAAGTAAACTATATGGGTTATTTGACCATTTTCCCAGAAAAAAAAAAATTCAACCTCGCTAAGCAACAACCACCACAACCTAGCTACTACATATACATATACACATACAATTAACTCAGACTCAAACACACATACATCGAAGCAAGAGCTAGCAATGGAGATGAAGAAAGCTCATGTGATGATGGTTCCTTATCCAGCACAAGGCCATGTAATCCCTATGTTGGAGCTGGCACACATCTTAGCCAAACATCATGTGAAGATCACCTTTGTGAACGTAGAGTTCATTCACGACCTCGTCTCCAATTCCTCCTCGTCCCACCATCTGATTCGTTTCGTTTCAATTCCAGATGGATTGGAACCGGACGAAAGAGGTATTCCGGAAAAGTTCATAGAGAGGGTTTGGATAGGTGTGCCTCAGAATATAGACAAGTTAGTTGAAGAGATTAATGAGAAGGATGATGAGGAAAAAGTTACATGTTTACTAAGTGATCATCACCTTTGCAGAATTCAAAAAATTGCAAAGAAGATGGGGATTGAATCTGCACTCTTCTCAAGTGTACCAGCAGCCATGTTTCCATTGATTTTTAACGTTCCAAAGCTGATTCAGAATGGGACTATCGATAACCAAGGTATGTAAAATTCTCTCTCTACCTTCAATCTCATTTTCCTCTACTTTTATTTAAAGATTGAGTTTTTATGTTATGTAGTAATGGTTGTTTTGGTACATTTTATTCAGTAAATTGCAAACGGAAGCCCAAGGTTAGTAGGCTGATTTTTGCCTGTAAGATGTTTGATCATATGACTTATATGTAGCATACATAGAATCGAAAATATCTTATTAATATCTAGATTTTCCAGACAACGTGACAGTATGATGCAATTGAAATATTTTTCCCTGGCCTTTTCTTCTGGGTTTTCTGCTAAAAGGCAATCTCATGTTTCAAAACACGGATTAATCGACTTCCATGGCACAAAAATCAGGTAAAACGCCTAAGAAAGATCAGCTAATTGAGTAATTATGCAAGTTCTGCACATCTGAGTCGGTTAACTGTATATTAATTATGACTTTTACTCTCAAAAGGGCGTACCCTGTTTTGCGAAGAAGATGGGTTGAGTAAAAGAAAATAAAAACAAAATAGGGGTAAAAATGTAATTTCATTACATAAATATTAATTTGTTTTTCATTTCATCAAACTTTTCACTTTTCTTCTATTATTTGTTTATGTAATATATATATATATACATATATATATATATAGTGTAATAAAATGATCTAAATTTATTTGGCACTAAACTGAGGGAAAATCCAAAGTATAAGAAAAGACAATATATGGAAAGTGCAGGAAATCCATTGAAGAAGAAGACAATTCACTTTTCATCAACAATGCCTAAGATGAATCCATCAGACTTGTTCTGGTACCGCGAAAGCAAGACAATCCAGAATGCAATATTCAAGATCATAAGGGAAGACTTCGGCTTGATCGAGTCTGCAGATTGGCTGTTATGTACTTCCACTTACGATCTCGAGCAAGGAGCATTCGACCTGCTTCCTCCACACGTAGTTCCCATCGGCCCACTTCTAGAAGGAAACCAGCAAGGAGATTCAGCTGGACATTTCATCAAACAGGATTCGGATTGCCTTGACTGGCTTGATCAGCAGCCACCTTGCTCGGTTATATACGTCGCGTTTGGGAGCACGGCAATCCTTAGCAACACTCAGTTTCAGGAATTAGGGTTGGGGCTTGAGCAGACAAACAGGCCCTTCCTGTGGGTCGTGAGGCCCGACTCCATTCCTGGGGCTGAGAAGCTGGAGTTCCCAAAGGGCTTCTTGGATAGAGTGTCGAGTCGAGGCCGGATCACGGGGTGGGCCCCTCAGCAGAAGGTTCTGAGCCATCCTTCGGTTGCCTGCTTTGTGACTCATTGTGGATGGAACTCGGCTATAGAGAGTGCGAGCAATGGAGTTCCGATGCTGTGTTGGCCTTACTTCTCAGACCAGTTTGTTAGTCAGAGCTACATTTGCGATATTTGGAGAGTTGGAGTGGAATTTGAACATGATGATCATAGTGGGAATATACTGTCTGAAGAATTCAAGAAGAAGATTGATTTAATTCTTGGTGATGAGGAGTTTAAGGAGAGGGCTATGCAGCTCAAGCTAAAGATAGAGAATACTACCAAAGAAGGGGGAAATTCTTACAAGAATCTCATGAATTTTCTCAGCTGGATAAACAAGTAGAATTACTTCTTCAAGAATCATGCCATGGACTTACATGTAAGATTAAAATTAATTTATGTTTTCATCTCGAGCTTCTTTTTTTTTTTTACAATTTGAATTTGGTTTTTTTTTTTCAACTTCATCTTGTGTTGCACATCAATAATATTGGTACTATGTACGCATTGTATTCAATTGCATTCTGTGTTTATTATTCATTTATTAATGCAAAAGATTTGTTTTTGATTTGTATATATACGCAGAATTAAAATATGAGTTAATTTCAATTTTGGTCATGTATGTAAGGTCATTTTCATTTTTTGACAACTAAATATACGTTTTCCAATTTTGGTCCTGCATGTTTCAATTTTTTTCTAATTTCAATCCAATTTTCCAATTTTGGTTCTAAATGTTTCATTTTTTTTCAATTTCGGTCTAATTTTGGTCGGAATACCCAAAATCGTCGATGTCATGTGAGATTTGCCGGCGGCCATCTGATCAAAATTTGATAAAAATTGGAAATAATTGAAACATACATGACCAAAATTGGAAAATTTGACTGAAATTGAAAAAAATTAAAACATATAAGAGCAAAATTAAAAAATATATACTTGATTGTCCAAAAATAAAAAGATTTTACATAAAAAATCAAAATTGAAATTAATTCTTAAAATATATTAAAATGTTTAACTAGTGGGGTTTGACTTTGAGCTACAAGATTGATATGTTAATATTAAAATATGATTGCGTGTGAATATGTCTTGTAATTAATTATTCCCCCCATCTTCAAACAGTTATATTAGCAATGGCGAAACAAATTCATGTAACTCCAATGTTGGACTTTGCACACATCATATATCAATCACATTCTTCCTTACACAATCCATCCACAACCTCCTCGATTCAAGCTCATTTGGCTTCGATGACTGATCCTCATCCTAATGGATGTTATAAGTCTCGTATTTTATAACATTGATAGATCAAGAAACCAAATTAAGCAACGGGATTTGGATCCTCTGTTGTTCTGCGAAGAAACTGTATTACAGAATACAGCAGTTCAGCTTGCACATACAGTGTCTGTCATGAATCTATCAGACTTCGTGTATTACCAAGACATGAGCCTAGGCCTATTTTAGCAAGGAATTCAGTGGGGCATTTCGTCGAACAGGACATAGACTGTCTAGAATGGCTTGATCAAGAATTAGCATCCGGGCTTCAACAAACAAATAGGCCTGATCACGACTCATGTAATTAAAAGGAGGGTAAAAATCTCATGAATTTCATTAGTTGGATACAACAAATGAACTTGTATGTTTCAAGAGCAATGCCACGAACTAGCTAGCAGCTCAGATTCTTTGTTTCATCACGTGTTTAAATTAGGTGAAATTTAAGAAAAAGAATTGCCACAATCGTGTTAATCTAGTATTGTTTCATGTCAAAACAATGACAAATTAGATGAGGTCGTGTTACAGTATTTTTATCAAACCTTAAAAAATACTAGAGAAATATCATCCATGTGTGAAACTGAGTGCATTAAAATGCTAAAAATGAAAGGTTGTGCTAAAATTGTGAAAACAACGAGAGTTCGAGATTTATTTGACAATTTTGCCAATACGATAAAAAGAATTCATTAATCCATTGGACGAAACAAAATGAATTATTGCAATTTATCATCTGAACTATGCGATTTTTGTATTTTATCATATAATTATTTTTGTTACTTTATTGTATAAGCTTTACAATTTGATGCACTTTGTCATCTCAGACAAATCTGAACAGTATGATTAATAGTGATCAATTGTTAAGATTTGTTCCAAATGACAAAATGAAACAAAGTAAATTTGGTTGGATTGTTTCAACTCATTTGGGATAAGGAAGATGTTTTTGCCCACTAATATGAGGAAACATCTTTTTTACCCACCTTCTAATTTGTTTTGAATAAAAATATGCTTGCAGTTTGACTTTTAAAAAAAGTCATTTTTGGCCACTTTTCGAGGTACTTTAGTCTTTTACATGAAATAGACTAAAAAATACAATTTCTCCAGAAAATGAGTCACATTATAAAATGGAAAATTGCAAACTTATAATATTATTTTTAGGTCATTTATCAAGGAAAGATACTAACTTTTGAGATTCTGTTATTGGATACTAACTTTTAAATTTGGATGATCTTAGAAAGCAAAAAAAAAAAAAACTTGAAATCATGAATTTCGGGTCTAATCGCATGAGATTTGGACTGTTTGCTTGTCATTTGGCCAGAAATTCATGATTTTGAATTTGCTTTCATAAAATCACAAAAATTAAAAAGTTAGCATCTCTATATTGGAGTTTAAAAAATTAGTATCTTTCAGTGAATAATCTAAAAATAATAGAGTTAGTCTCTTGTGAGACCGTCTCACGGAATTTTAATGCATTGCGTGAGACGGATCAACCCACAACCTAATTACCCACCACCCAAACCCAACAATTAACATATTATTTGTGGTGATGGGGCTCCGTCTCACGTAAACTATCCGTAAGACCGTCTCACATGAGTTTTTGTGAAAATAATATTCTAAATTTGTAATTTTCCCTTTATAAAATAGAGAGAAACCTTTATTTCAACCTGTAAAATTCATATTGTATTATTAGAAAAAAAAAAGTGATAAAATGAAAATTATATATAGGTATATACTCTAAGTAATAGAAAGAAAAGGACAAAGATGATTTAGCAATTAGTTTGCACATGTAATGTAGAAAGGAGCAGTAGAAGCTAGTTGTCTGTGGCAATGGCATGCCATGTGGAACTCATTACACTGCATCCCACCGCTACTGCTGTCTGTTTCATTCAGATACCATGTGATATTTATTTTATTTATTTATTCTATTTTATTGTTATACCTACCTTTAATTTTAATTTCCAAATATATCCATCTTATTAAATTCATGTACCATTAATAATCTCCATTATTTATTTTCTAATTTTGTTTCCCAATCTTATGTCTCATTTCATTACTAAACTAGTGCATGTTTGTTAGTATATATTAACGAAATAAATCATATATATATAAAAGACTAAAAAAATAGGTGACTATAAGACAAGACATCTTAGATCACGAGTTGCAAATATTAAACAGCTGCATGCTTTGTGATGTTGCTGCCAAATGGAAGTGCAGATAGAGAAAGTGAAGGCTTTGTCTTGAAAAGGGGGGGCATATGTTAAGCCCCTTCATGTGATTTTCTGATTTGGTGAAAAAAAATTTTGAGAACATGATGGATTGAGATGAAACTATAATTTATTATTAATCTAAAAAACATATTAATGTGTAGTCATACAATTTTGGATACAGAAAATGTTTTAAACACAAGTTATTTATAGACCTGCAGGCTTCGTATTCAAAAGTTGTTGAATCCACATTTGAGAATCAACATTCATTTAATGAGATATGTTATTACATTTTTACATGTTGCAATAAAAGAAATAAATTGGATGCAAAAGGATAAGGAAATTGTGTATATTAATCCTATAATATCACCTAATCTATTTTTAGACTATTTATGTATTTCTAGACCGATCTTACAAATTCTAGTCTAATTTTCAATAGAAGTTTGATTTTATGCAATAATTGTTTACATGAATGCCAATAATGTTGATGTGGCGTTCTCAAATTGTGATTTCATTATGCGGAGGAAAAATTGATCACTAAATGAATTAAAAAAAAAAAAACTTAATTCTTAGCGTACAACAGTGTTTTAAAATTCGCTAGGATGTCTAGGCGTCGTATCTAAATTAAATAGATTTTTTATTATTTTACCTATTTTTCTTAATTTTTTATCCATACAAAATATTTTTGGAACTCTTATATTATATTGTTTTGGTTTTATGTAGGAGGACAAATAAAAACATCATATCTCATTTATAAAATTATTTTTATTTGTATTTTTCAATTTGTAAAAAAAAATTCTATATCTAATTAATTAATAATAATTTGATAGAAGACTATAATACATTAATAATATCATCATTTTGCTGAAAAGTGAAAAAAAAAAAAAAGTAAAAAATCTAAAGGAAAGAAATTAAAAAAAAAAAAAGTATTTGGCGCCTAGGACCGTCTAGGGCCGAATTATTCCACCTAGACCGCCTAGGGCCGAATTGTTCCGTCTAGGGAGCGCCTAAAGTGACTGAACAGACAAAAATCGGTACGGTTAGGAGCCGCCTAGCGCCTAGATGCTACCTAGGCGGCCGCCTAGGCCGATTTTTACAACAGAGGCGTACAAATCTATTTGTTCTCAACTTAGAGCCACATAGATTAATTTTCTCTCCATGTAACCAATTCTTAAAATTGAAGCATCACATCTGCATCGCGACATTCATATCAATAACTATTGCTGAAACTTGAAATTTCATCTAAAATCAATTAAACTAAAATTGAAAAAAAAAATTAAAATCTAAAGAACAACTATTAGAACCAAAAAATTAGTAATTTCAAAATGGATATGACTCAAAATCAAATTTGAAAATGTCCCAAAAAATAATATGATTACCTTAAAAAAGTAACAAAAAAAAAGAAGCTATCATGAAAGTCACAGCCTTGCAATGGTAATAACTTTTAGATTGGGCATCCATTTAAAGTTGATGCAATAACATGGACTTTATTTGCCTTTTGTCATAAAAATTAAGAACACAATCGGAGTTGAAAGATATCATATAGCACATATATAAAAAAACAAAATTTAGAAAAATAACATTATAACAATGCAGAAACTGAATTTAATCCCATTTTCCAATCAACAACAATTAAAAAAAATAAAAGGAAAAGATATGCAATCAAGAAACTAGTCTAACTGCAATATCCCTATTAAAAAAAAAAAACTAGATTTCTCTCAAAAATAAGACAAACTTTGTGTTGCTAAATTCTACTTGTTTATGATGACAAACATGCAATTTTCTTTTTGCCATTAAAACTACTCAACTCATATACTAGTCAAGAAATAAAATTCTCAAAAAAAAAAAAAACAAAACAAAATAGCCTTCCTTATTTTTTCGACTTTTTTTTCTTTTCTATACAGAATTTCCATTTTCTTGAGGTTGAGATCCGTAAAAATCAATCAATTTCTGCAAAACAAAAACCTGGGTTTTAAGCAGTACAATGTAGTCGGCAGTTTCTTGAAAGAGCTCTTCGGGCCTTATTTCCGGGCTTTCCAACGGGATTAGGCCCTTTAGGGCTTCCAGCTTGTCGGGAACCGAGGCGGCGCCGCCAATGTGGGTGGTGGTCATGCGGTGGCGCTGATCTTCTGCTTTGTGGAGCCTTCGGTTTGAGTTGCATGCTTTTCTTCTCAGCCTCTTCGTCGAGTCCGTCGGCGGCGAGCTTCTTGGCTTCGAACCCATTACGTCGGCTGCGGCACTGGCGGCGGCGGTGGCGATGGCGGCGGCGGATGGGGGTTACCGGATGGGATAACGGATGTAGAGAAATGGCGTTAATGTTGCGGGGGTATAAGTAAGGGGGATTTCATTTTGTGCCACTGGTTTCACGAGGAATTACGAGAATGCCATTTTTGCCTATTCGTGGCTTTAAATATATTTTGTTTAAAATATCTGGATGTGGAGATATTAATTTTAAAAAATTTGCATGTGGCTCAACATCATTCAATATATTTCGATTTATTTTATAAATATGTATAAAAAAAAACGATAAAACATAGTCCTTTTTTCTTAAATATATATATATAGAATTTTATATAAATCCGATCTTTTTTTTTTTAAATATCGTGAAAAATGGAAGATTTTATTGGAACTTTACTTGGATTAGGAATATGTGTGTATTAAGATTTTCTGGAGGTTTATTTGATTTTCGTGAAAAATATGTGTGTATTAAGAATCAAGGAGTTAAAATTTTCTGGAGGTTTATTTGATATGGATATGATGTATAGCTATTTTAACTTTGTGTTAAAAGTGAGTGAGTTAGAGTGGATTTTTCAAATTGTGAGTGTCATTTGGATATAGGTAATTTATGCCATCAACATTATCTATTTCTAATTAATTATTTTCTTAATTTATAAGTTATTTTCCAATATTTAGAGATGTAATTATGAATTTGAAATTTAAACATGAATTGTTGTTACAATTTTTTCAAATATCTAAACTTTTTGACCTGATGATCTTGTGAATTGATTATAAACACTCAAGTGTATATTAAGTTAGAATAGGACAAATTTAAATTAATATTGTGGTACCCAAAAAAAATTAATTGAATAAGTGGATTGGTGGGGTTTTGTAAAAATAAATGAAGTCACATATAGGTGTTCCAACTTTATCTTTTCACATTGCTAGGTTTTTTCTACATTTCCCAGTCTATTTGTATTTTTTTATGGATACACTCAAAAATGTTATCAGAGCATTGTGAAATCATAGGTTGTGTTCATGTGGTTGGGCAACAGGTTGCAGTCCGTAAAACCAATCAGATTTCTGGTGAAGTTTGGAATAAACCAAGGTATATTTTATCAAATTTCTTTTAATTTTCGAAAGTATGTTGGGTCGATATTAATTAGTTTATTTTATTGTCTTAAAAGAGCAAATGAACTTAAGATAGAAATTGCTATGGAAAGATTTTGTTCTTTAGCAAATTCACTGTCATAAGATGGGACTTAGCTTATTTTCTTAGAGCCACTTAATTTATAATATTTTAGTAAAGTGATTTGGAAATGCAATTTTTAATTAAAATTGCCTTGAAATCGACCACCACTAGAATAATATCTCTAAAAAGGGGATAATTGTGCGAAATTCCCTTGTGGTTTGGAAAATCGGCGTAAAACCCCCCTGTGCTTTCAAAAATGTGCGAAATCCCCTTATGGTTTTCTAAATGTAGCCCGAAATCTCCAACTACGTTAAGGTTAACAGAAGTGCAATGCACGCGCTCTTCATGCATTTTTGGTGTTTTTTTTTCACTTTTTGATATAAAATGACATATTTACTCATTTTTTACTATATTAAAAGACAAATTCTCTTGTGGAGGTTTCTTGCAATTGCAAACATTTTCTTCAAGCTTGTTATCTACATTAACACCTATGTATTATTTATTTATTTTTCAATTAATTTTTTTACAATGTTAATTTTTTATTTAGTTATTTATTTTATTTTTATTAATGCTAATAGTTGGTATGTATGTTTTTTTTTTACTTTTGTTTTCTTCCATTTATTTTTTTTCAACGTTAATTTTTTATTTAGTTATTTATTTTATTGTTATTAACGATGCAGTTGCTATGTATGTTTCTTTATTTGCTTTTGGTTTTTTCAGTTCATTTTTTACAATGTTCATTTTTTTTATTGGTATTAATGTTGACTATTGATGAGGAGGGTGGAAATATTTGATAATATATTATTTTCACATCAAATTAACCCTAAAGTGTAATTAACGAGACTCTAAATATAATTAGTTTACTATCTTGCTTCAAAAAAATATTCGATGTCCATACAAAAAAAATTAAAAATCCATTGAATTTCTTGGAGAAATATAGATGATTAACGGCATGAACAATGAGAAATTTTGCTATTGAGGTACATTTTGTTTTAGAATGAGAACCTGAAACTAGTACAAGGTATGTTCCAAGTTTTTCGATATAATCTTTTTTATCTTTTGTTTGTAGTTACAAATTGGTATGTTCCAAGTTTTCTTGCATAATTTTTATTATTATTTTTTGTTTATGATAAATTGATATATTAATTATTTTTCGGTATGGTTAATTTTTTGGTATGTTAATTATTTCTTGGTATGATTAATTTTGTTTGTTATACCTAACAATTATTAAATAATAAGTCTTTTATTTATTTATTTTATATTTTCCTTAATATCGAGTCTTAGTTATTTAATATAATCTTCATAAATAGTTGAGTTAATAACTAAATAAAAAATTTAACATTTTGAAAAAATGAACTGAAAGAAAAAGGTAAAGAAAAAAATATACGTATCAATTGTTGCAAAACAATAAAATTAACTGAAAAAATAAAAGAAAAGAAAGAAAAATCATTAATAACAATAATATAAATAACTAAATAAAAATCAATATTGAAAAAAAATAATTGAAATAAACAAAAGTAAAAAAAAAAAAAAAACATACGTACCAACTTTTAGTATTAAAAAAAAATAAAAAAAATAACTATATATAAAATTAACATTATAAAAAAATTAATTGAAAAAAAAACAAATAATACATAGTTGTTGATGTAAAAAATCAGATTGAAGGAAGTGTTTGCAATTGCAAGAAACCCCATAAGAGAATTAATCTTTTAATATAGTCAAAAAAAAGTATATATATTATTTTATAGCAAAAAAGTAAAAAAAAAAAAAAACACCAAAAAACGCATGAAGAGCGCGTGCATTGCACTTCCGTTAACCTTAACGGAGTTGGGGATTTCGGGCTACATTTAGAAAACCATAAGGGGGTTTCGTGCATTTTTGAAAGCACATGGGGGATTCACGCCAATTTTCCAAACCACAAGGGGATTTCGCGCAATTATCCCTATCTAAAAGTATATATCTTCCAAAATCAGTTTGCTCCTAATATCAATTATAACACCTAAATCTCCTTAGGTTCAAATTCACAATGTTCTTTAATCTTTATCATTTATCATTATGTATAGAATATGTCCTAAGTTTTAAGTTTTTGTGTTTTAGATAATATTTAAAAAAAAAAAAAAACCTCCCACTTTTGAACAAGAAAAGAAAGCAAAAAAACAATCAAAAACTCTATTTTTATATATTTGTCGAATAAGGGAAAAAGAAACTAGCATAAATGTTGGTAAGTGCGAAATTTAAATAAAATAAAAACTAATGAAAGATCAAAACTCAAGCTCTCTAAACCTCAATTAAAACGAAAAATGAGTATTTAATTTGAAAAAGAAATAAAACTAACAAAACCGTTTCCAATAATTGTAGAAAAGAAGTCAATGGTCGAGATGATTTAATTGTGATTAAGCAATCGCCCAAAAAATGGGAACAACGGCCCCATAACAATGATCAATTGGCCCTATGCCAAAACTAGAGATTTTTATTTGTCTATCTGGGGGTGATTTTGTAATTTACGCAAACTACGACACCGTTTTTGTATTCCACTTGAAACTAAGTGATAACGGGAAGTTGGCACAACACAACTTGCGACCTATACGAAAATCTATGCTGGGAAAGCCTGTCCATCTCATGTGAGGCCAGGGACCCTTGAACCCCTTTGACGAAAATACCCCTGATAAAAAAATTACATTTTCTCCATTTAAATGTTTAAGAATCAAAACTATTCGAAGAGAAAAGGAAAGAAACAATTAGTGTGAAAGAATTATCATAATAAGACTCGTTCAGATTTTTTGTACCAAAATCTATGTTTCACTTATCAAAACTACGTAATTTTGAATAAACAAAAAAAATTCAATTAACAATTAATTGTAACCTCTATTGTTTTTTATATAACATGTTCCAGGGTGTGGTAAGATTTTGAATACAAATGATCTGAATTGTAATAAATTCCACTTTATTTTATTACATGCTTAACGTTTATTATATAAGGTATCCTTTGAATAGCTGAATTTTAAACTACACAATTATTAAAATCATTTCTCGGGATTCTTTTCTAAAATCAGAATCTCTTGAAATAACCTAACACAATAAAATTGGTGGTACTTTATTTTTCCCTAGGTGAGAGAGTCCATGAAATTATACTAAATTGGGAAAAGGGAGGGGCAAAAAAGTCATTTCAAGTATTGGGTGGCCTCCCAAAAGGGCACATGCGAATGTGGGATGGGGCATGCAACATTGCAAATTGCAAAGGGAAGAGAGAGAAAGGATTTGAAGGGAGGAGAGAGAAATTAGGGCACATGGAGAGCACATGAAGCAAGGAAAGAGGGTTGTACCTTTGCATGTGACAAAGTTGAGACAGTGAAGCAGCATCAATTGTACACCATGTTCTGCACATTCCCTGCATGCCAACCCCCCCCCCCCCCCCCCCCATCTTTCCTTTCCATCTCTCTAATACTTCGTCTCATAAAAAGTGTCAGTGTTTCTACGAAAATGCTAATATATCCACTATGAACATGTATATATCTTCATCGCTGATATGTAAATATCATATTCATTTAAATGTTACAATTTGAAATTATTGATTGTGTAATTGAATTTGTGATATCGATAATGCGTCTACGATGGGTAGAGAAGCAGACCTACGTGTTTTTATTATAAAAGTTAGTTTATAACTGAAAAATCTATTTAACAAATTTTGAGTGATAGACTGGATAAATAACGTGAGGAGTATAAGTGAGATTTTTTGTCTTAATTAAAGAGTTGTACATTTTCAAAAATAAAAAGTTGTGTTTAATGTTTTAGTTTAGACAAGATAATTTCAAAAATTAAATATCATGTTATTCTAGAAAAGATATCTTAGGTTTCTAAAATTATAAAATGAAATATCAAGAAAGGGGACGATGATTAGACCGATGTTAAGTGGCACTAAGTGCTAGATCATCACTGATTATAATGCCAGATTTTATTTATTTATTTATTGTAATTAGAGTTGGAATTCAGTTATGTCACATGTTTGCATGGCTAATACACGTGATTGGATTAGGGCATATAAATAATGTGAATTCAATTTCCATAGTCAAACTTCTCACACAAGTTGTCTTTCTAACACATTCCCCCAAATCCACGTTTGGGGATTCACTATTAATTATTTAATCCAAGTTTAACTCAAATTAAGTAAAGTATGTCACGTTCGATCATAAGTAAGAGAAATGGAGACGACATGAAACAAAATTAATAATTAAAATGATTCTTTGAAGAATTAATTGTTGAGCTAATTCATGAGTCAATTTTTTATTTATTTTTCACTTAGTGTGATGGACAAGAATAAAAGAGTATATATAATAAAATTTAAGTTAAATGATCATTTCATATGAGAAAATTTAAGTTGGTAAGTAAGAGTATTATCTTAATTAATATTTAATTTGGTTTATTATATATATTGTCCATGCTGATGTACAGACAATAATTTTATATTGAAAATAACACATGACTATTGTCCATACTTGAAAACTTTTTTTCTCCAATAATTAGGATTTTGGCAATATCAAAACACAAAGTTTTCGAACCACCAATTTAAAGATTATAATCCAAAAAAATTCTCAGAATTGAAGGCAATTTTGACATAACCTCTTAATTTAGCATCTTTAGATAATGTGACCCTAAAGCTATTGAAGGGGGGGAATTTTCACCCTTGAACACAAACTGCCAATCTCATCACTAAATATAATATTATAATGGTTAGTGAGAATTGAAGTAGTTGAAATTCATAAAATCTAATATTGAAAGATAAGAAATGATGAAGAGCATTGCAAGTGAGAGGCGATGTGAAATGACATCTTTATTCAGCTCAAGAAAAGGCATCCATCAATCCATTTGCCTTTTATTTTGCATTATTTCTCTTCTTTTTCACTTCCTACTTCCACTATTTACCCCAATGCTCCAATATGTATATCACGGCACGGGACGGAACCAGGATTATAATTAAGAAAAAGTTTACGCCTATCAACACCAAATAGTTCCAGAATTTAAGGGACATTATTTTTTTAAAAGTGTTAATTGTCGAAAAAATCAATTTTTTTACTCAAATTGCCATTATAACCAAACTTTTCACCATTTGTCAAAATAACATAACCTTATATATGTAGTATTTTTTTTGACTAAGATAGTGAAAAAAATTCATTATCTATTAATCTACAATTTTTCACCCAAATTTTTTAGTTTTTAATTTTTTTTGTCTCTCTCCCCCAAACTTATTAAAAGAATATATAGTTTTCCAAAATTGATTTAGTTATAAAAAATAAAAAAATAAAAAAAACTATATATATATGGTTATGTTATTTTGATCAATATATGGTTATGTTATTTTGATCAATAGTAAAAAATTTGGTTAAATGACAAAGATTGTGATTTTTTTCACAATTAACTTTTTTTTAAAGGGTAAAAATAGAATTATTCAAAGGTCTGGGGCAGGGCTACCCTCCCCTCCTACATAGTTCCGCACCTAAATTTTATTATCGGGTCTTAGACAAAATTATGGTTTGAGCTCTTAATCATTATAAATAAATAAAACGTATTCAAACACTTTGCTTTTAGAAAGATATTATGTACCATTTATGGCCAACTATATTTTAAAACACCACATGGTCGGACCTATCATAACAAATATTTAATGGACTTCAACCCAACATATATATATATATATATATATATATACATATATTGGTTTATGTATATATTAAATTTCTAGAGGCCAAAAATTGGTTTGTGTGTGTGTATATATAATTTCCATAATAAATGCTTCAAATTTTTATGATTTTTTTAAAATTAAATACAATGGAGGAAAAATGATTTTGTGTCCTTAATTCGAAAAATCCTTATCTATTTGGTATTCGTACTCTTACGGCATGATTGGTACGATGGAATGGGGTGAGAATGGAATCATCATTTTTACCTTCATTCATATTCCTTTGATTGGTATGTTTTATAAGTAGGAATGATAATTCTCACAGGAATTGTTATTACCATGGATGAGGGAATGATCATTCCTTCCTATCCCCATGTATTATGTACTCCCCGCCGTCAAGGAAATTAACGTTTTTTTTTATTAATTTTGACTATTATCATTATTTATTTTATGTTTTCACAAATTAACTTTCCAAAGTTAAATTATTATATAAAATTAAATTAATATAAAATAATACATATAAAAATAGCAAAAAAAATAAAAAAAAACTAAATACATTTAAATTATTTATAAAAAATAAAAAAAATTAATAATTTAAAATTAATATAAAATAAAAATAGCAAAAATATAATAAAAACTTAATATATAAATAGTATAAAAATAATTAATACATATAAAAATCTAAAAAACATAAAGATAATATGTGTATAATTTTAATAATACAAATAATTAAAGTTCTGATATAAGATTTATCTATAAATAATATATATATATATATATATAGTTGTAAAATATAAAAAAGATAAAAGATAAAAGAATATTAGTATAGATAATAGGTTATAGTTAAATTGTAATCAAAATAATTTTTTAGATATTATAAAATAAGATATTATAATTTTAATTACATAAAATCATATAAAATAATTAATAAAAGATATGATAAATATAATATTATTATTATTATTTAACTACTTTAAATATATGTAAATAATACAAAAATAGTAAATTAATAATAAAATTTAAATAAAATAAAATATATAAATATAATATACCTTAATATTAGTACAATGATTAATTTTCTGTAAAAAGAATTATCTTTAAATTTAAATATACCAAATAATTTAAATTTGAGTGATATATTGAATATGAATATTAAATAAAATTATAGTGGAAGGTATTTTGGCCAAATAAGATTGATTTAATATTTATACATTTTATTTGTACTTATCAATCATAAAATATAATCATAATGATTATTTCATTCATTTCATATTCCTTTGTGATACCAATCATAGGAATAAGAGTAGGTCTTGTGTGAGACCGTCTCACGGATCCCATTCCGTGAGACGAGTTAACCCGATCCGGTCAAAGGTCAAAGTCAAAAAGTCAACGGTCAAAGTCAACAAGTCAATGGTCAACGATCAACGTTGGTCAATGGTCGGTCAACACCGTTAACTTAAAAGTATTACATAATACACATAAAAGTATTACCTCATATACATGAAAGTATTACATGATACTTTTATAGTTATTATGTGATATTTTTAAAAAATATTATATGATATACATAAAAGTATTACATGGTGATATTTTCAAAAAATATTACATGATATATACAAAAGTATTACATGATATATATAAAAGTATTACATAGTGATATTTTCAAAAAGTATTACATGATATTCATAAAAGTACCACATCATGTTTTATTCTCATAATGTTATACTTTTATGTGTACTATGTAATATTTTTATGTATATCATGTAATACTTCATAATGTAATACTTTTATGTATATCATGTGATATTTCATAATGTAATACTTTTAAGTGTACCATGTAATACTTTTATGTATATCATGTGATACTTCATAATATAATACATTTAAGTATACCATGTAATATTTTTATGTATATCATGTGATACTTCATAATGTAATACTTTTATGTGTACCATGTAATACTTTTATGTATATCATGTGATACTTCATAATGTAATATTTTTGTGTACCATGTAATACTTTTATGTATATCATGTGATACTTTCAAAAAGTATTATATGATACACATAAAAGTATTACGTGGTGATATTTTGAAAAAGTATTATATGATATACATAAAAGTATTATCTCATATATATAAAAGTATTACATAATTTTTATGTTCAACCCGACCCGACCCGTCTCACGGAATGAGATCCGTGAGACGGTCTCACCCAAGACTTTGTCTAGGAATAAACATTTTTATATCATTCATTTCTCATCATCATTCCATTCTTGAGTTCATTCTATTCCCACGTAATTTTATTCAATCATACCAATCATGCCGTTAGTCTCTTATTTTATTCCATTCTCACGTAATTTCATTCAATCATACCAATCATGTCGTTAGTCTCTTATTTTCTCTCCAAAGTTAACACACTGACATTGTTGAGAGAAAGAGAGTATATGGTTTAGTCACTACAAAAAGATTTTGGGAAATTTTTGCAATGGATGTATTAGAAGATTATTTTCAAGTAATCATTATTGATATTAGGAGTTTAGGACATGCTTTTTTTTGTTCTGAATCCAAATAATCATATAAAGATTCTTCATATTTAATGTTATGAAATATATATACATAATCTATAATTTCACTTGTAATCGAGTTTGATCCTTATGTAACACTAAGCAATACACATATTTTAAATAAAATAAGTTCAAACAAATTTGAAAGTATGAGAACTTAATTAAAAATAATTGAAAATACATGACACCAATCTTTTTGCCTATAATAAAGTATTCAATGTTCAACTTCAAAAATTAAAAAAAAAATTTATGTATTTGGAAATTGAAACTTATAAATAAAATAGGCCCTTTTTGTTGTTCTACAGATTTTTCACCATATCTTCCCTTATTACCCTTCTCATAATCTTCCCCGAGGGCGATTTGGGAATAACGTCCACAAATTGCAAAAGTCTCACTCTTTTGTAGCTAGCCACATTAGTTGAAACATACTTGATTATATCTTCTTCTTTTTCATTTGCTTCTCTTTTTATCACCACACATGCAGCTGGAATCTCTCCAGCTTCTTTATCCGGTATTCTGCAACAAAATCGACCGATCTTATATTTCATTACTTTCAATAAACAACGTCATTCATGCATATGTTTACGAACATTCACATGATTTTTCATTCTAATCTAAGAATATGAGATGAAATAATATTGGTTTAACCGATTGTATTATTTATTACCCTACAACTGCAGCATCTTCGATTGATGGATGACTTAGTAGGATTGCCTCTAATTCAGCTGGGGCAACCTATTAAAACATTTTCAAGATATTAGTGATGGATGATAATGGTGAAAAGACTATTTTGCCCTCTTAAAAAAAGAGGGAATTATGAAGCCTAATTTAAAAGATCCCTTATGCGGGTCCAACCACGACCTTCTAAGGGCCACCCTAGCAAGTGTGACGACTATTGGTACCTGAAAACCTTTGTACTTGATTAGTTCTTTGATCCGATCCACGAGGAAAATGCCTCCATCGTCGTCTATGTACCCGATGTCACCCGTGTGAAGCCATCCATCTTTGTCTATGGTGAGAGTTGTCTCATACTCATTCTTGTAATAACCTAAAATTTTCATTCCATCATTTCTCTATATATTTGCACAATAATCTCTACTAATTTACTAGTTAATTTCTGTCACAATCACATCACTATTCAGTTATCAATATTTAATACATATTTTCATTAGTAAAATATGTCAATGTCAATGAATTTTCTTGTATCGACCTGTACAATTCTCACCTTTCATCACACACTTGCTCCGAACACAGATCTCCCCCGGAGTGTTCTTGGGAAGCGAAACCGCCGTCTCGGGATCAACGAATTTCACCTCCAAATTAGGAAGAATAAATCCCACAGAGTTCCTCTTTGCAACCCCATGGTTCACATTCCCATGAGTAAGAGTTATACAGCTATGTTCTGTCATCCCATATGCCTATATACAACACCAAATAACCATCAAACATTTCTTGAACCAAAACCCACATAAAAAAGAAAAAAGTACACTAAAACCCCTTCATCACCTCTTGCACTTCAACCCCTGGAAACTTCTTCTCAAACTCATTCAAGATTTCAGGTGCAAGTGGAGCTGCAGCTGTCATGATGGACCTAAGATTCAGCTTGCCAAGATCGAACTCATCGACAATCGGATTCTTTACAAGGCCCAGAATAATGGGTGGAACAATGGGTGCAAATGTGACCTGATGAGTGATCAGGGCACTGAGAAACAGCCGAAGCTCGTACCGCTGCATCACTACCACTTTCCCCTTGTTTCTCATGGTGGCGCAGCATATTCCGGTGAGCCCGTATATGTGAAAAAACGGGATCAAACCGAGCACGGTTATCTGCCCTATCAGTTCAGGGCCCACACTAAACAATGTTGAGCACAGATTAGCCACCAAGTTCTGATGACTCAGCATCACCCCCTTTGACACCCCTGTTGTGCCTAATGCTCACAAACATCGAAAAACTGTTAGCATAACTTCAAGATTCCAACTTTTTCGAGTAAAATTCAATCACCTGATGAGAATGGAAGAGCACAAAGATCAGTTTGCTTCACTTTCTCATCAATGAAATCAGTGTTGGCCTTGTCAGCTGCTTCCAGCAGTTCATCCCAGTTTATCGTTCCATCGATCCGATCTTCACTTTGTATTATAACAGGCAGCCCTAAATCCTTCACCTGATGGAAAAATCTTCATAATCAAATACTGTATTTGGTTCAAAAGTTCACAGTAAAATACGAAGTAACCTTATGATAGGTTGATCCATCAGTGACAATGAGCTTAGCATCAGCAGCTTCGACTTGCTTCTTGATCTCCGACGAATGGCCGTTGGGATTAGCACCAGAGAAGACGCCGCCAGCAGCCATGATTCCGAGGGCAATGGTGGCGTACTCAGCCACGTTGGGGAGGAGCACCACCACCACACGACCTTTCCTGAGCCCGAGGGACCTCAAAGCCTTGGAGAATCGGGCAACGTCTCTTCTCACTTCCTTGTAAGTGTAGCCTTTTCCGGTGACGGAGTCCACCACCGCCACCTTGTCCAAATACGGCTCTGCATTTGCAAGCACGAATTCGGGCAGGGTTACGTGGTCTGGGACTTGAACTGGTGGATATTTGCTTCTGAATATGATCTCCTCATGTGCTATGTACTTAGCATCAGTTCCCATGATTGAATGATTTTTTTCGAGTCTGTGTTTGATTGATTCACCTTCAGCTTTTTATAGCAGAAAGATTTCTGGGTTTTCTTGCATCAGTTGTTGAACATAACAAGTGTGTGTGTGTTATGTCAGTGTGAGTTTAGGTTGGGACACATCTGAGGCCAAAATGTTATGAGCTTTGATAGGTGAGATTTTGTTGAGATCAACTGCTACACATCAATGAATCTGTACTTAATACTTAATAGAAGATTTTGTGACATTGCAATTCCTATGCAATTCTCATGTACACTAAATATTTTTTTTGTACCTAAAGTATCTCAACCATATTAATTGCATATTTGTCATGGTCGTGTGTATTCTACTATATATAGCATCAAGGTACCATATTCTTCGTGTGACATTTCACCAATACATACACTGTAAAAATCCGTGATAGAGTGAATCATTTGGTCTTTGAAATTGCATCATATTAATTGACATCTATAACATAATTTTTTTTAATCAACAAGATATTACAGCTCGATCAATAATGAATAATAAAAAAGTTTCAAAAAAAAATAAAAAAGGATCATATTACTCGTATTCGATTTCATAAACTCATCTAAAACTCATTTGAACTCAAACTGATAGCAGTCAAACGGATCTCAATTAAAAATCTAAACAAACTTCAAGATAATATATTCAAATTGGTTTTTATTCATTCACACCATTCTCCATTAATTGCCACCTGAATTAAAACAGCAAGAATTTCACCCCAACACCTTCTCACCACTGTGCTTCAACATGAAGAATAAAAGTACGAATATTTCTCTTCCCATGGGCGAGTAAAAAACAAAAAAGGGGAAAACTATTCACTCAATATTGTGGAATCCATTCCAGATATCTCAATAGCTCAATTTAGTCTCAAAATAAGGACTGAGCAACCAAAAATATTTGGATAACCAGAGAAGAAAATCACTGTATGTTTCACAGTATGCCTTTGTCTCGAAGGAGCCAATTGAACTGTCACATGATTTATAGCCATCTCACTTATTAGTTAATACAGCTTTAAATATTTTGATTGACCAGAAAATTTTACAAAACAGTAAAAGCAAATTGGAAAAATCAGAATAGTAAATAAAGTCTGCCCGATGTGCTTCAAAGGGACTGAAATAAATGAAGGAAACCAAGTAAAAGTTCCAGTTTGAAGCAAAAAGGAACCTAGTAACGGAGCCAGTAGGTCCTGCGCCTGAACCAGTTGTAGTCCGGCAAACCCTGGATGGGCCCTACTGCACTAATTGCGACATCCTGCAAATGGAGAGCATAACGTAAATAATTGAATATCTTATAACTCCAATAAGATATTATAGCAACTAGAAATTCTGAAATTCATCTTACTCTATCAAAAATAAATCGGTTCGCAACACGTTTGACAGTGCTAGTATCAACGGCGTCTATTCTGGCAAACAGCTCAGCATATGGGATTCTTCTACCATATGTAAGCAACTGCAACCACAAAAATTTAAAATAAAAATTTATTTGAAAATATAGAGTCAGCCAGAGGCTAATAAATAATAAAATATTTTTTTATAATAAGCAAACAGGAACAAATTCATTTTGACCTAAAGGTTTCATACTAATGATAAAAATTGTTCTCTTATCCATCCTTGTTGGAAATATATCTAAAATGCACAAACTTTTGTCGATCAAGACTGGTCCACAATCAAGTTCAAAGGACAACTCAACACACAACAGAAACTGGTACAGGTCATTTCCCCCAAGTTCCTCGAATAAATATAGTAGGTAAAGAGGGTCTATGACGCAAAAGGTGCTTCTAACACACCTCTTCAAGTTATTAGTACGAATTTACCCATCACGAGCATTCGTTCATCTGATCCTAGCAATTTGTGCAACACACTAGACCACTGTCCAGGATGAGTACCAAATCAGCTCTCTTAAATGTTTTGCAGAAGTACAAACTTACTTCAAAGACCAGTCGGAAGATAAAGTTACACATTGGGCACCACAATGACAATGGGTAAGTTAACACTAGACCCTACTACCAAACTAATCCTGATTCTACAAGCAATATTGCACCTTGACAAGATACTCACGGGATAATGCCAGAAAAAGTTGTAGTGATGCATGATTGATAATGACAAACAACTGAGATCATCTGATTACTTTTGTGGCTGACCCCACCAGGTCACCCTCATACCAACAGCACGGAATAAAGGATATATAGTAAAGGATGAGCCCAGCTCCAAAAATTTATTATATAAAAGCAGTTGATAAGCATACACGCACTGCATATGATATATTTGGTGAACATTGACTGTGCATGCTTTATCAGATCATCCAACCAGGTTTTGACACAATAAAACATACCTGACGTCCAATATCTTCAGCAACAGGACTGGTTCCATCAATGTGCAGCAGCAGAGAAGATTTCAACTGCAACAACATTAGTGAGTTGAAGTGTCTCATACAAAACAGAATCCACTCAGAGAAATGAAATTAATATGACCAACATGCATGATTTTGGCAATCCAATGTTCCAGGTAAAACGAATTGGTCATTACTGAATTAACTGTAAACCAACTTAACACTGTGAATTAAATAAAATACCTGATTACGAGCACGAATCACATCGGCTTCTGATACTCGGTAACATAATTTGGTTATCTCATACATAATTGCATATGCCAAATCGTCCAAGCAACCCGGCTGCAAAACAAATGGCAGAAGTAAGCATCTATCATAGACTAAAACTTGTATATGTAGATTTCAGTGAGCCATAATAGAGATAGCTCAACACAAAGAAGCACAAATGATCAGCAGCCACATTAATAGGCATCTTACAAAGCAGTTTCACTCATAAAGCCTTCTCCCCCAAATCCTAATGTCAAGTAATAAAAGAAAGGACCAGATTCCAGATGATTCTCAAATTTTGGTTTTGATCAAATAATATTTCCCCACAACGACGGATGAAAAAACTTATAATCTGAAACCAGAACTCAAACAAAACATGCAAAAATATAACAAGAAACAAGCAAGAGGTCAATTTCAAACCCCCCACCCCACCCCCCAACCCACACACACACACATATAGAGAGTGAGAGAGAGTTGGCACTTCATTTGATGGAATAATTCAAACGAAATGCTCCTCCAGCCTCTAATATATCTAAAGGGATGGAAACCTACCTTAGCAACAGCATAAACACCAAATAAGCCGGTGTCTTTGTAGTTTGTATTGAAAGCCATCATGCTCTCTGCTATTTCATTGATCCCAACCCTCTGCGCAAGCTCAGAGCTGCATTTAGAATTCAAAAACAATTAATGAACATGGGTGCAAGTGATCAAAGCACCATCAGGATGTAATCTGGTAAATAATCACCCCATATGCTTTCCACCACCAGCATTTTTATTCCAAGAACCAAGCATTGACTGCATAACCATTAAAGCAATTGAATCTGGATCTGTCCAGGAAGCCCCTTCAAAAGCAACCGCAAATTGGGCAAGTGGAATGTCATCATCGAGCATCCTAACCTACATTTAAAAAAATGTAACTAAAAGTAAGATTATGGCCCATAGTTTCACTAACCATTTAAATAAAATAAGCATACCTCTGAGCCTGTGAAGATTGCAGGTTCTTTAGTTACTAACTCATTTGCTGTTGTTGGATTTGATGACAACTTTGTAAACAATTTCTTCACTTGCTCAACAAAATCTTCGTGTTTAACAGCACCAGAGGCAACCACCACCTAAAATAGAAGCCAAAATGAAAAAAAATCTTTATTTATATTAACACAGACAAGAAAGTGTGCTAACTAGCTAGCTGGTATTCTAATAAAGAAATGCCTAATTGTTGACTGATTACTGTTCTGGGAGCTGTGTAGTGGGTGGATATGTAGTTCTGTATATCTTCTTTGCCAATTCTCTTGATATTTTCAGCAGGCCCTAGTATTGTTCTACCCAGGGGTGTATACTGGAAAGCTGTGGCATGCAGGTGATCGAATATAACTTCTTCTGTTTGTCCTTCTACCTACAATCAGTTAAGAATAAACATCATAGTGAGTATGGTAAATATTCACAGGGAATTCAAAAGCAAGGGAACAACAAACAATTCGTGAACAGATGCAAACAGATATTGGTTTTTTTAATATATCATGAGTCAGAATCATCAGACTGAGAACAAGTTAAGTTCAAGCAAACATTTTGTCCACAAGGATCAAGAAAATGCATATGTTTATTATAATTGAACATCTGGGAGCTGTTTCATCGTCACGGAAGTTGTGAACAAAGAAAAATAATCATATTAAATCTCCAATGCGGAACCCCAAATTTCTTCTAGCATGGCTAAGCGATCAAGAAAACTTGTCCTATAATTTCTATCTGCATACAAACTGCAATATCATTCTCCCCACTAGGATTATCCAAATGTCCAGCCTAACAGACAATCTAAAATATTACCCAAAAGCAAAAACAACTAGAACTTAACCTTCCGTCAAATGCAAAAATAAATAAGTTCAGCATGAAACCAAGCACATTAAACAATGATCAAGCTACAATCTTTACACATCCAAAAATCAACAAAGACTAAAACTTTCTTAACAAAAGCAAAAATAGACAAATAAAACAATGATCACGCTACAACTTTTATACATAAAATTCATCCAATACCAAACAAATCAAGAAAAAAAAATAAAAAAAAATTTGATACCTCCTCCATCTCACGAAGAATCACATCCCTCTCCCGAGTTATTCTCTGCTCATCAAACTTCGAATTTTGCAGAATATCAGATAAAATATCCAGCGCATTGGGCACATTCTTATCCAACACCTTTGCGTAGTATGTTGTCTGCTCCCTAGAAGTATAAGCATTCAAATGGCCACCCATATTCTCAATCTCCTCCTCCAATTGTCTCGCAGTTCTCTTCTCCGTACCCTTAAATATCATATGCTCCAAAAAATGAGCTGTGCCATTGGTTTCATCACTCTCAAACCTCGATCCAGCGTCAATGAAAACACCAACTGTGGCTGTTGTAGAGGCGAGACTCGACTCCGTCGCGATACGTAGGCCATTAGGCAGAGTTGTGACTCGCGTAAGTGGAGCGGAGAGGATTTCAGTGTGAGAGTCCACCGTTGGGTGAGGAGAGTTGTACCGGAGGAAGCGAGTGTCCGGGTCTTCCAGCTTTTTCAGCTTTTCCTTAACGGATTCAGCCAATCGATCGTAGATCATGGCGGTTGGAGGGGGAGGAGACGGGAGGGAGGATTCAGCGGAGGGAGCAACGGCGGTGGAAAGAGGTCGGAGAACGGTGTAAGTATGGATTGGCTTCCGATTCCGGAGAGTAAGGTTTATCAGCTGACGGATCGTCATGGCCGCGGCTCCGGTAGCGGTGGCGGTACCGGTGGTTGAATATCGGTTCCTGTGATGATTAGGGTTTCGTCGGAGAAATGATGTAAGTGGAAAAGGGTGAGAAGATTTCTAATACTATTTCAGTACACCAGAACTTAAAACGCTGTCGTTTCAGTCATGTAAGTTGACATTGGGCCCAAGATATATAATTTGGGCTGGGTCAAAGCCCAAATAAAAGGCCAGTCCAAACAGGCCTTAGGATTATGAGCCAGTTATATATATTCGAGCAATAACCCTAGTTCACATAAAAACCCTAATCGATCCCCAGCGACCTGCAGCTTCGCGGCTCTCAATTTTCTCAGGGAGACGATCTCGTGAGCAGCGCGTGATTTGCGACGATGGCGGCGCCGGCTAGGACTGTGAAGGATGTTTCTCCTCATGAATTCGTGAAAGCTTACTCTGCTCACCTCAAGCGCTCTGGCAAGGTAAATTTGATTTCCTGCAATTTTACTTTTTTTATTTTTTAGGGTGCTATTTTAGAGTATTTGTTGAGATGATTCTGTGTGAAGGGTTTCTACTGTAAATTGTCGAGGAATTATTGTTAATTTAACAGAAATGAAGAGTTTAGCAAAAGATTAAGACACATTTGTTAAGTTTAAATTTTTGATAATTGAATAAACGATCGAGTGTAGGATTTAAAGTAACTAGCTTTTCGAATTGAAAATGTTACATTTAATTAATTTTGGTTTAATGTAGTTAATTATGTTTCATTTTATTAAAAATTTAAATGCAAAAAAAAAAAAAAGAAACTAATATATATATATGAGCTATCTGTTTGAAGGTTTCAGCTCTTTTGGTTGATTACTATTTTAGAGAGCAGCAACAGGAATTTTTTAATAAGAATGCAGTTTGATAATTTCAGTCTTTTTTCAGCTGATTAATTACTGTGTTTCAATTTGTTGAAAATAAAATCAGATGGAGCTTCCTGAGTGGACTGACATTGTGAAAACTGGTGTCCTCAAAGAACTTGCTCCATATGATCCCGACTGGTACTACATAAGGGCTGGTAAACATCTTTTTCCCACTCTTGATTTCGACATACGCCATATATGTTGGTTTTTGGCTACTTGGTTCGTCCGATTTGTCATTTTGAGCTTGTCTATAGTCCTATAACTTGATCCAAACTTATATTGATTATTCTTTCCTATGTTCATTACTGCTACAGAATAAAGATTGTGTTAATTACTGTCTCTCAAAGTCAGCATTGATGTTACAGTAATTATCTTAATAAGATAGTGTTCTTTAGTTGTTACTTATTGTATTCTGGGGTCTTTGATATAGAAATGTATTTCAAGATTTAGTTTTTAATGGATGGTGTGCAGCTTCCATGGCTAGGAAGATATATTTGAGGGGAGGCCTTGGTGTTGGTTCCTTTAGGAGAATCTATGGTGGGAGCAAGAGGAACGGAAGCCGTCCTCCTCACTTTGGCAAAAGCAGCGGCTCTGTTGCTCGTCACATTCTTCAGGAGTTGCAGAATATGAACATTGTTGAGATGGAACCAAGCGGGTTGGTTCTTGATTTCCTCTATATACTTTATTTTCTCATCCCACCCGTTCCAACCTTATATACATAACCTTATATATGTAGATTGAGTGTATTTAGACTTGCCGTAAATTACAATGTATGTTTCGCTTACAGTGGAAGAAGAATCACATCCAATGGACGAAGGGATCTTGACCAAGTTGCTGGAAGAATTGCTGCTGTTGCTCCATAGAGTAATTATGTTGGCCTTTCTTTTTGCTTGTTGAGAATTTTCTCAGAGGAAAATCTTATTTTGGTTAAAATATCAGCATGTTTTGATCAAATTTTGGCTGTTGAAATTGCAACCAGTTTGGACTAGTGAACGATATTTTAATGTGATTTAATTTTTCGACTATATGTACTTTGGATTCTTTTCCTTTCTAGTTGATGCCCATGTCTAAAGTCTTTCAGTTGCTTATTTCATTGATTGTGGGATAAGTTCATTTTATATGAACACATGGTTGTGTGTGTGTATAAATGGATTATGATAAACGTATACTATGCAGTCTTTGAATTTTATCGACTGTAGAATATGTTTCATTTACACGTACATACGTGTGTATGTGTACGAATGGACTATACCTGGTCATGAGGAGGTAGTAGATTACTCGATTTTGTAAAACTTGAATGAAATTTTTTGACTGCAAAATTTTTCATTCACTCGAATTTGAATTTTACTTTTATTTTGGACTTTTTAGCACGTTGGAGCAAAAACTGACGAAAATATAATTGTTTAAGTGTCATTTATTAATTCAGTCAAATGTTAAGGTGCATAAAATTTTGACTAGTAAGTTTGTACTAATCAAAAAATTTATGATTCAAATTTTGAAAGAGACACAAGTTAATTCCAAGAGAATAGATTACTTTTGAATTCTTTAATTTTAGGTCAAGTTCGTGTGTTTAAATCAAAATTATTTATGATAGTGGGTGATAAAGATAATTTTGGAATAAAATAACATAAAAGTCTAAAAAATAAAAAATATCATTGAGGGGTTTATCTAAAACGACACTTTTCATTAAAAAATAAAATCCGAAACAACACTAAAATGTGATTAGAAAATATATTTTAACTGTTTTTTTTTTTTTTATAGAGTTTTTTAACTGATTTTGATGATAGTGGAATTCTTTTTCAAATCATCACCATGCAAAATATCAAGAGGCCTTTTATAAGTAGCAAACTCAAATCCAAATGAATCATCCATTGTAAGTTATAACTTGGCAATTGGCATTGCTATCTATGTCATAATGTCACATCAATAAAACCATATTTTCTGTTTTCTCCACACACAAAAATAACAAAACTATTTCTCTGTAGTCTGTACCAAAATTGCAAATCTCTGAAAACTTGTTAAACCAAACCTATACAAAAGGTAAAAAAAATTAAGATGAAAACATAACCAAGGTGGTTGTTCCCTTCATCCAACCAACTCATTTATAGACATGTAACTTTTGATTTTCTTATGTTGAGGTAACCGTAGTTTTGGTTCTTTTGGTACAGTTGGGTGCTTGAGAGACCTGATGATACAATCACAAACACGAACACGAAAAATTATTTATCGAATATGTTCCTAGTTTAAATTCCATATTGCAGCATAATGTGGTTTTTGAATATGGAAAATGGTGGGCTTTACCTTCTTGGAATGAAGGGCCTGTCGAAATATGGCATGGGTTGCGCCTTTGGGACGAGCTCCTTTCTAAGTCTCTTGATTTCTTCCTCTTCTGCTAGCTGCACCAAAACCAAACACGTGTTAAAGGAAGATTTGAAGAATCAATAGCACTGTTGAGTTCTTTCGAGTTTTAATTTGCAGTTTACCCGTTGCTGTCTTTCCATTTCCATCTGGTACTGTTCGACTAGGTTCATTTTCTTGGACACCTTGAAGACATAGAGACAGTGATATATAATAGGGAGAAAATGACAAAGAATATGAATAGTGATCAAGAAATTATTAGTTTTAAAAGACAAGGAATATATCACTTAATGTTCAATTTTTTGTTCAAATTTTAGAAAGACAAAGAATCACTAAATGATTCCTACTACAATCATCATCTCTCTCAATAAGATATAGTGTACTGATATCTCATAAGATATGAATTTAATGGGTTTCCTCAACAAGAATAGGTAATACCTGATGGTCAAATTCTGCACGCTCCATAGCCCTTGTATCGCTATGCAATATCAGGTTGACAGGCTTCGTGCTTTCTTTAACTGGAGGCTTCACCAGGACCTATACACAACGCGAACCAAATTACTAAACATCTTTAACGTGATCTCATATAATGATATGCATAGTAGAATGCATATGTTTATTGGCAAGCAACAGTGACAAAGAACAATGTACACAGCTTGGGAGCACTCTCCAAAACTTTTATTGATATACATGTTAGCAGTGCTCTATAGTGCCTGTATTTCTCAACAACTTTGTGGCATGTCTGATAATAATACCCAGAAATATTGGTATAGCAATCTTTCATTCAATTTTATGTAAATTTCAAGTGAATAATTTACACTCTATGACAATTACTTGATATTTAATATGCTAGATATTACTAGCTTAGCTGATTAAAACTATCCTGTCTAAAATTGCCTATAAATGCAATTATCATCTCTCACTAACTAGCATCATATTTAGTTGATGCAATCTTTATGACTATAACTTCTAAAATAAGAGTTCAATAATAAATCATTTGATACAATCTTTATGACTATATCTAGATGTTATTGTATCCATCTTAACATGATATGAACAATATTTAAGTTATGCAATCTTTATGACCATAACTTCTAAAGTAAGAGTTGATGTTTAATTGTAAAGAGACGTGATATCAATAAACCAAAAGAAAGTTTATTTCAAATGAATTAAGTCTTTACTAAGTTAATGCAGTTTACCTCTGGTTCATCTGTTGTCCGAGGAAGACCTTGAGCAATACGCATCCGCAATTTTTCCTCTTCCTCCAATTCTTTTTGTAACTTCTTCAGTAATTCTTCCTCCTTGTGTCTTCCTCTTTGCTGCAGTAGCATCATCAGTTTCCAAATTCACATTAATTTCAAAAGAGACAGAGATAACCAAGCATGAAACTGTGGGTTTGTTGGTGTCATATTTCTGATGTCAAAAATTTTGATGAGATATTCGGTCAAGCAAGCATCCAAGCATGCCCTTTACATATCTCACCAGTCTTCATCACAATTATTGATCATCGGAGAATGTCAATTAGTTAATGGTCAATTACTTATGATCCTATAAACAATCATCTTTGTGACCTAACTACCTTGCCAATTCATCATTAACAAATATATTATGAATTGGCATCTTTCCTTACTCTCTTCATCACTAATTGACACATCTGCATTAGATAGACAAGTTAGGTAAATATTAACCATGTTAAGGAGATTCATTCCTATTGGAGATATTGACAGAGATATTGAAGTTACATCAACTTCTTAGTTGTTTTAGACTTGATTTTGCGTATGAATTATTGTGATTTATTTCCTTCTATTTAGATTATTGTAAAGATTGTACTTGTACCTATTTATACCCTTTTAATACAAGAGACATGGCAAGTCCTATTCTTCCAAACCTTCTACAATTCCTACTTTATCTTCCGTAGAGAGTCTCAAGACTAGTCACCATAATTCTCACTTAGAATAGCCCTGCAAAATTTAGCAATATACAGATATGCCATACCTTGATATGTTTCGATATAAAAAATGCTTCCTGAAGCTCATGTAGCTTCATCGCTGTGGTTAATTGGTCTCATCTGTTGTGGCTTGAAATGCACATGGCTAAGCTATTAGTGCATTAATCTAAGGCTCGTGTTTTTGTACTTCAATAACAAGATGGCAATTTTCTCCACAAAGTGTTTATATCACAAGTTTCATTATTTCACTCTTACAAAAGGATTCAACCTACAGTCTACAGCTACTTCGCTTATCTGCTTATACATGCAATTGTTCATATAACTCCTGCTTCCACCCCCCAATCACCATTCTACTCATAACCCTTAACAAGGAGGATATATGTAGCTAGGCTACAAAATTGTTAGAACTTACTTGAAAGACTCATCTTAATTATTTGTCCATTTTTAAATGCATAATTTTAATCTTGCAATTAAAAATATCTCAACACCACAGCTAATTCACACACCACAAACACACTGGGAAATAGTGCCCAAATATCTAACAGCACCCACATACACAAGAATTAGATCTCCAATGAGACAAACCTCTGTTGTGAGCATGAAAGGCTTTTGAAAGGTTGCTTTCTGCTGATTTTGCTTCCTTTGTCGTCTAATAAAGTTTCCAGATGATTCAGTGCTCTGCATGATTAAAAAATATATATGAGATAAACTAAAACTATGGAAACAACATTCAATGATAAAAACAAATGCAGTTAGTAATGCTCACACTTCGCCTGCTCTTTTTACCACCGGCAGAAGTCCTGCTTGAAATGCCGAAGCTTCAAAACCACAGAGATCAATTCAGAACCAAAACATAGAAATTATAAACATACGTCATGATTCAAATGCATTAACTACTGTCCTCACTAACCTTCCTTGGCTGCTATCAAACGAATGCGAAGGATTGGAGTTCAGACCTAAGGTCTCTGATGTAAGGAACTTGAGAGGTTGCTGCAATCCAGGCAATGCCCATTTCATCACCTTCTTATTATCCCCACCTTCCTCTGCTTCTTTTTCTTCAGAGTCAATAAATTTCGGTATCATTCGGAGTTTCTCAAACGCCTTTACCAAATGCATCACTCTTCCAAAACCTGACTCTGGCACACTCTCTCTTGCTTCTTCCATTAGCTTGTCCCTACTCCTTTTCAAATACAACTCATCATTTTCAACATTACTCTGACATAAAGCATCATCTCTCTCCTTTTCTCCTTCATCACCAATCCCAGTGTTTTCACCACTGGTGTTTACTCTAATTCCTTCGTTCTCAAATCCATCACCACACTCCCTCACACTATCAAAACCAACCTCATTAACTATTCCATCACGGTTTCTGAAAAACTCGTCATGAGAAGCTCTCAAACTATCATAAGCCACACACAAACACTTGGATTTCGCAGTCGCCTTCTTACACTTCACACCACAGGCGACAACAGCGGCCGAAGAATTCACTTCCTCCTTCCGCGATTTCCTCTTCGCCACGACAAACTTCCTCTCTCTGATCTTCTTCCTCGGCGAAGGATAAACCGCTTGGTTGAGATCAGTCCTCGAACCGAAATTTTTAGCGCTGCTTCCAGATTTGATGATCGATGGTGAATGACAGAGCTCCAAAGCAGGGCTCGATATATTTGGATCAAAATTCTCAAAACACTTCAGATTTTCGTTCAGTTTCAATCGATTTGTACGTATAACTTTCTCTTTCGTAGGAGTAACTATATCTCCGGCAAACTTCGAACTCGTCTCCATGGGGAGATTCGCCGGAAATTTGGCTGGAAAAGATATGTTATCTTAGAGAGAGAAACTGAGAGCTACAATGCAGTTTTCATTGATGGAGGGTTTCAGAGAGAGAGAGGAACGTTGAGATTAAGACGTTGGATTTGTAACGGCTAAATCCCTCGCGCTTGATATATGGAGCGTTGGATATTATCTGTTATTGTTTGAATCTCATGCAATTTTGATTAACTTTTTTAATTATTATAATAATCACTTAAGATTGGATTCATTTTCATGAATCGAATCCCAAAATCACATATCTAAAATACCAGCCCAATGGGCTGAGGTCCACCAATTGGAATTTGCTTTTTTTCTAATTTAAAATGTCTTGATTAAAATTAATGAATAAAGTGTTTGGCGAACAACTCGGGATTAAGTTTGATTATTGTTTGATTATCATTTGTTTATATTCACGGATGTTTTGATTTTATATTTGTTCGATCTCATTTATTATTTATTATTATACATTAACATACTTATCATTCAATACTTTACTAAAAAAATATAATGATTTTAGTTTTAAGGTCTTTATGATATTCATTTAGTTTATGTATTTATTTTTAATTGAATATTCATAAATATGTATTTTTTTAAATTTTAAGTGAACATGTTCGCTTTTCATTTACGAATTATTACTAAAAATGTTCAATTATTGAATAAATGAATATATACGAACACTCGTCTGTTTGAATTCGACTTGTTTACATCTCTAACATTGGATCCTTATAACTTTGATCCAACATTAATGAGCTTCAAATTACTTAGACTTCTAAATTATTAGTTCAGATTGTACCAATTGAAATGTGAACCTAATTCTAAATTTTATAAATCAAGAATCACATTACAAGTATACAATATTGCATTCATAATAGAAAGCATACATAATTTATAACTTTAGTAAAATAATTCAAGTTATGAACATTGCTTCTAATCATGTAAGTGTTATAAATTTAAGTTTTATAATTCATGTTGCTAGTTGAACTTAAAATGCACTTGAATTCTCAATTTTGGTAATTTTCAACATATTATGATTTCTAAATTCAATTGTCAAACTTCAATTTTAGGATTTATATTTCCAAATTTTAGAAGTTCTCACATGAAATTTTATGCAAGATCGAATTTATATGAATTATTAAAAGCGAGTCAACTCATTCAACATGATCAATGTCGATCTCACATAAGATCATATAAAATTACGTCATACGTAAGGTCTTACATGTTTTTGTGTTATATAATATAAATATGTGTTTAAAAGATGATAAGTAGCAAGTAACTAGTGAGCTATAAGAAATGGTGTGGATTAAAGAGTAATATATATTTGGTTTTAACCCTACAACTGTTGAGTTAATGGATTTCCGTCATATAAGTCTAAAGAAATCCTTTAATATATCAAATTAAATACGTGGTGGTGTGCATTAAATATAAAATATGAGATTAGTATACAACATGAAAATTAGATTAGAAACTCACAACAGAGGGTGAGAATGTGAGATCAAAGAATTTAAAAAATAATATGAAATTACTAAAATTTAAATATAGTTGTGTTCATAGTACACACAATGTTTCATCATGTTTGATGAATTTGAAAGATTATATAATACCTTGTTTATTTTGAGAAAAAACAAACAACAACAATAAAGGCCAGAGTTGACAATTAATTAATTAAAAAAGAGCAAATATTTTAAGAAAAGAGCAAGTTTTATGCGAAATCGTTTTACGAATCTTTTTATATGAAATGGTATAGATGGATCAGTCAAAATCTAATCAACACGATGGATCAACCCATTCAACGCTGGTCACCCAATCAACATCCACTACAAGAAAATTCACCGATTGTGACGGATTTTAGTGACGGAAATTTTCCGTCACAAATTTGTTACTGAATAGTGACAGAAAAGATTTTGTGACAGATTTTGTGACGGAAAAATCCGTCACTACATGAATTCTGTCAAAACAACGTTTAGTGACGGATTTTTCCGTCACAAAATTCAAAATTAAAATAAAAGAAATGTCAAAAATACATGTTAGTGACGGATTTTTCCGTCACAAAATTGTGACGGATTTAAATCCGTCACTATTTTGTAAATGAATTCAAAATTGAAATAAAAGAAAAGAATGCAATATATTATTACAAAAGCACCATTGGCCTAGTGGTTAGCGTACCACATCGGCACCCGGGTTCGATTCCCATACAACACACCATATTTGCACTACTAATGTGGCGTCACAATGATGACGTGGCGATGACATGTCACCTCCATGATGATGTCAAAATAATGACTAAATGTTAGTGACGAAATTTTTCATCTAGTGACGGAAAATTCTGTCAGAAATGTAGAGACGGAATATAATCCGTCACCACTAAAATTTAGTGACAAAGCTTTTTTTAACAGAATTTTTCCGTCACTAATACAAGTTAGTGACAGAAACTAATACAAGTTAGTGACATAATTTTTTGTTTTAGTGACGGATTTTTCCGTCACAGTCGGTGAATTTTCTTGTAGTGATCAATTAGCATTGGTTAATGTCGTTAATATGATCAACATAAGTCAACATATCGATCTACAACTTCACAAAAAATATTAATAATACACATGAACTGGTTTGTTGACCAACGTTGACCGCCTTTACTTATGTTGACTGACTTCTATAAAATACCGGTTCAGATAAGAAAATCGAAAAGACAGTTTCGTATGAATTTTTATGTTAAGAAAATTAGGTATCTAAAAATATATTTTGATATTCAAGAGACGTACAATTGAGCAATATAAATGTTTCAAAGAAAAGTAGACTTTAATTTAAATCTATTAAGTCGACTTGATTGATACCAAAGTTGAATATGAAGTCAAAATACACTATACTTTAAAACAAAATAAATAGGTTCAAAATATCTTTGAGAAGGTACAAATAATAAATTCGATCATAATTGAATATTATTTTTATAAAACTTTATAGCCTACAATATACTTATTAGTTAAAATAGGGTTAAGAAATTCTAATGTTAGTAAGTATTGCCCTGGTTTTATAAGATGGTCATGTGTTATGTAAATGTACTTATTGCAATGTAAAAATAGTGCATGCGTTAATTATAATAATGTTCTATTATTTAGTCTCCAAACTCGTATCGCTACCATAACGTTACTGAGCTGATAAAGGTGTAAGTACATCATGTGTATTATGTTGCTGTCAAAAAAAAATTATAAAATAAATGTTTTTAAATATTGATAAAAAGCATGATTTTTTTTTTTTTGGGTTTGTTGTATGAGTAAAACGTTTTCAACGCAATTACATGATGGTGACTTAAATATCACTCAAAGAGGTGTTTATGGATCCCACAAAAAGCTGCATTCGTAATTCTCAAGTTAGATCTTATGCCTGCAATTAATGCTTTATTGAACTTGCACCTCATTCATCTCCTAAAATATATACATCATTTTAAGTATATCATTAAGTACCAATTTATTGAATAACATAGATTTTTGTATGAAGAACTCCTCTCTTACATAGAAAGATAGAGGTTCGAATCAAAATTTTCCGCTTTTATGCATATTTATTATTTATAAAACAGATCTGACTTTTAAAAGCAAAAATAATAAAAATGTCAGAGTTTTATTATATTACTATAAGTTATATATCTATATAAGTTATATATACATATATTTGAGAATGAGAGTTTTTCTGTCTGATTTTGATTTTATAAATATCTACAAATTTTAATCAAATAATACATATTACAACAATACACAATATAACCCTACAACGTTCAAATCAATGGTTCTTAAATTTTTTATATCATTAACACATGTATACTCTCTCTATTACAATTATTTTTTCAAAAAATATGACTTTTTTTTTTTGGGGACGAACCGAGTAGCATTTATTCAGATGGAAAAAATAGTGAAAGAAAAAAAAAAGAGAGGGACTAAAAATGCTGTAGTTGGGAATTAAATGAACTAAATTAGTAAAATTGGCCAAGTTAAGTAAAACACACTTAAAGTTAATAAAAACTATTTTAAGCTCTTTAGTTTGTTGTAATACTAATCACATGCTTCTTTGCTTGATTGCGAATCACCAGCGATTCTTGTCCCCGTTCGAAAGGGTATAATTGAGAATACACAAGATGAATAGTTATCCACTACATGCGGAAACATAAGTTGAAAACGTGAGATCAAATGACATCCCAACATCCCGGCAAAAATCTGTTGGTGCACCATCAGTGAAGCGTAACGTACACCTTTTCATCGTGCGTTGCTGACAGTGGTGCATGCACCTCCACGTTGATCTCAATACCACTACTTCTCCACTTCCCAAGCACACTCCATCCTTAAAAAAAAAATTAAATAAATAAATAAATAAAATAATTACTAAGGTAGGTCAATCTACATTTTTTTTTCAGGTTAATTATTTGGTTAACCAATATCTTAAGATTTTTAAAGAAAAAAGTGTTAATGATTTTTTTTCTTTTTATTATTTATTATTGAATCAGTTTTATGAGTAAAAAATTAACAAAAACTACACAATAAATATAAAAACACTGCTTTAGAGGCTGATGTTAAAATGAGCCAAATATATATATATATATATATTATTATTAATTTAATATTACAGACTTTATTAAGTTAGTGGTGTTGTGTTAGATCAAACACGAATTCTGTTGTTACTGTTTTTTTTTTTTAATATGCGTAAATAGCATGATAATTTTGTTATACATTTAAGATTCAAGAATATGAAAAAGATTCTTATTTTTACAATTTTCTCTAAATGGTAACCATGTACGTTACGACATATATACGCATTAATATAAATTTGTGTAATTTGATTAGTGATTTGATTTGATTCTACAGATCGAAAAAGATAAAAAAAAGTATACTTATGAATCTAAAATCATAAATTTTCGAAAGTTTTATACCCAAATTGAGAATTTTGATTAGAATTACTAAAATTGAATTCCCAAATCCCAATTATCATCAGTTAATCAAATTGTGAATAATATTACAAAAACTGATAGATAGTAATAGTAATATTACAAAAAAATTCAATAATCATAATATTATTACGAAAGTAAAATAATATCAATAAGATTTATACAATATAAAAAGTCATTTTTAGGACCACCGACCATAGTATGAAACAGACTTCATATGTCAGATTCATATAATCCATATTTTTATTTTTCATACAGATTAAGTAGTTGGAAAAGCAAATTACACCAGCAATCTTCCTAATATATTGTATTATTTAATTAATACAACACAATAAATAAATAAAAGCTAGAAATAATAAAGTAAAGATTTCCTTTCAGTTTTAAATTAAAAGCTGCTTTAATTATCAAATGCTCCAACTTTTTATTTGATTAAAAAGTATTTATATTCTCAAAGAATGCATACTTTTGAATCTGATTATAAGTAATCTTATTATTACGACAATTTATAATATTAATAACTTTTTCAAAAGCAAAAAACAAATGCGAAACACCTCAAATATATTAATTAATAAAAAATATATATATTATAAGGTAAAAACTCATATATGACGGTTGCACTTATAGCACAAAAAGACATAATTATAACTGTAAAAGACATACTTGAATAACTCATGCCTATACTGTAAAAAAACATATTTATAAAATACATATTTATACTGTAAAAGCCATATTTAAATCTCATCGCATGTAAAACAGTCTCACAAGAAACACACTCTATAATAGCGGAATGTCAAAGTCATGGTATGCCAAACCTGTTAAGGTTAGGGGTAGAGTTGTCTTTTCAGTTATATACACAGGGGTATTTTGGTCATTTAAGTGAAGTCCACGGGGTAGATCTTGGAAAGCCAACGACTATTTAAGGAGCTACCCGCTCTCTCAGCTTTCAGCAAAAATCATTTCGCACATTTTTCATATCACAGATCTCTCCTCTCTGTTTCTTTCAGAAATCTCAACGCGCAATCGAGAGGTAAATCCCTTCATTTTTTGCATTCGAGTTTATTCCTAGTAAATCTCTTGCTATTGTGTAAAAATCTGCGGAGAAAACTGTGTCGGTGGACGTGGATTTGTACGTGAAAGTTTTTGAGGTTTTGTTTTGGGGATGGAAAAATGTGGATCAAGTTTGTTCATTTATTTAGGGTTTAATTTCTGTCTGTTATGTCTGATCTGAAGCAGAGTTGTTGGTGGAGTTTGCGTGGTTGTAGTGATTTATGTTTGAGCTCATTTGATACTTAATTTTGGTGTTAGTTGTTTAATTGCTCGAGTTTCGTTAGATCTACACGAGTTTCTTGAAGTATGCCGTCTGATTTCAATGTTTGTTGGGCTATGATTTAACGTGAACTGCAAGTTTTGGTTTTGAGCTTGTTCTGTGCAAGTTGGCAGTGTGAGTGATGGATCTGTTCAGGAATATTTTAATTTAACTCGATGAATTACTGAGTAGTGTACGATCTCTGTCTTGTAATGTCTTTTTGATCTTTAGGTGTAAGGGTTAGTTTTGTGTGAATTCAATAAATCAGATCTGGGTAACAATATGCTAAAGAGTAATCTGTGTTTGTAATCATGGGTTTTGGATTTTAAACTCATGTTACCAGAAACTGGAAAGCCATTTCCTAGGTAGGCTTGATTCAGCAGTCTTTTTAGTTGCTCTTCTTCATATTTTCTGCAGTAATTGAATGTTCTCCAGTGAAGTCATTATGAATCTCCATCATGGTGCCATAATAACTATGATGGTGAGTGACTGCTGCAAAAAATTTCTGCTGATCTGGCAAGATAATATCTCATGTTAAAGAATGCTGTCAAACTGAGTTTCCAGTAAACAAATTTATGATATCCGGACATAAATGCAACTTACATTATGAGTATTAATTTGCGTTTACATTGCCGAGAAAGTAATATGAGATATGTCTACGTGTAAATTTTTTTAGGGCAGCAAAACAAGGGAAAGATGGTGAAGATTTGCTGCATTGGAGCAGGGTATGTGGGAGGCCCTACTATGGCTGTGATAGCACTCAAGTGCCCTGAAATCCAAGTGGCTGTTGTTGATATTTCTGTACCTCGTATCAATGCCTGGAACAGTGATACACTTCCCATCTACGAGCCGGGCCTTGATGAGGTAGTGAAACAGTGCCGGGGCAAGAACCTATTCTTCAGCACAGATGTGGAGAAACATGTCTTTGAGGCTGACATAGTATTTGTCTCAGTGAATACTCCCACCAAGACTCGGGGTCTTGGAGCTGGCAAAGCTGCAGATTTAACGTACTGGGAAAGTGCGGCCCGCATGATTGCTGATGTATCAAAATCTGATAAGATAGTGGTTGAGAAGTCTACAGTTCCTGTTAAAACAGCTGAGGCCATTGAAAAAATTTTGACCCACAACAGCAAGGGAATTAATTATCAGATCCTCTCTAACCCAGAGTTCCTTGCCGAGGGAACTGCAATCAAGGATCTTTACAACCCAGATAGAGTTCTCATTGGAGGCAGGGAAACCCCAGAAGGCAATAAGGCAGTTCAAACACTGAAGGACGTTTATGCACATTGGGTTCCTGAAGATCGCATCCTCACCACTAATTTATGGTCTGCGGAGCTCTCAAAGCTTGCTGCTAATGCGTTTTTGGCTCAAAGAATCTCATCCGTCAATGCCATGTCTGCTCTCTGTGAGGCCACTGGGGCAGATGTGTCCCAGGTGGCTTATGCCGTTGGAACGGATTCAAGAATTGGTCCCAAGTTCCTTTCCGCCAGTGTTGGCTTTGGTGGCTCCTGCTTCCAGAAGGACATTCTGAACTTAGTTTACATTTGTGAGTGCAATGGTCTTCCTGAGGTTGCAGAATATTGGAAGCAAGTTATCAAGATTAATGATTATCAGAAGAACCGTTTTGTCAACCGGATTGTTGCATCCATGTTCAACACGGTGGCCAACAAGAAAGTTGCCATTCTGGGTTTTGCTTTCAAGAAGGATACCGGTGATACTCGAGAGACTCCTGCTATAGATGTTTGCAAAGGACTCCTAGGCGACAAGGCCCAATTGAGCATCTATGATCCTCAGGTCACTGAGGACCAGATCCAGAGGGACCTTTCAATGAACAAATTCGATTGGGACCATCCCCTTCATCTCCAGCCGATGAGCCCCACCACAGTGAAGAAAGTTCATTGTGTTTGGGATGCCTATGAGGCAGTTAAGGATGCCCACGCTGTTTGCATTCTCACCGAGTGGGATGAGTTCAAGAAGCTCGATTTCCAGAGGATATTTGACAATATGCAGAAACCTGCCTTTGTCTTCGATGGAAGGAACGTTGTGGATGTGAATAAGCTCAGGGAGATCGGGTTTATCGTTTACTGTATTGGCAAGCCACTCGATGCTTGGCTCAAGGATATGCCAGCTGTTGCATAAATGCTTAGTGTTGATGAACCGCCTACGGTTCAAATCAAACGGCATATTTGTGAAGCAGGCATCTACCATTTATTCAATTTCTATATCTTTTTTGGGTCATTTATATATGGAATCATTTTTGATTTTTGTCACTTGCCCTTTGTAGTAGTAAGGACTGAGGATCATCTGAGTGTTCCTATGTGGGCTAAAGTTGGAAGCTTTATGCTTCTTCCTACCTTGTATTGATGATATTACTTCTATCTATTACCTATTTTCTTCATTGGACATGATATGGTCTTTTGCTTGTGATGTAAGAAAGTTTCTTAGAAGCCATTGTTTACTCAATGCTTTATGGTATCAACTGCTTTGGTTCTCAATTTGTGTCATACCCATGTTTGGCAGTTTGTTTCTTTACTTGTGCTTTAATAATCTTAGGCTTTTATCGATTTAAGACTTGAAAGATAGGACTGTTATCAATTCAATACCTAAAAGATAAAAAGAAAAAAACTACCGATTCAAAACTTAAAAGATGAAATTATCATTTAAAGACCCACACAAGTAAGTTCATGTTTGGCATTTTAAGTTTTCTAGATTTATTAATAATATATAATTATTATTATTATTTTTTTTTTCCTTTTCAAATTGTAATTAGCCATGTTATTGATAATGTGATATATAAATTATTCACTATTTATTTTTCAAAAAAAAAAAAGATTAAACATAATTTAATTCGTAGTTAATGTACGGTACACATTCACACTAGTGAGTAGTGAATTCCACTACTAAATATAGTTAATGTAACTTTTTTTTTTTCAAGTTTGCCACATCAATTTATTAATTTATTATCATTTGAAACCGATCTGTAGAAGTAAAAACATAAGAGTAACACTCCTACACATTGGATCAACTGTAACCCAACTCGATTCATAAGATATTATATAAGTTTTTTTTTTTTTTCTATTTTTGTTGAAATCCACAGAAACCCTGCGCGTTCCTCCGCCTCCAGCTTCTTCCAGTTCTTCTTCTTTCTCACAAATAACTTTTCTTCTTCTTTTTCTTCTTCTCTATTAGGTGTGGAACCGTTTTACATTTGTGTAAGAATATGATGTGCCAAATACTAGTGGTGTACACGAATGACAAAAACCTCTTGCGCCATTTATTAAATGCAATATTGATGTCTCTATTTCATGTGTCCAGAATATTATTGGTGTCGGAATTGTTTTACGCAACTACGATGGAAGTTTCATAGCATGTAAAATGGTTTCGAAAGTTGGTTGTTGTCATGTTTATGAAGTTGAAGGAATTTAATTTCTTGAGACTCTTTCATGTTTAAAAAAAATTAAACATGCAGCAAGTTATCGTTGAAATGGATGTTAAGGTTTTGTTGTTTATGCAATTTGTTCTAATGTTGTTGATATTCAGAGTTTGGTTTGATTGTTTTGTGTTGCACAGATGATCTATCTCAAATTGCAGTCCCTTCTGTTCAATTTGTTAATAGAGCGTTTAATAGTGTTGCCGATTGTTTTATTTTTAATACTTCCAATCTTCCCAACTCTCTATCTTCAATGAGACTCCTAGTTTTTTAACTAGTTGTTTGGAGCAAAATTAGAATCTTCACATTGATTTAATGAAATTCTATTTGATTTAAATTTTTTTTATATCTATTAGTATGCTATTAATGTACATTGTTTAATAATATAATATTATTATATATATAATTGACAAAACATGATTAAATAAATAATAAACTAATTTTTTGTCCAATAAATACAAATCAATATAATTTTGTAAAATGCCTAAAAAGAGGAAATGACCGCCTATACACTCTAAAACATATAACTAAATACCCTTTCTACCATCAATTATATAAATTTTAACTTTTCTACTGCAAAATATCAGAAAAGTCAAAATAATAGAGATTGTCACATGCAAATAGTAATATCGAAATGACTGATGGTAGATAATGACACAATGTCAAGGTTACGATGAGTTTGCGATGGAGTTCATGGAGCGATGTGAGCGTAATATGAAAAAGAAGTATTAATTTGCTTTTAAATTTGCTAGCTATTTGCTTTGCTGGACTTCTGTTCTATTTATTTTGGTGTTGGGCTTTAGCCCGTTGGAATTGTGTTTATGAGACTTCTCACTTTTGGAGAAGGGATTTTTGGCATTTTGAATATTGAACATGGATTATCCCCTTGAACGCCTAGTATACGTAGTATCAATGCAATCACATTCAATTTGTTCTTATTCTTTTTGTTAATCACCATACGCTACATCAGTTGGTATCCAAAGTTTGGGTTCGACTGGGATCATGCCTCCTCGTCAGCCGCCGAATGGTGGCAACACCAATGAGATGACAGCGATGCAATTGCGTATTGATGCCCTCACATAGGCCGTTGAAGCGATACGTGTGCAATAAGATGGAATCTTGGACGCCTTGAATGACCTACCCCTTCGGGACCATATGTCGGCGTGCCATCATGATCAGCGATCGGTGGGGAGTCGCGGTGATCACGACCGTCAACCTATGGATCCGGCTCCCTCTGATTATGATTCAATCGATGAGGACACCATATCAATTCGAAACCCATTCGCCCTTGCTGATATTGATCCGCTTCCAAATCATGAACCCTCACGTTGGGAACAAGGAATTCGCATTGACATTCCAGAATTTGTTGGAACGATGGATCCATCTGACTTTTTGGATTGGATATATTCTGTTGAAGAAATTTTGGACTTGAAACAAGTCTCTGATCCTCGACGTGTCAGATTGGTGGCGACGCGATTTTAAGGCCGTACGGCCGCCTGGTGGAATCAGGTTAAGCAAAGCCGTATTCATCAAGGGAAATCGAAAATTGACTCATGGGTGAAGTTCCGCAAACACATGGAAAGGGAGTTCTAAACCTATAATTATAACCGTTCATTGTTTCTACGCCTTCAAGCCCTGCGCCAAGGTACCCGCTCAGTTGACGACTATACGGAGGAATTTTATTCCTTTATCTCGCATATCAATTTGCGTGAATCACCGGAGTAGTTAGTGTCATGCTATATTGATGGTTTGCGAATTACTTTCCGAGACATGTTTTCTCTATTTTCCCCTGTTGATGTTGTTGATGAGCACCAGCGTGCGCTATTGCTTGAGAAGCAGTCCCAGCAACGACAGTTCTCAGCACCGACGTGAACTCCTCACAGAATCCGGCTACTGCTGGTGTCGGTCCCTCAGCCCCATGTCATAATTCTGGCCCCATGCCTGTAGCAGCATCCCGACCAGGGAATGCACCCCGTTGTTTTGGGTGTGGAGAGCCTGGCCGCAGGCTCTCTTCGTGTCCAAAGGCTGCCCCTACCAGAGTCTTTCTTGCTAATGAGAGGATTATCGATACTTAAGATGGTCCCCCTATATTCGACCCAGAACCTATAGAGGAAATGCCAGAAGATCATCTTATGGGTGATACATGTCACACCCCATTTTCTTACTTTCAAAAATATTAGAGTTTTCTTTTTGGGCGTGAAGAAAGAAGGGGAAAAGACGTGCATGAAATAAAACATAAACCTTTGGAAAAGATAACATATGATTTTTTACATATACAAATCCTCAGTGTCTAGCCGAAATAAAACATTGCAGCGGAAAAACATCAGGATCCATCATCCATAGAAAATACGAAATTATTTTTACAAAATGAGAAGTAATTAAAAACATTGTTTCATTGTTATGTAACAAAAGACAAAATAGAAATATTCAGATATGGCACCATCTCTCTATAGCTCTACATGCTCGTCATCTCTTGTAACATGAATTACAGAATAGGGGTGAGTGCATGGAATACACTTGTGGGGATACTTTCCATGTCTTTAACAGTTATTAAGTAATTATAACAATTCAAACATACATAAGTTCAGTAAATAGACACAAAACGTAAAATACATAGCACATAATTACCAACAGGTGCGTTTGCAACTCGTCTTACCCTACATGCATGAAGAAAGGGGGTAAGAGACAGTTTATAGAAGAAATGAGGTAAGAGACAGTTTATAGAAGAAATGAGGTAAGAGACAGTTGTTATAGAAGAAAGAAGGTAAGAGACATGAATGTAGACCTTAGTCCTTTCACAATATGATATTATCAATACAGTATTCATAACATATATTCACAACATTTAGTATTCCACAAATCATACATCAAATATGGAAAGCCATAACCATATAAAGATTTAGAAATTACCCCCACCTTGTTCAGTGGTAACCACGTGAGTTGTCAAGTAACAAATATCAAGACTAAAGCATATGATCCGACTAATAGCCTACATAAGTAACGACGTTTCTTAGATCCTTAATACGTTAATTACGTATAAATAAAGATGTAGACTTTCTCGGAGAAGAAATGATAGGTAAAAACGAGACAAAACGGAAGATCTAAAGATCGAGGATGAAGAAACGAGTGGGAAAGGTAAATCCAACAATCTGATAAGAAAGAGAGAAAGATTAGGATTGCAACGGAAAAAGAATGAGCTTAATCGGAGTTGAAACGAGCTCAAACGGAGCGTTTTTAAGATTGAGGGGCGTTTTGGTAATTTTGGTAAAAATGTTGACTTTAACCGGGACCCCTGACTCCCGATCGACGACATCTCGTTGCCGACGACATCTCATCGCCGACGACTTGACGATAACATATGACAGAAAAAACACGACTCGCACCGCGGACCCGGCGCCGCGCGCGCATCCGTCACCCGACGCTCGCGCGTGCGTGCTGCCCGTCACCCGGCGCCGTGCGCCCAGTTACCAGGTGTGTCCCGGCGCACGCACCCAGCACCCGGCGCCCAGCCCAGCCCTTCAATAGTTTTCTCCCCCCCAAACTCCGGCCATGGCCGGCGACCTCCCGTCGTCGGCGACACCACCTGACATGGCGGCGCAACGAGGCGCCGCCCCAACACTCAACTCCGGCCGGCGACCTCCCATCGCCAGCAACCAATAGCCCAAAAACACACACACTATCACGGAAAAATACACACATACCAGCCTACACACACACAACCCCTTTCTACCACTACTTCCAGTCCCGGCGCCGCCGCCCACGACGACGCCACCACCCCCAACTGATAGCCCATCATCTCGAAAAGGTCAACCACTACTCCGGCGAAAGAGGAGAGAGAAAGGGTGGAAAAATAAGGGTTTAGGGTTTTTCCGGTGATGTTTTGCCGTTTTCCGGTGAAGGAGATATCGAAATGGAAATTCGAGACCTGTTCTAGAATCATCTCGACGAGACCTACAAGCTGTGCGAAAATCGGCCGAAACTGAGAAAAAAGATTTTCCGGCACCGGCGACCAGAAAAGAGGAGAGAGAAGAGAGAGGAGAAAGAGACTTACGTTTTTCTCGATTTTTGCCTCATTCGAAAATAGTGATTTTACGACTCGTTTTCGCGTTATATAGACTTTCGAAAAATCTTATTATTCATCGAAATATCTCGAATTCACTATTCACCGAAATATCTTGGAGTTACTATTCATCGAAATATCTTGGTTACTATTAACTGAAATATCTCGGAATACTATTCATCGAAATATCTTTCGTTTTCCATTCCTTTATTTACGTCGTATACTTCGTATTCATCGTTTTCTTCGTCATTTGAGCTACGAGTCTCCGATTGATCTCAAATTTATTTCTATCTTCTCGTTTTTCAAATACGCATCTTATGGTAAAATTATAATCTATGTTTCGTGATTAAATTATACTTCCATCTAAAACATGCATTTATCAATTATCTGAAACGCATGTATTTAAATTAAACAATGAAGGGTTAACACACATAATAAAATAATTCAATTAAGGGTTTGATTATTTAATTAACCAATTATGCTTCGTTTTTGTCTTGGACGCTACAATACATGTAACACCCTACCCCCATATGACGTATATATAACAATAAAATATTTATCCTGTAGATAGATCATACTGACATTTCATCGATCCATATAAGTATAAAAATATTATTTAATGACAAATATCGTATAAGATTAAAACACACAACTAATATCTCAACATAAGTCATATTAAACACAATCATGATGTACGTATTCCAAAATGCAAAATGAGGGGGAGAAAAAGGTTGCACGAGGCATCAGCTGGCCGACCTGGTATAACGTGGCGTCTATATATACAACCCACGTAAAAAAGAGTTATTGAACCTAAACAAAAATAAATATGCGATTTTTATGAGTCGCAACTCAATGAATATAGACTGTTAATTTAATTAAACAATAAGCAAATAACAATCATTAACATTAATCATAAACATATGCAAATGCCACTATGTCCGGTTTATTATTCTGTGAACTGCTCAAGCTTGGATCTGTCCCGAGATTTCCAATATGCCACTGTATATATAGACCCGTAGGTCTCCAATATGATTATGACCCGAAGGTCTCCATTGTGTATATAGACCCGTAGGTCTTCACTTTGTATATAGATCCATAGCAAGACAGTCACAGACCTTTTTAATTTCATGCAAATTGTACTGCAACATATCAATCATCTGAACATATGATCACGTATACATTTACCAATATATCATTTGACCCAATGACAATTTCATATAAATACACATTTCTTATATAACACATATAACAAACGTCGCATATAAATCACATCACATTGCGTATAAATCACATATACGGTTTATACTCACCTGACTATGATAAGTAATCCGTTCGTTGCTCTAGTTTCTCCTCCTGTTCTACAACCCGTGCTCCTATATGATTCAATGCAATTTAGCTTAATTGTCCCCTTAATATATATTTCTATTATGCAATGAAATACAATGCATGTATGCTTTATTTCATTTATTTTATATATAATACTAAATTCTAGCAACCTTTATTCTTTTGACATTATCTTACTCAATACTTAACCGAGTTATCCACGGTTTTCTTCTGAGTTTAGTTAAGAGATAGGACTATAAGTTTCATGTTTTAAGTTTTTCCCAATTCAGCCTCTAAAGTTACCAAAACATCCAACAAATTACGATAACTTGATATATATCTAATTCACTAATTTCTTTTGTACCTTTTTGGGATAATCTTTGAGAATTCACTCCAATCAAATCGAAGAGCATGTCACCACGAGCTCCCCCTCAAAATCTGAAGTAAAAAGGTGAAGAAACGAACCCGAAATTCACAAACCCTTTTCTCGTTTTTTTTTCTTTTCTAAACCCCGTCTCCCTCTGTCCCTTCTCTGTTCAACCCTCTTTTTTTTTTTTTTTCCCTTCTTTGTTCAACCTTCTTCCTTTTTTTTTATTAACTGTGATATATGTATATAAACACCACTACCTCTTAAAAGTTTTTTTTCCCTTCTTTGTTCAACCTTCTTCCTTTTTTTTATTAACTGTGATATATGTATATAAACACCACTACCTCTTAAAAGCTTCCTAGGTAAGCTTTAGTTCTTTTATTATTATTAAAATTATCATATTATTAGCTTATCTTATACACATGCACATACACGTGTATGCCTTAATGAAAAGAATATCATATGTATAATAGTATACACATGCATTGACACCACCTAAATATATATGTAACTCATTTCATTTATACACAACACTCACGACACTTAGGTGTGTATATATATATAATATTACTCACATTTATATATATATAATTAATATAAAATTATATAATTAATTATTAATAGTATTAATTAAACAATTTACATTATGAACTTGAACATTATTAGAGTTTTTATCAATTATGATAGGGTTTTCTCAACACCAACTATGTAAGAACATATAAATAATAATAAAATATGCATATGATGCATGAAATGAATGTCCAATGACGTGTATGTTTTGATCGAGGATGTTACAATTCTCTCCCTCTATAAGAATTTTGTCCTCAAAATTTGTTATTCCTCTATGCAATGTATCAATAAGAAAATCAGTTACCAGTGAATAAATGCGGATATAACTTTTTCATCTTTTCTTCTGTCTCCCAGGTTGCTTCCTCTATACCATGGTTTCTCCAGATAACTTTAACCATTGGAATTTCTCTGTTCCGCAATTGTTTGATTCTGAAATCTGCTATCGAGACTGGTTCTTCTATATAACTTAAGTTTTCTGCAATCTGTACCTCTGAATCCCACAATACATGTGAAGGATCAGATTGATATTGTCGCAACATGCTAACATGAAAAACATTATGGATCTGAGCCAATTCTGGAGGTAATGCTAACTCATTTGCCAATGGTCCAACTTTTTCGATGATATCGTATGGCCCGATATATCGAGGGCTTAACTTTTCTTTATTACCGAATCTCATAACACCTTTCCAAAGAGAAACCTGTAAAAATACTTTATCACCAACCTGATATTCCATCTCTTTTTTGTGTTGATCAAAGTAGCTTTTTTGTCGGTCTTGTGCAACCTTCAATTTACTTTTAATGACATTAACCTTGTCAATTGTGTTCTGAATAATTTCTGGTCCTTCTAAAATTTCTACACCCTCTTTATCCCAATATAGTGGACTTCTGTACTTTCTTCCATATAACGCCTCATATGGTGTCATTCCAACGCTACTGTGAAACTGGTTATTATACGCAAATTCCATTAGTGGAATATATCTATCCTACGAACCTTAAAACTCAATAACACAAGCGCGAAGCATCTCTTCTAACGTCTGTATAGTCCTTTCTGATTGGCCATCTGTTTGAGGGTGAAAAGTTGTACTGAAGTGTAATTTAGTCCCCATAGTTGTTTGAAAACTCTCCCAAAATCGAGAAGTAAATCTCGGATCTCTATCTGAAACAATGGACACTGGTATATCATGGAGTCGTACAATTTCTCTGACATACTTCTCTGCCAATTGATCTAATGAACAACTCCAACGTAAAGGTAAGAAATGTGTTGATTTAGTCAATCTATCCACGATTACCCAAATAACATTATTCCCCTATTGCGTTCTCGGTAATCCCAAAACAAAGTCCATCATAATCCGCTCTCATTTCTAAATCGGAATAGGTAGGGATTTTAGCGTACCTGCGGGTACTTGATGTTCTGTTTTAATTTGCTGACAAGTAAGACATTTGGAAATAAATTCAGCAACATCTTTTTTCATTTTCGGCCACCAGTAATGTTGCCTCAATGTGTGATACATATTTGTTGTGCCTGGATGCATAGTATATGGTGCATTGTGTGCCTCGTCTAAAATCTCTTGTTGTAAATCATCAACGTCTGGTACACACAACCTGGTGCCAAACATTAATATACCATCTTGTAAATCAAATGGTGTGTCTTTGCCGTGTTGCACTTGTTCAATAATTTCTATCAATTTTTCATCTCTGTTTTGTGCATCTTGTATTCGTTGTCTCAATATCGGACGAATCTCCAAGGTAGCAATTAGCACTCCACCTGTATATAACTGTAGTCTTGTGTTCAAACTTCGTAGAGCAATCAAATTTGAAAATGAAGTCAGATGCATATTTGCCACTGTACCACCGGACTTCCGGCTTAACGCATCAGCTACAATGTTAGCCTTTCCCGGATGATACTCTATTGTGCAATCATAATCCTTCAATAGTTCCATCCAACATCTCTGTCGCATGTTCAATTCTCTCTGACCCATCAAATACTTCAAGCTTTTATGATCAGTAAATATCTGGAATGTCTCTCCATAAAGATAATGTCGCCAAATTTTTAAAGCAAATACCACTATTGTCAACTCTAAATCATGAACAGGAGAAGAAACTTCGTGTGGTCGTAATTATCGTGACACATAAGTAATTACTTTCCCATTCTGCATTAGAACACAACCAAGTCCTTGATGTGAAGCATCACTGTAAACGACAAATCCCCCAGTGCCTGTAGGAATTGTGAGTATCGGTACTGTAGTTAAACGATGCTTTAACTTATCAAAGCTCTGTTGGCATCTGTCACTCCAATAAAATGGAACATTCTTTCGTAGCAGTTTTGTGAGTAGCGCTGCTATAATGGAAAATCCATCGACAAACCGTCTGTAGTATCCAGCCATACCAAGAAAACTTTGAATCTCCGAGACTGTCGTCGGTACCTCCCAGTTTACCACTGCCTCAATCTTTCTAGAATCGACCTCTATGCCTCGTCCAAATACTATATGTCCCAAAAATACCACATGATCCAACCAAAACTCACATTTACTCAACTTTGTGTATAGTTGTTTTTCTCGCAAGATTTGTAACACTATCCGTAAATGATCCGCGTGCTCCTCTGTACTCCATGAATATACCAGTATATCATCAATGAAGACAATGACAAATCTATCAAGGAAAAGGTGGAACACTTTATTCATTAAAGCCATAAATACTACTAGTGCATTGGTCAAACCGAATGACATCACCAAAAATTCATAATGCCCATATCGAGTTCTAAATGCTGTCTTCGGAATATATCCAGATCGAAGATCTATCTTGGAAAATACTTGCGCACCCTGTAGCTGATCAAATAAATCATCTATCCGTGGTAATGGGTATTTGTTCTTCACTGTCACTTGATTCAGCTTTCAGTAATCTATGCACAGTCGTAATGTACCATCTTTCTTTTTCACGAAAAACACTGGCGCACCCCAAGGTGATACACTAGCCCGTATATACCCTTTATCTAACAGTTCCTGTAATTGTTTCTTTAATTCCTGTAACTCCAATGGGGCCATCCGATATGGAGGAATAAAGATTGGTGCAGTACCCAGTATCAATTCTATGATGAACTCTGTCTCTCTATCTGGTGGTAGTCCTGGTAAATCCTCTGGAAAAACATCAGAAAAATCTTTAACAATTAGAATATCTCTAATCTCATCATATGCAGCTGTACGATCTATAACATGTGCCAGATATGCCTCGCATCCGTCTCTAATCATACGGAAAGTTGTTGCTGAAATCAAACATGTTGGTACAATTCGTCGATCACCATAGAAAACCACTTTAGTCTGTCCAGAAAAATCTATCACTACTTCTTTAGTATAACAATCCACTTTAGCATGATGTCTCGATAACCAGTCCATACCCAATATAACATCAAACTCACGCAGAAATAACAGGATCAAATCAGCTGGTAACTCTACTCTATCAACCCGCATTATGCAATTTCGATATACCGTATGCACCATCACAACCTCGCCCAATGGAGTATGTACTTCTAAGTTGTAATCTAGTGATTCGGGTTCTTTATGCAAATGAGATGCTATGGTAGATGATATGAATGAATGAGTGAATCCTGGATCTATCAATACATGTATTTCAAAATCATTCAAATATAGTTTACCAGTAATGACCTCAGGTGTTGTAGCTGTCTCCCGCTGTCTCCCGTCGGTGCCACGTTGAATACATAGTGGGTGACTTTGTTTGGGTGATATTGACCAAGGATCGTTTCCCGGCTCATGAGTACAACAAGTTATCGGTGCGTAAGATATGCCCCGTGGAAATTATTGAGAAGATTAATCCAATTGCCTATCGTCTCAAATTGCCTAGCCACTTGCGTACTTCCGATGTGTTTATTGTGAAGCATCTCATACCATACGAGGGTGATAACTCTTCTAGCAATGAGTTTGTTGCAGTTTCAAGGGTGAATCTTTTCTTAGAGAGGGAGAATGATGGCGATGAGTTTGTGATGGAGTTCATGGAGCTATACAAGCGTAAGATGAAGAAGAAGTATTAATTTGCTTTTTAATTTGTTGCTAGTTTATTTATTTGAACTTGGTTTGCTGGACTTCTGTTTTATTTATTTTGGTGTTGGGCTTTAGCTCATTGGAATTGTATTTATGGGACTTCTCACTTTTGGAGAAGGGATTTTTGGCATTTTGAATATTGAACAGGAATTATTCCCTTGGATGCCTAGTATACGTAGTATCAATCAAGGCAATCACATTCAATTTATTCTTGTTCTTCTTGTTAATCACCATCACGCTACATCATTGGATGACTTACAGTGATGTATTCCTTCTATTTAATTCCAATTCATACATAGTAATTGACAATGATAATAAATATAAAGAGGAATAGATTGCTCAACAATATTGTGGAAAAAGTTTGTGGAAAAATATGTATTTTTACATAAGTGTTATCCTATCCATTATGATACATCAAAAATCCAACATAAGTATTATATTTAAATCACAATATTTAAAGGGTTGAAATCTTTACATATTAACGGTGGACATTTTAAGGTATGCCAACAGTGGATAGAGAAACATTATTTTGTATTTTTAAAGTTTTTATACATTTATCCATTACAAACTCGTTTGACAAGTAAGGGCTAGTTTGGTAGATGGGTTTAGGTTGGCATGGGTTTAGTAGCCAACCTAAACCCATGTTTGGAAGGTGTGTTTCCGGCCCGATTTCTTTGGTTTGGCCCAGATCAATTCCTGGGTTTAAGGGTGATAACTCATGGGTTACTAAACCCACCAAATTTGGTGGGTTTTAAATTGTCCCAACAGTAACACAATTTTTACACCCATTGTGCCCTTGCTTTTGTAATACAAATGTCTATTCTGCCCTTATGCTTGCAAAGTATTTCAAGAATGCCATGATATATAAGTTGCTGAATCAGACTTCTCCCCCAAATCGACATAAACCCTAGCCTCTGTTTTGGCTCTCGACGAAGACGACTGGCACAAGACGATTCGACAGATTCACGGTGCAAAAAATTTCTCCATCGTTTCGAGATTTCCAACCGCAAATCTCGCTAATAGACCATCTTCTCCGTCCACCACTTGGATTATAAACGACGACAAAATGAGGTAGACCCATATCTGGAGAGCAAGGAGAATGTGAATTTTTTTTTTGCACGATTTATCTATCCCAAGTTTAGGGTTTAATGATTCTCGTTGTGTACTTGCAGGTTCTCCATCGTCATTGTCAACGCTGGGTGATTGTACAACATAGTGTTACACGTTTTGATTTTAATTTCTGTTTTTCAAATTAAACTGTTATGCCGAAATTTGTTTGTAAAAATGGCTCGTAATGTGAGTTCAATTTTTGTGCATTGTGACCAGTAGTTGCTGAATTCGGGGTGTGAGCATAATATTGACATAGATTGGCTAACAAAGGAGAGGAGCTTGGAACTGGGTTTGTTGAATTCGATCGAGGAATAGGCACGAATAAGGTACTGTATACTTGCTACTTCTTTCTGTAGATGGCCATAAGTAATTCGTACTTTGGTATTAATGTAAACAAGCTCATGAATAAGTGGATATGTTTGCAACTTTAGGGAACTCTTTCATGTGGTCTAATCACATGGATTGACCAAAACGTAATAATTCTGAATTTTACGTAGAAGTTAATGACATTTGAGGAAGAAATATCCGTACAAACACAACCGTTTTTAATACAGATTACTCTCGGCCCAAGACCATGGCTAAGAAGAGTGCTGAATCGTTTGGACTCTATATGACTAGCTGGACAAATCTCTTTTTTCTCCGTAAACAGATAATTAAGAAGCCTTTCAACCTTTTGCATTTTTTGTTTTTTCAAGACAGATCTTCACTTACTTGATGTAAGTATTATTATAATAGTGAAAGAAATTTGACACCTCTTGATAAGATGAATTTGATATTGCTTTCTGTAATCATATTCATGTCATGTAGACTGAAATTACGGATTAGGTTTGGTAATTTTTTTAAAGACCACACTCACGAGTATCTTCTTTTAGATATAAATAACTCTCTTCATCGAACTGTTCAGGATCAAAAAAAAGATGATAAGTTTGACCTTTTTTTGGTTGTAACTTGGGACATGTTCATGGTCATTACATATTTAATTATGTTTGGCAATGACATTTGACTGTGGGATTACTTGAATCTTGGCTGAAAATAATTAGCATTTGGGTAAAAGATAACTTAAGCACTATGGTTCCAGTTGAGCCTCCATGTTTTTTTGTCAACATCTGATTGGATTTTATGTGTTCACTATACTATTCTTCTGGTACTTATACTATCTTTCCATGTGATGGTTAATTGGTGACAGTTAGTGGAGCTACAAAAATAAGAAAACGTTTAATGGGCATTTGGTGAATTGTGATACTTGGATGAATATTCATCTCCGTGAAGTCATCTGTAAATAAAAGGTAATTTAGTTTCCAGTTTTCTTTTAGAAAATGCTCCATCATATGTTGAAAAACTGTGTGTATTCTCTGATATATTGTAATTAAGGATGATAGTTGCAAGATGGCGATAGATATTGGAGAATGCCAGAATGTTACATCCGTGGTAATACAATTAAGTACCTTTGAGTTCCAGATGAGGTGAGTTCACCTTTGTTACAAACCGTGAAATCATGAAATGTAATTTGTCATATTGAATGCTAATTTGGTCCATGTCTGTGCACATGTATCATCAACTCTTTGTTTAAGTGCTTGGACTGATAGCTCTTGAACAGCAATAAGTTTTCACTTTATTAATTGTCTGAGGTACAGTAGAGTTCAGCATATATATTGCACAGAGTCAGCTTACATGTGGAAATATTATTCATCACATTCGGAATTAGTTTATTAAAATGTGGATGAACCACCTTTTGCTAAACTCTCTGCCTCAAGCCTTGGTCATGTTTATCTGATTTATGGTGGGAACTCCATGCATATATTACTAATGCAATGACCTAGAGAGTTTGTGGAGTGTGTTACCAGAGATATGAGGAAACAATTATGCTTTGGATAATATACTTGTGTTCTGATGCTTTGATCAAAGTGTATTTTGTGTTATGCGTTCTTGTAGGAACTGATTTGTCTAAAAGTTAAAAGCTAAGAAAATTGAATTACATTTCGTGCCGTCTTTCAAAGTAATGCTTTTGTACAAGTGGACCAAGTGATAGACTCGCTAGGTAATATAGCTGGTAACAAGGTTCTAGGCTGTTGAGATCTTCTTAAACTGAATCAATCCTCATTATCCCAATAGAGCCAAGTGCCAAAATAATTGAAATTCAGGTAATTCTCTGCTGCTGATACTTATTAATTTTGAGTGAATTTATTTGACATTTTAAGCTAATTCTGTGTTATGTACTATTTCTAGATCAGTTTATGACTCATGAAAATATTACCATTTTGTCTGATAAGTTTTAACTAAGAGACCTTTGAACGTATGGTTAGTTGTTTATTCAAGTAAGATCAATACAGAAATTAACATTCATTACTATGATCAGGTAATGTATTCAACCCTTATGATTTAAACTATGTACACCTCAATTATAAAACATTATACCAAGTGTTGAATTGAATAAAACTGCTTTTTGTGTTGACATTTGATATTAACGTGTATAATGATCTATTCTTGTGTAATCCAAGATCATCGATCAGTTCTTTCAAGATACTACGCTTAATTCTTCAAACATGCAAGGTCTTTCCGAAGGCATGTTGCCCCATTGTAACGTTTATATTTTGCAACTCATGTTTGCAGATAGGTGTTAATCGGCTGCGGATCTGCAATTCATCTTAATGTTTTAGCTGTGAATTTTCTTGCAAAGCCAGGTTAGTGAGACATTCGGTGTTTTAACAAAATGGTGTGTCAAATCTTGATGAGTTTTGCAATCTCGATTTTATTATGTCATTAACTTACGTTGGGGGTTGGTGCTGTAGTTTTAGGAGATCCTCACTGGATGTTTTTTGTAATGACTTCGTGGAAACAGTAAAATCAACTGCAAAATCATAAAAATGTAGCTACCATTGTTAGGAGATCCTCACTAGATGATTTCATATCATTTTATTTCTACTTTGTCCTGGTACATAGTGTGCTTGATCGAACATGTATTTTATTGTATTTCGTATGTTTGAATACTTCTTTTTCCGTGATTGGTGCCTTGTAGTGAGACCTTGTGGGGTTTGTTTTAGGGAAGAGGTGATAGACTAAATGAACCTCCGCTTAATATATCCTACACGCATAATATATTTTCCGGTAACCACAATAGTGGTCTGCACCTAACTTGTTAGCACCCTAGAATGAATTTCCTGATGTTGTCCCCGTTCATGTCATTGAAAAGATGTTTCCTATATTGTATAAAGATATATACTCCCATAATCGGCTCATGTGTTTTTTCTTGAGCTTAGCCCTTTCAATGATTCTTCATTGAATTGCGTCTATTATTTTGGTGTACATTGTGTTTGTTGTTTTTAACTGGAACAGATTAGTTGACCACTGTTTAGGTTCAAAATGCTATGTTTTTTAGCAAGTGGGAACTCAAAAGTCTGTGATTATGTGACTTTTGAGTTGAACTATTTTAACGAATAGTTTACCTTTGAATGACTCGAAAAGATCCTTTAGTTTTAATGGATATTGATTTGTAATCTTTTCTGGAAAGTTTTCTTTTTGGAGGAAACAATGTTTTCAAAGTCTGTAATGACTGTAATAAAATATTTAATGAGCAACACCTTGTAACCATGGCCTCGAGGGTATATGAAGAAGGATGCTTGTGCCAACTGCATTTTGCCTATTCATCTCTAGCACTTGGAGGATGAAATGTCATTTAGGTTTAAGTTTATGGATTTATAAATGAAAAGATGTGGTGAGCTTGGTATGTAATTTGCTGATGTCGTGTCTTTCCATACATATAAAAAAGCACCTGGCATATAAATCTTCATGAATATGTGTCTTTTCTGTGGCTATTTTATTTTATCCTTTTTTAGAGTGTTTTTTAGCGACAATTCTTTATAAACATGTTACATGCCTTAAATAATTAATCTGTATAACTTAACCATGATTTCGGATTACAGCCGTAGAGTTTTCCGCTCTCTCCATTTCTGTAAAAATTATTCGTGAATAAATACATCATGAATAGCTCAATTTTAGTTTAAATATTTCAAAGTGCAAGTCGACAGAGACTGCTATCACTTTGTACTAACATCCTTAGTTGGCATAATGTCTAAGTGCCATTTCATTTTGAACTTTGCCATTCCGGATCTTTATCTTTTTTGCATGTCGTGTTTAACTGAGTATCATCTTTGATTTTTGCTCTCTCTGTTTAGTTTCTTCAAAGGAGCAGTACATATATATAATTCTTTCTGGATAGCAAGGTAAGATATTAAACTATGCTAGTGCAAGCTTGTAGTTCTAGAGTTTCGGTCTTTGTTTAAATGGTTTTTACCATTTCCGTCTGAACATTGTGCTATCGATGGAGTGAGGTTTGATATACAAGGGCTGATTGTTTCTTTCGCTTAACGTGTCTAACAAAGAGGTCGAGCTGAAACGTTAGTTTATATATAATTGGTTTCCCCCCATACTAATGGTGAAAGTTTTCTTTTTGGGCGCAGTTTCAGTGATATCGGTGGAACTGTTCCATCTGACCCTGCATTTTGCATTGCTTTTCTTGGTGAACGAGGTTAGTGATGTGTACTTGCGGCATTGAACGTGCGGTGTAGAACGCAGTTTTCTGTTTTAATTTTGAAATGATTGTTTAGATTCTTGCTATTTGGGTTTCGTTGCTGTAGTTTTAGGAGATCCTCACTGGATGCTACGTGTAATTAACAATCAGTGAATAGTCTCATTTCTGGCGTATCAACTAATTAATCTGGTAGTTTTAGGAGATCCTCACTGGATGCTGCATGTAATTAACAATACAGTAAATATCACATATCTGGCTATCCCGACTAATTAATCTGATAGTTTTAGGAGATCCTCACTGGATGACAAAATCATATGAATTTATGAAGATTTATAATTTTATGTTCGCATGATTGGATTGAATGGTGCTGGTGTTTATTTGGTTTGTGTATGTTTATTTCCCATGCGACTGCTCTTTGTGTCACCATTTATGTTAGTTCAATCTTGTATAGGTGGTCAGACAATATGTAGAATAAGCCTAACCTGAAGGGCATTATGAACGTGTCCTGATCTCCTAAAGAAAAAATTATAGAAAAGGAATATTGCAATCAATTAGGTCAAGCATACCTAAATTTACTTGCTACAACATAATTCATTTCCGGTACTGGGCGTACCGAAATCACCGAGGCATGCATTCACAGCGCTAGGATACACTAAAATAACTCTATCAAAAAATCGTGGACACATTAAACCCGGCAAGCAGTGAGCTAGTTAGCTAGTCATACCAATTTGGTCCCGAGCGTACGAGCAATTGACATGTATGTGCAAGTGGAAAAATAATTATAAGCTACTTTGTATTTGATTAGTGTCATAAACAAGGGTCCCCTCGATAATGGCTTAATATTCACACCCAGCAAGTAACTTCGTTGAGACATTTAATTGCCGACTATTAGAATGTGTGTGCCTTGAATATTGCATTAGAAATTATTCGGCAACGATATATTGATTCTTAACAATGTTGACGTATAATAAACAACTTTTCCTTTCCATTTAATAGTCTACACAACATGGACGACATGTCGCAGCTTGAGGTCATTAGCTGTGGGTTAGAGGCCATTCAGAGTTCATTCAAGACCTTCTTGTGGCTCCTAACATTGATCTTAATACGCCGTCGTCGTACAAACACTTTGAGACTTTCCCTTAATAGACGAACAAAAAAATACACTTTGTCAAATAAAATAACTCGACAATTACAACATGTTCGTAACCTGACCCAATTAAGCGATGAGACTTGCATCAATCACCTCCGTATGAGCCGTGATACATTCAGTCGGTTGTGTTACCTGTTGGAGCACCTTGGGGGTCTTCAACCTAGCAAACACCTGTCCATACCTGAGAAGGTAGCCATATTCCTTTCGATTCTTGCCCACCACAAGAAAAATAGAGTTGTTAAGTTTGATTTCGCTAGAAGTGGATACACAATTAGCAAGCAATTCACCGAAGTCCTTAGGTGTCTGTTGTCCCTTCACACATTACTTCTCGTCCAACCAAAACCGATTGAAGAAGATGAATCCACCGAGCGTTGGAAACCTTTTAAGGTAAAAAATCTGAGTTCATGTGATTTAACGCCGAACTTCTAAATTCAATTACATAAATCCATTGTTGCTACTTCTTTCATGGTAGACGTTAATATGTTCAGCTTAGACATACTTGTTCGTCATGTAAGGTTGTCTAGGAGCCCTAGACGACACTTATATCCCCGTGCGTGTACCTCTCAAGGACAAGACACGATATAGGAACCGAAAGGGTTTTGTGTCCGTTAATGTGTTGGGAGTATGCGATCGAAACATGAACTTCATCTACGTGTTGGTTGGATGGGAAGGATCCACAACCGATGGTCGGATTTTGCGTGATGCAATCACTCGACCAACAGGATTGAAAGTCCCGACTAGTATATTTTCCATGACTGAAATTTTGCATTACCACACGTTAAAAAACAAGTAACGATTTCCATTACCTGAAATTTCTGTTTACCATCGGTAAACCCACACACATAATTCATTGTTGTGAATATCACCTCATTCCCAAATGACCGTAACTATCTTCACAAGCAATTACTACTTGTGTGATGGAGGCTACACAAATGGAGATGGGTTTCTAGCTCCTTATAGGGGTGTGAGATACCATCTCCCGGAATGGAATCATGCATCCCAAACACCAACCAATTATCAAGAATATTTTAATTTGATGCATGCTAGAGCATGCAACGTCATCGAGCGATCTTTCGAAGTGTTGAAGGCCCGTTGGGGGATACTTAGAAGCAACTCGTTTTATTCAATCAAAACACAAAATCACATAATCCTTGGATGTTGTTTGCTCCACAACTTTATACGCACAAACGCAACCATCGATCCAATTGAGAGTGAGGTGCCCGACATCGCAAGTGACCCAAACTGGGAACCTATTCCCGATCCGGACTACATTGATCAGGTGGAGACGTCCCCTGGGTGGACATTATGGAGGGATAATATAGCGATGCAAATATGGGACCGTAGAGACTCCTAACACCAGTTGTACCTTAGGATATTAAATGTTAGTGTGTGCTAAGAAGTTTTTTATCTTCGTGTACTCTTAGAGATCGATATTCGTTGTGTACAATTAACTAGCTGGAAATATTCACTGCTGTGTTTCACTTGTTACTGTGCATGTTTTCTATACATTTTATTTTCAATAATTTGGCATTTGTTTCACAGTCCGATCTATTCAAGCTGTATTTATTTGACCCCATAATCGACCTCTCTAGTTGTGTTTAATTTTTTCTCCTACCAAACACCCCCTAAGTTGAGTGCATTAAAATGTCCAATGTTGTGTTAGAGATGAGTAAGAAATCGACTGCGGATGGACAGAAAACTAGATGTGGACCGAGGCGGACGTGGAGTCTGCTTGAGGAGCAGCACTTGATCGCTTCGTTGAAAGATTTGATTGCGAGGGGTTACAAATCTGATAACGGCTTTAGGACTGGGTATCTTCAACTGTTAGAAACAATGTTGGCCCAACGATTCCCCGGCACCGACCTGAGGGCCGAGCCACATATTTCTTCCAAAATACATGATTGGAAAAAATCGTACGTCAACTTATCAACCATGTTTGGAATTAGTGGTTTTGGTCTCTCTGCCAATCACATGATCGAAGTACTCGATGATGTTTGAGAAAACTACATTAAGGTAATGAAAATATTTATTGTGAACCGACCAGGGTTTATTCTCACGCTTTATTTACGGATAAAGAAATATAAAATATCCACTAGAGGGATTTTCATAATTATTGTCTTTGTTGGCAGAAAGACAGCAGTTTAAGGTCAATGCGCTTCAAAACATGGCCATTTTACAATGATTGGGTTGAGATTTTTGGAAAAGATCGAGCTACTGGTGAGCAGACGCAAGGTTTCGCTGAAGCGGTCAAAGATTTCTTGAACACGGGCAACACCTCACCCGTCAACTTGTCTCCGAAGCCAAGTCCTCCCAGCAAGGACGCATCATCTAATGCTTTCACATCGACCAACCACGTCGAGAGCTCAAACACTTCAAGGCGAACTGGAAAGTCCAAATGTAGACGAGTTGAGCCACATGATGACGATGACCCATTGGTTGTTAAAATGAGCGAGTTCTGTGAGGCAAATGATAGACAATTGGCGAACATTGCACAAAGGATAGGGGAAATCGCGAACAGGAAGTAGGAATCCGATCCAGCCAGTGCGAAACGTATGCAAGTCTATGGCATGCTCGATGGTTTCCAATTTCCTTGCTTGGAGGCACGAGTACACGTTGCACGCTACTTGTGCAACTGTGAAAGCGATTTGGATTTATTCATGAGCGCCCCGGAGGAAGCAAAGATGGTGTTGTTGAAGGCGATAATGGACAAAATCTGACTTCTTAGTATAATTTGCTTTAGATGTGACCCCCAAAAAACGACAATGTCCCAGCTCATGTTTTGCACACCTTTATAGGTGCCCCATTATATTTTGTAATATAAGGTTGGCCGATGTTCGCCACCTTCTGGATTGACATGTTGTGTTGAAGTAACTTCTAAACTCCTAATTTGTTGTAATAGGATAAACATATAGCAAGAGCTCTTTTGTCATCTCTTGCCAAGTTTTAGTGGACTCGGGTCCATAATTAACTGTGCGTGTTTCTCTCGATAGAACTGAGGAAGCCATAGATCGTAGTCACTTGGGCATTTTCGCTTGACTTAATAACTGCAACGATTTTAAATCATGTGGCGCAAAGTATGACACATCGTCGGCATACATGTAGATCTCGTAATGAATACATGTAAACTTGTACCTTTTTTGCACTACTTCCATTCATAACATCAATCGCTACTGAGCAGAACCTGAAATAATACACCACACCATTGTGTAACTTCCAACATATCCCAGATTCTTCGATTAAAACCCGCGGAATAACATATATAGACTGGCATTATATCTAAGATTCTTCAATTCGCCACGGGGATACATAAATAGACAAGAGAGCGGTGTATTCATCGTGTGGCGATGGAAGTCTTTAACATATATTGGGCTTGTTAAAATATATTGACACCTCATGTTTCCCCCCGGAGAGTGAGATTTAATTGCAAGGTTTTTCATTAACAGTGAATATAAATGAAACGCGATAGAAACACACACTTATACATTCTGAAAGCAAAAAGTAGTTAGCCCGACCAGTACGAGACAAAATTGTCAGGCAAACAAAATGGTCGTAAGGTACTGATGACTAGTAGTAAACATACGCAAATATATGTAATAGTGTTCATACAAGCGAGCACAGACACCCCGGAATCTCAATTCCCTTCACTTCTTCGAATTAGGCGACGCGTGAGTTGATGAGCTCACATACGATGCACCGTAGAGGCTCATGCAAATGTTGTCTGCGAGTTTGTTCTTCATTTTCTCTTTGCCTTTAGCGTCCCCCGATGGGTTTGAAGTGCTCATCTCCGTCTTCAGAGATGGAGATCGGAGGGACCCTTCATCGTCGGAGTCACCATCAAGGTATCCCAACTCTTTCCAGAAGCTCACTGAGAGGGAACCGGACTTGTCGCTAGAGATATCGATCACTTCATTCAATGGGGGTGTACGTAGCACGTTTCTCTTGTTGTGGGACCTCATCGCTGATGACGATCATCTCATTTGGATGTCCAACTGGTGGCGGCACGCTTGCGGGTTTGGAAGGGAGCCCAAAAATCACCTGCAAATCCTCCCAATGTGGATCCCCGTATTTCGCGTACGCCCACGCAAATGGATCATCCTAAAAAAACTGTTATAATAAGGAAGTTGAATGCACACGCACGTGTAGAAATGAAGTCGTTCATCCTTGACATGTTATGCGTTTACAACACTCATCGACTTACCCTCACGATTTGTGCCCATGTGTCATCGTTACAAGCAACCTCATTGGTCTTCTCGTTCCAAGCGAGGTCATCTCGAAACATCAGCATGGAGAATGAAGCATGTCTTTTACTTAGCAGGCGAACTTACCTGAAGCACTCAATGAGTTCGAAATTTTGCGAGAAGAACTTGTTAACAACATACTGAGCCGTTTGCACGGCTTGCCGATTGTTGCTACTAGGCATGAAATTCCCCATCCGTGCTTGGTCGGCGAGTACTTCGACGAAGAGTGTGACCACATTGACATCCCAATGTAACCCATAGATGTAGTCGTCCTGACGTAGGCCATTATCTCTACCGACCATCTTGCCCTTCTCCCACGGTGATTCCTTTTTGTGCTTGGAATTATTTTGCAGTTGAGATAGTCCTCAAAAGAAAGTATGTATGTCACCTATTCCAGCACTTATTTATAACACATATTTATTAAAGCTGAAAAGTAGTCTTCACACAATATTCACTTAGATCTTCTAATTAATTGTCATTGGAATTCAACAAGAGTGGGTCCCTTATAATGTCTCCTCTATTAGATGTCAAGCCATTGCATTTTCGGCTGAGAAGGTAGCCTGTGATGTGTTGTTCCATCCCAATCAAATCTATCCCACTAAACACATATTTATTTCTACACACTGGTCATTCCTGGTGTGCAGTAATGTTTTGCATTTACTAGTAGGAGCACTCAATAATTAATGAGCTTTTGACCATAAAAAAATATAGGAACCTCACTCACATTTTCAGGGCATAGGATATGTGTCTCCCGATGTTAAAATGGTTTCAAATATTTATGGAAACACCCTAATCCATATTGATATCATACTTTGTTTTTTGTTTTAAACTGCATATGCATGCTATACATGTCATACAATAAATTCACATCAACTTAAACTGCAGGGCAAATATGCAGTTGATAATAAATTCACATATATTTGTAATCTACAACGTACATTACCCTTCGTTATGAGATTTTTTGGCATTAATGGGCAACACATTCATTAAACTCCCCGCTATATGTCTCGTTGCAAGGTTGTCTGATTTTTTTATAGCATGCAAGATACCATTTGAGCAATACATCTGGCCATTTTATATTTTAACGAATCCATCTCCTTAATATTGCGTTACCTTTTTGAAACAGCAAAATGCCGAGGAGAAACCCGGATTTAAAAAACGGCTCCCATCACTTCACATACGCTCAGGCCGAGCTGCTTAGGGATGAATTTGACCACATTTGCATCCTCCGCGACGTTGCCGACAGCAAGACATTGACCACAGCGCTAACCGAACTGGCTAATGACTTGGAGAAGAAAACAGGAAGTCTCTACTTTACGATCTAACTGGACTCCCAACAATGTTTGACTAATGTATTTATCAAACTTAGATATCTAGATACATAACTAATGACAGGGTGTCTTTTGTCTATAATGTTCACCCTGTGTTTTGCCTTCAGTAAACCAGTTTCGCAATCATGTATGTCAAACTTGACTGAAACTGGTGTGTCACAACATTTGGTAGATGGGTTGTTTATATCTTTCAATTGATCATAGATTTAATTAACATACAAAGCATGCAACGTTGACGTTATCAAACTACTACGCGATATAAGTTTGAATGCAATTGGGAGTGAGCTATAATAAGTTTTGAACAAAACATGTGGATTGTCAAAGTAATACGTTTACTGATACAACCTCAGTACAAGGATCGAATTACTCTATAACTCCGATACAATCAATGCCGCAGTGAAAAATGTAACACTACAAGAGAAACTGAGGCATTAAAACGTGGTACCCGATACTAATACCAATAAACCCGGGCCAGTTGATGCAAATCCTCATTGATGTCAACCGGTACCGCGGTATCCGATATTCGTATCGTGATATCGATAATACAGAACATACAGGCAATAGGAACCGCGGTATCGGTAATGGTCAGATCATACTGGATGTGGGTACCACGGTATACGAGATTGGATACCGCGGTATCGATCTGTCGATGCATTTCCTCATAAAATCACATTGGATGTCAATATCACGATATCTGATATAGGTACCGCGGTATCGATAATAGTCAGATCATACTGGATATGGGTACCACGGTATACGAGATTGGATACCGCGGTATCAAGCTGTCGATGCATTTTCTCACAAAATCACATTGGATGTCAATACCGTGGTATCCGATATAGATACCACGGTATCGGTAATGGTCAGACCACACTGGATGTGGGTACCGCGGTATACGAGATTCGATACCGCGGTATCTTTCTGTCGCTATATTTTCTCATAAAATCACACTGGATGTCAATACCGCGGTATCCGATATCGGAACCGCGGTATCGATAATGGACATAACATTCTGGAAGTTGGTACGCCGAGACCGCGATATCCGATATAAATACCGCGGTATAGAATGATTTTTCTTTAAAAGAAATGATTTTCTCCCACATTAGAAAACGACTCTTTCCCTCCTCAGACTATCTGTCAACCTAAGTACCAGTTCACGCAAATCGCTCCACAAATTCTACAGCATACCAGGTAAGTCCTCGATTTCCCTTGTTATTCTTCGATTGGATGTCATCACTTATGCTAGTCCTTGCTTGGGCCGACTATCTCTTGCTTTTTCTCACCTTGTGACTTCTTCAATTTTGAGGGAATCCGGTTTTACTCGTTAGTTTTCATGTGCATTATAAATGTAATGTCAATATGTGCATTCGAAGTTGTTGATTGTTGATTGGTACATATATCCTATGTAGGTTGGGTACTTGATACAAAGAACACATTAACTACTACTCAGTTCACCTCTCTCCCACAAGGTGTTCGATAGATTGTCTCAACCAACTTTGGAAGTTCTTTTTTGCGTGATGGCTCCGAAAAAGAAACCGAGGTATGAAGGGGTCGGATCATCCAAAGGCACCAATTCTAAGAGCAAGGGAAGGGCTACCATCCCACCGAGCGACTCGACAATATTCTTCACCCCCATTGCGGAGGAAGAATACTCAAAACGGAGGACCAAGACGGTTATACCGGAGAGAGGTTTCGAATTATTTCCGGGAGAGTACGAGGAGATCACCGCCCAAATTCGGCAACGTGGTTGGAGCGAATTGTGTGAAAAGACAACCGAGTACAACCTCTCACTTGTTTTAGAGTTTTATGCGAACCACAATATTCCAACGGCGAAATACACACCACCTGACATGCGGCAGACCCCAAGCTCAACCGTGCGTGGTGTGGCGGTCGCATTTGATGATGAAGATATTCACCGGTTCTATGAATTACCGGGGGATGCATCCCACCAAGGAAGCTGGGATGACATGAAAGGTCGGGTGACGCCCGAGCAAGTGGGGGAATTCTTGTGCCGTCAGCCGCAGGTGTGGAAGACCAAGGAAGAGGTGTTTCAATGGACGATTCCTCGTTCCGAGTTTAAACTAGAGGCTAAGATTTGGCTTCACTTTGTATGTCATCACCTCATGCCGACCTCCGCAATGTCAAGTGTAACGTTCGAACGGTGCGCTCTCATATACCACATAATGAAAATGGAGCGTATTCCGGTGGCCCAGATCATTCGAGACCGAATCGTAGACTCTATACGGGATTCTCACAAGTCGAACTTATTCCCAGCACTTATTACGGGGTTGTGCACTCTCAGCGGAGTCCAGCGCCGTGGGACGGATACTGTGGTACAGCTTAAGAAGCCGATTAATGCCGTCGTAATTCGGCAAATGGATGCCGGCGCGGCTAGAGAACGCCCGCATAGACCACCGATCATGGACGTCAGGAGCGAGCCATCACCCTCGACGAAGTATCGCGTGAGCTAGGGCGACTTCGGGATGGGCAATCTGAAATGCTCGAGGCGATGAAGAACTTTTTCGCTTGGATTCCGAAGGCCCTCAAGGCTACCGCTGTAGCTTGTGGGTGTTCTGCGATCCCACCGGAACTCAACCCTCCGGAATTCTTCCAAGTGCGTGAGCAGATACAGCGACGAGCTCGTTCACCCTCACCACCGGATGTGCAAGACGAGGAAGCTAGCCAGAGTGACGGCACGCAGCCGGGTGAATCCTGATTACTTGTATTATAACCGAATCAGCTATCTTGTAATGACATTTTGGGATTGGATCATACCCAAGTTTGGGGGCCGGATAACTCTGTGTTTTTTTTGATCTACTTTTGGTACTTATTTCTATGTGTGTTTGCCAGTCTTTCGTGCATTGTAGATAGTTATTATTAGCCCGTTGAGGGTTCGACATTGGGACATTGTAGAATATATTTAAACACATCGGCACTGCATTTAACCACACATTTATCGCATAATTACCCGTTTTGGTAATAACTTCTAAGATACTATATATAATGCCCGCAATTCTCATACATTTTCATAAAGAAAACACGATAAAAAATAAAAAAAACAATCACCAACAAATAGTGCAGTCTTGAATGCTATGGGCGTCCTTTTTCATCGACGTGGTCACAAGGATGCACTCATCATAAATAGAGCCCTAACCCACAACAAACTTGGGACAGAAACATAATATTCAAGTCATTTCTGATACATATGTAGTGCGATTAATTCCGGTATCGATAAACGTTTACAATACAACAATGTTTTTCATTGTTGAATGTTGGCTTGAGCGTTCCATACACCACAACGTCCGGACGGCAAACAAGACAACGACAATACCTAAGCTTAGTGATTGCGACTTATACATTTGTTGGTGAGCTATTGTGATCGCAATGTTCGCCTTCAAAACAGAAATTCTTTCCACACATTCAACCGCGACATCTCTAGCACGACCCTTTTGCGGTGGCTCCAACCATATGAATACCCCACACGACTCGTTCTATGACAACAACAACAATTGTCAAATGTTTAGTTTTATAATATACAAGAATAATTAAACACATGTGAAAGCACACTACAGGAATCCCCAATAAATCGAGTAAAGTAAGATCATCGTACCCCTTGACAAAGGACAAGCTTTAAATCATCGCAATTAATTTGTTGTGTTACCCGAAGCTTGTATATGCAATGGAAGGGCATGTTGACATCGATGGCAAAGATCGCTGTGTGGAGAATTCGACTCAAAAACTGCGTAATGTGAAGTACAACTAAAACCGCAAAAACAATCATCTATCAATTACAACATCAGAACACGATTCTCATATGAAGGCGAATGATAGTTTTTAATAACGACATACATGTATAATTGGTTGTACTATGTATTCATAACTCGGCATATAACTAGTTTATCTCCACATTCTTGTCGTAATTTTAAGGAAATGAAATAACCACTCACCACTAGTTTCATTATGATCCAGTCTATTGCGATTTAACTTGCATCCCATAAACTAACTTACCCATATGTTGCCATACACGTACCTATCAGACAACTATAAGGACCTTCAAAGTATACAAATCAAAAAGAACATAAAAATTTAACTTTATCAAAATTGAAAATACCGTAAATTGTCACTAACCGAAACAATTTTTTGCATATTAGACGACTACTATTTTTTTCTTCGGGTGTTCATCCACAAACAAAATGCGATACAAAAAAGGTTTTAGAAGCGGATGCATGGGAACTCATAAATCAACATTACATTCTTTAGTTGTTTGAAGTTAACGACACACTCGTTCAACCCGTAAATTCTTCAGTTTGTCCAAAATCGAAATGTATACCTGCTGCTCATTTTTTGCTGTAGTTTTAAGAGACTTTCGTTCCATTAACTGAGGAACCTTCGACATCCAACCGGTGGCGATCTTCAAGTCCAAACACGCGTACCCAGTGCGAGATTTCGGATCAATTTGTGAAGAACAAAGATTCGAACCTCCGCTTTTAAGAAACAAGGATAGATTCAAATGGCTACGTAATCGTTTGCTTTGTTCGATCGAAGAGCTGAATCCTCGTTTATATGCCATTATCATCGATGAACCGGCGTGTGTAGATCATAGAAATAATGGGGGATCTTCTTTGATTTCTCGAGCCCTAGAAGAAGTAGATTTCTAATATTGGTAGCATTTTGTGGCACTCATCTCTTTTTAATTAATATGAAAAAATTTGAGCTTACAACTAAATAGTAAGGGTAATTTGGTAATTTCACTTTTTAATTCAACCCTAACCAACAAAGCAAACACACTTTTTCATCTACCCCAAGTTTTTAAAAGCATTAAACATTCATTCCAAACACAAAATTTAATTCAAACCCATCTCAAAACCCACCTACCAAACACTCAAAAAGTGCTATTTTGTCTTCAATGAACAGTAAAAGCCCGAAAAGCCCAACCAACCCAAACAATCCCAACCCATCTACCAAACTAGCCCTAAATCTCAAATTTAATTTTATGGAATTGATTCTCCAAATTTGATAAGACGATTTCAAATGTTGGTTCAATTAATTTTCAGGAGGGTAATAAATGTATCATCTCAAATCTTTATCATTCATTGTGCCAAAATAAAATAAAATAAATCTTTACTATTCAGGGCCATAGCACATGTTTTACCAATCCGAGCAATTAGGGTAAGATAATTCCAATTTTTTACCTTCAAAACGTCACAGTGAAAAGGGGTTGAACTTTGAAGCCCTATTTCCAGATTCCATCAAAAATTCAAAGATCAAAAGTGAAAAACGCAAATGGCATCTCACCACCACCACTGCCACCACCCCTCCACCGCCGCCGCCGCCAACCCAGCCCCCTGTTACTGCCAATGTTGCTATCCAACCTACACTCCATGCCACCACCACCACCACCACCACCAGCACCACCTTCCTCCTCCTCCGCCACCGCCGCCAGTTTCCCACCTCCGAAACCTCCCCCAATATCCTCAACATTTTCAAGAGCACTATTTGCGAGAACAAACCCTACCCCACCCCACTGTTTCCTCCCTCCTCCGCCGCATCGCCGCCCTGGAGTTCGCCCTCCGCCGCAGCTCCTCCCACGCGTCCCCTTTCCAATCCCTACGTGACGCCGCCGCCCGCACAATCCAAGCCCACTTCAGAGCCTTTCTGCTCCGCCGATCAGTAACCCTCCGCCACCTCAAAGACCTTGCTTCCATTAAGTCAACCCTTGGAATTCTCAGATCTTCAGTTTCTGAAAAAACCCACTTCGATTATCAAGTTATTTATCATAAAGCTGTGAACTTGCTTGCCAAACTCGACACTATTCAGGTTTAAAAAAAAAAGAATTATTGCTCAAAATTTTAAGTTTTTATATTGTTATGAGGCTAATGTATGTTAGATCTGTTTTTTTTTCCCTACTTTGAAGGGTGGTGATCCAATGATTAGAAATGGGAAAACTTCTTTGAGCAGAGAATTGAATAGATTTTTGGATTTTCTTGAAGGGGCTTGTGTACAAAGAAGGGCTATTTCGATTCGAAATGTGAGGCAGAGTGGCAATAATGTGAAACCTAGGGTTTCTAATGGTGATAGTAGAATTGGGAATGTGAAATCTGGGAGTTTGAAAAGAGCTAATGTGGAGAAATTAAGGGGTCTTGTTGAAAGAATAGATAGATTAGCTGAGGAGCTTGAAGAGGAGGAAAATGAAGCAATCAAAAGCCCTACCACGAATCGAGCTGGTGGTTTGTTGAAGCAACATGGTGGGGTTGAGCCGAAATTGAAGAAAAATGTGACCTTTGCAGAGAATGGGAAAGTTTACAGGGTATTGAGGAGACGGGGTGAGCCGAATCTAGAAGAATGCAGCAATGATAGCATTGATAGAGACGATTTAGTTGTCGATGATGAGAACGAGCTTGAGGATGAACTTTGTCGAGAAATTGAAGAAATCGGGGTGTCTTCAAAGGAGGATATTGAGGAGGAAGGTGAAGAAGAAGATTCTTTGATCAGCAGTGATGGTGAAAAAGAGTCTAGACCTTATTCGACGAGGCATGAAGGGGACGAGGACGATGATGGCTTCATCTTTTCTGCTCCATTGCCTGTGAAGATGGAAGTAAGAGGTGACTCTTTTGATAAGAAGAAGAAACTAAATAACATGTAGTGTATCATTAGTATTACTTTGCTTGGGAAATTGACTTTGAGATTAGTTGAATGGCGTTTTGTGATTGCATTTTCTTGCATGATGTTGTGTGAGTTGGGAAATAGGGCTTGTGCTCGTTTCCGATGTTTATTAGTTTGTGTTCGTATGAGACTGTGAAGGAACGATTATGATGTTCGTGTTGTATGGTCATAACCATTTAGATCCACTTTGAAGTTTCTTTGAAATGTAGAGCTTATGATTCTTTCTTAGTGATCATTGTATTGCATTTGAATTCATCCTTTTAGCTGTTTTGTGTATTGTACGAATTTTGCACGGAACGAATCGAATCAAGTTGAACCCATTACTATTCAAGGTTTAAGAGCTTGATTTGATTGAGTATAGCATCGAACTTGAAGAAGTTCTAATCATAGTTTAGTAGCTTGGGCTTTTTCAACGTTGATTTTTTCGTATTTTTATGAAGTGATCGGGTAAAGTATGTTCAAGTTTATTTGTTATGCTCGATAATGTAGCTCGAACGAGCTTTTAGCTTTCATTCTCGATTGAGTATTAGATAATTTGATTGATTCTTCAATCACATTGTATTTCATATTCTATATTGTTGGCTGATCGTATAGATGATATACCTAGTGAATTATATCGGGTTGATCTGTACAAATACATGTTGGAATATGTGTGATCATCTCATGAACTGTGGTTTAGAATGCAATAGATTTCACCAAGCTGGATTACACGGGAATTAGTTTTGTAAACAAATAAAAAAAAATTTAAGTAGTAAATGTCTCATATTAATTTGAACAATAAACATAGTAACTGGCTTTGGAAAAAAAAAAAGAACTGTTAAAATAGTCAATGATACCACATGATATATATAGTAAGTTGAATATTCCACCATTTATATAGTTATTTGCTGCTGCTGCTGCTGCTTTTTTTTTTTGTGTGTGTGTTTTTAATTAATATAAAAACAAAATAATATAATTAAAATTGTGAATCTCTAGTTCATATCTCATGTCTCTATCCCAATGATCATATTTTATTACGTATAATCAATAATAAAGATCTGATATCTTGAGTAGTAAATATTCAGTTCATTGTTAGTGTTATAATTATTTCATTTTTTCATATTTGTGTGCATATGTTTTCAAAACTAAAATAAAACAAAACTATTTAATTTAATTTCAAAATCATTGTAATTGTTTCACGTGTTTGTAATGATTATGTGAAAAAAGTTTTATAAGAAAGATACTTAAACTAAGTTAAGAGAAATAATATGAAACCAGTAGGAGCTAAAATTTATCAAAGTCAAAACCATTGGTCTGTCTATGGGATCAAATTATATATAGTTTCAATTTTTTTTAAAAAAATGATTAGATTAATTCATTAGACTTAATTACAGATATATATATACACACACACAAACTATAGTCCTTTTAACTATTTAATGACGACTTTTAATATTTATATTCTATACACAAACTTCAAAATATTAGTAACTTAATTCATTTGATAACTTTATAATGATTTTCGTTATTTACCATCGAAATAGTCACGTGTAATAAAAATGAGTATTTAGAAGTTGTTGGATCTGATCTGGTAGTTTTAGCTGCTAAATAAATAAATAAAATCAAATTACAAATATTTGAAATTTCGTGTATGAAATGAAACAACAAAATTGGTAAGTTAGTGAATTTTGTCAAATTAACCCAAATAATAACTAATTAAGTAAGAGAGTGGATTTAATCATTACATATTGTTATACTTTTATAGTTATAAAAGGAGAAAAAGAGAATATTATTATAGATCGGAAGGGATCATCCAATCAGAATTTAATACATGAAATACTACTTTCTCTCTCTACATTCCGACAATCCGACTACCGATCCAGAGTGAGAAATTCAATCATCAGCTCTTTGATCAACGGAAAGTGGCATAGTTTATAGAGAGAGAGAGAGAGAGGGAGGGAGAGCGAGAGGAGAGAATTTTTGAGCTGCTTCGCCGTGATGATTTGATTGATGCGTTGATCAAATTTGCAGATTCGTGCATTCATCTGCAGAAGATATTATGCATGTACCTATGTGTAGGAATTGATAAGCAATCGGAAACCCCTAGGGTTAGTGGATTGGTTGGTGATTTTTTGGTGTAGGGATTGCGATGCGGTGGAAGTCACCGCTGGGGAAGAAAATCAGGATCGTTGAATAGCTTTGTTGGTGGATCTGATGGTGAAGAGTTCATCGTCGATTACCAGGAAATCTTCAGGCAGCTTATATTCGAAGAGTATTAGCATAGACGGCAGAGGCGGAGGTGGTGGTATTTCGATTTGGAGGGTGGGAGGAGGAAAGAGGAGCATAGTGGCGGAGGGGGGAAGATGCAGCTGCACTTCTCACCTAGCATGAGAAGTATAACAATATCTTCAAGCAGCAGCGGAGGAAATGTCAATGGAGGAGGCGGTGATTTGATGAAGATCAAGGTCGCAGCTCGTCACATTTCGTATCGCACACTTTTCCACACCATTCTGATACTCGCTTTTTTGTTGCCGTTTGTGTTCATTCTCACCGCCCTCGTCACTCTCGAAGGTGTCAACAAGTGTTCCTCATTCGGTACTTCTCTTCGTTATCCTTTTCCTACCGTTTTCAATTGATATCTTGTGTCATGATTGGTTTTCCAGTGATGCTACTTAGATCTTGTGGTGTTAGTTTTATGTAGATTGGGACTGGTTTGGGTAATTGGTTTTAAATACAACTTGGTTCTGACTTTTCTAGTTGAGATTGATGCGGGATCTAATTGTTTATTTGTTCAGTTCTTACTGGATTCTTATTGATAATTGTAAGGCTGAAATTGTTATACAGAAACTACTAATTGTTGTGACGAGATTTTCAAGATGAACAAATTATGAACAGGAAAAGCTGTGTTTTAGGATGGCAGCAGTTCATCTTGTTTCGGCAATGCTCTTGTAAACGAGCTCTTGCTTATTTTCTCAGGCTTTAGTTTTGACCTTTTGTATCAAAAGATATTTGAAGATCACAATATCTAATTAGGGTGTGGCTCTCAAGCGGTACTAGATGGCACTCAGGCTATGTTCTATTCCAACATCACATTTTGGTCTGCAACTTCATGCATATTCTTAAACTGAAATATCTAGGGCAATGTTTCTTCCCAGCTTTCTAGAATGTTCTTGTGCTTCTTGTTTTCAGCTTTATTTTGTCTTAAGCATTTTATGGTGGCAAGAACACGTTCTGATCCATTATTAGTAATGATTACCTGTGTATGAGCTCATTGTTGTCATTCTATTTTTCTGGTACTTTGTTGAACTATGTTGCTAGTCGTTTCATCAGTGAATTTGTGCAAAAAAGCTAATGATATTGGTCTACATACCTACCTGTGAATGTCATTTTATTACCTGCCACAGTTCTTGGCTTTAGCCCTTTTGTGTGCTGCTTATATATATTGCCACATTCTTCATCTAAATGTCATGTCATTAGTTCCTTCTATATCTAATAGTTATTATTTATTTGCTTTAATCGATTTCAGATTGCTTAGGGCGGCGGTTGGGGCCAAAACTTCTCGGTAGAACTGATGATTCTGGGGTAAACTTCTAGCATTTTGAAGATGTACTTGCATCAACTTAATTGCATTCCAGTACAGTATTGGGACAAGTAATTATCTTAACAATCTTATTTAAAAACATTGCTGAAACTCTGTTGTTGTTGTTGATATTACAGAAGTTGGTCAAGGACCTTGTAAAGATCCTGAATCAAGTGAACTCTGAGAAAGTCCCTGATAATCTAAAGCTCCCAGATTCTTTTAGTCAACTTGTTTCTGAAATGAAAAACAACAAGTACAGTTCCAAGGAGTTTGCCTTAATTTTGAAAGGAATGGTATGTGTTCCCTGGTCACTGCCCAATGTCTCTCTCCTTAAAATCTCTTATTTATTGCTATAATTATTCCACCAGCCTTGTGTCCAGCACTAATTAGCTGATTTTATATATGTGGTTTGTGAGAGAAATGCTGCACTGTGTTCATCTTTTCTCTTTGATTACCTTACCCATTTCCTAAATGCATACCTTATTTTTCACAGTATGGTATTCTATTTGCTGTCGTCAGTTTCCATGTTGATCTTCTATGAAAATATATTTAATGGACTAACTATTTAATGAGACCCTGTCTTTGAAGGCATCCTAGAATTTGATTTAGAATTATTGGTAGAATTTTTCTTTTCCTCATATGCCATTCGTCTTTCAACACCAAAATTATGAATCCAACACCCTTACTATCTCCAATATTAGGTGCTTATGGATGAATGAACATATTGCTATTTTACCATTTAATTACATAGTTTTGTCCTCCACTGCACACCTGGACTACACTCTACATGAATATCATGGAGGTTTAAGTGTCACAATAATGTTTTCTCACAGTTTTCAAATTTTGTTGTTGAGAACAACTGGAGTTTTCGGCTGAAATACTTGCACTTAAAGTTAAGTTTTCTGCACCATTTTTGATATTGCAGATATTTTATGTTCATAATATGATATGCTATGATGAGATGGAAATTATAATTTGCAGTTGTAAAATTAATCTTCTCACAAATGTAATACGAGGGTGGTTCTTCGTAGCAATAAGTTTTGATGGCTTAGGGAAAAGGTCTTTTTTTCCCTACTTCCACATGGTTTTATTGAGCTACAATTTGTCTTTACATCTAGTTGATTGTGATCACAGGATAATTGTTTTTCTAGGCATCCTTCCTATTATTTTCTTGCCCACGGATGTGGATTGAATTTTTTTTCACAAGAGATTCTGAACAGGAGATCTTTTGGATTAACATGATTATCATGTGTGCACATTTAACATGATTAACATGTATTGCATAATCATTGTAATCTTTTGGATTCTGCTAATCTAGCTTTGTCTTGCAATTTATTCTCATAATTTAGAAATCTTTTGGCCCAACAGATGGAGAAGGCTGAACTGGAGATCAGGGAGTCCAAGTTTGCTGAGCTAATGAATAAACATTTCGCAGCTAGTGCAATTCCCAAGTCCATTCACTGTCTCTCATTGAGGCTGACAGATGAATATTCTTCCAATGCTTTTGCACGCAGGCAGTTGCCTACTCCAGAGTTACTTCCTTTGCTTTCTGACAACTCCTACCATCATTTTGTGTTATCAACAGACAACATTCTTGCTGCTTCAGTTGTAGTAACATCTGCTGTCCAGTCATCTCTAAACCCTGAAAAGATTGTTTTCCATGTCATAACCGACAAGAAAACTTATGCAGGCATGCATTCATGGTTCGCCCTAAATCCTAATTATCCTGCTATAGTTGAAGTAAAAGGTATACATCAATTCGATTGGTTAACAAGAGAGAATATCCCAGTTCTTGAAGCTGTGGAGAACCACAATGGAATACGGAATTACTACCATGGAAATCACATTGCTGGGGCCAACAGGAATACAACCCCACAGATGTTTGCCTCAAAGTTACAGGCAAGAAGTCCGAAGTATATCTCATTGCTGAACCATCTTCGAATATACCTTCCAGAGGTAATTGGCTCTTAAAATATATACACAGTTTTCATTGACGTGTCAATTTCATTTGTTTGGATTTCTTAGCTGAGACTGATCTGTGTTATGCTACCATCAATGATAAAATTGTCCATTAGCCATTGGACAAACTTCGATCTATTGTCATTATCAGCCATCATAAATTTTTGCCTGGGTAGTTATGGAAGTAGACAGATAATCCACCAGAAAGCCGATAATTAGCATGCAAAAACAGTATGATTTAATTTGATACGAGCAAATTGAGACAACCCATAATTTCTCCAAATATCGCACTTATAAAAAACCTCCTCAGATGAAGCTTGAACTTTTGCAATATATTTTGTTATCGACTTTTTCCCTAAGTTTTCTGTCAGTAAATTAATTTGCTTTTGATCATACTTGATTTTTTGTCATTAACTTGCAATTTATTCAGTATGAGCGCTTTTCCAGTTAATCTGGATAAAGAGTTAGATTGAGTGAATGATCTATGGATAAGATCTTGACACGTATGCTTTTCTCTATCTAAATGAGCATGATTATTTCTTGCATGTGTCATGCATGGTTCCATTTTTAAAACTAGACATCTGTTGTCAGATTACAACCAGAATTACAAATTGGTAGCAGAACTATTTTGTCGGATATTTTTTAGTTTCCCCTCTTATCTGTCCTTTCTTAATCAAGATAAGTTAATACTTTGTTATGTTCTTCAGCTATTCCCAAACCTTGACAAGGTGGTTTTCTTGGACGATGATATTGTAATACAACATGATTTGAGTCCTCTTTGGGGAATCGACCTTAATGGAAAAGTTAATGGAGCTGTTGAAACTTGTAAAGGCGAAGATGAGTGGGTTATGTCTAAGCGGTTTAGGAACTATTTCAACTTCTCCCATCCCCTTATAACAAAGAATTTGAATCCAGAAGAATGTGCATGGGCGTATGGGATGAATATCTTTGACTTGCGTGCGTGGAGAAACACAAATATAAGAGATACTTATCATGCCTGGCTTAAAGAGGTATATTAAACTTCTCTTCCGGTATATTTAGCTAGTCATCCTTCTTTATTGTAGATTTTACCTTGTTTATTAGAAAGGGAATGTTTTGTACAAGAAAAACGGATCACCATCTGTGAGATTTGCTGATATTTCTAACAGCTTTTACTTGTACTTTCATTGTAGTCATTTCCATGTTAAAACTTCAAATTTATCTGTATGTGCTATTTAAAAGGTCAGGTCCTCTGTATATTTTTCATTCTTGGCTCTTTTTAAAGCTACAATTCATTTATTTATTATTATTCTAATTATTTTTGCAGAATCTGAAGTCGAACCTGACATTATGGAAACTTGGAACTCTTCCTCCCGCTTTGATTGCATTCAAGGGTCATGTTCATCCAATCGATCCCTCATGGCATTTGCTTGGGTTGGGTTATCAAAATAAGACTAAAGTCGAAAATGTGAAAAAGGCAGCGGTGATTCACTACAACGGCCAGTCAAAACCATGGTTGGAGATTGGTTTCGAGCATCTCCGGCCATTTTGGACCAAGTACGTCAACTACTCTAATGAATTTATTCGGAATTGCCATGTTCTGGAGTAGTTTAATTATCAATTAACGCAACATACACCAATGAAAATGATGGAACAAAGGATGGAAATATTATGATGATAGTCTCTTAGGGAGGTATAGAAATTTGTCAATACTCAAGCCAGAGAAACTCGAGACCTGCTCAAATGATGCTATACGATATCTGGATTTACCACCCTGCCCCCATTTCCTGAAGAAAATGACATTTTTGGGCATGAGAATCATTCTTTCAATATGTAAAGTAGCAGTTCATCTAAACTATGGTTGAATCAAGCATATTATTATTTATTTGACCTCATTGATGGGGTCTCGCCTATTTCGTAGAGCTTGAAAAGGGAAATAATGGTATAAGCGTTCGTTCAGCTATGCATAACGGTGCATGGATAGGCCATTCAGGTCCACTGTAAGGCTGCCACTCCGACCTCATTGGCCGTACAGATTATTCTTTTCCATCGACTTTGTTTTGCATTTTCTGTTCAGATTTTGTTGCTAAATTCCCCCATTTTTATTTTTAATATTTTTTTCATTCCATTTTGCTGATATAATATTTTCTTTGCGATTGCTTTCTGTAGTTTTTTTACAGGGAGTTAGGGAAAAACATAGATTACATGTCGGTATCTGTTCTGTATTATTTGTGCCACACATTTTATAGATGTTCAGATTATTCTTTTATCAAATTTTACTATTTGGTCTCGAGTTTTTTGGTTCATCGTGTGATGTTTATATTGTTGATTTTATCACGTTTTCCAGCTGTTATTTGAGTTCCCGGTTGAATAAATATGCTAATAAATATCACTATATATGATTTTGATATATAGTGCTTGTTAGATAGATAGTGCTTACTTAATAGTTCGACTTTAAACTCTGCAAGAATATTAGAATTGCTGCAATTCAACGAGGTATGTTAATGGGTTTTTGCAATTGGATCAAGTAATGCTATTCGATTTAACATATTTCAACCAGTGCTTTATAACAGCACAAAATAAGAAGCGATCCCACTAACACATAAATGATTGAAAGTTAACGTTCTAATGGTTCTAATCATTTTTGGTAAAATCAAATCCACCGCAATAACATGTAGAAACGTTCTACTATTTAGTCAAACCATATTTGATTTAATAATTTATTCTCTCTCTCTCTCTCTCAGCTTGGATCACACAAGACGAACTTTGAATTTTTTTTTAATTTTTTTATATAAATAGGAGGGATTTACGGATCATTCGTGAAAATATCCCGAAAGGCTTTGAATCCAAAATTCATTTCCTAGTCAATATTAAATTAAAAAAAAAAAAACCTAAACAACTAATCAAACTACTATCGGTTAAAGGGCAATTACTATATTCTTTCCTTCTTCTTTTTTTCTTTTCCTTTTTCATTTTTTCTAGATCGGAAATTACTTTTATAGTAATTTCAACAAGACAACAATTTGCTGTTAAGAAATGTCAATTCATTTCGAAAATTTCCACTATAGAGATTTAGGAGACTCCGAAACAGCCTCACCTTTCAATTTCTCTCTCAAAATATAATTACCATGTCTGACTTTACCAATTAATTAGCATTTAATTATATGTTAACTCATTTTCTTTTATTAGGATTAATGCATTTCATTGCTTAGCCGCTACTTCAACTTGTTCTTGTTTTTCGTCTTCCTTTTCATTTTCTTGAAATAATTTATCGTTTCTTAAAAGCTGGATGTAAACGCAGGAAAGAAGGAAGGAAGACGATCCCAGATCAAGTACGTTTAGTCTTGCAAGAATTTTCCATCAAGAATTTGAATTTTGGGATTTTCTGAAATTCGATAAACGACCTGATTTATAAATTTTCTTGATTTTTTGTTGGGTTTGACTTTTTGATTAATTTTGTAGTGGAATGAAAAAAGATTAGATTTTTTTGGTTAAATCTTGAATTAGGGTTTCTGCGAAAATTTTCATCATTTTTTTGTATCAATTTTATCAATTTATTATCGGATTTGTTGAGCAATTTTTAGTGGATATTATTTTGAAGATGCATATAATACAATACCTGTATCTATCTGCCTTTTCTTTTATTATTATAATTATAGATTTGTGTATTGATATTTCTTTAAATAGGTAATTGAAATATTGGAGTTGCTGTTAATCTGAAATCACATCTCAGATGCCCAAAAATGGAGAATGGATGGGAATTGTGAATTACCATGAGAGGCAATTTTCTATAACTGATTGCTTTATTGATTCTGCAATAAATATTATAATTGGAAGTGTCAAGTCTTGGTGTTCTCTTTTACTATAATTGGGGACACAAATTTGAAGATGTCTGGATCACAAGAACAACTGGAGATTAAGTTTAGGCTGATCGATGGATCGGATATCGGCCCGAAAAGCTTTCCTGTAGCCACGACTGTCGCAACCTTGAAGGAGAATATCATAGCTCAATGGCCTAAAGGTTAGATGATAAAGCTTTCAAGTAGATATGAATATGCTTCGTCTGTGTGGTTTTTGTTGGTGGGGATTTGATTGAACAGATTGTGTATCTATGTTGCCCTTATGATGGATATGCAGCACACAAATTTAGTGTCGATTCCTTTAGGCTTTGGATATAAAGCTCACAGTTTTAGCTCAGTTTCTTTGTTCTGTTTGAGTTTTGTTGCATAATCGAAATTTAAGTTAATTTCAAGATTAAGCTCTTTGATTGAAGTTAGCTACCTGAATCTCATATTTGCCTTCCCCATTGTGGAAAATATGGAAATCCTGACTCTTGGATCCATTCAATTTTGGAGCAAATATGTTTTGACTTTGTGGGCTATCAAGCATTTTGTTAGCATCAAGGATCGAGTTATCACGGTCAGATATAAGACCAGAGAACAGGAAGTGGTCCCACTTAGTTTCTCTTATGAAGATGAGAATGTAAACAATATTAGTTTCACCTATGGAGATGAGAATTATGACAATATAACATGACATATAAATCCCGTAGTGCTTTTCAACCTTTCTTAGTTTCTGGTTCAGAAAATTTGTAGACAGAAGAGAAATGTGCAGCATTGCTCTTTCTCATCAATATTGGATCCAGTTGTTTAGTTAACAGTTTTTCCTTATTTTGCCCTTTGAAAATCTTTTTGGTGTTTAGTGTGTGTTTCTCAAGAAAAGGACACGTGTTCCTATGACTTTAAGAACAATAATTAGGATTACTGAAAGTTTGTATAACTAATCTACTTCATATGCTCAATTAATGCTTTGGCATAAGACAAGATGCATGCTGTTACTTGTTGGACTTGCATTTGATATGTGTTACGTGTGCTGATAATTATGCCTGTTTCTGAATGCACAGATGGCTAGTGTTATATTACATGGCCATTACAAACATTTTGTTAAAATATTACCGTTAATTACAGGATACTATAGTATCAAAACTCTTTGCAGTTGTGTATTGTATCGGCAACTTATGCTAGTACTAGACTTTTCGGTATCTGCAATTTGCTAAAGATAGAATTTTTTTACGTAGACCCTCTGTGATTCTGTAGCAAGAAACTCTGACCAATGATTGATTCAATATTATTAGTACCGAAATATTAAATGGCACCCAACAACTTAAAGTTATGTGATTAGTCATTCATCGAATGCTACAGATCTTAATATGCATGTTTTAAACAGATAAACAAAATGGTCCACGTACGGTGAAAGACATAAAGTTAATTAGCGGGGGAAGAATATTAGAGAACAACAAAACCGTGGGGGAATGTCGGAGCCCCTTATGTGATGTTCCAGGTGGGGTCACCACCATGCACGTCGTCGTTCAACCACCGCCTATGGAGAAAGAGAAGAAGCTGTTGAGTGATCCTAAGCAGAACAAATGTGGCTGTGTGATATTATGAGTTGCCGTATTCTCCGTTAATTTGCAGGTTAGTATGTTCTTGAATCAGCTTATTGGAATTCATATCAGTTGAAATATGAAGTTGATTCTGGTTTCCGAAACACAGATGAAGTGCTGTGGTTGGTAACGTCACTGATACTTGTCGTAATCTTGATCGTGAAAAAACGAGTGGTGAAATTTGCAGTCTTCATAAACCACACTTCCTTTTTATTTCTCTTCCAGATTATATTGCTGTAATCATGTTATGGAATAAAAGCATTTACATAGTTGCCATATGTGGCGATTCGTTGATTATTCGTGCTACATTATTAGCCCTCTTGGATGATGATTCATATTCGTGATGTATGTGTTGCAAATTTATAATTTTCCCTTGAAATGAACAAATGGGAGATCCCTCCATTCTTGAAATGTGATCTTTATAAGCCATTTTGCCTGGTGAATACATTGAATGTCCTCATTGTAAGAGACCACACACACACACACACACATATATATATATATATATATAACTTCAAGAAACTGTTGTTTCATTGCAAATTATTGCTTTTTTCCCTTTATTGTTATTCAGCCAAAATGAGAAGGGGGCAAAGAAAATGTTTTGGGGATCTTCTTGTTCAAAGAAAGATGTTACTTTGCTTTGACACTTATATTAGATGCTATAAGTTTAACACAAGGAATGAGCTATATGTATTTTGTACTACATTTACAAGTTTTTGTTCTACTCTATCGCCAATGGATTCATTTTGGAGTCTTGGAAGCATGTCAATTTAGGGCTGTTTGAAATGATAAAGTGCAATAAATCATGCAGTTAAAATAGCATAGCACAAATAATAAGTATGGTTAATTGTGGGAAAAATCATGAACATTATTTAATTTGTAAATTTAACCAACTTTTTGAATATTTGTAAAATATAATATGAATTTTCATATATATATATATATATATATATATATATTTCAATTTTAACCAATTGTCAAATTATTGGATATGGTACCATGAAGAAACTATTATAAAAAATGTTGGAGTTGAAAAATGTTGAGATCGTCAAAATGAAAGAATACATCTTTAAGCACAATTATATCCGAAAACTACTTGTTGGTTAAAAATTCAAATTGCAAAAAAATATGAAAATTTATGTTTTATTTACTAATATTAAAACTTGGTGAAAAATGTTAATTAAGTAAAATTTGTGGGTTTTCTTGCAATTAACCCTAATAAATAATAACTTATGCAAATCAAATTGAGATTTGAGTTTTTTTTTTTTTTTTGGATGAAAGATTGCATTTCAATAGTATTTTACTCGTGGATGACTCAAACAAACTAAAATAAAGAATGGACCAATAATTGAGCAGTATTTAGACCAATAGAGAGAAAATATTAAAGTAAATCTCAATGTTTTCTTGCTATAAAAGTGGTAGATTTCTTTGTAAAAAGTAAAAAAAAAAGTGAGATTTAGATAATTTTGGCGTCATTGATAAGATATATTTGTTAATGTGTAATAGGTTATGAACAAATAAATGCGACGATTGAAATAAAGTTCCTTAAAGATCGTTCTCCTTTCCTTTTTCTTGAAGAAAAGATTGATTCCAATAAAATTGATTGATTTTTTTAGATCCAATTACAGTGGAGTGAATTTCAGACTAACTTAATTTTTTTTAAAAACAATTAAAAAAATTAAGGGTTCCAATTTAACTATAAATTTAAAATTCATTTATAAATACAACTGAGTGATCTGATAAAAAAAAAAAAAAAAAAAAGAAGACAACTTCCACTTTTGATTTACTAAAAATGTTATGAAAATAGACTTGCTTCAATGTTTGGGTGTTATAGTTGATTTGAAAAGATAATTTGATAATGATATTTTATTTTGTATTAAATTCATCAAATCACCCAAAAAAAGAATTTATTATTGAATCCATAACTCAAATCTAGGAGGAGCGATTCACACAAGGCCACGTGTATGAACAAAATATAGGCTGTACCATTTTGAGTGTACACTCACCTGTAACTGTAGCAAAACTCATCATCGCGAACACTCTAAAAATTAGACATGGTTCTCCCTCGAACCTCCCAGACTACTCTTTTCTTCTCCCTTTAAATTCCTCTCCCATTTTCTCTCTCTACAATTCTTGCCGGAAATCTCGATATCCAATTCGCTGAATTGTGTTTCATGGCTTCAACGGCGTCCTTCGCCGCCCTCCAACTTCATGTGCTGCCACCGTCGGATACCGCTGCTCGAACCGCCTCTTTCCCTCGCCCACTGTTGTCTGTCAACTTCTCCGCCAAACCAGGAGCCCTAAAATCTCTCAACTCGTTGAAATTGAAGCGTAAGGATGTGGCTTTTACTAGGAAATCGGATAAATTTCAGAGGAATTCGCGCGCATTCACTGTACGCTGCGATGGCTCTTCCAGTGGACGAGTGAGTTGATTCTCCCTATCTTCCTTCTCTGTTCTTCTTTGTTGATGGATTTTACGTTTTTGATTGCTCTGGTTTTTGTTATTGTAGCAGATAACGCAGGAGGAGTTCACTGAAATGGCGTGGCAAGCAATTGTGTCGTCGCCGGAAGTGGCGAAGGAGAATAAGCATCAGATAGTGGAGACTGAGCATTTGATGAAGGCTCTGTTGGAGCAGAAGAACGGGCTTGCTCGTCGTATATTTTCGAAAGCTGGTGTGGATAATACTAAACTGCTTGATGCTACGGATAAGTACATTCAACGCCAACCCAAGGTAGTTTGATCTAGTTTATTAGTGTACTTACACTTTTATGATGGTCTGGTTTTATCTCTATGTAATGGCTGTACATGAGATTAGTTATCTTTATTTTCAGTTGGGATTCACCTGCTGCAGCTTCTTTATCTTTCTATCTTGGAATTGCATCAGTTTATGTGGTGTTTCATTAACCGAATGGGAAATTTGTAATTAGGCAAAATAAAATTCATCATAGTGGCATTCTAAATATCAACATTATGGACCAATTCATATTTTTTGTTGATTTACTAATGTGTGAGTCGACATGTTGCAAACATACCAGGTCCTTGGTGAATCAGCTGGATCAATGTTAGGACGAGACCTGGAAGCGCTGATACAGCGAGCTAGGAAGTACAAGAAAGAATTTGATGATTCATTTCTATCAGTAGAGCATCTAGTTCTTGGTTTTACTGAAGATAACCGGTTTGGGAAGCAATTATATAAGGATTTTCAACTTTCCGAGAAAACAATTAGAGATGCCATTCAGGCCATAAGGGGACGCCAAAGAGTTACTGACCAAGGTATTAATTTCCTATATTTATTCTCATGTTCTGTTATTTATATTTTTGTGGTGTGTCCTATTCTTCTCTGCGTGCTGCTACCTGAGTAATGCACTTTTATGCAAGTGGTAAATTTTTTAGGTTGAGTTCAGGCATTCGATGAGCCCATGATATTGACCTCTGAGAATAAAATGTATCAATTTTCATCAACCAAAAGTAATTTATTAATAGATTATCTCTATTTACTCTATGATAAACCCCACCAAATAGGACCTCAACTATTCATATTTCTGATGGCTAAATTATGTTTATCTTTTTTGTTTTCATCCAGGACTTTCAGGTTTATGTTTTTCTGTTGTTATTTTGATTTTGTAACAGATATTTTGAAATGGATGAATTCCTTAAAGTAGCTATAAATTTGGCCATTAGTTAAAAAACAAGTTTATTTCTTTTTGGTTAAATTCAACAACTACTCACGCATTTGATTTAAACAGACTTTCGTTCTGGCTCTTCCTGTTTCAACTGACTCATTGGCAACACATAATGATACTGTGTGGTGGTTTTGTTTCCTTATTTTTGATATATGTGTTTGTTAATATGGTAAGACATTTTTTATTTTTTTAGACATAGAAACAACTCTTATCTTTATGTTTCCACAGTTCCTGAAGGAAAATACGAATCGCTAGAAAAATATGGAAAAGATTTAACAGCTATGGCAAGAGCAGGAAAACTGGACCCTGTTATAGGAAGAGATGATGAAATACGTAGATGCATACAAATTCTTTCGAGGAGAACCAAGAATAATCCTGTTCTTATTGGTGAGCCTGGTGTTGGGAAAACTGCTATTTCTGAAGGGTGAGTTTGCATGGCATTTTTTCCATCTTCTCTTAATTATAGTGGCACACCATAGCCAATTGTCAGTCTTCGCTGAATGCATTAAATTTGCCTGAACTTATTACTCCATCAAACTGAAGCATAAAATTAACAACACAAACTGGTTATGGGTGCATATCATCATGAAGTGACAATTATTGCCGATAGTGCAAGCTAGTAGCACTGGAAAAACAAACCTTTTGGATAACTGAATGAATATGAGAGGTTTTCATATGCAACATGAAGCGAAGTCTTCCTCTTTATTCCTCAGTCCCAACAGTGCTTCTCATTTTTTAATTAACTATTTCTTCAAGTTCATGGTTCTAATATTACTCTGAATGGCAGGCTTGCCCAGAGAATTGTACAAGGAGATGTTCCTCAGGCTTTGATGAACCGAAGGGTGAGTAGTATGTAGATACAAGATTTGTCCATATTGACATGCCACCTCACGTGCTCTGCGTGTGTATCTGTGAAGTGTCTTTCTCAGTTTTTTCTCGTAAAATGACTGATGTTGATGCAAATTCCCTTTCTTGATGCAGTTGATATCTCTTGACATGGGAGCTCTCATTGCTGGTGCAAAATTCCGTGGAGAATTTGAAGATAGGCTGAAGGCTGTGCTTAAGGAAGTTACAGATTCAGAAGGCCATATAGTTCTTTTTATTGATGAGATTCATACAGTAGTTGGTGCAGGTAGTGCTGTGGTTGACACAAATTTTGCACTTCATTCTTTGGTGTGTTTTTTTTTTTTTTTTTTTGAGGATGTTTTGCTTTAGTTATCTAGCATGATCCTCTATGCATGGCGTCTCTGCTATTCTCCTTCTTATTTTTTGTACATGTATTGGCATGCATCTGTCTAATTACAGTTGCATGTTTTTTATTTAAACTTTCCTTGCATTTTCAATATTAATAGTCTTCTGAGACCTAAATATGTGAATTTCATGTACTGCAGGTGCCACCAATGGTGCAATGGATGCCGGGAACCTCTTAAAACCCATGCTTGGTCGTGGTGAGCTCCGATGTATTGGTGCAACTACCTTAGACGAGTACCGTAAATACATTGAAAAAGATCCAGCCTTAGAACGCCGGTTCCAGCAAGTTTATGTTGACCAACCTACAGTGGAAGACACAATCTCTATTCTTCGTGGACTGCGCGAGAGATATGAGCTGCACCATGGGGTCCGCATTTCAGACAGTGCTCTCGTTGAAGCTGCAATCTTATCAGACCGTTATATCAGTGGGCGTTTTCTTCCTGACAAAGGTACAAACTCAATGCAGTTGACTGCTGTTATTTTCTTTCCCCTATTTCCTTCTAGATTTTTTTTTTTTTTTTTTTTTGGCGAAGTGGGACCAAGTGTTTACCATATTAATTGATTGCATTTCATTGACTGGCTATGCAATAGCTTCCTGCATCCAAGCATGATATGTTCAATATAGCTTGATTGTTTAGAAAAATGATTATATAAAGGAACTACTAAATTTTTGATGTTTGCACCGTATGGTGACATTTCCATACAGTGAGGCCATACAGTTCAATCAGAGAGATAAAAACCAGTTTGTGCCACGAGTTCCATATATTTACTTTTTTCGTCATGGTTACAAAGGTTGTAGATTATATTAAAAGTAGCAGAAGTTACTGACTCGCCTTTGCTTATTCCAATCACAGCTATTGACCTGGTTGATGAAGCAGCTGCTAAACTAAAAATGGAGATTACATCAAAGCCAACTGCTCTTGATGAAATAGATCGTGCAGTTCTCAAACTTGAGATGGAAAGGCTCTCTCTGAAAAATGATACCGACAAGGCAACAAAAGATAGGTTGAGTCGTCTTGAGGCGGAACTGTCTATGTTAAAGCAGAGACAAGCTGAGCTGACCGAGAAGTGGGAACATGAAAAATCTGTCATGACACGCTTGCAGTCTATAAAGGAAGAGGTAGGTGCTTAATTCTTTGGAATATTTATCATTTTTTAAATAGGTATTTTGTTGTAGTCTGAGTTCAGCATGGTGGAGATTATTGTCAATTTATACAGAAATATGAACATCTCAATCCGTTGTAAAGAGTCAACGAAAATTGTATTCATGTCCAGAGTGCTAACTAAGATTTGACAGATTGACAGAGTAAATGTGGAGATCCAACAAGCCGAGCGAGAGTATGATCTCAATCGTGCAGCTGAATTAAAATATGGCAGCCTAAATACACTGCAACGTCAGCTTGAAACTGCAGAAAAGGAGCTAGATGAGTACATGAGGTCTGGAAAGTCCATGCTCAGAGAGGAAGTGATAGGGAATGATATTGCTGAGATTGTTAGTAAATGGACTGGAATTCCCATTTCCAAATTACAACAATCCGAAAGAGAGAAGCTCCTGCATTTGGAGGAAGAGCTACACAAGCGGGTTGTTGGTCAAGATCCTGCAGTAACAGCAGTGGCAGAGGCTATACAACGATCGAGGGCAGGACTTTCAGATCCTCACCGTCCAATTGCTAGCTTTATGTTCATGGGTCCCACAGGTGTTGGAAAGACAGAGCTAGCTAAGGCTCTTGCTTCCTATTTATTTAACACAGAAGATTCTCTAGTAAGAATTGATATGAGTGAGTATATGGAGAAACATGCAGTCTCACGGTTAATAGGAGCTCCTCCTGGTTATGTTGGATACGAAGAAGGAGGGCAATTAACAGAGATAGTTCGCCGGAGACCATATGCAGTTATTTTGTTCGATGAGATAGAAAAGGCTCATGCTGATGTATTCAATGTGTTCCTTCAAATCCTGGATGATGGTAGAGTAACCGACTCACAGGGACGTACTGTAAGCTTCACCAACTCTGTAATTATCATGACGTCAAATGTTGGGTCACAGTACATACTAAACACAGAGGATGACGACACGCCTAAGGAGCTGGCTTATGAAACTATAAAGCGAAGGGTCATGGACGCTGCAAGATCAATATTCCGCCCTGAGTTCATGAATCGTGTGGATGAGTACATAGTATTCCAACCTCTTGATCGTAGCCAGATCAGCAGAATCGTTAAGTTACAGGTTGGTTTTTCTTCTTCAACTCTAAACTTCATCTGGTAGAATATATAACATGCATGATATCCCTTATAAAATGAGCCTTCCGAATTTTGAAATGAGATTACATGTTCATTCTTGTTGGTTTATTTTATTACAAGTTTGGTGGCATAGAGATATTGTGCACTCTTTCCTGCATTTTGGTGCATGCATCATGACACAAGTTACCTCATATATATTTATTAATCTTTCCGATGTTCAACAGCTGGAGAGAGTGCAGAAGAGGATAGCAGATCGGAAGATGAAAATCGAGGTGAGTGATGGTGCAATTCAACTTTTGGGGAGTCTTGGATATGATCCAAACTATGGAGCGAGGCCAGTGAAGCGGGTGATCCAACAATACGTTGAAAATGAGCTCGCCAAGGGAATCTTGAGAGGAGACTACAAAGACGAGGACTGCATAATTGTAGACACTGAAGTCACAGCTTTTGCCAACGGACAAATGCCTCAGCAGAAGCTCGTCTTCAGAAAGATGGAGTCATCAGATATTGATTCTAAAAACCAAGAAGCATCGTTTTCGTCCATACCATGAGAATGCTTGCTTCTGCTACAACAATTTTCTTCTCTGATGATTCTGCCAATCATGTTTAGGCTAGAGAGAGAGTTTATCTCGTTGTAATTCTAGTACAGAATTGTGCCTTTTAGCACCACGTCATACAAATTTACAGTAATAAATCTCATTGCCTGTTTTATGGAGTGTTCTTGTAGTTGCTTCATTTTAGTTTGATTATTCATATATGTATGTATGTACAAATAGAGGTGGGAATAGGTTAGGCCAAGCTAGACTTCTTGTTGGTCGGCCTAAACCTAAAATGTAAATATTAGGTTTAAATCTGGCCTATTGTGAATGAAAGACTTTCTTTTAGTTCGAGTCTAACCTATTTTGTGGATAAATCTGACTTAAAGTCTTTTCAAAGTCTATTAAATCTTTTTTTTTTTTAAATTAAACTTTCATTTAAACTTAGAGAATATATAAAACATAAATTAATTTATAGATACATACAACTATAAAAAATATCAAATATATTATATATTTTCATATAAATATTATATATAGGATGGCTATTAGGCTTTTTTTTTAAATCCAAGTCCAGCCATATTCATAAATAAGTTTGATAAAAAAATCTCAATCCGACTTATTTACTAAAAAGACTGGACCGAACTAGACCAATAATAGACTGGGCATAGGCACTGTTGAGTAGTTTGGACTATTTCCAATCCTATGTACAAATATAAATAACTAAATATATCGAGGGCAAATTTGTAAAATAGTCAGGATTCAATAAGGCTTGCAAGACTATCAAGTAGGGGTGAGCACAGTCCGGAGCAATTCCGGGATAAGGAAATCTCCGGAATTGCACCAAAGTTCGAAGATTTTCGGAGAATTTGAAAAAAAAAATCTCCGGAATTGCTCCGTCACTTCGGTTCGGTTCCTTTGGGGATTCGGGAAAAACGCAGTGGATCAATTCGGGTTTCGAAGATTTAGATTTTTTTAATTTAAAATAAATATTCATTGAAACAAAATGCAAAAAATAAATAAACAAATATATCATACAACGTTATTTAATTTATATCTTAAAACAAGTCATAATCTAATAAATTAGATTTGGTAAATTACTGAAGTAGGTCTCTTCTGGAAAATAAATATTACATTCAAAATTTTCCTTAAATTTTATTCTTCGAAATCTTTCTACACCTTATAAGTAGTAATCAAAAAGTTCATTTTTCAAAATATCTTATGCATTACTTTGTATAAGTTATAAACCAATTATTTGATTAATACCTATTGAAGTTATAGATTTTAAGTGCTCCCAAAATTATTCATTAAAATTATTTTATTTTATTATTTTATTGTTATTTTATTCTAAGAAGTCTTAAAATTATAATAGTATTAAATAATAATAATAATAATAATAATAATAATAAACTTTGATATGTAACTAATCCGATACAACAATACAAAAAAATAAATTCAATGATACATACAAATTGTATATAGTTACTTCTTTGAAATCACTTTGATATGTAACTAATCCGATACAACAATACAAAAAAATGAATTCAATGATACATACAAATTGTATATAATTACTTCTTTGAAATCTGTTAAATTCGGTTCTGAATCGATTCTTCGATTCAGTACAATTCGGATTTGACATAAAAATTAATCAGAACGGTTCAGTTTGGATAAAGTCTAATAATCAACGGTTCTTTATCGATTCGGATTGTTTATGTTCGGGTTTCTCCACAATTCGATTATCTTCGAAATCCATGCTCACCCCTACTATCAAGTGATCCAAGTGGGGTATTGTAGAGCAGCTTATCGTATGTCTCATGAACTAGTTTGACTCAGATCACAATTATACCTTTGAGAAAGATGTGAAGTAATTAAAGGGCTAGCAAAGCAATCAATAGAGAACAATTAGCGTATCTTATATTACATATATTCATTCCAATTCAGTACAGAATGAAGGTGATACATTGTACAAGAAGATCCATGGTTCATAGCAACAACAGTGAAAGAACCAAAGGTGGAAAGACAATGGTTGTGGATAGCACCTTGCTAGCATACCAGTATTTTAGCAGACAAAATTCCACCTACACAAAACAACAAGAGTACCCGCCCTTCTATGTGTCGCATCCACCACAGTGCATCGATCCTTTTATACTTGCTACTGCAGTATCTGGCAAATAGAAGTTACATCAAACCCGACTTCAAGAAGTAAAAGTTAAACTATCTTATTCAGAATTGGAAATGAGAAATTGAAACCGAAGTTGAAGATGTATATACCGGGCATATAACAAGCTATCACTCTTCCGATGCTTCATCAGTATCAGACAAGGGCAAGAGGGTACAAATCCCCAGCACGTGGCCGTTAAGGCAGACACAATACTCGATGGAATCTTCGTAAGCACCCAACCTACAGCTAGCACTTGAAGGAATCATCTTTGCAGCCAACATGTTCCACAGCTTTGCCTTGCAATACGAGCACACCTCTGTTGGATGCAGCGGAGCACCTCTCTTTATCAGCATTTTTCTGACTTTAGAAGCACCAAACGATTTGAATATTCCACGAAAAAATCCAACATCACCATCGTCCCCTTGGTCAAGATGCTCACAAGGATCGGACACGTATAGAACATCTGTTCTGCATTGTGGTAAAAGAAAGCTCTTTCCTGATGTCCTCGAGAACCGTGTCCGATGGATGAAATGACCTGGGATGTGGCTACTGCTGAACAGCCCGTCTTTGCGAGATCCAGAACAATATACGAGCAGCTTACCAAGGGCTCTCCAGTTCCCATCTACACTGTGACTTCCACTAGACTGGAGATCAAGCATCATCTTAGGGGCTCGGGTCTTGCAGAATTCCTTCCAAAGGACTCGTTTGGCAAGATCGTCAAACCATTTGCAAGCACAAGAAAGCGTTGCGACCAATTTAGGGTTCCAGTTCAAATGATTAAAAACTAAGAATATGATATCTTCAGTAAGGTGGCCTTTTGTACAAGCACAACTTTGTGAGTGGATACAGCGGTATTGCTTTGTGAGGATCATTTTTCAAACCTGGAACTGAACAAGAAATTGTGATGAATATTATATTTTAAGGTTTATGATTCTACTATCAACAATAAGCAGGTAATTGTAGCATAGAGACCTCACTGGTAGGATTGCATGAAAAGTGACATCACCAGTAAACAAGTTTGATAAAGCATAATGGATCAAGACTCAGCATCGTAGGTCCAACAGTGACAAGGAAGTAAAACCTTTCTCAAGATTAGTTTCAACTGCGATGGAAGTTCTGAGACCACCCAAGAACTAATTGATCAAGATGTCCTTTTTGTAGTTACAATTCATCCACAATGGTGATGACCAAGTTAAATGACTAATTAATTAATAGAGCTTAGTGGAGGCAAACCCACTCACTCCCACAAGAAATTGTAGAAGAAGATAAATACCTGCATGCAAACATGTATAAGCAAACAGACAAGCACGAGCATGTAAGCTAACACAGATTGCAAGAGTTCTACCATTCAACAAGAAGTTGCCATATCCAGACAACCCTTAGCAATTGTATATACATAAAAGAGTCTCAATGCAAGGATTAGGATTTCAGGTTCTGAGTAACAACAAAACAACGATAAAAAAAACTTGATTGAAGCTTAATCTAGATTACGGCTGAAACCAAACATCCCTGAACTGCACCAGCAGTGAGAAAACCTTCATTTAGATAACCACCATGAGTTAAATTTGCAAAATTCACAATTATTAGAAAATATTGAAAGTAAATTTAAGAGATTAAGCAATAAAAGGAAATTTATTGTAAAAAAAATAAAAACTCTACCATCCGAAGAAATAAATCAATAAACTTACATGCAATGGTCAACACAACCTACATTGATAGCAACGAACTCAGAAATCAAAAATCACAACCCTAAACCATCTAAGAACTAAAACCCACTTCAAATATCGCATTATCATCAAGAAACCAGACATCCCATCATCCAAAAGTTAAAACCTAAATCAACCGAAATCACCAAAAATAAGGAACAAAGAGCTTCATTCCACGAAAAGCAAGAGAGTCAAAAACACTCAAATCAAACTTTAAATCAAGAAGCACAATTCTAACCTCTGTCCAAACGCAGCTCCCTTTTAGCATATGTCCCGAGCCCAGGTACATGAACAAAAAAAAAAAGATTTTAGGGATTTACGAAAGCAAATGTTGAAGCGTACAAAATTGAGAAAAACACCTGATAAAGTGCAGGAAATGCTGGAAATTTACCGATTTGTAGAACTATTTTTGGTCCATAAAAGGGGAAAAAGAATCAATCTAGAGGTCGGAGATTTTGTGTTGAGTGAATTTGCAAAGCACAATATTTCTGGAGTAAAAAGGGCTTAGGAGTTGCATATCTTCAAGAAAAAAATTTAAATATATTCCTGGTATTTGTTAAATCCACCTGGCTGTCACGTAACTCAGTAACAAACAAATATATGATATTCTATTTCCAAAAAATAAAAATAAAAATAAGAAATCTACGTAATTTTGATTTCCACTAAAATATATTTTGATTCTGAGATAAAGAATGATCAGGAAATGTAGATGAACTTGAATTATTTTGTTAATAATGTATTAATTTACTATAAATTCTGAGGGTTCATCTCAATATAGCATAAATAAAAGTATGTCCGTATTATAACGATAGTAATTATAGTATTAGAAATTATATATTGGCATTGTTAGGTTAATAACAACCAATTAACAAATGTATGTCTATTATAGAAAATTTTCGAAGTATTAGAAACGGGTTTTGATGATGATGATAATCATATAAATTAAAGATTTTTTTATCAATGTTTACTTTGTTGTAATTGGTAGAGAATATTACTCCTATCCAAAGAAGAACAAAGTCCTACTTCTAATATATTTTGTCCCAAAAAAAGAATTACACTTTAAAATTCGAAATTAGATTTTAATTAAACATCTTATAATGTCCTTCCAGTAAACTTTTTTTTTTTTTTTTTTATAACAAACTTAAGATGACAGATTTGAAAATAAATAGACATGTTAGAGAGAGCTGATAGCTTATAAGAAGAGGTTGTGATTTCATTCAGTTGATCAAAATAAAAAGAAGCATTGTAGAGGAATTAATTTGTTTTTTTCAACGAACAGAGCATTGCATATATATCTATATATAATAAGGGTGTAAACTACTGGATATTAAAATATAAATTGATTTTAAGAAAATTAATATTAAGGCTTAAGATCGAAGAGTATTGATGGCATGAACTAATATTGTTTTTTTTTTTTTTGAATTTGGAGGATTTTCTGTCACGCCCCGAAACTTAACCATATTTTATTACAAAAGATTAATAAATTTAGGAAAAACAATTTTAAATTATCAGAGTGTCCCCGACAGGCGTGCAGGAAAGAAGAAAGAAAGAAAAGAGAAACGAAGATGATATATATATATCGAACTTTGAAAGTTAACTATGTACAGCAGCGGATTCTAAAATACGTGTTTAAACCAAAAAGAAAATGTAAGCATACGTTGTTCCGAAACAGTTATCAAATCATCATAACAAAATATCGAAATAACAAAAGAAGTCTTTAACAGACAGGGCACATCTCTCCCTTCAACTCCTCCCAACAAAATCATCACCTGTAACGAACACGTAAGCGGGGTGAGTGCATAGAAATACACCCCGTGGAGGCAAGTTCATAAATTAACATAAAACTTTAAATCAGATAAGCAAATAACCACAGCAAGTACAATGCACAACACATAAATGACGTGGGCGCAGGTATATCCCGCCTTACCCCACCACCTTATCCTCCTCCTCCGTTTTCCTGTTAGGACTTAATCCCAATCTGTCTTCCCAAAGACCGTGCACATGAACACATATCTTAATCCCAACAAAAGATTCAACTCACAGCATGTAGACAAAGCACTTATAACGGACATGTATAATAATTAATAGCATGCTGATATCATCAATCACATTTCATGTTCATAATCTCAAATCGCATATCATATAACGTTCATCATCATATCATAACATATCAAAAATCCTAGCATGCGACTATACAAAATAAACGTAAAGTTAAACATTAATTCAGAAATTACCCCCACCTCAGCCTGGGCGATGCGATAAACACGTTCGTTTCCTTTTAATTCGGAGATGGGTTCGATGCGTTTGGACCTACAAACACACAACGTAAATTATTAGATTATATAATTATTTAAGCGTTTATAATTAAATGATCGAAAGAAACGACGAATTGAAAACAGAACAGAACTCGACCCGACTAGGTCTAGAAATATAGAGGATTCAAAAAGGAAGCTTTAGAGACGAGAACGGATTAAAACGGATAAGAAACGAAGCTAAACGAAGCATTTTAGGGTTTGAAGGGTTTGAAGGGTAAAACTGTAATTACAGATGAGTTTTGGGGTCAAAACGAAGTTTCAGGAATCTGGGAGGGGTCGAACTGCAATATCAGAAAGTCTTGGGGTGAAAATCCAAGTCTTGAGAAGTTTTGGGGGTGGAAATATAATTTCCAGAACTTTGAGGACCAAAGTGTAGATGCTAGAAGTTGAAGGACCAAAATGAAGATAAACACAACTTGAAGAATTGCAAGGAAGTCCCTAGAGAATATCTAATTTCCAAAACCCACCCCAACACCCAAACCACCACTACCCCCGCCACCTTGCCACTGCCAGCTCCAGTTTCCTGCCGCCGGCGAACTCCACCCCAACACTCTTCTCCTCGCCAGCGCACCGAGCGCCGGCCTTCTCCGACCACGGCGGCGCTGGGAAAGCCGCCGCCAAACACCACCCCACCACCACCGAATTCATCCAAACACAGCCCCAACCCAGCTCCAAAACCAACCATTGCCGGCGCTCCTTGCGCCGGTCGATCATCCACACGGCGGCGCTGCATGCGCCGTCTCCGACACCAGACCAGAGGGAGAGCGAGAGAGATGAGCGCGAGAGAGAGAGGTGATCGGGGAGAGAGAGAGAGAGTAATGGAGAGGAGAGATAAACACAAGTTGCAGAAACTTTGACCGCTGCATGCCGGAGAACGAGCTGGCCGATCGACGATCCGAGCCCGGAATCGAGACGGGCTCGGCGAGGACTTCACTTTAGGCTCAAGAATCGCCCCGATCGGTGGCCGGATGGCCGAGAACGAAGAGAGAGAAAGTGTGGGTTTCTAGAGAGAGAAAGTCGTGTCTTCTCCGGCGAATTGCCGGCGAACGCGGCAGCGGATGACGATTCCGAGCTCGGGGTTGGAACGGGCTCGGCGAGGGCTTCAAGATGGTGTGGGTTTCGATACATATCGGTCGGAAGAAAATTCCGACGATGGTGGTCGCCGGCGACGGCGACGCTCCGGCCAACCGGCCGCCAGAAAAATAGAGAGAAGGAGGACAGTTGATGATATTATTACCTTATGTTAAAATATTACTGTATGGTTTTTTTACTTAGGATAAGAGTTGTGTTATATACCTTAGGTTAATTATATAATTAAACATATTATAATCTTAAACTTTATATTAAACTTTCTTATGATATTAATTAATTTGGGATATCAAACGAACTCCGATTTGATCCATTCTTTTTGCGTTTTGTTCGATTTTTCATTCTCGTTCATCTCGTCCCACTTATGAAATATTTTATCGACTTTGTATTTTTTTACGAAATAAATCTCCCAAACGTTAAACTTAATTAAAGCATACTTATAATTAAATTTTCTGAAACGCACATAAAATAAATCAAATAATTAGGGGTTTAGATAGGTAATTATCAAATTATGCATCGATAAATCCTAGTCGTCACATTTTCTACCCATTAAGAGCATCTCCAATGCAGTGGCTAATATTAGTGTTTATTTATTTATTTCCTTTTATTTGATTTATCTTCATTTCATTGTATCAAATATTTCATCTAGTTAACAATTTATTTTAAATATTATATGTATAATATTATTTGATTTTAGATTTATGAAAATTTAAAAAATTCAAAAACATATAAATTAGTTATATTGTTATATTTTATTAATACTTTCGCAAGTTATAACTAATAGAAATATAATAAAATATCATTAAAATTTTAAAATTATAAGATACAATGACATATACTTCAACACAAACATTAATACATGCTAAATTTAAACTAATAAAACACAACAATCATGCTAAATTTACAACAACACATAAACATAAATGAAATACAATTAAATATGAATAATATGAATTTTAGTAGTCTCGTAGACCAGAAAGGTGTCGTTTGGTTTTGTTTTTTTTATTTTATATTTTTAATTATCGGAAACCCACTGACGGATTTTCAATACCCATTGATGGGTTTTAGTCTTCATTTTTTTTAAGAGGACCCACCAACACGATTAATTTATATTCTTAATAAAAAATATTTGATTATATAGAAAATTTAAAAGAAAAAATGAAGAATATTCTAAAGGAATATTCCAATTGAGTTAGTTAAAATTTGATTTTAATGATTGGAGATGATTTTGATGTTTGTAACAAATTTGGTGGCAAGTCCAAGTTTTAAGTCAAAAAATGCCACCAATCCTTGGAGATGCCCCAAGTATAAATCAGATCCCCTGTACCAAATATCACATCCCAAAATACGTTATATTGATTTTCAAATTAAAAGTGGTTACAAATTATAAGTTTTTTTCAATATCAAAACTACGTGTTAATATGGCACACAAATTATTAAGGAATAAATCTTTTCCTTCGTTATAGAGATTTTCCTTTGTACATTATTGTGATGTATCTTTACTATACTTATCCCGTGTACACTTTATATTGGGGTTTTTCCCTTGAGAAATATAGGTAATAATTTTTCCCCCAGCTTATCTTACATGGTATCAGTTTCTCCCGATCCTACGAATTACGCTTCCTAATCTTACAACCCTAGCCGTCATATTTCCTTTCCATGGCTACCGAGGAATTGTCTGCCACTACCCAAACCAACTCCGCTGCCACCGGCGGACCATCAAACCCCATTGTGATCATCACAACCCCGTTCCCCACGTCCCATAAATTAACCAGGAACAATTTTCCCCAATGGATTTCTCTGGTGTCGACCATATTAAATGGGCATGACCTACTCGGTTTTGTTGATGGATCAACACCACGCCCTGCCTCTGATGATAATTCTTCCCAATTGTGGTTTCGTCAGGACCAACTGGTTCTCGCATTTCTCCAAGGATCTTTGACAGATGAGGTTGCTCCGTACATCACATCCTATAAATCCTCGTCCGAGGCGTGGAACGGCTTCATTCGATCTTTGCGAGCAAATCACGTGCTCGCGTTATGCAATTAAAGAGCGATCTTCAGTCCACGAAGATGGGCTCTCGTGGCGTTGCATAATTTATGCACGGCTTAAAAGCCAAGGTTGATGAGTTGGCGATGATTGACTCCCCTATTTCTGACGATGACTTTACGCTATACGTCCTTGGGGGTCTTAGTTCGAAATTCAGGGATATTGCTGCCTCAATTCGTGCACAAGCCACATCCCTGTCATTTCCTCAATTGCTTGATCTACTGACTGCTCAAGAAAAGTTCTTGGATGGCCTTGATAATTCCAAATCAGACCTGGTTGTTTCGGTGAATATGGCACAACAGAAAAACAACCGCCCTCAAAGGTCAAATCAGAATTCCTCCAATCGTGGCGGATGTGGGCGCGGGGGTCGCACAGGCTCTCGGCAATCACAGGGCTATTCCTCGAACTCACAAAACAATTCTTCCACTGGTCGTATTATTTGTCAGTGGTGTGACATACCTGGCCACTCGGCCCGTACCTGCTGGAAGCTAAATGGACAGCAGCAACCAGTCGCACATATGAATCGGTCTCCTCCAGCTCCGCCTCAAAACTCGTGGTTGATGGATTCTGGGGCGTCTCATCACCTTACTAATGACTTGGGCAATTTGTCATTGCACTCTGAGTACGATGGTACAGAAGAAGTTCACCTTACTGATGGCACTACAATGCCAATTTCTCATACCGGTACTACTTCTTTACGCTCTACATCTTGAGATTTTATTTTGTCTGATGTCTTATGTGTGTCAACAGCGGAACAGAACTTATTATCTGTGCACCGATTTACAAAAACTAATAATGTATCTGTGGAATTCTTTCCGAATTTGTTCATTGTGAAGGATCGCAGTACGGGGGCGCCACTAGCTCAAGGCAACTGTGACAATGGCGTGTACCTGTTGACATGCACCCCGTTGTTTTATGCTCATTTTAATTCAGTAGGTCTGCAAACCTCTTATCATATTTGGCATTCAAGGCTGGGCCATCCGTCTAAACGTATTAGTAGGTTGATTATTTCTCAGCATAATTTGCCATTAAATAAATCCAGTGTGTCGGACATGGCTTGTGACTCTTGTTTTAGTTGCAAAACACATAAACTTCCATTTTCTGATTCATCTTTGATTGCCACTCAACCTTTTCACTACTTATATGTTGATGTGTGGGGACCGACACATGTTTCGATTGATGGTTATCGGTACTATTTGTTGCTTGTAGACTCATTTACAAAATATTGTTGGTTGTTTCCTATGGTGCATAAATCTGATGTGAGGGATATTTTTGTGAAGTTTAAACCTGTGGTGGAAAAACAATTTGGGGTGGTTATTAAAAATGTTTATACTGATAATGGAGGAGAATTTGTTGCTCTCCATCCTTACCTCCAACAAAATGGAATTCAGTGGCTCACCTCAGCCCCACACACACCGGAACAAAATGGGCTTGTTGAGCGCAGTCACAGACATTTAGTTGAAACTGGCAAGACACTTTTACACCATGCAAAATTACCTCACAAGTTTTGGTCTTTTGCTTTCCAAACTGCAGCTTACTTAATAAATCGCTTGCCTACACCAATCTTACACTTGTTGAGCCCATTTGAAGTACTATTCGGCCGGAAGCCCAATTATTCTAAGTTGCGCACTTTTGGATGTATATGTTACCCATGGTTAAGACCATACACATCCACAAAATTGGAACCGGCTTCGCATGCATGTATTTTCGTCGGCTACTCCTTAACTCAGAGTGCCTATAAATGCTTTGATCCTTTTACCGGTAAAATCTATGTTTCCAAGCATGTTCGGTTTCTTGAAAATGCAGTGGCTGACTTTCAGGCAACGCACTCACCATCTGATAACTCATCAGCCAACTCCTTGCCATTACCTGTCCTCTCATATAAATCACATGAAAAGCCCTCTACTGTCTCTCCAACGATATCAACAACTTCTAATGCTGAAAATATGTCACCTCAAGCTACTGCATCTGATCAGTCTCCCCCTCAGCCGAGACGAAGCCAAAGACAACGCCAGCTATCCCGCCGTCTTGAGGGGTTCACTACCGAACTACCAGAGTCTCTTACCAATATCGTGCAGTCCAATACGGCGACTAATCATCCCTTACCAAAAGATACAGTACCTTCCACTGCTGCACAAGCCTTGAAATTTCCCCAATGGAAGCAGGCCATGACAGAGGAAATCACTGCTTTGTCCTCACATGGCACCTGGGACTTAGTTCCTAAACCGAAGAATTGTAACTTGGTTGGTTGCAAATGGGTGTTTGCGTTGAAATGGAAACCGGATGGCACAGTTAAACGCTACAAAGCTCGGCTTGTAGCAAAAGGCTTTCACCAACGTCCTGGTGTCGACTTTTTTGAAACCTTCAGCCCGGTCATTAAACCTGTAACTATACGCACAGTTCTAACCTTGGCGTTGTTCCACAGATGGAGTATTCGACAGTTGGATGTCAGCAACGCCTTTCTGCATGGAAGTTTGTCTACACCAGATTTTATGGAGCAACCACTGGGGTTTGTTGACCCTACTAATCCAACTCATGTTTGTAAATTGAAGAAGTCTTTATATGGACTTCGCCAAGCTCCTAGAGCTTGGTATCATACTCTCAGCTCGGCCCTGATTTAGTTTGGTCTCCATCAGTCCAAGGCGGACCATAGCCTCTTTATTATGCGCAACAGAACAGTTTGGTGTTGGTTTATGTCGACGACATCATCATCACTGGCTCTGATGATTTGGTGCTTCAATCTCTTGTCACTCATCTTCGATCATGCTTTGTGCTCAAAGATCTTGGTCCACTTACATATTTCTTGGGTATTGAGGTTAGCCGATGCCGAGAAGGTCTCCTGTTATCCCAACATAAGTACACTGTTGACTTATTACGTCGACACAGTATGGATGGTTCTAAGCCAGTTACCACTCCAATGAATACTGTTGCTCCTCTCTCTGTCTCGGATTCCATAGATCCTTCTAAATATCGACATGCGATTGGTGGCCTGCAATATCTCACAATGACAAGACCAGACATTTCCTTTGCAGTTAATAAACTTGCACAGTCCATGGCACATCCAACCGCTCTTGACTGGCTTGGAGTTAAGCGCATCTTCCGCTATCTAAAGGGCACGCTTCATCATGGCTTACTTCTAAAGAAGCCCAGTTCTCTTACTTTGACAGCATATTCAGATTCTGACTTTGGTGGCAATATTACAGATGACAAGTCCACCTCTGCCTATATTATATTCCTAGATTCATCTCCGATTTCTTGGAGGTCCCGAAAACAAGGGGTTGCTCGGTCCTCCACAGAGGCCGAATATAGAGCATTAGCATCTACTGCTGCGGAGGTCTGTTGGATATATCAATTGTTCCGGGAAATTGGCTTGTCTCTCCACTCTTCGCCAAAGTTGCTTTGTGATAATTTGGGTGCCACTTGTCTTGCATTAAATCCCGTCATGCATTCTCGCATGAAACATATTGCCTTGGATCTACACTTCGTTCGAGACTTATCTAGTAAGGGTATTTTCCAGGTTGCTTATGTCACCACAGTTGATCAGCTGGCTGATCTTCTTACCAAGCCCTTATCTCGATCGCGATTTTCTCAACTTCGATCCAAAATCTCCGTGGTCGACGGCACGTCCATTTTGCGGGGGCGTATTAAGGAATAAATCTTTTCCTTCGTTATAGAGATTTTCCTTTGTACATTATTGTGATGTATCTTTACTATACTTATCCCGTGTACACTTTATATTGGGGTTTTTCCCTTGAGAAATATAGGTAATAATTTTTCCCTCTTACACAAATTAGATTGAGATTTTAGTACAAAGAATCCGGTCTGCATTTAATAAAATGACGTTTGTTAATATTTCACCATTGTTTCATAGCAGGAATCTATTATATCGAATCAATAGACTTGCTTTTTATTTGCCACGAATCATTTTGTCAATTGTTGTAGCATAATGAGACTAAAATTGTTTCAAATCATGGTATGAATCTTAAATGCAATTTAGCAAAATATATTCACTCAATTATTTTATATTCAAAATAAATTGTCCTAACTTATATTTGCTGGAGCTGTGCTTAACTTATTATGAGTACACTCCATTGAATGCTGCTTCAAATGTAAACCATAAAAAAAAAAAAGAGAAAACTCATAATATGCAAATTCAATGGCAAAACAAGCAGCAGAAAGTAACATTCTTGCATGAACTGTGTTGTACTCGATGCAATACACACATCGGCTTAGCTACAAATCAAGAAATAACAATTCTCGCAAAGAGCACTTGAGGTGTCAGAAGAGTTATCACATCGTGAAAACATTATCTGATAATATTATGTAATAATCTCCCTCACAAGCCAATCCAAACTCGGGTATGCGAAGTAGAGAATGAGGAACGAAGGAAGAGCAAAGAGGAGTGTGATGAGTATGTACAAGGCCAAGATGGCTGCACTAGCAGGTATTGCATATAAAATGATGAGAAGAAACATAATCACCAGTGGAAACTTAGCTGTCAAATGCACGAAGAAAACGAGGGACTTCTTGATGGACAGATGCAGTCTCTCCATAGCATGATAGCTGTTAAAGTGATTACCATCATCATGACTTGATCCTGATGGTTCTTGATGATCAATGTATTGCCCCCGTCTGAGGTTATTATTCCCTGTATGGTTTCCCGTTGCTTTCGTGTTCGATGAATTGACTGACTGATGATCGGCACAGATGCTGGAATGGGATTTCACTCTGTCACCATTCATGCTTTCGAGCATCCAGAGAAGGAAGAAGTTTTTACGAGGAAATTTCAGGGCCCCTCTGTATATCAAACGGAGTGATAGGAGATTGCACCAAGGGCAGGATATGAAGAGTGGGAGTTGAAGGGGTAAAGTCGGGAATTTCACGACAGCCCATTGCAGTCCCAAGATGCAGTTTTTGCATAGTGTATGGCCACACCACAAAACGTAGGGTATGTTTTCGACAATGTTGAAAGATTCCCAGCATATCGGGCATTCCATGCCCTCGTCTTTGCTAGTGATGGAAGAAGCTTCATCGTCTGAGCAGTCCATGGAATCTTGTGCAGGCTTTCGAGCATCGTTCTTTCGCCCTACACTTCCAGCTATGTAAGTGGATGCACAGTTCCACATCTTGCAGGTAGCTAGGAGCAATGAAAAAACGGGCGTTTTGGGTTCACATCAGGGCTCCAGCTCCTAAGAGGTCAAAACAAATGAGAAGGTAAAGGCCATTGTAGTTGAGAAATGTGTGAATTAATATATGTCTTCACAAACAAGATATAAGATCACTCTGTTGTTTAAACCAAAACTGTGAAGCCATTTCATTTCCATTTTCTGAAAGTTGTTCAGCATCTGCCTGCCAAAGATACCTCACTTGTGTTAGGATTTTAAGAGCAATTATAGAGAATTCGATATGAACGAGAAAATAAACGACAACGATTGGTTCACCCAGTTCATCAAACTGACTATGTCTGGGGCACTACCAAGCCTGGAGAATTTACTAATTTTCGTGTGTTACAAATACAATAAATCTAGAGTTATTTATAGCCAAAACTGGGCCATAGTCTTAAAAGCCTATTTGACCCAATGGGCCCAAAATCGGCTTGAATTGTGGGTCGTTACATAGACGATCAGACTCCATAACCCAACAACTTGAACTCCATAATGCTAAATGAAAGTATTGAAAACAAATTTTAGTATAACTTCTCCATATTAATAACAAAAAAAAACAAAACTGGAGGAAAATGAAAGCTCATCAACAAAATCAATGGATATTTTGAGAAGGTATAATTCGTCTCTAAGAACTAATACTTACTAATGAGTTGCATAACTGTACTTGTGTTCCATGTAGAAAAGCATATTCATCATGATAATCCTCAAACCGTGTTTTAGACTTTCATTTCAAAAAATAATGTGTAGAAGAAAGAATAAGCCCTCAGTCAGGTTTCAACGTGTGACTGTCATTTACACACCAAGTTTTATACTGCATATCTATTTGTCCCAAAAAAGGATAATACAACCAAAATAAAGTTTTAGATGTTTATATATTTTGAATTCATTTCATTTCCACTGGTTAATTCTAGACTATAAACGTTGTCAAAATTGCCTAATGCAAAGAATTTGTTTCTGTGCAGATGCAGTAAACTCTTACAAGCTAATGGGAAGATCCAAACATAATTGAGATCAAACATACAATGCTGCAGACTCACAGTAGCCAATCCCGTAGCATCGAAACGCTGATACTGATAAGTATACCAAGTGCTAGAAACTAAGGGTTGATGAAAATAAGCTTCACAGGTTTTTGTTCACTGCTTAATTTTCTCCTTTAGATCTAACGATCCGAGCTGAGTTTCTAACAGAGTTCACCAAAATGAATTCACTTGAGTAGCTTAGATCTTAATATTGCAAAATTCTTCAGAAAAATCAATTACAAACTCAATCTCAATAATCAAACACCAAAAACCACCCATCAGACCATATTTCACCATAATATTTAGCAAACACAATCAATAAAAAATAATACAAACCAATCAAGCATAAAAAACGAATCTCATTGAACTAAAAGAGCGTAAGAAGAAGACTGAGAAGGAACGATTACCAATTTATCAGGGAAAAATCATGAAAAAAAATCCAAAATCACAACCCTAAACTACCTTAGAACTAAAACCCACACGAAATTTCACATAATCATAATGAAAATAGGAATCCCCATAATCCGAAAATTGAAAACCTAAATCTAATGAATACAAAAAATAAAGATCAAAGAGTTTCGTTTCCGCAAAAGAAAGAAACAAAAACACTCAAATCGAACTTGAAAAATAGATGCGAAAATTCAAACCTCAGTCCCAAAAGCAGCTTCCTTTAGGTACATGAACAAGCAAAAGCAAATCTTGAAGCGTTGTGAGATTTTGCAAAGATAATTATATGCTGTTTTTTTGTTAAATCCACATAACTGTCGCGTAATGTAACTCAGTAACGAAGAAAACAAATTATTTCTATTAAAAAAACAAATTTGTTATCTGAAAATTTACATAGAGCATGCATATATGTAGAATTATATTAAAAAGCATATAAAATAATACATAGCATAAAAATACCAATGCCTTATGCCCATAAGTTTTTATATTATAATATAGAAAAAAAACTCAATAAAAAAATGGTAATTTAGCATTGCTTGTGACAATAAAAGAATGGCTTTTTAGTTAATATCAGACAAAAAACATTTATAAAAAAAAATTACGCAAGCAGTAAAAAGAAAAAAGAATATTGTATATAAGGAAGTATTTCTTTAAGTTTAAGTTCTAATTCTTAAGAGCATCTCTAGCCGTCTGCACTACATTAATACAGAATCTGCACTAAAATAGTGCAGAAATAGTATTTCATCTCCAACAGTCTGCACTAAATTTTATACTAAAAATGAATATTCTATAATATTTCAAATTATTAATTTATTTAATCATATTTTTCACTCTTTTGTAAATTGATTCACATGTTTACACATGTAAATATTATTTAATATAATTTTTTACTCTTTATATTTTAAATTTAATAAATAAATATCATATGACCTATTGAATAAATCTTTAATTGGAACATTAAAATCTCGTTCATCGTTGATGTCTTAATTCTATATGATTTCTTAAAAAAATAATTGAATTTTAGACTCACGTAAATCACTAATGGTTGGTTTTTTTATATTAAATTTCATTTAAGAAATCACAATTATGCATCTAATTTTAGTACTATGATGAAAATTAATATAAAAAACAAAAAAAAAGAAAAAAGACCAAAAAATTCATGTGCAACCATCGCACCGTGCAACGATCATAACATATATACTTATATGACTCACACTTATACTTGTAAAAAATGTATTTATAATACATATACTTATAAGTAAAATACATATTTATATTTATAAAAGACATACTTAAATCCCGTTGTATGTGAAACAGCCTCACAAGAGACCAACTCAAAAAAAAAAAAAAAAAAAATCAATGTAATAGTTATTGTCAATTTATAGATAAATTTGAATTGCATAATATTGTCTTCATATATTTTGTCTTTTAACATCATAAGCTAAAACCTTGTAAATGAAAATAAAAGTTTTAATTGGGTATAAAACAAAACCAGCCATATCTAATGGGTCTTGGGAGCACTGGGTCATAGACCCATTAAAATGATATAAAATGTAAATTCAAAAGACAAAAAAAAAAAAAAGATATCTAGCGCAAAATAGTTTGGTGCTACAAGTAGCACTATACTGTTCGAATCTTCATAGTAGTGCCGAGTGAGGCACCCTGCTGAGAGGATAAAAGTGGCGCCCAACTCTAAAGTAGAGCGTTGTTGGGATTGCTCTGTGTGTATCTGATTGTCCTAATTCTTGATGTATTTGATAAATTAAATCTAGAACTTATTCTAGGTTGTTCAGTTGAATACATTAGTTTTTTTTTTTTTTAACTAATTAGCTATAAGGAGTTGAATAGATCAATTAAATAGCTTGTTTTAGTTGATTACACATGTTAGTTCTATATGTTTGCATTTTTCCTTCTACCATATTTTAAACATATGGTGAATTTGTTGGAAATTTGATATTCAGTTTCAATTTTGTGAAATCATGGACAAAAATTCTTTATGTCACCAACTCTTGATTTAATGATAGATAAATATTAATGGAGTGTAAGCAAGGATGAAAATATCGGTACCTTGATTTTACGGAAATATCGATAGATATATCGATTTCGGTGGAAATATCGGAATCTTTTTTTAAAATATGAAAACTTAGTAAAAAAATTGAAAACTATATCTAGTAGTTTATAGAATATTATAACTAACATTAATACATATATTGAATTTAAATTTCAAATAAAATGATATGTTTACAACAAATATAAAGATAAACTATTATATAAACGTTGTCTGTTATGATAACAAGATAAATTTTGTACAAAATTAATACATGGACTAGTAATAGCTTGAACTCCTATGAGGTTCAAATGAATAAGATGACATACCATCTTGATTCAAACAATAATGATGCCAACTTAAAATATTGTAATAAATGATGTGGATTTAAGAAATCTCATTTTATTAAAATCATCATTTTAATAAATGACTTATTTCCATCATTACATCTGCTAAAAAAAATTATTTATGTGTTTCTTGTATATCTATGTTCTTTCATCTATTTGAAAGTGATAGTTGTGCTTTTATATTGTGTGTAATGTGAATATCATTTATCTCCAAGTATTTGAAAATGAAATGAAATATTGGTTAAAGTGATTGTCTATTTACTGTGATAGTTCCAGGACTAGGATATTAGAGATAATTGATGTATATATATATAAATATATATACTATCATACTATGATATCATCTAATAAAATTGAAGAGAATAAGATGACTTTCATATTGATATTAACTTTCCGTACAATAAATTCATAAAAAAAAAAAAAGAATTAAAAAAAAAAAAAATCACCGATATCGACACAAAACCGATATATCGGCGATACACCGCAGTTTTATAAAGGGACTCACCGATATCGATATTTTACCGATATTTACCGATATATCTCCGATATTTTGGCGAAAAAAAAATGTTATGTATTATTATTTCGATACTTCAATTTTCGCGAAATTTTCATCCATGAGTGTAAGTGAGATGTTTTATGGTTCCTAAAATCTACATTTAAGTGGATTCTCGCATATGCTCCATATCCTTCTTATGAACTTTGTCAAACCCTACTCAAATTGAACTCTTACATTTCTTTTGGATAAAAAATTAGACAAATTACCATTCATTGGGGAATCTTCATGTTGATCATATTTGCTTTTGTCTTTTGTCCTATTTTGTCTATATCATTCTCTTGGATATTGAGTTGTTTTCCTTGTGAGATTATGTCTTCTTTCTCAATTCTAAATGAAAAGGGGAAGAATGTGTTTGAGAATTTTAATGAGAAATTGAACCAACAGTTTGATGATTCATGTGTTGCAAATCGTGTACTTTGTGCATGTTTTCTTTCTCAATTCTAAATGAAAAGGGGAAGAATGTGTTTGAGAATTTTAATGAGAAATTGAACCAACAGTTTGATGATTCATGTGTTGCAAATCGTGTACTTTGTGCATGTTGTTTTCATGATGTTTCATTTTTTAGCATGCTGTTTTCGTTTGGTTGGTACTATAAGAGAGATTTTGACATCATGTGTTTCTAATCTCTTTGAATCTGCAAGATGTGGTGCTGCTGCAAGTGTTACAACATCATTGGGCACATCTTTTAGCATATTTGATTTCTTTTGGTCATTTATTGTTTCTGAACCAAATGTTTCATCTTCTAATGTTTTTATTTGGACCATATCATATTTGCCTTGTGTTGCTTTATTTTTCTTTTTTTCCCACATATGGTTTTCATGATTATGTCTCTTTTGGAGATAAATATTTGTGTCCTATGTAGGGGGAGTGTTCCAATTTAGGGGAGAAATTGTGTCAAAGAAATGCAGAAAATGGAAGATAATGTTCTTTTGATCTATACATAGTTTTTGCATTTCTAAACTTCTTACTGTGATTGTTCCTTAACCTTGTGTTTTCTTTTACCTTGTTCATTATATGAATACTCCAATGATCCAAATCTTGAGACTTTGATTTCAGGGGGAGTATCTTTATGTGTTGCAAGAGTGAACATATTTGATTAAGGGGGAGTTTGTTGGATTCTTGTAAGATGTTTCAATACTTTTTCGAACACTTCACATTTCATTTATTCAGATCGATATTGTTTATAAATGTGTTTTTTGTGCAAATTGTATTCAGAAAGACAAAAAGGGGGAGATTGGTAAATTTGGTGTTTGACACGTGCTTCGTTTACATTTGATTTTTTGATACGTCAATTTTTATTCATAAATGTTTTGTATTTCTTGGACACGTTTTGTTTTGTTTCTAAGGATATATTTTTTATAGAGGAAGTTATGATCTAATCTACTTAACTTGCTTGATTGTTTCCTTTATTGTTGATAACTTGTTTCTAATAAAGGAAGCAATCAAGCAACTTCAACATATTAGATCATAACTTCCTATATAAAAAAATATATCCTTAAAAGCAAAACAAAACTTATCCAAGAAAGACAAAACATTTATGAATAAAAATTGACATATCAAAAATTCAAATGTAAACAAACGTGTCAACACCAAATTTACCAACACCTAAGGGACAATTCAAATTAACAATATCCAGTCTAGAAATAGAGTGTCTGAAATTGAGGGAGGGAAAGAAGTTGCACTAATCGCGTGGATAATCAAGACAAGTGGATGATTGAACTAAGAACTATCAAGACAAGTGATAACTGAATCAGAGCTGTCATTTTGCAAGAGCACAACGGCTATCAGCATATCGTGCAAACTTGCATATTAGGTCCTCTGAAGCACGTTTTGTACAAGAAGTGTAATCATCAGAATATGTGTTCATAGAGATATGCAAAACCAAGCATCAGAAGGCTTACACTCTTGGAGAGAAATCACTGTTGCTTTCCACAAGTTTACTTGCTGTTTCTTTGATCACATTATTAAGCAAACATTGAGCAATAATGAGCATGTTTTGGTGCTTTAACTAACCTTTCAGACACAGTATCTATCTGCATTTTTAGAGATTCTCTAGGAATCACACTTGCCATCTTCAACTCCCTTTTCACCCTTTTATAACCTCCCAGGGGACCCAGACTTATCTTCCGATCTACTATTTCTTCAAGTCTTGTTAATCTTTCTGAGAAATCGAACCTTGTCAATCTCCATGGACCTCTTGTTTTCAGAAACAGAACCATCCGCTTTAATACCATCAATCACAATGTCGGTATAATCAGTCTATCTGTAGGAAACCAAACACAACAAATGATCTTTATTCTTTTGGAGGGACATAATACGAAAAGGCACAATATATGGCATAAATGATACTGCAAGAATGAAGTTTCATTCTGAGGCACAAGATCCATGCAAAGCCACTGTCATATATGACTTTCTTAGTAGTTGGAACTCTAGATAAATGTTAGTGAACTTAAGTGAATTAATAAAGAAATAATAAAAAAATTAAAGTCAAACAGAAAGGCTAGGCTTTTACCTGTTGCAATCATCACTCAAGAACTGGTGAAGTATAACAAAGCATTTACTAGTATAACAATACAGGTCTGGTGCAAAAAGTCATTCATGCAAATGCATAAGGAGCAATGACTGGAAGACATGGAGGCGAGCACTATCGAAAAATGGCAAAACATGAAACTATTATCAACATAAATACTGAATCCTAGTCACTATGATTGGGAATGGGAAGTTTCTCTCTTAAAAGATCTTCACCAGCTGCCATCAATGCAACTGATACAACATTCTAGATTAGCAAGATCTCATTATCACGTTCTTGTTCTTAATCAAACACTATAGAGCACTACCTTGACAGAAAAGAGCTGGCTATTGAGAGTGAAAGCTCATACTTCAACAAAATAAACACAGAAACATGTGTGTACTGTAATTGTATTTAGTATTTATCCCAATAGTGGCTACTTACAGTGACATTAAAAACTAAGCTTGATCTTCAGAAGAAGCACCTTAAAATGCCAATCGAAATGGCCCTGCTCTTCTCAGAATACTACAAAATAGTTACAATGCTACATCGTAATATAGACAGCTTATCAGAATCTACAAAACACCTTGCTAAGCAACCAAGCTAGACTCCTCATCTTCTGGCACCACAATGTCAATCCTCATCATCGGTCTGTACTTGTCAGGCACCCGAGCACCTGCCTGCATACAAAGTTCAACCACAGCAGGAGCCTTTCCATAGAATCTCTTGAGTGCACTCGTCAATGGAGGCCCTTTTGGATCCTCAACATGCCACGCATAATTTGGCGGAAATACCTCATCCACTGTCGCATCTTGCCAGCCATGCTTCCCATCCCTCCATTGATGCTTAAATTCTCCACAAAGCTTTACTTTGTGGCCCCACGGCCCAACATGCACCTCGGAGCAATAACCACATGCCTTAACACTGTACTTGTTCATTAACTTTGTCACACCCCATTTCACTTTTTCATATGCATTAACAGTCTCCTGTGCAATAATAGGAACCTCTGGTGCTGGTGGGGGAGGAAATCGCTCTAGGGCTCGATAAGTGTCAAGGTCCGTAATCGGTGACCCTGCACTACCTGGGTGGAAGAGTCTAGGCTCCTCAACAAAACCACCCATATCGATCACTTTTTTACCAATCATTCGAATAGGTTCAGTTCTCCTCCGTGAAGGATACTCTGGCAACTCTACACCAGCTTGGATGCAGAGTTCAACTACAGCAGGAATCCTGTCATAGTTAAATCGAGTTTCATGCTTAATTCTTCTGCCAAATGGATCGTACATATGATATGACTCAATGGGGAGAAGAACGTCATTAATAGATGCCTTAATCCATGAATGGAAACTTTTGCGGCTTCCACTAGTTGAGCCATGACAGTTTTGAATCTCATGACCAATTTGGCCAACGTGAATTTCTGAGCATTCACTGCAAGACAAGAACTAAAGAATTATTTGCAAGTTTCATACAAATCATCACCTACTTTCTAACTTGAGTGCTTTACCTACAAGCATGGACAGGTACAACATGCAAGAGCTGTGCAAGTCCTCTAATTAATACTTTCCAAGCTTCAAGTACATCGTAAGCTACTGGAATCAGGTCGGGTACAATTAGTCCATTTTTTGGAGGCTCAAGAGGTTTCTCAATCCCCATTTGTGCCAGCTTCTTATCTTCCCTTGCTGCTTGCTGAATCTTCTTTAGAGGAATGGGATATGGCTTCTTCTTATTCTTAGGAAGTATTGGTGGAAGATCCACATTCTGAGGTAATATTTCACGTTTCTTCGTGTCATGACGACGGTTAGGCCTTTTATTAGTACAACACAAGATTTTCGGTCTTATTCCGGAAATAGCATCGCTATACACAAGGTTAACCTGCAACTCCAAATGCAGCTGTCAAATTCAGATCCTGAACTTCACTACACAATAGAGCGGTACAATGAATTAGAGAAAAAAGCCTAAGGCCACTAATTCAAGAAACCTAATACACTACAATACTAATATCAAATGCTGATGTTTGACTAGTAAGAAGTTAAGCAAAACATAAACAGGCCATCACATGCTGTCAAACTTAAAAAACAACCAATATGTGCTTCTGAAATATAATACAACAAGACAAAAAGCAAGAGACACATTTTACTCACAGTAAGTGATGCTACAGTGTAGAACACAAAAAATTAGGGTACCTCAGGAGTTGAAGTAAGGTAATTTGATGCCCTAATCATCTCTCTGCCGGCCAAAGCCGCCACTTTTCCGCCACCGGACTTCCTTCTTTCTGGTGGACTGTTCCGTATGAGGTGAGGGTAAGTGAATTGACGAAGCAAACAAAGCCTGACTCAAGTTCTTAATCAGCTACGACAAAGTAATTTCGTGCCACTTTAACAAACATAGAAGCCACCAAAGTCTCAGAAAAACCACATAATTTTTCATTTTTTTAACATTTTCTAAGAAAATACTCAAAAAGGTAGCATACGCAACTTGAATACGAATTTACTCAAGTCCATTTTCTCTCGCCAAGAAAACAGAGACTTGGACAACCAAATCCAATTCACAAACTAAGTGTATGTGTGTATATAATAAATAAACTAATTAACTAGCTTAGATCCAAACAACCAGAAATTCTTCAGAAAAATCAATTACATACTAAATCTCAATAATCAAACAACAAAAACGACCCATCGGAACCATACTTTGCCATAGTAAGCAAGTAGCCCAAATCTTAAAGATCACAAAGCATTGAATCAACAAACACAATCAAATAAAAAAATAATACATACCAATCAAGCATGAAAAACGAAACTCAATGAACCAAAAAGAGCGTAAGAAGACTGAGAAGGGACGATTCACCAATTTATCGGGGAAAACATCACGAAAAAAACCGGAATTTGATAGCAACGAACTCAGAAATCCAAAATCACGACCCTAAACTACCTTAGAACTAAAACCCACAGGAAATTTCACATAATCATAATGAAAATAGGAATCCTCATCATCCAAAATTTGAAAACCAATTATATAAAAAACGAAGAGATTCATTTCTACAAAGGCAAGAAACACAAGCACTCAAATCAAACATGAAATTAAGATGCAAAGTTCTAACCTCAGTCCCAAAAGCAGCTCTCTTTAGGAATACGCCCCCGAGCTTAGCTACATAAACGAGCAACAGCAAATCTTTAAGCGTTGGGAGATTTTGTGTTGAGAGATTTTGCGAACATAAATTATATGCTGTATTTGTTAAATCCACGTAATTGTCGCTTAAAGCAAAGAAAACAAATTATTCCTATTTAAAAAAAAAAAAAAAAAAAATAAAGGTTATCTGAATTTTCACATAGAATTAATATGTATATATGTAGATGAACTTGAATTAAAAGTATATAAAAATAATATAAAATAATACATAATATAAAAACATATAAATTTTTAGATTTAATTAATAAGATATTATAGTATATGAAATATGTTGAAATAATATGAAACAAATAGATATTAGTCATAAATTGGAGTGTATAAATAGTCTAATTAATAAAAACCAAGATTTTAAAATAAAAAGCAAACTTATATAAAAGTATTTAAAAAATCATATAAAAAATGTAAAATATATGAAAAATCATATAGAGGTAAACGTGAATTGACGTAGTTGTCTACATTTATGTAATATGGAATGCATCATATAAAAAAAATTATAAATGAGAGCATAAAAATGATCCGAATGCTCAAAGTTTCTTTGATTTAACGCAGAGTTAATTTCAACTTGCTATCTGAATTATTTAACTTATTTTTAATGGAACTTAAAAAAAATTCAGATTGTTACTCATTCTCTTCAAAATTTTCCAGTTGTTATCCCAAATTCAATTTTTGACATATTTTTCGGTCAAAACTCGTCGGAAAACATGAAAATGCAATTTACCTTCAAATATCAGTTAAAAATACATGATTCATATGTCAAAATGACCACTATTCGAAGCTCAATTATAACCCAAATCGTTTTCATGAATCTCATTCAAATCGGTCACGAATCGAACAAAAATGATATGTAGAAAATAGGTGCATCTTATTGCTGGTTATAATTGACTATTTTTGTACATATATGTGTTCTTAGTTTTCAAATACTTCACAAATTATTTTCTTAATTATTTAGGAATTTTTGGGGTATTTTCGAATTAAAGAACACAATTGTGGATCAAGAGATTGAATTGTTTGGACTTTGAAAGCTATTGAAGCCAAATCTTTCATGGGCTTAATATGAAAAGGTTTGGGCTTGGAAATTCAATTGGAAAGATGACCCAATTCTCTCATGGGTAGAAAGACTTTGTGATTCTTTAATGGGCTTAAGAAAATTATTGAGTTTGGAACGCCCATTTCTAAGGCAATTAAAAAGGGATTCACGCCAACACACCCAATTCACCCCTACAGCAACCAATTATCACACCACAATTTATCTTTTTTTCTCTACAAGTCACGTTGGTAGAGAGAAGATTTGTAGAGAGAGAATTAATTATTAAATTAGTTTTATGATGGATTTCTCAGTACTGGTGGATAATTTATGATGGATTTCTCAATAATTCTGGTGGATTTGATTTCGAGGATGCTTGATTAATTTTTTAATTCTGATTGAAATTGATAATGTTATTTGTGTATATTGTTTTCGATTATTGATTTTGATTTAGTCTGATCATCTAGGTTAAATGTTTGATAATTGACTACTAGAATCTTAAATCGTGAATCTTAATTGTTGTGATTTAATTTTCACAAGTAGTAAATTAGTCGTGCATCTCTAATTGTTATGGTTTAATTTTCATAAATAGTGAACTAGAGGCCGTGCATCTTTAGGATAGCATAATCCTAGATTATCAAATCGAGTTTGCGTATTTGGAGTTTAGTTCATCTTATCGTCTTAGTGATTAATGTGTTTAATGAAAACTAGTAGTACTCATCGCGCGGTTTATTATGTATTATGACAATATATACGATTTGCAATAATATAATTAAGTTATTTTATTAAAATGTTATTCATGACATCTTATTATTTCAAAATTTGTAAAAATCCGTATTTTTTTTTATTGATAACATCAATATTCAACAATTAAACATGAAAATAAAATTGAATATAATATAATAATAGTTTTGTGTTTGTGAGATTTAATTTCTGAATAGTTAGGAAGTGATTAATTATACTTACTAATATGTTTTGATCATATTTTTGTTCATTTATATCTTATAATTATTTTTAGAATTTATAAATAATTTTCTGCATTGTTTTTAGATGGATTTGTTCAAAAAGCATTATATTTATTCCAAAAAAATTAGTTTATTTATAAATTTAGGTTTCAAATTAATTTTAAATTTTAAAACAATATTTCTTAGATTTTTTGAAACCATTTTTCAAATTTTTTTGGAACATATTATAGTTTTTTAAAACAATTTTTAGATTAATTATATCTATTTATTTGAAATAATTTTGAATAAATTTTATCAAATTTTTTTATTATTTTTATTTAAATTTTTTTATTCAATTTATTGATTTTTATATCTTACACAATTAATATTACATATATATTTGAATTAATTTTTAAATTTTATTTATTGATTTAAGATTGTTAGACTTAATCTCACAACTTTTTTTTTTTTAGGATTTTATTATTATTTTAATATTTTTATAATAGTTTCAAACTTTTAAACATTTTACAACCCTTCATAAAATGAAATTTAGATTTTAAAATTATTTTCAACATTTATATATTAAAATTATAAACTAATTTTCAAAATTTTTAATTTTTGACAATATTTAAATTTCATTATTTTCAAAATTTAATTATATCATTAAAATAAAATCATATCATTTAAGATAGTTTCTTTTGTTTCATCTCTACTCCTACATATAAATTATAAGATAGTTTATTGTGTAAGATATACGTGAAACTTATTCTATAAGATACTTAAAAGTTATTTAATTTTTTTTCTTTTTTTCTATTGATTGATAGTTTGGGAGGGAAAATGACAAATCTGTAAAATTTGCCAACTTTTTTCATTTTATATATAGTATAGATTTAGAGAGTTTATTCTAGGTTATTCAATTAAATATGGTTAATTAGAGATCTTATCATAATTTAACTAATCTTAAAAGATGATTCGGTTTAACAGAGCTTGTTGTTAGACTAGAGATGATAATTCCATGATAATTTGAGAGAGGGGTGATACATTGATGAGAAGATAATTGATATCGGGGGATAACTGAACTGTTAACTTGAATACTTACATATATTGATTTCTCGTTTAATTTTTTTCTAGGTTTTTAGTTAATTTAGTGATAGTTAATCAATTTCAAAACCCCCCATAATTTATTATTTGATTGAATTGAATATAGATGACATAATTTAATCATCACTCCTCGTGGGATTGACTATGAGCCCTAGCTACTAGTTGGTTAGGTTAGGAAGGAAAATTTATTAATTTTATCGCGTCGCGACAACGCGGTCAAAAAAACATTCTAGAGTTTTGAACAAATTTTTGTTCGATTCAAGTTTAAATCAAACAAGAATCGTTAAATTAACTTAGGATTATAATTTGACTTTGAAAGATGGTCATTTTGGCATATGAATCATGCAGTTTTGGCTAATATTTGGAGGTCAATTGTATTTTCGAGTTTTCAGGTGAATTTTGGCCGAAAAAATAAGTGTTTGGTGTAGCAACCGGAAAATTTTAGAAAAAATGGGTAGTGATTGGAAAACTTCTTGAGTTTAGACACCTACTGGAAAAAAATATCATTTTAAAGAAAATTGGTAGTGATTGGAAAACTTCTTGAGTTTAGAGACCTACTGGAAAAAAAGTGTCATTTTAAAGAAAATGAGTAGTGATTGGAAAATTTCTTGAGTTTAGACACCTACTGAAAAAAGTGCAATAGTTCGGATAGCAAATTGATATTAACCCTTTAACATATGAAAAGATTCATATATACTCATTTGAAATTGGTACATGGATCCTAAATTTATGTAATTTGGGTTAACCTAATTCGAAACTATTTTTCACTCAACGCCATGCGCTTTCACATGCTCTCACGCATTCAAGTGTGTGCACACACTCCCACGTGTTCATGTTCAAATAAATATGTATATATTTTAGTTATAACATTCATACTTTTACATTATACTAGTATAGGACCCGTGTAATACACGAGTTTTCAAAAGAATTGAATTAAATATAGTAAAATGAGATTTTTTTTTAAAATATTTATATGAGAAAAAATACATTTATGGCTTTTTAAGATATATATGGCATAATTTAGCATTAAATATAATAGAGTCAGATTAACATATTATTTAATTGTTTAAATATATTTTGCATTTGTAAAAGAATATGATTAATTTTTATTTATTACTTTGAAAAAAAATTATAATGTCATGTCTATTATATTATTCAACATTTCCACCATTATTTTAGTTTGATTTTAATTGTTAAGGTTTGGAATAACCCTAAATTTTCATTTTGAATTTAATGATAAAAAAAATGAAAATCAATATTTTCAAAAAAAAATAAAATTCATAGTTTATTTTAAAACACATATTCGTAAAGAAAAAAAATATTCAATCACATAAATTAATAAGTCTCTGAATAATTCTTTTTAATCAATCCACCTATATTTTAATTTTTTCTTTTTTATTTATTTATATTTTTATCTACATTATTTTAACTAAAAAATTTCAAATATGTTTATGATTTTGTATTTGAAGTCAAGCATGTATAGAGGTGCTCAAATGGTTTGAACCACCCGTTCCGATTCGGAACCGTCGGTTCGAAAAATCGTGGAGGGCCAAATCGGAACCGAACTGTGGGGATTCCGGTTTTGGTTCCGGTTTGTAAACCGTCGGTTTGGATGGTTTGTTTTCCTTTTTTTTTTTAAATTTTTATAATTTTTTTTAAATTTTAAAAAATTAAATTTGCATATAAATATTACAATTATTCATATATATTACAAAATAACAATGTTTTTTGAATAAATAATTTGATATAAAGTAAAAAATAGAACTTACATTTAAAAGTTACAACAATACTACATTACAACTTATAAGTTACAATTTTAAAAATTAGAAATTATAATTTAAATACAATCAAATACAAACCATAAACCTAAAAAAATTACAACTTATAATACAAATTAATAGTAATAATCAATACAACTTAAAATTAAAGAGTAAAATAACATAAATGCATAATATTATTTATATAAACTATAAATTTTAAAAAAAAAAGATAAACCAGCGGTTTAATCGCCGGTTTACGGTTCGAAATATGCTTGAACTGAAACCGAAACCGGGTCAACGGTTTTCCGAACCGTTGACCCCGGTTCGGTTCTGATTTTTCGAACTGGATGAACACCTCTAAGCATGTACAATCAATTTTAGTTAAACTTTTTATATTATTTAGTAATATTTAGTATCAACCATAAATTTGATATATTAATTAACCATATTAATTAGCTTTCAAATTCTATTTACTATAGATTTAATCTACAAAAACATAAGAAATTAATATGAAAAAATTGTAGACTTGACATGTGGCACATGTGGTCATACTTTTATATATATATATATATATATACATACTAGTATAGGGCTCGTGTAATACACGGGTCACGGGATTTAACAACAAAAAATTAAACTTAGTGAAATTAAAAAAAATTAAATATCATTTACACAACAAAATTAAATTTATAATTTGTGCAATATATATCGTCTAATTTAATATTAAATATAATAAAATATGATCAAATAATTATTTAATTGTCAAAATATGTGTTGCATTTGTAGATGATCATTTAAAAAAATTATTATTATTTTGAAAAAAATATACATTGCTATACCTATTATATTATTCAACCTACACATCAATTTTTTTTTTTAGTTTGCTCTTTATTGTTTACATTTGTAACAACCCTCAACTTTTTTTTTCAATTAAATGATACAAAATGAAGTCAAAATTTTACAAATAAATTCCATAGTTTATTTTAAAGCATATATTCAAAAAATTATTTGATTTCAATAATTAATAAGTTTGAATAATAATTTTCAAGCTGCCCACCTTTATTTTTTTTTCTTTTGTATCTATTTATATTTTTTCTTTACATTTTTAAATTTAACAAATTTCAAATATATAATAATATCTATCATTGAACTCTAGCATATGTTATTTAGATAAATCCAATTAATATTTCTATATTATTTATTATTTAGTAATAATAATATTTCTTATCAACATTAAATTTGTAGCCATTACTTAGCATATTTAATATGAAAACATTGTAAACTTATCATGTGCCACTTTGATCTTACTTTCATATATATAAAGATTACACATACATATAATAGCTTGGATAGTGTTATAAAACATCAATACTAGTTGATTCATACAAAATGAAATATTAAATGAATCATTCTTATACATTACTCGAACCGTAGACTTTCTGGGTAAAACAGATCAAACTTATTATTATCAAAATGATTTGAACTGTTTCAAAGACCCAACATGCATTTAAACCTTTCTGTTATATTAGATGAATTTTTATATTATAATAATATAATTTTTATGTTGATAAGGTATAAGTAATATTACATAAATATTATGTTGATATACAATATAAGTAATATAACATAAATGTATAAGTAATACTACATGCAGATATTTCGAACACACCATGACATGTTCGACGCCTGATGGCCGAACACACCCGTATGTGTTCAGTCCATCAGGATCGAACAAAGCTGGTCTTATCGATTTTTTTTTATTTTTTTACATGATTTTTTTCATGATTTTTATACGATGTTTACGTATTTAGTTACCCATGAAATGTTTTTCATATATTATTGTGTTATTCCTCAAAAATTAAAAAGACAAAAGAAAAAAAAGAGAGAACAATGGACGAGAGGGAAAGAGAAACGAGGGATGATTTTATTTCTAATTAAATACTAAAACAATTAGGGTGCGTTAAAAAAAGCACGAGAGGGAAAGAGAAACGAGGGATGATTTTATTTCTAATTAAATACTAAAACAATTAGGGTGCGTTAAAAAAAGCGTGAGTTATGGATTTAAAACAATTAGGGTGCGTTAAAAAAAGCGTGAGTTATGGATAGTCCACCCATATTAAAATGGGGAATAGTGGGCCACTTAACAAAGATTGGGCCATAAAATATGGTTTAACCAAATGTTGGCCCTATTAATTGCACTTTTTTAACCAAACTTCTTAATTATATTTTAAATAGTAAAACATGTAAGCATCCCATCTGTTAATTTATCTATTAATTATTTCGATATTTTTTGTTTATTTTCAATATTATGCTTCAAAGTTAGTAAGAAAGAAAAATAAAGTTGACCAAAACTAAATATAGAAAAACCTAGATTATTCTTGCAAACATTTACTTTTGTGCAAAAATACAAGTACTTTTGACTTTATATTGCATGAATTATGATGGATCATGAGGCTAAACTTGGCTCACGAGGTACTATTCATTTGTAAGCATAAATGATTAGCTAATGAAGTTAGTTATTAGATGTAATAATAATAATAATAATAATAATAATAATAATAATAATAATTAGTAGTAGTAGTATACTAGTATATATTGGGAGTAAATTCTTTTAAATCATGTATGAATTTTGTAGGGTGTAACATTCTAAAAGATTGAGTTATATGTGAACTAACATCTTGTCTGTAATCTTAAAGATTGGGTTATATGTGAAGTAACATCGTGTTGTAATCATGTTTTGAAGGATGGACAATGCCATAAAATATTGGATTGTACGTTCGAAAAGTTGCATTGGTTATACTTGATGTAACAGTAAAACGTTTGAGATCTTATAATTGAAGGTACTAACTAGGTTGTGCTTTGGCCAACATTTGCGCTCATATTATCTAAATTAGCGTTATACCCGCACATTGCTATATAACTCAATTACTTTACTGTAGTACAATTTTAATCGTAAATACACAACACATGATCTGTAAATATATATATATATATATATATATTGCTAAATAATTATATTTCATAATAGTAGAATATAAAAAATAAACAGTAAACAATTAAGTCAAACTATTGTTTTCGAATTATACATCAAAACCATAAAAATTTGTAAGAGTGACAAATCTCATGAAATATTACAAATTCCGAAAAACATCCTTATAAAAAACATTTTTAGCAGTTCTTCCATGCGTTGCACGATTTGTCATATAAGTTTTAATAAATTTTAAATTTTGATAACATAATGTACTGGTAATAGAATTTCAACATGAAATACATATAATTTTAATATTTACTTTAATTTAAAAAAATTATTTGTTGATTTTACGTTTTTGATTTATACTTTAGAACTTTTTTCTCTCTCCATATTTTAATGTTAATTTTATAAAATTTATTATAAATTTCAAATTTATAAATATTTTTCATATCATTAGTCTATATTTTTCATTTGTGTATTAAAAAAGAGATTTTAAAATTAATTTTTAAGTTTTTTTAGTTTTGGAACATAATTTTAATAAATGTTAACCTTATAACTTCAAATTTCCAAACATGATTTTATAATTTGGATCATTAAATAAAATGTGATTGTTATTTGCTTACCTTTACCAAGAATGTTTTCACCTAAAATTTGGTAATTGAAATGTAATTATATGAAATGAGTTACAACTCAAAATAGAAAAATTGCTCAATTAATAGGCCCATTTTTTGAAAAATCTATTGCTAAAGTCCAATCTTATGAAGGCTCAATCTTGTTATATTTATACATAAAAATGGTTTGCAACCCTACCACCAAAAAAATATGCCGCTTCTTTTTCACGGCTCTCGTTCCTCCATCTCCACCATCTTCTCGGCTCCTCCTCCATCTCCAACTTCAATCCACCTTCTCGGTTCCTCCAAAAGCAAAAATATTCACTGCCTTAGCATTGTTTTTCCTTCTCCTATGGGTCATCCCCCGTCTTTGTCTTCTCTGACTTCAATCCACCTTTTCGGTTCCCCACCAACCGCTAGTCATCTGCCCCGATGTCCCCGCAAGCCGCTTGCTCCATCGCCGCTCTCATTATCTCTCATCAAATTTCTATATTCTCTTGAAGAAATCTATATTGTTTCATATATATATACATATAGTTAAAGAGATAGAGGAGAGTGTGTTGGATATTTTCCTTCTTCGTACATCAAGTTTGTGTGTTTTTTTTTTTCTTCTTTTTCTATCTCTATTCTCAAGAGAGCATCAATTTTCTTCCTTTTTTTCAATTTCTATATCTCCTGAAGAAAACATCAAACTGAACTGCAATTTGTTTTCTATGCCTCCTCCAATCTCTCTATATATATATTCAACTTTTTCATTGTATTTTTTTTTTTTTAGAAATTGCAGATGATATTAATAGATATATTTCCTTTGAGATTTTTTTCTTTAAGATTTTGAAATTTAGGACTTTTTACTTTAAGATTGTTTTCAATTGTGTGTTGTAGTAAAATTAGAGAAATTGTATTCTAACTCAGGTTTATCAAGTTTTGAGATGTTAGAAATGAGTTTTGCTTATATATATAAGCACATGAATATCTTGAAGAAGAAGCCACAATAATGGATTGAGTAGAAAGCCAAATTCAAAATTCAAGAACACACATTTAATTTATTAAAATAATTTTATTAAAATCAATTTTTCATTGGATAGTAAAAATGTGATGTTATTACTTTCTGTATTGGAAACCCAAAAGTCATAATTAATGCAATAAAAAATGTAATTTATATTATATGTAATCATTATTCTTGAAAACCAACAAAATAATTAACAAATAAAAAATCATATAATCAACATTTGTTGCAAGACAGTTTGGGCGGGAAAATGAGTGTACCCGCGCGCGTTGTGCGTATTGTCATATAACGAAATCATTTTAATATAATAAAATTTGTTTTAGTGTAATATTAATAATGTTGTTATTGAGATTGAGATTTGTCCAATCACCTTAATTAAATATTTGTTAAAGATATAATATATTTTAAATAATATTTAATATCTAAATATAATAGACCTATATAATACTTGGAAATGTATGGATCCAACTAATTTAAAACCCAATGCAATGTTGAGAACATTTAAAAAAGAAAAAGAAACTCAATCAAACAATATAAAATTATCCCACACAATGAATATATCAATTGTATAATTAGTGTAGGCCCAATTAATTTCAAATCCAATTATTCAATCAAAAAATGTAGTCCATAATAATTTAAATATAGCTCAATGAAAACCTTAATATAAAGTGTGCAATATTTAAAGTGACCCTAATCCTCCCCACTCCTCATACCCCCTTACCCATCTCTTCCCTCTCCCTAGTACTCCTTTACGCAACCTTCTTTCTCACACCCTCTTCCCCCTTCTCCCTCACGCCCCACTCTCTCTCTTCCTTCTACCCGGTGCCCCTTCTCTCAGCCTTCTCTTCCACTCCCTTTTCCCACTTCAGTTTTATCCATTGAAAATTCTCAAAAATCATCTTCCCTACATTTTATCTTCTTTTGGTTAATAATTTATATTTTCATATCATTGTTTTTTTTTTAGTTTTGGAGTATTGCTTGGATTGAAATACCCCCTAAATCTCCTTGAAAAACATTCTGTTTTTCCAGATATAAATTGTAATGTTGATAGTTTGTTGGGTGGAATACACACCTAATAACTTGAGAAAGTCTACCTATTTATACACAGTGGAATGGTTTGGGGGAGAAGATGGCTTGGGGAAGAAGATAAATTAAAAATCTCATTTAATTTTTATTTTTTTTGGGTTTGGTAAAAGTGTTGTCAGCTAATACATTGAAATCTCAAAAAGTTGTGTTGCATCATTAATATTCTGATTAAAGAAAATTTAAAAATAACCAAGAAAAACTAAAAAAATATTTACATATGAATATTATATTACATGACAGTTTGGGACGGGTGGGAAAATGACAATCCAGTAAATATTCTCAACTATCCTAATATTACTATAGTATAGATAGATGTAATATTATCAAAATATATTTAATATTTTTTTCTTTTCAAAATAATCTTTTTAACAACTTAAAGTATTGCAAGAACAAATTTAATTAAGAGTTTATATTATTATTTTTCCTTGTAACTTAGGCCCCGTTTGGTATGCGGGTTGGGATTGTTTAGGTTGGTTGGACTTTTCGGGCTTTTACTGTTCATTGAAGACAAAATAACAATTTTTGAGTGTTTGGTAGGTGGGTTTTGAGGTAGGTTTGAGTTAAATTTTGTTTTGGAAGGAATGTTTAATACTTTGCAAATATGGGTTTAAAGTGAGAATTGTGTTTGGTTTGTGGGTTAAGTTTGATAAAAAATCTGAAATTACCGAAATACCCTTAACATAAAATTGTATGCAATAAATTGTAAATGGGAATTCTTAATATAAAAAATATAAAGCAATGTTTTATATTAAAAGACTATATATAAAATACAGTTTTAATTAAAATACATAATATAAAATTTTATAAAATAATATTTTAATGAAAATACATAATATAAAATAATGTATTATGATATAAAATAATATTTTGTTTAAAAGACATAATATAAAATAATGTTTGGATCCCTAAAATATCTTAATATAAAAAAATAATATAAAATAATTTTATATTTAAAAGATATAATAAAAAATAATAAAAAATAATATTTTTATTAAAAAACCTAATATAAAATAATATATTACGATATAAAATAATGTTTTAATTAAAAGACATAATATAGAATAATGTTTGGATCCCTATAATATCTTAATATAAAAACCTAATATAAAATAATATTTTAATTAAAAGACATAATATAAACAAAATTTAATATCCTAAAATTTAGTAATTTAATAATTTACTAGATGAAAAAATAATTTAATATCCCAAAATTTAATAATTTAATAATTTGAAAGATTAAAAAATAATTTAATATCCAAAAATTTAATAATTTAATAATGTAAAGGATTATAAAATAATTTTGTGGTTTGTTGCAAAATCAAGGGTGAAGAAGTCATTTACCATGATAAAACAGGGAGTATGCAACGTTCGATCAACCGTTCAAGAGCAAATGAAATTTGTATTATATAAGTTTATCAATATCGGTTAATGTCGTATTATATATGTATTAGACGTGACTTAAAGATTATGTTTCTATTGCAAGTTGATTGTGGTTTGGGATAGAGTTTACGATGAGTGCATTCTTTTGACATCTGCATCAATGAAAAAATGCTTCATTGCATTCAAGATGACGTTAGCGGGGGAAAATGGTTTGCTTCTATTTTTACGCGTTTTCTCTACCAAAATGACTGACAATGAACTGCATGATATATTGTTCAATGACCCGAAGTCGAACCCTCAACGGGCTAATAATTACCATCTACAATCCACTAATATTAGACACACACATAGACACAAGTACAAAAAACTTGATAATAACAACTGCTAAATCGGGGGTCCAAACTTAAATGTGATCCGTGCCCAAGTGTCATTACAACAAATTTTGAGGGGATAATACAAGTTATCAAGTATCATGTGGCTGCATGCCGTCACTCTGGTGCACTTCCTCATCTTGCACATCCGGTGGTGAGGGTAAACAAGCTCACCGATGCATCTGATCACGCACTTGGAAGAATTTCGGTGGGATCGCTGAACACCCACAAGCTACAGCGGTAGCCTTCAGGGCCTTCGGAATCCAAGCGAAGAAGTTCTTCATCACCTCGAGCATTTTAGACTGGTTGTCCCGAATTCGCCCTAGCTCCCGCAACACTTCGTCAAGAGTGATGGCTCGCTCGGGATGTCCCACGTCTGGTGGCCTATGCAGGCGTGCTCTAGCCGTGCTGGCATCCATTTGCCGAATTACTGCGGCATTAATCGGATTCTTAAGCTGTACCACAGTATCCGACCCGAGGCGTTGGACTCCGCTGAGAGTGCACAACCCCGTAATAAGTGCAGGGAATAAGTTCGACTTGTGAGAGTCCCGTATAGAGTCTACGAGTCGGGCTCGAACGATTTGGGCCACCGGAATACGCTCCCCTTTTATTATGTAGTAGATGAGAGCGCACCATTCGAACGTTACATTTGTGAGTGCGGAGGTCGGCATGAGGTGATGACATACAAAGTGAAGCCAAATCTTAGCCTCTAGTTTAAACTCGGATCGAGAAATCGTCCATTGAAGCACCTCTTCCTTGGTCTTCCACACCGGCGGCTGGCGGCATAAGAATTCCCCCACTTGCTTGGGGTCACCCGACCTTTCATGTCATCCCAACTTCCTTGATTGGACACATCCCCCGATAATTCATAGAACCGGTGAATATCTTCATCAGCAAATGTAACCGCCACACCGCGCACGGTTGAGTGTGGGCTCTGCCGCATGCCAGGTGGTGTGTATTTCACCGTTGGAATATTGTGGTTCGCATAAAACTCTAGGACAAGAGAGAGGTTGTATTCGGTTGTCTTTTCACACAATTCGAACCAAGCACGTTGTCGAATTTGGACGGTGATCTTCTCGTACTCTCCCGAAAATAATTCGAAACCTCTCTTCGGAATAACCGTCTTTGTCCTCCGTTTTGAGTATTCCTCCTCCGCAATGACGGTGAAGAATAGTGTCGGTCGGTCGGGGGTGGTATCTTTTCCCTTACTCTTAGCATCGGTGTCTTTGGATGATCCGGCCCCTTCATGCCTCGGTTTCTTTTTTGGAGCCATCACGCAAACTTGAAACCCCCAAACTTGGTTGAGACAATCTATCGAACACCTTGTGGACGAGGGGTGAAATGAGTGAGAATTAATGTGCGATTGGTATCAAGGACCCAACCTACACAAAATTGAAATCAATCAATCATCAACAACTTCGAAAACACATATTTTAATTTGATTTATAATGCACATGAGTGTTGTGAGTAAACCCGGATTGCCTCAAAATTGAAGAAATCACAACGGTGAGAAAAAGTAAGAGGCAGTCGAGACAAGATCACACATAGAGGTGATGACATACAATCTAAGAATAACATCCAAATCGAGGACTTACTTGGTATGCTAACAATGTGTGGAGGGATTTGAGGAATTGGGACTTAGGTTGACAAATGGTTTGAGGAGGGAAAGAGCAGTATTTCAAATGGGGAAGAAAATCACCCCTTTTAAAGAAAAACTACTCGATACCGTGGTATTGATAGCGGATACCGCGGTCTCGACGTCCAGTGAGATTTCGCGCTTAAAAATGCATTACAGCTCGATACCGTGGTATCCAATATCGTATACAGCGGTACCCACTTCCAGTATGCTTTGTCCATTACCGATACCGCAGTACAGATATTTGATATCGCGATATCAGAAGACAGTAGTGAGCATTTACATCAATTGGCTCGGGTACCACGGTATAAGTATCGGATACCGTAGTTTCAGACCTGTTTCTCTTATATTGTTACATTTTTCCTTGCGACATTGATTGTGTCGGAGTTATAGAGTATATGCGAAGCTTGTACTGAGGTTGCATAAGTAAACGTATTACTTTGACAAAGCACATGTTTTGTGCAAAACTCATTATAGCTCATTATCCAATTGCATTCAAACTTATATTGTGTAGTAGTTTGATAACATCAATGTTAATGAGTTGTATGTTAATTAATTGTAAAGACAGTTAAAAGATATAAACAAACCGTAAAAATGTTTTGACACATTGGTTTCAGTCATCCTTGACATACATGATTGCAAAACCGTTTTACGAAAGACAAAACACAGGGTGAACATTGTAGCCAAAAGGAACCCTGTCATTAGTTATGGATCTAGATATCTAAGTTTGATAAATACATTAGTCAAACATTGTTAGGAGTCTAATTAGATCGTAAAACTCTGGGTGTCCGATTTCTTTGCTAGATCATGCAGCCTACAGGAAGGTGATCTTCTCCGGTTTGAGTGGGGACTACACACCTCCTAATGGGAAGTAACGTTCAAACACGTCGACCGTATTGCTGTCGAATGACTCCTCCTTTACGACATACGGGATGTCGGCTGAGGATCCAACCTCCCCCATCAACACCTCCCCCGGCTTGTGTCGAGTGATTATTACGAACCACCATTCGAAATTGGGGAACCCGCATTCCCTGAACAACCTTTGTTTTGGGTTCTCTTGTCAAAAACATTTAATACATACAAAATGTGAGATTCGTAGATGACACTGAGGACGACTATTCATAGTGCACTTCCGTTTACTACCATGTAGTGTTAGAGAATCCTGATGATAGGACACAATGAAATGTTAGCCCGCAGTAAAAAGATGTATTGGGGTTGAATTTTACATTTGCATTACCTTTTTGATGGCGTCCCAGTAGTCTCCTCCAATGAAAACTCTGTTTGTTTTGGGATTGTACTTAACACCCTGAGTGTCGTTCACGTACAACACAAATTCATGAAAGAGTTTGAAGTTATTGGAGAAGAACTTCTTTACTCCGTCTTCATCAAAGTAGAGACATCCTGTTTTCTTCTCCAATTCATTAGCCAGTTCGGTTAACGCCGTGGTCAATGTCTTGCTGTCGGCAACATCTTGGAGGATGCAAATGTGGTCAAATTCATCCCTAAGCAGCTCGGCTTGAGCGTATGTGAAGTGATGGTAGAAGTTTTTTAAATCTGGATTTCTCCTCGGCATTTTACTGTTTCAATTGGATAACGCAATATTTAATGCATGGTTTCGTTAAAATATAAAATGGCCACATGTATTGCTCAAATGGTATGATTAGCATGCTATAAAAAATAGACAATCTTGAGTGCGAGACATATAACATGGAGTTTCATGAATGTGTTGTCCATTAATGCCGAAAACCCCATAACGAAGTGACTAGTACGTTGTAGATCATCAATATATGTGAATTAATGTGTGAGCATGTTTGACTTGCAGTCTAAGTAAATGTGAATTCATTTTATGACATGTATATCATGCATGTGTAGTTTATAACGGTTCAGCTAAGTATGATATGGATTAGGGTGTTTCCATAAATATTTGAAACACTTTTAACATTGGGAGACACGTATACTATGATCACATTGATATGTGAGTGAGATTTGACAAATTTTGTATGTTCAAAAACTCATTAATTATTGGGACCCCTACTATTAAATGTAAAGCATTACTGCACACCATGAATGACCAGTGTGTAGATATAAATATGTGTTTAGGGGGGAAAGATTTGATTGGGATGGAACAACACATCAGAGGCTACCTTCTCAGCCGAAAATGAAATGGCTTGACATCTAATAGAGGAGACATTAAAAGGGACCCACTCTTGTTGATTTCCAATGACAATTAATTAGAAGATCCAAGTGAATATTTTCAGGCAAGTCTACTTTTCAGCTTTAATAAATATATGTTATAAATAAGTGTTGGATTGGTGACATACATACTTTCTTGTGAGGACCTACTCAACTGCAAAATAATTCCACTTTAAAAAAGAATCACCGTTTCGGAGGGGGAAGATGGTCGGGAGAGATAATGGCCTACGTCAAGACGACTACATCTACGGGTTATATTGGGATGTCAATGTGGTCACACTCTTCGTCGAAGAACTCGCCGACCAGGCACGGATGGGGAATTTCATTCCTAATAGCAACAATCGGCAAGCTGTGCACATGGCTCAGTATGTTGTTAATAAGTTTTTCTCACAAAATTTCGAACTCATTGAGTGCTTCAGGCAAGTTCGCCTGCTAAGTAAAAGACATGCCTCATTCTCTATGCTGATGTTTCGTGATGACCTCGCCTAGAACGAGAAGACCAACGAGGTTGCTTGCAATGATGACACATGGGCACAAATCGTGAGGGTAAGTCGCTGAGTGTTGTAAACGCATAACATGTCAAGGTTGAACATCTACATTTCTACACGTGCATGTGCATTCAACCATCTTACTATAACAGTTGTGTTTTTTTTCTTCAGGATGACCCGTTTGCGTGGGCGTATGCGAAATACGGGGATCCGCATTGGGAGGATTTGCAGGTCATTTTTGGGCACCCATCCAAACCCGCGGGGGTGCCGCCACCAGTCGACGACCCAAATGAAGTGATCGTCATCGCCGATGAGGTCCCACAACAAGAGAAACGTGCTACGTACACCACGGTACTGAACGAAGTGATCGATATCTCTAGCGACAAGTTTGGATCCCTCTCAACGAACTTCTGGAAAGAGTTGGGATACATTGGTGGTGATTCCGACGATGAAGGCTCCCTCCGATCTCCATCCTTGAAGACGGAGATGAGCACTTCAAACCCACATCGGGACGCTAAAGGTAAAGGGAAAGTGAAGAATAAATTCGCAGACAACATTTGCATGAGCCTCTACGGTGCATCGTACGTGAGCTCATCAACTCACGCATCATCTAATTCGAAGAAGTGATTGGGATTGAGATTTCGGGGTGTCCGTTATCGCCTGTATGAACACTATTACATATATTTGTGTATATTTACTACTAGTCACCTGTACCTTACTACCACTATGAATAGTCTGACAATTTTATGTCGTACTGGTCGGGCTAACTACTTCTTGCTTTCGGAATGTCTAAATGTGTGTTTCTATCGCGTTTCATTTATATTCAGTTTTAATGAAAAACCTTGCAATTAAATCTAAATTCCTGTCGGATGCATGAGGTGTCAACATATTCCGATTAACCAAGATGGATAGACTTTCATTTTTTTTCGATAAATACACCGCTCTCTTGTCTCTATATGTATCCCCGGTTTTAATTGAAGAATCTTGGAAATGTTGCAAGTCTATATACGTTATACCCGATTTTAAGCGAAGAATCTGGGATATGTTGCAAGTTATACACAATTGTGGGGTATTGTTTCAGTTCTGCTTAGTAGCGATTGATATTTTGAATGGAAGTAGTGCAAAAAAATGGGGGGTTTCCATGTATGGATTAGGAGATCTGCATGTATGCCGATGATGTGTCATACTTTGCGACACATAATAAAAAATCTTTACAGTTATTAAGTCAAGAGAAAATGCCCAAGTGACTACGGCCAGAGTGAACCTCAGTTATATCGAGAGAAAAACGTGCAGATAATTATGGACCCGATTCCCCTAAAACTTGGCAAGAGTTGACAAAAGAGCACGTGCTATATGGTTATCCTACTACAACAAATTAGGAGTTCCTTCTACACACATTAACCAGAAGGTGACAATCATCAACCAACCTTATATTACAAAATAGTCTAGGGCACCTATAAAGGTATGCAAAACATCAGTTGGGACAGATTGTCGTTTTTGGGGGTCACATCTAAAGCATATTTTACTAAGAAGTCAGATTTTGTCCATTATCACCTTCAACAACACCATCTTTGCGTCCTCTGGAGCGCTCATGAATAAATCCAAATCACTTTCACAGTTGCACAAGTACCGTGCAACGTGTACTCGTGCCTCCAAGCAAGGAAAGTGGAAACCTTTGAGCATGCCATAGACTTGCATATGTTTCGCACTTGCTGGGTCGGATTCTTGCTTCCTGTTCGCGATTTCCCCTATCCTTTGTGCAATGTTCGCCAATCGTCTATCATTCGCCTCACAGAACTCGCTCATTTTAACAACCAATGGGTCCTCGTCATCATGTGACTCAACTCACCTACATTTGGACTTTCCAGTTCGCTTGGAAGTGTTGGAGCTCTCAGCGTGGTTGGTCGATGTGAAAGCATTAAATGATGCATCCTTGCTGGGAGGAGTTGGCTTCGGAGACAAGTTGACTGGTGAGGTGTTGCCTGTGTTCAAGAAATCTTTGACCGCTTCAGCGAAACCTTGCGCTTGCTCACCAGTAACCCGATCTTTTCCAAAAATCTCAACCCAATCATTATAAAATGGCCACGTTTTGAAGCGCATTGACCTTAAACTACTGTCTCTCTGCCAACAAAGATAATAAATATGAAAATCCAACTAGTGGATATTTTATATTTCTTTATCCGTAAATAAAACGTGAGAATAAACCCTTTCGGTTCACAATAAATATTTTCATTACCTTAATGTAGCTTTCCCAAACATTATCGAGTACTTCGATCATGTGATTGGCAAAGAGACCAAAATCACTAGTTCCAAACATGGTCGACAAGTTGACGTACGATTTTTTCCAACCGTGTATTTTGGAAGAAATATGTGGCTCGGCCCTCAGGTCGGTGTCGGGGAATTGTTGGGCCAATATTGTTTCTAACAGTTGAAGATACCCAGTCCTAAATCCGTTATCGGATTTGTAACCCCTCGCAATCAACTCCTTCAACGAAGTGATCAAGTGCTGCTCCTCAAGCAGACTCCACGTCCGCCTTGGTCCACATCTAGTTTTCTGTCCATCCGTGGTCGATTTCTTGCTCATCTCTAACACAACATTTGACATTTTCATGCATTCAACTTAGGGGGTGTTTGGTAGGAGAAAAAATCAAATGCAACTACTAAATTATATTATGGGGTCGAATAAATACAAATTGAATAGATGGACTGTGAAACAAACACCAAATTATTGGAAATGAAATGTCTACACAACATGCACAGTAGCAAATGAAACACAACAGTGAATATTTCCAGATTGTTAATTGTACACAACGAATACTGATCTTTAAGAGTACACGGAGATAAAAAACTTCTTAGCACACCCTAACATTTAATAACCTGAGGTACAACTGGTGTTAGGAGTCTCTACGGTCCCACATTTGCATAGCTATATTATCCCTCCATAATGTCCATCCAGGGGACGACTCCACTTGATCAATGTAGTCCGGATCGGGAATAGGTTCCTAGTTTGGGTCACTTGCGATGTTGGGCACCTCACTCTCAATTGGATCGATGGTTGCGTTTGTGCGTATGAAGTTGTGAAGCAAACATCCAAGGATTATGTGATTTTGTGTTTTGATTGAATAAAAAGAGTTGTTTCTAAGGATCCCCAAACGGGCCTTCAACACTCCGAAAGATCGCTCGATGACGTTGCGTGCTCTAGAATGCATCAAGTTAAAATATTCTTGGTAATTTGTTGGTGTTTGGGATGCATGATTCCATTCCGGCAAATGGTATCTCACACCCCTATAAGGAGCTAGAAACCCATCTCCATTTTTGTATCCTCCATCACACAAGTAGTAATTGCCTGTGAAGATAGTTATGGTCATTTGGGAATGAGTTGCTGTTCACAACAATGAATTTTGTGTGTGGGTTTATCGATGGTAAACAGAGATTTTAGGTTACAGAAATTGTTACTTGTTTTTTAACGTATGGTAATACAAAATTTCAGTTGTGGAAAATATACCAGTCGAGACTTTCAATCCAGTTGGTCGAGTGATTGCATCACGCAAAATCCGACCATCGGATGTGGATCCTTCCCATCCAACCAACACGTAGATGAAGTTCATGTTTCGATCGTATACTCCCAACACATTGACGGACACAAAACCCTTTCGGTTCCTATATCGTGCCTTGTCCTTGAGAGGTACTTGCACGGGGATGTAAGTGCCGTCTAGGGCTCCTAGACAACCCTACATGACGAAACAGTATGTCTCAGTTGAACATAGTAATGTCTACCATGAAGAAATTAGCAATAATGGATTTATGTAATTGAATTTAAAAAATCGTCATTAACTCAAAACCTTTCAGATTTTTACCTTAAAAGGTTTCCAACGGTCGGTGGATTCATCTTCTTCAATAGGTTTTGGTTGGACGAGAAGTACTGTGTGAAGGGACAACAGACACCTGAGGACTTCGGTGAATTACTTGCTAATTGTGTATCCACTTCTAGCGAAATCGTACTTAACAACTCTATTTTCCTTGTGGTGGGCAAGAATCGAAAGGAATATGGCTACCTTCTCAGGTATGGACAGGTGTTTGCTGGGTTGAAGACCCCCAAGGTGCTCCAACAGGTAACACAGCCGAATGAACGTATCACTGCTCATTTGGAGGTGATTGATGCAAGTCTCATCGCTTAATTGGGTCAGGTTACGAACATGTGTTAATTGTCGAGTTATTTTATTTGACAAAGTGTATTTTTTTGTTCGTCTATTAAGGGACAGTCTCGAAGTGTTTGTACGACGACGGCGTATTAAGATCAATGTTAGGAGCCAAAGAAGGTCTTGAATGAACTCTGAATGACCTCTAACCCACAATTAATAACCTCAAGCTGCGATATTTCGTCCATGTTGAGTAGTCTATTAAATGGAAAGGAAAATGTGTTTATTATACGTCTACATTGCTAAGAATCAGTATATACGAAGGATAATTTCTAATGCAATATTTAAGGCATCTACACACATTCTAACAGTCAGCAATTACTTGTTTCAACCTAGTTATTTACTGGTTGTGAATATTAAGCGAACTTCGAAGGGACCCTTGTTTATGACACTGATCAAATACAAAGTGGCCCTTAATTATTTTTCTACTTGCACATGCATGTCAATTGGTCGTACGCTCGAGGACAAATTGGTATGATTAGCTAACTAGCTCACTGCTTGTCGGGTTTATTGTGTGTGGGTTTTTTGATAGAGTTATATTAGTGTATCCTAGCGCTGTGAATGCATGCCTCAAAGATTTCGGTTTGCCCAACACCAAAAAGGAATTATTTTGTAGCAACTAAATTTAGGTAAGCTTGACTCAACTGACTGCAACATTCCTTATATATAATTTTTTCTCTAGGAGATTAGGACATGTTCATAATGCCCTCTAGTTTGGGCTTATTTTTCATATTTTCTGACCACCTATACAAAATTGAACTAACATAAATGGTGATACATAGAACAGTGGCGCAAAAAATAAACATACACAAACCAAATAAATATTAGCACCATTCAATCCGATCATGCGAACATAAAATTATAAATCATCATAAATTCATATAATTTTGTCATCCAGTGAGGATCTCCTAAAACTACCAGATTAATTAGTTGATATGCCAGATATGAGAAAATTTATTTATTGATTGTTAATTACACGTAGCATCCAGTGAGGATCTCCTAAAACTACCAGATTAATTAGTTGGTATGCCAGATATGAGAAATTTTATTTATTGAATGTTAATTACACGTAGCATCCAGTGAGGATCTCCTAAAACTACAGCAACAAAACCCAACTAGCAAGAATTTACTACAATCATTTCAAAATTAAAACAGAAAACTAAGCTCTACATCGCATGTTCAATGCCGCAAGTGTATATCACTAACCTCGTTCAACAAGAAAAACCGTGCAAAATGTAGGATCAGATGAAACAGTTCCACCGATATCACTGAAATTGCGCCCAAAACACAAAATATAACCATTAGTATTGGGGGACACCAAGTATATAGATTAACGGTTCAGCTCGACCTCTTTGTTAGACATGTTAAGCGAAAGAAACAATCAGCCCTTGTATATCAAACCTCACTCCATCGATATCACAATATTCAGACGGACAAGGTAAAAGCCATTTAAACAAAGACTGAAACTTTAGATCTGCAAGCTTGCACTAGCATAGTTTAATATCTCACCTTGCTATCCAAAAAGAATTATATATATGTACTACTCCTTTAAAGAAACTAAACAGAGAGAGCAAAAAAAAACAAAGATTATACTCAGTTAAATAAGTTGATTTTAAAGATAAAGAACCAGAATGGCAAAATACAAAATGAAATGACACATAGACATTTTGTCAACTAAGGTTGTTAGGAAAAAATGCTAGCAGTCTCCGTCGACTTGCACTATGAAATATTTAAAGAATACAGGGATCAATTAACTCGAGTATAAACTACTAACAATCAACTACTAGTTACTATATAAATTCTGATGCAAAACGTCAACTAAGTAGATTTACCGTTTACCAATTTCAGGACTTTATCTTAACATTGAAGTATTCCTGATGTATTTACTAAAGAATAATTTTTACAGAAATTGAGAGAGCGGAAAACTATACAGCTGTACGTAGAAATCATGGTTAAGTTATACAGGTTAATTTCTTAAGGCATGCAACCTGTTTGGGGAGAATTGACGCTAAAAAACTCTCTCAAAAAGGATAAAATCAAAAAGCCACAGAAAAGCCACATATATAGAGACTTGACCGAGATGTTTTTTTATAAGTATGGAAAGATATGAAATCAGCAAATTACATTCCCAAACTCACATCTTTTCGTTTATAAATCCATAAACTTAAATATAAATTAAACTTGATCCCCCAAGTGCAGATGGATACAGAAAATGCAATTGGCACAAGCATCCTTCTTTTCCTATTCGTTGTCTTGGTTTCAAGATGTTGAACATTTATTATATTACAGTCATTACAGACTTTGAAAACATTATTTCCTCGAAAAAGAAAACTTTCCAGAAAACAACAAATCCATATCCATTAAAATTGAAGAATCTTTTCGAGTTAGACAAAGGTAAACTATCCCAGAAATAGGTCAACACAAAAGTCACATAATCACAGAATTTTGAGTTCCCACTTGCTCAAAAACATCGTACTTCGAACCTAAACACACTGGTTAACTAATCTGTTCCAGTTAAAAATAACAAACACAATGTACACCAAAAATAATAGACGCAAACAAATGAAGAGTCATTGAAAGGGCTAAACTACTGAAAAAACACATGTGCCGATTATGGGAGTATATATCTATGAACAATATAGGAAACATCTTTTCAATGCCATGAATGGGAACAACATCAGGAAATTCATTCTAGGGTGCTAACAAGTTATGTGCAGACCACAATCAGGTTCAAGGAAAATATATTATGTGATTAGGATATATTACTCAGGTTCATTTAGTCTATCAAGGATTCCTTAAAACAAACGTCACAGGGTCTCACTACAAGGTACCAATCACGAAAACAGATGTATTCAAACATACGAAAAATAATAAAATACATGAAAGATCAAGCACGCTATGTATTTCAGGACACAGTAAAAATAAACTGATATGAAATCATCCAGTGAGGATCTCCTAACAGTGGTAGCTACATTTTTTAATTTTGCTTGTCATTTTACTGTTTCCACGAATTCATTACATAAAGCATCTAGTGAGGATCTCCTAAAACTACAGCAACAAACCCCAATGTAAGTGAATGACAAAACCGAAAATGAAATTGCAAAACTCATAAAGATTTGAGACACGAATTGTAAAAACACCGAATGTCTCACTAACCTGGATTTGCAAGAAAATTCACAGCTAAAAAATTAAGATGATTTGCAGATCCGCAGCCAATTAACACCTATCTGCAAACATGAGTTGCAAAATATAAACATTACAATGGGGCAACATGCCTTCGGAAAGACCTTGCATGTTCGAACTATTAAGCGCAGTTTTTAAAATAACTAATGGATGAAGTTGGATTATACAAGAATATGCTAGATCATTATACACGGTAATATTAAATGTCAACACAAAATGCAGTTTTATTCAATTCATCCGCATTATAATGTTTTATAATTGAGGTGTACCTAGTTTAAATCATAAGGGTTGAATTCATTACCTGATCATATTAATGGATGTTAATTTCTGTATTGCTCAAACTTGAATAAACAACAATCTGATGGTTCAAAGGTTGCTTATAAACTTTATCGGACAAAATTGTTATATTTTCACAAGTCAAAATTTACACGGCAGGATCACTTGCCCATATTATATATGGAGGATAATCATTCCTACCAATGTGCATTTCTATAGTATTGATAATCTGCATTAAATATAAGGCTATCGTCCTAAGAAGTTACAAGAAGGCAAAGTGCGTCTCATTTAATCACATAACAAAAAATGAGAAAACATGAATGCTTGTTACACACAATTACCTATAATAAACCTTATAACGCTACTTTTTCAATAGCCTCTAAGAAATACTTACCAAATTTCCAAGCAGGAATGCCACATATGTTAAAGTTAGCCAAAAGTGAGTCAACTGGATACGACATGCATTGTAGGTCAATATTAAACTATCTATATGTTGTTATGATGCCTAAACTACATTAATGGGTGTTTAACACGTAAGTTGGTGACATCCACTTGTAATTTTCAATAATGCAACCAATATGGAAAGGAGCATGTCCATCGAACTAGACAAGCTCAGATGGAGACAAATGAAATCATCGATGGAAATGAGCTCGAGGGAGTGTATAGACACATGTTTTGAATCGTATCAAGTCTTTCACACCAAGTGTTGATAAGATTTCCATCAATATATCCAAACCCAAGTACTCCATCATAATGATTATGCTTGCACAACAGTGTGAATTATAATCGAACCTATTCCAATCATAAATGTATTAACAACATTTGAAAGTATCCAATCCTCATCACTAACATCCAATTATGCTATTCATTGTTATGTACATGGTTTTTTAAATTTTATCACCATAGAATTATTGTAATAGAATGTATATCTTTGAAAATCCTTGGATCTAATTCGTATAAGAATATAATTCTAGAATAAATTCATTTACATGTCTAAAAAATTCTGATAAAATCCAGCATGCATTAACGATTAATTATGCGAAACCAGATGTTTTTTGATTCGAACAATTCGATGAAGAGAGTTATTTATATCTAAAAGAAGAGCCTCGTGACAATAGTCTTAAAAAAATTACCAAACCTAATCCGCAATTTCAGTCTACATGACATGAATATGATCTCAGAAAGCAATATCAAATTCATCTTATCAAGAGGTATCAAATTTCTTTCCCTATTATAATAATCCTTACATCAATTAAATGAAGATCTCAGACTTGAACGACCAAAAAATGCAAAAGGTTGAAAGGGTTCTTAATTATTTGTTTAGGGAGAAGAAAGGGAATTGTCCAGCTAGTCATATATATTCCAAATGATTCAGCACTCTTCTTAGCCACGGTCTTGGGCCGAGAGTAATATGTATTACTGTGGTGCTTGTACGGATATCTCTTCCACAAATTTCATTAACTTCTACGTAAAACTCAGAATTATGACCACATAAAAGATTTAACTAAAATTGCAAACATATCCACTTGTTCATGAGCTCGTTTACAGTAAACCAAAGTACGAATAACTTGTGGCCATCTACAGAAAGAAGTAGCAAATATAGAGTACATTCTTCGTGCTTATTCCTCGATCGAATTCAACAAACCCAGTTCAAAGCTCCTCTCTTTTGTTAGCAAATCTATGTTAATATTATGCTCACACATCGAATTCAGCAACTACTGGTCACAATGCACAAAAATTTAACGCACATTACAAACCATTTTTACAAACAAATTTCATAATAACAGTTTGATTCGAAAAACAGAAATTAAAATCAAAAGTTGTAACACTATGTTGTACAATCACCCGGCGTTTACAATGACGATGGAGAACCTACAAGTACACAACGAGAATCATTAAACCCTAAACTTGGGATAGATAAATGTTAAAAAAAATACCAAAGAAACACCTCACATTCGCGTTGCTCCTGATATGGGTCTACCTCATTTTGTCGTCGTGTATATTTCGAGTGGTGGCCGGAGAAGACGGTCTATTGGCGAGATTCGCGCTTGGAAATCTCGAAGTGATGGGAAATTTTTTACTACGTGAATCTATCGAATGGAAACCGCGCCGGTCGTCTTCGTCGAGAGCCAAAGCAGAGGCTAGGGTTTCTTGTTGATTTGGGGGAGAGGTCTGATTCATGCCCTTATATATCATGGCATTCTTGCAATATTTTGCAAGCATAAGGGCAGAATCGACATTTGTACTCCAAAAGCAAGGGCACAATGGGTGTAAAAAATGTGTTATTGTTGGGCCAATTCAAAACCCACCAAATTTGGTGGGTTTAGTAACCCATGATTTATCAACCATAAACCCAAGAATTGATCCGGGCCAAAACTTTGAAATCGGGCCAGAAACCCACCTACCAAACATGGGTTTAGGTTGGCTACTAAACCCATGCCAACCTAAACCCTTCTACCAAACTGACCCTTAGGTGTCTGACAATTTAGGACATTAATTTTTTGGGCCGGAAATTTAGGACAATAAATTGTCGGACTTCGCGAATTTTGCCCAATTTCATCTCATTTATTTGGGCTAAAATTGCACGTGCATTTGCCAATTCGGGCTTTTCAGGATAAAATTTCCTTTCATATGGATAATTTTTTTAATTTTATTTATTTTTTGAATAAAAAAATAAAAAAATTCTGGATTCTTTATCTTCATCTCCACTCCCAATTTCTTTGCTCCGACCACCATCACTCACCGTGCCGCGCTAGTGATTGCATCAAAATCAACAACCATTTTCTACAAATTGTTACCTTGTGTGAGAATGAGAATTTGACGATAGATTGATTCTGTCAGCCTTCTCTGAATTACTGATTAACATAAAGAGAAATCTCTGCAAATTTCTAGGTTTTTTCTTCTCTAAATCTCTGCAAATTCCTGGGTTTTCTGAGTCAAAATCATAATAATATTAAGCATAAAGAGAAAAGGGCTGAGTTCAAGGAAGAAGAAAAGACATGATTCCATCAATGACTTCCAAGTGAGAGTTGACAAACCGACAAGCAAGTTGTTGATCAGTCCCGATTGGAAGCAGAGAGAGAGGCACAACGACGCTGATAAGAGAGCAGTGCGGTGCTGCGGTGTTGGAGATAGAAATCACGCAAGGGTTGACGGAGGGGCTCGAGTGTCATGTGGTGCTGCAGTTGGTGGTGGGTGGTGCGGCGGCGCGCTCGAGATATGTGATGGAGGAAGAAGATGAATTTGGGCGTGCTGAAGAAGATGAATTTTCATTTTTTAATTTTCTGTTTTATGAATTTTCATTTTTTAATTTTCTATTTTATTTTATTTTGTTTTGTGTATTTTCATTTTTTAGTTTTCTATTATTTTTTGGTTATATCTAATTTCCAGATTTTTTTTAATTTTTCTGCTTTTAGTCTTATTTGGTAAGATGATGTGTAAATTTAATGTCAAATGGATGCCACTTGTATTAGTATATTACACATAAGCAAAATTGGTAAAAAAAAATCCAATTTCGCAAGCTCACATGCGACTCAGGTGCAATTTCAGCCCAAATAAACGATTCGGGTTGAAATTGGGTAAAATTCGTGAATCCCAACAATTTATTGTCTTAAATTATCGATTCGAAAAATTAATATTTTAAATTGTCAAACCCTGTTACAGGGTAAAAAAAGTAATAAACTTTTTAATTAAATTCATCTCATTTTACTAATTATTTATTGATACATATTTCACGCTGGTATTTGTTTCAACCAACTTTATTTTTTATTTTCAGTATCATTCTTGAATGGATGAGACATGAGGTTTTATCTACTATGCCCCTATCTCCCATGCATTCACAACAACAACGATAGGAGATAATTTTAATTTTGGTTCCATATGTATTACATTTTTTTACTTTTGAAAATCAATATTTATTTTTTAATTTTTGTTCCCGGTATTTTAATTTTTTTAATATCAGTTTTTTTTGTTGGAATTTTTAAAATTGTTGTCATGGCAGCCAGAAAATCTGACGTGACAGTCAAATTCCAACTACCACATCAGCTGTTTGAAAATTTTGACCCAAAAAGGCTAAAATTGGAAAAAATTAAAACATAAAGGACCAAAATTGGAAAGTAGATACTTGGTTGTCAAAAAATGGAAAGTGTTTTACATACAAAACCAAAATTGAAATGAACCCTAATAATAATAAGGGTTAATTTCAATTTGCTACCTAAACTATTGCACTTTTTTTCAATTGGTGTCTAAACTCAAAAAATTTTCCTATCACTATCAATTCTTTTCGAAATTTTCCGATTACTACCCCAAACTCAATTTTTGACATATTTTTCGGTCAAAATTCGTCGGAAAACTTGAAAATGCAATTCATCTCAAAATATTAATAAAAAAAACAAGATTCATATGCCAAAATGACTCTTATTCGAAGTCAAATTATAATCCAAGTCAATTTCATTATTCTCATCCGATCACGAATCGAACAAAAAATCATTTTAGGGTTTTGAACATTTTTCGTTTGATTCAAGTTTAATTCAAACAAGAATCGTTAAATTAACTTAGGGTTATAATTTGATTTTGAAAGAGGATCATTTTGGCATATGAATCATGAATTTTTGACTAATATTTGGAGGTGAATTGCAATTTTGAGTTTTCCGGCAAATTTTGGCCCGAAAATATGTACTTAGGGTAGCAACCAAAATTTTTTGAAGAGAATGCTAGTGATCGGAAAACTTTTTGAGTTTAGACACCTAGCGAGAAAAAGTGCAATAGTTCACACAGTAAATTAAAATTAAACCTCATAATAATGAGGAAACTAGCTTATTCGGAGTAGACTCCATAGAATGCTTAAAATGTGATCATAAAGAGAAGGATTTAACACAAAATATGCAAAATCACATTCCAAACATATCTAATATCATGGGTGTGCAAAACGCTATGAGAATCCTTCACAACTGCAAGTTGCAAAATGCAAATATAACTAATACCTGGCTTTGGAGATCTCAAATTTCTCTATTTTGAACAATAGCATGCTAAATAAAAACCTAAGTTCATGCTACTATTGCTAAGAAATATGCTGAAACTTAGGAATTTCAAGGACTATCAATATGGGTAGCAAACTGCATCAGAACTGTCATTTTTCAAGAGCAATAGTGGAAATATATGTATTCATATAGATATGCCGTAACAAGCATTAGAAAATACAATAAATCGTCCTGAAAACTCGAAATTTTCATTGTCTCCTCTTCCCTTTAGTCTACTTTGTTAAGGAAGAACAAGCACATATATACCTTCTAAGAGATGGTGATGCAAACCAGCAGAATATGAGTACATTACATAGGCAACCCCTAGCATTTAATTAGAACTCGAGTTCAAGAATATACTAGCTAGCATATATTTGCAATATATATATATATATATATATATATATATATATATATGTCAATCGCCAGCAGTGATCATTCTTAGAAACATGACATGAGTTAATTAGCATTGTGCGGAGAAGGCTAACCCTCTTGGAGAGATATCACCGTTTCAAATGCCCCCACCAAGGCTTTAACCTTACTTTTCCTGCTTTCAACAAGTTTACTTGCTGTTTCTTTGATCACATTATTGAATAAGCGTTGACCATGGCTCTTCCTCTTCACATCTTGGTGCTTTAAGTTAACCTTTCCAGACAAAATATCTGCGTGTTTGGAGATTCTCTTGGAATCACACTTGTCATCTTCGACTCCAAGGTTTTTTGGCCTCCTAAGCCTGAGTCTCCAGGGAAAGTTATTATCAGACTGAAGGTTGAATAACCTCCCAGGGGATCGAGACTTATTTTCCGATCTACTCTTTCTTAAAGTCTTGTTATTCTTTTTGAGAAATTGAACGTTGCCAGTCTCCATGGACCTCTCGGGTTCAGAAACAGAACCATCTGGTTTAATATCACTGAGTCTTCTCTTCCTAAATTTTAGTCTTATAGGAACTTTACAATCATCCTGACGTAGGTTCACAATCTTTCCACTTCTGAACTTCAACTTCACAGGCCTACGATATTTATCTCCAGAACTAACCACCTCATCCTTTCCCAGATTCTTGTTGTGAGTCCCTTTAAGAGGTTTTGCCTTGCTAATCTTCACAGTTACTGTGTTTCCAGAGACACGTTTATCTGCTTTACTGCGAGACAAAGGCTTAAATGATGATAGTGCTAGAATGTCTTGGTTCTCTTTCACAGGTTTTAGATTGCCAATCTCAATAGATGTTGTGTAGTCAGAGGCGAACTCATCGGTTTCATTACCACTGTATTTGATCTCTTCGTCATCTTCTTCATGGGACAACAAAACTGAACTGGCACAAGACAAAGATGCTGGTGATGGTGGAGATGCCAATGCTGGAATGCCACGGTTATCAGGGACAGATTCCAAAGGATTGTTCTTAGTCTCAACCACATCCATCCTATTTCGATCTTTCCCAGGAGACAACAATTTCACACTTCCAGATCTTTTTGCTTTAGGTAACAAAGGTGCTCTCATCTTTCCGTCAGTTTGGACATCATCGTTTGTTCTTCCTTTACCACATACACCAACCCGTTTTGACCTCAGAGAAGAGGAATTCTGCAAGGATTGATCAAATGTCTTCTTATTTGCTACTAACATCTTATTATCAACAGAGTCCTCCTGCAATGATATCTCTCTCTTAATAATTTCTGGAGTTTCTGATGAAGTAGATTTCTCGGTAGGTGAATTAGGCGAACGAGTTTTACCAGTAAACGAAGCATTTAGTCTCTGGGAATGAGTTCTGGCATCCAAGGATGCCTTGGCTTTGGGTGAAAAGGATTTGGCATCAGGAGAAGGCTCATCGTGCTTCTCAACCATCTCTTTTGAGTTAAGCTCGTTTAGTGAAGGTTTAGCACTTCTTTTTCGTAGAGGACTCGTTGCCTGCTCTTCAAATGCACGTCTTCTTCCATACTTACAGATATCATGGCAAGAACCAGTCGAGGCTCGGAGATAATATGGGATGGCGTCTCGACCAGCAATTGGAGAATTCAGTTTTTCACTAGAATTCCTTATTGCAGTTTCCCCATTGTCGTAGGAACCAATTGATAAACTACGAGTAATGAGTCCACCATTCAAAGAAGTGGGAGTTGTAGCAGCATTTTTGCCTATTTTCATACTGCCAAACTTGTTCTTTTCTAGAGTTAACAGTGAGCCATTACATTGTTCTGCCATGAAAATGGATCATCAAAGCTAATTGGAAGACCCAAATCCTGCAACGAAACAGCGTTTCAATTACCAGATCATGTGCATTGATGTGCATTGAGTAAACAACATAAAAACCTAATCGGAGAGAGAGAGAGAGAGGAAGTGATTCAATCGAATACAACAACTGCAACAGCACATCTAATTAGGTTACCAAACTTCTGCAATCACAAATCAACGAAACAATGGAGAAAAAAACAAAAGCACCATAACACATACATACAAGTAAATCACATTGAAACTGCACTTTCCCTACATAGAGTAATGCAAATGAATGACAACAAAATTAATCCAGGCAAAAAATCTACCATAACAGAGAAAATTCAATCAGCCAACGATCACAAAATCACCACCAGAAAATGTGAAAAATGGCAGGATCATAATAGAACTGATACAGCAGAGAGAAAATTACAACAGAAATCCAACCAAATACGCAAGAAAAAATGGCGATTAAATGCGGAATTAAATGTAAGCATAAGAGAGCTTGGAGATTAGGCGCAACCTTTTCCCCAATTGTTTATGATCCCTTTTGCTGCTCCACCACAAATGGATGGAAGATGGAACAAATTTTGAAGAAAACAGGTTTAGTATATATACGTGTGCATAAAATGTATCATCAATACTTCAATTCATTCACTTTTCTATTAAATACTATGATCGATAACATGAATATATGGATTTTATGTTGGATTAATTACATTTATTTTTCTTCGAGATTTGATCAAATTATGATATAAATCCTAAGTTCTTTTTGTAATTACAATGAGACCTCTTATTTATTAAAAATCTAAATGCATGCAATTTCGGTCGAATCTTATGGATAATTAATTCCACTCGCTTATTGTTTATTGATATTGTATCATACTTTCATTTTTCGAGAATTAAGAAGACATTTGGCTTAATTTATATAAACTCTTATTTTATACGCCACAAGATGTTTTTAAAATCTATAAGATATCTTATTTATTTTGAAAATAAGTTGTTCAAGTATGAATAAAATAAGATAATGAAACTTATTATATAATTTAAATGATAAATTTTGAAAGTGCTTATCAAATAAGATCTAATTTTAGATAACATGATACGTTAAAAAAAGTTTAGAACCTAATATCATCTCATTTAAAGAAAAAAAAAAGTCCAGTTTCTAAAACTTTACCAAACATGCACTTTTATAATTATACATTTTTCTAACAAAAAAATTAATTTATACACCCTTCCCATTAATATGAAAAGTAATACAATATAAAATGATGAATTACATCTATTTTTCTCAAGGTTTGGTAAAATTATCAAATAAACATCAATATTAGTAAATATTACAATTACACATTCAACGGTCTAAATTCAAAATATTCCGATGAAGAATAGAAGGAAAGTCAAAATAAATTGTGGTTAGAGATGAGGAACCCATAAGACCATACGCGGAGAAAAGAAAACCGAAACTATATACATTTGCAAGAATTAATGTAGCAATTTAATGAACTTTGTCGTATTGAGCATAAAATTATATATTCGAAATAATGTGAAGTCTATGAAGTTCTGAAAGTTATGCTTAATAATACAACTTAACAATATTGGTAGATTTTCACATGTGAAAGAAGATTAACAACTATATTTTCAAAAAAAAAATATCTGAATTGAGGGCAATAAACACTATCAAAGATAATGATACATTATGCTTTGAAGCCTATTATCGTGCTCAATATTCTAATGAAGGGCCTACCACCCATTTGATAGGTTCTTTTAGTGGTTCATGTAAGCATAAATTGTAAATATTAGGTTCAAGTTTGATTTAACAGTTTTTTTTTTAGTTCAAGTGTAGTTTGTTTTGTGGGTGAATCTAATCTGATGCCTATAAAAAAGTCTATTAAAAATCTATAAATTATCTAGTACATAATCTTTTTCTTTTAATTTTTTTTTAAATTTACATAATTACACCGAAAAACATGAAAATGATATAAAATATAAATTAGGCTACAAATATATACAAACTTAAAAAATATAAACTATAAATATGTCTACATATTAGCAATATAAGACATTTTTAAGGTCTTGTCTATATTCATAAATAAGATTGATAAAAAAAAATTCGTCCGACCCATTTACTGAAAAGGAGTCTAGTTAGATCAATAGTATGTTAGGATACAGGCCCTTATCGAGTAGTCTGATGACCCTAGCCTATTTCCATTCCTATTGGCAGGATGTCAGAATTTCAACTTAATTTATTGGTGGGTCGGCAAATACTTATTTTTATTTATTATTATTCTTAAATGAAATAGGTGATAAATATAATATTTATACATTTTATTCGATCATATATATGCATTCAGTTACATGTAAATAAAATAAAATAATTTTTAAAATAGATTTTTCTTTGAAATTTTTCTTTCCTTGTAAATAAACGGCTTATCTTAATATTTTATATATTTGTATTATTTAAGAATTATTATCATTATTACACATGTTTTATTTATGTGCTAAAAAAAAAAAGAGCCAATCCACAAAAAATTCACCCCTGAATATGATCGCACTTAAAAAACAGAACACCCTACTTATTACTCTTTAATTCTGATACAAATATATTACCACAAAAGTGTAGCTTGAATTAAATCTTTAAACAGTCAAGTAGTATTTACAAAATATCTTAATTAAAAGTATCTTGAAAATATAATCATGCATACATTTAGCATTTTTATTTTGTCGTCGTCTTTCAATTCAGTGTCGATAACATATTTTCTCAAGACATTCTCTCCAAGAAAATCGAAATAAAATAAATTCAATAATTTGCTTGGCTCACAGTCTCCTACACGTGTAATATATATCATACCACCTTTAATAATTGTGTTGGAAGCTTCATACTTCACATTACATACGTTGTATTACTCAAGTTGAAAAGGGCCCATATCTGTTTCTTCTAGAATCGTGTATTTATATATATACACACACACACACTTATATTTACATTAAAACAACGATTTTTCATGAAATTATAATTTGAATGAACTATTGAATTTACTAATATAACTTGATTTAATATTATTTTACAATCATATGTGGTTGTCACTTTGAATGAATGATTAATCATGTTTGGCTGTCACTTTTCTGTAATATTAAAATTACAAATAAATAATTTTTTGTGTTTGATTGTTATTTTTGGGAAAATACCCCTAAATACACTAAAAGTTATAATAATATACAATAATTATACATTTTGTTATAATAATACACCCAAACTATGCATTTTGTTATAATATATACCAAAGCTACATATTTTGGTGATTGCGTTACTGATTTGACATGCCAACAGAATTGATTTGATGGGTGGTTTGTAAAAATTGTTGAAAAAGATTGCATGAGAATTTTCTTGTAAATCCAAAAAATGAGAATTTTCCTATAAACCTTTAGTTTGGGAATATTTGTGTAAGCCTTAGATATGAGAATTTTCGTGTAAGCCTAAATATTGAGAATTTTCATGTAAGTTTTAAATCTAAAAATTCTCGTGTAAGCCATAAATCTGGGAATTCTCATAAGCCCAAAAATTGAAAATTTTCGTGTAAGCCTAAAAATTGGGAATTTTCGTGTAAACCCTAAATCTGAAAATTTTCTTGTAAGTCTAAAAATTAGAAATTTTCGTGTAAGCCCTAAATCTGAGAATTTTCGTGTAAGCCCAAAAATTGAGAATTTTCATGTAAGCCCTAAATTTGAGAATTTTCGTGTAAGCCTTAAATTCAGGAAATTTCGTGTAAACCTAAAAATTGGGAATTTTTATATAAGTCAAAAAATTGGGAATTCTCGTGTAAGTCTCACTACACCTAATTTTTATGTAATTGAGTGGGTCGTTATGTCAAATCAGGTACAAATTGGAGGGTTGGGTTTATTAGCAAAATGTGTAGTTTTGGCTATTTTTATAAAAATTTATGTAGAAAATAATATAATTATATTTTTTTGTGTAGAAATGAATCTCTCTATATCTATTTATATATTTATTTGTGTAGTTTGGTTTGCTCCACCATTCATTTTTAATGAAGAAAAAATTATGAAAATGAGTGTACTTAACTAGGTGTGTGGTGTACGGATTTAGAAAGAGACTACCCTGTTTGAAAGGCACTATTCAGTGCTTACGTGTTTTTTTGAACTTTGTCTCTATCAATGTACATCAATCATTCATTCTTTCCGATTGCAATAATTAATTATTCTTATTTCGAAGAAAATAATTAATTTCTTTTGAAAGTTGGGTTCGAATTATAAATTAGGATTAAATATAAAAATCAACCAAAAATATTGATTTTTTTTCATTTTGCAATCTATATTTTTTTATCTGATTACAATCTTAAAATTTGAAGTTTATTCAATTGCAACCTAAAACATTTTTTTGACATATGATTAATTTTTTTCACTTTGCAACCTTTTTTTTTTCTATTCAATAGCAACCTTTGATTTTGGATACATTTCTTGATAAATTTCAAAATTTGAGATTGCAATTGGATAAAATAAAACAAAGTTTAGGTTGTAAAATGAAAAAAATTAAATCATATTATTTAAAAATTAGTTCAAAATAAAATTAATGAATTTCAAATTCATATCTATCCGAGCTATCGATCGATGTACTATTATAAATTTTTTATCTCTTCCTAAATCTCTCCATCTAAATGAATCCTAAACAACTATTCATTTTCGATTTTTTTTTTTTGATTAGGTTGAAAATTCAGCCGATTGCACATATGTACGTCTATACCTATTAGCCATAATATGAAATTCTTTATAAATAAAATAGAAGAACAAAGAAAAAAAATTCTACAAATAACAGTGTTACACATTATATATTTTATCTGGTGAGCCAAACTACGTAATCATGCACGATCTTCCAATTTAGTACGGAATCAATCATGATTTTGATTTTTACAAAAGGCAACTAAACTACAATTAATGTCATGTCTCGTAAACTTTGACATCTCTATAATTAATAATTAATAACTCAGACAAGTGATGATATTTGTCAATAAATAAATAACGCCAAATATGATGTGATAGATGCCAATATATGTAGATATTATCAATACAATAAGTTTGTTAATAAAAAGAAAAGATAATAAGTACAAATATAAATTCATGAAAGTTAAGCAGGTCACATGTATATCACAATCTAAATTCAAAGGCAGTCACAGTGAGTTAACAGCCCTAATACGTCTCTCTGTGTTGGTGACAAACTTTCTGGCCCATTACAGCTTGAGAAATCTGAAACCATATCTTTACCACAATATATAACAAATAATTCATTGCATGATCAATTGATATTTTTCTTGTAGGGAATAATTAATTTCTAGAAAAAAAAAAGAAAGGGATTTGGCACCATACCATTTTCGATACAATTGTGGTTTATTAAAATACTATATGTGATAATATATGTATCATACATGATGCGAAATCATAATTGTTTCCATGTCTGTGTGTGTGTTGTAAATTAAAGATGAGTCTACGTCTAATATACTATTGAAGTGACTATACAGTTATGATTAAGTAAATTAGTCTTTTGCAAAATCTATGGGAGGGTACTTCCCTTTTCTTGATGGAATTTTATTTTCCTTGCTTGAATGATTTGGATATTGAAAAATAAGTAGGGGTTTGATGAGAAATAATGTTGAAAAGTGAATTCTCTAATTATCTTATTAAACTGTTATTAAAAGTGTGAGTATTTAAATCAAAGTGTGAACAAATCATTTAGATTTAAATTGGGATAATATCTCTTTCTATCACAATTAGGATAGCGAATTATTTTTTTACCACAATAGATCATACATATACTTCTTTTACTATAAATATAAGAAAATGACAATTTTATCATTGTTGATAAGACATAAATAACACTTCTCATTATATCAGTCAACAACCTTGCATTACACACATCTGAGTACAAATGTTATTTTAAAATTTTCACCAAATGGTTAAAAAAAATAGCAAAACTATAAAATACAATCATACTTTATACCAATGTTATGTTAGAAAAGTGAATTTTATTTAATTTTAATTATGTTATATACCGATGCTTATACATATGGTGTGTTTATTATTACAACCTCCCTGACCAAACTACACTCTACCATCAAATATAGTTGTATGTCCAAAATTCCGTAAATTTTATAAAAATACTATTATACCACTTTTTTTTTTACACTTGATCAGACATTAATTGGAGGCCAACTCATCCCATTCATGACATTATTCACATGTGATGGTCAAAAAATTATGATAGAAATAGATGAAAAATTATTTTTAATGGTGGAAATTCTCTATATTATATGTTTGGTGGTATATATTGTGATTAGATGTTATTATTAGCCCAACTCTATATATAATAAGGGCACCCACATCAATATGTTTTTAGCACACCATTTTAGTATGAGCCCCACATGCCAACACACTAATTAAAAACATCTATTTTTTTAAAACACACATCTACATCAATTTAACACAAATGCAATCAATTTTATCTCAAACACAATCATTACATGTGGGTCCCATTATCCACTAATTTTTATTATATTAATTTTATTTATATCAATTTCAATTATTTACTTATTGCTTGTATTTTTTTAATCATGTCAAAATTGTATATTGGATTAATTAATTATGACATTAATAATTTTCAATTCACATTAAAATATAATTAATAATAAATAATAATAAATTAATATTTACTCCAAATCTATGTATTTTTTTGGATTGATTATATAAAAAAGACATACATATAGCTAGCAATTAATTAAAAATAAACAATTGACATTAATGTAAATTCATCATATGGAGATGTTGGAAAGCATTCATGAATTGGTGTGACTTTATTTATTGACATAGGGATTACATGAATTATAAAAAAGCTATGCTCCTAAATTAGTCGTATTTATTATTTATTATATTTTATTTTTCATAATATTTAAGATTATTTATGTGTTTATTTGAAACTAAAAATTTAACACATATTATTTTATTTTTTGAACTATAAAGTGTAAGCTAGAGATGCCCAAAGGTTTGCCGGTTCCAATTCCGGTTCGAACCGCCGGTTCGGTGGTTCCGGATTGGTGGAACCGAAACCGAACCGTGTGGGAGGCGGTTCCGGTTTCGGTTCCAAACCGCCGGTTCAACCGGAACCGGACGGTTCGGCCGGTTCGAACCGGCAGTTTGGTAGTGTTTTTTTTTTTTTAATCTGGTGCCCAATACCGCAGTACTGAGATATGGGTACCACGGTACTGAGAGTCAGAAACCAGCGTTTTGGTTCAAATTTGATGGGTACCGCGGTATCCATATCCAGTACCGCGGTACCCACCTTTTTTCGTCCGTTTTCTTCCTTTTTTCGCACGCTTTGTCTCTGTCATACCATATCATGAGAAATTGAAATTTGGACTATAAAATATTGAAGTGAACAAACTTTTTCATTATAACTTGGAAAATTATTACAAGTTAGAATTCTATCTAATTTATAATCTAATCTATTACAAAAGTTCCTATATATTACAATTACAAAAGTCCATGTCTATCTACAAGAAATAAAAGTCTATCTTGAATTACAATTACACTTATCTATCTATCTAGAATTATATAATACAAGTCTAAGATCTAAGTATCTAATTAAGTAACTATTTAAACAACATTAGCCAAAGGGAGAGGGAAAAGAAAATTTGAAAAAGCTTGAGTTTCATTCTAATTAAAATGAAATTGCCTACGTATCCTTAATTGAAATCGAATTAAGGAATCAAAGCTCACGTAGTTCTTTTACCTCAACTTACCTTCTTCAATCATCTAGGTTGATGTCACTACCGCCGGAGGATGTTGTGTTTGAGTCGTAGCCATACAAATCCGCTTCACCTTCCTCAAAGCGTGTGCAATCGAGGTTTTGTTGACGTTTGGTTGCTTTGACCCAATCCTCAAGGAGCATAAGGTTTTGGACATTCTCGGCGGCCAAGTTTGCTCGTCTTGCACTCAAAGTGTGGCCCGATACGCTAAAGGCATGTTCAACCGAGACCGTTGAGGCGGGACATGCAAACATCTCCTTTGCAATTATTGTTAGTATAGGATATGTGGTGGCTCTTCGTGCCCACCACTTTAATAGATCCAAATTGTTCTCGAAAGCAACCGATTCAAAAGTAACACTTAAATAAGAATCTAATTCTTGTGATGAGTTCGTACTTCTAGCTCTTTTTTGCGTTCTAATATCATAAAAGTTGTAAAATTGACTAAGGGTATCACCAAAACTAGATGAAGAAGATGAATAACTACTATGTCCTACATTTTGATCTCCTACATCATCACTACTACTTGAATCACCATGATTTGTTTTATATTGTTTAAATAAATCATACAAATAACCTTTAGCTTTAGCAACTACTTCTCTAGGATCAGGGATATATTCTACTAGATCATATTCACTAATCAATCCAAGTAGGAACAATGCATTATAGTACATAGTTAATAGTTCTTCTAATCCATCTTCTCTAATCCTAGAATCTAATAATTTAGCACATAAATATAGGGGGGGTATCTCATGATAATATTTTAACCATTTTGCTTTCATCATAATAATCGCATCACTTAAAATAGGATCATCTCTATAAGAGTTAATTACCAAAGCAATTTTAACACATTGATCTAAAGCTAAAGGAGATGTAGGATAATAACATCCACTCACTTCCCTAGTGGCTTCTTCAAAATTTTTTAACATACTCATCATGTTTATACAAGAATCCCAAGAATGGACAAATAACATAACATTACCATCACGAGTATCACCAAATTCCATAAAAAAAGCACATAAAAGTTCTCTATAATTATACGAATCTTGAAGCATGTAATAAGTAGAATTCCACCTATGTGGCACATCTTTCACAAATTTTTTTACTTCTAATCCATTCATTTTACAAAACGCGGCCCATTTTTTTCGCATTTGTACGGTATGACAAATTAAAGTAATTGCATCTCTAATTTTTTCTATTTCTTCTTCTAAAGTTTTTAATCCATCTTGAACACATAAGTTAAAAACATGACACATGCATCTAGTATGAAAAAGATGTCCACTTAATGAAGGTTTACAAAATTCAATTAGTGTAGGCAAGCTAGCTTTATTATTAGTTGCATTATCTAAAGCTATAGCAAATACTTTTGTTAATATACCATAATCATTTAACACATGTAGTACTTTTTGTGAAATATGTAAACCGGTATGTTTTTTATTAAAATCAACAAAAGCAATTAAACATTTTTGAACATCCCATGCATCATCAATCCAATGACAAGTAATGCCCATATAATCATTTTTTTGGTAAGGATCTTTCCAACAATCACAACAAATCGCAACTTTTTGTTTAAGGTTAGCTAAATCTTGTAGTAATATATATTTTCTTTCACGTACTCTTTTATCAATATCCCTAAATTTAAAGGTTAAAGAATCCATACCTTGTGAAGACCCGGTGAATCCTCGTAGTTGTGTTTGAGAGCGCTCCAATCCAATCTTGTCGGGATGCTTCTTCGTGATGTGGTTAGTGAACGTTCCATAGCCCCCTCCATGCTTGAACTTGTATTGCTTCCCACAATGGTTGCATGTCACTATGTAGTCGACGTTACTATTAGGCACGACATCCTTCTTGAAGTGAATGGAGAAAATATCACTTCGAACAGAAGAAGGTGCTCTACTTGAGGGGGTTTGAGTGACATTCAAACTCTCTTGCGTCGGCGGCACTTCTTCTTCGTCTTTGTCTTCGGCGGCTAAAGCTTGAGCGATTTGTTCCCCCAAATCGACATTTGGATCAAGCTCGTCACACCATTGATCGATGAGCTCAACTTCATACGATGGTGGAGGTGGCATGAGACTCTTTCCCTTCCCACGGGAGGATGAAGTAGAAGAACCTCTTCTAGACATGATGTATGTAAAATTTTTCCAATAGAAGTAGAAGTAGAAGTGTAGAACTAGAAGTAGATGATATAATTAAGAACTAGAAATTGAAATATAACAAGAATTTGAGAGGTTTTGAACTTGAAATATTGAAGTGAGCTAGAATGCAAGAATTGAGAGAGATAGCAAGAGAATTGGGGTGAGCAAATACACAATTTGAAGTTTTGAACCCCTATTTATAGATCTCAAAAATTCAAAAAAAAAAAAAAAAAAAGCATCGAACCGGTTCGAACCGCCGGTTCCGGTTCGTTTGAACTGGCGGTTCGACTCATCTCCGCCGTCCATCTCCAACAGCCACTTGATCTAGGCCATTGGATCAAAATTTGACCAAAACCGCCGGTTTGAACCGGCGGTTCCAAACCGAACCGGTTTGGCCGGTTTCCAATGGCTATGTAATCGTGGCCGTTCATTTCCAACGCTATTTTTGATTCAAAGAGAGCCGTACACGTGGCATCCTCCATTAATAAAAAAAAAAAAAAAAGATAAAACCGGCGGTTCGAACCGCCGGTTCGCCGGTTTCTGAAATTTGGAACCGAAACCGAACCGGTTCCCGGTTCCAGTTTGGAACCGAAACCGGGTCAACGGTTCGCCGAACCGTTGACCGTCGGTTCGAACCGGCCCAGTTCCGGTTTTCCCAACCGTTTGGGCATCTTTAGTGTAGGCGAACACATGTAATAGGATAATGACTTTTACTGTGATCACCAAATATATCAAATAGCTAAAATGTGGGCAGAAATTTGGATTGGATAGTTTTTTTCCTTTTTATTTCTCAATAAAAAGTTACATAATAATAGTAACTATAATTATAAAAAAATTAATTAATTGAAGAGGAGAGAGAGAATGCAAAACCACACCACAACATTAATGGATTTTTAGCACACCATTTTAATGTGGGACCCACATGCCAACACACTAATTAAAAACATCTACTTTTTAAAAGCACACATCTACATCAATTCAACACAAATTTACATCAATTTAACACAAATGCAATCATTACATGTGGGTCCCATTATCTACTAATTTTTATTCTATTATTTTTATCCACTAAAATACACACTCTTTCCAATCATTAGCTAATAATTAAAAAGGGGACAAGAATGCTATTCAAACATCTTAACACACCCATACTTATAAAAAACACACACTTAAAAACATCCCCACATTAATTAACACCACACATGTTTTAATTAATAACACCTCAAAATGAATTGGTTTGTGTGTCCTATTAACACACACTAATTATATAAAAACATACACTTAAAAATACACTACATTAATAAACACACTTTTTATTTTAATTAAAAACACATCAAAATGAATCAACGTGGGTGCCCAAGGCAATTCCACAAAAATCCGCAATGAGACATGACAGCAGAGAATGAAGATGCATGTTGTGCCGTTTCCATCCTCCAATCTTCTCCACAACCTTCACTCACTTGTCATCAATCATCATCATCATTATTTGTACTAAGATCATTCTTACAACCTTTTCTTGTATATCTATTCTCTCCTCATTCTCTTCTTCACTCTTTTTCCAAGTGCTTAAATGGTTTCCCTCTCCCCAAGATGCCTCCAAACCTCCCTTTCTCCATCTCAAGGCGGTTTGGAATATTCCGGCGAGATTCCGTCCAGCCAGCCGACAACAGCGACGACAACCAATTCCCCACCGAGTGCTACGCATGCACTCAGGTCGGAGTTCCCGTTTTCCACTCCACCAGCTGCGACAAGGCCCACCAGCCCGAGTGGGAGGCCACCGCCGGTTCTTCCCTGCTCCCCATAAAAAACCGCCCCGCTCGCCCCAACACCGGTCGGCCGGCCGGAGTCGTGTGGGACCCGCGGAGCAAGCGCGTGCAGAGGTGGAACAGGGCTTTCCTGCTGGCGCGTGGGATGGCACTCGCGGTGGACCCGCTGTTTTTCTACGCGCTGTCGATAGGCCGCGGTGGCTCGCCGTGCCTGTACATGGACGGCGGATTGGCGGCGGTGGTGACGGTGCTCCGCACCGGCGTCGATGCCGTGCATTTGTGCCATCTCTGGCTGCAGTTCCGGCTGGCCTACGTGTCCAGGGAATCCCTCGTCGTCGGTTGCGGTAAGCTCGTGTGGGACTCACGCGCCGTCGCTGCCCATTATTTGCGGTCTCTCAAAGGGTTTTGGTTTGATGTTTTTGTCATTCTTCCAATTCCACAGGTTATAATTATACTCCTCAATTAATTTAATTTTGGTCTTTTTTTTACAATTGTTTTTTTTTTTACTATTAATTAGTAAATGTTATAAAATCTTGAATCCCAATTTCAATTCCATATCTATAATAATAACAGAGTAAAAGTAGTAACAATTTAACGGACTAAAAGTAGTATCCCTATTTTGGACGAATCACGATACTAAAAGTAGTATCCCTATTTAATTTTAAATTCGTTGATCCTTTTTAAAATTAAAGAAAAAAAAAACTTGTATCGTGTGTAGTGTTGCTGTAAAAATTTTGTTGTTTCGTGTTCGAATCTTGCAGGCCGTGTTTTGGTTAGTCGTGCCACGACTAATCAAAGAGGAGCAAATAAAGCTGATAATGACCATTCTTCTGCTCATCTTCTTGTTCCAATTCTTACCAAAGGTGTATCATAGTATATGCTTGATGAGAAGAATGCAAAAGGTGACAGGTTACATCTTTGGCACAATTTGGTGGGGCTTTGGCCTTAATCTCATTGCTTACTTCATTGCTTCTCATGTAAGTTTACCAGTTCTTGCTCCGACTCTGATTCCGTAAAATGCTGCAATTCTAACATTCATTCATTCGTGCTTAATTTTAGGTTGCTGGTGGATGCTGGTACGTTCTTGCAATACAACGCGTGGCGTCATGTCTTAAGCAGCAATGCAAGAGAAGTGGGACGTGTAATCTGTCGTTATCATGCTCCGAGGAGGTTTGTTACCAGTTCCTAATGCCCTCTGGGACTATGGACAATCCTTGTGGTGGTAACTCTATGGTTACGACAAGAAGGCCCCTGTGTTTGGATGTCAACGGGCCGTTTCAGTATGGGATTTACAAGTGGGCTCTTCCCGTTGTCTCGAGCAACTCTGTTGCTGTTAAGATTCTTTATCCCATTTTTTGGGGATTGATGACTTTGAGGTAGTTAATTACTTTGCTACATATTTTGATGGATTCTTTAGGACCATATTGACTGCGAATTCTTAGTGTTTGGTTTCACCGTTTCAGTACTTTTGGCAACGACTTGGAGCCAACCAGTCATTGGTTGGAAGTGATGTTCAGTATTTGCACTGTCCTCAGTGGTCTAATGTTGTTCACTCTGTTAATTGGTAACATTCAGGTAAATGTTAGATTAATAGATTAAAAATTTACCGAGTATATATCCTCTGTTTTCTATTATGAAATACGAGGTTGGATTTGAGAGAAGATAGTAAGATGAGTACAGGATTATAAATTATGACTAAAATTCTTTGATGTTAGGTATTTTTGCATGCGGTGATGGCGAATAAGAGGAAAATGCAATTGAGGTGTCGAGACATGGAATGGTGGATGAGGCGGAGGCAATTGCCATCGGAGCTGAGACAACGAGTTCGTCGTTATGAACATCAGAAATGGGCAATTTTAGGCGGTGATGAGATGGAACTAATTCAAGATTTGCCTGAAGGCCTTAGACGAGACATTAAACGCTTTATTTGTCTTGATCTAATTAAAAAGGTACAAATTTGGAGAATCGATGATATTTTATATGAATGCAATTCTCGATTCGAATTGTTATCACTCTCGTTTCCTCTTAGGCTTGTCATCCTACATTATATTTCCTCAAATTTGCGGTTTTTTTTTCCCATTTTTAGGTGCCTCTATTCCACAGCTTAGATGACCTTATCCTCGACAACATATGTGATCGTGCTAAGCCACTCATTTTCTCCAAAGATGAAAAGGTAGAGTGCTTCTCAATAATAGTAATAGCAGTGCTCCCCTAAATGTTAGTTAAAAAATGTTTTTTTTAACGTAATTTTTTCTTATATTTTTCATTTATATCATTAATTTAAAAGAATTCACCCCTATTGCATGGTAAAAAGTTTCCCATTACTACATAAAATTTAAACACCCCCCCTCCCGTTTTATGTTGTAATATGCAAAATCCTAGAACCGTCTCTGAATTAATAGCTTTCCTATCTTATATGCCATTACGAAAACAGATCATACGAGAAGGAGACCCGGTGCCACGGATTGTATTCATCATGCGTGGTCGTGTAAAGAGTAGCCAAAAGCTTAGCCGAGGGATGGTTGCAACGAGTCTACTAAAGGCGGGTAGCTTTTTTGGGGACGAGCTTCTCTCATGGAGCCTTCGTCGCCCTTTCACAGATAGACTTCCAGCTTCTTCTGCCACATTTACCTGCATCGAGCCCACGGAAGCGTTCGCTCTCGATGCAAAGCAACTCAAGTTCATAACCGACCACTTCCGCTACAAATTTGCCAACGAGAGGCTTAGACGTACTGCCAGATACTATTCGTCCAATTGGAGGACGTGGGCAGCTGTTAACATCCAATTGGCTTGGCGACGTTATATTGAGAGGACGAGACAGGCTTTGGCATATCGCTCGGTTAACGACGATAGCGAACGGCGCCTCCGGCAATACGCGGCATTCTTTATGTCAATCAGGCCTCATGATCATCTTGAATAAAGAGCAAATATTTGGAGGTCATTAAGGCATTTTATTAGACTGAGTTTAAATTCTTTCATTCTTGTTAAAAGTGTGAATTGTTTGTACTATTTCATTTAATGTGATTTCTCTAAGTGTGGTATTTGCAGAAATTGAATGTGGAATTGCACTTACAAGATCTTTTAAATAATGAAATATCATACTTCTTTAATTGATTGTGAAATTAGTAAAGCATGAAGAGAGCTAACACCATAAATTATATCAATTAGAATTTAGAACACAATTTTTATTCTGTAAATAATGACCAATGTGATCACAAACAAAAGAAAACCAAGTACGGCTTTTCATTCAAGATGATCATGTGACCTTAGGTACAAAAACATAGCAGCATACTTCCTAAGCCGATGATCTCCGTCGCCGCCGCCACCGGTCTCCGGCGATCCCCGCCTCCTCGTCCTCCACGCCAGCTGTATATTCACAGCGGCCCAAGTCCTCCAATTGGACGAGTAGTACCTTGCAGTACGCTTAAGGCTCTCGTTCACAAAGTGGTAGCGGAAGTGATCCGTTATGCATCTCAAATCATCCGCATCGAGTGCGAACGCCTCTGCTGCTCGAGTGCACGTAAATGTTGCGGATGAGACGGGGAGACGGCCCAGAAACGGGCGACGAGGGCACCATGAAATTAGCTCATCTCCAAGAAAACTCCCACTTTCTAACATGCTTGTAGCTACTCTACCTTTGCTAAGGCCTTGACTCCTCTTTACTCGTCCTTCGACAATGAAAATCATTTTTTGCACCGGATCCCCTTCTCTAATGATCTGCCAATGTTTCGTATTTCATCTTAAATTTCATATAACATACAATAGAGAATCTAAAATTACGAACCTTTTCATTTTTCGAGTAGACTAGAGGTCTGACTCGATCACAAATGTTGTCGAGGATAAGTTCATCCAAGTTATGGAACAATGGCACCTATAACATAACAAAACATAGCAAATTTGAAACGTCGGGGTCTGGTATTTCAAATTTACATAACAAAGACAAGAAAAAACGGAGTAGTATAATCCGACCTTCTTGATCAAATCTAAGCAAATATAGCGTTTAATATCGCGCCTAAGCCCCTCGGGCAAATCTCTAATCAACTCCATCTCATCTTGTCCTCCCATCATTTCCCACATTTGGTGTTCGTATTTTCTAACTCTTCGTCTCAAATAAGACGGGAGTTGTCTGTGCTTCATCCACCACTCCATGTCTCGATACCTTAGCTGCATTTTTCGCCTCCTTAGCATCACCGCGTGTAGGAAAACCTTTCCAATGATACAATAGCCACACTTAACATATATCAATTCAAAGATTGAAAGAAATATAAAGTAGAAAACTGAGTTATACATAAAAGATCACCTGAATATTTCCAATCAACATGGTGAAGAGAAGTAAGCCAGCTAGCACAATGCTTATAGAAAACAACACTTCCAACAATTGACTTGTTGGTTCAAGATTATTCCCCATAGTACTTGTAACAAAAAAGACAACATTAGTGTTGCATTCTACATCTCATATTCACGTTGCAAAAGAATGCAGATGAGTTAGCAAGTCTATACCTTAAAGCCATTAAACCCCAAAGGTTTGAATACAGAGTTTTAGTAACGAAAGAATTGCTCGACATGAGAGGAAGCGCAAACTGAAAAACCCCATAGCGAAATGGCCCTTTGCTATCCAAGCACAACGATTCTTTAGCCGTTATGCTTGAATTATGACGACATGCTTCAATCGAGCAAGATAGTGGGAAAACGCAACTTCTTACATCACATTGTCTAGCAAGGCATGATGCTATACGTCGTACAGCTAGTATATACCAATACCCTCCATATGCCTGTCGGATTTGAAGATCTCACGTTAAGCATTACAAGTGATAAACTTCAAATTCTATAAAGAACAAAAATGTACAAACGATCTGATCTGATTTACTATTATGGATTTCAAATTCGTTGTCTAAATCCTTTAGTTGATCAAATGCAACATTAGTGGATTGCATACAGTGAGAGATACATACATGAGAAGCGAGGAAGTATGCAATGAGATTAAGGCCGAAGCCCCACCAAATGGAGCCGAAGATATAGCCGGTAGCCTTGCGCATTCCGCGCATTAAGCAAAAGCAATGGTATACTTTGGGAAGAAACTGGATCAAGAATGTAACTTGCAGAATATTCATTATCTCTCTTATTCTGTTTTCCCTTAATAGAATTGGAACAACCAAACAATACATAACCTGCAAAAAAGGCAAAGTTGTTTGAAATAATTGTCGAAATGACAACATGTAATTAATTGCATTAGTAGAAATTGTGATAATTGCAGTTGCCTAACATATAATGATACATTAAAAAAAAAAAAAAATACCAACAAGAAATCATCAAAAAAGTGCAACTAGAATTTGTCTTAACTAAATTGTAAAGACATATATAGGCAATGTGCATGTGCAGTTTGAAAGACAATACCAAGTTAAGAGTGGACATGATTCAAAGTTAAAAAGCAAGTTGTCTCCTCCCCCACCCTACCCCATCTCTAATAATGGGAATTGAATCCTCTTTATCAATCGGGCGAAAATGTTAAAATGCCCAACATGTACAACTTTTAATATATACATTAATTATGTGTAATGATCTCATCCTTTTATATTATGAAATGTGTAGTGGACACGTATTAATGTGTCCACATCATGGGTAGGTTAGCAATACTATGTTTCATCTTGTATTTTATTATTTTTAATTTATGTCAAGTGTCAATTAATAATGTCATCTTTACAATTGATGTATAATGATTATTTTGAAACATCGAATAAAAACACCACGGTGGAATAAAAGATCTTGTTTATTAATTATTATATTATATACTACATGTGGGGGATTCACTTAGCTTGCACACATCAAATGAAATGCGATATCAAGTATGATTGAATTTGAAATTTTATACATCCACAAAGTATACAAACAATACATATAAGGTGCAATAAAAAATGTAATGTTACAATTGGCTTGAAGATTTAAAATAAAGAGATGGGATTTGTAAAAAGAATTTCAATTGTCTTCAGTGTATTTTAAATCAATCAGGGTAAAAATATTTAAAATTCTGAAAATTATAATAGAGTTCAAGAACTATACAATTCAATAGAATTCAAGATAAAACATCAAATCGAAATAGATGGTATAATAATTAACTTAATAAAATGTAGAATTATAGAGAAAAAAAAAATTATGCCCAAATCTCAATTCCAAATGTCATTTCACCTACACTCATGACGTGTGATAACAACACCTTACTGCACACGTGTTGTAAGTCAGTAATACATAAAACAATAAATAATTAGAAGATCTGCTGAGAGCTTCTCGTCAATTGTTATTAGACCATGTTTATGGGCGCAAGGACGTCCAGTCATGAAGAAAACGCCAAAAAGAAAATAAAATAAAATAAATGGAAATGAAATAAAATTTGATGACCAATTCATCAAATGACCATAGTCATGATCAAGTAATCCCAAGATTATGATTACACATGTCATTGTATGATTGGTCGAGTGTATTTTACGATTTATCCATTCAAAAAAAATATTTATACACCAAAATTCATAAAATAAAATTCTCTATAAATAGATACATATATTGATATATTTTGGATTACAATCTCATACACTCCCTTTTGTATTTATTTTCTTTTGTATTTCAATTTTTGTAATTTTAATTTTGTTATTGGATGTTGTGATTTATTTTAACTGTATGGTAATTTTTTTTAATTATAATTACGATTTTTTTAATATCAAATAATTGTATATATTTCTTAAATATTTAAAATATAATAAAAATTAATTATAGATATAATTGTTAAATTATAAAAGAAATAATTTATTAAAGGTTGGTTGTGGTTGTGGGTGGTTGTTGATAAAGTATGAAAAAGATGAGATTGAGTTGTAGTGTAGAATATGTATGTGAAGGAGAGAAAAATGAATTGTTTATTAGTTGGTTATGGGTATGGTTGAGTATGAATAAATATAGTTTTAGATGTGTTTTTAGGTAAAAAAAAAAAAAAAAGAATTGTACTTTAATAATAAAATATATATCTCTAATATTTTTGCAAGGGTGTCATGTGTTCTTGTAGGAAGATTTTTAGAGAGAATGAGAGAGATGCATAAGATGCATGATTAATTTAACTTAATAAAAATTAATATTTCCTTTTTTCTTTTCTTTTTCTTAACTTTTTTTAATTTTTTAAAAATATATTATTAAAACAAGAAAACAAATCAATGCAGATGCCCTATAAACAAAATTTAAGCACTAAATTAAAAAAATAAATTACTTGAGGAATAGGCAAAATGACGAAAAGATCAAACCAAAAGGCTTCAAGTGAGAGCAAATAATGAGCAGCGATGGCACGTGCGTCCCACACGAGGTTACCGCACCCGACAACCAACGACTCTCTCGACACATACGCCAACCTTAACCTCACGAAAAGGTGTGCCACGTGTACCACGTCCACGCAGCTCCGGAGCACACTCACCGCCGTCGCCACCCCGCCGTCCATGTAAATGCACGCGCCGCCGCAGACGGACACCGAGAAGAAGTAGAGAGGATCGATGGCCAGCGCCAGCCCACGCGCCAACACGATGAGCCGGTTCCATCTCTGCACATTCTGGCTGCGTGGGTCCAACACCAGCCGCCGGTCCGCTGCGGTCCGGTTCTTGTGGAAAACCGGGACACCCACCTGTGTGCATGCCTCGCACTCCGGAAAATCGTCGCCGATGCACCGGAAAATGGTGGAGAAGGGTTTGCAGAGTTTAGACATGGTGAATTAATGAAGATGGAAATGGATGTAGAGTTGCATGAAAAGGGAGATTAAATTGGAGCTGGATTTATGGCACGTGGATGATAGTGGGCTTACTAGGTCTATGTTACGTCTACCAAATGGATTCTCACAATTTACATTTGTGAAATTAAATTAAAACAAATTTGCAAACATTTTAAAAGTTATGAGATTAATTACTAATGTTGTTTTTCAATTTAATTCATTTTAATCATTTAAATATACCAATGTGACAGCTATATAACATTTGATCAACAATGTGTAGTTTTAAATGGTTTTAATTGATCAAATGCGTGTTTATTGAACTATAGATGCATTTAATCAATGTTTATATTCAATTGATTATACTATTGATACATGATGAGATTTTGGTGATTATATACTATTCAATTGTTTATATATATTTTTTAACTACAACTGTATACATTATTATATAATTAATTAATACCTCTTTTAATCAATATAGTTTCATGCATGATCTCAGGATAATTAATTTACAGAATGGTTAGATTAAGATGTATGAACAATGTAATATTTGAGTTGGATATTTGCATAACATAATGCATGTCCAATTGGTTAGAATCGTCTTCAATTGCAACCCTTTCAATACTTAGGTTGTTAAAATTAAAATAATGAACTAAATCAAACATAACAATTAATCAAAATGAGATATTGATGTAATAAATCATCCATATGTCTGGTACATGACTCTAAAAAATGTCACTATTTAAACAAAATAATATTTGCATAATCTTTAAGTCCATCAATCCTAGCCTCTTGAGGGATTTACTTTGACCTGAACCAGCCCAATAAAACAGACGCACAAATTCTTACTTTGTTTATAAATTAAAAAAAAAAAAAAATCACAAATTTGTAAGAGAAATTAAAGACAATAAATTGGAAAAGAAAAGTTTTGCTTCGTGTTCTGTTTTTCAGATTCGGTTCCTGATTGTGATTGATGATCTAAGTTATATTGTTTTTTATTCATGTGTTTATATATAATTAGTTTTAGATCACATGTGTTGCATGTGGAATGTGGAGATCAATTCAAACTAAGGAAAGAAATAATGCAAATATCTTATATATAACACTTTTCTATTATAGTTCTAATTATAATATTAAACAATCCATATTTTATAAGAAACATCTACATTTTTATATAGGTAGTAATAGAATAGATAGATAATAGATATATTATAGATACAATATGATTTTATTTTCTATTATATATGTGATTGTTTTGATGAAATGAGATTAGGATTAACGTACGTTTTGCTAAAAAAAAAAAGAAATAGTATGATACATGCATTTTATTTTTGAAAAAGTTCTCATGACCCTCTGATTTTTTCTATAGAAATACTTTAATTATAAATTTAATATATCGAAATAGTATTTCATTTCTATTACAACTAGCATAGGCCCCGTGCGATGCACGGGTGTATAAATATTACTATTTTAGTGTTGATATGAAAATGTTGAATACAAAATAATAAAAATTTTTAAGACTAATTCCAATCTAATATGTTACCCAATGATTCATGACCATAAAATTTAAACATTTCGAATTTGATGTGAAAATATTAATTTTTACGAAAAATCAGGTTTTAAAGAATATTTCAATCTCATTTGATACCCGTGGAATGTATGGGTATATGAAGTTCAAGTGTTGATAAATTTTTATATAAATATGTTTGTTGGGATATTTCTGTTGTTATTTTGATGAGACAAAAACTGTTTGCTTAAGGTTTAAAGTACCTATTTTCAAGAGATCATGTAATGGTTTTCCAAGTTATAAGGAAAACCAACCTTAGAAGATAGGAAGATATCTTCTCGAAACTGCCTGCAGGATTTTGAAACAGGAAGTTGTTCAGAATCAGGAGGCTGTTAGCAGGATTTTGGAACAGGAAACTGTTCAGAATCAGAATTCCTTCTGAAGGTTTCTGGAGCAGCAAGCAGAAGCAGCATGTAGGAACCAACAAGCAGCTTGCAGAGATGTTAGGAAGTAGCCAACGGATCTTTTGCAGAAAGATAAGCGCTACTCTCATCCATGCAGTACGAGGATGATCATGCAGTTCAAGAAAGAGAAAAGTTAACTATTAAAGAATGATCATGCAGTTCAAGAAAGAGCAAAGCTAACTATCAACTAGTATAGCTACCCGCTGCATGAATCTCAGTGATGGACCTATACCGTCGTGCCATGTCAGCAAGCGTATCAGTAAGGTCCGGAAATCGATGTCAGGCGCATTAAATGCTTATGAAAGGTTTACACGCCAACTTGTCAGTTCAACCATGATGCATTTAATGAAGCCACAGAGAAGATCTTTGAAGATCAAAGTTCAAATTCAAAATGAAGAAGTATCTCTCTTTAACGGATACTTTTCCTCTTCTATATATAGAAGGTGTGAGTGACCAAGGAACGTGCCGGATAGAGCCAAGTGGAAATTCAAATATACTCCAAAGCTTTTGTAAGCTTATCAAAGTCCAGCCACTCAACCTTCAAGAAGCAGTCAATCATAGCATAAGAGCTTTCAAGTTCAAGGTTGGTTCAAGTTTGCACCAATTGAAGAAAAACCATTTACTTTTAACCAGTTGCTGTGTGCTAGGTTGTTTTAAGTTTGGTGTACTTAGTTGATCGGATTTGATCCTTGCTAAGTTAGTTAGTCTTGTGTAGGCTATTAACTCTGTGTGAGTTTTGTACCCTGTGTGGGATTTGACCTAGGAATCTTTGATTCTAGTAGGTATAACTTGTTAGGAAGAGGTTTGTAAAACGAGGCTTGTAAATCAAACTGACTTAATGAAGTTCCTCTTTGAGAAGGAGTACAATGGACATAGAAGACTTACACCACCTTCGAACCATTATAAGCCATAAATGTTTATTGTTTTTATATTTGCTGCATTGTATTTATTTTCATATCTATCTTGCTGAGCATACCATAAGCATTCTGTGTAAAAGACTTTGATAAAATCATATTTGGAAACAGAAAACAGGTTTTCATAAAGAAACTCTATCCTAGTTTATTTCGCTGCATACTATGATCATCGAGAAAGAAACCTGAATCAGCATACTGTTAGGTTTCTGATCGAGTCAAGTTACTGCTTTTCTGTAGAATCAGGAACCTGTTTCACTAAAAATTTTAAAATCGATAGAGGTTCATTCACCTCCCTCTCTGAACCTCTGACCACTTGGGACCAACAATGTTGGCCATGAAAAACAGTATAGTTCTTCAAAATTATTTCAATTTAATCTAATACCCATATAATTTATTAATTTTAAATATTTCATATATTTATTGATCATATGCTGTAAGACTACTTTACTTATTGTATTTTTCATAATTAATGAGGAAAAAATTATGCAAATTAACATATACTCAATAATATATTGATGATGGGAAAAAAAATTATGACATTGTGATAATATCTATCTATAATATACCATATTTAATATTCTATTTCATATACCCATCTATTGTTTAAACCAAAATATAGAAATTGGTTATCTATGTAAAACATAGGAAATAATAATATAAAAATGTGTGCGTCCATGATGTTTGATTTCACCACTATTCATTTTTATGATTTATATAAAAATAAAAGAATAAAAATGTGATAAAATATTACACACAACAAAAATGATTTACTAAATTTATAAATATGCTAAGCAAAAAGATTAAATTTGGAAAACTCCCTATAATTATGAAATTTTAAAAAAGGAATCCCGATTTTAAAAGGTCTCCTCAATTTATATTTTATAAGATATGAATATTAGATTGGGAAAACTACCAATAATAATGCAATTTTTAAAATAAATCTCGATATTTTGTGTTTTTCTTGAATAAAATAATAAATGATTTTAAAATATAAATATTAATTTTTTTATAAAATAAACTTGTTGTAATCATAAACCGTAAAGATATATAATAATAATAAAAAACCTTTATAATCTATAATTTGGCTAATATTAAATAGTAAATAATTATATTTTAAAATATAGTACTTTTAGCCCAAATGTTTTTGGATTAATAAAATGATCCTTCTATGTTTATATACACAAATCATGCAAGTATAAATTTATGCGTTTGATAAATTACTATCAACTTTCATAGTTTCATGTTTTAAAATATTTTTAAATGTAGAATTCTTTATGATCAAAGTTTTCTCCCAAGCTCCGTAGGAACATAAAATTATACTTCTCTAAAATTATTCTAAGATGGTAAGATGGTAATATTCTCAAAATAAATTATACTCCAACTATATGTACAATAGATGGGTATATGAAATAGGATATTAAATATGATATATTATAAAAAGATATTATCCTATAAATATGTGTAAATCTATATGCGCATCACAATTCAAAATTTTATTTAAGAATAAAATATACCAAAATATCATTTATTTATATGAAATATATTTAGACAATTACTAAAATTTTCATATGAAAGTGTACGTATTGCAATAATTTCATGTAATTTATTCAAAATTCATTCAATACAACTGCTTTTCAAACTCAAATAGGTATATAATTATTCATTTAATTGACGTGCACAAATTAATAATTAATTGACATGTAAATATAAAATACACATAATAGTTTTATAGATTGATAATATTTATTTAATGATACAAAATCCTCAATAAAAGAAAATAATAATTAAATCACACATTATGAATGTATTAGAAGAGATCTATATAGGGGAAAAAATCATTGCACGCTTGATAATTGAATGAACATTTGGGAAATTATGATGTGATCAACTTCAAAAATCATTTTCTTTATCATTATTTTCTAATTACATTTTTTTTTATCACCCATTTGTGATAACATTTTTTCTTTGAACATTTGGGAAATAATGATGTGATCAACTTCAAAAATCATTTTCTTTATCATTATTTTCTAATTACATTTTTTTTTTATCACCCATTTGTGATAACATTTTTTCTTCTATTTACAAACCTGAGTTTATGTTCTCATTCACATGCTATGATTTTAAATATATTTCATCAAATAAATACAATTGATTTAATGATCTAGATACTAAATTGAGAGATTAATTAATTATATATATATATATATATATATATTCTTGATACATATTATATTTTCGATTAGATGAGATTTTTTTGACATGAGTAATTAATTTTAATCGTATTATATGTATACATATATATATATATATATTTATTTTTCATCCATATATATAATGACTTGATTGTATACCATATATATTCGTTATACAAATCAATATTTTTGAAACTTACCATAAATTCAATTAATATCACAAAAAATTAAATATTTAATATTTACTAAAATTTCTATAATTAAGAAGTAAAAATGGACGGCAAAACTTTTGGCATTACCATTTTTAGGGGATAATTGTTATTATATAGATATAGATATCTTTAATACTCCCAAAAAAAAAAAAAAAACCATCAAACACGTATTCTCGAAATAAAAGATGAAACACCAGTTAGTAATACAAAAACTAACATAAAAACAGGCATCCAAATCAACATATGATGATTCAAAACAAGAAATCATCACATCTCAAGCAGAAAGAGTCTTCTTTGAAATGAAATCAAAAGATATACCATTGTCTTGAAGCCGTTCTTGAAGGTCCGTTGGGCCGAACACAATGCCGGGCGTGTAAACCCCGCCTCCGGGCAGGTTATCCCGGTCAGCCAACATGACAAGGGCACACTGAACCAGAATGATCGGAGTGGTCAAATACCCGATCTCAGGGCCCATCACCCTCGTTATCACTTCAGAATCGGGCTTCTTGTTCCCCTGAGATGCCAATTGCGCATCACTATAACCATGTCCAACAAACCACATCTTGAACGAAGCACTCGCCACTTCATCCTCGGAAGGCCCTTTCTTAGAGAACGATCCGAGGCTGAAAAATGATGGAAATTTCAAGAGAAGCCATCTTCCTAGAGAAAGTCTGCTTAGAAGCCCAATGAATAGCCCAAAAAAGATTACAGGGACTAAACCAAGCAATGACTTTGATCCTAATTTCACATCAAAATGAGCTGGCTTCATTGATGACCAAAAGGCCTCCCTCGTTTTAACGTGTTGAGGGCTTTCGTTTAGACCAGGTAGGCCTTGGGGGTTCTCGGTTAGGGTACTTAGGGTTCTCCGGACGACAATGGAATCAGCCGAGGGTAGCCTTAATGCCCAAAGGCCGAGCTCCTTCTCGTGTTCTATGAGAGATCCTTTTGGAGGGCCAGGCCCTGGAATCTGAGACACAAATTCTAAGTTCAGTAAACTTTATACTATGGATATGTACTATGAAGAAGTGGTGAAGAAATTGTTGATATGCTCAACCAACATAATGATAAGAAACTAACTGTACAGAGTAAGTACATGGTACTCTAATGTTTTCATAATCGGACAGGCCATCAAATCCGGTCTTGTTATCAGTTAGCGGTTTTGATTAACAATGCATGATGATGTTTGTTTGGGGTTTCATGAGTTAGGATTTGACGTTTTTTAAAATAAAAAATCTTTATTTGTTAGAGGCTTCAAATAAAGATTATGATATTCACTCAAATCAAATACTACCCGTTTGATAAAAACACTATAATTAACCTTATATCCTAGTTTATTAATACACAAATTTCAATACACGTCCAAATTTCTACTATTATAATTATCCGATAATTATTAATACATCGGCTAAAAATATAATATTAGATAAATACATTTTTTCCAACATTAATTTAATAATATCTACGGTAACCAATCATATACTATAAAATCTTATAACAAACACATATTTTAAACGTTCATGCTCAGAATTTTAAAGTCGGATTTTCCTTAAACCCATTAGACACCTTCCAAACTGTCACCTTAATGTATTCTAATACACAATAATACAAGAATTGAGGGGGAAAATGCAGATTTTTCGCTACATTTGAAAGAGCTACTAATACTTGGTAAACGATTTAGTAAATTGAAAGCAACCAATTAAAAAAAAATCAAGAGTAAAGAGAACATACAGCGGGCCGGGCTCTTTTGGGCCTAGATCTTCTCAACTTCACCAATTGATCAGCGTTAGCCACTCCAAGAACAGCCGATTCATACGTACCGTAATTTCCAACAATCTTCTTTTCCGATTCCAAGCTCAAATACGCCTCCACACGATTCGGCACCGAAGGCCCGGCCCAATGCTTCGAATGAAACAACAGCCCGATTTCAGCCGGAACCGAATCAAACCCACAAGCCGACACGACCAGACTGCCCTTCTCCACAGCTTTCTCGTGGTACAGAGCCTCCATCCTCTCCATGAACTCGGGCTCGCCGCAAATGTCAAAATAATCGCAGCCCGAATCCACGCAGGCCTCGACGACGGGCTGCCCGTAGAGCCGAAACGGGCCGACACAATTGAGTATAATCCTGGCTTGGGCGGCGAGGCGGGAGAGGGAATCGGGGTCGGCGGTGTCGGCGGTGATGAGGGGAATTTCGGGCGGTGAATCGGCGCCGGCGGCCCATTTGAGGGCTTCGGAGAGCCGCAAAGGGCTCCTACCGGCTAGAGCTAGGGTTTTGAGAGGCGAATTTGTGGTGTTGAGGAATTTGAGAGCTTCGCGGACTACGTACTTTCCGGTGAAGCCCGAAGCGCCGAGGATTACTATGTCGTACGTTTTCGGGCCCACAGTGAAGCCTGAAGCGGTCGACATGTTCGCTGTCATTTTCGCAGGGGTTCACGCTTTTTAAGAGGAAATTAAAAGATTAGACTTTGAGAGGTATTTGCCAGATTGCCACACTGCTAATTAATATATATGTATATTGGTCTGATGTGCATTAATTGCATTGATTCTATAATTTGTACAACTCCATATGATCCGCCTGGCCCCTCCAATCAGCACTCAATACATGAAAATCACAATTTTTTATATATTGTATTTCTAGGTAAGTAAATAGGTGTCATCCCACAGTCCAATTACCCATCATCCAAACCCTACAATTCACATGTTGTTTGTGGGTGATGGACTCCGTCTCTCAGAAACTATTCGTGAAACCGTCTCACATGAATTTTTGTGTATTTTTTTTGGCACAAAAACTTGTGTGAGACGGTCTTACGGATAGTTTCCGTGAGACGGATCATTTTTACTCATAATCCTAATCCATTTTCATTAATTTACATGTGAATTATGTAATGTGAGTTGTGGGTTGACTCATCTCACATAACATGATCCGTGAGACGGTCTCACATAAGACTTACTTTTTTTTTTTGGATTTACAACTTGGTGTGGGGGGCCTCAAATCAAGATCATACTCACAAGCCTAAGAATACAAATAAGTAAATGGGTAAATAGCCTGTTGTACCCAAAATATAATAGTTTTAGAAAATTTTACCCCAACAAATAAGATAACTACTTAAATACCACAATAGATAAAATACTTATAAAACTACCACAATTTTTGACCGGTCTTGAGGTGATGAGATTAAAAATTAATTGGGCTAACTAACAATCAAATCACTTGAATTAAATAAGATTAAATGTCTACAACTATTAAACAAAAATTTGGCACTATTACACGAATTTATATTCCACAATTCATATTAAACGAAAATATTCCAGTATTAAATGAATTTATGTGAAAATTTGCCACTATTAAATAATTCCACTATTAAACGAATTTATGTTTCAAATTCCACAATTTTTTCTTTAATAGTGTTAAAATTTGTAAATTTTCGTTTAATAGTGTTAAAATTTGTAATTTTCGTTTAATAGTTCATGTGAAAATTAAACGATTTCATATTCCACTATTAAATGAATTAATGTTTCAAATTCCATAAATTTTCGTTTAATAGTGTTAATATTTGGAAATTTTAGTTTAACATTGGTATCCATTTTAATAGTGTTAGAATTTGCAAATTTTTGTTTAATAAATTGATCCTGAAAGTGCAACATTATTACACTATTACAATTTCGTGTAATATTGTTACATTATTCATTTAATGTAAATATTCGTTTAATATTATGCAGTGTTTCAACAATTCCATTTTTGATTAGTAGTGCAAATTTATAAATTTTCGTTTAATGCCAATTTCGTTTAAAAAAAATTCCTGTAACAATTTGTAATGCTTTTACTTTTCAATTGTTACTATACAAACCCAACTACGGCAAATTTCGTTTAACAATATGTGCTAATGAAACAATTGAATGAAAATTCATAAATCCAAAATTAACCCATTTACCATAAAATACAATTTCACACACGAATCAATCATCATCCATTACAATAATACCTAATACATATTCATAAATCATGGATTAAACAATACATAATCAGTCCAAATCATCATATTGAACGGTGTCACCATCTGCAGAGTACTTGTATAAGGCCAATGTCGTCTGTTGCCTTATCTCGAAGATACCTAGAGTGATATCCGGTTTGGAAAAAATGCAGCTGATACAACTCTCAATCGCCTTGAGTGTGTAAATGCCACAAGAATTAGGATTGTCCTGCCTATAACAAAGACGTGTCTCCGCAGACTTGAGGAAAATCATAGTTGGGCGAAATTGATGATAGTCTAATGCCTCAAAATGTCCAGTATACTCTAACGCACGTGGTAATACCTGCCTCAGGGGTAGGGTCTGTATCCTCCTAAGCTCTTCCAACTCCGGAGTCCATTCGTATCTTTTACTATCGAACAATGTCAAACTCATATCCCAGAAATGGAGTTCACCAGTCACCCAATGCTCGTCCAAATTGAGGATCAAAAATACTTATTTTCAAATCAAAAGGAATATAAATATTTAAATGGAACGTATGTGAACGAATCAAAATACATTACTCCTAACATTCATTTATTAACTGCAAACGTACATTTTTTCACTTTTTCTAACCTAGGTTTGATATTCATCCACTTTGGTTTTTCACCTTTTATATAAGGGACAAGTTGATCCAACTCCAAGGGGTCAAACTCCTCACGAGCATCTTCGATGTAACGTGCATTTGGTCGATCACGTGCATGCTTCTTCATCCAAATATCCTTGCATGTTTCCTGGAATGACAATTCGTTTCAAACCAATTAAAGCATAACAATTATTGTCCCCTATATATAATATTGTTTAAATACTTACGTTAAACATACAGTCAATTATTTGGATCAGGCCCTTCAAATCTTGATCCACTCTCACACCAAATACTCGTGGACGGCTTTGTAGCACCGCGAGATATGCATCAAAGACCTACAATACAAAATAATTTAACAATATAAGTGGGTAAGTTTGTCAATTGTGCTGGAATTTAAAGACATAATAACTTATCAGACTAGTACCTCTCTATCAATATATTTGATTGGATCCATAATTAGCTTAAAGAATTGAGGTCCAATTGGATAATCGAGTCCAATGTTGCGCCTATCAGATAAAATTAGATAATACAATAGTTGAAAGACCAAAAAAATATTAACATCATGCAAATAGTATGAAATAGGTAAAACTTACAGATTAGCTTCAGTCCCAAGCTCCATCCACAGTTCGAAATCCTGTATTCTATGATCACTCTTTCTAGGCCAAGGCCTCGTGAATGGACTTCGTAAAAAATGAGATAGATCTTTCTGTCGAACTTCATAGATTCTAACACTCGTATCAGGAATTTCATATCTAGTTGTGCCTGATATCGAGCCTGTAACGTAGTCGGGATCACCAAACCATGTCATGAAAGTGGATGTCTATGATGTATTCATCTCGGATAGTGTGCCGACATCAAAAGATGGGTCACAGTCATAAACATTGTACTGATAAAGAATAATAGCTGTGATCGGCTCCACGGCGGTGGCATGATAAGTATCCTAGTGAATATCAGGGGTGGGCTGCGGGACGTATGCATCAAAAACATAATGATTAGTGGCGTAAGAACTAGAGTGCTCCGCATCAGTTAGATGATGAACTGAATGATCAAAGCCCGATGCATTTGAAGTAGAGTGATGATGGTCCTCCTCAGGCCAAGATGCCCAAGGCTCAAATGAGCAACGCGTGTACTGAGTACCATAATATGATCTGAACTGATCCTGAATAAGCAAGAGAATCTGACACTTCAAACGATCACTAGCAAGGGAATCTGATGCTTCAAACGATCACTCTCATCCCTAATGGCCTGCTCCATCTGGTCAAACCTGTCATCCATCTGGCCAAACCTGTCATCCATGTAATTCTACATGATATTATATCGATTATCTACCATACGCTCAAAACGTTCGAAAACACTGTTATAAACACTATCGACATCACTCATTCCTGACTTAGATTGAGGAATTTCGGTCGACGAAGAAGTCACAACTCGTGCATGTCTTTACGGATTCCTAAGAGCCGCTACAGGCGTATCAGTAGTCTTAGATGCATACTGGGCCGACGAACGATGCTGGTATGTATAATCCTGATTGGGCATGTGAACTGGAAGTGCATGCTCCTGCACGGTAGTATAATCCGGGATCACATCAGGCTCGCTTGCTGGTATGCTACGGTGGCTCGTCCTGCTTGTCGACTGTTGTGTAGTCAATCGGCTGGTCTGAAAAATGGTAACACCAGTCGATGAACTTGGATCCGCTCTTGCCTTTCCACCATAACTTTTCCCACGAGGCTGAACTCCGAATGAGAGGTCGTCATCTATTTTCTGCCAATAAATCTGTTGTTCCTCCTCGGAACTCGGCTCAAGAGTCTCATTTACTTCAACCTACACAAAACAGTCAAATAGGTTAAGGTTCGGAACAGTACATAAAACAAATCATCCGATTTCCGATACTAAAACAAAAAAAGAACAAATTTCATACCTGCTGGCTATGTATTTCAGTGATATCATCCAGGGCCCTCTTAGTAGACTACTTCAAACATTTAGGTAGTTGATGCGGGACAACCAGTGGACGACCGACAATTATTCCAGTCACGGGAATGGCCTCGTAAGCTTATATCTAGAACATGAAGTTATAATATTAGTATTCAAGCTTACAAATAACATAATACACGTTGGATTTATATTAGTTAAAAGATACTCACCAGTAGAGCAGTTGTGAAACGGTAGAAGTGGTAAGTGGGTTGTCGTTCATCCGAAGGTGGCACAGTTGTGGCGAGTTTGTCCATATGTTGCAACAGGTTGAGATAGGAGAACTTTCCCCATAGGAAACTTTCCCAGAGCTCTTTCTGATCCACTAAAACCCAGACCCAATTCTCTATTTTGGTCTTTCCAAGGTCGACACCTAGTACAATACTGTAGAGCATAAGAATCTTAGCAATCTTAATTATATCCTCGATACTATGACGCCACTCCCCAACAATAAATCGGTTACGTATATGCAAAACAGTCAGAGATGGATCTCCGATAACCACTCTGTCGTGTAATCCACCTTCCAATGGTATATGTTCGCCATGGGGATCGAAGTTTGAGTCACCAAAATGCAAACCGGTGATGAGAGCGAACTCCCTCCTCAAGAATCGATAAGAACGGTCTCGTCCTATGCAAAACCATCTCTCGTACTCCTCATCGCGACTCAGACGAGAAACCTCACGAGACATGAGAATATGGAGAAAGACCTTGCATGACTCCTTACTAGTGAACCACAAAATGAAATGGTCGAAACATGTTGCTCTAAATTACATCAAACAGTCAATACAAAATTCGTTTAACTCTATTCTTATGTCATTCAATATACTAAGATGCGTGTATCCGTTAATATAAGCCGAGCGATCCTGAAAATCCCTTCGGACCCATACACGATCCAACTAAAATATGTACAAGAATTGCAAATTAATATATATAACAACGTTATGATTTATTTTGATAGGGGCATTAATAATATATTTATTGCTAAAATAATATTATCTAATTCTCAAATATATTAAAAAATTGCAAACAAAGAAAAAATAAATAACAGAAGGTTCGGCCAAAAATTTCGTTAAAAAAACATAAAAGTCAAATTTGTAATGTTTTAACAATTTTCGTTTAACAATTTCGTTAAACAACATTTTCGTTTAACAATTTCGTTAAACAACATTTTCGTTTAACTCTTGCCCAACATTTTTGTTTAACAATTCAAACCAACCTTTAAATTTAACAATTTTCGTTTAATAGTTTAAAAAAAAAAATGAAACATGCTACGTTTATCATTTTTCGGACTAAAATTACAAATTCTAATAGTAAAAAAAAATCGTTTAACTATTAAACAAACACATTTTCGTTTAATAGTTCATAAATCTACGGCAGTTGAACTATACGAAACACCCCAAATTTATCATTATTACACGAACAAGAAGAAGATAACCCAAATTAAAGATAAATTTTCTATTCAAAATTCATAAATCGAAGCCAAATTTCATACTCAAATGCATACATAACCCATATTCTTGACAAAATGAAACATGCTTCAACGAAATTCATGGATTTAGGAAACTAACTTGGTTTTCCATGGATTGTTCTTCTTCCACGAAAATCTGACCGATTCCACGAAACAAGTTCGCCCAAATTTCTTTTCCTTTCCACAAATTTCACCCATTTTCAAAAAATATTGTGCACCAAAATAAGTTGTGGCTTGCAGTTCGAAAAAGAAGAATGTAATACAATTGTGTTTAATCGAAAAAATTACTACTCCGAGGTAGAATTTGACATGAAGCGGCGGCTGTGTGCTCAAAATATAGGGTAAGAATATTAAAGAATGGTTTTAGGAAAGAAGACAAAAATAAAGAGAGGGGTATATGAGCAAGTCCACAAAATTTTGAATTGCAACTATTAAACGAAATGAATTGTTAAACGAAAAACCCAAATTCGTTTAACAATTCATTTGGCGAATTCTGTTACACGAGTTTTATTTAACAATTTTGAGAACAAATTCGTTTAACAATTTTGGAGAATTTTTTTAAAACAAAATTGGTGTTAAACGAAAATTTGTAATGATTTTAACAATATTAAACGAAAATTTGTGGAATTTGAAACATTAATTCGTTTAATAGAATTGAAAATGAATTCGTTTAATTTTGCAAATTTGCTACACTATTAAATGAAAATTTGCAAATTTGAACACTATTAAACGAATTCATGTTTAATAGTGTTCAAATTTTCATTTAGTGGTTGTGAAAATTAAACGAATTCATATTCAACTATTAAACGAATTAATGTTTCAAATTCCACAAATTTTCGTTTAATAGTGTTAAAATTTGTAAATATCGTTTAATAGTGTTATCCATTTTAGTAGTGTTAAAATTTGCAAAGTTTCGTTTAATAAATTGATACTGAAAGTGCAACATTATTACACTAAGACAATTTCGTTTAATATTGTTTTTTCTATTCATTGAACACTATACATTTTCCACATTCAATGTCAATATTGGACATTTTCTTCTGGTATGCTCTATCGACCCATAAACGGAGCAATGTTTCTTCTTCCTTCGTTTGGCTTGACCCTCATTTTGGACTGTATTTTCATCATCGAGCTTGTCATCGAGTACTTGATACTCCAAGGGCAAGAGTTTGATACATCTCGACTTATTATGATCGGGGTTGCCACAACGACTACATGCAGCGGGTTTGCGTGAAGGTCCAACATGCTCACCGGTCGAGGGAATACGTCTAGATTTCGGACGACCTACTTGTTTTGGTTTGTCTGGCGGAATACATCGTTTTTTCCTCACATTGTCAGACACATCCCAATCTTGTGGATCAGGCACGGGATTAACATCACCGGCCCACATCTCCCTCAACCATTCTGTCATGTAATATTTGCCAACGTAAGAAGTGATTGTTTTATTCGCAAAATTGCATGCAGTAAGAGAGAGAAATAAAACATTTGTTTTTATATTATTCTCGACTTATTCAAAATTGATAATAGTTTATTTTCTCGATCGAGATTCTCTTATTACTGCACATGCATGTGAACATGGTATCAACACTGCTTGATAAATACAACAAGAGCACTCGTATCGCGAGAAATCAATGAGAAAAATCTTACAACCGTCTATGACTTTGTATTTGAATAGTGAGAGTGGCTCAACTTGCATACGTCGTCCAAGTTTGGTGTATTCTAACAATATCTCATGGACGGACTTTATCAGTATGTGTTGTCTCTTTAGTGCAGCCGTCCTCTTCTCGTAAAACCACCTTTCTATAATCCATCGAGCACACTCCAAAAAAGAACAAACTGGTAGTTTTCAGGCCCAAAAAAGGTGAGCATTTCATGTCTCGGCAGTATTTGACATCATGAAATTGAATCGTGGAACGAGACATTTTACACGGGACCACCTACTCGTACCTGTTTTTCTTAAGGTATCAAGTGCACCTTCTATGTTTGTTTCTTCGATGTCGGTGACGTACCTATCAAAATTAAAGTTAAATCCATAAAATTTTTGAACAACCAAATCTGTTCTTCAAAAATGTTTCAACAACATATATCTTAATTCGATAAAAATTATCGTTCGAATTCACGGAGCTAATAAGAATAGGCTGCTTTATGGAATAGTCCAACGAAATGTGACCCATATTTGACTAAATTTTGTTGCAGATGAAAACAACATAGACCATGAGTGGCTTCTGGGTACACCGCTTTGATAGCAATTACCGATGCTGGTGTGTTGATCAGACACGATAAGTAGTTGATCGGGGCATCCAAATGCTACACGAACTTGGTTCAAAAACCAAGTCCACGATTTATCGTTTTCCACATCGCCTATCCCAATTGCTAGAGGGAAGATTTGCTCGTTTCTATCTTTCGATACAGCGACAAATCTGATTCCTTTATATTGTCCTTTCAAGTGACAACCATCCAACACTATCACCGGATGTGAATACCGCTGGAATCTGTGAATAGATGCACCTAAAGCAAAACACACATATTTAAATTTTTCAGATTCATGTGTTTCCAATTTTGTATACGTACCGGGATTTGAACCTTCCAATAATGACAAGTACAGAGGCAACATTACAAATGACTATTTGGGATCTCCGTATGCCTTCCGCATCGCATGACGTTTCGCACTCAATGCAACCCTGTAACTGAGCTTCATACCGTGACGCTGGTTCATTTCTTCAATGATTGTCCTGAAAACGAGCCTCGAGTTCTCTTTTCAAATTGTGTCAACATAATACTGACCTATCAAAGAAGATGGAAGTCGGCGTTGGACAGTCGGGTTCAGCTAAATTGAGCATTCATGTGGCAAGATACTTGGTTATTTGCCAAATTTCATATTTCTCCAAGTCGTGGAGTCTGAATGGACAATTACTTAATCTACATTTCACGAACCATCTGTGTTTGTCCGAATGATCAACACAGTATTCAACTTGATTCTCCAAATGGTAGAAACCAACAATATTCTTCAACTCAGTTTTACTACAAAACGTGGCTCCTTTATGCAGACCATGTGTAGATGACTCGTTATCATCGAAATATGCTATACGGGGCTCCTTGAAGGTTGGATTATCCGGAATAAACCAGTTTCGTCTATCAATGTATGTCATAAATTCCTCAAGAGCGATTCGTTGGTCTATATCCAAAGCAGTCTGCTCATCATCCAACTCAAGATCATCTTCTACATTGACAAAGATTAATCCAGATCTATCTTCCTCATTGTCCGAATCTATACACAAGGTAGACGTAAGTTAAACAAAAGAAAATTTTAAATAAAGTAACTTGATTAGATTTTTTAAAAATGAAATAAAAATTATTACCATTTTGGTCATCATGGCTTTGTTGTAGTCCAAAGTCTTCGCCAATTGGAAGTGGTAATTCATTACGATGTGTTTCTTCATGTGTTCTAGACGCAGTCGGAGACCTATTCAAGTCGAACATGTCAAGTCCTGAAGTCACTGTGACGTAGTCTACACGACCAACTGACGATGGCCAAAGTACTCTCTGATCACTTGAGGATGTTACAACCTATCTCGTATGATCCTCATTCCATAATCCAAATTTTGCATAAAATGATTCATCGTTTTGTAGTCCATAGGGAACATTTGGATTTTCCAAATTATTAGCAAAATAATGATTCCAATTTGTCATATCTACAGCACAGGTAGAAGGAGGAACATTTGGAATATCATCCGGCGTATTTCTTCCTTCCGAGTACAAGTTGACTCCAACATCCATCCTTTTAAGCGAAACAAAAACGATGACCTCCTCATTTTCCATTTGGAATAATCGGTCCAAATCAAAATCACTCTTTAATTTCATCTTTTTCACAAAGCCACCTATCTCAATTAATGCATGGATCACATATCCCCAAAAATTCATATCAGCACGTACAAGTCCATGAATTGAGTCGAGTGAATCGGGATATCCGATTCTTTGAAGGTGAATCCACTTTCGAGAACCATTTTTGTACTTTAATCCTTCCCAATATCCTCCAAACCAAATCACTACCGAGATAAAACTCATCTTTTCGTGTCACTATCAGAAAACAGAATATTTATACAAATACGAACAATATTAACAATTTAAAACACTTAACTATTATATATAAAATGAAAATATAGATGAATATCACATGTCTAATTTTCGTGTAAAGATCGTCAAAATTTTAAAAAAATTTAATTGATATTAGCTATTAGGTGTAAAACAGTGAACAATGATATTTAAAGCCTATCTTCGTTTAACAATAATAAGGTGAAAACAGTGAACGATAATATTCAATTGATATTAGGTGTAAAATAGTGAACAATAATAATTAAACGATTTTAAAAATTCGTTTAACCTATATTATATTCAAAATTCGTTTAACCTTAATACTAGCATTACAAAATCGTTTAATAATGCCATTAAAAAATCTATTATTAATGGCATACCAAAATCATTTGATATTGGCATTAAAAGTTCCCATCTAGTTCGTTTAATAATTAAAAATTCATTTAAAATGGCATAAAATATTCGTTTAATAAATGACATTACAAATTCGTTTCATAATAGCATTTTTTCTTCAAAAAATTTGTTTCATAATTAATGTAAATTTAGTTTAAAGTGTTATTCGTTTAACCTTTCTTAAAATTTCATTTAACTCCCTGATAAAAAAATCATTTAACAATGCCTACATTCCATCTTTTGGTTTAACAATGCCTATAAAAATTCGTTTAACAATCCATACATTTATTTTCATTTAATGTGAACAATTTATTTTTGTTTAACACATTTTATTTTCGTTTAAGCCCTTCATAAACCAATTTAAGCCCTTATTAAAATTGCACATTATTTTTCGTTTAAGCTCCACAAATTCGTGAAAGTTTGTTACAAAACGTGTAATAATGTTTCCAAAATTAAAGCCTAAAAGTGCACATTTTTTCGTTTAACAAGTTATTAAACCAATACAATTCCCTTTTTGTTTCGTTTAATCCTTTATTAATTTAAGGTCATACCATTCACATATATAGTTAAATGAAAATTCAAGAAATACACATACTAAAATAATGAAAATGTTACATACATACACGAATTAAATTACTCAACAATAAGTGAAACGAATATTAGCATAAAATGAGAATCAGATAGCATATAATATACACATTTACACGAAAAATTGCATTGTTTCACTACACTTGAAAATGATATACATACCTTATTCGTGGAAAAGTTATTCACCTCAAGCTCCCAAAATCTACTTCTTAATATTTCTTATCAACTAAAAAAAATGAAAGGAGAATGTAATTATATTCGTGAATGATGGTGTCTTTAAATAGAGGACGAAATAGCCAATTAAAATTACCAAAATACCATATAATTTTAAATTAAAGTAAAGTTATGCAGGCTTTCATCCCATCTTCACTTGTGAAACACTATTATTGTGTATGAATCACTTGTAAAGTTATGCAGGCTTCCATCCCATCTTCACTTGTAAAGGCTTAGGCTTAGGGCTTCACATGTTATAGTATATGACTAAATTAAGTTACAGGCTTCCATCCCATCCTGTAATAAACAACACTACTAAACAAAAATGTAATAGTGCAATAGTGTTGAAAAATTGTAATAGTGTTGAAACACTGCAATAGTATTCAACGAAAATTTACATTTCAATGAATAATGTTGCACTATTCTACGAATATGTAATAGTGTAATAATGTTGAATAATGTTGCACTATTAAACGAATTCATGTACAAATTAAACGAATTCACGTTGCACTATTAAACGAATTCATGTTTCAAATTTGCCAATTTTCGTTTAATAGTGCATTTAAATGTAATAGTGTAATTTAGGTTGAATAATGTTGCACTATTAAACGAATTCATCTTTCAAAATTGAAAATTTTCATTTAATAGTTTTAAAATCTGCAAATTTTCATTTAATAGTTTTAAAATCTGCAAATTTTCGTTTAATACTTCATGTAAAATGTAAACGAATTCATGTTCCACTATTAAATGAAATCATGTTTCAAAATTGAAAATTTTCGTTTAATAGTTTTAAAATTTGTAAATTTTCGTTTAATAGTTTTAATAATTGCAAATTTTCGTTTAATACTTCATGTGAAATGTAAACGAATTCATGTTCCACTATTAAACGAAATCATGTTTCAAAATTGAAGATTTTCGTTTAATAGTTTTAAAATCTGCAAATTTACGTTTAATAGTTTTAAAAGTTTGCAAATTTTCGTTTAATAGTGGTAGCCATTTAAATCTGAATTCATATTGATTAAAGTGATTTGATTGTTAGTTGACCCAAATCCCATCAGCTCACTATTCACATTAAGACCGGTCAAAAATTGTGGTATTTTTGTAAGTTTCTTATATTTTGTGGTATTTTGATCAAATCACTATATTTTGTGGTAAATTTATTATTACTTATATATATATTTTTTTTTCTGTTTTCCTATTCTAACTTCTTCTTTATGGTGGTCTTTGAATGATTTTTGTTCAATTCAGGTTCGAATCAGATGATAGTTATGAAATTGACACATGGTTATAATTTGGGGTAATTCTACTATACACCGTTGTATTAATACACCGATTTTTTTTACTGCTGTAACTTCTGTGTAAGGTAACTTTTTAACGTTGGGCTGAGCTGCAATGGTTTGGACCTTTCAACACTCATTTGACATCCATAGGCCCTATTTTGCTTGCATTTACCTATTTTGCTTGCATTTGATTTTGCTTGCATTTAATCATTGTAAATCAATCATGTTGTATGTATGTATAAATCGAAATCAATGTAAATGAAGTATCACAATAATATTTGTTAATCCTGAATTTATTAATACATAATATTACATGTATTTGCATCCAAATCTAAGCCATATATTGTTGCATCCAAATCTAAGCAATATATTGTTGGGATATAACTAAATCCATTGAAATCAATATTCAAAATCTTAATTATGATTTAACAGATTGAATAGATTGAATTAATTCACGTTGCATGAAGGGTTAGGATGAGATCATTCAAGATCTGATGGCTGAAAACACCGGTGTATTAATACAACGGTGTACTATAGAAGGACCCTATAATTTGACTTCGAAAGAGGGTAATTTGGGCGTATGATTCATGCATTTTGGGTGATGTTTGAGGGGAAATTGAATTTTCAAATTTTTAAATAGTTGTTTTTTCGTAAAAAAAAAAAAATTGTCAAAATTTGAGTTTGAGTAGCAATCAAATTTTTTTATAAAGTATGAGTGATGACTAAAAATTCTTTTAAATTTAGACACCAAATGGAAAAAAAATATATATATCATGATTCAGATAACAAATTGATATTAGCACCATGATTTATTATGATCATAGTGTAGCTGAAGAAAATACAATGAAGAAATCCGAGAGCATTTTAAAATTCAAATAATAATGTCCTAATTATTTTTAATGAAGAATGAGAGAATGAAATGAGATACTTTATTAAGATTAAAGAACTATAATGTGGACTTTATGATTAAAAAGAGAGAGAGAGAGAGAGAGAGAGAGAGAGAGAGAGAGAGAGAGAGAGAGAGAGAGAGAGAGAGAGGATACTTCATGAAATGTGGCCATATTTTTCTTACTAGTGTAGACCACACTAGGTTATAGCCGCCCTATTCTTCTGCATTAGTTGTGCTTTTATTACTTGTTTGAGTGATTGGACTATTTCATTGATTAGTCCAAAATAGTTCATAAATAAACACCTGTTTGCGGTGGGAAAAATAATAATTCTGGATTAGTCCCCCATTTTTAAAATAAGTGGATTTTATATGAAATAATTAAATATTTTTTTCTAAAAAAATAATAAACATTATTAGAATTTGGCGGGAAAAAAAGTGGAAATACGAGGATTTTCTACCTATTAACATATAGTAAAGATATTTTTTATTTTTATATATGTGTTTTTAGCCACGTTCTACTTTATGAAAAATATATACCCTTTAAAAAAACTATAGGCCAGCATGTTTTTAGCCACTTTCTAAACGTGTTTTTGAACTTTTAGATGAAAAAAAGATTATAAAGATCCTTTCTTATGATGGTGGCTATAAATCATATTTTCGTTAACATTAATAAATATTTTCTCAAAAAGAGTGTCACATCATTTTATTTTTAGATATAATATAATTTGAACAATTTTGCAAAATAAATACAAATAAACTAATAAACATATAAGATAGCAAAATGCAAAAAAGTTTCGTGATCAATCCATTATCCTTCTTAAAATTTATTTACAGAGGGTTTTAAGTATTTGTAGTTCTTTTGAGACCTTTTCACTAAATGGTAATCAATGATGAGCATACAAGTCGACCAACTTTGGTAGAAAAATTAAATGCACATTTATGAAAGGTTCCTAAAAATATATCCCCATATATACTTTATTTTTAATGTTGACCTTATGTATTTGCTTTATATTTTTCACTTTTGTACCCTAATGGGCAAAAAATGAAAAAGAATATAAAATATAAAAGATAAAAAACTAGAAAATAAAATATTTAAAGAAGAAATATACATAATATATATTGAAAATTATTGAATATAAAATGAAATAAATTTTGAATAAAAAAATTAGATTACATGTCACCAATTTTCATATTTCAACCTCTTCTTTAGATGCAGTTATTTAGTTGGATCATGATATATCTACCACAATAAATTATTAAGGGCCTGTTTGGTTTTTTGGGTTAATTTGTAAAAATTGTTATGTTATGATAGATCAGTACTATTCATAGAAAGATGATTTGATGTATTTTATATATTTGATTTGTCAGTTAGATATTAGATTTTATTTAGTTTGTACATCTATTCAAACGTCGGTGTATATTTTGAACGAGTGAACTTAGCTAACTTTTATTTGGTGGTTAGGTTTATATACATCATATATTGTAAAAATTGTTTATTTTACCCTCAATTAATTTAATATATTTTTTAATGATCTTTTAGTTCTTTTTTTTTTTTCATTATTTTTTAGTAAGATTTTCGTTTTTTCATCTTTTCTTTCTTCATCTCATTATTGGGCATCGTTTTCTCATAGCTAAATTTTTTCTAAGTTTTAACATTCATTTCAATCTATTTGGAATTTCACAGATTATGGATCAACAAAGACTTCAATTTCATTCACGATATTAGGTTGGTCATTCCAGTGGAATGATGATACCGATTTCAACTTCCATTTAACACACAAGATAAAAATATAAATAAGTCTTTAACCCCAAACCTAACATGTGCATAAGCTGGCTAGATATCCCTTAACCAACTCAAATCCACGTATCAAACTTAGCCTAAAAATATCCGAATGTTTAAATAAGGTTTTAAATGTTAAGGATTAGGTTTTCTTGACGATCTACAATGTCACTACTTGAAAATGCTTTCTTATTCATTATTCCAATGTTGTCCATGGTAGGAATGACCTGAGTACGTGTATTACGTATATATAGAATTCGTGTAATACATGCGATTTAAAAAAAAAAAACTTTATATTAAACTTAGTAAAATTAGAATTTTTGTAAATATTATTTATATAAGAAAACATATATTTATGGTTTTACACATCGCCAAATTGATATTAACTATAACACCGTTTGATTAAAAAAAAAATTATGTCTATTTTATTATTCAATTTTCTCATCATTTTGTTAGTTGATACTGTTAATGTTTAGAATAACCCTAAAATTTTATTTTCAATAAAATGATATAAAAAATGAAAGTCAAAATTTCTCAAATAAATTTCATAGATTAGTTTAAAACATATATTCACAAAAATTATTTAATTTTCATTAATTAATAACTTTCAAAAATCTGAAAAGTATGAATAATCCTTTTTAATCATCTCATCTTTATTTTAGTTTTTTCATTCTTTATTTATTTATTTATATTTTTCTGTACAATTTTTAAATAAAAAGTTTCAAATGTATAGATGATTTCTATATTTAAAGTTTAGCATGTGTTATATATTTTAACAAATTTACTTAAAATTTCTATATTGTTTTAGTAATGTTTATTATGAACATTAAATTTAATATTATTAATTAGTCATGTTAATTAATTTTAAAATTCTATTTATTATAGAATTAATTTCTAAAAATAATATTTAATATGAAATATTTATATGCTTGACATATGGCATATGTTGCCATTCTTTTTTATATATATATATATATATATATATATATATATATAAAGATATTACTATATATTATGAGAGGAAATAGCCCTCTATACCACAATTGTTATAGGGTATTACCTTAAATGCCACCAAGTATAAAATGAATATTTTTTTACCATAAAATATAAGGATTCACCCCAAAATACCATAAAATTAGACTCGTCGCAATGTGAATAGTGTGTGATGGGATTGAAGGCTGATTCGATGGCAGTGCGACAATGTACCTTAATGATAGTGAGTCATATGATATATGATAGTGGTAGTTTGAGAAATTTAATATGATATATTGTCTCTATTTAATCACACCAACATACACGAAAACTGGTGCATTCCTCTTTCAAATATCCCTTTGTAGCTTGAAAATTCTTATTTTTGTCGTTGATAAGAAGTAATTTGAAGTGTAGTTTTGGGGAGCTTGAGGTGAAGTATTTTTCGTGACTAGGTATGTATATCACTAGATTAATAGTTACATGAAAATTATCATAGATTATTGTTAAGTGTAGACCTGCAATGAAAATTTTCGTGTAAATGTGTGTATAGTATGCTAACATTGTCATAGTTTATTGTTAAGTATTTTTTTTTCGACAAAATGCATGTATACACTACAAGAAAAAAACTCATAGACAACGGTTAATAACCGTTGTCTATGAGCGGATTTTCCAGACCCTACGACAACACCATCTACGACAACAGTTGAAATATGGCTACGACAACGGTTAAAAACCGTTGTCGTATTCAGCAAAATAAATAAAATAATATTTTGCCACGTAAGTTTGCCACATCATCTCACACATCATCCTACGGATGACACATCATCATAAGGATGACATACGACAACGGTTAAAAACCGTTGTCGTATTCAGCAAAATAAACTGTTGTCGTATTCAGCAAAATAAATTGTTGTCGTATTCAGCAAAATAAATAAAATAATATTTTGCCACGTAAGCTTGCCACATCATCCTAAGGATGACATCATCATAATCAATATTATGCGGTGTGTGAGAATCGAACACGGGTGGCCCGATAGTACTCTAACCACTAAACCATTGATGTCTCATGTGATAATGTCTTGCATATATTTGTTTTATAATATAATTTTGATATTTTTCAATTTTCTAGTATTACATATTTTTTGTTAACTTTTATAAAGTACCATTACTTATTAATATAAGTAATTGATTTCCAATTTTGATATATTAATATATATATATATATATAATAAATAATTGAATGATTAATGACTATATTAATAATAATTAATATAATTTTCAAATTATATATATATAATGAATATATTTATAAAATTAATATATTTTTCAAATTATATATATAATGAATATATTTATAAAATTAATATATATTTCAAATTATATGTATAATTAATATGTTTATAACATTAATGTATTTTTCAAATTAATATATTTATAAAATTAATAATCTATTGTACATATTTTCTAAAATTTCTTTATAATGAAATAAAATTTAATTCTCAAAATTAGTTTATTTCATCAATTTAATTCAACAATATATAGCATTTCTTCTTTCATTTAAAAAAAAATATTGTAATATTTGACTTTTTTTTTTAAATATTAGTCTACGACAACGCTTCTACGAGACTACAACAACGTTAGAAAACAACTCATGTGACAATGTCTTACATATATTTCTTTTATAATATATTTTTGATATTTTTCAATTTTCTATTATTACATATTTTTTGTTAACTTTTATAAAGTACCATTACTTATTAATATAAGTAATTGATTTCCAATTTTGATATATTAATATATATATATAAATAATTGAATGATTAATGAATATATTAATAATAATTAATATAATTTTCAAATTATATATAATGAATATATTTATAAAATTAATATATTTTTCAAATTAATATATGTATATTAATAATTAATATATTTTTCAAATTATATTTATAATTAATATATTTATAAAATTAATAATCTGTTGTACATATTGTCTAAAGTTTCTTTATAATGAAATAAAATTTAATTCTCAAAATTAGTTTATTTCATTAATTTAATTCAACAATATATAGCATTTCTTTGTTAACTTTTATAAAGTACCATTACTTATTAATATAAGTAATTGATTTCCAATTTTGATAGATTAATATATATATATATATAATTGGAAGATTAATGACTATATTAATAATAATTAATATAATTTTCAAATTATATATATAATGAATATATTTATAAAATTAATATATTTTTCAAATTAATATATGTATATTAATAATGCATATATTTTTCAAATTATATATATAATTAATATATTTATAAAATCAATATATTTTCAAATTATATTTACAATTAATAAATTTATATAATTAATGTATTTTTCAAATTAGTATATTTATAAAATTAATAATCTGTTGTAAATATTTTCTAAATTTTATTTATAATGAAATAAAATTTAATTCTTAAAATTAGTTTATTTCATTAATTTAATTCAACAATATATAGCATTTCTTATATCATTTTTTTAAAAAAATATTGTAATAGTTGACTTTTTTTTTTAACTATTAGTCTACGACAACGCTTCTACGAGGTTACGACAACGTTAGAAAATAACTCTTGTCTTAGGGTTCCTAGGACAACACGTCTATGACAACGACAAGTTCAAACTCTTGTCCATGAGAGAACTTTTCGGGCAAAGACAACGATTTAAAACGTCTACGACAATGGTAGGTTAAAACCATTGTCTGTGAGAGAATTTTCGGGCTACGACAACGGTTTCAAATGTCTACGACAACGGTAGGTTAAAACCGTTGTCTATGAGAGAATTTTTCGGGCTACGACAATGGTTTCTAACATCTACGACAATGGTAAGTTAAAAATTGTTGTCTATGAGAGAATTTTTTGGGCTACGACAACGGCAATTTATGCTACGACAACAGTTTTTTCAAAAAACCGTTGTCTTAGAGGTGTTGTCTATGTGCATTTTTCTTGTAGTGATAGTATCTAACATTTTCATTGTTTATTGTTAGTTATTTATTTTCGTGTAATATATTTACTGCAATTTAATATTCTTTTATTTTCGTGTAACTAAATATATCGAAGACAATGAGAATAGTATGATCTTACAATCAGATTTTGGTTTATTAAAGCCTTTACACAAAAATTTCGTAAATAAAGCCCTGCGCGAAAAATCATAATAGGCTTTATTGAAATTTTTCTTAATTATAGGCATTATACGAAATTTTTCTTGTTTATAGGGTTACACGAAAATGAGCTTAATTATAGGCTTACACGAAAATGAGCTTAATTATAGGCTTACACGAAAATTAATTTTATATATTATTACACAAATGTTTTTTACATTATTATTTGAAATTTAATTTTGTACATTATTACACGGAAATTTATTTTTTACATTATTACACGAAAATTATTTTTTACATTATTACACGAAAATATCTTTATTATAGGCTTTCACGAAAATGACATTATTTACACTGATTGCGATATTATATTTATTTATGTGAATATTTCATGTAATATTGTGTATATTTTTATGTTATCTATTATTATAATAAAAATCGTAGTCACATTATTAATTAAGGCTTGATATTATAGTTGACATATTAAAAAATCATAATTTATTGTGATTATTTAGACAATTGTCTTGTAAGGTTTAATATCATAGTTCACTGTTTTAGAACTAAAAATTTAACACCATAAAATTTTGACTCACTTTATACGAAAAGTAGACATGGAATATTCATCTATATTTTCATATCAAATGTAATAGTTTGGTATTAGAATTTTCATGGTAGTATAAATATTGTTAATTATAACATTATTTTTAACTTTGTATAATATTGTTCGTGTTGGGATATTTCCGTTAGGTTTTGATGCAACAATGTAACTTTGGATAGGAAGTTAGAGTACCCATTTTTCACGTTTTATAAGTGGATTTTAGCTTTATAAGTTTATCTTTCTAAGTCTTGTTTTGTAAAGATATATATTTTAGAAAGATAAAGAGTACTGATGTTAGCAGGATTCTGGAGATGAAGGTGTTTCAAAGACTGATTTTCAGCGAGGAAAGTTAGTAAGCTGAAGTAGAAAACAGAATCAGGAAGCTGGATCAGTAAGTAGAAAACAGAAAACAGTAAGGGAATCTGGAAGTTGACTGTATGATTCTGGAACATGAAGCCATTCAGAATCAGGAAGCTGATTGCAGGATTTTGGAACAGGAAGTTGTTCAGAATCAAGAAGCAGACGCAGATCAGAAAGCTATTGCAAATCAGGAAGTTGTTCTGATATAGAAACCTGGCACAGAACAGAAAGCAGCTACTACAACCTGAGCAGCAAGTTGTAAGTTCTTCTATCTTATTCATTACAATACGAGGTATATGCTGAATGTTGTACGAGGATTTGATCCTGTCTAAGTTACCAGTAGATAGAAGTTAGCGCACAGCCAGTAAGGTGATGTCACCTGGACCGCAGACCTGTAAAAGCATTGTAGCCGAAGTATGGTGTCATTAATGCGGATCAGAGTAGGACATGCCCTACATCCCAGATTTTCCAGACGTATTTAACGAGAAGATTGTGAAGATCAATTTGAATTTCTTCAAAGGACAATCCCTCTCTTCAACATGCATTTTCCATACACTATATATAGAAGGTGAAGGTGGTTGTGAAGACTACTGAACAACTGAACGATTTGCCAATCTCAAGCTATCAACTTTCAAGCTATGATCACAAGTTTTCTAAGTTCAGTCACTCAATCTTCAAAAGCAGTCAAGCCAAGCTTTCAAGCTTTCAAGTTCTTAAGGTTGTCTTCGAGTTGCACCAGTTGAAGAAACCCTATATACTTTTAATTATTTGATGTGTGCTAGGTTGTTTTATGTTTGGTGTCCTTAGTTGGAAGAATTAAATCCTCGCTAAGTGTTGAGTCTTGTGTAGGCTTATAACTCTGTGTGAGTTTTGTACCCTGTGTGGGATAATGCCAAGAAATCTGTTGATTCTAGTAGGTTAGCTCATTGGGAAGAGGATTGTAAAGTGCATCTTGTAAATCGATCTGACCTAGTTGAGTTCCTCCTGTGTGAAGGAGAAAAGTAGACGTAGAAATATTACACCACCTTCGAACCACTATAAACCCTTATGTGTTTACTGCTTTTGATTACTTGTTGCATTGCATTTTTGTATATCTATCTTGCTGCATTTATCATAAGCATATTGTTAAAAGGATTCTGATAAAATCATACTTGTGAAAAGAAAACGTTTTTATAAAGAAACTCTATCTTTGAATTTCCACTGCATACTGTGATAACTGAGATAGTAAGCTGAATCAGCATTCTGCCAGCTTACTGAATCGAGAGGTTGCTGCATTCTCTGTAGAATCAGTACCCTGTTTACAGAAAAGTTTTTAAAACGTAAAAATCGATAGAGGTTTATTTACCCCCCTCTGAACCTCTGACCACTTGGAACCAACAGTTTATTTTAGTATAAATATTCATGAATTATTTATTTTTGAAGATTTTGAATTTAATAATATTTTTCATTTAATTATGTTATTATGATGAGCTGAAAACTTTGTTTCATCTTTTTCTGATAGTATACAAAAAGATAAATTTTATCTCTGTAGTGGTTTGGTTTTGAGGCTATTGAGAAGGGTTAAAGTACAAAAACTGTTCTCAAGAGGTGCTTCACCTTCAAATTAAGAATCAAATATCACGATTTACTCTACTTAATTCATGGACTTGTGTGTGCCGACATGAATTTTTTGGGATTTGTGATCCATTCACTAATTGAGACAAATGAATTTGTGAAAAAAATGAAAATAAAGAATGATTCTGATCTGGACCGATTATTGTCCATGGGATATGAGGTTGTCATTTTTTTTGTTTTCCTTAAAAGGATGGATGTTGGAGTATCTTTGTACCTGGAAAAAACAAATGCGCCTGAAGGTCAAAATTTTCATCATTTTTACATATATTGTAGATATGACAAAGTCGAATGATAATTTTGCTAAAATTTTGGATATTCCAAATGTTTCCTTTGGACTACAAAACGACGAAACATTTTATGTAAAATGGGGTGTATCGAATGAGGGTCATATGAAACGGGTTGAGACACTCTCAAATGCTCAGTGGAACCTTAGCCATCGTCAAGTGGTCGTGTAGACTTCCTCACGGATTTGGGTCTTGACATTATCGACTTGAATAGGTCTCCGACTGCCTATAGACAATATGAAACTGTACAACATAATGAAATACCAAAACCAGTAGAATTTGAAGGAGGACTATAACAAAGACATGATGATTGAAATGGCAATTTTTTTTAGATCATTTTTAATACAATCAAGTTACTACATATGGGATTTTTTTTTAATTTATGTCCACCTTGTGTTTAGATTCAAACAATGAGGAAGATGAATCGGGATCAGCAAATGTTCATATACAAGATGACTTCGAGTTAGATGAAGATGATGAGAATGCTTTGGATGGAGACCAACGACTCGCACTTGAGGAATTTATGACATACATTGAAAGACAAAATTGAGAACGAATATTCCAACATTCGAGGAGCCTCGTATCGCTGATTTCATTGAGAATGAGTTGTCTACACATAGTCTGCAAAAAGGACCTACCATTTTCTAATAAAACTGATTTGAAGAATGTAGTTGGTTTTTACCATTTGGAGAATCAAGTTGAATACTATGCTGACCATTCTGACAAATACAAATGGTTTGTGAAATGTAGATTAAAGGATTGTCCATTCATTCTCTATGCCTCGGAGAAATATAGAATTTAGAAAATCTCCAAGATTGTTATCCCACATGAATGCTCATTTCAGCTGAACAGTAGTGCTTCTCGTCGACTTCTATCTACTTTGATCGGTGAGTAATATGCTGAAACACTTCGAAAAGAGAACTCGAGACTCGTTCCTAGGACCATCATTGAAGAAATGAACCAGCATCATGGTTTGAAGCTCGGTTATAAGGTTGCATTGAGTGCAAAATATCATGTAATAAGGGTTGCATACGGAGATCCCAAAAAGTCTTTTGCAATACTTCCAATGTACTTGGAGGTCTTGGAAACTGCTAAACCCAGGACATATACAACATTGGATACATATGAAAATGGAAAATTCAAATATGTGTTCTTTGTATTGGTTATATCTATTCACAGATTTTAGCGATATTCACAACCAGTGATAGTGGTGGATGGTAGTCACTTGAAATACCAATATAAAGGAATCAGATTTGTCGTTGTGATAAAATATGGAAACGATCAAAAAATTTCACTAGCAATTGGGATATGAGATGTGGGAAATTGTCTGAAGAAGTAATTCTACATCTGTCAGAATCGATTGTCTATCACGTGCTCAAAATGTGTAAACAGGTGATCATACATGCTAAGGTAATCGCTTGCCGCATCATCAGTCTAAAGAATGTCGATAGATATAGACGACACAACTTATGGTCGTCGATGTTAGATTAGTGGATTATCTATAGGTGAATCATCCTGATTAGATCCATGATGGGCCAACGAACGATTCTAGAATGCATCATGAACATCCGGCATGTGAAATGAAGATGTCTGCTCCGGCACAATAGTGTAACCAGGGTCAAAATCTGGTTGGCTAGATCCAAATGCAGGGTTAGGGTCTTCAGGAATATGTGTGGACAAGCTTGGAACGGTGTCAGGATCAATCATCACACGTGCTACGATGGCTCGTCGCATGTGTTAACTGATGTGTAGTCGATCGGGTGGACCAAACAGTGGTATCACTTGTGGATGGACCAGGATCTGCAGGAGCCCTCAGACCACGACGAACACCACGAGACTGAACTCCTAAAGAGAGGTCCTGATCTATGAACTGCCAATACAACTGTCATGACTTCTTAAGACTCGGATCAAGAGTCTGCAAGCAGTCAACCTAAACAAAAAGTCAAATAATTTAAGGTTAAGAATATGATTTGGAATCAAGTTTGCTATTTTGAAGCAAAATATAAAATGAAATACTTGCTCGTCCAGTGTTCTTGTCACATCTGATATGGACCTCATAGTAGACCACTTAAAACATCGAGGTAATCGGTGCGGGACATCCAGTCGACAACCAGCAAATGTGTCAGTCATAGGAATGATCTCGTAAGCCCATATCTAGACAAGAAAGTTATAATGTTAGTAATCAAGTTTAAAAAGAAGTTAATACGAGAAACATATTACTTATAAGCTACTCATTAGTAGAGCAATAGAGAAACCGTAGAAGTGGTAAGTGAAGGCCTGGTTCCCCTACTGCGGTGGAATAGTGGTGGGGAACTTGTCCATATGTCGTAATAGATTGAGATAGAAGAACTTCCCCCATGAGAAGCTCTCCAATTGCTCATCTTGCTCCACTAAAACCCAAACCCACTTGTCTACTTTTGTCTTTCCGATATCGACTCCTAGTACAATACTGTACAATATGAGAATCTGTGCTATCTTAATTGAATCCTCTTGGCGTCGACAAAATTTTCCTTTAACGAATCAGTGATAAAGATCTAAAACAGTCACATGCGTATATTCGGTAAAAACTCTATAGCATATTCCACCTTTGGGTGGAATATGTTGGTCAAAGGGATTGAAGTCAGAGTTACCAAATCATAGACTGGTGATGAAAACGACCTCCTTTCCGAGAATCGACAAAAACGGTCTCACCCGATGCGAAACCATCTCTTGTACTGGTCACCGCCGCTCCTCCGGGACACCTCATGAGACATGAGAACATGCAGAAAGGCCTTGCATGGCTCAGGATCAGTAAACCACAACAGGAAATGCACGAAACATGTCGATTTAAATTGATTGAGGCAATATAGACCCATTTTTTACAACTCCATCCTTATATCATCCAATATACAATTCCATCCTTATATCATCCAATATACTTAGACGCATGTATCCGTTAATATAAGCTACCCGACCCTGACAACCCCTTCGGACCTATAGACGATCCAACTAAAATATGTAAAAGAATTACTAATTAATACGTATATAACTACGTATGATTTATTTTGATATTTTTATTTATAATATATTTATTTATAAAATAATATTCATTAGTCCCCAAATACATTAATTTAATTTTTTTATTTAAATATTCTAATTTATTTACACGATTTATATATGTCTAATTTAGTTAATTAATATATAACGTTTTAGTAAGTGCATACATTTTATTGAATTAAATATCAATATAACTAACTAAGTGATATATGTATGCCTAATTTTCATTTATTTAAGACTTCGGTGGATAGTACCCATTGATACTGTTCTAATTTTCATTTATGCCCAATTCAACGGATTTTTCGTGTAGGGTTATTTCCATGATTTTTCGTTTAAGTTCGGATATTTTCTAATTTTCGTGTAAGCTTATGTTTTTTACTATTTTCGTGTAAGTTCGAACTTTGTCAATTTTCGTGTAAGGGCTAACTTGGTAAATTTTTGTGTAAGGACGAACTTCGTCAATTTTCATGTAAGGATGAACTTCGTCAATTTTCGTGTAAGGGCATTTTCGGTCAATTTTCGTGTAAGAGCTAATTCAGTAAATTTTCGTGTAAGGACGAACTTCGTCAATTCTCGAGTAAGGGCGTGTTGCTATATTTTCGTGTAAGCATCAACTTAAGGCAAAATTCGTGTAAAAGTGCATAACTCCTTAAAATGTAAATTTCGTGTAAGCATACATATGTCAGCATAACTCAATTTTCGTGTAACAATACAATACTCAAACACAGTGCACATTTCGAGTTTTAGCCTAAATTCGTGTAAACATACATAACTTCAAATATTATGAATCAAAACAAACCCTAGACATGCCACTATTACATGAAAATTAAAAACATCACCCAATACAGTGGAATTCAACATTTAAATCAAATCCCAAAACATGCTTCAACGAAAATTCCAAACAAAATGGAAACATTTACACAAAAATTCAAGATTACTAATCTATTCATGCTCGCGAAAGCCCGAATCCATAGATTCCAATTCCAATTTCAATTTCTTCCCCTAAATCACCCGATCGAGCCCTAATTTTCGCCCCCCTATTCCAGTCGAACCTTTCAACGAATTCTAGTGCACAGATTTTGTGAACCTTTCCACGAATTCAATGCCCTGATTTTGTGAACGTTTCCACAAATTCCAGCCCTAATTCAACCCACCTTTATACGAATTTTTCTCCTAATTTTGTAAACCCTTAAACAAATTCCAGCCCTGTTCAGAAGTTGTGGATTCTTATACGAAAATTCTATGGTTTGGAAAAATAGGTTTTTCTCTTTATTTTATTATGAAAATTCGTGGAACTTGTGATCTAATGTGATTTGATTGTTAGCTGGGTCTCATTATGTCTCTTCAAAGACAATGAAAATTGGGACATAAATATATTTTTTCTCTCATTTATGATATTTTGATAACTTTATTATAACTAATGGTAGAAAAGTTGGTTATTATTTGTAATGTGGTATTTTGAAATGTTATCCTTATATTATAAAGCAAATAGCTAGAAATGTGCTGATTTTTAGCTTGAGCATTCATATTGACGTCAATCTCATCACAATTGATTTGACAACTATATATAAAGATTGATTTTAAATATATTTTTAATAGTTTTCATTTCTATGCAAGTCAACATAGTTCCATCTATTAATTAACTATTAATTAGAAAGATTCCTAATTAATATAATGACTTTGGATTGTCCTGATTTTCAAATAGCAATAAAATATCAGCGCGAGATTGACATGAATTCTAAATAACAATGAAGTATTGATGTGATTTTAAAATGAATGCTTAATATAATCGCAAAAACTTGCGTGCGGCCGTCGCAGAGTGCGATGGGACCGCGCGTGGTCGTGCCCCAGGGCACGGTCGACCGTACGCCACAACAGTGTATAAGTATGTCATTTTCCGCTTTAAGTATGTAATTTTCAGCTCTAAGTATGTGATTTTTACTCGTGCTATAGGGCACAGTCGGACCGTGCCCCATAGAAATACAACGCATGGTATAGCGCACGGTCGACCGTGCGCCTATGTGATTTTTAACTCTAAGTATGTCATTTTGGATTATAAGTATGTGATTTTTTGTGTTGTGGCGCACGGTCGACCGTGCCCCAGGACACGACCGTGCACCAGAACACGATCGTGCCCAGTCCCGTCGCACTGTGCGATGGGTCTACAAGAGACTGACTGTAATATAATAATTATTAATATTTTTGAGTTGTTGAGAGGGTGGGCACACGTTATTCGATTGTTCTTTTATATATATAATTTACAATTATTTCAACGTTTTTTATAATTCGATGAATGTGTGTGGAACTGAATCAAATTGGTCGGTTCAATCGAACGATTGGGATACTGGGCCTAGACAGTAATTTTTTCTGAAATATTTGGATGGATTCGGAAAAATCTAAAAACTTGAAAACATAATTTTTTTCTAAAATATAGTTTTTAAACATGTTTTTTTTTATTTAGTAAAGAAAATTTATATTGCTTTTATTATTTTTATTATTTACTTATATTTTTCCTTCTTTTTTTTTAATATTTTGTTCAAAATGTAATACGAAGTAAAAATGACAAAATAATAATAAAGAACAAATATTATTATGATGTAGCTAGTCGATCCGAACGATAAATGAGCAGGCAAAGTAATTAGAATTTGGTTCCACAAACATTGAATTGGATAACGATCACGTCAAAATTAAGTAATATAATAATTGTTAGGAACATCAAGGATGCAAAGATTGAGAATGGTGAAAGGCATTTACTCATATCTCACCACCATTTGCTCTAATTTCTTATAGCGTTGTAATAAATGGAAGCAACACTGTCCGGTGGCGCCACCTCCGCCTCCGCCGTGCTCAGCCTCACTAATTCCCCCACTTGCCGTTTTTACCCTCAAACCTCTTCTACCCTCACTTTTCCTCTTTTCAAAATTTCCAAAAATAGAACCCTCACCATCCAAGCTTCTGCTCATGGCGACAGGTATCAACCCTTAAAAAAAAAAAAAATGTGTGTGTCGTTCTGTTTCGATTACCGCACATTGTTGCTCCTTTTTTTTTTTTTTGGGGATTCTGGAATATTTTTTTGGTTTGCACTCGAACAAACTTTTGCAATTCGATCGCAACTTTTGAATTTCGCAAATTCATATATGATATTTTGAAAATTTGTGATTTCATTCATCTTATCACTTTCGTTGATTTTTCTTTTTTTTTTTTTTTTTTGGTTGATTTGACTCAAATTCACCTAAAAGTTAGCAGATAAATCAAATCGCAGATTTTATAGAGTTGAACTTTATGTAATAGCAAAATGCACAATGAACCTTTTTGTTGCTATAGTCTCTTCTCTAGAATCATGTATACTTGTATTATTTTCGGGTAAGAAGAAGAGTAATGTTAGCCATTGATCTCCTCACATTGCTGATAAATGAGTATGATGCGACGATTGTTGAAGTGTCGGGGGACAATCCCTCTCGTTTCTAATAGGAGACGATTAGTTGTGCCTGTCCGATTAACCATCTAACCTTATCCGTCAGATTAACATGGAAGAATCGGGTAGATGAGTCCGAGAGCTACACTCTGGAGGGTATTAGAAACTCGTTGATACGACAAGAGGATAGCATTATATTCAGTCTGGTGGAGAGGGCTCAGTTTTGTTATAATGCTGAGACTTATGATCCTGATGCCTTTGCCATGGATGATTTTAATGGCTCTTTGGTTGAGTACATGGTCAGAGAAACCGAAAAGCTTCATGCCAAGGTAGAATTCAACCTTTCTTGGAATTTCGACTGATAATAATTATATGCGTTCTAAAGTGTCTTTAATTTGATCTAGGTTGGAAGATACAAGAGTCCTGATGAGCATCCTTTCTTCCCCGATGACTTGCCTGAGCCCCTGTTGCCTCCACTCGTCTATCCACTGGTACATTACATATGTCTTGTCGATATAATTGCCTTTTCCACCTTAACAACGAGGACCAACTATATATTGAATTGATGATTTCGTGATTACTATGTGGGCGGCTTATTTTTGTGAGCATTGCTCATTTCCTTTTCTTTTATGGTGGGTAATTTTGGATCTTTTGCAGGTTCTTCAATGTGCTGCAGATTCAATCAACATCAACGCGCAAGTATGGGATGTGTACTTCAAGAATCTACTCCCAAGATTGGTCAAACAAGGGGATGATGGTAATCACGGCTCTGCTGCAGTTTGCGACACTATTTGCTTGCAGGTTCGAGTCATTGAACTTAGACTATGTTTGTTTTGGACTTAAGGTGGATTCTGCAAGTCTGGATTTGAAATTTTGAAGGATTTTGTAAATCTCAATCCAAACATGATGTGAATTGAGCCAAGTCCAGAACAAACATCCTAGTGATTTGAACTCGTTTATCATGAGCAATACTGGCCGAGTTCTCATCACACTGTATGTAGGCCATGTCGAAGAGAATCCATTACGGTAAATTTGTAGCTGAAGCAAAGTTTCTAGCCTCCCCTGATGTTTACAAAGCTGCCATTCAAGCACAAGTAAGTTGATAATCAGAGTAGCTTCTACAATGCATTGAAACAGATTTTCGATTAATCCATTGTGTTAACTCATACGGAATGTTACAGGACAAGGCCCAACTGATGGATTTGCTGACATACACGACAGTGGAAGAGGCGATAGAAAAACGGGTCGAGCTGAAAACCGAAAAGTATGGAGGTGGCGAGGATGCAGAGCCGGTGTACAAGGTCAATCCGAGCCTCATAGCCCAGCTATACGGTGATTGGATCATGCCATTGACTAAGCAAGTCCAGGTTATGTATCTCTTGAGAAGACTTGATTGATTAAATTGGATTGAGAGATCTTCTTCAACTTATTTTCTTTGCTATGTTTCATTTGTTTGCATGAAATGTGAAGATTGCACTTCATTATTTATTAGTAGACTCATTTTTTAAATAATATTTCATGCAACGGTGTTGGGTTGAAAATCAGATCAAACTATGATGTAGTCAATTTGACAACGATGACTATTGTCTATATGTTTATTTATGAATAAGTTTCATAACAAGACTCAATTTATAGATTAGTTCTCAATTCTAGATCCGAATTTTAAAGTTCTCAATAAGGGTCTTAATTTAACATTTTTTCTCAATTTAAGGGTTGAAAAATAGATTGAGTTCTCAATTTAGGACAAAAGTCCATTTTCTTTTTTTTCTTTTATTTATTTATTTATAATTTATTTATATTGCACTATATATTTATATTTTTGATAAATTAAGACAAATTAGTCTAATTTTAAAACGTTCTTGATCCGACTAGTATTAATTTATATGCATACATATAATTAATGCAATTCATAAAATTAAGATTCCTTTATTTTCTTAATTTTATGAATAAAAGTATAGAAAATCAATTTTAATATTAATCAATTTAATATAAATTATATTTTATAAATTGAATTTTTTTTTCTTTTTTTCTTTCATTTTTTATATAAATTAATATAAACTAATGAAGATCGTTCGAAAATTGTACTAACTTGGCTTGATTTTTCTAAATTGAAATATAATAAATCTATAAATATAAATAAAAAGTAAATAAAATGAAATTTTGTCTTGAATTGAGAACTCAATCTAAATTTCAAACCCTAAATTGAGAAAAAAAATGCAAAATTAAGCTCCTTTTTAAGAAATTTTACAAATTGGATTTAAAATTGAGAATTAATCTATTAATGGGGTCTTATTATGAAATTTATCAATTTATGTATCTCGTAGATGAACAAAAGAGACAAACTTGAACTTGGTTTTTTGTATTTAATTTATTTAAAAACTCGAGTCGAGTTTCGACAGGTAAAAAAAGATAAAAACACATATATAAAATGATGAAGCTATTCGATGTGTTTTTTCTGTTATATTTAATTAAGGCTCTTGGATGATGATCAAATTGTACAAGTTTTATATTTGACTTTTAAAATTAAATAAAATTCAAATAAATTTGGACAATGATTTGAAATGTAGTTCGGCCTCATCTTGAGTAGACACTTTTTTATGGAGTTAGTCTTTTGTGAGACTGTCTCACGAATTTTTATTACATTCAATAACGAAAATATCGGTTTCGGTGAATATATTGGTACCTTAATTTTATGAAAATATAGGTGGATATATCGATTTCGGTGGAAATATCGAACATTTTAAAAAAAATATGAAAATTTTGTATAAAAATTGGAAAATATGTGTAGTAATATACAAATACAAAATATTATAACTAATATTAATACATATATTGAATTTAAAATTACAAATAAAATGATATATTTACATTAAATATAGAGATACACTAATATTATATACATCATAATTCTTTTATTAAATTTTAAAAAAATTAACTAAATTTAATTAAATTATGAGAGGAACCTAAATACTAGAGTACTAATTTATTTTAAACAATTTAACTAAATTTATATAAAATAATTGTTTGCTCCACTCATAGACAAAAATATAAATATATAAAAAGAGAAAGATAAATAATTCAATTTTAATAGATATCCTTCAAATACACCATAAAAAAATTTATAATAAAAAAGAAAAAAAATTCACTTAAATTAAATTCATAATGAAAAGAAAAAAAAAATCACCATCATTTTAGGAAGGAAAAAAAGGGAAGAAAAAAAAAGGAAAAAAAAACAAAATACAGCGTTCAGGTCCTTCCGGAAGAAAAAAAGAAAAAAAAAACAATATTAGCGTGTGCATGTAATCACCGACATTATCGCGATATATTGCGATATTTTGACCGAAATCGATATTTCGGAGAAATATCGTGATATATTGTGATATTTTGATCGAAATAAATTTGTACCCTGATATTATTTCAGTACCTTAATTTTCGCGATATTTTGCCGAAATATCGCTATATTTTTCTTCCATGATTACATTACATGAGACGGATCAACTCACAATCCAATTACCTACAACTAAAATCCTACAATTCACATGATGTTTGTGGATGTTGAGGCTCCATCTCATGGTAACTATTCGTAAGACCGTTTCTAACATGAGTTTTTGTGTTTTCATTGAGAGTCAATCTTAATAGTCATTTTCCTAAAAAGAAATAAAAGTAATGCAATTTATTCATTTATATATCTTATCCAAATTATGCATATGTAACACAATTTGTTGACTCAAGCAAACAAAATCATGAATTTCACGTATTATTGCTCATGATTTTTCAAATTGCTAATTAACTTTATGTTTTTTCCCTAATTGCAAATACAATATATATATCTATATATATATATTTATTTATTTATAGTAATAATAAGAAACCCACCGTTAGGTTTCTTATGGAGCTGATCTGGCTTGTATGGCAACACATGTATATCTTAAGTTCCGCGATATTTTGATATTTTTTTCTACATAATTTATTTTTCTTTTTTCTTTTTATACGCTTATATTTTTTTTTCTTTTTTTACTCACATAATTTTTTTTGTTCTTTTTTGATTTTTTTACGCTTATATTTGTTTTTTCTTTTTTTACGCACATAATTTTTTTTGTTTTTGTTTTTTACGTACATAATTTCTTTTGGATTTTTTTACATAACTTAATTTTGCCTATTATTCTTTCTCATCTTATTCCATTTTTAAATAAACTTTTTTTTCTTATTCATCTCAATTTTTTTCTTATTCTATACCATTCTTTCTTATTTTATCCCATTTTTAGATAAAAAAATTTATTCATGTCAATTTTTTTCTTATTCTATATCATTCCTTAATTTTTTTTTTTTCAAATTCATCTCATTTTATCTTAGTAAATTTTCTTATTATATATAATTCTTTAAATTTTTTTTTTTCAAACTCATCTCATTCTTTCTCAATAAATTGTCAATTTCTTTTCTTCTCTTTTAGTTGCCATTAATATCAATAGTACTTTGGAAATATTTTTCTTTAATTGTACCTAAGATTAGAAATTGTGTAAAAGTTTCATATACTTGTAGATTTTGATAAGTAATCTCAACCATCTATTTTTTGAAATTGTAGATAAGTATAGAACTTGTCTAAAAAATTGTTTAAAAGTTCTTATAAGAATTTTTATGAAGTAATCTCAACCATCTATTTTTTAATTCTACATAATATTCACAATGTATAAGAAGGTGACTAGTATATTTTGATGAGTAATCTCTAGTCGTGCTCATTAGGTTAAAAAAATCGAAAACCGGCCGGTTTGGAACCGTCGGTCAACGGTTCCGAGAACCATTGACCCGGTTCCGGTTCGAACCGGAACCAGGAATCGGGGTTCCACAGTTCGGTTGCGATTTGTGATTTTCCAAACCACCGAACCTACAACGGAACCGGCGGTTCATGATCATTTTTAAAATCAATGATCGTGACCACACGACCGTTGATGATCTACAGTGGAGATCGGCCGAACCGTCGATTCACCGAACCGGAACAGGCGGTTCGAACCGGCCGATCTATTTTTTTTTTTGAATTTTCAATGAAATCTATAAATACCCCCATTCCATTTGTATTTTTTACACCAATCTTGATTCAATCTCTCTCTCTCTCTCTCAATTCTACTCTTTCAAGCTCACAAAAACCATCTTTGATCAATTTCTAGCTCACTTTATTTTTTTTGTTGTTCTTCAATTTGTTTTTCAATCTCTCTAAAAAAAATGTCTCAAAGAGGTTCTTCATCCGCCGGTTCATTTCGTAGGAAGGGAAAGAGTTCGATGCCAATGTCGCCACCACAATCTTTTCACGACGATGATGATCTTGATTATATTGACTCGTATCAATGTAATCAAGATGATTTGGAGGCGACGTTGGGCTCTAACACCGCTACCGCCTTTGTCGAAGAAGAAGAGGTGCCGAGAGAAACGCAAGAGAGTGGCAACACAACACACACCACTACTCCTCGACAACCTTCTACCCTTCGAAGTGATATTTTCTCATTTCATTTTAAGAAGGAGAAAGTGCTGAATAGCAACACCGACTACATTGTGACGTGCAACCATTGTTCGAAAATGTATAAATTCAAGCATGGAGGAGGCTATGGGACATTCAACAACCATGTGATGAAAAAAATCCCGACAAGGTGGGCCTCGATCGAGGGCAAACGCAACTTCGGGGATTTACTGGTTCTTCTCAAGGTGGAGGTATGAATGATCTAACTTTTAAATTTAGTCAATTAAATACTAGGAGAGGCGTAGTTGAATTCATCGCCGAAAAACATCTTCCATTTAATTTTCCTTGTGATGATGCTTATGAAAAATTCACTAGTAATTATTTACAACCGGCAAGTAGAAAATTTTCTAGAAACACTGTTACTAGGGATATAGAAAAAATGGTAGGAAAATATAAATTTAAATTAATTGAAGACTTTAAAATTTTAAAACAAAAAGTTTCTATATGTAGTGATATTTGGAAGGATCCTTATAAAATGCATAATTATATGGGTATTACTTGTCATTGGTTAGATGATGCATGGAATATTTAAAAACGTTTAATTGCATATATTGATTTTGATGAAACACATACGGCTTTACATATTGCACAAAAAATACGACATGTTTTAAATGATTATGATATATTAAGAAAAATATTTTCCATAGGATATGATAATGCTAGTGGTAATACGGGCTTTAACTTACTTGATTGACTTTTGTCGACCTTCGATTGGAAGAAATTTTTTTCATATTCATTGTATGTGTCATTGTTTAAATTTATGTGTTCAAGATGGATTAGAATCATTAGATAAATATATTAAACCTATTAAAGATGCAATTTATGAAATTGTCAACTCTACGGTCTATCATAAAAAATGGGCTAGGTTTTGTAAGAAAAGTAGTGTTGAAGTTAAAAAATTTACAATCGATGTTAAATATCGTTGGAATTCTACTTTTTATATGCTTCAAGATTCTTATCGATATAAACAAATGTTTTGTGAATTTTATTTAGAAAATCCACATGATAGAATTGTTTTATTTGAAAAGGGATACATGTTTAATTTAATTCAACTTTTAAAATTTTTTGAAGAGGCCACTAGAGAATTAAGTGGTTGTTATTATCCTACTTCTCCTATAGCTATAGATAATTGTGTGAAAATTGCTCTTATTTTAAATGAATATTCAACATGTGATATTTTAGGTGAAACATGCTTAGTAATGAAAACTAAATGGTTAAAATATTTTCATGAAATACCCGATATATTTTTATGTGCTAAGTTATTAGATCATAGGATTAGAGAAGATGACTTAGAAGAATTGTTAAATATATATTATAATGCGTTGTTCCCAAATATGATATTAAATGATTATGATTTATGTGATTATATTCCTAACCCTTGTGAAGTTGTAGGTAGAACTAAATTTTTTTTATACGATTTGTTTAAAAAATATAAACAAATGTTAGATGATTCTAGTAATGATATAAGTGATCAAAATGTAGGAGGTAGTAGTCAATATTCGACACAATCATCTAGTTTTCAAGCAGCTCCGACACTTAGTCAATTTTACAATTTTTATGATGTTAGAACACAAAAACAAGCTAGAGGTAGTAACCCTTGTCAAGAATTAGATAATTATTTAGGTGTCATATTTGAACAAATTGTATTTGAAAATCCTATGGATTTATTGAAGTGGTGGTCAAGAAGGACCACCACTTATCCTATTCTAACCGCTATTGTTAAAGAGATTTTTGCAAGTCTCACCTCAACCGTTACGGTCGAACATGCTTTTAGCAAAGGAGGACACATGTTGAATCCAAGAAGATCCTAGTTGACGAAAGAGAATGTACAAAACATTACTCTCTTTGAAGATTGGGTGAGAGCAAGTAACCGTCAACAAGATCTCGATCTCTCTAACTTAAACTTCGATGGAGATGACACCTATGGATACGATTCAAACACGTTCTCCTCTGACGGAACCAATGAATGAAGGTAAGTTTAGGTGAGTTAGAGAACTACGTGAGCTTTGATTCCTTCGTTTTGATAAGGATACGTAGGCAATTTCATTATAAGTTTGGAAGTTACACTTTTAATCTTAGAATGGAACTCAAGCTCTTTCAAAAAAATTTCCCTCTTCTTCAATTTATTTTATACAAAGATGAAAAGTTGTAATATTTTAAATTCAAGTCTTCAATATTGCAGTATGATTCAATGAATCATGATTGTAATATATTGAGTTGTAATATATGATTTTGAACATATATTGTACTTGTATTTCTAAATGTCTAATGTTTTATTGTAATTTTTTAATTGATTGTATTTTATTAATTTTCACTCATTTTATTTTGTTAAAAGTCTTCAAAACTTTATATAAAAATTTAAAGACTAAAATTATGTAATATTAAACAATTCATGCCAAAAAAAAAAATCGAAAACCGAACTGGTTGTTCCGGTTTAACCGATGGTTCCGAACTGGAACCAAAATCGAACCCCCCACAGTTCGATTTCGGTTCACACTTCGACTGTTCGGTGAACCGCCAGTTTCGAACCGTGAACCGGCAAGTTCGGAACCGTGAGCACCCCTAGTAATCTCAACCATTTGTTTTTTGAAATTGTAAATAAGTTTAGAACTTGTCTAACAACTGTTTAAAAATTCTTATAAGAATTTTTATGAAGTAATTTCAACCATCTATTTTTTAATTCTAATATTCACAATGTATAAGAAGGTTACCAGAATATTTATAAATGATTCGAATCCAAACATTCTTATCGATTGTTCTTGCATAAATAAAAATAAACCTATCAAATGTCAAAATAAATAAAGGAAAAACAAAAAACAGACCATAATGAATTCTACTTAACTTAATTGTCTATTTAAAAATTAGAAAATACTCCTTACTTGTGCAATGTTGTTAGAACCTATAAAAAAATCATAAATATTATTAATAAAAAAGAAAAAAATGTTACAATAAAAAAAACAATTTGTAAAAAAGAAGAATTGTGGTAATAGAAAAATCGTTAGCAAAACACTACCTGTTGCAAAGTAATTCTCATCTCCACTAACATCATCCAACAGAAATATAATCATCCTCATCTTCAATATAGTCATCTCCATTTTCACTAACATGATCATCAGTGTTAGTTTGATCATTTAGTATTACTCGATAAATATCACGTACATGTACTAATTGTAGATATTTAACAAATATTTTTTCAAGTATTATTGATATTAATGACAACTAAAAGAGAAGAAAAGAAATTGACAATTTACTGAGATATAATGACATGAGTTTGAAGTACTATTAATATTAATGACAACTAAAAGAGAAGAAAAGAAATTGACAATTTACTAAGATAGAATCAAATGAGTTCGAGAAAATATATATTTAAAGAATGATATAGAATAAGAAACTTTACAATGACAAAATGAGATGAATTTGAAAAAAAAATTAAAAATGATATAGAATAAGAAAAAAATTGACATGAATAAAAAAAATTATCTAAAAATGGGATAAAATAACAAAGAATGGTATAGAATAAGAAAGAAATTGAGATGAATAAGAAAAAAAAAATTATTTAAAAATTAAATAAGATAAGAAAGAATGATAGGCTTATGTAAAAAAGAAAAAGAAATTACGTACGGAAAAAAAGAAAAAGAAATATAAGATAAAAAAAGAAAAAAGAAATATATAAACGTATAAAAAGAAAAAAGAAAAATAAATTACGTAGAAAATAATATCACGCTAACTAAAATATAGCGGAACTTAAATATAAGTGTGTTGCCACCCAAATTGGCTCCATAAGAAACCCAACTGTGGGTTCTTTATCATTACTGATATATATATATATATATATATATATATATATATATCATCACCTTTTCAAAATTATTATTTAATCTTGTCATTTCTAATTTAGGAAAAAGAATCACAAATTTAATCCATTATTATAATTCAAATCACAATTGTATTTTCTGATAATATGAGTCCACATGTCCAAAAAAAAAAAAGGCGCATTGGATACTACTTCGTAAGCTACGTAATTTTTAAAAAAACAAAAACAAAATCTTGATTTCTATAAAAAGATATCGTGAATTCAAATTAAAAAATATATATATGATTATCTTTCTTAAATTCAATTAATTTTTAAATTTCTAAAAGGTGGTCTTCTTTTTTAAATATTTAAAGCAATAACCTGACAACAATATGTCAAAACTGCAGATGCTTTTTTAAGCGACTTAATTGAAAAAATAACTAAATAATCATGAAATAGAAATTTTTACCGAGAAAAATGAGTATTCATGTCAAAAATAAATAACATGGTTATTATCAACTTACATTTAAAGTAATTTCTCAATTCGAAGATCTTATCATTAGGCATGTACGAGACTAAGATAACTTGCAAGCTATTTATTCAATAACGATTGGGGAAAACTCAAATTTGGTTTGAAGGTGATCGAGTTAAGCTTTCGATCTCGACCACAAACTTGTAATAACTCACTTCATCAGATTCACAATTCTGTGTACAAGTCGAATTTATTTTTTCACCCTTCTTAGTTCATTTATTTACAAATACAGAAATGCATGGAGAAAAAAGTGGTTGATAAATCATATTGAGTCTAAAATATTGAAATAAGAAATTAAATACACGTTGAGGCAAATATTATACACCTTCACAAAGTCAAATATTAGAATATTATCATATTAATCCTAGAATGGGTCAAAGAGAACCATTTAATCAAAATGGAATACTGTACTGTTTTTGCTTTTTTTTTTTTTTTTTTTTCCCATTTGTTTTCTTTGTTAAAATTCATGTGCAACGTTAACAATGAGCTACACAGAGAAGCCTTTAAAAAGTTGCACACAGTTAGTTTCCAAGCAACACATTCGAAGTGGAAATTAAACAGAAGCAAAAAATGCAGGGATCAAAGCGCCGCGGCGGCGACCCTGCTAATTGTGGCGGTTCTGTTGCCGGAGGTATCGGCGATGCGTTACATGGTGGCAATAAGTGCTGGACCGCAAATGTGAATTACCCAAACTGGGCTCGATCCAAACACTTCTACAATGGAGATTGGTTATATATGTCTCTTTATTTGCAGGGCAATTTGGTCTTTTGATTTTTTACCCGTATCATGAAAAACTACTAGTCTATATATGTCAACTTGTTAATTATCATATTACTCACATTGGTAGCTTAAAAGTGAAATTACTTGTCCATGCTCAATCAACTAAAAATTGTATAATGACTAACAATGTGTGTTGTCTCTCAGGAATCAAATGAATGTGGTCGAAGTGAGCAAAGGGTGATTACGATAGATGCATCGCGAGGCGTCCCCTTCACAACTGGCGCGGGAAGAGACGTGGTTCCTCTCAACGTTACCAAGACTTACTATTTCGTCAGTGGAAAAGGGCAATGTTATAAAGGAATGAAAGTATCAATTCGGGTCGAAAAGGCTCCACACCATCGTCTCTAGCTAGTCGTTTTTTGCTATTTATTTTCGAGATTTGATTCAATTCTAGCTACTGCTCTGGCTTGTATATCTATCTCTTTCTATGATGTTGAGTTTATGCTTCCTTCTTCATTAGTCTTCTTCCTCATTTCATATTCATCATTCATAATATTAACTGCTACCATACACACAAGGATGAAAATATCGATACCGCAAGTGATATCGCAACCTTAATTTTACGGATATATCAATGGATATATCGATATCGCATATCGATATCGCAAAAAATTTGAAAAGTGACGGATATCTTATTAAATTTTTGAAAATTTAATATGAAATTTTAGGGATTATTTTAACACATTATTACACATATATTCCACCCAAAATCACAATAAAATAGTATATTTAAAATTAACATATAGATAATAAACTTTATAAATACTGTACTGAATAGTAAAAAACTGACAATATATTACATAATACAATACAAAATTACTAAAATTACATGATACAATACACTAGAACAAAAAAGATGACCTATGAGGTTCAAACATAGTAGATAGAATGTCATCTTTGTCCAAACAGTACTGATATCAACTCATTACAATTTATAAAATTTAATTCAAAGTAAGCCCAAATTATAGTCCCTAACTAGTGTTATATTTGTGCAGTGTCTATGAGTGGTTGCAAATTACTCAAATACTGTATATTTCCAAAATGTTTCCTATTATATTTTAATTCAATGTTTTAAGTCTTATTATATAAAAGTCATGTTTTCAATTGTAGCTTCAATGTAAAACTTAATTGGAAGTAATTAAGTCATAATTTATAAAATTTAATTAAAATTAGTAAGCTCCAAATTGTAATCTCTAGCTAATGTTATATTTGTGTAGTACCAAATATATTTTCAATTTTATAAGATGTTGGTTAAATTTATATATGCTAAGATGCATGTTTTGAATTATATTTTAATTCAATATTTTATGCCCTGATATATAAAAGTCATGTTTTCAATTATCAAACATTTTTTTTTCAGATTTTCAATTACCCAATGACGTGTGTTGTCAACTTTCTTATATTTCCTAAATTCAAAGATATCAAGACAAGACACACACACATATATATATATATATATATATAAATTTTAATATGATCAAGGTTGTAAAGATTTTCTTTTTATCAATATAGTTTCAAAAAAAATTGTTAACAATTATTTTAACATAAGGAAATTTTTACAAAAACCTTTTTAAATTAAGGAAAATGCAAAACATTTTTCTAAAATTTTAAGTAATTTTTTTGAATAAGTACACTTATTTAAAAAGTGGCATTATGACCTTAATATAATTAATTGTAAAATTATTATTTTATAATAAACTTCTAAAAGTTAACTGTTAATGCTTCACCCAACATATACATGATTAGCACAATTAAGCATATCAATTTACAATATACCAATAAAATGTTATTTTTATCAACTAAAATGAAAAAAAGAAAGATTAAATTTACATACCAATTTGTAGTCTTCGAAATGACAATGGAGAATGTTTGATATATATAGTGGTGCAAGTATTTCCTCTCTAAGGTCACTGCCCTCTATCCAGAAAAAATGAATAAATTAGATACATTAAAATAGTCATAATCTAGAAAGTAAATAATTGAAATTAATTTAATTAAAGATGTTGGGAGAGAGAAACGAATATCATACCTTGAAAGTTGAAACTCAAAATGCAATGTTCATTTGAGATATCCTATTATATAAATAAACATATCAATTATCATGCAAAAAAAATTACAAAAAATAAATAAATAAATGAAGTAATAATTTCAAAAAGCCACAAAACATGGATATGAAAAATTGATGTGATAAGAGAATATATTTTTTCTACTATCAAACAAAATACATAATACAAAGTAAAAAAAAAAATCACATGTTTCAATTGTTTTGTATCAAAATTGCGAATTTTGATATATATGCGATAATTTGCAATATATCCACGATATTTCCCAATTTCCATCCAATTTTGTACTACACTAAACCGATATCGATACCGATAGCGATAACTTGCGATATATCCGCGATATATCCGCGATACCCAGGAAGAAATACATTAGCACCCAATATCCATATCGCAATATCCGTATCCGCGATATATCCACGATATTTCACAATATTTTCATCCTTATGACCAATACTTGAGTTGAAAAGCCAAAATTTCACCAAATGCGTGTGTTTTTTGAGTTTTCAACTTGTTTTTTTTTAATACAATTTTCATTTAAGAAAAAACAAGATTAATCTAAAAGGATTTTGTCACCCTATTCATCTAAAAAAAGACTATTTAATTTGACATTTACATAAATTCATTTCACACTAAAACAGAACAAATATCACCTTAGTAAATTTCATTCCAAAATAAAATAATGATGTGTATGGAAAACAGTTAGTGACGGACCCAGGATTTCTACTCAGGGGGCCCAAGTCAACTAATAAAAAAAAAATTATACGAGACGGTCTTATGGATAGTTACAGTGAGACGAATTTTTATTACCCACAAAAAAAATTCATTTTCATAAATATATATGTGAATTGTAAGGCGTGTCTTACGTAATTAGATTCGTGAGATAATTCTCACATAAGACACAGTCTAAAAAAATATAACAATTCTAAATTAACAGCATAAATTTGTCACAACTTTGATAAAAACAATATATTACAATATAAAGTAATAACATTCTAAATTAGTAACTTAATTATATCTTCATTCCACAACATCAATGTAAAAAATTAAATAACTTAACACATGAATTACAACATTTGTCTTTTATTTTTTGTATTTTAAAATCGATGCATAATAATATCATTTTTGCAAACAATAAATCAACAATAATAATAAAAAAAATTAAGTAAAAAAATAATATAAACACAACATTTTACCTTAAATTTAGATGGAGAAGAAATTGCGAAAGAAAAAAAAAAGAGAGGATTTTTATATATTGGCTTCAAAAAGAAAAAAAAATGAATAAATTTGCACATATAAAATACACTCTACTGGGTTTGTGTCATACTCATAACAACTTTTTATTATTTTTTAAATTAAAAATGTGAAATTACATAAGTACCCTTAGCATTTTTTCAAAATTTGAGGGGGGCCCAGTGCCCCCTTGGTCCAAGTGTACATCCGTCTCTGAAAACAGTCATGTTGTTACCTTGTGTTATCGTTGATGTGTCAAATATCCAGTATACTTATTAATATCACCTTTCATATAATTAGATGATGAAATCATTACAAATTATCGATGGATATATTAAGAGTTACTCATGATCAAGGATGAAAATATCGCGAAATATCGCGGATATATCGCGGATACGGATATTGCGATATGGATATTGGGTGCTAATGTATTTCTTCCTGGGTATCGCAGATATATCGCAAGTTATCGCTATCGGTATCGATATCGGTTCAGTGTAGTACAAAATTGGATGGAAATCGGGAAATATCGTGGATATATCGCAAATTATCGCATATATATCAAAATTCGCAATTTTGATTCAAAACAATTGAAACATGTGATTTTTTTTTTACTTTGTATTTTGTTTGATAGTAGAAAAAATATATTCTCTTGTCACATCAATTTTTCATATCCATGTTTTGTGGCTTTTTGAAATTATTACTTCATTTATTTACTTATTTTTTGTAATTTTTTTTGCATGATAATTGATATGTTTGTCTATATAATAGGATATCTCAAATGAACATTGCATTTTGAGTTTCAACTTTCAAGGTATGATATTCGTTTCTCTCTCCCAACATCTTTAATTAAATTAATTTCAATTATTTACTTTCTAGATTATGACTATTTTAATGTATCTAATTTATTCATTTTTTTCTGGATAGAGGGCAGTGACCTTAGAGAGGAAATACTTGCACCACTATATATATCAAACATTCTCCATTGTCATTTCGAAGACTACAAATTGGTATGTAAATTTAATCTTTCTTTTTTTCATTTTAGTTGATAAAAATAACATTTTATTGGTATATTGTAAATTGATATGCTTAATTGTGCTAATCATGTATATGTTGGGTGAAGCATTAACAGTTAACTTTTAGAAGTTTATTATAAAATAATAATTTTACAATTAATTATATTAAGGTCATAATGCCACTTTTTAAATAAGTGTACTTATTCAAAAAAATTACTTAAAATTTTAGAAAAATGTTTTGCATTTTCCTTAATTTAAAAAGGTTTTTGTAAAAATTTCCTTATGTTAAAATAATTGTTAACAATTTTTTTTGAAACTATATTGATAAAAAGAAAATCTTTACAACCTTAATCATATTAAAATTTATATATATATATATATATATATATATATATATATGTGTGTGTGTGTCTTGTCTTGGTATCTTTGAATTTAGGAAATATAAGAAAGTTGACAACACACGTCATTGGGTAATTGAAAATCTGAAAAAAAAAAATGTTTGATAATTGAAAACATGACTTTTATATATCAGGGCATAAAATATTGAATTAAAATATAATTCAAAACATGCATCTTAGCATATATAAATTTAACCAACATCTTATAAAATTGAAAATATATTTGGTACTACATAAATATAACATTAGCTAGAGATTACAATTTGGGGCTTACTAATTTTAATTAAATTTTATAAATTATGACTTAATTACTTCCAATTAAGTTTTACATTGAAGCTACAGTTGAAAACATGACTTTTATATAATAAGATTTAAAACATTGAATTAAAATATAATAGGAAACATTTTGGAAATATACAGTATTTGAGTAATTTGCAACCACTCATAGACACTGCACAAATATAACACTAGTTAGGGACTATAATTTGGGCTTACTTTAAATTAAATTTTATAAATTGTAATGAGTTGATATCAGTACTGTTTGGACAAAGATGACATTATATCTACTATGTTTGAACCTCATAGGTCATCTTTTTTGTTCTAGTGTATTGTATCATGTAATTTTAGTAATTTTGTATTGTATTATGTAATATATTGTCAGTTTTTTACTATTCAGTACAATATTTATAAAGTTTATTATCTATATGTTAATTTTAAATATACTATTTTATTGTGATTTTGGGTGGAATATATGTGTAATAATGTGTTAAAATAATCCCTAAAATTTCATATTAAATTTTCAAAAATTTAATAAGATATTCGTCACTTTTTCAAATTTTTTGCGATATCGATATATCCATCGATATATCCGTAAAATTAAGGTTGCAATATCACTTGCGATATCGATATTTTCATCATTGCTCATGATAGACATTTTATCATTTTCGAAATGGAAAATATGTATCATAAATTTCACACAAATGAATTAATATGTAGAAAAATAAAAATAAGAAAAAAGATTATATTACAAGAGTGAGAGCTTATTTCTTTTGGAAAATGAACAACTTGCTGGAAAAGTTGCACATTTCAACCATTTATTTCTATTTTACAACGGTAACATTCTTCATTTAATAAAAAAATCCTAATTAACTAATACACTCATACCAATTGGGATGGTGGAAGAATTCCCTCGTGCTTGACTCAGTCCACCTCGAGAAGAGCTCTTTACTAACTTCAGTAATTTTTTTATCGGAGAGTTCACGACTCTACTTTTTCAATGATTAGGTAGATTGGGCCTCCCAATTCTTCCCGTGAGTTTGCAGACCTGGACAAATCAACTCTGTTCTCTTCTTGGGCCGGCTCCTCAGTGTCAAAGGAGTTGAGTCTCAAGCCCAACCTAGAAACATCTACGTCAACCACTCTCCTGATATGATTATTTAGAGATTTGTATAGATTCGATAGGTCACAACATAAGAATTAGACCATCCACAATAATCACTCCCTCAGTATGATCAATTAAAGTTGGGTGTAGATCCAAGAGCATCCACAACAATATCCATTATTAACACTCATTATCGTGGGTCTCATGTGCTAGCACACTAAATTAAAAACGCTCACTTTTTAAAAATACACACTCACATCAATTTAACATTATTACAATCATTACATATGGCTTTCATTATCCACTAACCTTTTTTTATTTATATCAATTAAAATCTATTATTTTATTTAAAAAAAATTATTAGTGAATAATTATGAATTGAATTTAGATTAACTAGAATTTACACTGAATTAGATTAACAACCAATTATGAAAAATAACAATTGACATTAAAATATATTTCACATACCATCAATATAAATGAAATATTTATTTTTAATTGTTCCCAATTTATTATTTATTTCTATACTTGTCTTTTCTTTACTTGTCTTCATTTATTTTTCCAATTTATTATTAATTTCTATCTTCGACTACCATCATCTTTAATTTCATAATATTCTCATATTTCATCTATTCATTTCTAGTCTTGATTTAGGATAATTGTCTCCAATTTTATTAAATACATTACTAAAATTGATCACTTTAAAATTAATAAAACTATTTTCGAATAATTATCCTATATCATGATTTAAAAATTAAATTACCCTATATAATCAAATAATAATTTACTTGTTAAAATTTTCTAATAAAATGACCAAAATAAATTTGACAATTCATACATTAAAAATAAAATTTTAATGTAAAAAAAACATCATAATTGAAATTGAAAAAAACAAATAAATAAATTTAGTACGTACCAAATTAAAAAATCAACAAGCAAGACCATATCCACTACATAGGTAAATAATGTGGAAATGAGAAAAAGAATAAATAGGAAAAAAAAAAAAAAGGAAAAACATAGAGCATAAAACATAAAACATAAAGGACAGGATGAGGGGCAATAATGTCATTATCCCCCATAACACACTATTATACACAAATTACACTTAAAAACACTCATACAATAGTTAATTCAACACTTCATTAATTAATAACACCACAAAATTAACTATTGTGGGTGCGCTAATTAATTAGATAACATAAGAGTTTAAAGAAGTAATCACATCAAATAAAATAAAACGATATGAATAAGTCAATCTAATGATCCAATACCAAAAGAAGTTTGATATACATGGTAATTTCAGTCCAACAGCAAAATAAAACAAAACATTACTTCCATTTATTCAGATCGATCTTCAAGAACACATTCATTATGATAACATCATTGATAAATAATTCATTTATTTACCATGAATACATACTAATCAATCGAGGGGTTGGTTAACGGATCATCGATGACAGCATATTATAAATACACAAAACAAAAACAAATAGATTTTTCTGGACATGGAAACAAAAACTACGGCTTGTATTTTACCTTTTTTTTCTTTTCCTTTTTTAGGGATGTTTGCGATTATACAGTCGTTTCGAAGGGAAAAAAAAAAGGGCGAAATCGTGTTGCCAACAACCAATCAACACGCTTTCAATGAAGTGAAGATAAAGGTGGCAATCATCCAACCACGTGGATAAGAAATCTGTACCCAGTCGCCGGAGCAGAGCCTCAGCCTCCACTTCCTTCCCATGGCGACGGCTCTCTCTTCCATTTCGCCGCCGCCGAACTCTACTTTCTCCCCCTCGAAACACCACAAGCCCAATTTATCCCTATGGGCTCCCAGGCCAATTCTTCAGTCTGCCTCTCTATCTGTTCAAATTCAATCGCCGTTTTCAGCTATGTCGCCGCCGTGCTCCTCCAATGGGACGGCGGGGATGGCGGTCGAAGATGGGAAGCACGGCGATGATTTGTCGATGAGCATTGACGTCCTTAAACGCTTCATTCACCTCAACTTGGGCAACTGGAAGGGCTCTTTCCATGTAATTGTTCATTTTTTTAGCTGTTCATTATTTTCGCTTGCTAACACATTTATTTCAATAAAATGCTGTTTTTAATTTTAATTTTAATTTTTGTGGTTTTTCAGTTTTATATGTCGTGTAATTTTATATTTACATGAGGTATTTTTTAGACATTTGTTTAAGAGAATTTGCTTGAGAAAAGAGGTCTAGTTAATTGACTATGATTTATATAGTTAGGGCTTTGAATGTGGATGCCAATATAAAATTACTGGTTGATTTCCTGCAGCAATTTGATTGTAATGGGAATTTGCTCCATAAGATTAGTACAAGAATTGCTGCTAGCTCATATGGAGACGATGACCTCATGAGTTTAATTCAAACGTAAGTTTTCATCGTATCAGATATATTTTCAGCATCTTCATCGGTTGGCAATTAACCATCCAATAAGTTTAGTTCAAATTCTGCAAATGCATTTCAGAGTTTTGCTGAAAATAAGGCCATTTAGAAATCTACTGGTTCTTGAATGTGATTGATATTGGATATTTGGCTGAATTAAAGCCAATTTACGAAGAGTGCTTTTGCATTTTTCGTTTGATTGCTTTTATGAAAACCTAACTGATAAAATATTACGCCATATTTACTCAGAAATTAGGTACCTGTCTCTTAAATGTGAATCACATCTCAAATATAAACTTATCAATTCCCACTTGGACGAACAAAATCTGGATCATTTTCTTTTATCTTTCCATTTGTTTGCTTATTTGAAAGTGCAGTGTGAATATTGCTATTGTTGTATTTCGTTGCTTAGTTGTGTACTTTGGTGTTGCATTGTTTCTTGAAAATATAGGTTATACATCAAACAGCCTCCATTTAGCCCTGAAGATGAGTCAGAATGGTTTGAATACAAAATTAAAGAAACTAATATGTTCACAGTTGACAAATATCAGCAGGTGAGACTTTTTATTGCCTAATCGCATTTTCAGTAATTTGTAGCTGCAAAATTAAGCTCACTGGCTGTTTCCACAATTAGCATTTTAATTGTTTAGTTTATCATCCATTGAATTTAGTTTGCAGATTGGGTTCTTTCACAAAGAGAAGGCATTTGCATTGCGGTACCAGACAGCTGGAATGTTGGACACAGTTTTAAGACAAGGCGTGCTTGGTGAAGATGATACTGGAGAAGAATCTCCTAGGTTTGTTCTTTTCTTTAGTCGAAGGGCATTTTTCGAGATAATGAGAACAACATTTTCACTTGTGATGTGATTCTTGTCATCTTCATTTTTCGATGTATGAGTTGATCTTGCTTTTCTTCGAATAGAAATTTAAAGCTTCCTTCGCGAAGACCTGCAATTGTATGTGAGAACTGCCTCTATTCATTGGAACGAGATGCAAGAGTACGAGCTTTCCATATCATGGATCCTCAAGGCGTACTTGAAATGCTCCTTGTGTTCCTGGAAGAACGAGGAAGTGAAGTGATTGCTCATCCTTCCTTCGACAATCCTAAGGTACCTTTATCTCTAATATTGACTCAAGCATTCGTGGGAATACTAAGTTATCTCGTAGCTGATATTGATAATACCGATTCTAGGATTCAGATAGACTTTCCCCACATCTAGGTGTATGGAAGGGTCACTCTGTAACAAAACGAAGTGGTGTTTATGGAGCTACAATAGCCGAAGCTGATACAATTGCTATACTTGAAATGAATGACGATGGTCAGCTTGTTCAGGTTCATCCATTTACTTATTACATGAGAGTTTTGTCTGTATTTTTGCAGAAAATTGAGTTATTTTTTCTGCAAGATATGTGCTGAAATTTCTTTATGCATATTTACCCTCATCAAATGAAGTTCTTTGCATTTTTTATCTCTCTTGGAAATAAATATTCGTATTCTTGATCTTGTCGACTACAGGATATACGATCTACATCAGTTGGCAACGATGTTACCACTTGCATTCACTGGACAGGCTCTGTCTCTGACAACCTCATCACGTTCAATGATGGTTTCCAGCTTACGTTGTTGCCTGGAGGCGTGTTCATGGGATGCCCGTCCAACGTGGCAAAGAGCGTGGAAGAGTCCAAGTCGTTCCATTTGGAACTCTGTTGGCTCGAATCGCCTGTTAAGAGACAAAGGTTAATTCGGACGTACGATGTGGAAGGCTTGGCCGTCTCATCGACATATATTCTTGAAACTAAACAGTGAGTTGGATGAATAGAACATGTTTCATTGGATGATCAGAATTGCAAGGTTGTCTTCTCTGCTTCACAATTCATTGATCTCCTCTCTTTTTTATGTCATGTTTGTAAGAGTTGGCATTGTCACCTGAGTGTTTCATCTCGTGTTTCGGTTTAATTTGTGTACTTTCATGTGTATATCAATAACATTGTAATTGTACATGTGGCATGTAATTTTTAAACCGACGACACGACATGAAACTAACATGCTATAAATGGATTCGGGTTGAGTTTAACGGGTTCGGGTCAGAAACGAGTTTAGGTCAAACCTATTCATATATTCTTTTATATTATTGAGGCTTCAGCATATGCATGTTGCATTAGCTTCGCTGTTGTTATTGTTGTTGTCAGTTTTTTTTTTTTTCTTTCAATAATTATTATTAATTTGTCTCACCTAGATTACCAATAGATACCCTTTCTTGTACGTAATATGATTGAGACAGAGGAGTTAGCAATTGATTGATTTGAATAGGCTTTTCATACCCATTTCAGCAATGTCATATACATGTACTCATATGCTAGTTAATTTATATAGATATACGTGTAATATACATTAGATAAATAAATAGAAGATATGGAAAAATATATTGCAAATTGTTGAGCAAATTTATAGAATGTTTTTTTAGGGGAATTAAATAGTTTCATTTTAAATTTTAAACCAAGTATCATTTTAATTGTAGTTCTATCTTCTATGTTATTGAATGATTATCATGTAAATCATTATTATATAATAATTAACAAAACAATCATCAAACACTGATGTGATAAAGTGCTACTGCTAACCACATAAAAATCTTGTTGACGTGACCTTACTTTTCTTTAAAAAAAAAAAAACAATCTTTGAGGACCATAGTCAATTTGAAGTCCCCAAAAAATATTTCCAACATGCTCCATTTTTAATAAACATGAGTTTTGATGTGTATATTATGTTTTAAAAGTATTTTATTTTTAAACTTATTGTAACATAAACAATAGTTCAACACATGATTTGTTATTATCAAACAAAACTAATATCACTTCACTAAGTACTCACAGCTTTCTTTCAAAATAAATGTAGTCTTAAAAATTATAAAGATAATTCTCGATCTTCAACAATTGTCCATTTTCTTAAATCATGTGATTAAAAAATTTCGAAATAAGTACGAGAATAAAGAAATTTAATAATAAGGATAAGTGAGTTATTCTTTAAAGCTTCTTAATCTGCTTAAATATTATAAAACATTAAAACCATGGATTCTAAACTAGTATTTCAGCATATTCATATGTACTTTTAGTGACTTATTTATTTTACATATAAATAAATAATAAAAATATATAAATCAATCAACTTTATATAACCTGAGGTGTGGTATTCTCAAAGTGAGAACTCAAACTCTCAGATTTGATGATTGTAATAAATTTGCAAATTTCCAGACCTCTGTATATCTCCATGAGCCACCACTCTGTGTCTCTCTTTTTCTTTTCCAAGAGGATTTTGCCCCACTAACAGCAAAACCCACTATTTTGCAGATCAATTTTCCACTCAAAACCCCAAAATTTCTCTTTCTTTTTGACTTTTATCTTCTTCGAATTTTCTGGAGAAACGCAAAAGGATTAAGAAATGGGTGAGAGTGTCGGCGACGCGCAGATGGCCCCGAAATCGAAGCCGACGATCATGGTGCCGCCACGTGGCTCCTCCATGGGCTTCCTTTTCGCGAACGGGTTCAGCCCGGGCCCCATGACGCTCGTCTCCAGCTACTTCCCCGAGCAGAGCCCCTTTTCCTTTTCTCAGCTTTTGGCCATGGCTTCCCCGCTCACACCCAAGCCGGGCTTTTTGCCGGCTTATGAGCCTGGGAAAGAGGAGAAACAGGTGCATTTTTCTGATTCGCCGATGAATTTGGCGGCGCAGGTGGAGAGTATGAATCCTCTGTTCATGGTGCCGCCAGGGCTGAGCCCGTCGGGGTTGCTGAATTCACCTGGCTATATGCCGCCGCTTCAGGTGAGTCATCAATTCATTTAATTCAGCTTTTGAATTTCGAATTCGTGAAGATATTCGTCGATTTCTGATGACTCGTGAATTAGAATTGGGGCAAAATCATTTTTAGGGATTGAAGCACATGAATTGGACTAAGAAACAATCCGTTTGAGTTGGAATATATATTTCTTATTGAGCCAAAAAAAAAAAAAAGATATAGTCGGAAAAACTTGGCTGCAAAAGTTAGTCAACAGTGTTTCTCTTTCTGAATAACCTATAATTTGGGGGTTCTGTTTCATGTTGAAGTAATGTGATAAGGTTAACATTTATAGGCTCTGAAATTTTTTTAGTCCAGAAATATTGCTTTGCATATGGAGAACTTTTGTTCCAGACTGAATTGCATCTCGTATTTTCTAAGTTTGGTGCCATTGTAGTGGGATTATCATATTTATGGATGAAAAGTAGAGTTGAGAAAACAAATCTAATCTTCTCCCTCCAATTCCAATACAGCTTAGCGTTTGCATAAGTAACATTTCGGTATGTCTCAGTGTGGTCTTACAAGAACGTTTGTACTCCCATTATAAATGTCCTTATAGGATTTTGCACACATATTAAGAGTCCTGATAAAAAAGACTGAGCTATCCATATTTTTCTAATAATCACTTTTATATATCATTAATTTGCGAGTAGTAAAAGAGGCCAATTTTGATAGAATATGAGCAAATGTTTCTTGAAATCCTATAATGATACTTGTTTTGGGACAAAAAAGCTTCGCCAAAACGACACTTATTTTGGGATGAGGGAGCTGTATTTTTGTTGGTAAGGTTCTGATTTAGAGAATGCTGAGAATTATTCGAAATGTAAAAATACATTCATCTGAATAAGTAATTCTGGGCATATGATAAGTAATTGTTTCTTAAATTTCTTGCAGAGCCCTTTCGGAATGTCTCACCAGCAAGCCCTAGCACACGTCACTGCTCAGGCGGCATTATCTCAATCTTTCAAGCAAATGCAAGCAGAATATCAGCATTCTTCGTCTACTGATTTTGGAGAAGCAGTTGCAAACCCTTCATCGTCTGTTCAAACGGAAGCTTCTACACAGCCGATAAATCCTTCCCCACCCGAACCTGAGAGCTCAAAGAAAGAGTCACCTGAGGTTTCACAATCCGAAAAAAGAAGTGCTTATAGTGGTGGTGATAAACCAGCTAGCGACGGTTACAACTGGAGAAAATACGGGCAGAAGCATGTTAAGGCAAGCGAATGTCCTAGGAGCTACTATAAATGCACACATCTGAATTGTCCTGTCAAGAAGAAGGTCGAACGATCTGAGATTACGTATAAAGGGCAGCACAATCACGATCCACCTAAATCTAATAAACGGGATAAAGATAGTTCTGTTTTGGATAGATCGACAAACGCCCAGGTGAAGTCTGTTTCCTCTTCTCAAGGTCAGGCTGAAGCTGAAAGGATAAATGAGGCTATAATAGCCAATTCTGAGCCTGCAAATTCCCAGGTCACCTCCCAACAGTCGTCTGAGCATCATCCAGTTGCTAGTCATAATGATAATATGAAAAATACTGCAATAGTAGTGGATGAGGTGGATGCCATTGAACCAATCGCCAAAAGGAGGTAAAATTAATATCTGTGTCTATTATTATTCTTTTCTTTAGGGAATAGTATGCAAAAGCATCCTATGGTATCAGGTTTTGACAAATTTTAGGTTTTCTTTTAATCCTTTTGTTCGGTACAAAAGAATGGTTGTGTTACTATCCTTTGGTAAACTTCCTGTGATTTGAGTTTGTGACAAATTTATGTGTGTTTTTTTTTCTTTTTAACACAAAAGAAATGTTTGTGTTGCCGTCTGTGTGAGCACTACGTATGAACGTATGATTAAGTCAACAAAGTTATGACCAAGTACATTATTTTACTAATGGATAGTAACATATACCTTTTATTGTGTTGAATGCATACTTAAATTTGTCAAAATCTGAACCATAGAGTGATTTGTTATAATTTTCCTCTAATAATTTCATTTAAACAAAACAAACTTCTTTGGAGATGCAGAAGCTTGGATATCGGGCAATCAACGCCAGCTTCGTCACATCAAGCTGCCTCAGATACCAAGATTGTCTTGCAAACGAGAAGCGAAGTTGATCTATTGGACGATGGATACAAATGGAGAAAATATGGGCAGAAAGTGGTCAAAGGGAATCCTCATCCAAGGTATGCCTGTCTATTAATTTAAAAAATGATATATTCTAGTTTTTTGGATTTCAAGAATCCAAACATGGATTTGAGTAGTAAAACTATCGGTGTTGTTTGGATTGAAGTTCAACTTTGACCATCTAATAAAACCACAAACCATGTTTATCTTTTCTGCAGAAGCTACTACAGATGTACATATGCAGGGTGTAACGTACGCAAACATGTCGAGAGGGCATCAACCGACCCTAAATCGGTCATTACTACCTATGAGGGGAAGCATAATCACGACATCCCAGTGGGGAGATATAGCAGCCAGGGCGGCGCAAGTTCTCAGCACTTAAAAACGCAAAAAGAGATCCATTCATTAAACAAAGAAATGGATGATTATGCGAACAAAGAACAGATGCCAACGACTCTACAGTTCAAAGAAGAACGAATTGCTGCATGATCTTTGAATCGTGAGTTATACGATAAGTTGTAGCTTATGCATATGTGCTGTGTTTAGTGGGTGATCAAATTTCAGTCTATACTGTAAGAATGTACAAGAGATATAATCTGTTTTGTATGTGCTTGTTTTGTACTTTTGTTTAATATTTTACAAAAATATGATGTCAATAATATTTGATTATAAGAGCTTTATTCAGTCATAATCCTCCCTCTCTCCTCTCTCTCTCCTACCTATACATTAATCGACATTGTATTAGACTATTAATTAATGAAGGAAGGGACTAAAAGGCACCCATCAACTACTAAGCTTACCCCATATTTACAAAATGCGAAAATAAATAGATAAGAAAAGACTAAAATACTCTTCACACATATAGATACATTTGTTAATTCTTTATTTCTACACTTAAATCCTTCTTAAATTTTCATTATTTTTCCCCTCATTTTGTTAATTCTTTATTTCTACACTTAAACCCTTAAAACTTATATATTAATTCTTTATTTCTACACTTAAACCCTTAAAACATATATATGTATAATATATGTGACAAAATGAGGTGTAGAAATAAAAAACTTATATACATATATGTGACAAATTCTTTATTTCTACACTTAAATCCTTCTTAAATTTTCATTATTTTTCCCCTCATTTTGTTAATTCTTTATTTCTACACTTAAACCCTTAAAACTTATATATGTATATGTATAATATATGTGACAAAATGAGGTGTAGAAGATAAAAAACTTATATACATATAATATATGTGACAAAATGAGGTGTAGAAGATAAAAAACATATGGCAAACTGAGGTGTAGAAGATAAAAAACTTGAGAGATAAAAAAACTGAAAAAACTGAATATACATATATATCATATATTTATAATATATCTGACAAATTGAGGTGTAGAATATAAAAAATTTGAGACAAAAAAAAATGAATAAATTGAGTAAACAGAAAATCCTATAGAAGATACAAAAACCTGGGCTGAGGATACAGAAAAATCTATAAAAATTATGATACAAAATAATAATATTTTTTTAATAATAATATATAATCTATATGCAGTTGTAATTATAATATATAATCTATTTGCAGAAAAATTGAGGATATAGAAAAATCTATAAAAATTTTGATACAGAATAATAATATTTTCATACAAAATAATAATTATTTTTTAATAATAATATAGAAGATAAAAAAGCTTGAGAGACAAGAAAAATTGAAAAAACTGAGTAGATAACAAAATCTTCTTATTCTTATCTATTTATACTACTTATGGGAGATTGTAGAGCAAATGCATTACAACTTTTCAAGATAACTCTAGAATCCTTCCAAATAACTCTAGCTAAAAGATAACTCTAGAATTCTTCCAAATAAATCTAAACATGGATACTTCTAAAAAAAAGGGAGATTGCAGAGCAAATGCATTAAATTCAACTTTTCAAGATAACTCTAGAATCCTTCCAAATAACTCTAGCTAGAAGATAACTCTAGAATTCTTCCAAATAACTCTAAACATGGATACTTATAGAAAATGGATCGTGGGCAAATAATCATGTGGATTTTCCAATTATAGAGGAATAACTCAACAATTTGATGTGTTATTTTATGTTTGGTAGATGGAGTCACATCGATGCCCATATTCTTGGAGAAGTTGTCCTAAGGTCTACGCAAGGGAATAAAACATCAGTGGAGGGACCAATCAATACTGCTTTAATTTGTAATCTCTGTTTGCTTCGTTTGTGACGAGGTTGATGGGAATTAGGAAGTCGGGCATGCTCTATGATGGTCTCCTCTTCTTCACCGGAGCTATCGTCAATGCTTTTGACACAATGTTGCAATGCTCATTGGCACAATCCTTCTCGGCTTCGATGTTGGTTTTAGAAATAGAGTGTGTATTCTATCTGTTGTCATTCCTAATCAATATCTGTAATCACTACTATTGAAAATATCAAACAAATATAGGTCGATAAAGGTATTCCCGAATAATAAAAATATTAAAGAAATATTGGGGATATGTTAAATATTTTAAATCTTGGATGGGAAATATGAGAATAGTTTAAACCTTTGTTAAAAAAAAACAAAGAAAAGGAAATAGTAATGTTAATCACAAAAAAAATAAAATAATAATAATAATAATACGGTGCAAAACCAGCAACACAGTGGATCAAAAAATTGTTTTTGAATAAAGAGAAAATAAACAAGAAAATATATAAACATATTTTTAACCAAATCATCCTTCAGTTTTTGTTTCGCAGCACAAACATTGTTTGAACATGAATAGTTTTTGGACTTGATGTTTCACTCTTTACATCCAATAAGATATAATAGTAGTACTATAGTATATATCATTCAAGTTTATAACAAGTAAAACCTTTTTTTTCATAACATAATTAATAAAGATTTTAATGCATGCAACTTCAGTAACAATACAAAAGGAAATTCAAAGAGAGACTTTATAATTTTTGAATCGGACCAACAAAAATATGATAAGAGCTAGGAAAAAAGTTGGAATAAAACTATTTATTCTTTTCTATGTAATTGAAAAAAGTAACAAAAGAATTAAAAGAAAATTTCTAACTAACAGTTTAAAATTGAAATAGAAAAGAGAAAAACTAAAACTAAAAACTAAGAAACTAGGCATCCATGCTGTTCTTCTGCACATTCTCATCATCGGCGCCGGTAACATACTTTTTCCAGATTGGATGAGCCTTCCAAATTTCCGACATCTCCTCTATCGGAATCCCCTTTGTCTCCGGCAACAAAACGTAGATGAATATTGTCATTCCGAAGACGAATGCTGAGAAGAATATAAAGAGCCCAAACTTCATTATGCAAAGCATTTTCAGAAACAACTGAGCAATCAAGAATGTGAATATCATATTCACACCCACATTCATACTCTGCCCTGCTGATCTCACTTCCAACGGCAGTATCTCACCGGGGACCAACCATCCCAGTGGGCCCCACGACCACGCGAACCCTGCCACGTATATGCAGATCGCCACCACTACTATGGCGGCGTACCAAGTGGGAAGCTCACCGGGGTTCCCATTCACTCCGAATTTCAGCGCTATGCAAACGGTAACGATGACCTGGCATACAAACATCTGAATCCCGCCTTCAATAAACAATCCCCTCCGCCCGAATTTATCGACAGAGAATATGGAAACCAACGTGGCGATGCAGTTGACACCACCAGAGATCAAGGCGGATGCGAGAGAAGCGTTGTTTCCGAAACCAATAGTCTTAAACAGAACGGGGGCATAGAACATGAAGACATTCATGCCGGTCAACTGCTGGAAAAAGGGGATGGCTATCGACATCACCAATTGAGGCCTATACTTTGTGTTCCTCAAAAGATTCGCCCATGGATGCTTGATCAGCTTGGAGGCATTGCTTGCTTCGACCAAGTCGTTGAATTCGTGGTCCACGTCTTTGATTCCACGGATGATTCGGAGCTTGGTGAGGGCCTCTTGATGCTTGCCTCGCTCGATCAATGAATTAGGCGTCTCCGGGAGGCATAGGGACCCGACGGTGAATAAAAAGGCAGGGACGGCAGCACAACCCAAACTGATGCGCCATCCAGAGTCGTTTTTGATCTGAGCAGTAAAGTAGTTTATCAAGTTGGCAGCCAGGATTCCGATGGTGATGCAGAGTTGGAAAAGCATGTTCAGTGCTCCCCGGAACTTGTACGGAGCCATCTCACATAAATAAACTGGAGCAGCCTGCATATATCACACTTTAATAAATTATTTCTCAATTAATAATGTGAAGAAAACAATTACAAATAATTACCTGATTGGCAAAACCAACTCCAAAGCCAAGAAGAATTCTGCCGATAATGAGCATGGCAACATTGTGGGCAAAAGCATTGATGATAGCTCCGGCGAAGAAGAGGAGACCGCCGAAAAGCATGCTCGACTTTCTTCCCAACAACCTCGTCACAAACGAGGCAAACAGTGACGACAACAGTGCAGCCAAATACAAGGATGAGGTAAACAGAGTTAATCTGAGATCATCAAACTTGCAGTATTGATTGGTCCCACCACTCATGTTTTCTTCCCTCGCGTAAACCTTTGGGAAGAACTTCTTCAGAAATATCGGCATCGAAGTAACTCCACCTGCCAAACACACAATCACAATCAAATAATCCAATCCACATCAAAAGAAACAAATATCAAAGTTATATTTATTCACCGGAAATTCCGATGTCGTATCCAAATATCAAGCCTCCCATTGCCCCAACAATACATGCAATCAGGACTTGACATGTTAATCGTCCTGGATATTCCTTGCCACCCTTGTTCATGTCAACAATCACACCTCCACCCATTTTCAACAAATTCAAACTACTCTCAACAAACTAATTAATTAAAACCCTCGATATTTACTTCTACTCTTTCAAGAAACTAAACTATGATTGATATTTACTTCTACTCTTTCAAGAAACTACACTATGATTATGCAAGGTAAATAATTCATTAAAGAATTCTATCTGTTATTTATAGATGCAGTACACGCAATCCTAATCCTAATACAAGACTAATCCTAATCCTAATGGATCTGATTCTTTTTATTCACTGGTAAATCTTATTTCCTAGGATACGTACTGTTTTATATTTATTCCTAGATACTATTTGTACTCTTTTAGTACGGATGCTACTCTTTGAAAATACGGATTGTAATCTGAAACAAGTAAATACTATACTATACCCAACTGAAGTAGTAATACTACTATTCTTAGGTTACTGTATTGATATAGATGGTGATCTAAATCAACTCAAATACTTCAAGATACACAATAAGAATCCTATACCGAATTTTCTCGATGAGGTAGATGAGAATCATATCTGTTAGATGGACTTTAGTTGACTAAATAGTCAACATTCTTAATTAACAATTTTGTTAATTATATTGCTGTCCAGAATCAAATGTTGGTTGGAATGTTGCCCAACATCCGTGGCAACATTCTTGACTGTTTTGTCTTCCTTCACAATTCACCATGTGTTTTGCATTTGTATTTTGTTTATACTCTTTTGCAGGTCATTGACTAAGTATACAAAGTGTGTGGACGGAGTCAAGGGAACCAGCAACTTTCTAGCAACAGACTAGAGCTAAAGTCTCAAAGGTTGAGCAATGAAGACTGAGTCAAACAAGCTTGAACAATGAAGACTGAGTCAAATAAACTTGAGCAATCAAGTAACAACTTGGAGAGAAATCTTCATACACTTTAGAAGACCTTGCTGAGCAAGGATCCACGTTTTTGTTGAGGCTACTTTTTAGGAGAGTAGTTTTGTTGGTTATCTTGGAAGGAGTCTATAAATAGGAGAATTACTTTGTCTTGTAACTTATCCTTGGAATCTTAACAATCTTGCAATATTCTAAGTATTCAAGAATCCTTCCAAGAGTGGATTGAGTGAGCTGAGTGATTTTGTATACTCAAAGAGTTTTTCTTTTGATCTTTTTCGATCTTTAGTGAATTCTAGTTTTGTAGGTTTTTCCTATTATTTGGAATTCACTTGTATTCACTTTTCTTGTGAATAATATTTTGCCTAAGGCACCTCAAGATATATATTTATATATATCTTGAAAAGTTACATCTTTGAGTATCTTTTATTTCCGCTGCAAACTCTTTTAAAGTTAGTGTTGTGTCAAGTGTTGTGGCAACATCTTTGGTATCATCTGCCACTGTTCGCTTACTTTTATCTTAAATCAGATCCCACTTTCCAACAATATCGATGGAAGAGGATTCGAAATTGCTAATAAATGTGGGGGAAAAAAAAGTTCTCATTTGACCATCTGATCATGTTTGAATTCATCCATAGCTGACTTGGTTTAACCTTATTCCCAACATAAAAATTCTGTTTACAAGTTCAAATTAAATTAGTTCGTACATTCCTAATTCTTACACCATTATTAAAATTGGTGACAATATTATTTTTAGGCTAATTTCATTTTCCAATCTATACTATGCACGTTTTTTAGTTTGCATTCTAAACTTTTTTTTTTCTCCGATCACAACCTATACTTGGTGAGTAAATGAAGAATGGTGTTGATGGTGATGTTCAAATAAAAATAAAATCTCTTTAGCACTGAAAATAGTTGAAGAACCGAATTTACTCATGTCTTAGAAGTGCAAATGATGAAAATAACCCTCAATTTAGCATGTAAAAATCAAAAGAATAGCATGACTTACCAGCAACTGAAGTTAGAAGAAGTTAGAATAACTTGGTTTGATCATTTTGCCTATAAAAGGGGTAGAAAATAAATAGAAGAACCCCAGCAAACATGTACACACAGACCATCACTAATATTGTTGTTTAACTTCTGAATAAGAGTATGCATTTTGTCTGATGATATGAAGAAAAGGCAACCACTAAAAAACAGCAATGACAGCATGTTGAGAATGCTCGTGCGGATATGGATATGTATTAAATATAGTTCTCACTGTCTCCATATTCAATAAACCAACAGCTTGTTTGTCTGATCCCATAACTTTCAAAGATCAAATCCAGATATTATGGGTCTTTGCTTGCAAAACCTGTAAGCAAATTCCAATGAACAAGCACAGGTGAAAAGATTGAAATCTTTATTCGATACAAAGTTGAATAAAAACCCAATCACATTTGAATAGTGAGATTGGTTCATTGATGTTTTCCCATAATAACTAAAACAAACGACACTCAATAATATTTTCCATTTCCAATCTGCACCACTCCCATGTATTAAGCAATTGCTAGCTTAAGATTATTCGTCATCTATTAATAAAGAAGAAAACCCGCCATTTTTTCATGAAGCAAGAGGATCAATTTTTTCAGTTGAAGAAAACCAATAATTTCAACACATTCAAGTTTAATAAATTTCCACTACTTACCAAAAGTCTTGTACTATGAGATGAAGTCTCAGAGAGCGTTGATGGAAAGTTCAAGACTGATTTTGAAGTCGAAGAAAAGTGTGTAATATGGGGAGAGAGTATTGTGCCTAAAACTCGTTTTCCCCAATTTTAATTCTAGTGTTCCAACCAAATTGATTTATGCATTTGCTTTTACATTGATTAATCTCCTCCACATCATCATTACACTGACTATAACCAATTCATAGCTATTACATTCATCTTTTTTTTTGTTTTTGTTATAATCCATTTTTTCCAGACCCTCAATCCACTTTTTTATTTATTTATACTAATAGTATAAAATATAACTAGCAGTCCACCAGCTCGTTGTGTGATTTATTATTTATTGTGTTAATATTTACAATTTGTAATAATATAATGAAATTGCATAAACTAACAGATTATTCATAACATCTTTTATTATTTTAATTTAAAACATGTATCATATACAAATGATTTTTCATATTACTCATTTACATTACACGAATTGTCACATAACTTTAATAATTTTAATTGTTAATTTTACTTTTAAACATTTTTATTTTATTTTTTGATTTTATATTTTCGTCAAATTAAAATTATTATATACAATAATATTTTCTTCAATCATAATAATTAATCTTTCCTTTTATATTTTTTATATTTCACTTTCATACTTCAATCATCATATATAGTTTTCTTACGTCATTTCTTCATTTCTCTCTCAACAAATTAGTTGTTCAGTTTGTGTTTAATGTACAAAGATAATTTAGTGGGATCTCCTTAGATGAAGATATGAGACAAAGATCTTAAAGAACTTTTTTTATCTTTGAATGTTTAGCAAATCTTGTATTCTTTCATTTTTTTTTAGTTTTATATAGACTTGAGAAATCATTATAGTTACGATTTTTTATTGTTCTTTTTTTCTTCATACAATAAGATATAGAAGAATTTTTCCACTTTTGAATGTTTAGCAAATTTTATATTCTTTCATTTTTTTTAGATTTATATAGATTTGAGAAATAATTATATTTATGATTTTTGTTTTTTTTTTCTTCATTCTTTGTTTATCTTGTTTTTTTTTTTCATTCTCTATGCATCTCTCTTTTATTGAGAAATTACTATCTTTTCTCCATTTTTTAGTTTTACATAGATTTGAGAAATCAATGTATTTCTCTCTTCATCCATTAGCTTTATATAGATTATAAAATAACTTTTAGAGTACGACAAATGAGACTAGTAAAAATGATCATAGTTTAAATAAGAGTTAATTTCAATTTACTACCTGAACTATTTGATATTTTTTCCGGTGGGTGTCTGAACTCAGAAAATTTTCAGATCGCTACCCATTCTCTTTATAAAAATTCGGTTGTTATCCCAAACTCAATTTTTGACATATTTTCCGATCAAAACTCACTGGAAAACTTGAAAACACAATTTATCTCCAAATATCAGTCAAAAATGCATGATTCATATGCCAAAATGACCATTATCCGAAGCCCAATTATAACCTTAAATCGATTTCATGAATCTCATTCGAACCGATCACGAATTGAACAAAAAACATTCTAGGGGTTTGAACAAATTTTTGTTCGATTCAGTTTAAATCAAACAAAAATCATTAAATTAACTTATGGTTATAATTTGACTTTGAAAGAGAGTTATTTTGTCATATGGATCATGCAGTTTTGGCTAATATTTAGAAGTCAATTGCATTTTCAAGTTCACTGAATTTTTGCCGGAAAATAAGTGTTTGGGGTAGCAAATTGAAAATTTTGAAGAGAATGGATAGTGATTAAAAAAATTTTTGAGTTTAGACACCTACTGAAAAAAAATGCAATAGTTCGAATAGCAAATTGAAATTTAACCCTTTAAATAATCTATTTTCGCTAATCCCTTGCTTAATTTTTTATTTTCCCCATAGTCGACAGTTATTAACCGTCAACAAACGGAATTTCGGATCCAACTCCTGAATGGACGGGTCTTAATATCTATATTTTTGTTACCATATAGCTGCTATTAATTATTCTGCAAAGATTACACAAAAAGAATGATTGGACCAACGAAAAATTGGAAAGAATAATAATACCCTTCCTTGCTGCTGCGACCGCACATCTCGCAAATCGATGGAAGAGAAAGAAGAAATGGCAAAAAAAACATCTGTTTTCTCTCTCCTCCGCCACCTCTCAAGAAAACCCATTTCCGTTCTTGAGAGAGAAACTCACCAACGAAGAAGAGGAAGAAGCAGCAGCTCTCGCCTCTCTCTCTCTCCTCCTCCGGCGAATGTTGTAGGGGGGTTGGCACTGCTCTCCCATTCCACCCCTCCAACATTCGACCCACCTGGGTCGATCCGGTTACCCGTTTCCCCGGGTTCGTTTCATGGGTTTAGCGGGTCATGGGTTGCATTAGCTCCAAAAAGGCTAGAGTCGAGTCACCCGAGGATTATCGCTACCCCTCCTCCTCCTCCTCCCGCTCTCGCCGGAGCCATGGCCGGAGAAGGCCCTCCTCCACGCTCCTGCACGCGCGCGGTTTCGGCCCCCTGGAGAAGATAAAGGAGGAGCCCGAGAAGGAGGAGGGGGTCGAGGACGACGATGACGATCAGGAGTATGTCGATCAGAAACACAATCATGGTGCTACGAAAAAAGCTTCTTCCTATAAAAAGTCCGTTTTTAGCCTCCGTTTTGGCAGGCTCACAGAAGCCGAACACGTCGCCGCAGGCTGGCCCGCCTGGCTCTCCGCCGTTGCCGGAGAAGCCATTGATGGATGGTTGCCTTTGAGATCTGACTCTTTCAAAAGATTAGAAAAGGTCGGTTTCTTTTTTTATATACCTTGTTAATTTCATGACATGCATCATTTTCTATGGGTTTATACATGTGAAAATGTGTGTGTAGATTGGACAAGGTACATACAGCGATGTTTACCGAGCGAAAAATGTCGAAAATGGTAAAATCTTCGCGGTAAAGAAGGTGCGCTTCGACAATTTCCAACCCGAGAGTGTGAGATTTATGGCTCGTGAAATTCGGATTCTACGCAAGCTTGATCATCCAAATGTAATGAAGTTGGAGGGTATAATCACTTCTAAATTATCGTGTCATATATACCTCGTTTTCGAGTACATGGAGCATGACCTTGCTGGGCTAGTGTCCTGTCCGGAGATCAAATTCACCGACTCACAGGTTTGTTATTATCCTATTCCTATGTACTCAACCCCACTGAGTATACAATGGACTAAACTCTGCATTCTTGTTTTGTTCTTCTCAGATCAAATGCTATATGAAACAGCTATTGAGCGGATTGGAGCATTGCCACTCGCGAGGCATACTACATCGAGACATCAAAACGTCCAACATACTAGTCAACAACGAGGGGATATTGAAAATAGCTGATTTCGGTCTGGCCAACTTCATGAAAACGAAGAACAAGCAAGCACTGACGAGCCGTGTGGTGACATTGTGGTACCGCCCACCCGAGCTTCTGTTGGGGGCCACAAGCTATGGCGAGGCGGTGGACCTATGGAGTGTGGGGTGTGTTTTCGCGGAGCTCTTCATTGGAAGGCCTCTGCTCAAAGGCAGAACTGAGGTGGAACAGCTTCATAAGATCTTCAAGCTTTGTGGGACCCCACAAGACGACTATTGGACCTCGTCGGGGCTTCCTCTTGCTAGCATGTTCAAGCCACAGCAGCCTTATGAAAGCACTCTACGAGAAAGATGCAGAGAGTTTCCGAAAACTGCTGTGTCTCTTCTCGAAACTTTTCTCTCGTTCGAACCTCAGAGACGAGGCTCTGCTTCCTCTGCTCTTGCTTCTACGGTATGATTGTCTCCACTCGATCTATTTCCTTGTCTGATTTTGTTGTCTGCATGTGTTAATTACAAAGCTTCTCGTCTCTCAGTACTTCACCACGAAGCCATACGCTTGTGATCCTTCAAGCATGCCTAAGTACACTCCCAACAAGGAGATGGACGCCAAATATCGCGACGAATTCAGAAGGTAAATGCATAGATACATATACACAGAAAACTGTCTTTTGTTTAGGATCTGGTGATATAATCAATAAACCAAATCTATTCAAAATTTCCAGGAGAAGGACAGGTCTCTCAGGGCAATCAGGAAGAATGTCAAGGAGAGGCTATAAGGATTCGAGTGACTACTTTAAACCATCTGAGGTTCTCTCTCTCTCTGACACAGAATGCTAATATAAGGGGTGTAAACAAGTCGAATCGAGTCTAGGCAAGTATTGCCAGGCTCGAGCTCGATCGACAGATAAGCTCAAGTTCGGCTTGGTCATGCTCGACTCAATACATGAATAATATATGATTAAAAATAGAAATTTAATGTAAATAAATAAACTGATAAGGGCAAACTAGTAAATATGACATGTTCTATTAAGCTCGTGAGCTTGTCGAACCAAAGTATTTAGATGCACGAGCTCAAGATCGAAAGCTACTCAATTATTTTGGAGCTGAATTTGATTTTTTTCCGAGTCAATTCCGAATAGTGCACAAGTTGTATTATCTCGTTTATAATTATACCCCTAGCTAATAGTGATGATTTTAAAACACTTGAAGAAGGATGACGATCATCGGAGGAGCAGTAGGAGACGAAGCGGGCTAGGTTCTCGGACATCAGGGAAACAATCGTACGACACCTTGTCCGAGGCTTCTCAACGGACAGAGGAATCTCAGACATCTCGTATCTCCACCACTCGTTCCGTCCCAATCCAACCGTCATCAAGCGCCTTCGCCTGGCCTAGAAAGGAGACTCAGCACAACTTGCTTGCAAGGCGACAGATGTTCCGACTAGGAGATGCTTTGAAGTCAGATGAACAAGGCAATGTCCAGAAAAACGAGGCTGCAAAAGATGCGATGATATGGGAACAAGACCACTCGTATCACTCTGATTCTCTAGAATCATCCGAGCCACATGGATCATACACGGTAAGCCAGATAGCCACTCGAAATCATACTTCCATTGGACGAAATCATATATGGATCCACTAATGAAAATCTTTGGATTGAAATAGGAAAACATCAACAAGAAGAAGAGCAAGGTTACATTGTCAGGGCCATTGGTATATCCATCTCAATCCCAATCTCAACACCAACTTCAACGATCCCGATTCTACAAAGGTAACAACAACAACAATCGAATCATCAACTCTTACAATTTTTTTCCAAGATTAACGTGAAAAAAATGCAATAATTCATGCAGACTTGTGATCCAAAAGTGATTCCAAGCAGTGAGGCGAAGATGACAAACTTTGTGGCTCGGTTTTGATTGGAATTAAAAGACGGAGAGAGCTGAGACGTTGATGGCGAGGTACTTTTTCGTCTAGTTTTTTTGGCGTAGCATCGATTTTTATACATAGCACAACAGAGAAAAGAGAAGGATTATTACAAGGCACAGAGCAAATCCAGCTTAGAAATTATAGGTTTCTGCCTAAACTTTTCCCACATGTTTGATCTAATTTTTTCAGAAGAAAGAATGCCTCAATACCAAAGCCAATCTTGATTGTTTTTTTCTTCTTTTGGATTTGTTAATCTACATTTTCTTTTCTTTAGTTTCACTCTGTATATTATATGCTATGCTTTTCATGTTTTTGAGAAAGAATTTACCTTGAGATACTCTTTTTTTGTAATCATTAATATGACATTTATATATTTGAGCTTTTTTTTCCCCCTATTTTTAATGAATGCTTTAACTGATAATCGAGTTTTGCTTTCTAATGTTTCCTTCGATAGAAAATATTATTGAGGTTAATATTTAATTTTCTTTTTATTATAAATCATAAATACAAAAGTTCATTAGGAAACATGAAACAAAGCCTCCCTCATTTGTGGTTCATAGGTCAAATCCAAATTTCATTTTTTTAATTTTTATAAATTATGGTTGTTTATTTATTAGATATTGTATTGGATTATATAAATTAAAAAAGTCAAAATTTATCCAACTTAAGGCTAAAAATGCTATTGTAGGTAGGGGTGAGTATTAATGGGTGAAAACCAAAAAATCTAAACGAAATTAACAATTCGGTTAGGTTTTTGGATAATACAGTTCGATTTTTATTTTGATTTTTGAAATTTTAGGAGTTCGATTTTCATATCTAAAAGCCGGTACCGAAATTTATTTTAATTTTCTTTCATTTATCCACATTCCAAATTAACATAGCTCAAATACAAATTTCATTTTTTCAATTTTTATACTTTTGAATTTGGTTGTTTATTTGTTAGATAGTGTATGGATTGTATAAATAAAAAAAAAATTGTAAGACTTTATTGTTAATCTATGCTTTTATTATGTGGAATATGAATGATCGACTAAATTTGAATTAATTTTATTGAGTTTTTATATAATTTTGATTTGTGGAATATAGATGTTTGAATTTTGTAGTTTGATTTTTATAGGAGCTTAATTTATTAATTTTTTTTTGCCTAATTTAGTAAAAAATAAATAAATGAATTATTTTTAAGTTTTGATCAAAACTTTCGATTTCAATCTAATATTTCGGTTCAATTACTATTCGATTTTCAAAATGTTCAATTTTAATTTTCAAAATTCTATAAATTTCAATCCGGTTAACCTTTACGAAATAATGTTCAACCCTAATTGTAGGACTATTAATAAAAAATTGTACTTATTTAAAAATAAAATTTGAATTGAAATGTACATAAAATTCAATTTTCACATATAAAACTAAATAATTTATGATAATAGTAAAATTACTCATAATTTACAAGTTCATTCCAATGACATATGTCAAAATATTTAAAGTAAAGTTCCAAACTTTTAACAATAATTATACAACTCAATTATTTGAAATTTCAATTTTCCTTTACAAAAGTAAAGTTAAAACTAGATTAGCATTAAAATTTAATATTTTCTGCAAGAAAATTTGATGAATGAAATTGTTAAAAAATGACCATCAATAACGATACAAGTACAATAGAATACACATTTTTTGATATATTGAAAAAAGATAAAAAGTAAGATAATATTTATTATCATGAAATTCATATCCATATCTGAAGTATATAATAAACTATAGATGAGAAATAGTTATTAATCATAATTACATATTATTAGTAGGATGTTGAAAACCTTACAAAGTAATGAGTTAGCTTCACAATTTTCAGATGCAATTTGTCCTCTCTTTTTTTTCCAACTGATGGATGCAGTTCTGACGTTGAATCTACAATTAAATAAATATAAATTAGTGACCTAATTTTCGTGACTTTTTTATTGAATAAATTGATAACAATAACAAAAGGTTGTGATGTAAAATTTTGTTATCAAAGTTAAAATTATTTAACAAAAAATAATACAAATATACCATATATAAATTGATCTACATTAAAATTAGAGTCCTAATAGTAATATAATAATTATAATACAATAAAAAATAATTGGTATTAGAGATCAGAATATCAATAAGCTTTAATTGTGTAGCTCACAAGGGAAACAAGCCCCCTTCACACTATTATCATTCCTCACTTCTCCATCTATAAAGCATAAACCCTACCAAAACAAGTAAAACTCAAAAAAAAAAAAATTATAATAATAATAAAAAAAGAATTATCAATTTTCAATAGAATAATAAAACATCTATAATCAAAGAAATGTCCCCATCTTCAGATTCAGAAGCATGTCAATAATCCAGTTTTGGACAAATAAAATCCTTAATTCAGGAAAAATTAGATATCCAAATTAGGGAGAAACAGAATAGCCTCCAAAGAATAGAATATGGGGTAGTGATGGCATTATCAGAAGGAAAATCCTAAAAAGAATACCAAAAGCACACATAAACAGTCTATACATACAAAACATATGTATATAACATGTGAGTGTGTACATACGGTTAATTTAGCGCAGCTATGACTCAAAACGCTTCCATGGATGACTGAGGAAGGCGATCTTAAGGGCCGCGCTTGCAGAAATGCTCACAAAATACAATTCATATCATATATTCGAAAATATTTTTCAAATATTCCTCGAAATGTCGTTAAAATGAAGTTCCAAAACAATAAAATACAGAATAATTTTCTCAAAACTAATTTCCTTCAGATTTAAATCTCCAATTAATTTTTAAAAAAAAACTATAACTTTTGCAGAGGGGTGCGGCTATCCGCACCCCAAAAAATACTAAACACACCCACTTCAAGTACTTTACTTCAAGTGTTACTGTTCACATGTGTTCATGTGAACACATGTGTACAGTAACACTCTTGAAGAAGTGGGTGTGTCCAGTAGAATTGGAGTCTCGAAAAAGTTCCTCCAAAATCGAGTCAAACAAATGAAGAAATTAAACAACTTATATCAAAAGCTTCAGAGAAGAAAATGGAGAGAGAGGAGAAGAATATAGGGCAATCCCTTCGCTGTTGGCTGCAAAAACTAAAGCAGCAAAGCGGCCATGGAGTCCCCAAATAGATTAATATACGCCAATCACACTAACGTGCGCCACGATTAAACCTCTCCCGTGGAATACCACGCCACCCCTTCTTTCACGGAGGAAGCGCTCGGCCTACGGCGCTGATTTTCTTCTTATCGTCTCCCTCATTTTATAGCTACGCATGTTAGGGTTTACCCCTTTCCTTCATTACCCCCAATGTTTTTTCTTATTCACCTTTCTATCCCCGCCCTAGGTTCTAAATTAGATTATTATGAGAAAATTGTTTTATAGGATCAGGTTATATTAATATCTGAATTTTACATTTGAAAATTATAGAAAAAAAATATGATTGTTTTATTTTGAAAAGATAATTTTTTTTGATTGAGAATTATAGAAAAATAGATAATGAGGAAAATGTAAGAAAGATCATAATAAATGTGATTAAATTTTGTTCATCCCAAATTTAAATGAAGTTCAAATTGATTTTAAAATTACTTAAGATTAAAAATGTATATCTTAACATGCTAATTACCTGGTTTAATCAATATTAGATGATGTTGATAAGATATCTAAAGGAATTTTCCTTGATCATGATTAGGTGATAAAATTAACAAGGATAACAAATATTTTGTTGTGCAATCAGAAAATTTAAAATTTTGAGAAGATTAATTTTTTAAGACGTTTCCAGTATAAGAGTACAATATTATTTTGTTAGTAATCATTTACTTCCTACATTTCAATTTATGTGTTGTTTAATATTATATCATATAAATATATTTCCTTATTGTTGGGCCCAACCTTCACCTTCTCAATATTTGTAACTCTGGTTCTTTTCAATATTAATATTTCATTTTTTCCCAGAAAAATAATAGTTTTTTATAAATAGAGAACATATTTTTTAATAATAATAATAATAATAATATATTACCATGTCTTCAAAATTATTTAATTAACATAAAAACTTATGTGAAACGGTTTTACGGGTAGTTACCGTGAGACGGAGCTCATATAACATGTCAATTATGAGGTTTGAGTTGTAGATGATTGGATTATGAGTCGACCCGTCTCACGCAATACAAATCTCACAAGAGACTGAATGAATATTTAAAACGAGAGATGTGTAAAGTTGAAAGAAAAAAATGAATTCTCTCTCTCCATTTTAAAGAATAGGATTTAAATTGTGAAAGTTAAATAACATTTCCCATGACGTGTTGAAGGAAAAAAAAAAGTATATTTTGTAAAACAATTGAATTTGAAAAAACAAATAAAACCAACTCATTTATATTTTCCATCCTCAAAAATATATTTTCCGTGGGACCTAATTTTTTTTTTTTTTTTTAAATCATCTGATCTAGTCATCCATGTTCCATATAAAGAAAGTATAAATTGAGTACAGTAGTCCAATTGAGACAAATATATATTTACTTAATTTCATCCCCTAAACATCTATTTACTTAATTTTATCGTACAAAGATATCTGACAAAAAGTAATGAATAAGAAAACAAAATTGGAATATTATTAACCAAAACTTGCTACAAACATGTTACAATAGAAAATATAAACATTTAAAGTAATTGCATTTAAATCTCTCTATTGTAACATTGTTCTGCGAATGCAATTAGTACATAATTTACACCAGAAAACTTGGCTATGGATTTGCTTGCAACTGGAAAAGTCACATCGAACGTACATCGATGCGTTTAAACTTATTTTCTTGCAAATTTTGGGAAAAACCCACACTAGCCTCACTCATCATCTAGCCTCATAATCTTTGGTATTTGGCCATCGTTGACAAAATTTATCTTGTTCAATCTCAAACAGCCCAGGACTTGCTCTGGTAGCTCTTCCGGCTTTTGTGCCTGTTTGCAACGACAACAGTTCCAACATCAGTTTGTTCAAAAATACCTAGTTCTGATACCATTTTAAAGAGATTCAAACGATCATGCATAGTTGCATGCTTTTGTTCCCTTATATAAAGATACGGATACAGATTCCCAAAGAGAATATTTACAAACCTGGATTGTCAATCCGAGATCCAGTATTCCATTGCCTAACCGTTCTCGGAACGCATCAAGTCCCTTTCTAGCTATGTAGCTAAAGCGATGAATGTCAAGATCGATCTCAAAGTAATTTGGGCCCTGTATAAAATCCATATGCATTTAGTTCCAAAATCCATTGGATGATATACCATGTTCTGCAACCGAAGACCAACTTTAAATATAAGTTTAACATAGCAGGAAGATGGCTCACCTCATAAAAGTTGTGTTGAGGGCGTGAAAGAACCGGCTTTTCATTGTATGCATGTATAAGTTTTCTCTCTGTATTACTCGACACGAGATCATCGGGATTAACCACTCCGACCATAATTTTCAGCCTTTCTCTGTAAGGAACAACTGATTCTTTTGTATACCCTTTAACAAGTTCCATATCATCATCAATCAATCTCTGCACCAAACAAACACATTTGAGTTGATACAAAGAGATTTGAAGGGATTATTGCAGCAACTTAAAAATGGATAATAGCTACCTTGATAGATTCCTGGAAATGGGGTGATATATCAGTCTCGTAAGTCTCGGATAGTTTGAAATATAGTACAAGGCTCAAGCCCTCCCCATCACCCTCACCGAGAAACATGGCAGGTGCATAAGTGGGCAGCTGCAACGAAACAAACAAAATCAACGAGCCCGTGTCAGATAATCTTGTTGTTTCAAATTAGTGTCTGAACAGAACATGGAATTTTACCTGAATGTTAACAATTAGCAGTTGGGGCAATTTCCCATCTGATTTTAGAGTAGGAAGGTCAAGGTGTTGTGCAATGTGATTCATCTTTCTTTGGCATGCATATAAGTCTACGCCAATTGGAACGTACGGAGACACATCTGGAGCCGGAAACTTCTTCTTATCTCTGCAAAACTACATCGTCAGAAAGTCGTACAACACCTATCAAAATAGAGGAAATGTTGCCCTATCCACCGTGTGCACAGCTTAATATTCCCATTGTGGACTTGCCACATCAGCAATAAGAACAGTAAGCTGTACAGACAGTGAGAAGGGAGTATTCCTGGTCTAAATGTCGAGAGGGATGAGATAGCATACTTAAAATAGTTCTCTCCACGGAGCTTAAACGTCGAGGGACTAATCTTGGACCATGTCCCAGGAGTTGGCTTCCCGTCAGGAGAGCAAGGGATCAACAGGCCGGCTTTAGGACGATAAAGATACTTTTTCGATGCACCTGGATTGACTAATGTTAAATCGAAAGTCGAGGGTGATAAGATTTATCCTACACACAATAATTAAAGGGTACTCACGGAATTCATTAACATCTTCCTCGACCGATTTCCTTGTAATCGAGAGCCTGATAAAAGTTGACGACATTCTTTGGGATTGTGGTACAGTGGTGGTTGTAGGGTACATCTTGTCATTGCAATTTACAGTAGGAGCCAATGGGGGCAACACTGACTTCAATATGTTTTCTGAAGCTTTATCGTTGAAACTTAGATATGCCTGATCTACCTTAACCATGGTCTTGGCACCTGAATCGTCTAACCCTGGAAGTTCTTTTCTTTGAGTGTCTATTAACATCACTCCATTCGGGGCCTTGACTCCATCGTTGCTCAAGAACAGCTCTGTTTTACCATTATCTATTTTCAGATACTTTTCGTAGTCTTTGAAATTACAGGTGCCATCCACAAAGCATGATGCAGCTTCCAACTGAAGCATTTGTCCGTTTGTAATCGGGACAAAATCTACAAAACAAAGTCAAACACAGCAACCAATATGCAGTTACACTTCCCATATGTATAACTAAACACGAGCAATCCCTCGGAGCAAGAACTCAATTGCAACCCAAAAAATAAACTAAAAAAGAAAAGAACGAATCACCGTTGTTATACCTCCATGTACACTACTATAGTCGTCATCAGAGTCAGACAGCATACTGTGAGAGTCAAACCACGGTTCATCCTGGTAAATTCCTGTAAGCACACGAGTATCTTGCATCATTTTAAAAGTATCCAAGATAGAAAATATTGTGGAAAACATGATTAATTCTCATGTTGTCTTAAAAGGGTTTCGAATGAAAAGCAGAAGAGAAGAGATACCATTACCATCGATCTGACCATGCCATTGCAGCTGAGTGACATGAATAGAGTTAGAGACCGAAGATCTTCTGCAGGTGGTAGTCGTGTGAACAATCTCAAAATCAGTCACACGAGCTCCTGCATCACTAGTCCTTTTTCTGTTTCCATCAGGAATTGATTTCATATGTCGCTTTTTGGAGCGTCCATAGTACCTCCTTCCTTTAAAAGATTTCGATGGTTTAATTGCTATATATGGTGTTGATACACAAGCACCCATTATAGCAACCCAGTCTCAAAATCTCTGCAAAATTAACATGCAATGCAAAGAGTTACGCTTCTCAAAGCCTAAAACGAGCAATTCACAACAATCAACAAACGAGAATCAATCACCAGCCGTTTCTTCTCTTCTGATAATATCTTAGACTCTAACCACAATGAGCATACTTAGCGTGACTTTTCAGAATAATTCCTTGTTATAGAGCAAGAATTAGTCCATAAAATTTCACAGCTCAAACATTCGTATATTGCAATCTCCACTTCTCCCGAGTACTGCAAGAACATCAACATTGCAAAAGAGTGGCCCGAATTCAATAACCAAACAGCTAATCTAACACCACAAACCATGCTAATAGCAACTATACACAACAAAATCGAAAACCATGAAACTACATATAACACCTAGAAAATGCTGATTGCAAGATCAAGTTAACGATGATCCATATGGTTAATCATCAACAAGCAATGCAGGACAAATTAAATTCAATGTATTACATCCAAACACAACAAAACTGTCAATTTCAAAAACCTCATCAATCAATGCAGTAATGGATAGATAGAGAGATACCTGGAAAAGGGCTTTTTAGGAGAAGTGGGTCCTATAGCTGTATCCAATCCAAGCGTGGTTCTTCGGTTTTCTTCCCCCTTTTTCATAAATCTTCTGTATCTGTATCTATAGCTGTGTGAGAGATACAGAAGAAAAGGGGGAGAAATGAAGAAAGCTACGTTGTTTGCTCTCTGATTAATTGGTGTGTTTCCCCTTCTTTCTCGTTGCCATTACAGGTGCTGATTCTTCTTAAATACTATATCTCAATTTTTCGTTTTCATTTTCAGATTTTGTCTTTCTTTTTTCGGTTATCCATCAACCAACATTAACGTTCCATAAAATTTTCAGCGCCTTGGAAATGGAGGTTCCTATTTTAGTTTCTTCGTTTTTAGCCACATGCTCCAATGTTTATTTATTTTTCTTTTCAAAATTCAGTTTTTCTTTTCTTTTTATTTATTTGATTAATTAACAAAATTATGTAAGTTTAACTGTGGTAAGAACAAGTGATTCCACTATTAATATTAATGTCTCATTTATGTATCACTATTAATGTTTACGACTCTTGAAATTATGTGCTCATTTTAGTTAGAAATCATGAATATAAAAAAAAAAATTATTTTTTTTTATGCTTTTATAAGAGCTGTTGATATCATATAGGCTCAAATTTTAACTATTGTTGAAGGTTTGATTTATATTTTTGTTCTTAATAGTTGGGAAATCAAAATTTATGATTAGAAGTGTGTGCTCTTATTGTTATACATTCTTGGCAGCAAAAATCACCCAAAAAAGTTGGAAGTTTATCAACATTCAATCTTAAAATTTATTAACATCAAGAAGAATTTAATGTTCAAAATTTCTCACATTCATTGCAATGATAATCGAGCAGCTAATCACTTGAATAATGTGATTGTCAAAAAAAAAACTGCATCTTATTTTGATATCTCATTCTGTAAAAGCTTGATACAAATTGTAATAATTGATAAATGGCAAATGCATTGAAAAGATTCATTCTTGCTTAGACTTAGTTGTATAAAACATTGGATGTAATAAATTTAAAGATTTTGAATCTCCTTAATTCTCTCATCTCAAATACAAAAACTTATATAAGATGATTTCACAAATAGATCTTTATTCCCCACAAATAAATTTTATTTTCACAATTCATATATAAATTGTAAAATGTGAATTGTGGATTGATGTATTTCAAATTAAACATACTCCATCTCAAATAATTTTAATTATAACAACAACAACAACTCTATTTCAGATCAAACTTACTCCATCTCAAATAGTTTCAATTATAACAACAATAACAACAATAATAAGGATTAATTGACTAACACTTCCAAACCATCGGTGATTTTGCACATAAACCATCGAATTTTTTTTTTTTTTTTGTAACATCGATATATACAAACTATACGAGATTGACACATAAATCACTAAACTTTTTTTCCGGCCATTTTTCACCAGATTCCAACACGTGACATATACATGACATACACATGACATATTTTAAAGGGGTATTTTTGTCCACACAATCGAATTGTTGATATTCCCCTATATTTAGAGAATTACAATGGAGTTGTGTGGACAAGATTACCCCTTTAAAACAGGTCATGTGTCGGAAGGTCGGAAAAAAAATTTAGTGGTTTATGTGTTAATTCCGTATAGTTTATATATATCAATGCCACAAAAAAAGTTTGGTAGTTTATGTGCAGAATTACTGATAGTTTGGTGGTGTTAATGCAATTAATTTTAATAATAATAATAATAAATATAATAATAATAATAATAATAATAATAATAATAATAATAATTTTATATGTATTAAGTTTGTGGTAACTCGATTAATCTCAAATAAATTAGTATTATGTTTGTTTAAATTTAACCCAAAATCAATTAGGTAGTAGGTAATAGAGAAGTCGGCCTTAAACTATCAACAATTCAATTTGATTACGTCCATTTACCTCCATTTATTTATTACCTCCTTGTTTAACCATAATATGGTAGAACATAAGAAATTACTATTTACTACTTATCGAGACTCGATATGAGTAGTGCAAATCTTCAAATTCTCTCCAAAAAAAAAAAAAAAACTCTCTCTGAATAATAGATTTGTATACTATTTTTATCCGTCCCACAAAGATAAATTTCTTACTATATTTATAGGCTTTTAATTTATAATTACATATATAATTTTAAATTAGCACACTTCCACTCCCTAATTATTATTATTATTTTTTAAATATTACATTCAATACTATAATTAATGAAAAATAAGGAATATAATTGAAACTTCAAATATTTTCTTAATTTATGTGAAAATATAAGTAAACCTATTTTTATGGGATGGATGTATTAATAATGAACGGCCCAATTAAAAAAATATTGAAAGATCATCATAACTAAATCATTAGACTATTTAAAAAAAAAAACAAAAAACTAATTTCATTAGACATGGGCCTAAGCCCAATAAACCAGTCACAGCTGATCCAAAATAGCGGTCAAAGATGGTCCAATTACATGAATTTTGATCTGCTTTCCATCTTCTCTCTAACATTGACACACATTTCCGAGATCTGTTGATTCAGAAAATCCAAAATTGAGCCAAATTTATTCGATTCGCCGGTGTACGCCGCTACTTTCCACGTGTTGACTTTCGAAGCCGGCAGAGACTATCGCGGAAAATAGTGTTGCATCTGATGTAAGTTTTTGAAACTCTGATTTCAAGAAAATTAAATAAATTGGTTCGGCGGAAGATTATGGCCATAGATTTTGGATCTTATCAAAGTCTTTGCTGATTATTTTTGGTATAGAGTGATTAATTCTGATTATAATTTGTTACAACCTTCTGATGATAAACAGCTATTTTCTCATTTCTTTGGGTATTTGTATGGAAGGATCATGTTTATGGATTTTGAAGGTCTTTGAAGTTCGATATATAATCTCATACTTGATATTTTGATGTGTAGATTAGCTGTTTTGTACGGACAATTGGGAAATTTTGGCATGGCATGATGGTTTTGAATTAAATTTAGATGCTTTGAAGAGAGATAATGTAGCAAAATTGCTCAATTTTTTGTTTAGAAGCTTCTTTATTGATTCGATGAACTCTTATGCGTAGAAATGTAAACAACTCTAGGGACTTCTCTGCCGTGTATTCTGCATTATATCTCAGTTCATAGATCATGAAATGTTAAAATGTTGAGAGACCACTATAACTTTCGAGATCTTACTTGCAGCTATAGAAATTTCTGATATATTTCCAGCTATTGATCTTGTTCTGTACTGGCTCTGTTTTTCATTCGTAGTTTCTGGAAAATGATGGGTTAATAGGGGTTATAGTTTGTGGCCTCATCTCCCTTTTTTCTTATACTCTGTAATCTTGGAATGTGAAGGCTTTGGTTATCCAAATTTTTATCTAGTGCGTTAATTTATTGGAGTTTTTCTTAAGCATTTTGGATTTTGCGAAACCGTAGATATTCTTACTCGTGTGTTCTTTCCTTTCATGAGGGAAAGAAATGAAAGAAGTAACTGGCATTGATGTCACTATCTTTGTCACAATTTGAAGACTCCAATTCTAGCATTAGGATTTTCTTTTGTTATTCCGTTTCTGCTGAATTCTTGTTTTTCTAATGATTTTTATTTTAATTTCTCAAATTTAATCATTTTTTTAATGAAGCGGTGTGTTGTTCTGTTGCAGCACGAGGTATTTCAGTGACATTTTTGTAACCAAGAGTTAGTTGAAGAATGGCAGCTAGGAGAAACGTCCGGTATAGTCGTCTTGCTGATGATGAAGATGATTATTACAATAGCAGCCAAAGACAAGACCCTAGATTTGATTATTCTCCCAAAACCTACGACCAAGTTCCATGGAAGTCAATATGTCTCGCTATCTTTTTACTCTTTCTTGGGTGTTTTCTTCTCTTGCTTGCACTCTTTATCTTCACTGGTCACATGGGAGGGGAGCTCTCCCAAGCATATGGCCTCTTAGGACTGGGCTTGCTTACCTTCGTCCCAGGTATCTCAATAGCCCCTCGTTTATAATCATTCATCAAGTTCTACATACTATTCTCTCATATCATATCATAGTAATAATCCATATCTTCCTTTCCATGGCTTGGTTTATGTATTAACTCTTATTAAATGATTACAGGCTTCTACGAGACTCGGATTGCCTACTATTCCTGGAGAGGTGCCCAAGGATACCGCTTTGCTTCTATTCCTGACTATTGAGGTATTCGTTGTTTCAACCACTTGTCGTTGTTCGGTTTAGTTTCAAACGTTTCTTATATGCGTGTATGGCTTACAAAGTTCCATAGAACCAATTGTGTGTATGTATATACTTCAGCTAGTGTAGAAGATATCCAGTGCTATATGTTGGGCAATTACTTTGATATGAATCCCATACAGTTTTATTATCAGTGGAGATTGAACTATTTGATTCGAGGATATAATTTGAGGAAGGATTTTAAATATTATACTCGTTAAAGTTGTTCCAAAAATAAGAGTTTCTAATTTCAAATTAATTTTAAATGAATTCATTCAAACAATGATATATACTGGTATATTTTTAAGTTATGCTAAGTTGTGAAACGCATTATGGGAATATATTTTGAGGTTGGGAGTGCTAATAAGACGACATTTGGGGAGTAGAAGTGAATCAGAAACCTTTTGCATTTATTCTTGAAAAGGACCTTAAAGTTTATTTCATATCATTACTCATTAGGATTTTATTTCTATTTTTATTTATCTCCAAATGGGTGTATGGATTAGGGATGACAATAGGCTGTGTTTAATGTATTTCACAACAAATTCAATTAAGCGAGTCACGAGATCGGTATGCATTCGATCATATGAGTTTGAGATAAATAAATTATATGGATTAAAGGAGAACTGGAAAAAGCTCTGCTCGAATTTATTTTTATAAAATACAGTAAAAATATATTATGTTTCTCATGTCTCATTAATTTTGTTTTTTAAATGAGTCTGCTAGGAAATATTTATAAATTTTTCGGGGGATTAAAACCTTTTTATTTCAAATTCTTACATCGCCCGTTTTAATAAGACTTATTTCATTCTTTAATAAGAATTTACTAGCGGTTTTCAGTTAAAATAAAATATATCCGTAATGGAAGAAAAATAGCAGAACTTTTCCGTGATGATATCTCAACAGTAGATTTTTGTGAGACCCATTAGCTTAAAAGGAAATGAGTTTTGATTATAGAGAATAAAACTCCACCTTAAAAAATTATATTTATAAGACAATTTTCCATACGTTTTTGTATTTCGCAGTCATGAGAGATAATGAATACATAGGTAACAGAGTAGCTGAAAACTGAAAAGTAATAAATTTTGGTTTTACAAAATGTTTATAAGAAAAATACAATAATGAGAAATATGAATGAACTAATATGTGTGTGTGTGTGTGTGTATATTATATATATATATATATATTTTTTTTTTTTTTGAAAATTGTACATATATTTGTTAGATCTTAGAATTCTTTCTATGGGGGGAACATCCTTTGTTATAATTCGTATTTGATTTCATACTATAAATTAAAATATAACATTTTTTTAAAGTCATAATATTACTAAAATGTGTAAACTATATCTCATAGAATTACTAACATATATAAGTCGATGTATAAAAAATCGGAAATACGTTCTGATCTACTAGAAATCAATTGTTTTTTTTATTAATTATTTTACACTAAAGACTATTAATAAACTATGTAGAATTTTTTTGATTTAAATAATTACATAAACTTACGCTATAATAATACAAGTTTAAAATTTTATTAACAAAAAAACAAAAGAAAAAATGACGATCGCTTTAATTGATGACCACTTCATTTTATATATTTTCAAATGATGAGGTTTTATTTTTTGTCAAGAAAAGAGATAATTAATTAATACATTGGTAAATAAGTTTAATCTCGAATTTTGTTGAACTATTATATTGGTAAATATATTGAAATCGATTAGACTGCAATACAAGCCGAACGAAAATTTATGATACATCTGAGATTATCAAAAAATAGAAACTTCATTTAAAAAAATTAGCCACTTTAAATTTTATAATCTGACTCAATAAAAATACAAAAATAATAAATATCAATCGATCCATATGAAAGAAAAGTGTCTTATTTTTCAAAAAGCTCAACATGAATAACTTGTAACCATCAATTGATTCAATGCAAAAGCTCGCGTGCACCCGTCACACTGTGCGATGGAACCACGCACGGTTGTGTTCGGGGCACGGTCGACCGTGCGTAACAACAGTGTTCAAGTATGTCATTTTAAGTATGTCATTTTCAGTTTCAAGTATATGATTTTTTTCCTCGCGCTATAGGGCACGATCCGATCGCACGACATGTATAGCGCATGATATGGGGCACGGTCGATAGTGCCCGTCATAAGTATGTGATTTTTAACTTTAAGTATGTCTTTTAGAACTATAAATATGTGTTTTTTTTTTTTACACATGATCGACCGTGCCAGGACGTAACCGTGCGCGTTCTCATCGCACGATGCGACGGTTACACGCGAGAGTGACTCTTGATTCAATTCTCCATTATGCCATCAATCAACTTTTCAATCACTCTAAAAAACATCCATTAATTAATTTAAAACATTGGCTTATTCTAATAAAAAATAAATAAACTCTACCACTTCGAGGAACAAATAAAATTAAAAATAATAAAATAAATAAAAATCACGTTTGCAAAGAGAAAAAACGAGCTCGGAGCTTCGCTTTCTGTATCAGCATCTCCTCAAACTTCATTGGAGGAGGCAATCAATCGTCGTACACATCACTCACACGGAATCATCTCTCTCGCAATTTTATAGTTTTTCCTTTCTCTTCTTTCCCGACCTTCAATCTTTTCCAGCACCTCTTTCGCGATTTTGGGGATTCTTCTGCCTGTTTTTTTGGTTCTGTGTAAGTTTGCTTTGCTCCTGATTTTCTTTCTAGGGTTCTGAATTTTATACTGGTGGGTTATAATGAACGTTTGTTGAGTCTCTCCTTTTTAAATTTTTTTTTTTTCAAATTTTATTGCATGAATTTCCCAGATCTGAAGTGGTTTGTGCAGTTGTGCATTTTTTCTTTTGCGAAATTATTTGTTTGGTTGTAAAGATTAGAGCTTTAGGTATGGGGTGAAGTGTTGGGTTAAATATAATTGGGATATTTTGAAGAATTCGTTATTTTCTGGTTTGGGTTTTTGATTGTTGCTGCTTGTTGTTCAATTTGTATTGTGAACGTTAATTTCCGCGACGATTGTTTGTTTCCAATTGTGGAAAAGAGGGGATTTTTAGCTCGCAGGAAAAAAAAAACGAATAATAAAGAATAAAGACGAGGCAATTTTCCCTAATTTCACTTTGCATGTCGAATTGGGATTTTGGGACTGGCTTTCGAATCAGAATAGGTTTTAGGCATCTAATGCTTGTCTTGTGTTCTCTTCAATCAGCTGTAGTAAAAATAAATGGTCTCTTTGCGTCGACAAGCTTATGTGCATCCTAAATTCATGCATCTACAGTGATAAAACTTTAGTTTTGCTTGATTGTGGTTTCCTTTGTAATAATCTCTTTTAGTTGTATGCCTGATGTTGGAAAATGAAAAGTTGAAGCTTTATTCCTTTACTTAGAGATATTAAGATGCTAATGCATTGATGCCGTATTTCTGGGCTGTGATATTCTTGCTATGTAGAGAAGTTCTCTGTACTAATTCCAGTTAGATATGTCTGCAGGAATATGGATGGATCGATCCCAGATGGAAGCAGTGTGGATTCATTCTTGCGAAACTATAAGCTTGGGAAGACTCTTGGAATCGGTTCATTTGGTAAAGTTAAAATCGCTGAACATGCATTGACAGGGCACAAAGTTGCAGTCAAGATCCTTAACCGCAAGAAAATTAAGAATATGGATATGGAAGAAAAAGGTTAGCCATTCAAATAAGCAACATACGTTATTTACTTTTGCTAACTCCACAGTGAAGTGTATTGGTTATTGTTTTCTGATTTCATCATTCAGTTGGTTCTTGCGTTTCCAAATGAATTAGTCCTCAACCATTGATTAAGAAAAATCTAATACGAAAGCGAATTTTCTTTCACAGAGTAAAATATATAATTATATCGGGTAGTGATCTGTTTGTATTTAAATGTGGTATCTACAGTCCTTATTTCCATTAGTATATATGTGTGGTTGTGCATTTGTTTTCTTGGGATGCATCTGTTCTACTTTAACTATCTGGAGATCTGCATATTAGTTTGAAAAGCCTTTGATTTACCATCTGCGTACATGTTGTATTTCAATTGGGTCGCTCCGAATATTAGGTTGTGGTATTTGCCTCAATAATGGATTCTCAATTTTATTAATATATCTTATGACATAAAAGGCTACAGTTACTTTAACAACAAAGCTTCTTTTAGTGCCATGATACATCATGCTGCAGCTAGTTTTGTGTTATTTCAGCGGTGTAAAACTTAGCTTGATCAGTCTTAGCTATTTAAACACTCTGAACTCCTTTAAGATTGAGTTGTCTCCTTGCAGTTAGAAGAGAAATCAAGATTTTGAGGTTGTTTATGCATCCGCATATCATACGTCTATATGAGGTTGTGGAGACACAGTCTGATATATACGTTGTGATGGAATATGTTAAATCTGGAGAATTGTTTGATTATATTGTGGAGAAGGGCAGGTTGCATGAGGAGGAAGCCCGGAGTTTCTTTCAGCAGGTATGACTCCTTTTTTTTTTTTTGTGTACTTCTCATGCTTTCTTCTATCTATAATATAGATGCCTTTCTGCAAAAACTTTAACCTGTGTACTGATGATTGCAGATAATCTCTGGAGTGGAGTACTGCCATAGGAATATGGTGGTTCATAGAGATCTGAAGCCTGAGAATTTGCTTTTGGATTCTAAATGCAATGTGAAGATTGCTGACTTTGGTTTGAGTAATATTATGCGTGATGGTCATTTCCTGAAGACAAGTTGCGGAAGCCCCAACTATGCTGCTCCAGAGGTATTTGGAGCATTATAAGAAATGTGAACTTAAAAAGTTAAACATTTAAAATTAGATTTGGAAAGACTTTGATATTGCATCTTTTCCGTAGGTTATATCTGGTAAGTTGTATGCGGGGCCTGAAGTGGATGTGTGGAGCTGTGGTGTTATTCTCTATGCGTTACTTTGTGGCACCCTTCCATTTGATGATGAAAACATTCCTAATCTTTTCAAGAAAATCAAGGTATGTTCAAGCTTTGCATATGCAATAACTTACACTGCTTAATTTGGAGTTCTGAAATGGTAGGTGATAAAGTTGATTCAGAAAATCAAAATCACTGCATCGATTTTTCCTTGCAATTTGTTCCAGCAACTCTTTGGAATACAATTTGAGGCTTTTAAATTGTGAGAATCCGCTAACTGCAGGACAACATTAGGTTACTTGATCTCAGATCACCAGCACATATGATCTTATATGTCTTACATGGCTTCTTTATTTGCTATGCTAGCTTGAAATAGGTTCTATGAGTGGGCTTTTTTTTTTTTTGTTTAAAAATGAAGGGTGCGGCTATCCGCACCCCAAAACTTACTAAACACACCCCATTTTTAGTGTTTTTATATTTTTCATTTGTATAGAAATGGGGTGTGTTTAGTAAGTTTTGGGGTGCGGATAGCCGCACCCAAACTTGAATTGGCAGCTATTAGCTTTACTAACCTAAGTTCAGTTCATAGTCAATTTTTTTTGAGGTAACTAGCCAACCTGCTGATTGCAGTTGCTGGTCTCTATAGTGACTTTTGTAGTTGCATCCAAAATAAGCCCAGAATCTGGTTCAGAAAGTTATATTTTTCTGATGTAATATAATGTTTTGCAATTGTTTTCTGGTGTTTAGTCTCAACTTTACTGTTAATTTCATATGACCTTACTGAGTGGCTGGATGTAATTGCTATATACCTTCAAATAAAGAAATATATATAACTTCTTTTAAATTACCTGTAGGGTGGAATATATACACTTCCCAGCCATTTATCTGCTGGTGCTAGAGATTTGATTCCTAGAATGCTTATAGTTGATCCTATGAAGCGGATGACTATTCCTGAGATTCGTGCTCACCCCTGGTTCCAAGCTCATCTTCCCCGCTATTTGGCTGTACCACCACCAGATACAACACAGCAAGCTAAAAAGGTTCGTCGCTCGGCCCTCTGTGTGTGTGTGTGTGTATTAACTTGTCGGGCATCTGGGCATTACTTGATGTGATTCTCCTGCAGCATGGCTGTATTCTAGCAAATTATAACAAGTGATTGAGTCTTGTGTTTTTCTTTTATCACGTGCAGATTGATGAAGAGATTCTTCAGGAAGTGATTAAGATGGGATTCGACAGGAATGCACTTCTTGATTCTATTCAAAACAGAGTTCAAAATGAGGTGAATTTTGTGACTATATCACGTTTATATTACTGTTCAAGTTTTCTTATCTCTTGATTGTATTTCAGGGTACTGTTACATACTATTTGCTGCTAGACAATAGGTTTCGTGTTGCTGGTGGCTACCTTGGATCTGAATTTCAGGAAACCATGGTGCGTTTTTAACTTATCTCGATGCGTGGCTTTACCTTTTCTTATTATTTCATGAAGAAAGAGCAAACTTTTAATAATCTCTGTAGTTGGTGTCATTCTGATTTCCATTTTCTAAACGTTTTGTATTATTTCAACACTTACATTTTTTAACATGTTTAAGATTTTCAAGGCTGCATGTTCGATTAAATACCTATCCATGCAGGAATTTGGCTATATTCGCATGAATCCAAGTGAGACTGTAGCATCTCCCGTTGGGCAAAGAGCTATTGATTATTCACAATTCGGGGGAAGGCACTTACCAGTCGATAGAAAATGGGCACTTGGACTCCAGGTTTGTTCACACATCCTTTTTGTAATTCATTCTCAAGAGGATACGAATATGTGCAATGGAGTAGACAAGTTTGACAGTTTAAATAATCTTAAAAATAATTGATTTAATGGTTGCATTTATAACACTGTTTCCCATCCCATAAATTTAGGCTTCTATTGGTTATGATGTTTATTTTTATCCAACTGGCTTATTTATAGTCCCGAGCCCATCCTCGTGAGATAATGACAGAAGTTCTTAAAGCTCTGCAAGAATTGAATGTTTACTGGAAAAAGATTGGGCATTATAACATGAAATGCAGATGGGTTTCTGGTAATTCCGGCGCCATCGAAGGGGCACTTAACAATTCCATGCACGACAATAACTACTTCGGGGATGAATCCGCTATCGTTGAGAACGATGGCAATAGTAGGCCCCAGAACGTGGTCAAATTTGAAGTGCAGGTAACAATTTCGCTCGATCATTTTCTTTATTCTAGGAAAATAATTTTTTGAGCTGTTGATTACTTTCTGCTTTGGTTCAGCTTTACAAAACTCGAGAAGACAAATACTTGCTCGATCTTCAAAGAGTTCAAGGCCCCCAGTTCCTGTTTCTCGATCTCTGCGCGGCTTTCCTTGCTCAGCTTCGAGTGCTCTGAACTCCTACATAATAACACCTCTCATCCTGGGCGGAGAATTACAATTCGATGTTGTATATAATTGTTTCCAGCTAAGTATTGGGTCTCCTCCTTAGAGATGATATGTCGTTACCAAGCCAATGTTTTTGTTTACTCACTAGGAGTTGGCTTCTTGCAACGACCCGTTCTTGTTTTCTTCTCCTAATTTTATGCATTCCTACAAGACAGAGGAGTCTCTTCAACGCTTGAATTCTGATAGTTAACCTAAATCGAAGATTATCTTATGCAGCTTGATGTTAAGTTATGGTAGACCTGAGCTCAATTGACCACTTGTTGTTCCGTTCAGGTTTTTGCTACAAGATCAGTGTCGTTCGAACCAGAAAGTCAAGCAGCAATAGCAGACTCGTAGCACATTAGCAACTTCTATTAACGTTTTTCAGTGTATCAAGGATGTTTATTCACTGAGAAATTGTCTGTTTCATATTTCTATTTCTGAGTACAAATAAAAGCTGTAACTTTAGTTCATTTCAGTCTCTCATTGTCTCAATGCTCGTCTACTAATTTATGGCAGTTGAAAAATATTAAAGATTGGTTGCTAGAATATGATAATGTGTCCACAAGTTCTCAAGAATTATGCTCTCTTATTTCAGTCGTTGAAATGTCGTCACTGTTTCTTCGAAACTCAATAATTTTGGGATTAATATTTATATATATATATATATATATATATATATATATATATATATATATATATAGCTGAAGTGTGGTCCTTCTCAAATTTGCAAGCTTTGTTTTTTTTTTCGATTGCACTTTCACGATATTTTGTTTCTTTCTCAAAAATGCAAATTAGGGTCATATTCTAATCATTTTTTCAACTAAAATTGAATTTTAAGTTCTGATTTTTTTTTTTTACCGAGTTCATGAAACTTGCATCCAACACTCAACATTTCAAATCAAACGGAAAACACAAATAAATTTTTTTAATTTACATTCAATTCATGATTAATTTGAACAAAAACCAAATGTAATTTTAGATTTTGGCCAAAAGCAAATTTGAAATAGATTGCAATTTGAAAAAAAAAATTGTAAATTGTAAATTCAAGCTACCAATTAAAGAAATTTCATAGTTCAAGTTAAATTTTGATATTAACACATTTTGGCTAGTCGTTGGTGCCTGGTGGTGTAAAGTGGGAATTTTAGAATATCAATCAAATCTCTGGAAACTGATGAAACACAATTTTGGAATAGCGCCTATACTAGAAAAAAATTCACTATAAAACCGATTCGGATCTTCTATTGTAAAACGGTTCATGAAATGTGGTCGGGTTTGATTAGTAGTTAACGAAGCATATAGGCGGGAGTTCGATGGAACTCCAAAGGGACAAATCTCCATCAATAATCGATGAATCCTCCGAATTCTCCTCTTCATTATCCACCTTCTCTTCCTCACATTTGCTGTTCAAAGTCTCTTCCTGCTTCGATTTACAGGCGTTTCGAAGCCTGCTGAGCTGATCGGACCTATCGATCGATGATTTCTTCATTGTCAGAGTCAGATACTCATTGATCCCATTGAAAGCATACAGAGAAGCCGAAAACTTCCTCTCGTAATTCATCCTCTTCATAGCCTCACTCATCATCATCGGCTCGTCCTCTGAGTCCATCCGTTTTGAGATCTCATCCGCGATCTCAAAAGGCGAGTACTCAACCGAGCACTCCATTTCATCAACAAATCGAAAGTCCACAATTTCCAGGCCCGATGAGTCATCCTCCTCGGTTTCGTTATCAGCTTCCGAAATTCCAGTGTTGTCGCTGGAATCTTGAGCCAAATCCAGGGCGTTTGTGTGCATTATTGGCCCTGTTTCTGGTTTGTGATCACCGATAAAGCTGGTGATGTTTTCCAGGGCGTAATAATCCTGGATTAGATAATCAGGGAAATGTGTGTCTGAGAAATCAGGGATTTCGTTTCCCTGTTCTTGATGATCAATACAAGGAATGGAAGTAGGTAGTGACAATGGATTATTATCCGATTTATTGTTAGTAGCTAAGGCATTGTTTCTTGCCTTGAGCCTACTAAGAAGAAGGTTGGTGATTTTCGAAGGAAGAGCTGGAGAAGAAGAAGAGGAAGAAGAATTATTCGAAGAGGGCCAGAAATTGGTCCGAGTGTTTGCTCCGCGGAGCAAACAGGCGGCCTCGTCGTAGGCCCGGGCGGCCTCCTCGGCCGTGTCAAAAGTTCCTAACCATACTCTAATCTTTTGGATGGTGTCCTTTATCTCGGCGACCCACCGGCCAGATGGTCGTTGGCGGACCCCAACGAAACGCTTGCGGGCTCGGCGGACTCCACCCAACACTGCCACCTGGTTCCAGGTGGCAGAGTTGGTTCCTTGGTCGGAGGAGGTGGTTGATGACTCAGCAGCCTTTCTTTTTCTTGCCATTTTGGAGGTTGGTTTCTTGGTTTTAGAGTGTTGGTTATGTTAGTTGAAGTGGGGAGTGGGATGGGTTGGATTTATATTGCACAAAATGGAAGTCCTGTTCAAGAATTTAGAGCTGAAATGGTCTTCTTTTGTTTGGTCACACTCTTTTGTTTCTTATTACAGTTTTTAGCTAGCTTACACACGTGGACAATCTCTGTTTGTGGAGAGAGAGAGAGAGAGAGAGAGAGGGGACGTTGGAAATATTTAATTTGATTTGATATGTAATACTCCATAGATTATGACTCAGTGGTATATTAATAAAATGCTTTGAACTGGTCAAGATCCTTTTTTTTTTTTTAATAATTTTGTTTGAATTTAGTATTTATAATTTATTTGCATACCTATGTATATAGTTCTGAATTCTGATATTGTACCATACAAAAAAAATATTCTGATTTTGAGCAAAAAAAAATCCAATGAATTCTTTTTAGCAGCAATATAATTAGTTACCACTTTTAATGTGAAATCCGGAGATTTCTACATTTTGGTAGTATATTTTACTTAATTGTTAGAGAAATAAAATAAATAAAATTGTTTGAAACCATCAAAATACTATGTTTTCCTGTTAGAACTACTAAACTAGTATTATAATTTTTAGGTTAACCTAAATATTATCAAAGAGAAAATGACTACTTGTTCCTTTTCAATTGCTTAGTCAGACAAAAAAAAGAAAAAATATATTCATGTGTTCTTTTATGTATTTAGATCAAAGAAAAAAAAACTTTATAATTTACAAGATTGGCTATAGTAAATTATTATTATTATTATTATTATTATTATTATTATTATTATTATTATTGATAAGTACCAATTACATTTTATTTTACAAATCAACAATTTTGTTACTATAAAGGTAAACTATGTAGTTTACATGCTTTCATCTATCTATAGATATTATATATAAAACAAAAAAATTATATAAGATCATCTTATATTAATAACTTGGTAAAACAAAATCACGATCTAAATTTATTTTTACAACTTAATTTTCATTTTATGATATTAAATTACAATTTAACTGACAACTGGTACAGAATTAAAACTGTGAGCAGCCTAGTCATTTTTAAACATGAATGGAAAAAGGCATTTTTTGTCTTTATTGAATTAAGGTCAAGGAAAGCGATTCTTTCAAGGTCTTGGACAGAAATGATTTCCAAAGTTTGATAGTTACACAAAATTAAATTAATTGCATTTTGCTTAATATTTTTAGATTTTCTATGTCAGCCAAAAAGTGTAGATACTGACATTCCCAGACTTTCACGCGGATAATCATTCAATATTTATTCCCTTTTGTTTTATTAAATAGACTCAGTAGTACTCTTTGAAATGGTGTCACAGATTTGTTTATACGACGCAGAAAAATTCATAAAATAAAATTTAATGTATGAAAATGAATTTGAATGGTAAATAGTGAGATATTGTATTACGAAATTATATTCGTAAGACATTTTTATATAATTTTTTTATGAAATTGACATTAGATGTAATTAGCAGTCCACCCGCGTGATGTGCGGTTTATTATTTATTGGGTTAATATTTGTAATTTGTAATAATATAGTTAAATTGCATAAACTAACAAGTTATTTATAACATTTTTTATTATTTTAGTTTAAAATATGTATCATACAAATGATTTTTCATATTACTCACGTGCATTGCACGAATTGTCATATAACTTTAATAATTTTAATTGTTAATTTTATTTTCAACATTTTATTTTATTTGTTGATTTCTATTTTCATCAAATTAAAATTATTATATACAATAATATTTCCTTCAATCACAAAAATTAATCTTTCCTTTTATATTTTTTTATAATTTATATATTCAACTATCATACTTGAATCATCATATATAGTTTTCTTACGTCGTTTCTTCATTTCTCTCTTACAAAATTAATTGTTCTGTTTGTGTTTAGTGTACAAAGACAATTTGGTGGGATCTCCTAGGATGATATGAGACAATAAGATCTGAAACAACTTTTTTTACCTTTGAATGTTTAACAAATATTGTATTCTTTTTTTTTTTTTAGTTTTATATTGATTTGAGAAATAATTATATTTACAATTTTTTATTGTTCTTTTATTTCTTTAGACAATAAGATCTAGAAGAATTTTTTGCCTTTGAATGTTTAGGAAATCTTATATTCTTTCATTTTTTTTAGTTTTTATAGATTGGAAAAATAATTATATTTATGGTTTTTTCTTGTTTTTTTTCTTCATTCTTGGTATATCTTGTTTTTTTCTTTTTTCCCATTCTCTATGCATCTCTCTTTTGTTAAGAAATCATTATATTTTTCTGCATTTCTTAGTTTACATAGATTTAAAAAATCAATGTATCTCTCTCTTCATTTCTTAACTTTATATAGATTATAAAATAATTTCTATAGTAAGATTTATCTTTTTTTTTTAATTAAAGAATAGTTTATCAAGTAAGATTTACTTTTTTTTAATTGACATGATATTTTTAGGCGGGAAAATGACAATCTTGTAATTTTTACCAACTTTCTTACTTTAATATAGGGTTAATTGTGTGAAATCCCCTTATGATTTGGAAAATTGGCATGAAACCCCCTGTACTTTAAAAATTGCATGAAACTCTCTTGTGGTTTTGTAAATATAGCCCGAAACCCCCAATTCTGTTAATGCTAACAGAAGTATTGTACACGTGCTCTTCATGCGTTTTTTGGTGGTTTTTTTTTTTTTTTCACTTTTTTACTATTAAATGACAATATTTACCCTTTTTTACCATATTAAATGATTAATTCTCCTGTGAGGGATTTCTTGCAATTGCAAATATTTTCTTCAAGTTTATTTTCCACATTAACACTTATTTCTTTATTTTCTTTTATGTATTTATTTTCAATTAATTTTTCATTTAGTTATTTAATTTATTGTTATTAATACTAATGGTTAGTATGTAGGTTTCTTTTTTTACTTTTGTTTATTTCAATTCATTTTTTTCATCAATATTAATTTTGATTTAGTTATTTATATTATTATTATTAATGATATTTTTTTCTTTAATTTTATTTTTGTAAGTTCATTTTTTACAATGTTATTTTTCTATTTAGTTATTAATTTCATTTTTATTAATGCTAACAGTTGATACATATATTTTTTTCTTTATTTTTTTTTCAGTTCATTTTTTACAATGTTAATTTTTTATTTAGTTTTTTTTTTGTTATTAATTAATCTATTGATGAGGATTAGATTAAAAAAATAAGACTCGATATTAAGAAAAATATAAAATAAATAAAAATAAAAAAGACTCAATACTTAAGAATTGTTAGGTATAACAAATAAAAATAACCATACCAATAAAAAATTAACATACCAATTTGTTAGAACAAACAAAAAATAATAAAAATTATTCAAGAAAACTTGGAACAAACCAATTTCACAATTTGTAAGAGACAAACAAATAATAAAAAGATTATATCGAAAAACTTGAAACATACCTTGTACTCACTTGAGGTTCTCATTCTAAAACAAAATGTACCTCAATAGAAAAATTTATCATTGTTCACGCCTTTTAATCATCTACATTTTACCAAGAAATTCAATGGATTTTTAACTTTTTCGTATGGACATCGAATATTTTTTTTTGAAGAAAATAGTAAACTAATTATATTTAGGGTCTCGTTAATTACACTTTGGGTTGATTTGAGATGAAATTAATATACTATCGAGTATTTCCACATCCTCCTCATCAATAGTCGACATTAATATCGAGTCTTATCTTTTGAATCTAATCTTCATCAATAGGTTAATTAATAACAATAAAAAAATAACTAAATAAAAAAATTAACATTGTAAAAAAATGAATTGAAAAAAAAAGGTAAAGAAAGAAATATATGTATCAATTGTTAGCATTAATAACAATAAAATAAATAACTAAATAAAAAATTAACATTGTAAAAAAATGAACTTAAGATAATAAAAGTAAAGAAATAAATATCATTAATAACAATAATATATATAACTAAATCAAAATTAATATTAAAAAAAAATTGAAAAAATAAAAGTAAAAAAGAAACCTACATACCAACCGTTAATATTAATAACAATAAAATAAATAACTAAATAAAAATTAGCATTGTAAAAAAATTAATTGAAAATAAATAAATAATAGCAAATAAAGAAATGTGTTAAGTAGCAAAGTAAGTTTGAAGGTAGTGTTGCAATTGCATGAAAACCACCCTCACAAGAGATTTAGTCTTTTAATATAGTAAAAAAGGGTATATATGTCATTTTTTTTAGCAAAAAAGTGAAAAAAAACATAAAAAAACGCATATAGATGCACGAATAGAGCGCGTGCACAATACTTCTGTTAGCATTAACAGAATTGGGGATTTCGGGTTATATTTAGAAAATCACAAGGGAGTTTCGTGCAATTTTTAAAGTATAGAGGGGTTTCACGCAGATTTTCCAAATTATAAGGGATTTCACGCAATTAACCCCTTTAATATATAATATATAGTATAGATAATCCACTGCCCACACACTATTAGATTAATTATATCTTGGCATTTTAATTATCACAGATTATCATAATTCACTGTTTTTAATATCACAATAAATCAAGATACTTATCCCAATTTTATATTAGGAAGCACCAGTTATTTTGAAATATAGAAGGTTAAATAGTTCTTCTAAAGAAAGGACTTTATGTTGCCTTAGTCTTGAAAGTGTAAATCACATAATTTAGTACAGTAAAATGTGTGGAAAAAAAAAGGTGAATAAATATGAAATTGGTGAGGCAACAACATATAATCTACCTAATATGTATATAAATTACTTGAAAATTAGATTTCAAAATTGATATGATTTTAATTTTCTCTTTTGTGTTCCATATATATCCTACAAGCTTATCAATTGTAGAACAAACATAAAACAATTTTCAAATGAAAGCCCAAAAGAAGAAGAGAGCTCGAGGAAGAGACAGAAAAGATTATGTTGGGAGCTGAAAATAATGTAGTATCATTTCAATTAACAAAAGAAAAGACATTTGAAAGTTACAATGTTGCAATAAGTACACCTCTTTTGTTTGTTATGCTGCTTTATTCACTACATCCCCTCAAGTCGTGACCAATAATATTGAAAGAGACTCTAAAATACGACACGATAATAAAGTATACAATAAATAATATACTGATAATTAATGATCGAGATTATAGTTTGTTCGAAGTTATGTTGTAAATTTTGGATGAATGGAAAAGTTGCCTTAAAAATTCTCTATTAAAATAAAAGTGTCTGTAACAAATATATATTTTGAAAGAGTTGGTCTTGCGTGCAACCATCGCACCATGCGACGAGACCGCGCATGATCGCGTCTTGAGATACGGTCGATCGTGTGCCACAAAAAAGAAACATACTTATAGTTTTAAAAGACATACTTAAAGCTAAAAATCACATACTTGTGTGGTGCACTATCAACCGTGCCCCATACCATGCGCTACACATGCCGTGTATTGTCGCGCCGTGCCCAACAACACGACTGTGCGCGAAAAAAAAAACATATTTAGAACTAAAAATCACATACTTAAAATCGAAAATGACATACTTATACACTGTTATGGCGTACGGTCAACCGTGCCCCGAAGAACGGACGTGTACGGTCCCTATGCATGGTGCGATGGTTGCACACGAGTTTTTGCGATTTTGAAATGTAAATAAGTACATAAAAAAATAGTGAAGTTTCATAAAAGAGTATTGTCGATCACGAATTATTATCTGAAATCTTATTAATAAACCACTTCATAATATTTCACAATCAACACATCATTTAAGTAGAAATTCATCATGTTCAATTCGTTGTTCTTTCTCATCTTCGATTGAAAAAAGTTCAGAATTTATTTTGATTCATCATTTTACGATTTGTCTGGTGTTTGCAATAAGAGAATAAAAACTATAATTCTTAAACAACAATTTGTAACATAATTATTATGCGAGAAGAGTGTTAATAAACCTGCCTCAGGTGATCTATTCGGCTTGATCCGCAATTCTAGTCACATCCACTATAGTACATATTCTACCCAAATTATTTTTCAATAAATTAATCAATTAAAGGGAATATATGTTTTTTTTAATTAATTTTTTTTGGCTTATGTCAAGTTGGTGACTTGGTGTGATATAATATTGAGTGGTACATAATATAGTAGAGGTCTAGGGTAAGGAAGATGTCAATGAGGTATTTCTATTGCTCCACGTGGAGGTCTAAGAATAAACCATCGGTCTTCTTTCAAAATGATGTATCAAATAGTACTACAATTTCACAAGGAATTGACTTTAAAAAAAAAAATATTACAAGCCATTTTATAGGCTATCAAGAAACCACCAAATGTTGGAACATCGTATCAGAAACATAGGATTTCATGAAATCATAACTTATATAAATTGCAATCTTTGGAAACTAATGCTGAGAATTTAGAGAAATTAAAGATTTTTTTTTTTTTGCCTATATTAAATGATAATTCTATTATTCAATTGATTGAAATAACGCCATGTCGTTGAGTTGACAATTAAAGTATAAACTTTGGAATATGCTACAAATGAAAGGGACTTTTGTTAGTTAATAATGCGTTCTTGAACAAGAATGAAAATAAGTTGAGGTTTGTGTTCAAATCCACGATAAATAATTATGAAATTTTGAATAATAGTTTGTAGAATTTAACAAAATTGAATTAATACAAATTTTTTTTTGGTAATTGTTTCAGAAATTTATTCATTTATTATAAATATTTTGAATGATGAGAAAATTACATCGAGCCACTATAACATGATATAACAACAACATGATTAATAAAGATCAGAATTTCTCAAAATTATATGATTTTATTAAAAAAGATAGATAAATGACTAAAATCTAAGTAGAGTGAAAACATCTTATTTTTCCTAATACATATTTTATTTGTTTCAAAATAAATGTGATTTTGGAGTTTAAATTTTATTTCAAATAAGTGTGCTTTAGACTTTTATGCAATTTATTCCTGAATTGTCGCTATTAATATTATTTAGCTAAAATTTAGGGATTTGATATGATATTTCTTATGCATTAGTTTGATCCTCTTTCCAATTTTAAATTTTAAAATTTTTGATTAGTTAATAATATAATTGTCTAATTTTTATATTTTTTAATCTATGACAAAAACTCTAAAATAACACTTACAAAGGACTATAATACACTAAATGAAACTTAAATTGTATAACTAATATTCAAGTTCACATATATAAATTTACTCGAATGGGCTGGGCCTCGATTTGGGAGCCCAATGAGCCGAATTGTCTAAGCCCGTGTTGAAAGTAGGCCGGACTTTCTAAAGTATATATATATATATATATATATATATATATAATAACAATTACCCTTCATCCTTCAAAATAGAAATGACAAAATTTTCCCTTCCATTTCCACCTCCCAAAAATAGAAATACAATTATTTATTATTTTATAGTTTATAAATTAAAATTTATTAATATATATATATATATATATATTAAACATGATTTATAAATGGTATCAATATCATCTATGATATTGACAAAATTTTGAAAATTATAATCTATATTTGGTATATGAATGTTAATATGATCTCATCTAATAAAATAATACTTAATTATTACTATAATAAGTATTAAATTTATGTTTATTAAATAAATTAAAACAATATAATGATCGAATTTCAAGATTTCTAGATCGTCAAAGTAAAAAATATATAAACAAAATGATTATTTAGAAATTTTATTTAGGAGTAATATACAATAACACCAATATACGCTAATTATAAATAAGTTATTGAACATATATTTGTATAAGTTTTTTTCAGGCCAATTGTGACAAAACCAATTAGAAAAACAGTCAAAATATGTATGATAGAAACAATAAATTTTTAAAATTGGTAAATTATATAGGTAGTATATTAAATTGAAATAACTTTGAAAAACTATGTTATTTTTCATGATCACCAATTTTATATCAAAAAATACTAATGCTTGAAATTTATTTGCTACATCACACAGGTGGAAAATGAGGTTGAAATATTATCGAGACTTGATTATAACATACAATAATATAATCGTTTTGCACTCATTATGAATACGTTATTGAACATATATTTGCATAATTTTTTTCCAGGCCAGTGACAAATACTATTAGTAAAGTAGTTAGACAATGTATGATGAAAATAATAAATATTTAAAATTCATAAATTATATGAGTAGTAGATTAAATTAAAATAACTTTTTGAAGAACTATATTGTTTTCATGATAAAATAACATTTTTATTTCAAAAAATTACTAGCACTTGAAATGTATTTACCTGTGCATCACACAAGAACCATATGAGAAATACTATCGATAGCATTACTTTTTTTTATGAATTAACATTTTTCATATCAATTTTGAAATATTTAAATTTTATGATGGTGTGTTACACGGGTAATAAATTAGTTGAAATCTCCAATGAAATTTATTATTTTTTATATCCAACATTTTCATATCAAAATATATAAATAATAAAATTTATACTCGTGCATCGCACGAGACTTATACTAGTGTATGTATATATATATATATTTTTTGATCTATTTTCAATTAAATCACATTAAAAAATATTATTAGTATTTCTTAAATTATAAATATGTTTAACGACCTTATTCATTGGTCTCACGTCTAAAGCATGTTCGAGTCAACTAAAGACTTAAGCAGCATTTTCGTTGACATTTCTAATTATTATTTTTTCATATGAAAAATGTTAAATAACCAAAAATTAGGGTTAAATATATAAAAATGAAAGAGTTCAGTGTAATGTATAAATATGTTGAATGATCACTTAACCGAGTATAAATTCAAAATATTTGAAAAATTTATACAAAGATCAATGTAGGTTTTTGGAGCTCTTATCTATCCCAATTTCTCATTAGGGTCAGAGCTAACTGTCACCTCTTTCATGTCTTTAAGAAATCAAATTTAAATGTATGCTAACAATAATATGACAAAAATTTAATATAGACACTATATAGATAGTTTGAATCGCTTCTTAACCATGTGTTACTCTATTCGATTATCATGTGTTAAATATCAAACAATTCCTCCATCTGGATATTTATTTTTTTACCATAATCAAAAAATTATTGAAAAAAACAATTGAACAACTTAATTTTCCAGGACGCCCATAATTAATGATCATCACTAAAATATATTGAATATATATATATATATATATATATATATATATATATATATATATATATATATGAGCCTAGCCTTTTTAGTAGACGTAATAAGCCGAACCATCTTTGTGAGTTAAAAGTTGATCAAACTTGGCCCACTAAATTGAGCCCAACAAAATAATGTACTTTAGAAATCACTAATGTATTTTATTTTATTTTTTCACAAAAAATTATATAAAATGACCTGTAAATTTATGTGAGATGGACAATCATTACCTACAAACCAAACCCATCTCATATAAATTGTGGATTGTTGATTAATCCATTCTAGCAAGAGTCCTGATTTTTTTCATGATAAAAGAGCAATTTGTAGAAATGTGAATTTATTTATTTTTGCTATGGTGATTTTTTTTGGTCGCTTTCATAATTTTGGGGTTTTAATCTATTTTGGTTATTTATATATATATTTTTTCATTTGATGATACATTCTAGTATGAAACGACATGAGTTTAAATTATATAAATAGAAAAAAATGAAATTCACTAATTCTACTTGTATGAGATAAAATGGTATGACTTGAATTTAGATGATACAAAATTATGTAATTATATAAAAGAAATGACTCGATTCTGTTGGTGTAGGATAGAGTGATAGGAGTTAAATTTTGATAAAAACTAATGTAGTTGGTACAATTAAAAAAGGAAAAAATGTACAGAAATAAAATTTAAGCTGCTAAAAAATAAAATCTTTTTGGAAATAAAAGTTCTCTTTTTAATTTATTTTAAGACATTATTCCGATATAGCAGAGGACATCGAAAATGAATTTAGAAATAACATAAAGAAATTATTTTCAAAAGATTATTATAAGTACAATACTGGGTTACTATCAAGAGCGTCGTCGTTTGGAGAACGAATACCCAATATTCCCATTTAATTTTTCTCAAATTTTCAAATTACTCTACGAATTTTCCACCCGATTCTCCAGGTTACTTTTTTTTTTCTTTTTTAATGGTCTTTATTATTTCTAATCGATCTAATGCTTTCATTTGAATCGGTAGATTGTTCTGAGTATTTGATTTTGCTGCAATAACTTGATAATTGAGTGATCGATCGTGGTTAATTTATCCTTTTTTTCTCTCTCTCAGTTTAATCGGAAAGGTGACGACGATGTCGGCGGTGTTTGAAGGTTACGAAAAGCAATACTGTGAGCTTTCTGCGAATTTGTCGAAGAAGTGTTCGTCGGCCAATCTTCTTGATGGAGGTTTAATTCAAGCCCTAATTCAATTTGGAAATTATTATTATTATTATTATTATTATTATTATTATTTTTGTGGTAATATATCATTGTGCTGGTGATTCGATGTTTGCTTATTCTTGTGTTCATAAAGGCATCTTTTTTTGTTTGTACTTCTTCGTAAATTGTTAGTCATGGAAAATTTGAGCTAGACATTTGAGAGGAAATGCTGTTAATTTGTTATGCTATTTGAATTCAGAAATTTTTACCTAATGTTTTTAGCTGCTATGTCTTCTGAAGCTAAATTTTTTTCATTTCATGTGATGTGATTTGTTGAGTATGATGGCAGTGATCTGATTTCTGGGTTATGTTTTTTTAAGGAAGATTAACTTCTTTTTTTTTTTTTGGAAACTGCAACTGGAAAAATTCATTGTAATTTTGTTAGTGTACTGACTTGGATTACTCATAGTGAGTTTTTATTTTGGGGGGTGGGTGGGTTAATTCAACCCCTTACCCTGGTGGTGAGGTTTGGACTTTGAAGAATTCATTCATCTATTGTAGTATTGCGAGTGAGGAAAGATCATTTTCCATCTATTTTCCAAATTTGGGGCGTTACGATGTGGTATTCAGAGGCTTCCCTCATGCGTTCATCCTTTAGTTATTCTACCTTCAAAGCCCAACAGGGTCTGGGTCATGGATATACATACTATACATACATTAAATCTTCTATTTTCCAAATTTGGGGCGTTACGATGTGGTATTCAGAGGCTTCCCTCATGCGTTCATCCTTTAGTTATTCTACCTTCAAAGCCCAACAGGGTCTGGGTCATGGATATACATACTATCATGGCTATACTGCTCTTTTATTTCCTTTTTGTTTGTTTGTTTCCTCTGTGGAGCAGGCAGGGCGGTATAGCTCTCTATCTCATGCGTGTTCTTATTGATTTATGAATAGGTCCTTGCTAGTTTGTGCATGGATAATTGATTTTGATATAGATAATTGGTTTAGTTTGTGTTCTTATTGGTTTATGAATAGGTCCTTGCTAGTTTTTTTGTCAAGGTTATTCACATTTCTTGATATTGTCCACCATTTTTTGTGTTCCTTCCCAAACTTTTAATGTGGTTTTGTGTATTCTGTCTGCGGAAATCAAATTGTATGAGTGACCAAAATATCTTCTCTTCGCAGAGCAAAAAAAGCAAAAGATTGCTGAAGTAAAAGTTGGACTTGATGAAGCAGAAGCTTTGGTAGAGATTGATCCATTGTCAAAACTATTTTGCTTGAGTTTTGTTCCCCTTGGAATGTTTTCCTGAAATTGGCTGATAATTGCACAGATTAGGAAGATGGATCTTGAGGCCCGTGGTTTGCAGCCAAACATTAAGGCAGTGCTTCTCGCCAAGCTGAGAGAATATAAATCTGATCTGAACAATTTGAAAAGTGAAGTAAAGCGAATTGCATCAACAAACTTGAACCAAGCTGCCCGGGATGAACTACTGGAGGCAGGCTTGGCTGATACATTAGTGGTATGTTACTTTCTGTTACATTTTTCATTTTCGCTTTACCAGCGTTTTCTTTTAGTATCATTGTTTGAAGAGAAATATTGTAGATAAGTATTTCACCTTGGGCAATTGATGTCTCAGATTCATTGAGCTTGCTTTAGACTCAACGAAGCTACATTGGAAGCAACATGTTGAATGATCATGTCAAATGACATTTGAACCATATTGCTCATCATCCAAGATTATATTTTTCTTACTTGTTAGTTTCCTGTTAGTATGATCTTATATGTAGTTTTTATGGAAAATTTATGTGCTTTTAGGGTTATGGTCTGATTTTGATCTAAACAACACCACTCCTTCCTATAAGCCAAGCAAGCTGTACCCCCTTGTTTTACTTCTGATTTGCTGATGCACTTATGTTGATTGCCACAGGTATCGGCGAATCAAAGGGATAGATTGTATAAGTCTACTGATACATTAAACAATTCAAGCAACAGGATAAGAGAAAGTCGAAAGGTCATGCTGGAAACAGAAGAGCTTGGCGTGTCCCTTCTCCAAGATTTACATCAGCAGCGACAGTCTCTCTTACATGCTAATAACGCGGTATTTCTTATACCTTAACTTTACTTACCGATTTCATTCTTCAATCTGAAGAATCAGTAGTTGTAATGTGTCTTGATAACTGATGTGATTGCTTTTAATCCCCCTCTTTGCTCAAGTAAACTCCCAAACCAAATCCCCACTGTCTCCCAAGAAAATATGGCTTTGTTTTCCCAACACGAGTTAAGATTGACTGTGGAACGAGTCTAGGCCAAGTGTTTAGCGTACCCAAACCTTTTACCTTTTTGGTTGTAGGTGCATGGCGTGGACGACAACATAGGCAGGAGCAAGAAAATTATGATTAACATGTCAAGAAGGATGGACCGAAACAAGTGGATTATCGGTGCTGTAATCACAGTACTGGTTATCGCTATCGCATTGATCTTGTATTTCAAATTAGCCAAGTAATAAAAACCATAGTAGAGAGTATGTGAAGTGTGAAGTGCTTGTTTTCATCATGTTTGTTTACATGATAATTCTGTGTGTTCGAACTCCCTGATTATTCTTTCTTGAGTACCTGTGGCTGTATGTATATTTGAACATCTTGTGATTCTACAATTGAGTGAGAAATCCTACATATTGTAGTTTTGATTTCATTGTGAAATTGAAATTTATAACTTAAGGGTCTCTTCAATTATATTGGTTGATTTTGTTTGTCTTAACAATTACATTTCCTTTTCTTTCAAAATAATAATATTCATATTCTCATGATTATAAACGGTTTATAGTTTTAAAATGAAAAAAAAATCACATTCGCCGATTATAAACAAATAAAAAGTTGAATTCACATTTTAATATTTAAACTACAACAGAAAACTAATATATTTCAGTAGAAGTAGTACCGTTTATTTTTTTTTTCTTGTCTACGAATTAATTTCCTTATTCTACCAATTTGATTGATAATTAGTTTTTTTTTTCTATGAGAAGGAAAATTATATTAATTATATCAATTAATAGATAAATTACTCATAAAGTCAAATGCATATCATCTTCAAATCAGAAACGAATACGAGGAATAAAAACAAAATTTAAAAAGAAAAAGAAAGAGAGTTGATACTTGATACATCTATCAAACCCCAAAACTACTAGTTAATTATGAGATACTTGAGATTACAATATGGGGTTGTAATTAGTGTATTCTTATTGTACATTTTTACTATCCTGCATTTGTATTATGTAATGTATTCGACTATGCATATCAAATAAGAGTATGATTTAACAAAATTAGGGAAAGTGTTGGTGTTTTTGTGTATTATATTTGTAATAAATAGTAAAGCGTAAATGCGATGAAAGAAAGGGGATGTAGCTCAAATGGTAGAGCGCTCGCTTTGCATGCGAGAGGCACGGGGTTCGATCCCCCGCATCTCCAATTCATTATGTTTTGGCTTATGGAATTAGAAAAGGCGCAACAACCACTTGTTTCTCCACAAATTTCAACTTCTGAAATATATAATCATCATTCTAGAATTTCAACTTTTGAAATAAAATCATCCTTCTCACTTGTCACAATCTGTGCTGCATTTATTATCATAAATCACATATGTAAGTCATCTTCATCTTTTCCCATACTTGTAATTTTTTTAAATTATTTGACAATTTTCTACTAATAACGATTTATTAGAATCAAATATATTTACCATGTATGGATCGAATCCTAGTAATTTACGAAAACACATAATTGATGATAGAGAAATTCTAATATACATACACATCAATGTATTTTTGTGAATTTGGTTGGGCTGTACACTATTCATTCCTTGTTGGGTTTTATGAAATTCTTTCAAATGTTCTCTCTTTTAAGATCCATATGTTTTCAAAATCATGAGGTAGATTATTATTGTAATCTTTTTCTTATTCACATCGATCCTATATTATATATTTTTATTAAATTAACGTGACAAAGATGAATTCACCAAACCTATCAATCTCATGTATACAATGATTTACAATACTCAATATTACAATAGTTTTATTAGAAGGACCCTTGATGATATTTTGGAAATGGATTCCCTGCTGGGGCCAAAAATCCAGCATGAGGTGATCGGACAAATCAGTAGTTTTATTAGAAGGACCCTTGATGATATTTTGGAAATGGATTCCCTGCTGGGGCCAAAAATCCAGCATGAGGTGATCGGACAAATCAGATCATCCGTATCATATATCCATGTATCACGCGTGTACCACATCCCAAAACACATTATATTACTTTTCAAATTAAAAGCAGGTTATAAAAAAAAAGGAAAAAAATTACAAAAACCACGGCGTATGTACCCAGCAGGGGATCCATATCCGATATTTTAGTTTCTTAACTAATACTAGTATGTATGATTTCTATGCATAATTCAGATATTTATTTATGTTCATCGTTTTCTTAAATATTAAGAAAAAAACATGATATAAATTAGAATTTCATGATTTAGGGCCCCATTTGGGAACGTCGAAAGAAGGGGAAAAAAGACAAAGGATGAAACATCTCATTCATGCCCTCTCAAACGAAATAAATTGAGAAAAAAACTTAGAAAGGACAAATAGAAAAAAATAAAAAAATAAAAATTTGAGTTTGAAAATTTGTCCAATTTGGACAAGTCAGCAACACGACATCAAATAATGCGATCAGAGTAATCGTGACCACATTAAATTCTGTCTATGTCTTACGCCAACTTGTCACATGGCTTTTTCTTCTTTGAATGAAAACAATAATTAAGTAGTTGATATGTACTTTGATTTTTTCAAATAAAGAAATAGATTGGTAAATATAAAGAAATGGATTGTTAAATCTATTCGATTTTTTCAAATAAAGAAACAGTGATGAATATATTATTGAGTTGACCTAAGGATATTGCTTCTGAAATAAACTCCAGTCAGTAACTTCATCTTCCAGGTAATATAAATTACATTATTTTCCTTAAGATTCGGTGGACATCAATAAATGGTTCAACTAAAAGAAAATATTAATTTAACATAACCAATAATTTATAAAATTTACAGATTGATTTTAGATGAATGAAGACGAGTCAATTAATATACTATTGTTTGAATTTATTTGAACTTATTTTAATCAAGTTTTAGAAGAATGGATGTAAACTTATCCAATCATTAACCAAATTAAAGTTCTAAGTTTCAATCGAGCCACATATAATAAGTTGAGCATTTAGCTTTCTATCTCTAATCGAGCATCAAATAATTTGATAGAAAAAAATGTCAAGGTTTCCTACATGATGTCAAACAAAAGAAAATACGTGACTTATAATTTGTTATTCTATTATAAAAGATAGTCAGATTTTATGTTGTCATGTTTCAGGTTTTGAACTTGGAACAAAAACAGTAGATGGAAAAATGATGAAGTTGAGGAGACCTCGCAATGCTCACTCCAAAAATGAATTTGTGGAAGCACCATCAACTCACAAACCCCTTCGAAATTTAGAACTATTTTGATTGTACCATCTGATATTGATGGTACAAACAAAGATAAAAATGTCCAAATTTGATTGGAAAATAATTACGGTTAGGTTGCAACAAAAACATAATATTTTCTTCCACAAATAAATGACTAGAAATGAAAGTGTCACATCATTCCTTGGATGTTTCACCATTGTACCTGTCAATATTAGAGCTGTCAATTATCACACAATGCTCCTTGCTAGTTGGAGATGGGATTGCCACACAACATCCTATAACTCAACTACCATTTCCATGTCGCTATTTCAAATTTTAGAGTTGTCAATTTTGATTTGTTGTACAAACGAGTAATAAACAGAAGACAAAATCTAGACCATTATTGCTCACTTTCTTCCTATTTTCTTGGCCCTTTTCAATCACCATATAAAAAGATTTGTATGATTAAAAAAATGCAGAAAGAGATAGAAGATAAACATTCTTCTTCTAAACACACTTTTCAACCATCTTTCACACTCCAAACTCATGCATCAAATCTTCTTCTCTCCTTTTTAGCCAATCAAATTCAATACCCCAAGAGAGAAAAAGTTGATTAGATTAAGAAATCAATCATGAAGTTTGGTAAAGAATACACATCCCAAATGGTACAAGAATGGCAAGCAGCATACATGGACTACAGTCATCTCAAGAAGCTACTCAAAGTCATCATCAGATTCAAAGAGGCCCAGAATGCACAGCATTCGGGCCCTGATCAGGCCCGAAAAGGGTTCCTGAGGAGGAAGCTAACCATGTACAGAACCTTCAGCGGGCTCACGGCCCGACCCAACGGCAGCCCGAATAGGAACGAGGAAGATGTGATACTAGTCACTCCGATGCAGCAGCAAGCTGAGGGCTCTCACAACCAATTCCAGACCATGTTCTTGAAGTCATCTGAAGATGGTGGCCAATACGAGCTTGAATTCTTCAAGAAACTCGACGATGAGCTCAACAAAGTGCTCACATTTTATGATGCCAAGGTTGAAGGAGTCAAACAAGAAGCCCAAGAACTGAACAAACAGATGGATGCACTCATTGCTTTGAGGATCAAAGTGGATAAACCCGCGTCTTACGTTGAACAAGCAATTGATGATGATCAACAAATTAAGGTTGTTTCACCACCTGCAACTCTCAATGTTGCATCAGTGGATACAGAAAACCAAGGTGAAGTACATATGGATGTGATTGATGAAATTGAAATAATCAGTGAAGAGGCTTCCAAAGATGATCAAAAGGTTGATCCTCAAGGTTTTAGGCCAGCCCATTTGGAAGTTTTGGATTATTTGAAGATCAAAGTTGATCCTGATACCCCCGTTTCGACTATAAGAAACGTGGTTATGAGGTCGAAACTGGATCCGTCTTTTAGTAAGAATGAGCTGAGAAAAGTAGAAGAGAGGCTGCAAAAGGCCTTCACCGTATTCTACCAACAACTTCGGGTTTTGAAGAATTATAGGTAAGTGTAATCAATCTTTCTTCATTGTATTGTAATGTGGATGATTAACAAGGAGTTGAATGATTTCCCAGTTTCTTGAATGTGCTTGCATTCTCCAAGATTATGAAGAAATATGACAAGGTATTAATTGTTTATATGAATTTACTCTGTTTTGCTTTGTTTATTTCAAACTGATCTTGAATTCTTGACTTGTAGATCACTTCAAGAAATGCTTCAAAATCTTACTTAGATATAGTTGAAAAATCCAAACTTGGCAGCTGTGATGAGGTCTGTGCTGTTAAAACATGCAATTCTGTTTTGTTGAATTGATTTCTTGATTTGGGCTAAAGTTTTCTTGGTGTTTTGTTAGGTTGACAAGCTTATATCGAGATTAGAGGTCACATTCATCAAGCATTTCGTAAATGGAAATCGAAGAAAAGGGATGAAATATTTGAGGCTTAGAGACAAAAAAGAGTGGCACAGAACAACATTTTTCCTCGGTAAAATTCTGCAGAGAAATCCAGTCCTTTTCCCATTGAACTCACAAATTTGAAGAAAATAAAATCTAACTCATTAACTTGCAGGTTTATTCACTGGCTGCTCTATAGCACTGATTGCTGCTATTATCGTTTCTGTACATGCACGTAACCTTCTTGATCATGAAGGAGGAGAGCAATATATGAGCAACATATTTCCTCTCTATAGGTAGATATCTCTTAACTTTTACAAAAAATTGATCTTTTTTTTCAGTGGTTTCTGAATCAATACCTTTGGTCAATGTAGCTTGTTTGGATTCATTGTTCTGCATATGGTCATGTACGGTGCAAATACGTATATCTGGAGACGATTACGAGTCAACTACCCCTTTATATTCGGATTCAAACAAGGATCAGAACTTGGATTCAGAGAAATCTTTCTCGTTGCTTCTGGGCTCTCAGTGCTTGCATTGGCTGCTGTTTTATCTAATCTCGACTTGGAAATGGACCCCGAAACTGAAAAGTTTCAATTGCTTACAGAATTGGTTCCAATAGTATTAGTCACTGTGAGTCTATCTACAAGTTTTGTCCTTCATAAATCATCATCATATAATCATTTGATGAATGCTAACTTTTGGACATTCTTTTCAAGGTTGTGCTTGTTATAACAGTCTGTCCTTTCAACATTATATATCGTTCGAGTCGTTTCTTTCTCATCCGCACAATGTGGCGCTGTATTTGTGCTCCTCTATATAAGGTAAGCAGATTGAAAAACATTAGGAAAATCCATGGAACAACATTCTTGAAAAAGAGAAGGCCTAATAGTGTAATGAATACCGTCTTTGTAGGTTACTTTCTCCGACTTCTTCTTGGCTGATCAGCTAACTAGCCAGGTACGTTGCCACCTAGGATCAGACATGTTTTATTCTGTTAGTTTTGTCTTAACTAAAATCAGCAATAATACGAAAAATGTATCTCAGATTCAGGCTATCAGAAGTGTGCAATTCTACTTTTGCTACTATGCATGGGGCGACTTCAGAAAGAGATCCCACACTTGCCTCGACAGTGATACATACAAATTCTTGTATATAGTGGTAGCCGTTGTTCCATTCTGGTTGCGCGCCATTCAGTGTCTTCGTCGTGTATTTGAGGAGGAAAACATGATGCAAGGGCTAAACGGGCTCAAGTATTTCTCAACAGTTGTTGCTCTCGTCATGAGGACACTAAATGATCTAAGCAGACAAAATGGGACACATAGCCTAGTTTGGACAGTGATGGCTGCATCAACCTCAGGAATCACGACGATTTACAACACTTACTGGGATATTGTTATGGATTGGGGACTTCTGCAAAAGAATGCTAAGAACAGATGGTTGAGAGATAAGCTTCTGATATCAAACAAGGCTGTATATTTTGTAGCTATAGTGAGTATTGCATCATCACCTTCTTTTCCATCATTATCAATCAAAACGATATTTCTTGTGATTTATGGAGAGTATTTTGATGTGAATTGCAGGTGGTAAACATACTTCTGAGACTTGTATGGATGCAGTTGGTTCTTAATTTCAACATATCGTTTCTCCATAGGAATGCCATGGTTGCTATTGTTGCTTGCTTGGAGATACTTCGTCGTGGTATTTGGAACTTCTTCAGGTATATCTTCTAGACTTGAAAAGACACAAATGGTTGTTTTGACTTGAAAAGATAAAGATTTCGTTTTTGCAATCTTGCATGCCAAAATTAAGTAAATGAATTGTAAAACTGTCTGAAACTAGGCTTGTTTTCTTATGGTGATGATGATACTATGATTAAAATGAGCAGGTTAGAGAATGAGCACTTCAACAACGTCGAAAACTATCGAGCATTCAAAACGGTACCTCTGCCATTCTACTACAAAGATGACAAGATAGTGTAGCATCAATATGTTGGTATATATTTAGTTGATACAAATCTCAGAAAACAGGCAATGAAGATTCTTGTTTGTATTCTGCATTCTCAGATTTCTAGTTAAGAAGAGTGATCGTGTATAGTTGAAAAATGACTTTAATGTTCCTAGTATTTTAGTTGCTCTCTGTTTTAAGTTTTTACAAGTGAAATACATACTTGTTTTCCAGAAAGTTGGAATCAAAACAATTCATGACATTGTTCAAATTGAATCAGAAAATTATCATCAAAGTCCATTACCGCTACGTGGGACCCACTGCCACGGATAAGTAGTTTTCTCACATACTATCGCTGATCCAATCTGCGAAGTTAAATAGTAAGAAGATCGCTTGTGTAACGATTTACCATACGCGAAATACCGAATCAGAAATCTCAATCTCAGGAAATATCAGTGTCTTATCAACAGTAAATCACAAAGTTCTGTTTCTAGCAAAAATGAAATCTAAAATTCATCATTATGTTACATTCTGTTAGCAGCTTATTACACACACAGATTTTCTATTAGCCGCCACAAACAAACTGCAAACATTCTGAACAAAGGAACTATGCAAACTAAAAGGTAGGATGGTTTACTTTGGGGAACGAACATCTATAGTTGTATCGTCTCCTTTATGCAAGGTTGCCAAAGAGTCACTTGGAGAGTTTACATCTGTAACAGCACCTGTAATCTCATTATCTTGGTTTCCAAAGAGATACGACAGTGACATAGGATTATACGTAGAGCTCGCCTTCTTAAGGCCTTGTATAGCTTTAATTGCAGCAAGGGTGCTCCTGTATATATCTACCGTTTCTTCCCCGAGTGCCAATCTTGATTCCAGCGAAGTATTTGTGGGTCCAGTCTGTGACTGGTCAATGGGGGTTGACTCAACTACCTCGGCTTCCAATGGGAACAGGACCTCAAGATTTGCCTCACACTCATGAACTAATCTTGTTAGAGGTTCAGTTGTAAAGAAAGGCTGGTGGACAGCTAGCTGAGTAAAAGGTAGGCTCAACAATTCGCCAGTTCTTTTATCATATTTCTTCAAAATCTTAATTAGACCTAATTGAATTTGCAAAAGATATTTCGGTAAACAACAGAGCCGCAAGAAATTTGAAAGGAAGAAATCAAAATGGAAGTGCAAGTTAAGAACCATGAAATATGTGAATTAGCAGCTATACCTGCAAAGTTAAGTGAGCTGTAGTTTTTGAGAAGGACCATCTCCCCATGAATGGCAACAAAGTCCTCACGTATATTCATCATCTCTTCGCTAAATTCGGTCTCTGATGTAAACACCCCAATTGTACTTCCTCTAGCCTTCACTCTCTCAATTCTTTCCTTTAATGCCTGAGATAACAATTGACAATGTTCAAAGGCCACAGTATTGAATCAGTCTACAAACTGTATTGTAAATAACTGGGAAAATGCTATATACCACTCTCTTGTATGTTGCTCTACATCCCATACTACAACTTGAAACAAAAGGAACAAAGCATAAAGACCATTTCAACAAATTTAGACAATGACTACACAGAAGAATAATTGCATTTGAATGCACTAGATTCATTTGCAGTAAGCAGAAGTCGCCTTTGGGGCATTCTCAACTGGAAACCACTGACTCGTTTGGCCATCTGTTTTTGTTTGATGCCGACAGATTTCAAATGGCCATAGAAAACCTTCACAAGACCCTGAAGTCTGAGTAAATGTGTAAATGCACTCATAATTGAGGTAATCCCTTCTCTTCATTTGGCACGGGGGAGTACATGGGGATAAGAAATTATGCCTTTGCAATTTTAATCAGAAGTTAAGTTATTATCTAGTCCTCTTAAGGTTCTTTATTAAAGGATGACAGAAGACATTATATGGGGAAATGAGTAATAAAAATATGAATTATAACCAAAAGGCATGATATGCAGAGTTCAAGGATTGGGGTCCCATCATATGCATATGTTCGATTTCCAGTAGTTGCAAAAGACCTAAAAAGGCTGGCAAGCTTGAATAACTGAAGAGTTAAATGTTCAAAATCATCCTTTCTAAAAGCCTGGATGGCCTCTGTGGCTTCTTCAGTCATTAAGAATTCCATATCACCATCTTCCTGGATAATTTAAATAGGAACAAAACCAGAATGTAACAACACATCAGAACCTCCAGTAAGTCTGATACGATCGTGAATCGAAGCCGCAAGAAGAATAAGGGGTCCGATCGTGGTCAAGGCCCGTAGGGGTTATTTATTATCTATTGTTTTAATTACTGCTTTATTTTCGTTATCAGATTGGGCCTTATTGTTTTGGGCTTTAGAACTCTTTAAGTATTACTTTGTTTTCTAGATTAGGCATCGATTGATCGTTGTTGGAATTCGGCCGTAGGCTTGGGAAGGAGGTTACCTCTTGGACTGTTTTTTTATCATTCGTTGCTACTGAGAATTGTTCCGTTCTTTTTCCGTCTATTCCCTGTTCTCAACAAATTGATCCGACCTGCCGGATCTTTAAGATGACGAGAAGTGAATCTTGTGTTGAGGCGGTGGAGAACAGCATCACCGACTTGGAAAAGGGAGTAGGCGATCTCCAGTCCAATGTTAAGACTATGGATTCCAGGATTGACGGTCTGCAGCCGAGTCTGAATGGAATTCAGGACCTTCTCAGTCGCGTGCTCAAGGAGAAGAGGTTGGATACCGGAGAAACATCGACAGCAGGACCAGCGAGGCCCGCAGCAGCAGTGAACGTCGCCCCTGTGCCGGTTCCGACGTATCCGGTGGCGGCCCCAATAAAACTGGAATTACCTGGGTTCCAAGAGGACAATCCTTCTGCTTGGATTTCCCATGCGGAACAGTTTTTCCGTGTGGATAATACCCTTGAGAACATGAAAATTGAATTGGCTTTGATTGCTATGGAGGGGACTGCTCTCCAATGGTTGCAGTGGATCCTCACCTGTTACCCGGACATGGGGGTGGCGAAAATTCACCATTGAACTGTTACGACGGTACGGGGATGAACCCCGATCAAACCCGTACGAGGCATTGGCGGCCACCCGTCAAACCGCCTCGGTTGATGAGTATGTTTATCTATTTATATCAGTGAATAAAAAAGCGAAAAACGCCCTGAGATGCCAAACCTGTTGTACTGCCTAGGCACGAGGCGAGGCGCACGCCTCACCGAAGAGAGGCGCCCAAACTAAAAAAAACACATATATACTATATAACATTTCATAATACGAAATGCCCCAAACTCCAAACATAATAATAGCATGAAAATATAAAAATATCCAAAAGATCTAATATCCAAACTTCAAACATAATAATAGCATGAAAGATCCAAAAATAATAATAATAGCATACACGCTACTAACTAATCATCATTAATACTTAAGTCAATTTGTGCATCATCCTCTGATGCATATTCATCAACATTTTGTTCCTCTCCCTCATCCGACTCCCCTCCTAAATCTCCCCATTCCTCTTCCTCATCCACTTGACTCACCTGCCGGAAGCTGCCGCCGGTGGTGGTCGCCGGTGGTGGAGGGAGAGAAGAGAGGAGAAGAGAAGAGAGGGAGAGAAGAAGAGAGGGAGGCTGTTTTTGTGTGCTAGGGTTTAGGATTTTGGTTCATTTTATGTCATTTAATAAAATAAAAAAAAAAGGAAAGATCAGCAATTAAAAAAAGCGTGCTTTTTCACCGCCTCAGAAAAGGCGTGAGGCGCCGCTTTTTTGGAGTTCGCCTCGCCTTGGTACACCGAGGCGCACAAGGCCTGTATCGCCTCGCGCCTAGGCGCGCCTTTTTAACCACTGATTTATATCAAGAATGACGTTCGTAACAAATCTCTCGGATTCCATAGCTCTGGGTTTATTTCTGAATGGGTTACGAGAGGATATTCGCCTCAGAATACGTAGCAAGAACGCCGAGGAAATCTGTTCCACCATGCATCTTGCTCAGGAAATTGAGCGCGAGTTGGCGCCCTCTCACCAACAATGGTTTAATAATTATCAAAATCGTTCCTTCTATCCTAGGTCCAATTCGTATGGTGGGGGTGGGCGATCCTTCTCGCCCGCTGGTAATTCGTGGCAAGGAGGGGGGTACACTTCCAACCAATCCCAGTCGGCCAATCAAAAAGAGCCAAGCGTGCGACAAGCTACTGAATCAATGGGTTCATCAACTCCTACTCGAGGATGACCCACTAAGTAAATGACACGTTTGGATTACATGAATCTACAATCCAAGGGCTTGTGTTTTAAGTGCAAAGAACCGTACTCACTGACTCATGTGTGCGCGAGTAAATCACTGTGTATTATGCTCGTCGATGAGGATGATGAGGATGACCATAGTGAAACCGAATTTGCACAGGCCGAATTGAATAGCGAGGACCCTCAATTCCAAGTACTGGAGTTATCCGCCTCAACAACATTTGGGTTTGATGGGCCTAGGACTATGAAATTGATGGGCTCGGTGAATGGGGAGATAGTGCAACAACCCTACCAGTTCTATTAGGGGATGGGAAGCAAAACCATACATTGTGAATTTGTTCGAATGTGTGTAGAATTAAGTGGGGCCAAGTTTTCTGTTTCAGCTTATATATTTTCAGTCACTGGTGTCGACATGATCCTAGGAATTTCTTGACTTGCCACTTTGGGAGATGTTTGGGCCAACTGGGCAGCCTTAACGATGAACTTTTGTCATCAAGGTAGGCCGGTTTGTTTACAGAGCGATCCGGGGCTGGCCCGAAAGCAGTTGTCTTCAATCGAAGTTTTCAAGCTGTCTGAGGTTAGTCAGTGCTGGGTAGAGTGGGTCTCAGAACTTGCCACGACCAAGGTTGAATAGCTTAACGAAATCCTAGAAGATATCCAGAAATTAATGGAGGAATTTCCATCCATGATGACCGCAATTCCTGGGCTGCCCCTATTCCGGGATAACGAACATCAAATTCCTCTTCTATCGGGTGCTTCCCCTGTGTCCATACAGCCATACAGGTACAACACTACTCAGAAAACAGAGATAGAGCGTTTAGTGGACGAGATGCTCGCTGCAGGGTTGATTTAGCCAAGTACAGGCCCGTACTCTAGTCCGGTTTTATTAGTGCACCAAAAAGATGGAAGCTGGCGATTTTGTGTCGACTACCGTGAACTCAATAAGCAGACGGTACCGGATAATTATCCCATACCCATCATTCAGGTTTTGCTGGACGAATTGCACGGTGCTTCGTGGTTCACTCGATTGGATCTTCGAGCGGGTTACCATCAGATCCGAGTGTCCCCCGAAGACATTCCAAAGACGGGTTTTCGAACCCATTCTGGGCATTATGAATTTGTAGTTACGTCATTTGGGCTGAGGAATGCACCATTTACTTTTCAGTCCGTGATGAACGACTTGTTCCGACCCTTGCTTAGAAGGTATGTGCTTGTGTTTTTCGATGATATACTAATTTATAGTCCAGACAGAGAGACACATCTAGTTCACCTTCGTGAGGTTTTGGAGTTGTTGGCCTCGGATTCTTTTGTGGTGAATCCAAAAAAGTGTTCATGGGCGCAATGTGAAATTGATTATCTTGGGCAAGTGGTGTCGGCCGAGGGGATGTGTATGGATCCAACAAAGGTGTTGGCGGTTCTTCAGTGGCCAACACCTAAGACCTTGAAAGGAATGAGGGGTTCCTTGGGCTTAACGGGGTACTACCGGCGATTTATTTGGAATTATGGGAAATTGGCTTTACCTCTTACGTCCTTATTACGGAAAGAGGCAGAAAACTCTCGGTTCTACTGGAATTTGGATGCACAATCAGCTTTTGAGGCATTACGAGCAACCATCACTACTGCCCCAATCTTGGCTATGCCCGATTTCTTTGTGCAATTTTGTGTGGAGTGTGATGCTTCCGGAAGGGGAATTGGCGCGGTATTAATGCAATTGGGTAAACCGGTGGCTTACTTTAGCAAAGCTATTTCGGAACGAAACTCAGCTAAATCAACTTACGAGAAGAAGTTGATGGCCCTTGTATTGGCAGTTCTTCATTGGCGACAATATTTAGTGGGGCGGAGGTTCTTAATCCGGACTGATCACCGAAGTCTTCGACATTTAATGCAGCAGTCAATTAGTTCCCCAACTCAGCAATATTGGGTTTCTAAACTAATGGGGTCGATTTCGATATTGAGTATAAAACAGGAGCCTCAAATGCCGTCGCCGACGCCTTATCGAGGCGTGATTCGGAGGTCAAATGTGGGGCAATTTCAATCCCTAGATGGTTGGAGTGGGACTCGCTGAAAGAGGAGGTCAGATGGGATCCGGTTTAAGAGGCTATCATCCGCGCCTTAGAAAAAGGGGAAGAGGTCGATAAGCCCTATACTTTGATTAATGGGGTGCTGTTTTTCAAAGACCGTTTGGTCATTCGCGCTGCTTCTACCTGGGCGACTCGATTACTTGCTGAATTTCACGCCACGCCTACAGGGGGCATTCTAGTGCCCTTCGGACTTATCGTAGGTTGGCTGCTGACGTGCATTGGTCGGGTATGATGAAATCCGTGACCAAATTTGTAGCAAACTGCTTGATTTGTCAACGTCAAAAGGCGGATACACGTACTCCGGCTGGTCTTTTGCAGCCACTTCCCGTTCCGACAGCTGTATGGGAGGATATAAGTATGGACTTCATTTCTGGGCTCCCTCGATCCCAACAGTGGGATACTATTTTGGTTGTGGTGGATCGGTTGACAAAAGCAACACATTTTATTGGGTTGACTCACCCCGTATACAGCTCGGTCCGTAGCAACCGCCTTTGCTAGGGAGATCGTTCGTCTTCATGGGGTGCCTTGTTCAATAGTTTCTGATCGAGATCCGGTATTTTTAAGTTCGTTTTGGAAGGAGTTGTTTAAAGCGATTGGTACTCAGCTTCGGATGAGTTCTGCGTATCATCCTGAAATGGATGGACAATCCAAGGTTATGAATCGGTATCTAGAGGAGTATTTACGGTGTTTTGTGGTTGAACACCCTCGTCGTTGGGCTCAATGACTGCCTTGGGCAGAATATTGCTTCAATACCAGCTACCATTCGGCTACCAAGTGTACTCCGTTTGAAGCTATGTATGGCCGTTCTTCCAGGAGAGATTAAGGCTAAGGCGGTGGCGGATGAGTTAGTGGATAGAGATGTCATCTTGCGGAACTTGCACTATCATTTACAGCGAGCACAAGAACTTATGACAAAGGTCTGCAAATAAACATCGGAGGGATGTGGAGTTCGTGGTAGGTCAGCGGTATTTTTGAAGTTTCACCATTATCGCCAAGCTTCTCTGTTTAAACGCCTGAATGTCAAGCTGGCGCCGCGTTTTTTCGGACCTTTTGAGATATCTTAGCGTGTGGGTAAGGCAGCGTACCATTTGGTCCTTCCCGAGGGGTTTAGGTTGCACCCTATGTTTCATGTTCGCAACTTAAAGCAGTCATTGGGGACCAGCTCGCTAAGCCATTCCTTCCATCCGAATTGAATGATGACAACACTTGAGTTCACTCCACAGGAGGTTCTGCGTTTCAGGGATGTATGGCGAGGCGAGGAGCGAGTTTCGCAAGTCTTGGTTGTGTGGGTGGGGTTGTCGGAAGACGAAGCAACTTCGGTAGACGAGATGCAATTCCGAGCTCAATTTCCTGATTTCCACCTTGGGGACAAGGCTGTTTTTAAGGGGAGGGGAATTGATACGATCGTGTATCGAAGGCGCAAGAAGAATAAGGGGTCCGATCGTGGTCAAGGCCCATAGGGGTTATTTATTATCTATTGTTTTAATTATTGCTTTATTTTCGTTATCAGAGTGGGCCTTATTGTTTTGGGCTTTAGAACTCTTAAAGTATTACTTTGTTTTCTAGATTAGGCATCGATTGATCATTGTTGGAATTCGGTCGTAGGCTTGGGAAGGAGGTTACATCCTGGACTGTTTTTTTATCATTCGTTGCTACTGAGAATTGTTCCGTTCTTTTTCCGTCTATTCCCTGTTCTCAACAAAGTCCTATGCAAGACTCTCTGCAATTGCAAGCATGCAAACTCCCTTGACGGAAGTACTTTATGACCCAATGTCATTCCTGGTGAACCACTAGCTGGCTAGATAAGTTCCAAAACCTCTGAATATGCCAAAACCTCTAATGTGTTTAATCTTCATGTTAGTGACATATGCCAAACTTGATGATCCTCACCCTCTTCTCTTACTTTTACAATAATCTAATGAAGTTATAAAACACTTGGAACACAAAAACATAACTGATATCTCAAACTGAGTATCTCTGTATTATTTCCGTCAAAACTAATTGAATTTAGCTGGAGACAGCCTACGTGAAACTAACGGAATCTCCAGTTAGCAAATATATATTCTAATCATCCCATTTTATATTGATATCCGCACTACTAAAAAGTATTCATTAATTAATAACTAAAATGACATTTCTGAGGCCCAAGTAAATACATGTGTTCCAGTAGCAATTCTAGCCAGGTCATATAAAATAAATCTCATGAGAAATGGAATATACCTTTGGGATTCTTTTAAACCATTCAACTACACAAAGATTGATGACCACTTCATGTTAGGTTATATAGTTCATGTTTTACTCACCAATAATCAGTCATAGAGCTATCAACTGCAGCACTTTCCTCAGTCTCATATTGTCGCAATAAATACCATCCCTATCAGCTTAGATATTACTTATTTCCATTTTCTTCCCAAGTTTCACAACCCAAATTCATATAACCGCAAATAACATCTCAGATTTCCTAAATGCCTTCATCAATAACAGTTCATTTTGCAGTGCAAATTCTTGGTTCAGAAAAGTTCGGCGGTTTCTACGTTGACAAGGAGGTGATCTGATGATGTCCAAAATCCAGAGGTAGTAAGTTCTTGAGTATTGTTTCCCCTAACTCCTACTCACCCACCCCTCCCAAAACACACACACACACATCTAAACACACGCATACATATGTAAACCTCCACAAATGTGTCAAAGGATTAAACAAGCTCTTGTGCAGATGAATATGAAATAAGAGAAAGATGGAATTTTCTAAAATTATCATCTAGTTTTTTTTTCCTAACTTGACTTGCAACCAAAAAAATTCATATACTAAGATGAAAATAAAACAAACTAATCAAGAAGCTCAAAACTTTTCAACAGAATTAAGAGATCAATTTCTTCATAAATTAAGATAAATTCAAAATTACTCTCAACCCCCATGAGACCTATTTACGCAATTCTATAAATTCTAGTAAATATTATGATTAAGAACAATAACAATCACAGATAATACAAGATAATTTAAGCCAAAAGAAAAACCTGGAATCGGATGATAAAGTCTTCCTCCTTATCGACGTAGAAATCGTTGAACTTTTCGAGCTCCTCGTTAAGAGTTCTGACAAACCACTCGTGAAGCTCGGCCAAGGCGGCATCCGGCGGGAGATTATCGGCAGCAGGCTCCGGAATATTCTTCAGAAGCTTCTTCAACGGCTTGTACGACAAATACTTGTCTCTCCATTCCGGTAGTGTTTCTTCCAAATGTATCCCAAATTCTTTTCCGAATTTCATGCTTAATTTTTCGCAATTATCTCTTATTTCCGATTTTCGATCACAGATACGCTCAAATCATCATTCGCAATCAGAATTCAGAGAATAAATCGAAACAATGTGTGGGAGAATTTGCTTAGGGGAATTCTTAGTCGTGACGACGTTAAATTGGCGAGAATCATACAATTGTGACTCTTGTCTCTCTCGTTTGTTGCAAATGGGGATGAATTGGGGATATTCTTTGAATGCGATTGTCGTTTTGTTGAATTGGAGGAAATGACTAAGAAAGCACCAAAAAAAAAAAAAAAAAAAAAATATATATATATATATATATATATGAATATCCTTTACCTCATTTAGGATAAGATTGAGAATAAGTAAATGCTTTTAAAACCCCATTTCTAATTCATTGATATGCCGTCCGCTAAATTTCATTATTTTTTTATTAATTTGACTTAATCAACAAATTACCTAATTTCAAGAAAATAATAATCTTTTTGGGATAACTGAGTCCTCAATCCTGTGAGATTGCTGTCACGCGATCTCCTACCTCATTCAAACATCATTATATGTTAAAAGTTTTGTAAAATTGATTGTCAAATTAAAGTATGATCGGTCAACACTATATAACTTTCACAACGAGATTGTGGAGCACGAAATCACAGTTAATGCAATATAAATGGTGTATAATGATAAATATTTGGCGTTTTTTTTAATATGTAATATCTTTAAATTGTTCGAAAGTGGTGATTAAATAAAATGACAACGGAAATTTATTTTTAATAATAAGAAATCAATTTATAAAGAGTAGGTCTCCTGTGTGAGAGGAGCGACTGAACTACACGATATGGTTGGTTGATTTTGGTTCTTCATTTACAAGTCATGGTACCGTCACTGAACACTTTTATATGAATAGGGTATGACCGGTACAGATAGCACAATAATGGCTAGCTAGATTGCCCCTTGGCTTTGGGTTGGGAGAAGTGGAATCCGTTCTGTGTTCCCAGCCCATCCCGTGGGCCCCACATTAATTTTTAATTTTGTTTTTCGCTCAGGTTTTTTTTTTCATGTATACAAAAAAGGTATCGCATGTATACCTTCAAGGTATCACATGTATACCATTAAGGTTTCCATGAGATACCTTGAAGGTATCACACCTATTTCAAATGAAGGTGCGCGCAGCGTGGGCATGCGGCTTGTGAGGTGCGCACCCGATGTGGGCGCATGGGCGCACGCCCGGTGTGGGTGCATGGGCGCGCGCAGATATCCATAGCGTGGGCGCATGATATCCATGAAATATCTTTCAGATATCACATGTATACCTTGATGGTATCTATGGATTGATGGTATCTATGGAATACCTTTTTTCAGATATCACATGTGTCCACATGTATACCTTCAATTATCCATGGATACCTGATTCACATATATACCTTGAAGGTATTCTATATGAAAAGGTATTCCATATGAAATACCTTCAGGACATCAAGAGAAGGAAGGTATCCACATATATACTTTGAAAGTATCCATGAAATACATTCAAAGTATCCAGACAAAATTCATAGTATCTAGACAAAAAATCCATGAAATACCTTCAAGGTATCCACAACAGGAAGGTATCCAGATGAAAATGCGCGCGCGGCATGGGCGCGTGGGCGTGCGTCCAAGGCGCGTGGGACGCGCGTGGACCCGTTTTCTGAGCCAGCCGGGTCGGGACGGGTAGGAGGCACGGATCTAAGATCCATGCCCTGGGGCACATAAGTTTTGGCGATTTATAAATCATCCACAAAGTCTCGTTAAGAAAACAATAAAAAAATTCAGCGAAACCGAGGCTGTATTATAATGAAATATAAGATAAATAGAAACCAAAACTATGAGAATGTTCAAAATTTACATTGTAAGGAACCTTAGAAGATTGTATAAACTTGTTTAGAGATTTTTATAATGGGGGTCCATGTTCATTATTCGTACAAATTAAGCCCAACTTCAATTTTGATATGATTTTTGTGGTTATAGGTATGCCTTCTATAAATTTTTATTCCATGAACATACATAAATACATTATACATATAATCATTCAATGAATATATGAGAGAGAGAGAGGGAGAGAGAGAGAGAAGCTGTATACTGTCATGATCCCTTCAATAAAACGCGCAAGTTATAATGGTTAGAACAGGAATCAGCGATGAGAACAGAAAAGAAATGAAAAAAACAAAGCAGCCGGTCTATATGGTCTCGAGAGCCTGAAGAACATCGGCTTTGAGGTCTTCAAAGTCCTCCACTCCAAAGCTGAACCGAACCAAGTTGTCCATTATTCCATACTTGGCTCTCTCCGCTTGGGGAAGATCCCTGTTTCGTATCACATTAGTTCGCATACCACAAGTGTTAGCACCAAAGTAATCAAACCACCATTTGAAACGAATAATCATTCTAAGTTAAGGACGCGCACCAATAAGACATTATAGCAGGCTGATCCACAATGCTTTCACAGCCTCCAAACGAAGGAGCTATGTACGGAATTTTCAATGCATCTATGAATTTTGCAGTGGTTAACAGGTCTCCATCAACCTAATCCAATTTCACCATTATAATTTTTCAACAAGGAATGTTAATCAAAACATTTGTTAGTTGTACGTTTATAAATACGAACCTCAAAACTAACCACACCGCCAAAACCATTCATTTGCCTTTTAGCAAGGTCGTGTTCTGGATGATTTGCCAGGCCTGGATAATAGACGCTCCTAATCTGCAATCAAACGTTAAACGAAAGAGGATTAGAACCATATCACTAAAACTATGATTCATAAAATGCCATCAAGTACCTTGGGATGTGCCTCTAAAATTTCGGCCATCCTCTGTGCTGTAGAGTTTTGTTGCTGTATACGAAGATGCAGTGTCTTCATGCCTCTGATGATCAGATATGCTGCATTCTGATGAAAAAATCAAAATAACCATGTTAAATAGCTTGCAAGTTAGTTGATGCTATAAGACAATATTATTAAGAAAAGAAAGGATAACTCACAGGATTTAGAGTACCGCCAAGAACATGATGTAAGTTACGAACCATAGAAATCAACTTCTCAGGGCCACTAATAGATCCAGCTAGAACCTGCACAGCAAATACCATGGTTCAGCATAAGATATGTGATGCTAATAAACCTTATATAACTTATTACATTTGAAAGAAATTATATGGAGATCAACATACATCGTTGTGGCCCCCAATATATTTGGTTGCAGAGTGCAGAACAATATCAGCACCAAGTGCCAGAGCCTTCTGGTTAATAGGAGTCGCAAATGTCCCATCTATGCACACTAAGGCTCCCTTGTCATGGCAAAGCTTTGACACCCGCTCAATGTCGACACACCTCAGAAAGGGATTAGTTGGAGACTCAGTAAAGAAAAGTGCCACCTACATGAGAAGATTGAAGAGTCAATAAAGAAAGGGCTGATTCGTTCAATAAACACTCTAACAAGAAAAACATATCATGACCAAATGATGATGTGCAAAGACATTTTTATCAAAACTTACACTGTTCTTTTCTAGTGCGGACTCCAGACCTCCAATATCAGCAGGGTCAATGACAGTGGCCTATATTTTAGAACCATGTAAAATAACATCATAACTTGGAGCAAAAATGTTCTTAGTGCATTCTGTAATTATACATAATACAGACTTTGAAATAGAGATATAAACTTATCCACTTTATCAAGATTATTTCCTTATGTTGGCTCTTTTCAGTTCAACTCGCATATTAATCTTTCAAAGAAAGATGTGAAAATGCAAACCCTAATGCACAATGGCTTCACTACTCTTTCTTTATTTTTTTACTTTTATAAGTAATAGTTTCACCACTCTCTAAATAGCTATTCAGACAGTTTTACACAACTTTTTCCCAGGATAGCTTCCCTATCAATGACACATAAACAAATAAATAATAGATCAGGCCAGAAAGCACATACAGTGATCCCCATTTTGGGAAGTACAGTCTCGATGAATATCCGTGTTTTCCTGTAGCAGTCAGTAGTAGTAACTAAATGTCCCCCAGCTGGAACAAGTGCCATCAACAAGACAGTGCTAGCACACATCCCAGATGCCATCAAAATTGTTGATTCAGCCCCTTCTAGTGCACTGATGCAATTTTCGGAAGACCAAATGTATTGTCTTGTTATTAACTAACAGTTACAGAGCAAACCTACATTTCAAGAGGAAAGATTTTGGGAAAATCAAACTGACCTCATCTTCTCTTCTGCAACAATAGTAGTGTAATTCCCATAGCGTCCATACTCAAAACTAGCACGTCTTTTTTCCTGCAAACGAAAGTAGGAGATCTAGACCTCAACTACATACTTCCTGGCGTGTATTTTCCAAATAAAGATATATTTTGCAATTATGTATATGTTTGAAGATAGGAACAGGTAAATGGCTTCTACCTATCCTAAGTAAATGCAAACAGAATATTGTTCTTGAATAGGATATGCTCCTTAACATGATTATTGATTTATATTGTTTAGCTTAAAAAGCTATACCTAGCTCACCTTGCCTTGACATGCTTTCTACGTCAATAACAACTAAACCTTAATCCCACTATGCGAGGTTAGCAATTAGCTCATACAAAAAACTTGGCTAATATGCCTTCACATACTTTCTACATACAACATTAAAGATAATTTTACTAGTCAGTTGAAGTGACATCAGTTTTAACGTTGAACACATCAACTTTGTGTCAAACTCAAATGCTACAGATGCTTGGCCTGTCAATCTGGAGTTTAAATACTAGACCAAAGTTGCAACAAGTAAAACCATTTAAAGCATTATTCAATACCAATGATTAGTCTATCATAATAAACACATGATGAATTAAACTTTTGGGCCATGGTTACTCCTCTGATGCAGAAATAATTACCATACAAATATGCAATAACTGAAAATACCTTAAAATCAATGAGGTCAGCAGTTTTCTTGAAAAAATAAGCCGACGTATTAACTACTGGGGTAGTTATTGCATCAGTAACAATGCCGCGACCCATTCTTTCACCTGGTCCATTTAGTAAAATCCCAATGAATATCAAACTAGAAAGGTGGTCCATCTTTGAGAAAATGTGATACAAAACAAATGTCATAGCAATCTAAATACAGTAATTTTTAATAATATGTCCAAAATGACCAACAATTGAAAGTAAACTTACAAACCATATCGTTATCTAAAATTTAAACTTGGTAGTACACGAAGTAATGGCTAGAAACCATATGAAAACGCCCTTGAAAAGCATTATTTCTACGTACATAATCTAGTTACAAGCTCCATAAATCAGAAAAGTTCAAGAAGCATATTTTGCATTAGCATAGACCATTTAATCATTGATCATATCACCTCTTCTTCATATATTCATTAAAGATATTAATGTTGTCCAGTCGGTCTCTTATTAAATTTAATTAAGAGATATCAAGTATGTACAATTTAATACATTGAATACTCTCTCATTAAATTAAATAATGCAAAAAACTGGATAAGCATTCGAACTACAAATTCAGAAATTCATATCGATAGCAACGAGCGAAAATAAAATCAAATCAGAAGTTATTGCAGAAATTGATAACGTACCAGCATGAATTGCAATGCTGCCATCGGAACTCAGAAAAGAAGCGTATTCAACAGAAGGCGAACCATTAAGCTTAAAATTTTCGTCATCACAAAAAGCACCCTCAGCCGGCTTTGCAAAGCCGGTATCAACCTCAGCCGCCGCGACGGCTGCGGCTGCTGCATCGACGGCTTTAGCAGCCGGCGTGCAGCCCGAGGCGTCTTGGTTGTCCGACCATGAAGCCGCGACCACCTGAGCCACGCCGATGTTGCTGCAGTTTCTCCTCGCCTTGATGCTCAGCTGACGAACGAAATTCGGAGGAAACCTAAAAATCAGCGAAGACAAGCCGTGCGCCGGCGCCGCGCCGGGAAGAGTGGTCGATCGGCTCCAGCCGGAGAATCGGTGGCATCCGGCGGAAGGAATTTCCGGCCGGGAGAAATCGGGATCGGAGCGGCACTCGAAGGACGGAAATGCCCTCGCGCAGCTATAAGAAGCCATTAAGGTTAGATGCTGATGATGGAGGGTTAGAAATGGAATTTTGAAGTATCCGAGATTTTAGAGTTCAGAGATTTAGGTGCACGGTGAAAGTGGAAGCACAATGCTCCGGAGAATACATATATTTTATGTCTTCTTTACTGAAGATTGTGCATTTTTTTTTAAGAACTCATTTGTCACTTGAAAATATTTTTAATAGATAATAATATTTAATATTTTTGTCATGTAATATTTAATATTTTTGTCATGTATAATATGTCTAATGATTAAACATTATTCAAATACAAAAACTCATGTAACATGTGAATTGTAGGATTTGGGTGGTGGGTAATTTGGTTGTGGTTGATCCATCTCACACAATGCATTCTCACAAGAGACTTACTGAATAAAATATCATTATAAAAAATAAATGACTATAAATTTAATTCATGATAAGCAAATTTATAAGTGGGTCAAAGAACCAAATTATATGAGTCTTCCCTAGTGGTTGTAACGGGTCAAAGTCTTTCTCGGGTTTCTTTTAAAATGAAGAATGTCTCTCACTCGATATCATCTTAGTTAGATGGGGAGTTATGAGACCAACTCACATGCAATAGGATTCAAGTATATTTTTTACAGATATAAGTATGTGTTTTTCAGTTATAACTATGTTTTTTACAATATAAATATGAGTTATTTAAGTATGTCTTTTATGGTTATAAGTATTTTCTTTTATGCTATAAGTGCAACCGTCGCACGGTGCGACGGTTGCAAATGAGTTTTTGCCTTAGATGGGATATGTGTGAGATAAAAATCTATATCTATATATATATAATAATAATTATTATTATTATTACCCCCTACAAATAGAAATGTAAAATTTTTCTCGCTCATTTTCACTTACTAAATATGTAATATGTAATATATTAATAATTAATAATTATTAAATATAGAAAACATATTTTGTGTGATCTTCTACATATAGAAATTATATCTATCATTAATTATCTCATATTAACCAATCACATATTTTCCTTATTTAGTGACAGTATATCTAAATTTAAGCATTATTTTTCTCCACTAATTTATCACCTATATATTTATATATATATATATATATATATGAGTTAATTTAATTAATTACTACTCACCAATTGAGTAAAATAGACGTTATTTTGTGATTCTTAATTTCCTAACTTTTTTACACCTACATATATATATATATATATTGATTGAATAATAATTACAATTAAATTCAATAAAAAAACTCAACTTTTATACATAAAAAAATAACTTAAAAAACATGATTAACAATATTAAAATAGCAATATATTGATGATTATGATATAATTTATAATACATAGATTGGTAAACTTTGACTGCATAACTACATTTCAATATGAGAGATCAAAAAATTCAAGATTAATATCAAATTAGTTGAAACATGTTTGATTGATACACTAAATAACAAATTAAATGATACATGTTTTTTATTTTCAAATATTTTAAATAAATTTGTATATGTCATTCACAACTAATTTCTGAAATAAAAGCAACTTATTCTTTATTTAATTTTTATCAAAAAATATTTTAAGTAATTTTTTCAGTCCATTTAATATTTTTAAATGTCACAAATAAATGGAACTATTAACAGAACAAACAACTTACCTATTTTGTTATTTTAATACATTAATTTTAATTTGTGATGTGTATATAAACATAAATAAATTAAACAAATGAATTTGAACAATTAATATGTTCTTCATAAAATATCTTAATATTTGAAAAATGTAAAATAATTAAGCACACTTATGAACTTTAAAATATATATATATATATATATATATATATTTGATGGAATCTATTTAAAAAAAATAACTGTGAACTTTAAAAGAAATAATAATACTTGATGGAATCTAATAAAAAAAATACAAACTAAAAAAAGTCAATATTAAAATTTAAGATATCTTTTTATATTTTGATTTATGCAATTGTATAGCTCTAATTAGACATTTAATAACGAAATCAACAAATATATTCTAATAGGGTTAATTACATTTTTCAACTTGTACTATGCATCTTTTTTAATTTTGCATCCTAGACTATTTTTTTTTCTCCGCTCACATCATATACTATACATTTTTGTTTACTTTTGCAACCTTCGGTCAATATTTTCCGGTGAGAAAACACTCACGTGATTTTCATGTCCTAATTGATGGTTATTTTCATCATTTGCACTTTTAAGACATTAGTAAATTCGATTCATCAACTATTTTCAATGGTAAAGAGATCTAATCTTTTGTTTGAACCTCACCGTTAATCTTCATTTGCTCAAACAATTTGCCAAAAAAAATGTGGAAAAAATTAGGGCAAAATTCACTTTTGGAGGGGGAGTTAGTTAATGACCTAGAAAATGACGAAAATAACCTTAGCACATAAAATCGCGGGGCATTTTCTCGCCGGAAATATTGGTCGGAGGTTGCAAAAGTAAACAAAACATGTAGTATGGGTTGTGATTGGAGAAAAAAATAGTTTAGAATGCAAAATTAAAAAACATGCATAGTATAGATTGGAAAATGAAATTAACTCATTCTAATATATAGTGAAACACTTATTTAATATTCTTCATCAATTTGATATAAGTTTGTTCCATCAGTAAATCGTCAAAATTTATGACAATATTATGACTATGAATATCATACTCAAGTTTTCAAGTGAGAATATTACAAAGTTAAACTATATCGAAATAGTGACAAATATATGAAAATTCATTGGGGGTTGATAGAGGGATGTCATTGGAGAATGAATGTTATTTGACATTCTACTATATATGACGATGTGATGAATTTTTTTTGAAAAAGAATATTTAAAAAAAGGTTTGTTATATCTAAAAGATATTTTAAATAATCAATGTTTGTTTTATATAGTCAACTTATTTATATCAAAAAATTACAACACTTGAAATTTATATACCATGCATCATGCGGATTACCAAATGAAATTGAAATATTATCAAGAACTTGATTTTTCCGTAAATTGACATTTTCACATTAAACTCGGAATATTTAAATTTTATGATAATACATCACACGGGTATCATATTATATTGAAATTAATCTCAAATAGTATATTATTTTGTGTTCAACATTTTCATATCAAAACACCAAAATAATAATTTTTATATGTCCGTGCATCGCACGGGACCTATATACTAGTTAAGAAATATATTCGAATGACAGATAGTTATGGAAGGTAACCAATATGATGCAAATCTCACATGGAGGCCCTTTCTCTGATTTTGTGAGATTAGGTAAGTGTTTCTAATGATAAAGGCAAATCCATTCTTACTGGACCAAGGCTAGCAATTGGGGTTGCTCGACCAACCTAGATCAGTCTAGTAACTAGTTTAATGGGTTAAGTGATGTGGTCGGGTAGGATTGATCTATTTCTTTATTGGATGGATAGAATTCTAGCTCAATCCAACGTTATTCGGCTCAATTGATCAAATTGATCCAAATCTTTAATTATTAATAAAAATATAATGTCTAGGACAAAATGATGCATAATTTGCTAATTAAATAATTAAATCTCTAATTGTTTGATTTAATTAAGAAAAATGATATAATACATATTTTTTTATCAGAAGTATATTTCAATCGAAAAACATAGGTTATGATTTATCAAAAGGTTCGTAATCAAAAATCGAAAAGATAGAAACAAAAATGAGGCCAATCGGAAACCCGTAGCTCAAACCAAGAAGAAAATGCGAAAAATACGACAAAACGGAATATAAGTATATATAGTACAAAACGAGTCGTAAAAATCATAATTTGAACGATAAATTCAAAAAGGTAGATATTTTTTCTTTTTTCTCTCTCTTCTCTCTCCTCTATTTTTCGGCCGGCGGCCACCGCGCTGGCGCCGGCATCGGAATTTTTTTCTCGATTTTGGCCGATTTTCACACCTCTTATAGATTTTGACGAGCCCGTTTCAAATCCGGGCTCGGTTTTCCATTTCGACGTTTCCTTCACTGAGAAACAACCAGTCAAACCCCGGAAAACCCTAACTTCTCTCTTCTCTCTTCCTCTCTCTCTCTTCGCTGCTCTCTCTCCCTCTCCTCGCCGGGCTGTTGTGGTGGTGTGGGTGTGTGTTGGGGCGGCGCCTCATTACGCCGCCGTGTGTTGTGAGGAGTCGCCGGCGACGGGAGGTCGCCGGCCGTGACTGTGTGTGTGTGTATGCTTGGGGGCGTCACTATGTGTGGTGGCGTCGTGCTGTGTGTTGGCCGGAGCGTCGAATGCACCGACGACGTCTGGGGGGTGGTGGTGTGCTGTCGTCGGTGACTGGAAGTCGCCGACCGGAGTTGGGAGTTTGGGTGTTGCTGCTGGGTTGTTGTTCTGGCACGCGGGTGACACGGCGTTGGGAAGCCGTGTGCGCGCACGCGGGCACTGGGTGTCGGGTGCCGCGCGCAACGAGGGAGCTGGTGTGCGTGACGGGGGCGCTGGGCACTCGACGGGAGCGCTGCGCGCGCACCGGGTGATGTGTGGGCGCGTTGTGTGCGCACTGGGAGTGCCGGGTGCGCGTGTGCGCTCGTGTGTGTGTGTGTTGTCGTGTCGCCAACGACAGGAAGTTGTCGACCAAGACTCGGGGTGTGTGTGTGACGACGGGAGAGGAGTCTCGCTCAAAGTCAACCCTTTTCCGATAATTATAAAAATGCCCCTACACTTTTAAACACTCCGTTTGAGCTCGTTTTTCTTCCGTTTAAGCCCGTTTTTCTTCCGTTCAAACTCTAATCTTTTCCTTTACACCCTATGATCGCATGGTTTATCTTCCATGCTCATTTCTTCATTCTTATGATCGAGTTTCAAACCTTCATTTCGATTCCTTTCCTTCAACACTACTTCTTCGAGAGAGTTCTTTTAAAGTATACGTATTTTATCGTAATACGAGATCTAAGAAACCCTCGTTTACATGTGTAGGCTCTCACGTTAAGGAAATATCTTAAGCTTAAGATTCTGAGTTTATGAGGGTTACCACCGAACAAGGTGAGAGTAACTTCTAATCCCTAATAACTTTACGCTTCTGTATTTAATGTACAATGATGATGAACGAACACATGCATGTAAATTAAATGTTAAATGAATCATTGAAATCTACGTGCTGTGTTTATAAGCTGTGTTTAATGTGTTCATGAATAATTTATGAGTATGATGTGAAGAGACAAAGGTCTATTTTCACATTACGGGGTAATTGGGATCCGTACGTTCATATTACGGGGTAGCTGGGTTCCGTAAATAATAAGTCAGGGATTGTGTGTCCATTTATAGGATAAGACACCCGCACCTATTTTGAGCTGTGTGCTCTTAGGTTATGTGCTATGCATTCTACGGGCTGTGTCTAATTATTGTATTTGTAAATGTTAGAACGACTTAATTGCTTAATGAATTTGAAATATGAAATTACTCCCACGAGTGTATTCAAACGCACTCACCTCTATCTGTATTCACACTATAGGAGATGAAGAGAATCAAGATACATAGAGCGGGTGGTGTCATATCAAGATTTCTCTTTTTACTTTCAAAACTTAACGTTGAAACGATATTTTAATATATCACGTTTGTAAAAGATAAACTGTTCTTCTTCTCGTTATGGATCCTGTATGATGTTCCGCTGCTATGTTTTGTTTCGGCTAGATGCCGAGATTTGTACATGTAAAATAGTATGTTATCAGTTTCCAAGGTTTCTGTTTCAAACGTACGTCTCTTTTCCTTTTCTTCTTGCACGCCCAAAAGAAAACTATTTTTAAGTGTGAAAATGGGGCGTGACAAAAAAAATAAAAAAATTGTTAATTATTTTAATTAAGATACCAAATTACAAAAATAAACATATTAATATTTATCTAATAATTGATAATTTTTGTTTTTTTATGGTTTATTGTTTAATTATATTAAAAATCGATGTAGTAAGAATAATAATTTATTTGTTAGGCCAACAAAACACCCAAAATCAATAGACCAATTTCGATTGATCTGTAAAAAAATGTTTGACCGCATAGGTTAGGGCAAATAGGTTAATTTATTTTGGATTGATATATTCATAGTTCTATCCACTCTTATTTACGGGCTCTTTGAGCTTAGATCGTTTGTCCAGACTTAAAGTATATCTCTTGCTTTTAGCAAAAAGGTTTGGACAAATTCAATGAGTAATTATAGGAGAATAGTTGGGTTTTAAAAGAGATTGAAAATTGCTCAAAATCACTATTTTTCCTCTCTTCAAGTTGAACCTAACTCTTAAGAAAGAAATGCAAGCAATCACCATTTCTAAGAATCTCGGACCATTGTCGTATACCTGTGATATTCAACATTGTCTTGATAACATTTCTATATCTTTCTTATTTTGTAATCGAAAAACTGATTGAATAGCATCTGCAGTAGTAAAATTTTCTTCTTTCATCATTTTTCTCTTTTTCAAGGGAGGAAGGTGATTTCTCTTATTAGTTTTTGAAACCGGTAACTTTGAACATTTCTTAATTTATAATAAATTTATAAATTCCTGTGTTATTAAGAATTTTTTTTAAGCTAAACTAATTCAAACACTAAAAAATCAGATGTTTAAAATAAGAGAACATCTCCAAACGATTACTAATATTTTTTTATTTTTTCACGTTAGATTTGATTCAGGTCAATGCTTGCATTAAATTGTTTTTCTTTTCTTTTATTATTTTCTTTTAATAATAAGAAATATTATGAAATATTCATTTTTAGTGTAAAAAATGGTGCAAACTATTGGTAATGAATAATATTTATTATATTAAAATAGTAGAAAAACTGCAGTATATTGTGTGCTCCACACCACTGCATACGCTTCATAGCTAGAAAATAAAAAACCTTATATTTTTAATAGTATTCTATTAATTAAAAAAATATTCTACGTGTTCAACATATAATTTAACAGAGAAATTTAATTGCTTAGTCTTCTATTTCGACATGTTAAGAGTTTTTTTATTTTTAAGTTTTATTATGTTTGTATCCTCAACTTGTGTTGTGCTATTAAGCTTTACAGGCTAATTCTGATTTTAACCTGCATTACATCAAGTGAAATTTTTTATTCCAACGTAATAATTGACACAAATTATGATGCCAGTTTTCCATCTTAGTATCTCAATCAAAACTTATTAAAACTTTTTTTTAACTAATATAAATGGTATAAAAATGTTTTTCTCGAAGTTAGAGAAAATAATGGATTTTAAAGTGATTTTCCAAAAAAATATAAACTACAAACTTAATAGATCAACATAGACGCTTTCTTTTTTTCCACTAATCAATAATATTAGAATAAAATTATTTTAAAAAAAAAAGAAAGAAATTAAAGTTTTAATAAATGGTTATGGAGCTTTCATTGTTGTTGACATGTTTCGAAAATTGAATATAGCGAACAAAGGGTGTGGGGGCCTGCCCATTTGCCAGCCCAAGCTTCTTCATATATAGACAATAATGGGCAGGCCCAAGCTTCTTCATATATAGACAATTCACACATTCGTCAATTAGGCTTCTCCATCTTTTTCTTCAATCTCTACTTTACCTGGATTCTTGTTTTCTTATTTAATTCGTCACATATATTATTTCTCCTAAAATATATGAAGTGTCAAATTTCATTATATTCAATTTCATGAACCAACACTGTAACGTCTAGGACAAAACGAAGCATAATTGGCTAATTAAATAATTAAACCCCTAATTATTTGATTTAATTACGTGCGTTTCAGAAAAACGATATAATACATGATTAATTTATTGGGTGTATATTTTAATCGATAAACATAGGTTATATTTTATTAAAAAATATCGTAGTCAAAAACCGAAAGTTAAAACGATGAAGGACGACTCATTAAGGGTTCGTGGCCAAAAACACGAAGAATACATAAAATCGAAAATATGTATATATAGTACGAAACGAATCGTAAAAGTAAGAATTCGATCAAAAAGTGAAAAAGTAAGATATTTTCTCTCCCTCTCTCTTCTCTTTCCTTTGTTTTCGGCCGGCGGCGCCGACACCGTTACTTTCTCCTCCGTTTCCGCCGATCTTCTCACCTTTTATAGCTTTCGTCGAGCTCGTTCCAGATCCGGGCTCGATTTTGCGTTTCGACTCTTCCTTCGCCGGGAAATGACCGGTCAAACCCGGTCAAAACCCTCTTTCTCTCTCCTCTCTCCCTCTCCCGTCGGCTCTCTCTCTCTCTCGCCGGATCCCTGCCATCGCCGTCCGGTCAGTGTGTGTGTGAGTGTTGGGGGGTGTCGCCGTGTTGGTTGTTTGTGGGGGCGGTGCTATGTAACGCCTCCGTGCTCTCTGTTATGCGTGTGGCCGACGCGGGGTGCGCCGGTAGTGTTGGGTGGCCATGTTGATGTTGGTCGTGGCCGGCGTGCGGAGTCGCGCTGGTGAGTCGTGTGTTGGGTGCGTGTGTTGACGTTGTGCTGCTGGGTTTGGTTGGGGCCGGCGTGCGTAGTCGCGCCGGCGATGTGTAAGTGCACAGGCGAGGACGCCGGGATGAGGCTGCGCCTCGGATGCGCGGGGTGTGTGCGTGTGCGTTGTGTGTGTGCATTGTGCTTGTGTGTGTTTGTCGGTGCATGGAGCCGCACTGATGTGTGCGTGGGTGGTCGTCGGCGACGCGGTGTCGCTGGCAAAGAATCGGGACGACGGAGACATGATGACAGCGACTGGGGTGGGGTTTTGGAGAGAGAGGGGTCGTTTTGATATTTTCGGAAGTCCGGGGACTTGGGTGCAAATCCTAGTTTTAAGTTTATTTACGCTTTAGTCCTTGAATTTCCTCAAAATATCATTTTAGTCCTCAAACTTCCGAAAATTATGTTTTAACCCCTAAAGGTTTTCGAACTTTAGACTTTGACCCCCAAAACTTTCGAAAATTGCGTTTTAACCCCTAAGGTTTTGAAAATATCAAAAAAACCCCAAAACATTTCTGAATTTATATTTATACCCCTGGTCAAAGTCAACTCTTTACTAGAATTTACGAAAAAGCTCTTATACCTTTAAACACTCCGTTTAAGCTCGTTTTTCCTTCGTTTTAGCCCATTTTTCCTCCGTTCAAACTCTAATCATTTCCCTTTCACCCTATGATCGCATGTTTAACCTTCCACGCTTGTTTCTTCATTCTTGATCTCTAAAGCTTTCATTTTGTTTCGTTTACCCTATTGTTTCTTCTTCAAGAGAGAGAATTTATATAATTAATTATGCATAATTATCGTAATAACGAAACTAAAAAACCACTTTACATGTGTAGGCTCTTAATCGGAACAAACACTTTAAAACTTGATATTTTGATTTACACGCGAATTACCATATGTTTATGTTTTCTGTATTTGATATATAAATTGTTGAACCCTATGTGCCGTGACTATATACTGTGTTCATATTATTATATTGTGAAATGATTTGATCATCCGTAAAGGCACCGATAGCATGTTAGGGATGGACTGGGTCATCTGTAAAGACACTGATAGTTTGTTAGGGATGAATTGGGTCATCCGTAAAGGCACTGATAGTATGTTAGGGATGAACTGGATCGTCCGTAAAGACACCGATTTACGTGTTGTGCAATATATGTGTCGTGTTTAACTGTTGTTTTGATTGATTAATTTGTCTGTTAATGAATTAATGAACTTAAATTATACGAAATTATCCCCACGAGTGTATTCAACACATTCACCCCATATGTATTTACACTATAGGAAATGACGAGAATCAAGATACGCATGGAGAGAGGTGTCATATCAAGTTTTCTCTTTTTGCCTTTAAAAGCTTGATGTTGAAACAATAAATTTGTAAAACTATGTCGTATTTTCTTTTGATGGATCATGTATAAGATTTTCTGCTGCTCAAGGTTTTAAACGTTTTGTTTTGGTTGGTGCCGATGTTTTGTATGTTTAAACCTTTCTATCTTATGTTATCTTCTTCTTCTGATATAAAACGTATGCTCTTATTTTCTTTCTCTACACACCTGTTATGCGACTCTGATAAAAATATGTTTTAGAAATGGGGCGTGACAAACACGAATGTGTGTGGTGATTTGTAAATGAGTAGTGTTATACCCCGATCCAACAACTCGTATGACCTCCTGAAGAAAAATAAAGGAAATCGCGTTTAGATGGAATTTGTCAGATCAAGGTCAAACCTTAATAAAACGTCTGATCAGTTGCTGACTTGGAGTAGCTTATCTAATATCTAGTTAGGAAAGACCGACTAAAAAAAATCTATCAGATAAAAACCGACTAAGATATGTTAATATAGTCAAACGTATGATTGACCCGAGAAGTTGGACCAGGAAAAGTCCGACCCTATCTGGGGTCATATGGTCAAGCAAAGTAAAAAAGATGATCTCGTAATTTTGAACTTGAGCTATAAATAGGAGTTCATTTGTTAGATAAAAGACGGAAAAATTGTACTCAAAACTCTCAATTAAGCAATAAATATACCCACCAGATCTGATCCGCCATATTTGGTTGACCATGATCAATTTTGCTCATTTTACTGAGCGGAAGCTTTTGATCTCAATTTTAAAATTTTCTAAATTAAGTGTGTGACTCAAATTCATGAATCTGAAAGTGCGCGCGTCAACAAAAAGTAATAGATATTTATATGCCTAATGAGATGGTTGAGTTATGATTCGTTGGAATTCTTAATTCTGAAATTCATAATTATGCTCATGTTCATAGAAATTTTCATTGATGATAATGTTGAGACTGATATGGCCTGTGGATAGTGTTTGGTAGAAGGAACTATTAGAGTGAGATGGTCTCACGGATAATTTCTGTGAGACACATCCTTTTGACCCACAAAACAAACCTATTTTCATAAATTTATATGTGAATTGTGGAGTGTGGAGTGTGGGTTGTGGATTGACCCGTCTCACGTAAGATGACCCGTGAAACGGTCTCACATAAGACTCACTCTTTAAAATATTGGCAACACTTTATAGTTTCTTCTTACAATTTGAGAAATCCATCGTAAGCTTCATATTAAGAAAAATTTAAGCTAATATTAAACTAAATTTGAATTTCAAGAAAAAAACAAATTACAATAAATTCATATTTCAATAAAATGCCATGGTAAATAAAATTTTATTTGTAATTTTATTAGATTATTAATTTATGGTATCAATGGAACCATAAAGTTATATGAGAGTTATTCAAAAAATATTATCTTATTCTTAATTTAGATTATTAACATTCAGTCGGAAAAAAATAAAAATTGAAGTGACTACAAAATTATCGAATATTAATTTAGATGAATTTTACTGTAGTTTACATATACATATAACTTCACTACAAACCTAACTTGTAACAAAAAAAAAAAATATTTAAATAATTTGATATTTCTTAGTGCGTATTGGAGTTATTATCAAATACATTACAATTCGAATGATTGATGACTGTTTTAACTATTTGTTAATGATTATTTTGATAAACTTAAAAAACCATCAATTATTGAATTTGTTTGGGTTTTAATTTGCAATAATGCATTATAGGGGTCTCAAGTATCAATTTTTTTTTAAGGTTCACTAGGCTATAAATATATTCTGATCAACATCACTTCGATTCCCATTTAAATAAATTCGATTCGGGTCTAATAACATGACTTTAATCTTAAGTTTTATTTTAATTAGTATATGTTAAATGTATATTATATTATCTATTATCATTGTAGACGACAAATTCATTGAATAAATGTTACACGAAATTTAAATATGACAACAAATAGAAAATGACAAGTGCAATTAAAAAGACAAGATAACTTGGTTGGTTGCCAAACATGTTCAATAACCAATGAAGTAGACACCACCTTATACATTAAAAATTATTGAAATAATAACTAAATCCAATAAAAGTAAAATACCAAACTACTCTAGTAACATGATGACAACAAAAAAAGTTTCAAAAAACCTAATAATATAGAAAAATTTGTGTATGATCTTGCAAGAATTTTAGGCACATAATTTAATCAACTTTGCACAAACAACAATCTCACTTACTATCAACAAAAGAAGAGAGTTTATAAGTCCAAATACCATTGTTCTTCTTCTTTTTCTTCTCCTTCTGTTATTCTAACTGCACATTGTCTAAAATTCAATAATTCCACAAGCAATCGAACTCGGTGGGCCCGACCGGAATGATCGGGAAATCTTGATCCTCATCGAAAGGCTTAAATTCCACTTGATGATTTGAAACAACAGAAGATGTGCCAGCATTGATGCCAATATCGTCTTGGAACTCTGTTTTAGCAGTTTGCTTAATGCATGGGGTGTTTGATTCGAGCAAAAGGCGTAGCATCGACTCATCTTGCATCAAAGCAGAATCCGGGAAATTGAAGTTTCCTATACACGAACTGAGATGAGACGAAAAAATTGAATCCGAATTGGGAAAATCTTTGGTTGAAAGAGAATTGTATTCGTCAAATGATTTGTGCTGGGAGTCTTGTGTAGGATTGGAGAAGCAGGTCACATGAGATCCTTCAGTGGTCCGATTTTCATCGGACGATATGTCAATCAGTGGAGGTAAATTGAGATGTGTGTCTCGATCCCTTGTTAGCCCGGATATGTGCACTTTCTTCCCACCTGAATTCTTCTTGAAAATTCTGCATAACACCCACTCTTTCTGCAAATTAAAGGAACAAAAACCAATCATTCAAAACAGGGGAAAACAGAGGAAAACAGGGGAAAACAGGGGAATTATGTACCTTTGAAGTTTTTGGGATGTTTTGTATAGAATTTTTTCCTTGTAATCTATATTCATGCATGACCCAATTGGTTTTTTCTCCTCTAGGGGCTCTTCCCTTGTAAAACACCAAAGTCTTCTTCATTCCCACCAAGATTTTCGCGCGGGAAATCTCCTTATCCTTCCCAGTGGCCTTCCAGTATCCAGCTTTAGTGGCTCGATTAGTCCTCGAGCCACTTGGATACTTTCTATCTCTCACACAGAAAAAATACCACTCTTTTTCTCCAATCTTGGCCTTCCCTTCAATTTCAATTAGGTTTTCAAGATTAGAACATAAACCAACTTTACGCATAGAAATTCAGAGAATCATGAAAATATAACAAAGCTTACATGGCAAATCCCAAGGCTCAACCTTGTTTAAATCCACATCTCCAATAGCAGTTGTTGTGAAGGTGTTGTCAACTACTTTTGGAAATAAGTAGTGAGTTAAGAGCTCTTCATCCGTTGGATGGAATCGGAATCCTGGTGGCAAATCCATCGGTTCATCTGATGCGTTGAAATCATACGATCTTTCCATTCCGGTTTGATGGATCCTATGCATCAGAATTCACTGAGCATAGAATGTTTGTTGAGATATCTGTAATGGCTGTGTAAGATATGGTGAAGTGTATTAAAAAGAAAAAGTGGGGAAAGGTGGGGGATCAAGGTAGCATTTATGCAAAAGTTTGAATGATTAATGATTACACTTTCTCTCTCTATGTGAGAGAGGGGGTTCTAACTGAAAGTTAAAGAGGTTTTGCTAAGAAAAGAAAGGTGTTTATAGTGACACAACTTGATGAAAAGTTGTTCTCAGAGGTGAAACAAACGTGGAATGTAATGTTACTTTTGACTTGTCTTTTTTTTAGTTTATTTTATTCTCTTCTCATATTATTATTTATATTTTATTACATCTCATGTCAAGCATCAATAGCTTATATAATTTATATTTTATTCGCTTCCAATTTTTTAGATCACCTTCGATTTAATTTATACTTTCTCTGTCTCATAAATAATTATTGTTTTAGCAAAAACCTTTCCTGAAATAATAAATTTTTCAAAAACTCAATGCTTAGTCTTCCAATAATACCCTTAATTTATCATGTTTCAAGAAAATGTTTTATTATATATTAACATAATCATAAGAAGAAACTAAGTCATTTTACAACACTCCATCACTCGTAAGAAATTTTTAAAATATCAAGTATTGTGAAATGGATAGAATACCAGATAAGATTTGGTTTCATCTATAACCACTCGTAAAAAAAATATAAAGAATTTATAGCAACATTTTAAAGTTCTTTTTTTTTTAATCAAAATGGACATTTTCACCCTTGTTGTCTACACCATCAAAATTTAGGTGGTACGACCTTATTCAATACTAATACAATTGAATAATTTTATTTGCATCAATCCATATCATTTAAAATTCAGGTCGTAACATCCAAAATATTGATCGGTACATTCTATCCTGTACCAAATGTATAATTGATCAAAATGTTTAAAAGAGAACCAGAATAAAGAATAGCGTGAGGAAAAAAAAAAAACTTTTTTACTGGGAGTTGATAAAAAATGGGGTTACCACAATAATCTTTTTGACCTTGTTAAAATATTAACTTGATCCACTCTCTGAAAATGTAAATTAAAGTTAAAAGTACACTTACAATGTAGAAAAGAAAAACGTTAAAGTCATGTCGGTTGCAATTTGTTTAACCAAAATCCTGCTTGTCTTCAACCACAAGGGACAAAAAAAAAAGCAAGTGGGATCTTCATCCTGATTCATACCATGTTTTACTATATTAATATACTCCAATGTAAAATTATAATACTAATAATGTATATATAACATATAAATTTGAATTCCTTATTTTAAATTAGTGTAGCACCTTATATTTAATTATGTTAATTCACACCGTAAAATTATAACGATGTATGTTATGAGTTTTGGACCTCTACTAAATCAAATTTCTATAAACTAAAATCTTTTAATTTTGAATAAACTCTTATGAGATTATCTCATAAATCCATCTTTGTGTCAATTCACAAACTATAACCCCATAAAATAGAGATTAATTTATGAAATAAGGTTTGAGTAGTGGGAAGTGGGATTCCATCTCATGAATTCCTTAAAACGATCAGTTTCTATGTTTAATTTTTGGCAAACTACTATATAAGTTTATAACAATGCAAAATTTGTGAATTATTAAATTTCACATATATCCTTCCATTTGTTCATTGCATATATCGTGCAATTATACATAAGGATATTATAGATATTTATATTAAAAATTAATTTTGACTTTCCACATACGAATCATATTATGGGATGATTTTTTTATTTATTTTTCATTAAGAACGGATTGAGTGTTATTTTATAGTTAAAAGAAATCAAAACAAAATTCATAATATTATGTTGATAAATATGAAAAAAAAAAAAAGCATCTCAAATCAATGTAGCTGTGACATACGACATATAAGACAACAATATTTTGGGATACATATTTGCTTTCCAACTCGTAAGGACCACTGCAAGCCATTTCTGTTGGGCCTTGCTTGCTGCACATTTCTCGTGATTTTGCTTCTTGCAACGCCTTTTTTATTTTATTTTATTTTATTATATATATATATATATATATATATATATATATATATATATATATATTGGAAACGTTGATTGAAAAAATTAGTACTTTCATTTCATTCAAATAAATGTTTTTTTAGAGGTTTTTTTTTGTTTTTTTTTAAATAAATTAAGAAACATTGAAATTTGACAAGAATGTCCTTGACAATCTCTTTGTTCACATTACTTCGTTGATTTGTGGAGTAAAATAAAAAAACTAAAGAAATCTAATATGGTGAGTTGAAAACTAAAAAAAAAAAAGTCTTTTTGTGATATAGATTAAGGGTAAACTTGAATTTTTTTCATAACTAAAAAAATAATTAATTTAAAATAAGATTGATTTTAAAGAGTTATTGAGTATGACTCTTTTGAGATTGTTTCACAGATTTTATTCGATAAGTATGTCAAGCCACAACTCCCCATCCACATTGATTTTTTTTAAAAAAATTTACTCACCGTTGAATTTGTTAAAATTGATTTCATTTGTGGTTGGTGAGGTTCTGCCTCACTGATTTATATCCATTAAACATCGTATATTAGTTTTTGTGTAAAATATTCACACGGGATAAGAGTGAGTAAAAAGTTATTTTTGAATCTAGTGATTATTTAAGAATTTAAAATGAACAACTTTTATCATACAAATAAAACCAAGAATTACTCAAAAATAATTTAAGATTAATTTTAAATCCATAGATAATTAATTAATCGATCCAAATAATTACCAACATATTGTCATTATGAATTTTAAATTTATTTTCTAAACCTTCTATCCAAATATAAGTATATAACCTAAGTGAATTCGCTGAAATAATCTTGATTCGATTTAGAGGAATTGGATAAATAAAAAAATGATGAATTAATTAAGGGTTAGATGATGATATATAACACGACTCTTAATTTACGTGATTAATTAGACTACTTAGTGCAAATTCTTACCTCTAAATCTTTTTGTTATTATTAGTATTGTGTCTTATATTATTAAACTATGATATATTTTTAGTATTTAAAATGAGTTATTGATGCATACTATATAATCGAACACAAATTATATCAAATTGCCATAAAGAACTTTTTTGGCAAATTCTTATGTAATAAACTATCAGTTTCTTTTAGAAAAAAAAAATAGATTTTATTAATTCCAATCCCGAAAGACACTTGAAAGATAGGTAAAAAAAAAAAAAAACTATTAGTTTCTTGCTTCCATTATTCATTGTGGGTTTTCTCAATCTAAATTCTTTATTACTTTGATTACTTTTATTGTATTTCTATCTTTTCTTATTTCTTGAATTATAAATTAATTTTACTCAAGTCGAGTTAAGTATGTATCGTCAGACTAAGGCTGAATGCTATATTTGGATCTTTTAATTTATTTTTATTGAACTAAACATGTAGTATATAATTAATTAATGAATATTAATATTTGTATATAATAAAAAAATAAATACGAGACTAGAACTTGCAATGCAAAGTAATAACAAAAAAAGTCTTGTATGAACTTTGAAGTTTTGTATTTACATGATAATTCAAACAAATTAGGGAAGAAAAAAGGATCAAAATGTGAAAGCATTGCCACTAGATCAGTAGCGTATTGAATGCCAATAGTTGGGCTGTAACTTCCTAATTTTTGAACAAAGATAGGCCAATGTTGAAAATTTAATAGTTATATTAATTAATTAATTAACATAGATAAGATAGCCTATATAGGATGTGATAGATGTGACGACAATTAAGAAAAAAATATTGACCATATATACATCTTAACCGAGGTATGGTGTAGTTGTAAAGAATTCTCGTGATAATTTTGAAGATGTACAAGTTTTATTAAATATTGTCAACTACTTTTCTTATCAAAAGTTAAATGTTAAGCTGTCATATTTATGGAGATTCCTCGTGTGTGATAGCTAGCAATAGCATGCAAGTATTGAGTTGCTTCATGCAGGACCTCATTGTTTGAAATGAGGGATTGTTAATTAGGTGTCCAAAAAAGAAAAAAAGAAAAAAAAAATATATATATATATATATTATAGATACATAATTATAGTTTGATTACCACATATTGATTTATGAATTATAATTATAAAAATAATAAAAGTTATGTATCTTATTATTATTATAAGTTAAATAATAATTATGACAAAATGGAAAAGTTGAAGATTTGAAATGCCTATCTACATTAATTAGCCATAAACATATAATTTCGGTCATTATTAAATTTTCCACAAATTCATGTGGATCCAAAGAAAAGGTTTGACCTTCATATCTTTTTTTACAGATCACATTATATGAGATAAAATTCCATCTAATTCATTCCACTTTATTATCTAATTCATTCCACTTTATTATTAAGCTAAAATGGATATCTTTATGGGTGGACTATCAACACCCTCAAAAACTAAAAAAAAAAAAAAAAAAATTTATATCTATTAAAAATTGTGGTGTATTTAGGGGTGTGTATAATCTCATCCTATCTTTATTCAGATTTTTAATAAACCGAATTTCTTTATCAAGATTTGTTTGACGATTATCCCTAGAGAATGTCTCTTTTAAATCATTGTTTTTGAATTCAAGGTGGCATCCTTTAGATTAATCCCTTGACAATTTGAATTTCTATGGAAATCCAAACATAATCTCTGATCATTTGAGTTGATATATTTAATCATATAGTTTTAGGATTCCAGCAACTATCTCCCCTAAATCTAGATCTAGCGTGTAGAATCTATCAGACTCGTGAGATCTATTTATATTTTGAATAATTTAAAAGTTAATTATTAATACTTATATTTATATATTAAAATAGTCTCATTTTGTTATTTTAAAGTTACATTTTAAGATATAAAACCATAAGTACGCACGTATTAAAAATTACAAATATATACATGAAAAAACCAAATACTAATTAAATGAATTAGATTTATTTATAACATAAAATCTCATTGTATATATGATAGACTCTCAGATGTGAACTCTTCACGTGGCTATCTAGATATATGAATAATAGTATTACTAGATTTTACCATGGCACTAATCTTGTGGAATGTCTTAATAACAACTAGTTATCGTTCTATATATTTTAATAATTGTAAATTATACTGATTTCAAAAATAAAATAAAAAATAATGTAAATCATACTTATCCCCAGATCGTAACTATTATTATTCTATTAAAGGTAATTAAAGATGTAGATGAAGCTTCTTCTAATGTTGTTTTTTGAATAGAGGCATGTAAGTACGTAGTCCAATTTTCTTCAACTAATGATGCTGAAAATAGATTAATAAAAATTAATTGAGTACGGCAAGAAACCTTCATCACCTACAACATTTCAAAGTTTTCAATTCTGGTGCAACTTTCTTTTATGCCTAAATTGTCAACATCTAAAATTTTCATGCAGGTGTCGATTATATATATAATTCGAATAAGATTCATCTTAAAAAAAAAAAAAAGAATAAACGCTTGTTAAAATATGTGATGAACCTTTAATAACACACAAGGGTCAAACAACTCGTATTCAATTCATTTTCTTCTATCATTTTTTAAAACTCCAAAATTTAGTCAACTCTCATCTGAACTAATCTTTCTCTTTTTTTTTTTTTTAGATATTTTGGCAATTATACCCTTAATATGGGATATGATAACATGATCTAAGTTTAGAGGGTACGAGCTCATAAAAATAAAACAACATAGTTCTGTTGGTACATAAGAGTAGTACAACTTCAATATTGATGGTAGGGGGAAAAAGAATAAAATTGTTCAAACATGATGAGAAATATTATTAATCTTTTAAGTTGTGGCTAAAAATAAAAATGTCTCATTTAATTAATCACATTCATTTATTTTTTTTGGTAGGTTCACCCCTTTTTTTAAGGAATTAAGAAATTCATTAATATTGATAGATATCGTACATATACACGATTCATATGGGTTAAGACTTTACTAAGCAAGATCAGCTTCCGCCACATTTGGATCACAAAATTCTAATCTAAGATCTTACTTGATCATTAAATATATATAAAAAATAATTTTGTTGGAAAATTCTCTATGATCCTCAATAAATTTTTTGTACCACAGATTAGAAGTTTCATTCACTAGTGCATTGAATTTGTGAAGTTAAAGTAAAAACTTAAAAATCAATATAACAATTTTCATATAAAATTTTGAATAAATTAAATACAAAAACTCATGTGAGACGATCTCATGGATAGTTACCTCCATCACCCACAAACAACATGTGAATTGTAGGGTTTGAGTTGTGGGAGATTAGGTTGTGGGTTGACCCGTTTCACGCAATGTAATAAAAACTTGTGAGACGGTCTCATAAGAGATTTACTCTAAATTAAATACTTGTTACTGCACATAATTAGGAGGTTTTTTTTTTTTTCACTTTCTTTTTAGGGAAAAAATAGATATAATTAAATAAGGATATTTTGCAACTATGAACTTTGAATTTGAATTAATCTTCATTTATAGGTAGAATAATTAGAGATAAAATCTATAAACCCTTCAAAATGATAACAATTTTCATCATGTTAGTCCTGCACCGGATAATAATATATCAGATGAATATTTATATATATATGAAAATTAATAAATTTATACATGATATATGATATTCAGATATAAGTATATAACTAGAAGTCATTTTTTCGGGACTTCAAGAAACTATATTATCTTAAACATTATCAGATTTGATGATTAGGTAATTATTGAGCAAAAGGTAAAACCGGCCTAATTAGCTAATTATACTCAACATAAAACACAACTCATTGACCAATGACTTTGGAGTTTTTGTGGACAATGCATCTTCCACATTGACCAATATATTTAATGTTGTTCCGACATGGTGCCACGACGGGGAACATACACGTGGTAAGTTATGATTGGTGGAGAAGTCCCCACGTGTGGCTGTATTTAATTTGCTTGTTCCAATGCAAAAACGTTAGGTGACCTATTTAATGAGAAATAAATCATCCACAGTTAGTCGATTTCGTTGAATTTCGAAATTTGAATTTTAAGAGCTTAAGTAAGTTTTGGGAGACTGATAGGTTGGGAGACTAGAATTAATTAACAATAATATTTAAAAAAAGTGTATATAGATATTTTTTTTTTCAAAATTATTAGTATTTGGAAAAACGTTGGAGTTTTTTCACATGCAAAATTATCCCATTTAGTATTCTATTTTTTTCAAAATAAATATGTGAACACTAGCTGTAATATGTGTGTCTATATTTAATTGATTATAATATATGAGACAAAATCAATTGTACTAGATAAAATTAATTTGACTGGAACGAAGGGAATATAATAGTTTGGATACTTCCCTCCAATTTATGTACTTAAAAAGTACTTCATTAATCAATGTTTATGCATATTAGAGAGTGATTTATGACAAAGTGGTGAAAGGTTTTTCCAATTTAGACATGAATGATGAAATATCTATGTGATTATTAAAGCATGAAACTGTTAATTAGTTTTTAGTAACTGCGAATACTCTTCAAAAGTTAATTAAGATAGTAAGTAAAGTTTGATTTAATTACATAAAAAAATCATCACATTTACTTTAGTTGTAAAATATATTTAACTATTTTTTTGGAATTTGATAGAAAAAGAAAAGAAGAGAAAACATGATACGAGTTATACACTTTAATTTAACTTTGTAAATAGAATTATTGATCAACCATTTAGTGATTGTATGATGATGTGTTTAACACTTACACAACTCATTAATTAGCATACTAACATTGACTATATGACAAAATGAATTAAAATCATTGCCATCATCAGTCATAAGTCATACTAACATTAACAACTCATTAGTCATATTAATATTTACAATATCATCATCGGATCACTGAAAAGTTAACTGATGATTTGAGTTATAGGAATAACTTAAATCATGCATCTTTTTGTCAAATTCCAAACGTTTAATTAAATTTACAGTTAAAGAAAAAGTTTTTTTTTTTTTTCAATCAAACCTAATTTGTTTTTCAATACAACAACTTCATAAATTATATATTGAGTGTGTCTTTTATAGATATAATACTCATCTTGTATCAATGTGTATAAGGATCCGGGGTAAAGTTTTGGGATTTTGTAATGATCATTTACAGATTGATAAAATATTTTTAATTAATATTTAAGTTCTGATAATTCGAATAAATAATTAAAATTACCAATTAATTTATTTGATTTATTAATTATGTTATTCTTCCATTAACGTTTCGGCATTTTCTTATAATAGTAGAATGTTAAATACACTATGAAATTGAATTGTACATTAATATAATCATTACATATAGGTTTATCATTCATAAATCACTCGTAAAAGTTAGTTAATATCCTCCAACCTCTTCAATATTACAAAATATCACGAGTGAATGATTAATATATAATCAGATTATGAATAAGATATCAATCTCAAACCATTCAACTTCAAAGTTAACAAATGCGAGATTAATCTTCTTTGTAATTCTATACATAAGAAGCTAGTAATGAATTCCATATCTATAAATTATATACCCCTAAAAAAATGAATCTAAAATGATGATCATCTTGTGAATTAATTTTATCTTCCATATCTTTAACTAAACATGTAGAAAAATAAAAATTTAAATTAGTCCAAATCTTATATGATAAAATCATATACAAAACGCCTTCACTACATCGACCGTCCAGATAAGACTTCATAGTTTTGCGCCACATTAATGGTCTTCTAATTTATCATCTCATACTTAAATTAATTCTATACCCATAAATTTATCCTCTTGTAATTTATATAAATAAGACTTCATCTACCCTCTTATCTAAAATTTATTGTTGTGATTTTGACACCACAAAGTAGATATAATATTAACACATATATATGGTTGGTTTGTGATCAATTTCTGTGTGTGTATGTGTCTATATATATGAACATCATTCCAAAAACCGAATTATTAGGGTGTCCAAATTGCTCCCAAAAAAAAAAAATAGTGGGAATAATGATACTGAATTGTCCATCCAATAAATGGAAGGTGTCTTAATTTGTTCTTGATTTAGCTTGTGGTTAGAAATTCATTTTCATTATAAGCTGGGCTTGCTTTAAATATAGGATTGCAACTATACACAACATGATACTAATTGATATCAGCAAACTAATAGTGATAGTTGACAAATAAACAAGTTTAGTTAATATGTGTTGTCAACAAACAGTTCACAAACCTTGATAATTAATGATCAATTGAGACTTTTCTATCTGGACAAGTGTACAACATGTGACAACTCTATCTACTTTTTAATGTAGGGCACTTTGGCGCTTTTTATTGCTAATGGTTCCTCTTAATTTTTAATAATGCATAAATACATTTACAAAATTAATTTTATTACATTTATTATGTATTATTTAATAGTGTTGTAATACGAGATACAAATATACAATACTATTTATTAGAGAGTGTTTTTATAATCTTTCTCAATCCTATATATACACAAGCTTTAATTATTTCGTTGGACTGGGCCAGTTTGGAAAGGTAACCCCATTATTAAAAATACATTGGTTATTAGTTTCGCATTCACTATTTAAAATTAAAATTATAAATTCAAAAATAGCTAGATAATTCAAATTCAAATTAATCAGATAATTTTTTACTATGAATATTTTTTGTTACACATATAGTTTTATACTTTTATCCAGAAGTCTTCTATACGGTTTTAAAATTCATTGATCGTTCATACTTGTATGAGAAGTGCTTCAATTGTTGCCGAAATTAATTTGATTTCTTTATTTGCATTTGGGCCTTGTAGAGTAAATTATATTGGCAGAGTTGGATCAAATAAATACCATTAGTAGATAGGAAATAAATTGGGCTAGTATAAAAGACCAATACTATTTATAAAAAAGTTAGCCTGAATTTGCAACATTCAGTAAAGTACTTGTGTATATATGTAATTATACAAAAATTTATGTGAGAGAGTCTCACGGATAGTTATCGTAAGATGGAGTCTCAATACCACAAACAAAATGTGAATTGTAAGGTTTGGATTGTGGGTAATTGTAGGAGTGTGCACAGTTCGGGTTGGTTCGGAGATTTGAAAATCTCTGATACTGAACCAAACTTTGGAGAATTTCAAAACTAATTCTCTGAAATCAAACCAAAATAAAAAATCTCCAAAACCAAACCAAACCAAATTTCGGTTCGGTTCGGTTCGGAGTTTCGGGTTTGTTGGTCTGGATTAGTTCGGAACAAATATTTGAATATTCAGAGATTTTAAAAGAAATTAAAATCAAAAAACGAATAAGTTGAAATGCACCAAATTAAATTAGAAAAATAAATAATAAAAAACTAATTTAGCATGTATTTAAACAAAAAACTACATACTTCATCTCAAAAGTTACAAAGTTTCATAATTTAAAAATATATATATTTTCTTGATAAGAGTCATTAAAATGTAGTTCATTATTATTAATTATTAAAAAATAAAAAATATAAATTATGAACTTAATCAAAATAAAATTATGAACTTAATCAAAATATGTATTATGTAATTATATCAAGATATAGAAATATAAATGACATTTATATATTAAAATCGGTTCTTCAATTCGATCTAATTCGGTTCTATTCTCGGTTCGGATAATTGAAAAATATCCAGAACCAAACCAAAAAGAAATTCGATTCAATTCTGTTCGAAGAAAGTCAAAAAGTCAACAAAGATTTTTGATTCAGAACTTTTTCGGTTCGGGTTTCAATTCGATTTCGGTAATCTCCAAGACCTGTACACAGTCCTAGGTAATTGGATTGTGAATTGATCCATTTCACACAATGCAATAAAAATCCGTGAGACAATTTCACAAGACACTTGCTCCTATACTTATATGCACGTCGACAAAAACAGGAAAATGTATTTTCTTAAAGTACTGTAGTAGCTTGTAAAATAAATATTAAAAATTTTCAAAAAATTCCGATGCATCTGGATGCATGCATAACATTCAATGTGTGAGAGCATCTCCAACTATGCACCACATTTCACACTACCTCTACATGTAGTGTGAAATGTGGCTCCAACCATGCACCACATTTCCCCTCTATATTATAAATTTGAATAGTGCACCACCACATGTAGTGGGCACTATTGCACCACACTACATTATTATTTTTTTTTTGATTTTTTTAATACAATTTTAATTTCACAATTTATTTTTAATAGAATTTGCATTTCATCATTTCATGAAGCAATATTATTGTTTATGAAAAAATTATTATTTACTACATGTGTATAATATAAAAATATTTTTTAGGCTAATGAAAGTTCACATAATACATTAAATCACAAAGTACATTAAATTAAAATACATAAATCACAAAATACATCAAGACAATTAGGCTAAAATGCATAAATTAAAATAAACATAAAACATCTAGAGAACGATTAGGCTAAAAAAAGTACGATACGAGAATTTAAACGTCCTAATTAATAATCTCCGAGATTACTTCCCGACCCTCCGAGATCTGGAAAATATCCGTTATACATATCAAATGTATTATTTGTTGGTGGTTGTTGGGAAAATTCTTCATTTTTTCGTATGATTTGCGAGATATAATGACTGCTTTCATAATCATGCATAATATGATAATTGAAGATGAACGCGATCTTGATAAGCCAATTGAAGCTACAACGGAGGTACCAGCTCCCGATGTAGAAACAGTGAGCAATGAAACTTCTTCATTCAAGCATTTGTTGGTCGATTTAGACAAATTAGAGACAAAGACGCTCACATCGCATTTCGTAATGCATTGATTGATCATATGTGGGAGGAGCATTCCAATTCTGAGATCTAGATTATCGTTATTGTTTTATCCTAATTTCTTGTATTGTGTGTCGTTTTTTCTTGTGTTAATTTTATGTTTTTTAATATGTATGATTGTAGCATTGTATCACGAAATTTAATTTAATGTTGTTCTATAATTTTTGCCTTTTTATATTCACATTTTTTTAAAAAAAATAACTAATAAAAATAATTATATTCAATAATCAATATAAAACAAAAATAAAAATATTATGCAATTATTAAGTTTAAATTTGTATAAATTTTAAATCAATAAAAAATAAGAATAGAAAATGTAGTGCAGAATATAGCGTTGACGATTGGAGATGAATTTAATGTAGTGTGAATTTTGCTGTAGTGTAGTGTGAATTTTGCTGTAATGTGGTGTGAACGACTGGAGATGGTCTGAATGAGAGGAATTCACATCATAGGAGCACATATTTCAACACAAATAAAATAAAATAAAATTAAAAGTACATGGTACGCATTGAAAAAAGGGCTATATAATCATTTCCATATAAAATTATCAAAACATTTGATCACAAACAAAAGTTGGGTAAATTAATTATCCCATGTCAAGAAATACTAGAACCATCAATACAATCTTATCTTTTCTTTTTAATATACTAAAAAAAGAAATGAAACTTTTTCCACCTAAATTTAATTTAATCATAATCATAAATTTGATTCTAATTTATTTATTTATTTATTTTTATAATTACACTAATTTAACTCTTAATTGAATTGAAAGCCTCTCTTTCCTAAACACTCCCTCCCATTTAATTGAATCCTAAATTTTTTGATTATTTAATGGTGAACTAGTTTTTTTTATATTCCTCAACTTTTGACAAAAGCTTAAAAAAATTAAGAGGAGGTATATGGACGTGTATAATTTAAACAAATAGAAGAGAAAAGAATTAACGTTTCACCAAATCTTTCCAATTTAAACTACCTCGTTAAATTATTTGTTCCAACCACCATTGAAAAATACATTATTTTAGCAATAAATTGGTGTCCATCGTGTGAATGAACCCCAAAATGGTCCCAATTTTATTCAAATGTGAGTCTTTCAAAAAGAATTAAATAATTGACAGCATGACTGATCCACAAGAAAAATAAATAAGGTTACTCATGAAATTAAGCAACATAAAGCATCCGTAATTAAATGAAAAGTAACATAAAGAAACATGCAGTTTTCAACTTATATATAATCAATTTAATAATATCTTCAATTTCTGCCTCACATCTTTAATTGCAACTTAAAAAAGAAAAGAGAAAAACAATCTAAATATAATAACAACAAATTAATTATTGACGGTTTAGATTTTCTATCCCACAATCTTATGTCTCATTCGCATACCGTTATCAAAACGATTGTTGATTACAATTCTTGTTGAAACCACATTATTTACAATATTATATATATGAAATACAAGATTATGAGATAGAACATATGATTGAAAATAAATAAATAAACAAGTAAAACTAAACACTTTGTTGTAGAACATATTGTTGAATAAGTGTCCATAATAATTTGAGGACAATTATGAAGGGGTCATCCTTTGGCTTAGTCGTGCAATTTAATTTAGAAAAATTCATTTGAACCACTAACTTTATAAAAAGAAATTGCTTTTTGCCAGCAAAAATCCTCTTTTCGCCAGATCTGATGCCGGCCATTATACAAATTTCTATGTTATTTAACTTTTATTTATTTATTTATTTTCATTTTCAAAATTTAATTCTAATCATATGAAAATTTTGTTTTTCTTTATAAATGATCCAGTTCAAAACTTATGTTTGACTAATTTGGAGATGACAATTACTATAAGACAGGACGATACAGAACGATCTGAACCCACTCTCTTGAAATTACTACCAAATGGTAGGATGACCTGATTTTAAGGATGTGTCCACATATATCACCAACACGATTCAACCTCAGAAAAAAACAATTTTGCTTTTTTCCTGAAATTCGAATCCATATACATTTCTAGCCTCCATTCTAACAACCTCATACTTTATTAATAAGCATGCCTCTAGGATCATCATATGTATACATATGTATCAATTTTTAATAAATAATAATAATAATAATAATAATAATAATAATAATAATAATAATAATGTTGAGATATTTCAGTAGTTATCTTGATAAGACAAAACTGTAAGCATAATAAGAAAAGAACAGTTTGCTGAAGGTATTGATACCTAATTTCTACAACAATGCATGATCATCAGTCTATTCAGATCATGTAATGGTTTTCTCAAGTTATAAGGAAAAGCAACCTTAGAAGAAATGAGAACACTTCTAAGGATCAACAAGCTGTAGGGAACAACAAGTTGAAGGAAGAATCTGCATAGAAGCAGATAGGATGCTGCAAGAAGTGATCAGCAAGCTGTAGGGTACAGCAAGCTGAAGGAAGAATCTACATAAAAGCAGATAGGATGCTGCAAGAAATAAAACAACAGACTGTAGGGGACAACAGGCTGAAAAAGAAAAAGAAGGAAACTGGAAACAGGAAGCTGTCAACAGTTAACAAGAAGCAGGATGCAGGAACAAGAAGTAATGAATATCAGGAAGCTGACGCGGAACAGGAAGCAAACAGACAAGAAGCTGACTGCAGGTTTCAGGAATAGAAAGCTGTTCTGAAACAGAATCTTGGTACGAAACAGAATGCAATGAGAAACCACATCCTGAGCAGTAACCAAGAAGGACCTACTGCCATCTACAGAGAAAGTAAGAAGTAGCCAACGAATCTCTGGAAAGATAGAGTGCTACTCTCCTTCATGCAGTATCAGGAAGAACATGCAACATAAAGAGAAACAAGAAAGCTTACATCAAGTAGCTGTTGCATGAACTTCAGCCTTGGACCCATATCGACTGGACAGGTTAGCCGGAATGTCAGAAAGGTCCAAAAGCAAATAGTAGGCGCATTAAATGCTCATGTCAGGAATAACTCAGATGCATTTAATGCGACCACAAAGAAGATCTTGGAGATCAAAGCTTGAACTTAAGTAGGAGAAGCATCCCTCTTCAACGGATACTTCCCAACGGATAAACTCTCAAGATCTATAAATAGAAGGTGTGACTGATTGAAGATATTTGCTGAACAGAGTCAAGAGGAAACTCATATACTTCCCAAAGCTTCTCAAGCTGTTCAGTCACTCAACCTTTTAGGAGTAGTCTACAACAGCAATAGTGCTTTCAGAGATCAAGATTGCTTCCCACCAGTTGAAGAAATATATTCTTTTAACCATTGTGCTGTGTGTGCTAGGTTGTTTTATTCGTTGTACTTAGTTGATAGGATTTTATCCTTGCTAAGTTTGTTAGTCTTGTGTAGGCTATCTTTCCCTGTGTGGGAGTGTCCCTGTATGGGAGAGTTTCCTTGTGTGGGCGTTTGTAAACCCTGTGTAGGATTAGACCTAGGAATCTGGGATTCTAGTAGGTTTAACTTGTTTTGGAAGAGGTTTGTAAAGACGAGTCTTGTAAAGCAAACTGATCATAACGAAGTTTCTCTTCAGAGAAGGAGTAGAGTGGACGTAGAAAGATTACACTACCTTCAAACCACTATAAACCATAAGTGTTTACTGCTTATCTTATTTGTTGCATCGCATTGCTTGCATATCTATTCTGTTGCATCTATCATAAGCATCATGATAAACGTTGTTGCAAAATCATACTTGGAAAAGAAAATTGGTTTTCATCAGAAACTTTATCAAGTTTATTCCGCTGCGTTGCATTCTGATACTGGGACAGTAACCTGATTTAGCCAAGGGCCAGGTTACTGATTCATGACAGGATACTGTCCTCCTAAGTGAGACAGAAACCTGATTATCAGTTATATATTTTAGAAAAATTTGAAAAATCGATAGAGGTTCATTCATCCCCTGAACCTCTGATCACTTAGGACCAACAAATAATAATAATAATAATAATAATAATAATAATAATAAAATAATAATAATAATAATAATAATAATAAAAATGGGATAAATACAATTTACCTTCCAAAATTTGTAATTGTGAATTTCACCATTTTACTCTCTAGTCTCTACAACTCAACTTATATCCAACTTCATGACTTATACTTTCTTTAACTTATATCTAACTTCATGACTTTTATTAGTTATAAAAATCACCATTTGCAATCAATCAGTAGTGGACAAATATATATATTTTTTTCAATTGCTAGTGGACTAATTTCTGTATCTTGGACACATGTCAATCTTGGGACAGCCTAAGATGATAAATTACAAAAGTTATGTATTTGGAGTATCAGCGTCCTTGATTTTTTTTTATTATTTTCTTAATCTTATATAAAATAAAATAAAAACTTTCTAATGATTAAGATGGAATAAATGTTTATGACCAAGATACACTATAGTAAAACTCATTATTTGTATGTAAAAATTAATGTTAAAAAAAAAGTTTGGAAGATGAACATATGAAACAAGTTATAACTTAGGACAACAAATCATATTTATTCCTAAAACAAATAGAAACAGGAGGTTACCAACATGAGATCTTCCATCAAATTTTGTATATATATATATTTTTTATCATAATCATAACACAACATATATAAATGACGTTATAAATTACCAACATATGTTAAAGAGAATAAAATATTAAATATATATCAAAAGGATCTCAACTCGAATATGGGTATTAAAGGAAACAATTTGTTTAAGACTTTGTAAAATCGTCTTAGGAATCTAATTTTGTGAGATTAATTAATCCACATAAACCTGTAATCAATAAAATAGAGATTGATTTGTGAAAATGAATATTCGAGATTTGGTTGATGAGAATCGATTCACAAAGTATATCTGGCAAAAAATCTCATATAAATTTTTATATTTTTCTTTTAGTTATCATGCCAAGTCAACTTTGGCAAACATGCGCGAAAAAACTATCGAAAAAGATAAAGTGGGGGCAAAAGAAAATGAAACTTGAATAAATTTAGAAGAAAAGGTCATACAACTATTCACAACAATCATTTAGTTGTCCCATTCAACACAAAGAGTTAGAGGCTGAGAGATAACAACACACTTTATAAAAAAGGCCTTTTCACACTATTCTTAACCAGTAAGCATCAAATGCATATAATTACAAGAACAATGAAAGCTATACAAAACTAAACAATCAAACACTTCACCAAAAAATATGCATTCACCTCGTTTGAGAGAGGCAACCCAAGTATTCTTCCAAAGCTGTTGCCCTATTCCCCTCATCGGCGTGCCCGAGCCGGATCGACCCGTCTCAAAGACCAGAAGCACATCTTCGACAAATCGCCACAACTTTGTGGCAACCACTAAATCTCTTTTCCAAAATACCTACTTCACTAATCATGAATCAATCCCTTCTTTGCAAGAATCATTTGTCCAATTCATCAAAGCTTATCCCAACTACTCCGACACGGCTCCGATCGACCAAATTCGCGCCCGAGAGTATTCCGATCTCTCTATTTCCAACCACGTTTGCCTTGACTACATTGGTGTAGGTCTTTTTTCACAGTCACAAACCTCTTTTTCTTCTTCTTCTTCTAAGCAGAGTGATCTTCCATTGTTGGGAGTTTCTTTCAAGTCAGTGAGCCTCAAGTCTCAGCTACTCCACGGCGGGGAAGGATCGGAAGTCGAATCTGCAATCAAGAAAAGGATTATGGATTTCTTGAACATTTCTCCAAGTGACTACACTATGGTGTTCACTGCAAATAGATCATCAGCTTTCAAGCTCGTGGGGGAGTCCTACCCCTTCAGCTCTAGTCATAAACTGCTTACAGTTTACGACCACAAGAACGAGGCGGTGGACGCCATGACCAGCGCGTCGGAGAAGAGAGGAGCTCGTGTGCTCAAGGCCGAGTTCAAGTGGCCGAGACTACGGATCCACTCGACCAAACTCCGGAAAATGATCGCGAAGAAGAAGAAGAAGGAAAATCATAGAGGGCTATTAGTGTTTCCACTCCAATCAAGAATGAGTGGAGCTAGCTACTCCTATCAATGGATGACAATGGCGCAGGAACACGGCTGGCACGTCATGCTCGATGCCTGCGCGTTGAGCCCGAAAGACATGGACAGCTTCGGGCTTTCCCTAATCCGGCCCGACTTTCTCGTCGCCTCTTTCTACAAAGTGTTCGGAGAGAACCCGAGCGGATTCGGATGCCTATTCGTCAAGAAATCCGTAGTGCCGATCCTCGAGCCTTCCGCAGGTTCAGGGATCGCAACCATTGTTCAAGCCGATCAAGAAAACGAGGCCATATCCGGGCCTCAACAGATCGTTCCATTTGAGCAAAAATCGAACGAAAATGAGGTCGAATGCAGAGGATTAGACCACGTCGACTTGTTAGGGTTGATGCTGGTGAGTAACAGAGGAAGGTACTTAATCAACTGGCTGGTCATGGCGCTGATGAAGCTGCAACATCCCAACAGGCTAGACAATTTTCAGCTTGTGACGATATACGGGCCCAAGGTGAAATTTGATCGGGGGCCCGCATTGGCATTCAACATACATGATTGGAAAGGGGAGATGGTTGAAGCTGTTCTAGTGCAGAAACTAGCAGATAGGAATAACATATCACTGGGGCATGGATTGTTGAACAACATATGGTTTTCGGATGAGAAACAGAGCAAAATCAGAGATGGAATTGCAGTAGTTACAGCAGCTCTTACATTCTTGGCCAACTTTGAAGATGCTTATAGGCTGTGGGCCTTTGTGGCTCAGTTCCTCGATGCAGATTTTGTGGAGAAGGAGAGATGGAGATACACTTCTCTCAATCAAAAGACCATTGAAATGTAATCCCCTGTTGTACCACTGTCAAAATTACGTAGAAGAAAGGATTTCGTTTGGATTGTTTGCATATGAATTGCTTGTTTCGAAGATGATTTGAGGATTGTGCAATGGAAATTGGGATGTAAAAGATTGGAAATGTGTTAAGAGTAAATAGTTTCAATAGTAAATAGGTTTCTTGAGATGTGTTTGCCTTTTGTTATATATATAAATACTAGTAGTATCACACACTTGCTGTCACATTGTGAGATATTATAACTATATGATTTATTATTAAGTATATTTTTTTTGAAATGTATGTAATATTTTTTTTATTAAATGTATAACTTTCATTGGATATTTTCATGACTTCAAACAAAATTGTTTAATTATCAACTATATTTAATTATTGTTGGGATATTTCAATAGTTATATCGATGAGACAAAAACAGTTTGCTTGATAAGATAAAACAGGTTACTTAAGTTGTCAGCAATTAAGTTTTCATACTAACTAATATGATCTTAAAATAAAAGATCATGTTAGAAGTTTTCCAAGTAGCAAGGAAAACTTAACCTTAGAAGATAAATGACATCTTCTAAGAGTCAGCAAGCTGTAGGAAACAACATGCTAAAGGAAGGATCTGCATAAGAGCAGACATGAAGCTGAAGGCAGAAGGCTGCATTAAGGAAAGAAGGAAGCTGCACGGAAGGAAGAAGGAAGCTGGAAGCAGGAAGCTGCCAGTAGTGAACAACAAGCAAGGTGCAACAAGCTATGAATAACAGCAAACTGGAAGTAGTATTGTGAAGACCATGAAATAGCACAACCAATTGACAAGTAACCGTTGCATGAACTTCAGCTCTGGACCCATACCGACTTGACAACTCAGCAAGAATGTCAGAAAGGTTTAGAAGCAAATGTTGGGCGCATTAAATGCATATGTCAGGATCAACTCAGAAGCATTTAATGTGGCCACAAAGAAAGATCTTGAGATCTTTGCTTGAATTCAAAATGGTGAAACATCTACCTTCAACGGATACTTCATTCAATGGATACATTCTCAAGATCTATAAATAGAAGGTGTGGCTGACTGAAGAAAGTGTTGGACATGCTGCACAGAGTCGAGAGAATATTCAGAGATACCATGTTCAGCTACTCAACCTTCTAGGATCAGTCTACCTCAACAATGAAGCTTTCATGTTCAAGACTGATCCATGTTCGCAACAGTTGAAGAAAACCTTTTTATCTTTTAACCATTTGTGTTGTGTGCACTAGGTTGTTTTAGGTGTACTTAGTTGAGAGGATAATATTCTTGCTAAGTTTAGTAGTCTAGAAATAGACTACTTGCCCTTTGTGGGATTGTACCCTTTGTGGGTTGTGGCCTTCGACTAGAGTTTGAGATTCTAGTAGGCGTAGCTTGTTAGGAAGAAGTTTGTAAAGCGAGACTTGTAATTCGAACTGACCTAACGAAGTTCCTCCTTGTGAAGGAGTTGAGTGGACGTAGAAAACTTACACCACCTTCGAACCACTATAAACCATAAGTGTTTATTGCTTTCATTTACTTACTGCATTGTGTTTATCTTACTATATCTTACTGATCATATCATAAGCATCCTACACAAAAGAAGTTTATAAAAGAAGCATATTTTAGTTTATAAAAGAAGCATACTTATAAAATAAAGTTGTTTTTCCAAAGAGAAACTCTATCATGTTTTATCCGCTGCGTACTGAGAAAGCTGATCAGAAACCTGAATCAGTATACTGTCAGGTTTCTGATTAAGTCAGGTTGCTGTTTTTTTTAAGAATCAGGAACCTGCATCTGCCAGATTTCTGATCAAGTCAGGTTGCTGAGGTTGCTGTTTCTTTTAAGAATCAGGAACCTGCATCTGCCAGATTTTTGATCAAGTCAGGTTGGTGTTTCTTTTAAGAATCAGGAACCTGCATCTCTGATTGTTTTAAAATCGAAAAATCGATAGAGGTTCATTCACCCCCTCTGAACCTCTAACCACTTGGGACCAACAATTATTTATCTAAACATTTTGTTATTTTTTTCATCATATCATTGTAAGACAAATTAATTTAATATTTCTACCTAAACTTAACACAATTTCATATATCTTCTAAGTCTTTATGAAAATATATCAATAAATTTTTTTAACAATTGATCACATTTGTTAGCTAGTTTTCATAAAATATATATTATATAGATTATATAGTCATTTAATCTCAATTTTTTCAAGTCACTTTTAATATTCCTTAATAGATACTAATTCGGTGACCAAATATGATATTTTTTTCTAAAAAGGTTTAAGGATATTTATTCTATAATTAAGTTTATCAATATTTTATTATTTCCTCATAATTAAAACATTTTATTATATGCATTCATTTGAGTTAAATCTCTAAGTACCCATCAATTTCATATAATGATCGTAAAGCTGAAATTATTTCAATAAAGAAAATTAGTTTGTTTATTAATAAAAAAATTCAGAATGATTAGAATAATTATTATGTTTATTACACCATTCTTTCTGCTTACAATGATCATAAAGCTGAAATTATTTTCAATAAAGGAAATTAGTTTGTTTATTAATTAATAAAAATTCTTTCTGCTTACAATGATCATAAAGCTGAAATTATTTTCAATAAAGGAGATTAGTTTGTTTATTAATTAATAAAATCAAAATGACCAGAATAATTAGTATGTTTATTACCACCATTCTCCTTTAGCTCATGCGCTGATGATTCATCATATGTTGTATCAAAAAACTGTAGATGATATTAATGGGCTTGAAATCAAAGGCAAACAAAAATTAAGTTTCTTCAATTCCAATAGTTGAAACATACAAGCTAGCAAAAACAGAAAACAAATGTATGTAATGTTTAACTTGGTCTTCAAAACCTTCCCACTATATAACTTAATCAATAGTTGAAAGATACACTGCTAGCAAAAACAGAAAACAAATGTGAGTAATGTTTAACTTGGTCTTCAAAACCTTCCCACTATATAACCTAATCAATAACAATGCGCAATAAAAACCAAAAGATGTAACATCATCAATATTATCCTCAATAAAAATTATAAATATTTTGAATTAGAGAATATCAATCTATAACAAAATAATATTTCCTCGTAAATATTTTGAATTAGAGGATATCAATTTTTAACAAAATAATATTTCATCAATATTGTATATTAATATTTAAGTGTTTTTATATTTGATTCAAGTTAGCACTAAAAATTGAAATATTAGTTTGAATAGATATATAAATAACATTCAAAATGTTCTAGATTATAGATGAAAAATTGGTACTAATAGGGTAAAATTGGTATTACGAAAAATGGATGAAACATCCATTGTCGCCATAGTCGGAGAGCATATCGACTCAAATATTACTTGTGGCTAGGGAATACTTCACAGTTGCTAGGAATACTCTCCCCTTGGATATGTGCTGTGAGGCATCTACTCTTCTACTTTCTGATGCTAGGCGGTCTTTATTGTGATTTACGCAGGTGTTGATGCTTTAAGTATGTTTCCCGTTGTACACCATCAAAGGGTTGGAAAATTAACGTAATGTTGACAGTTTTGTTTGTCGCCATCACAAATATAGTGATGTTTTAGCACAGTAGTGATAAGCTTATAGAAGCAAATTATTTTCTGGGGATCAGTCTTCAACAGTACAAATATTGAAACTTGAGAATGATTTTGAGGTCTTACAATTTAGATCTTGTCCATTCTTGCCAACATCGTTGATGGTATTATCCTCAATAGAAATTATAAATATTTTGAATTAGTTAATGAACGAAACATCCATACTTCCAATACCATTGATGGTATTATCCTGAATAGAAATTATAAATATTTTGAATTAGTTAGTTGTTATCCTTAATAAAAAAAAATTCTTTAATTAGGACTCTAATTTAATTTAATTCTTTAGGATGGTAAAAATTGGCATTATTAAATATTTTGAATTAGTTACGTTGCTATCCTTAATAGAGTTTTCTTTAATTAGCATTCTAATTTAAGTTAATATAATTTAATTATCTAATAGATTTTTCTTTAATTAGGATTCTAATTTAAGTTAATATAATTTAATTATCTAAGAGAGTGTTGGTATTACGAAAAATGGACGAAACATCCATACTTATATAGATCTTATCCATTCTCGCCAACATCATTTATCCTTAATAGAAATTATAAATATTTTGAATTAGTTATGTTGAAATGGATGAAACATCCATACTTCCAATATCATTAATGATATTATCCTGAATAGAATTATAAATAGTTTGAATTAGTTACGTTGCTATCCTAAATAAGAAGTTTTCTTTAATTAGAATTCTAATGTAATAATTTAGGAGAGTTAAATTGGCATTACGAAAAAAGGACGAAACATCCATACTCATATATAGTAGTAGATAGTGTATATTGATGTGCCTTTATTTCTATATATTTTATCATCATAATTACCTTTGGTTATAGTCAATTTGTGCTTTAATTGATTTAATTATTATTGTTATTTGTAGGAATGAACTTTGACGGGCTTTGAGGAAAATTGGATTTAAAAGGATCAAATTATGCTTAAATTGTGAAGATGGATTTAATGGGCTTGAAGAGAGATCACTTCAAATGGGCTTAAGTGACTTGGAGGGAAAAAAGGGCAAATAAGAGATTTATCTCTTATATTTTGTAATGAACTTTTATGTCCTTAGGGTTTTAGTTCATTAGTTTCATTAGGGCTAGAAGATATTCTTTCATTCTCTTAATTCACACATTCTCAAATTCTAAGTTTTTCTCTCTCTAATTTTTCTATTGAAGATTTACATGGATATGATTAATCAAAGTATGAGTGGCTAAATTTCTCTCTGATTCAAGGGTCGTTTAATTCGATTGTTATCATTGTGAGGTTTTGTGCTTGATTTTATTTCTTATTTTATTTCAAGTATCTGTTGATTCATGATTTAATTCCATATAGTGATATATAGTTTGAGTTGATCTGACAATTCGATTTGAATTATATTTTGCTAATGCTATCCATGAGTTCTCCTTTATATGTTGTTGTGATGTATGGTTGATGAATGATTGGTACTTAGTAGCAATATGTTGATTATACTTTTGATGGGATTGTGTAATTGTCTAATGAATTAACGGGACTAAAGGAACTATAGACTTAGTAATTGCAGCTATCTCGAATATTGGGTTTTAGGTTTCAGTTTAGGTTTAACTATTTTCACTGGAATTTAATGCGCTTGTTAATTAATTTGGAAAACGCGCCAATTAGTTAATAGATAGTTTTGATTGGATGTTGGGTTCGATCTATTAAATTTGGAAAACATAGACTTCTCTACAACTTCGTATTTAGTCTAAGGTTTAAATGCTTGAATGTGCAAGAAGATATTTGTAGCCTATGATCGGTGATGCAATCGAATGTCGACATCCTTGAATCGGAGTTTCGTGAGGTTAATCTCTCTCCTATTTCTTTTCATCATTCATGGCTTATTTCATTCGTATTTTATTTGATTATTTTCTTAATTTAGTTTAGTTTAGATTTAGTTTCATTAGTTTAATAGATATCAAAACCCCCTTGGTTCGTTTTATGCTCAAGAGAATTAAACTTTGTTCCCTGAGGATCGACCCTACTTGTTGTTATACTAATTCATTTGCTTATTTTGGAGTAGAAATTTATCTTTGTTGGTTTCACAAACCAATCATATATATATATATATATATATATATAAATCAAACAGTTGGATTCGAGGATATAAAACACTAATGACATGATTGGTATGATGGAATGAGGTGGGAATGGAATCATCATTCTTACCTTCATTCCTATTCCTTTGATTGATATGTTTTATAAGTGGGAATGGTGATTCCCGCATGAATTGGTATTACCATGGATGAGGGAATGATCATTCCTTCCTACCCCCATGGTATTACGTATTCCTATCGTGAAGAAAATGAACATTTTTTTATTAATTTTGATAATTATCATATTTATTTTATGTTTTCACAAATTAACTTCCTAAAGTCGAATTATTATATAAAATTTCGTAAATAATATTAAATTATTTATAAAAAATTATAAAATAATAACTAATAATTTAAAATATATATAAAATAAAAATATAAAAAATAGCAAAAAAAATTAAATACATAAATAGTATAAAAATAATGAATAAATATAAAATCTTAAAAACATAATAAAATAATATGAATATTATTTTAATAATACAAATAATTTTAGTTCTGATATTGATTTATCTATATATATATTTGTAAGATAAATGAATATTAGTATAGATAATAAATTATTTAAAAAAATATAAATAAATTGTAACTAACATATTTTTTTAGAAATATAAAATAAGATTTTAAGATTTTAATAATATAAAATCATATAGAATAATTAATAAAAAAATATGAAAAATATATTATTATTTAACTACTTTAAGAACATGTAAATAATACAAAAATAGTAAACTAATAATAAGATTAAAAAATATAATATATAAATATAATATATCTTAATATTAGTACAATGATTAATTTTCTGTAAAAATAATTATTTTTAAATTTAAATATGCCAAATATTTTAAATTTGAGTGATATATTGAATATGAATATTAAATAAAATTATAGTGGAAGGTAATTTGGTCAAATAAAGATTGATTTAATATTATATATTTTATTTATAGTTATCAATCATAAATATAATTATAATAATTATTTCATTCATTTCCTATTCCTTTGTGATATCAATCACAGGAATCAGTATTTTTATACCATTCCTTTCCCATCACTATTCCATTCTTGAGTTAATTCCATTCCCACCTAATTCCATTCCATCATACTAATCATGCCGTAAATAATCTTCCTGGCGTTCCCTATCTTTGAATCCGAATTTTGATTTCTTGACATCCTCAATACATTTATTCTCACAAATTTTTATTTATATTTTTGAACTTGTACTTGATTGAATTAATTGGGTACAATTGATGTCATCATATATCAAATTTTATCAGGTTTTAGTTGGTTTTGAGAATATCTTCTTGTCACTCTAGTAATGAAATTCATGTTCATTCTAAATAAAAATGATAATATCTTCTTGTCACTCTAGTAATGAAATTCATGTTCATTCTAAATAAAAATGATATATATTACAAATGAAATGATAAATTCGATACATCATTATAAATATTTTAGTTTTGATAATTTTTTTAATATGCAATGTAATAGCAAACTGAAAATCATAAAAATGATAAATTAGATATGTCATGTATTGAATTTTTTTTTAGAAATTATGATTTTTAATTTTTTTAAAAACCCCTTTAAAAATTAAAAATACAAAACAAAATTGACAATAAACACAATTACAAATAAAAATGATAAATATTTAATTTATATCTTTTATTATATGCAATATAATAACAAAACTAAGTATTATAAAAATGATAAATTCGATATGTCATGCATTGAAAACAAATTTTAAATGAATTTTTTTGTAATTTGAATTATCATTCGTTTGAAGAAATTGAACATATTCAACCCCTTAAAAATTACAAATACGGAGCAAAACTAACAATAAACAAAAGGCAAAAACTTCTGTGTCCCCAACCCGCCCCGCGCCCAACGCATGCCCCACGCGCGCTCACGCGCCTTCGACGCGCGCGCGTGGGCACTTGCCGTGTGCCCATGCATGCTCACCTAATAGGTATTCCATGTATACCTTGAAGGTATCCATGGGTAAGGTATCCATGGAATATCTTCAAGGTATTCACATGTATACCTTGAAGATATTCCATGGACCTTCAAGGTATACATGTGAATACCTTGAAGATATTCCATGGATACCTACACGCATCTCACCACACTGTGCGTGCACACCACGCGCCCACGCCGCGCGTACCTCACAAACGCGCGTGTAGTACCCCGGACCAAATATAAAGCATAAATGGTTAACTAAATAATTAAACCCGTGATAAAAATATTTTATGTGCGTTAATTTTTAATTGTTTATGTGCGTTTCAAGTATACGTTAGGGTATGATTTAGACTGATGAAAATTCTAGGCATGGAACGTAAAATATTTTAGTTCCATGAGATGCGCAACGGAAAAACGAGAAAATAGAATCAAACTAGAGGTCAATCGGAGACCCGTAGCTCAAATGGCAAGGAAAAGAGCCGGATACGAAGGTTCGGTAAAACGGAAGGGGTAGAATCCGAATGAACGGTAAAATGGAAAATAATATTTTAATGAATGGTAAATTAATTTTACTAGGTAAATAGTAATTTTGAAACTCTATAAATAGGGGCTTAGTCAATTCAAAAATTTTCATTTTTCCGCCGACGACAAAAGCGACACAAACAAGTAAGTTTCCTTTTCTTTTCTCTTTCTTTACTTTTTTTAGTCGCCGGAAAAGTCGCCGGAGCGCCACCGGAAAAGTCGCCGGAGCGGCTGCCGGAGCCGCCGCCGCCGTCGCCGGAGCCGCCACCGTCGCCGCCGTGCCGGAGCCGCCGCCGTCGGCAGTGGTGCTGGTGGTGGTGGTGCGCCGGGTGCCGGGTGTGCGATGGTGTGCGAGTGCCGGGTGCCGGTGTGTGCGTCGGGGACGGAACGTGCGTGTCGGGGTGAGCGTCGGGGGGTCAGGTGCGCACGGGGGCTGGGCGCCGGGAGCCGGGTGCGCGCGCGGGCTGGGCGCCGGGGTCGGCGGGCGCGAAGGCGCCGGGCGCGAAGAGCGCGCGCGGGTGCGCGCAGGTGACGGGGGCCGGCTGGCCGAGAAAACTCGACAGCCGGGAGCTGGACGCGGGCGGGCGCGGGCGACGGGACGGGTTGGCCCAGAAAACTCGGCAGCTGCCGAGCGCCGGGTGCCGGCTGGCCGAGAAAACTCGGCAGCTGCCGAGTGGGCGCGCCAACGCCGGGTACTCGCGTGCCCCGACGCACGCGACGCCGTGTTTTCGACCCAAACCCCGTTTTTCCCACCGTACGTCAACATCGAGTCATTTTTGACGAGATGTCGTTGACCGAGGGTCGTGGGCCCGGTCAAAGTCAACCCTTTGATCAAAATTACCGAAATACCCCTAAACTTAAAATGCTCTGTACAGGCTCATTTCAACTCCGATTGAGCTCATTCTTTTTGCGTTGCAATCCTTGTCTCGTTCTCTACCACCTAAGCCTAAGAAACTAAACTTTCACCTTTATTGCTTCAACCTCAAATTTCGAGATCCCTCGATCCGGCACGCGTTAAACGATCGTTCCTTTTTTGAAATTAATTATGCCTTTACATATATTTATTAAGAATCTAAGGAACACTGTAACTTGTGTAGGTTATCAGTTGGGAGTTTTTGATACCTAGTACTAGCTACTCGACAAGGTGGGGGTAACTTCTAAATCTTAATCTGTTTATTGTTTTCCTAGTATATGCAGGATCTGCGAAATAGTATGTGCTGTGGATTTATTTGTGGTGCCATACTTATACTGTTCTGGGCATGCATTCTTCCCCGCTTCTCTTCTACTACTCTCGAGGTTTGGTGGTCCTCATGAAATACACCAGCGGTATTGAGCCCGCTTAATTGGGTGGCGGGCAGATCCCGTACCCATCCTTTCCCTTTCTAATATCTGCTATGCATTTTACGTGCTGTGGCAACGTGCTGGTAGATGTTTACTTTCTGTTGATTATCTGTTAAGTGTCGTAAGATGCAGATGTTATTCCCACGGGTGTATTCCACGCACTCACCCCTTAATCTGTACTCACACTACAGGAAATGAGGAAACTGGTGAACCCTAGTAGGAGAGTGGTGGTGTTGTCTTGGGAGTTTATAATTTCAGGCTGTTGTTTCCCAAACACTTTCAAACTATGTTTTAAACAATTTACGTTTTGCGATGTCTGAATACGTATGATGAATGTGGGATCCTGATGAAATATTCCGCTGTGTATATTGTAAATATCGGTAATGAGACCGATGGATTATCGGCGGGGGCCGATTGATGTGTGAATGGTATATGTTTTGTTTCCTTATCCCTTTTCTTCTATCGTCTTTAACCTCCTTCTTTCTGATGTGATATGTGTTCTTCTCTATTTTCTATCTTCACGCCCGTATGAAAACTCTGATATTTTAAGTGAAAGAAAACGGGGCGTGACAGCGCGCGTCCACGCCATGGTATCCATGTGGATATCTGCGCGCTCCTTGGTCACCAAGCCGCGCGCGCACACCGCGTACCCATGCGCCCACGTTGCACGTACATCATAATGTGGATACCTTGAAGATATTCCATGGATACCTTGCCCATGAATACCTTCAAGGTATACATGGAATACCTTCAGTATATACATGAAAAAAAAACTGAGCGAATTTTTTTTTTTATTAAATTTATGTGGGGCTCGCGGGTTAGGGACACGGATTAGATCTGTGTCCCCGGGACACAGGAGACCTACTCTAAACAAAATTACAAATAAGAATGATAATTGGATACATCATCTTTTAAAAATGATTTTTAAATAAGAAGTTATTTAGTTCAAACCCTCCAATTTATAAATAAAACTACAAATAGTAATAATAAATTCGATACATCATGCATGTATTAAACATAAACTTTATATGAAATTAATTTGAACTCATGATTTTGTATTTTTAAAAAAGGAAAAATAAAATTCTACATAGCTCCCTGCTGTTACAATTTTCATAATTATTATGTTATTCAATTTAAAATCATATAATGAATATAAATTTTAAAGTTATATTAATTAGAATTCAATATTAAATTAAATAAGAAGTAATTCACAAAACGAGAAAATTGCAAATTTCATCCCATAGTTCGCGGGGAGACTTTCAAAAAATAATCCAATAAGCAATTTCATCCAATTAATGAACACGTAAGATACACGTGTACTTGTCGTTTGTTTGGTAATATATTCGGGAATTCATGGAACTATTTTTACTGTTTGGTAATATTCGGAAATTTATGGAACTATTTTTGAGAGAGACCACACAGGTCAATTGGGGGAGTATTTAGATACTGATTGTATGTATCTTTGAGGGAATGAAGAAAAAAAAAGTTATTTATCGGGTATTTATGCTTTATTTTGTTCATTTAAATTTTTATAATCAAGAGTTTTTTTAATTGCGAATTTGATGAACTTCAATATTTTTTGTTGATGTCAAAATTCGTATGGGACAAAATAAGTCAAACACCAAGTGAAATAGATTTAAATCAAGTAAAATAAAGCCGAAAACAAAGAAATAATATAGGCAAAAACTTTTGTGCACAAGGAGCACGGATCCTAGATCCGTGCACCACAATTTGGTACCCGCTCAAACCAATAATATATTTTCTAGCCCACCACAATTTATATTCTACAGCCCAATAGTATCTATTTTCCAGCCCAAACTCAATTGAAAAACCCACAATTCATAATATTCTCTCTCACACACACATGCATTGAATTTCGAAACCCGCGCGACTCAGAATAGAACTCGTCTTCTTCTCAAAATTTCAGCGTCTTCTTCTCAAAATTTTCTCTGCAATTTGTGTGCGGTTTTCAGTGCGAGTTTTGTGCGTCTCTTTTGCGGTTTGTGTGCTATTTTTGCGCGGTTTCTTCATCCCCGATTTTGTGTAAGTATAAGCATTAACAGTATTGTGTGCGGTTTTCAGTATTGTCTTCTTCTCTTCTCAAACCTAGTTCGAAGTTGTAATCCTTCATTTTCTTTGCGGTTTGTGTGCGGTTTTCAGTGCAATTTTTGTGTCTCTTTTGCAGTTTGTGTGCGATTTTTGCGTGGTTTCTTCATCCCCGATTTTGTGTAAGTTTCTGCTATTTTGTTTAAATCTTACATGCAATCGGTTTAAAAGTTTCATTGTTTTTTGCCTTTTGTACTCTTAATATCTTGATATTGATTATCATGTTATTTTGTTAAAATGATTAAACTGTGATTCTGTGGAATTTATGATTAAACTGTGATGCTAAATACTGAATTGGAAATGTGAGGTGATAAGAAAATATGTATGCTCCTTCTGCTCTTTGAATTTTGTGCTTCTGTTTGTTTGAAGTTTAAACAGTGAGATTATGTTTGACTATTGATGCTTGCAATGTTATACAGTTTCCAAGATGAAAACCAGGATGTCAAAGAGTGATGCAGTTGACGAATCATCTAAAAGGCCAGTGAAAAAATATTTGAAACAAATTGTGCAGAAAAAGAAGGCTCCGAAGAAGGAAGCCATTGGCAAGAAATTGAAGAAAAAGTCCATTGACAACTCTTACTATGATGTTTGGTATGTACTCTGTTAAGTCATATACCTAAGTCTTATGTTTGATACTAATACTGTTAAGTCTTAAAACTAATTCTGTTTATGTTTGATACTAATACTGTTAAGTCTTATAGCTAATACTGTTTATGTTTGATACTAATACTGTTAAGTCTTATAGCTAATACTGTTTATGTTGGATACTAATACTGTTAAGTCTTATGGCTAATACTGTTTATGTTTGATACTAATACTGTAAAGTGTTATAGCTAATTTTGTTTATATTTTGATACTAATACTGTGAAGTCTTATAGCTAATACTGTTTATGTTGGATACTAATACTGTTATAAAACATGTATAATAATGTTTATGCTATTGCTGTTTATGTTTGATACTAATACTGTTAAGTCTTATAGCTAATACTGTTTATGTTTGATATTAATATTGTTAAGTCTTATGGCTAATACTGTTTATGTTTGAAAATAATATTGTTAAGTCTTATAACTAATTCTGTTTATGTTTGATACTAATACTGTTAAGTCTTATAGCTAATTTTGTTTATGTTGGATACTAATACTGTTATAAAACATGTATAATAATGTTTATGCTATTGCTGTTTATGTTTGATACTAATACTGTTAAGTCTTATAGCTAATACTGTTTATGGTTGATACTAATACTGTTAAGTCTTATGGCTAATATTGTTTATGTTTGATACTAATACTGTAAAGTGTTATAGCTAATTCTGTTTATGTTTTGATACTAATACTGTGAAGTCTTATAGCTAATACTGTTTATGTTGGATACTAATACTGTTATAAAACATGTATAATAATGTTTATGCTATTACTGTTTATGTTTGATACTAATACTGTTAAGTCTTATGGCTAATACTGTTTATGTTTGATATTAATACTGTTAAGTCTTATGACTAATATTGTTTATGTTTGATACTAATATTGTAAAGTGTTATAGCTAATTCTGTTTATGTTTTGATACTAATACTGTGAAGTCTTATAGCTAATACTGTTTATGTTGGATACTAATACTATTATAAAACATGTATAATAATGTTTATGCTATTGCTGTTTATGTTTGATACTAATATTGTTAAGTCTTATAGTTAATACTGTTTATGTTTGATATTAATACTGTTAAGTCTTATGGCTAATACTTTTTATATTTGATATTAATACTGTTAAGTCTTATAGCTAATTCTGTTTATGTTTGATACTAATACTGTTAAGTCTTATAGCTAATTCTGTTTATGTTGGATACTAATACTGTTATAAAACATGTATAATAATGTTTATGCTATTGCTGTTTATGTTTGATACTAATACTGTTAAGTCTTATAGCTAATATTGTTTATGGTTGATACTAATACTGTTAAGCTTTGTGACTAATACTGTTTATGTTTGTAGCATATAATGTTCATTGTTTTTTTATTGGGCAGTGATTTTGTGACACAATCTAGACATAAGGGTCTACACAATTTGATTTGTCAGTTATCTGAGAAGCAGAAGAAGGATATTACTGACATTGGTTTTGGTGGTTTGCTCTCTATGTCGATCACAAAATGTGCGAATCTTCATATGATTCGTTGGCTGGTGAGGAGCTTTAACGGAAGTAGTAAGATGTTGTCTGTAGGAAGAGACAGAAGTTTTGTCATTACTGCAGATGATGTTCATGATGTGTTCATGTTGCCTAGAAATGTAGGTTCTCCTGTGATAAATTTTAATAAGAATGAAGATTTGGTATTACTTAAGCATTTTAGGGATATGGGGGTACAAGCTAGTGTTCAGGTTAAAGTTTTATATGATTTGATAGTTAGTCGTTTTTCTTGTGGTGGTGATGATTTTAAAAGATTATTTGTTTTATATGCTTTGTATTCATTTTTGACTCCAACTTGTAACAAAACAGTAAACATTAGTGTGTTGAAATCATTAGAAGATGTTGATAGAATATCTCAGTTTGATTGGTGTGAATATATATTGGAAAGATTGTGTAAAGGTGTTTATGTGTATAATAACACACAATCGAAAAATATTTCCGACTGTACAATCTTGCTGCAAATAGTCTATATGCATAGACTGAAGTGGAAAGGTGTTGTTGCACCTTCTTCACTGCCTCTAATTCAGCATTGGAATGACGACAAACTACATAAAAGATGCATTGAAGAGGTTGCTGCGGGATCATATGGTGACGGTGAACTTGTATATGATGTGTATCTTATTAGTAGGAATGGGAAGAAGGATGGAGAAGAGGAAGTGAATTAAGAAGGGGCCAAAAAGAGAGCTGATGAGTCAAAAAGAGAAGGAAGTGGCCAATTTATCAGTTTTGAATTGATGAAGGATGAGATGAATGATGAACAAATAAAGATAGCTGCCAAGGATATAAGTTTTCTGACTTAATAGTGTTATATGAAATTTAAGTAATACTGTTATTATAAGTTAGTAATACTGCTAAGTATAAGTTACTAATACTGTTAAGTATTAGTTAGTAATACTGTTAACTATTACTAACTAATACTACTTAGTATTACTTAGTAGTACTGTTAAGTATAACTTACTAATACTAAGCAGTATTATTTAGTAATACTGGTAAGTGTAAGTTAGTAATACTGTTAAGTATTAGTTAGTAATACTGTTAATTATTACTAACTAATACTACTTAGTATTACTTAGTAGTACTGTTAAGTATAACTTACTAATACTAAGTAGTATTAGTTAGTAATACTGCTATGTATAAGTTAGTAATACTGTTAACTATTACTAACTAATACTGTTTAGTATTATTTAGTAATACTGTTAAGTATAAGTTAGTAATGTTGTTAACTCTATAACATGATTACATATGTTGTTTTTTGAGTATATTTATTCTTTTTTGTTTAGGAAATGGATAAGATTTCTCTTCTTTTCAAGAGAGATATTTCAGTGGTATCTCACCACTACATATCAATTTTCAAATCCATGAAGGAGAGTGACCCTGAAGAGATGTCTGACTCTCAGAAATTTTTTTCAGATGAGAAAGTGCACAAGGTCATCGATGAAATCATTCTTGATTTTATGAATAAGGAGAAGGATGTTCCATCAAATAAAGTGGGGTCAAATGAAGGAACATGTCCTGAATTTACTGAAGATATCCATTCCTCAAATGCAGCGGACATTAACAAAAGAAGCTGTCCTGATGTTGCTGTGGACATAAATGAAGGAAGTTGTTCTGAAGTTGCAGCAGATATAAATGAGATGCCTTCATATGATCTGCATTTGAGTGCTTCACCACAAGCCAATGATGACAGTCTTGCCGCAACTCCAACTGAAAATATAGATGATCCTGATAAAGTGAATACTGAGGAAATTTCTGAGGTTTATGGGTCAATGTCCTATAAGAGGAAGGGATATGAGAAAGAAACTTTGATCCATGTTGATCGGAAGAATGGATTTGTGTCAAATTTCTTTCGTAGGATGGGAAGATTTCTGAGCAAAATGGATTTGCAATTGAAAGAGTTTGTTGACTATGCATTTTTTGATGAGCATCATGACACTGATGAGTAAGTTCTGTAATTTGTACTTATTAATTTAATATTTTCCAGTATTTTTAAATCTTTATGTTTATATTTACAGTGAAACTCTATTTCGACATGGACCACTCATCATTCTTTATAGAAAAGACACGCTCTCTTTGTTCCCCGATGCACAGATCGAATCGTGTGTATTGAACATATGGGCGTTAATACTGAACAAATCTACAAATGATGGTTTAAGTAGATTTGTTTTTACACTTGATCATTCCGTAAGTATAATTTCATTTTTTTTGTAGTCTGTTTTTTTATTTGTTTCTATTCTTAAAATTGTTGTGTTTTTTTACAGATGTACATGATTGAACTGCTAGAAGAGAAAGATTCGAAGAAGATGGAAGTACTGGAGCAGAATATCTTCAATATTTGGGATTCTTGGTTTTCATTGCAGGAACTAGTTCTCAATGTAGTTGATTTGGTATGTTAATTGTTATTAATATACTGTTTTAATATAGGACAATATTAGTTATTAAACTATATAGTATTAATTTAACAATTATTATTATTTTTCATTGTAGATATTTGTTCCTGTCTGGTTGTCCCAGCACTACTTTTGTATTGCAATAAACTTTGCAAACAAGAAAGTGCATTATCTTGACAACCAGGTCTATGAAAACAATGATAACAAGTACAAGAAGATTGCTCTATTGATGGTATGTCCTTTTAATAAAGTTATGATATAACTATCTGTTGTACAATCTAAAACCTATATATTTCTGTTTGCAGAAGTCTTGCATGGGCAAATATCTTCTTCGAAAACAATATCCCAGGGCTGTTGAGATTGAAAATTATGAAATGGAAGAGGTGGATTTGCCATGGAGAGCATTAGACTTTAAAGGAACAAATGACTGTGGAATTTTCATGATGCACCATATGACGTATTTCAATGGTGCTATATATGATAAACCTGATTTAAAAAAGGTATGTTATTCTTTTGAGAAACATTACTATTAAAAAATATATAATAGTACGTTAAAGTTATATTTTCGTAATACTGATATGGCAATACATAAACAGAATTAGTTATGTAACTAAATTGTACAGTGAATAATGTTATGCAGTATTATTAGTTTTTAATTTATGTTTTTCTCATTGCAGCCACTTTTGAGGAAAGTATTGAGGGCAGAATTTGCTGCTATTTTTTTGTCACATTTAAATGAGGAAATGAGAGATGTGATTGATAGGGTTACAAGATTCTATTTGGAAAAACCCAAATACATTGTGTTTAAGAGACAAGAGGTCGTTGCAGCAATGAAGAAAAAAAAAGCTGAGATGTCAAAAAATGTGAGACCGAAAAGGAAGTGCGTTGAGAAAAAACAATCTTAGTTTAGGTTTTGGGTGATGAAAAACAACAATATTTGTGTTATATAATTGTCTCTTGAAATCAATTGTGATGTTGAATTAGTATTTTTGAAAAATATGTTTTTAACATTATTTGATATCATTTTACAATTATAATATATTTATATTGGTTATAACTTTATATTATATTTTTTTTGATGTAGGTGTACAGTTGGAAAGTATAAAATGAAAAACAAGATAATGAATGAAACCTGTATATTATACATGTTTTTTAACAGTATTTGTATAAGAGATAAACAGTAATATTCATAAGTATTAACAGTATCATTCTTGAACATAACATTATTATACATTTTTTTATAACAGTATTAGTATCAAACATAAACAGTATTAGCTATAAGCATTAACAGTATTAGTATCAAACATAAACAACAATAGCGTAAACATTATTATACATGTTTTATAACAGTATTAGTATTCAACGTAAACAGTATTAGCTATAACACTTAAGAGTATTAGTATCAAACATAAACAGAATTAACTATAAAACTTAACAGTATTAGTATCAAACATAAACAGTATTAGTCATAAGACTTAACAGTATTAGTATCAAACATAAACAATATTAGCTATAAGACTTAACAGTATTAGTATCAAACATAAACATAATTAACTATAAAACTTAACAGTATTAGTATCAAACATTAACAGTATTAGCCATAAGACTTAACAGTATTAGTATCAAACATAAACAATATTAGCTATAACACTTAACAGTATTAGTATCAAACATAAACAGTATTAGCCATAAGACTTAACAGTATTAGTATGAAACATAAACAGTATTAACCATAAGACTTAACAGTATTAGTATCAAACATAAACAGTATTAGCTATAAGACTTAACAGTATTAGTATCAAACATAAACAAAATTAATTATAAAACTTAATAGTATTAGTATCAAACATAAACAGTATTAGCCATAAGACTTAAGAGTACTAGTATGAAACATAAACAATATTAGCTATAAGACTTAACAGTATCATTCAATATTATTGTTAGACATAAACACTAATAGCCATAAGCATTATCAGTAATTCTTGAACATAAAAATTACTTACACAAAAATATAAAGTATTAATACATAATATAAAACAGTATTACTGATTAATAGTAACAGTATTACTGAAAAAAATAGAACAATATTACTTAAAGCTATGATCTAAAACAAAGTTTCTTTTGGTATGTATGGTGTTAAACTGCCAAATTCTGATGTTGAATTATTCTTTGATGAACTTCCTCTCTTCTTGTTTTTCTGAAAATGTGTCTTTAGTCTCTTGCTTCTACCTTTAGTGACTGCACGTTCTGGATCAAGAATAGAAGTAGAAGAATTTGTGTCGTTTTCAGTTTGTTCGACACCTGCATCACTAACAGAAGTTGTTAAAAAATCAACAATAATATAATCCTTGTTGTAGCTTTCTTCCAAAAGATTTCTCGCATTCCTATTATTTTGTGATTTCAAGATTAAATTATAGTATTTTCTTATCATCGTGTGACGCCAAAGAACCCCTTCATTTCCTCTTACTATGCTGTTATCATTGTTATTGAGCTTGTCCCACACCATCGACTTCACCAATTTTGTCCATCTTTTTTGAATGTACATTTCAGGTATAGATTGTGCAGAATTTATGTGGAGTATTCTCAAGGAATGACAACACAAAATACCCATTTCTTCAAACAACTTGCAAGAGCATGTCATCATCATCAACTGATAATCAAATATTACTTGCTTATTTGCAGTGTTACCAGGATTGGACACTTCATAAAGTATTGTGGTACCTTCCATTCCAATGACTTTTGAAAGACAAACAATGCACTTTCTAAACTCCTCTTCAAAATATCTAAAATCATTGATCGTATATATTTCAGAAGCATGTTTCAATATTCTATCCATAGGCATTTGACTTTCCGCAAGTGACCTTGCACAATTGAATTCATCTTGCTGTTCAGTCATCCTCCAACGTTTTATTGTGTTACTGAAATGTATATAGAAATCTGTCAAACTTGTTGTCTTCTTAGCATGAAACCCAATTGCATTATTTGTCGATTCACTTCTTTGTGATGAAAGAATTCCAACAGAGAAGTAATTCTTGTTTAAAGTTGTACACCACTTTTCCTTTAATCCGTAAAGTCGTATGAACCAAGAGTGATCTTTGAGATTATATTTTTGCACCATGTTTTTCCAACAGATTTCAAATTCATTTTCATCATCACATCCAGTTAAACATTTGTTGAATTGACTCTTAAACAAATTGTCCGATTTCAACTTTGCAAATCTGGTTATTGCATTTTGTTGAAGATGCCATATACACAATCTATGCCTTGTTGCTGGAAAAACCTGTTTTGTCAAGACAAAATTAGTAATACAACAATATTACTGAACAGTTATATTTGTAATACTAAAGAGTATTACTAAATAAACTATACAATATTACTTACTAGTCTATACAATATTGAATGATGAAAAAAAATAGTAAAAAAAATATTACTGAACAGTTATATTTGTAATACTAAAGAGTATTACTAAATACGCTATACAGTATTACTTACTAGTCTATACAGTATTGAATGATGACAAAAAAACAGTAAAAAAATAAATAGTACAATTTTAGTTATACTTTCTCAATTGCATTTGCTATTGCTTGATCTTGGTCTGTGAAAATTGTGATGGGACTTTGTCTACACATTGATTTCTTGAAAACATTGAACAACCATTCAAATGTTTCTATTTTCTCATCTGAAATGAATGCACAAGCGAACATGACATTTTTCATGTGGTTGTTGACACCAACAAAGGGGGCACAAATCAAATTGTATTTGTTTGTCCTATATGTTGTGTCGAATATCATCACATCACCATATAATGCATAATCTTCCTTCATTATAGAGTCCCTCCAAAACATATTTGATAATCTGCCATCGTCATCCAATTTTACTCTATAAAAGAAATCATCTTCCTCTGCATCTTGCTCTTGTATCATATCTAAAATTGTTTGTGCGTCACCTGCTTCGATTTTCTTCATTTTCATTCGATACACCAAGTTCAAGTGATCTTTCATTGTATGCCCAACTATTTCCTCTCCACCAAAATCACATGCCATGTAACGATAAGAGTCTGACGGTTTCATTCCTGAATCTAGCATTATCTGAATCGCTGCACGTTTTTCATTTGTTATATGTCTCTCTGAACGATGTAAATGACTCCACTCTTTTCTTGTCAGTTCATGATTATGGATAGTCTCATGTTTTACTACCTCGTACTCATTTTCATAATTCAATTTGACTGTAAGTGATGCCTTGCAGTTTGTCCTTGTTGCTTTTGACTTCTTTGTTGAAAACTGCAATTGTAAGTATAGTGTCATTCTAACAGTATAACAGTACCACTAACTTATATATAACAGTACCACTTAATAAACATAACAATATCACTAAAATAACACAAAAGTATTACATAAATTAATATAAGAGTTCTATATAATTTATACATAACAGTACTACATGACCTGTTTTTGTTTGTTTTTACATCCAGCAGATGAGCAAACATATATTTTCCCAAGTAGTATAGATGTATCAATTGTAGAGTATCTATTGTTGGATTTTCGTACTCCAAATCCGATCAAACGAGAATGTTTTTTGTAGAGCTCATACATTTCATCAATAGTCTTTCGTTTGTATCCAATAAGTGAACCAGATAGGGCTTCAATGTCTTCAATGTCATCAACCAATTGGCTACTCCGTGAATCAATTTCAATTGTTGCAGTACTTGCAAAAACTTCAACATTTGTTGTTTCATCTTCTACAATAATCTCAGTCATATATTCTGCAATTTTAAGTACAGTGTCATTCAAACAGTATAACAGTACCACTAACTTATAAATAATAGTACCACTTAATAAACACAACCGTATCACTAAATAACACAACAATACTACATAACTTCACATAACAGTACTACTAACTTATACATAACAGTACTACTAACTTATAAATAACAGTACCACTTAGTAAACACAACAGTACCACTAACATAAGACTTCGAATTACCAGTAATTTCTCCCATATTTTTTTCAGTTTCGTCCTTGAATCTTCAATTGAAAGATGGTGTATCAGCTTATTTTTGAAAATCCTAGCGATTCACAAATCGCTAATAAGACTTCGAATTAAGACTTCGAATCATTAATCGCTTGAATTAATGGTTAATCAAAACACTCTTGGTATCTATTTCTTCTCCTACGCCTGCTTCAAAACTTCAATCACTGTATCAATGGCGGAATTTTTTTTTTCAGAAACAGTATATATGTGTTTATGGTCGAATTTTGATCAATGTTTGTTGTTATGTCAATGGATTGAAATTAAATTAGAGTATTAGTCTATTTTCATGGTAAAAGAAGAGCTTACCATGAACAATGGTTGTCGCAGTTTTTTCCCCAAATCCGCGCGAGAAGACGATGAACAGTAAAATGATTATATTTTTTTAATTAATAACACGCGCCAGCTATTTGTTGCGCGTCCTGCGGTGCACGTGGGGGTAGAACTTGATCCAGATTGTTGTGCACGGATCCACTGATCCGTGCACAAGTTGCACAGCAGCACGACTCAATAATATAATATTAGGCTCGGAGCCTGCCAAGCTGGTCAGAATATATTTTATTATTTTTTGAAAGAGAACTACTAGTATTTTCTCCAATACAATGAAATTCGGATCCCCTTGAATGATAATTCAGAACCTATTTATAGACTAGATCTAAGATTACAAAATCTTTGATATTATATTGGAACCGATTTTATGGATTAAATCTGATTGGAATCGAATATGAACTTGGATCTGTTTTATTTTCTGGATATCTTGGACCTGTGGAACTCACATCTTAAACATTTAAGAATATGCTGAAGTAAAGGCCTTCAGCTCGTTCTCGGCCCGAGCTCGAGAGCCCTGGTCATCTGGATCATTCCTAGCAGCTGTGTCTCAACTCAGGATCTGCTCCGGCCGGTTTGGCCAGCCCCTCCTTGGCGCTATGGTTGGCCTCTCTTGAGCGGCCACGTGCCAGCTCTAACATGCTCAGGGGTACAACATTAGCCCTCTGTTTGTGATGGGGACAATGAAAGTGCCGGATCTTGGATCCAGCTGAAGACTCGACCCGAGTATTAAATAACATCACTAGTTAATACGTGATATGTGTTGACGTCAGATTTTGACGTCAGATTTTGTATGGCACAAAATCCTAGCCTAACACCAAAAAATATCAATCCGGCTCAAAGAAATCGAACCGAATTAAAATATAGAAATCGAATAAAATAAGAAAAAGACGATGTCCGGTGTCTACTCGGGTAAATTTGGTAGGCTTGTTCTGGTCGGTGCCTACTCGGGTAAATTTGGTAGGCTTGTTCTGGTCGGTGCCTACTCGGGTAATTTGGTAGGCTTGTTCTGGTCGATGCCTACTCGGGTAAATTTGGTAGGCTTGTTCTGGTTGGTCAATTTTGGCCGGACAGAACGTTTTTTATATAAGAATTGAGAGTAAAAAGCTCTCTAATTATAATGATTTCGGATCTAGAATTCCTCCTTTTGAATGATAATTGAGGCCCTATTTATAGGGTAGACCCGAGATATGAAACTTGGAAAGTAAGAAATAAATCCCTTGATTTTAGGGTACAGATAAGGAAAAAACGGATTAAATCCTATCTAAATCGGATATGATTTGTTCTTGATTTGTTTCCTTTCTTGAAGACTCTTTCTTGAAATAAACCAACTCTTTTCAGTTCTCCTTATGAGATTGGTTTCTGGTCTTCTATTTGTATATCCAGAAATGTCTTGAACAATGACACCTTTGGACCATATTGATTATAGTACTCGAACTCAGATCAATCGCGAAACCTAGCAGTCAGATGGACATGACCACGGACCGGCCTGGTTGGGTCGGCCCCTGGTCAGCTCAGTCCCTGGTCGGGTCGGCTCGATCGTGGTCGAGTTGGCCCCTCGTCGACTCGGTCGTGGTCGGGTCGGCCCCTGGTCGGGCCCCTTGACCAGGTTCTGGTCGGGTCAGTTCCTGGCCCAGGCCGGCGGTCTGGTTGGCTTTGGTCTTCTGGCCTCCTGGCCTTCTCTCAAGCCGGTTCTGGCCTTTTGACCTTTTGGTCTTCCCTCGGGCCGGACTCTAGGTCGAATCGGTTTGGTGGGGGCCCAACAATATGTATTAAATGTCATTAAACAAGAAAAATAAGACAAATGTAAGACCAAACATGGTATAGATTTGGAGGCGTTACAACATATATCTTCAACTCCAAAACGGTTTAATAATTTATCAAGTTAAGAGACCCTTAAATGCATATGTAAGTTTCAACTCTTATCATTTAACTGACTTGCAAAAATCCATTCACTTTCATCGAACTCTAATAAAGTCTCATAAATATAACAATACTGAATTTAAGTAAACCAGATAAGGATTAATATCAAAGCCTTCACAAAAACTTGCAGCATGAATATTTTCAAAAGCAATATGATTATCAAAATCACCATCTTCCTAGCAATTGTTGGGAAATTAATCGAGTCAAGAAGGCTCATCAGCTTTACCATCCATGGAGAAAGACGACTATGTCAAGAAATGAATGTTCCTTTAAACGAGACAATAAATGATGATTGTTGCATAAAGCTTTTTTTTAGATGATTATTACTTTTTCAATGTAGAGGTTAAGAACCTCAAGGAACATAACAATTGTGGAAAGAGTCCAGATGCCATACAGGCAAGGGCTCAGCAAATTTATGATTATTGCAGCAGTAGAATTGACTAAAATGTCGTTTAATTTTTAACTATTGATGAGAATACCAACAACTTACTAATTTTGCATTAATGTCTACTATCTCTAGGAATGTTGCAAAATACAGCTTGTAAACTTATCCAGTCATCGCTCTTGTGGCAAATTTATTTGCTTAATTAGCTTTGATATTTTCATTTATTTATCTTAGATTAAAAATTAAGAAACATTCAAAAATAAAATCTAAAACTAATTCAAATGTGTATAAAATTATACAAAGATAAAAGGTAATTTTAAAAATAAAAACTTATAACCAAACTCTTAAATAAATTTTACAAATTTAAAAATCAATTTGAAATGTTAAAATTACTTTAAGATATTTAAATTTGTTGTGATAATTATTTTAATTATAAAAGTCAAAACATCAATTTGGTGTTATAAAGTATGCCCTATTTCAGGTTTAATACACCTGAAATTCTACCTCATCATAAATAGTTTTATAATTATTCAAATTTAATCACATTTGGTCCCCATCGTCAAATTCGGTCCATATTGTCGGAATTTAACTAATATGAAACTTTTGGAGGGAATATAGGCGCGAAAACTAGATAAAACTTTGAATTTGGATGTTATTTATGCCATTTCAATCATTTTCCTTCTATTCCTTTTTATTGTTCTCCAAATTTAACTATATTTAGATAATTGCAAATTTTAGTTTCTGAAAATTCAAGCTTTTAAAAAAAAAATTCTGAAAGTTTAATTTTTTATATAATTTATATAATCTATAGTTAATATTTATTTTTTAATTATTATGCAAACTACCTGCAATAAATACACCATATTAAATTACAGGAAAATTAATAAGTAATTAAAATTGCAAATATCTCATTATTATTATTATTATTATTTTGAGATAAACTCTTTTGAATATGTAATTTCTAATTGTATAGTGTTCACTAAATTCTTTTAGCTAAATACATAAGTGTATGCTGTAAACTATAGAAGCAGTGAACAAACTCGATCACATAGAGAACATCAAATTAGAATCTCATTAACTACTCAAATTCAACTCATAATTTTATCTATGCAAATGAATATCATGTTTTAAGATTTTTATAAATATAATAAGACAAATCTACAATTGAACACAATAAATCATGATAAATCAAAATGAAGTAGGTTGTAGGACATGTTTTCATCTAATTCTTATCAAAATATTATTTTGATAAACCCATTAGGTTCATTTATTATTCCTCTATATGAACAATGACGAATATCAAATTAACTATTCTCCTGAGATAGTATCCCTACTCATTATATGTCACCAGATGTATCCTACTCATTCTGATAAATATATAACTCGCAACCTAAGATTGATTTCTCATCACATAAGTTAATTAAATCTACCGATATAATTCACTATATTTCATGAATATATTCTGCCATAATTAAATTTTAAATCCCGATTTTTGATTAAATTACTAAAACATGCACAATTACCTGTTGAATAACTAACCAAGCAAATATAAACACATGAATAAAGTTCAAAAATCAAAAACTTTAATTAATAAATTAAAAGTTAATAAAGATTCGAATTAAACTACTAACAGTCATTGAAACCTTAGAAAATTAGCTACGTGAATTATACACATGATGATTAAACATAGACAAACTGATATACATGATCATATCTAAACTAGAAAAATCTTATTAAGAGAAATAGATAAAAACTTTAGGAAAAGTGATCTACTTGTTCTTCAGTCATTCGGTTCTTAATTTTCTCCTCCAATTGCCTCAAGATATGATCTCACTATAAGAAAATGTGGAAATAGCAGCAAAATTTTCTGTTGCTAACCAACCTAAATTCACTACAAATACAATTAGTGGCAAGAAAATCTCGCTGCAAATGTCTTCACTATAAGCCTGTTATTAACTGATTTTTGCAGCGAAAAAAGGATATCACTACTAACTTTTGCAGGAAAAAAAATTCACAACTTGGTGTAGAGAGCTTCAGATAGGGCCTTAAGCCCGTTATTTTCCAAGTTTCATATCTTAGGTTTAGTCTATAAATAGGCCTTAAGCCTCACAAAAAGGGGTTCGAAAATAATTGTATTCAAAGCATATAAATAGGTTTTACTCTCAATTATATAAAAAATATTTTGGTTGGCCGGTTTTTAGCGACCAGAATAAGCCTAACAAATTTGTCTGAGTAGGTATCGGACACCGTTTTCTATTAATTTAATTACTTTCATTCTTACCCGGTTCAACTCATCCGATCTGGATTGTTCAATTTTGGTGTTAGACTAAAGATTTTGTGCTCTACAAAAGCTGACATCAACAAGAATCAAAACTAATAACAAACAAAAAAAAAGTCACGGAATAAAACTGATGTATATTGCAACTCATGATATTGTGTTAGGATAGATAGATATATATAGAGTTTAATACTTTTTTTGGCCTGTAAGTTAGGGGGTCTGACAATTTAGGATAAAAAAATTTCGGGCTGACAATTTAGAACATTAAGTTGTCGGGCCTCATCAATTTTGCTTAATTTCAGCCCGAATTACTTATTTAGGCTGAAATTGCACGCTTTTTGCACGTGACCGCCCTCGGGTTCTGCGGGCTCAATTCGCTGATGTGGCGGGTTATTTAGCTATATGACATTTGTATATTAATTCTCATCTCCCATGTGTAATAAAAAATGGGGCCCAAGGAATGAGAGGGAAAATTCTCCCTAAAATCGAGAAATGAACCCTAATTTCTGAAATCAAGATTACCCCATTCCCTTCACCAAAATTTGCAGAAAATTTAGTTTCACCACTTTATTATCCAGATTTGAAGTATTCAATTCTTCCAACAATTCCACAATTTTTGCAGTATTCCAAACACTTTTCAGCTGCATTCTACCAAAGCTAATTGAGTGAAAAACCTCTCTTGCACAACATCGCGCTTGAGATGATGAATCCAAAGACAACTGTTTCTGCAACTCAGCTGATTTAAAGAGGATTCATTGCGGCTAAATCTTCACATGTATTCGCTACTTTTACTCTTCCATTATTTTCCTTCTCTTCTAATCTCCATAATATCTGCCAAGAGGCCCACAAAAAAAACCTAAGCCCATAATAGATTTCAGCAGAATTAAAGAATCAGACGATGCTATTCTCATGTTTCGAGAAATGGTGAGATTGCGGCCACAACCTTCTATTCTAGTCTACACCAATCTGTTGAGTGTTATTGTTAATATGAAGCATTACTCTGCTGCCCTTTATGTGTTCGACGAAATGCGTCAAATGAAATGCCCTTTATATCAAGTTACTCTGCTGTGTTCGACGAAATGCGTCAAATGAAATGCCCTTTATCAAGTTACTCTGCTGCCCTTTATGTGTTCGACGAAATGCGACGAAATGCCCCATGAATTGCTATTGCCTTCTGAACCGATTAGACTTTGGGTTTGCTGCATTAGGTATCTTCTTCAAGTGCGGTTACGAACTTGATGTCGTGACTTTCAGTTCTCTTTTAAAAGGGTTATTTTTGGATCATGAGGTCTCTGAAGCCATGAAATTGTTCAACAAGCTTTTAGTTTTGAAAATATGTGAGCCTGATGATGTTATAATTAAGTGTTGAACCTCAAAATTTTCTGCAAATTTTGGTGAAGGGAATGGGGTATTCTTGATTTCAGAAATTAGGGTTCATTTTTGGATTTTGGAGGGAATTTTCCCTCTCATTCCTTGGCTCCATTTTTTATTACACGTGGGAGAGGAAAATTAATACACAAATGCCACGGATTTGAATCCCCTGCAGGGCAAGAAGCCCAACACCTCATGCTGTGCCCAAAAACGCCGTCGTTTTTTTTTGTTTTTGTTTTTTCTTTCTTTGGAACAATAATTTTCTCATTTTTTTGTTATGTGATTATTTATTACATCAAATAATATAACATATCAATATTTTTTTGATTATTTATTACATCAAATAATATAACATATCAATAATAGAAATACATTTTTTTGATAATAATCAAAAAATATAACATATCAAAAAATATTGATATGTTATATTATTTGATGTAATAAATAATCACATAACAAACAAATGAGAAAGTTATTGTTCAAAAGAAAGAAAAAACAAAAAAAAAAAAAAACGACGACATTTTTGGGCACAGCATGGGGTGCTGGGCTTCTTGCCCTGCAGGGGATCCAAATCCAAATGCCACATAGGTAAATAACACGCCACATCAGTGAATTGAGCCCGCAAAACCCGAATTAGGGGTGTCATGTGCAAAAAACGTGCAATTTCAGCCTAAATAAGCAATTAGGGTTGAAATTGGACAAAATTGACGAAGCACGACAACTTAATGTCCTAAATTGCCAGCCCGAAATTTTTTTATCCTAAATTATCAGATCCTTTAACTTAAAGGAACACTTCATGATTACATGTTTACCTCCAAATGATCCAGAAACAAAAGATACACTCATCTCTCTTATCTTTCATTCTTTTTTTTTTTTTTTTATCTCTTTCTCTTTGAAATAAATGATACCCCTCTCTTATCTTTAAGTCCAAATCATTCAATTGAGTTGAAATTGCACGAGAATCACACGTGATCTCACCAATTCAGGTTTTTCCAGCCAATTTTGCTAATACAGAATTTAAACTTTCTTAGTGTCGATATCTTTTTGGAGAAGCTCATGTGCCTCTTTCCAGGTAAGGTTCGAACTCGAGCTTAGACATATTTCGAGAATCGCACATGATCTCACCAATTCAGGTTTTTCCAGCCAATTTTGCTAATACAAAATTTAAACTTTCTTCATGTCGATATCTTTTTGGAGAAACTAATACAAAATTTAAACTTTCTTCGTGTCGATATCTTTTTGGAGAAGCTCATGTGCCTCTTTCCAGGTAAGGTTCGAACTCTAGCCTAGACATATTTGGTTCGATAGTTCGCAAACATGTTTGTTTAGTGGGTTCGTGAACCTGTTCATTTAAGGGTTTGCGAGCCTAGACATATTTGGTTCGATAGTTCGCAAACATGTTTGTTTAGTGGGTTCGCGAACCTGTTCGTTTAGGGGTTTGCAAACATGTTCGACATAAGATTTTGCCAGAAGTCTGCTACGAGGCAAGGCTTTCGTCGGAGCCTAGACATATTTGGTTCGATAGTTCACAAACATGTTTGTTAGACATATTTGGTTCGATAGTTCGCAAACATGTTTGTTAGACATATTTGGTTCGATAGTTCGCAAACATGTTTGTTTAGTGGGTTCGCAAACCTGTTCGACATAAGATTTTGCCAGAAGTCTGCTACGAGGCAAGACTTTCGTCTGGAAGCGGGGTTTACCTCTAAATAGTCTCATTCCGCAGGTCGAGCTTTCATTAAGTAAGATAGTTAGCTTCGGTGGTTAGATTGGTTTACATAAGATTGGTGGTTTCCGCATAGAGAAACTGGACTTTTCCAATCAAAGAGTCCTCATCGGGAACGAATTGGTAACACTTGGAGAAGTCGTTTCGTACATTACAACTGTTAACGTGGGAAAAGACTATTAGTGACGTAATCTAGTTCACTAGTTCTAATCGTTGGTTCGATAGTTCGCAAACATGTTTGTTTAGTGAATTCGCGAACCTGTTCGTTTAGGGGTTTGCAAACATGTTCGTTAAGTGAGTTCGTTTATAGTTCGCGAGCCTATTTGTTTATATATTTTATTTAAATATGATTATGAATTTTATAAGTTATTGAAATTTAGATAAATATGCATAGGAATCGAACACAAAACCCCCATTATATAAATGAGTTATACTACCACCAAACCAATTTGTACTTTTGTTAATTTACCTATTAAACTTTTATTTTATCTATTACATTTTAAAATATAAACATATTAATAATTAAATTAAATATAATTTACTTATTTCTAATATATTGCTTGCTATGCCATTTGAATTTTTTTGAAATTTTAATATTAATGATATAATTTACCAATGATATATTATCTTAATATAAAAGATATAATTATATTGATGTTTCATATAATTATATTGATGTTTCAAGTATAATTCCATGATCAACAAAATAATTTAGCATTTTGGTCTTGAAAATAAGTATACAAATATATGCTTAATAATATATTCATAATGAGTATAAAAAATTTATACAGTCCAAAATAAAAAAATCTAATTTCAACATACCATTAAAAAAATTATATATTTTTTTTTTCCAGATGCCTTAAAGTTAGAATTTCTTAATTTACAAAAGTTTTTTGAACAAAAATATAGATCGATTATCTTAATTTAAAAAGGTGTAAAAATAAGTAAAAAAGAGTCAATACAAAAAGTGTTGTAATTTTGATATGATCATTATCACCATACTTCAAAAGTGGCTTTTTGAGAGTGGAAACCTCAAATCTCATCTACCATCTAAAAAAATCAATAATCAAAATAAATAAACCCTTAACAAATATTATTTAATTTTGAATTTGAAAAAAATATATAGAAAATTCATACATTTTCAAGATCGAATTCAACATGCTTAAACTTTGAAAATAGATCGGACTTAGTTTTCTAATTACCTAAAATACATTAATGATATGTTATAGAAATATATCAAACTAAAAACATGTGCAGATCTACATATGTATCAAAATTCAAAATCTTTATATAAGAATAATGTATGTATATACCAAAATATTATGTATTTATATGAAATATAATTAGAAAAAAATTAATGTGAACGTGTATTGTAATAATTTCATATAGTTTATTCATTTAATTATTCATATATTTGCAAACTCAAATAGGTATATATGATATACTCTACATTTATATGTGTGTTTATATATATATATATTAATTAAATAATTATTATATTATGATCTATAATATTGATTTTGAAAAAGATAGCTTGTAAACTAGTATTACGTTTTGCAAATACTGTTTTAAATCAAAATTTCTACAATTTAGATATTTTAGATTTCAAACAAATTCATTAGTTTATATAGTTTTAATTCAAAATTAGTTATAACATAAATAATTATTTGATATCATATTACTCAATTAATTATTGAATAACCAATTGATTTGAAAAACAAACCATAATGAACTTTTATGTGTATTCGAAAAAAATTATTCAAAAGACATGATATTTAATTGATACGTATACTTTATTTTTATTATATACATATCAATTAATAATTTTTGCCATATATATCATTGAAAATATTTGTCAGCAAAGTTAAATTATTATATACCATATATATTTATTACACAAAAGTAATATTTTTAGAAATTTACAATAAACTCAATTAATATCACAAAAAAAATAAAATATAAAATTTGATGAAATTTCTATTATTAGGAAATGAAAATAGGCGAGAAATTTTTGACATTTCTACTGTTAGGGGTAATTATTATATATATATATATGTATATTATTTCTCCTATATACCGAATTGACAGTTCTACCCCTGTGGAAACACCGAGAAGCCTGAGGGTTGTACGTAGAACCTGGAACGCGATTACAAATTTACAACTCCTCGTTCGAAATCAATTGGAGCTCATCGCCGCCGCCGCAGGTTCGCCGCTGCTGCAGGTTCGCCGCTACTACATTCTCTCTCTCTCTCTCTCTCTCTCTCTCTCACACACACACACACAGAACAGTCTTGTCAATTGACGATTCAGTGCCCTAATTTAATGATTTCAAATTTTACTGCAAATATCTTATGCAATTTAGGCGAATGCAATTTTATATGATTTAGGACCTTTATTATCTGATTTTGCTTCAATTGAGAGATTTAGGTGTGATTCTGATGAGTAATTTGTGTATCAGATGGTCAAATTTATATAACTTGTGCGCTGTTGTTTTTCCTGAATAAGTCTCATGAGTAGTGATTTTCTTTGATTTTGGTTTGTATAATTCTGTGATCGGATTTTCATGAATGTGATATATAGATACTCAAGCTTGAACTATCGAGCCTGTATTCGAGCTCAATTCGAACTTCCAACGAACTTTTGTCTATCCAAACTCAACTTTGATCTTTCTAAAATGGAACTCAAGGTTTAGCTGTTTTACTTTCTCTGTATTTTTGTATATAGTTTGATCGCCAATTTCGTCTTCAGTTGAGACGTTGGAGGCGAATCCACACTGGGATAAAGTAGTAGCAAAATCAGCTTGTATTTCACGTGAATTTTGAGTGATAAGTGGTGAAAATATGTTTTGAGTGTTTTTGTATAGTCCTTTTTATGCAAAGATTGGTGAAAGTTGGTATTGAATCAATAATTCTTTTGCTTATGATATTCGGAGGTTCAGTAGAATAGTTGTGTTTTTGTGTTATTCTCTGGAGAAATTTAGGAAATCTTTTGCTTCTCTCGATTTGTTTGGCTGCTATCGAGTATAGTATATGTTTAATTATGTGTTTCACCATTGATAGAATACTTAATTTGATTTGATTAGGTTTGTGAACTATCCTTTTGGTTCTACCTATGTTTTTTTTTTTTTCAAGTTATTCAATTTGATCTAGTTTATTATGTTTGTGTAGCATTTAAAGTCTGCTTCAAGCTTTATATCACTTCAATTCTTTTTGGAAATGATCAGGATACATTGCAACATTTTCCGCTTTTAGTATTGCATTGTTCGGTTTGTGAATTGGGAGATATACTGCAGAAAAGACTACAATTTGACTGTTCTATGCTACATGTAAGAGATGTATTTGAGGGCAATATATTTTTTATTTTATTATTTTATTTTTTTGTGGATTCAGGTTCTTCTCAGTGCTATAAAGATGGTAGAAACACTTTTTGAAGATATATTTCGAATTGATGCAATAGACCCAGATGGCAAAAAGTTTGATAAAGGTATGGTGAACTCTTGAATTCCACCCCCCCCCCCCCCCCCCAATGCACAATCTCTTTGTTTGTGGTGTATATTTTGTGTTTGTAGCGCAGTCTCCTTATAAGAAAGTGAAGATGTAGATGTACAAAAGCCATAAAAGTGGACATTACAAGAAGATAAAGAAAATGGGAAGATAAAAAGGCAAAAAAATCATTGAATATGCCATCCTCATAACTTTGTAATAACTTAAGATCGATTTCGAACTCTAAATGGGATTTTTCAACTTCAACTGGGTGAAAACATGGCAGTGGAATCGATTTATTATGAGCATTTAACCAAAAATGGTAATGTGGTATAATAGAACTGCTATTGATGTAATGCTAAGGCTAATTTTTCGGCCTATGTATCAAATGGAACTCAATGAAGAGTTGTTGTGTTGAATAATGTGTATAAAACTGAGATATTCATGTATATGTTTAGAAGTTGAAATAAATAGTATTCAATAATGTCTTTATTTTGGTCCTTGAGATTTTATTGTTGGTTTCATGAATTGTCTTCTACTTGTTCTTAATTCCATGTATTCTTGATATTTTCCTTAGTGAGTCGCATTTCTGCTAGGAGCGAGCAGTTTGACATGCTCATGCACCTTGATATCAACACTGAGATATATCCTATGCATTCTGGAGAGAAGTTCATGATGGTATTGGCATCCACTCTGAACTTGGATGGAACGCCTGATAGTGGATATTACACACCGGTAAAGTCATTATCTGATATATTTTTCTACAATTCATGATTCAATTTAGAATTATCCACTTTTCCTTTTAAATTTTCTTTGGCCATAGCAACTGCCAACTATTAGAGATATGCCTGCATTCAAAGTTACGAGGTGAATGTTTAGTTTAAGTCAGATGCTTTACCTTATTAATCTTTTTTTATCAAGAATAAATAAATAAATTTCAAGCCTTCTTCTTATTTCAGTTCATCCTAGACTTTCAACTCCTTTTCCACTGGTGAACTAATTTGAGAAAATAACTATCGTAGGTTTTATTTCTTGATTGCTTCAGTATTTCCTCATTGATCATTAGAGCTTCCACAATGACATTCCAACTTGCTTATACTTTTGACTCGCTAGTTCCGAAGAATTAAGTAATTACATATGCAAATTTGATATTTCATATTATTGTTGATTTAGATTTGAGGGAGGGAGACATGCTGCTGCTCAAACAACCATGTTAAGTGTGCTATATAAGGCTGTAAAAACTTACTGAGGGCTGCTAATATGATTACAGGGTAACAGGAAATCACTTGCAGATAAGTTTGACTATGTCATGCAAGGAAAATTGTACAGAATCTCAGAGGAAACTAGAGAGAAGCAAGTGAAAGCGTATGGTTCTCTGTTTTTTATGTGATTTCTTTCTTTCTTGTTAATGTGACTGGTTACATTAAATTCGGCTATCAACATTTGTTATTTGGTGGTTGGGTGCAGTGATATGTATGTTTCATTTGGTGGTCTTCTGATGATGCTCAAGGGGGACCCTTCTATTGCAGCTAGGTTTGAGCTTGACCAAAGGTTGTTTATACTAATAAGGAAGGTCTGAATTGCGAATGTTACTAAATGAAAAATGTCATTGATGACTTGGTTGTCAAAAACTAATTAACTGTATGAGACATAGAAATTGGCATCAGAATTCTGTAAGAAGCTAAAACCCAAAAAATGCGAGAAAATGTGTTTCCTCTACTTGCTTGGTTTGATGACACTTCAACCTTAATGTTCATTACTTACATGAAGTATATATTTAACTGCTCTACTGAATCTTACTTCCATATGCATTAGCCAACACATTTTCTTGAAGTTGATACATGTATGATATAATATTTATTCTACTGGTGGATAATATAGCCATTGCAGTTTGTGTTGTGGCTGTGGAACGAAGCTTAGGCACCGCAAAGCTATAGCTTCAGCATGCAGGTACTGATCCTCTAGTGAAACAACCCGAAAGAAAAATACATTGCATTTTGTAGTTAGACAACCTGGACTTCAAAATGACAACCAAACTTCGAAAAGGATACTCCTTCAAGAGCAAAAAATGGAGAAGGATTAGATGTGTAGTAGTGGCTACAACCTCAGCCATCCTTGGTCTTTCTTCTGGCACTGTACCTGAGCGCTGGCAAGCTAGCTTCAGAACTGTATATGCTCCGTCATTAGGGTATCACCCGCCTAATCTCTATCCATAACCTGCAACATATTTCTCTTGTGACCCAAGTGTTGTTTTGCCCAATCCATTAGATTTTGCTCTTTCATACGGCGATATTCAAAAGCTCGACGCCCAGATAGTAATTCTAGCAAGACGATCCCAAAGCTATATACGTCACATTTTTCTGTTTAGTGACCTGTTTATAAGCAAGGACATCAGTACCATTGCAAGACTAGTAGAAGTATAATTTTGAATGGAGAAGAATTTCAGATCTAAGGACCTGTCGCAACATATTCTGGTGCAACATGACTGTATGTACCCACAACTCGAGTTGATACATGAGTCATATCACCAGTCGGACCATCCCTTGCCAAACCAAAGTCAGACAACTTGGCGTTGAATTCCTACACTCCAAAGGAAGAATAGAGCAACGGTTTAGGATTTAAAACCAGAGGAATAGAGCAAGTCAAAAGTTTGCAATCATATTCATACCGCGTGTTGCTAGTCTGACAACCTTGGTGTATGACCGGTGTCGCCAAGTCATGCAAGAAAGAGAGGGCCCTAGCAGCACCTATTGCCACTTTGATTCTTGTCTCCCATGAAAGTGATTGGTACCCTCCTATAAAACAAATCAAATATCATGCAATCAAGTATGCAAAAGCAACCTCCAAAGAGGTGATTGTCCAAGCTTCCTTTGGGCATGAACTCATCATATACCACTATCAGGTTGTCTTCCTCCGAGCAATACCCAATAAGTCTCACCAGGTTTGGATGGCGAAATTGACTTGGATAATTGATTTCCTTGTTCAAATTTTTGCATGACTATAAAAGAATCTAGTTAAAATAATCATAGCAAATAATTGTGCAAGCACAAACCTACCAGCCACCTGCACCCGTTTCTTGACAGCAACAGCCATTCTAGATCGACGCTTTGAAGCAGTAAGAGTATGCTCATCAATCCATCCTTTAAATACAGGTCCAAAACCTCCTTGCCCCAACAACAAATCAAGTTTGCCTTTTTTATTTCTTTAAATTTAATCGGTCGTACACCATGGTGGCTCGAATGTGCAGCTGCATTGAACGTCTTGCTGGAGATTGTAGTGTCTTGTGGAGCTCACAAACAGAAAATGCAGAATATAAGGTGAATGACTTCAAGTATTCAAGATACTTGTACCATTCTACACAAGGTAAAGAGTTTGTTTCATAAAATAAAATGGAAACTGTAAAAAGAACTTGCAAATGACATTTCCCACTACTATAAATCCAAACATCATAATTAATAGATTCAGCAGAGAATAAGTTAATCAGAATTGAAATCATTTGGGGCAAATGAATACCAATAAAATCGAAAATCGAAACATAAAAACCTATCTTTAACCCAAAATACAAGCAAAAACAGATCCCATTGTGCTCTTCATCATCGTTTTCACAGAATCAAACCAAAAACAGAGAATAAAAATGATGATAATAATAATATAGTGATATATACCAGGCGCAATATGATCTTCAAAACTGAAAGGTGAAGGGAAATCATCAGTTGAAATGGAGCTGCTGAGGCTTTCGCAATATGCAATTTGCCTAAGCTCTTCCCTCTTCACAACAGCTTCCACCAACTTCTCCCAATTATCATACACCCTTGACATTTTTATTACTCAAATCTCTATTCTTTTCTCCAAATCATCACACACACGCAACATGAGAGAGAGAGAGAGAGAGAGAGAGAGAGAGAGAGAGAGAGTTGATTCTGAATTCTATAAATTCGAATGGTGACTATTTCAGTCAACGTAAGCGTCATAAAGTTGTGTGAATTGGGGATAAACTGGTTGGAAATTGCAATTTCTACTTAATTGTCAATTCAATTGGAAATTTCTGACGAAATTAACATGGAGGAAAATTATAGAGCAACGTTTGTTACCTAAAGTTTGCAGTTGACCTGCCATTCCAAGTCATGGAGAAGCGTCCGAGAAAAAGCTCAGAGATGATCCACATTTTCTTCACTTAATTGGCACTCAATTATAAACACACACTGTGTGTGTGAGGAGAGAGAATAGTTATGGAGAAGTAATTGAGGTTTGAGTAATAATGTCTAGGGTTTACGATAGCTGGGTGAGATTGATCGGAGCAGTTGTGAAGAGAGAGGAGCTTAGGCGACTTGCCCTTTGCCAAAGCTTTAGCAGCTCTGTTTCTACTGATTTCACTTCTTCCATCGAAGATATGCCTTTTTGGTATATTCTATTTTGTATTTTGGGTTAAATTTTGCTGTTTTCCTTGTTATTGATTCAGATATGAACTGCAATATTTTGAATTGAGGTAGCTATATCTTGATCACTTGCTTGTTTTTTTCTCCTTTCATTTCAGGCCTGTTATTCCTCTGTTTTCCTTTGGTAATGAAAATCGACTAATTTTTCGATTTTGATTCCTATTTAAAATTATTTAGTACCAATGTTGTTTGGATTTCCAGCACTTCCCATTATGTTAACTGTCTACTCAGTCTATTCATATGTTGCTTTATGTAAAGATGCTCTTACTTGGACTTGCTGGAAATGATCATATGAAAGATGAATATATAGTGTATTTTCATCTGTGTTGAATACTATTTGATACATTCGCACGAGCTCTGGATTGTTGGACAGTGTTTAGGGTATTAGAATTGATTGTTTCCCATTGACAAAACGGTGTAGTCATGCTGTTAACTATTATTTCAGCTCTCATGTTTGCCTATGCCTTTATATAAATCAAGTTATTCAACTTTAATAACATTCTTTATGCACTATGTTTTTTGGAATTCCATAAGCCTCTAGAATTTTGAACAATGCATTCACCCCAGAAGGATCTTATAGCTGGAACAATTCCATTTACTGTGATGTAGAGCCAATGGAATTTGAAGAAATTAAAAAGGCAATAATATAGTATATACCTGTTGAGTATGGAGGGTTTGGTGTGGTTTTTAAAGGATGGATTGACGAGTAGGCTCTTACTGCTTCCAAGCCTGGTTTTGGAATGGCAGTTGCTGTCAAGTGGAATCACGGTGATCTACAAGATCATCACGGGTGGCTGGTAGGTTTTTTTTTTTTTTGTCCGAGTATTATTTCTTGTCTGCTTAATTGTTTAGCAATCTTTTTACTGGCCATAAAAACTTTCACAGAAGGAAATTATGTACTTGTGTCAACTTCATCATCCAAATTTGGTTAAATTTATTGGGTATTGCCTGGAGGAAGACAACATGATATCAGTATACGAGTTCATGCCCAAAGGAAGCTTGGACAATTTCTTGTTCAGAAGTAATTCTTGCACACTTGATTTCATGATTTATCACCTTTTTTGTTGATTGAGAAACGTATCAAAATTCACCTTTGATCACTGTTGTATTCCATAGGAAGAGAGCCTCACTTTCTTGGGAAACAAGAATTAAAGTGGCTATGGGTGTTGCCAGAGGACTATCCTTCTTGCACGACCGGGAAATACCAGTCATACACCGAGATATCAAGACTGCCAACATTTTCTTGGATGGGGTATGTTAGAGCTAAGATTGTGATTTGTGAATTATTTTCTTGTTCTGGTTCTAAATAATGTAGTTATCAGACAAAACCGACCAGCTTTTGCCTGATTGAGGGTTTTTATCTGGTATGTAGGCATTTAACGCCAAGTTGAGCAACTTTGCTCTTGCAAGAGATCTCCCTGGTGGTGCGGCTGTTGTGTTAGCCCAAGTCGAGGGTACAATTGGTTATGTTGCACCTGAATACATGGCAACAGGTTATTAGCTACAAAAGTTTCTATCAAATGAGATCCTCTGTCCCACTGCCAGAATTACGTAGTTTTGACAACTAGTGGGACAGAAGATCCGGCTTGAGTTTTACTAATCTTGCCATAACTTTAAGGTCTCATATGAAACAGGTTGGTTAACAACAAAATGCGATGTTTACGGATTTGGGGTTGTTCTGCTAGAATTACTATCTGGGCGTCGAGTAATTGACCTAAATCGGCCTAAGAATGAGCGACATCTAGTGGATTGGGTAAAACAATATGTGGGAAACAGAAGAAAAGTGTCGGGGATTATGGACAGGAGATTAGGTGAATACTCCCTCATAAGGAAGCATATAAAGTCTTGAAGCTAGCTTTGAATTGCCTAAACTCAAATGGAAAACTAAGACCAAGAATGGATGAGGTTGCAGTTTCACCACAACAGCTTTCTTTTTTACATACTATGTAACAAAAAAGAGAGAAAGATGAATCAACTGTAAAACTATGTAACTAAATCTTGGTTCTTGTTCGAAATTGAGTATGGCTTGTATTTGGTTGGACTATTAAAGTGTGTTCGTGCTCAACTCTATTATTATCAAACAAACTTTAATAGTTGTCTGTTTGGTTCAATTTGATTCATTTACAACCCTACATGTCTGCAATTACTCAGTCCAACAATCGGCATACTCATATTATATTATACTTTGTATATTCATATATGTGATAAATATGTAGAATAATTACTTAAGAAATTATTAGTATCTAATTAGTAAGTGCCCCAAAATCTATTTCAGAGGCTATCAAAATAGTATCTTTATAATAGTGTTTTGATTGTGGATTATAGGTTCTATATGGCGAAATTATATCTATTAGACTATCTAGTATAAGTTTTCATAAATAGTTATTGGGTGAAGATGAGGAAATGGGTTCCCTCTACTTGCTTGGTTTGATGATACTTCAACCTTGATGTTCATAAGTACTTACATGAAGTATATCTTTCCTACTTCAAAATGCATTAGCCAACACATTTTCTTGAAGTCGATACTTGTATGATAGAATATTTTTTCTACTGGTGGATATATAGCCATTGCAGTCTTGGTTGTTGATCAAAGCTTAGGCACTGCAAAGCTACCTTTGCAGTTATATACACTTTATTGTGCAGGTACTCTCAGTCTTGTTTCGGTCTTGCCCAATCCACTTGACGACTTTTTCATGTAGGCCGATTTTTGTAAACTACGATCACATCCAAATTTATCAGAAGGGTAAACCAGGAAAGCTTGGATATAGTGATTATTAGATGATGAAAAGAAGATGAAAAAGAGATCCTGAGTTGCTTACATAGTTTATGGGCATTGGAGCTGTAGTAATGCAGCTACAACCTCAGCCATCCTTGGTCTTTCTTTTGGCATTGTACTCAGGCACTGGCAAGCTACCTTCACAACTGTATCTGCTTCGTTCTTATGGTATCGCCCCTCTAATCTCGTATCCATAAACAAAAACAATTATCTTTCGTTACCCACATATTTTTTTGCCAAATCAATTAGAAATGGCTCTCCCATAGGTCGCTTGATGTCAAAAACTCGAATCCCAGATAGTAATTCTAGCAAGACGATCCCAAAGCTATATACGTCGCATTTTTCTGTTAAGTGTCCTGTCATGACATATTCTGGTGCAATAAAACCGTGTGTACCCATGTGAGTCATATCATCAGTCGGAACATCCCTCGCCAAACCAATGTCGGACAACTTGGCGTTGAATTCCTACATGCCAACGGAAGAACAGAGAAACAACCTTTGATTTAAAAGGTAAAACCAAAGGAACAGAACAAGTCAAAAGTTTGCTATCATATTCATACCCCATCCAAAAGAATGTTATTAGTCTGACAACCTTGTATGACTGGTGTCGCCAAGTCGTGCAAGAAAGAGAGGGCTTTAGCAGCACCTATTGCCACTTTGATTCTTGTCTCCCATGAAAGTGATTGGTACCCTCCTACATAAGAGATCAAAATCAAAAAAACACATCATAGAAATATCTGTTGTAAATGATAGATATATCATAATTCATGCAATCAAGTATGCAAAAGCTACCTCCAAAGAGGTGATTTTCCAAGCTTCCTTTGGGCATGAACTCATATACCAATATCAGGCCATCTTCCTCCATGCAATACCCAATAAGTTTCACGAGGTTTGGATGGCGAAATTGACTTATATAATTGATTTCCTTGTGCAAATTTTTGCATGGCTGTGAAAGGATCTAGATAAAATAAAACAAAGTAAACAATTGTGGAAGCAAAAACCTACCAGCCACTCTGCATGCTCGCCCGTTTCTTGACAGCAACAGCTATTCTAGATCGATGCTTTGAAGCAGTAAGAGTGTGCTCATCAATCCATCCTTTAAAGACAGGTCCAAAACCTCCTTGCCTCAACCACAAATAAGGTTGAAAGTTTTTGGTTGCCTTTTTTATTTCATTAAATTTCATGGTGGCTCGAATGCCCTGTCTTTCTGGAAATACATGGAAAACAACTTCATGAATTCAAATGAAATAGAGCTACCTTTCGCAATACGCAATTTGCCTAAGTTCTTCCCTCTTCACAACTGCTTCCACCAACTTCTCCCATCTATCATACACTCTTGACATTTAGAGAGAGAGATTGTTAAGTGAAGGAAACAGCAAATCTGAAATGAACATAATATGAAATTCGGTTGGTATTTTGAAGGGATAATTCCGTCCCATGTTTGTGGGGTACATCACTCACCTCTACCGAACATGTTGCTTTGTCCGACCAGTATTATTATGCTTTTTGCCATGTCCAAACTTGGTGTAACGTCGGACAAAAAACATAAAACACAAGATGTTGACTAACTTTACTTGATCTATAGACACTGTAAGCAAAATATTAGTGTTTAGAACCAAAACTAAGAACAAACAAAAAAAAAAAACATGCAATAAAACTGATGGATATTGCAACTGATGATATTGTGTTTTTATAGATATATGTAGATTGGAAGGAAAACTTCATGATTACATGCTTACCTTCAAATGATCTGGAAACGAAAGATAACTCATCTCTCTTGTTTTTCACTCTCTCGCTTTTGTCTCTCATTCTCTTTGAATAAATGATACTCCTCTCTTCTTTTTCAGCTCGAATTGCTCACTTGGCCGAAATTGCACATGAATAACACGTGAATCGCACGTGATCTTGTCTATCCGGACTTTCCGGGCCAATTTCGCTGATATATAATTTAAAATTTCTTCATAAACGTGAATTGCAATTAATGTAAACGAAAATTAGTTATTGTGTGCTGGCAAAGTTGCTATGTGAACTAAATAGTCAAACCATATATTATTCTTATTCTAGAGAATTTCGAGTTGATATTGTCCAGTTTTTTGATTAAAAGTCTTAAACTTAGAACTAAAATTATAAGGGTTATAATAAAAAATCAACCAAACGTATGATCGTTTTTCAATTTATAATATAAGATAATTTTTTTATTCAATTGCAACTTGTAGTTTAGGAAATTTTCAAAGTGCAAGCTTAATATTTGTCCGGCAAACATTTTCGGCAAAATACTTAAATACACAGAAAGTGACTTTCATAAGACAAAAACCAACGTCAAATATGATCATTTTTCAATTTGCAACCTAAACTTATTTTAATGACATATATACCTTACAAGAGTCAAGTTCAGGACATGAGTTGTTTTGATAAAAAAAATGTTTGGTTGCACTTTGAAAAAATACTCATGAACTTCAAGTTGGAATGGGATAAAAATAAAGTTTAGGTTGTAAATTAAAAATTAATCATACTTTAAGTTGGTTTTTACATTAATCCCTAATTATAAACCAGTCAATTTGCTCATATGCATAGATTAATTATCATTTTGATTTTTATTTACCAGATCATTAAAGAAAATTTCCTAATTGAATCTCACACACATATATAATTTAAAGTGGCGCATTTGTACTAGTTCAAACTTATTATATAAATCTGACGTGTTACTTTTAAGCATAAGGTTAAAAGTTTGAGACAGTATAACATTTATATTTTAGGAACATTATTGTTACACAAAAATTCATGTGAGACGATCTCACGGATAGTTTTCGTGAGACGGAGCCCCATCACTCACAAACAACATGTGAATTGTAGGGTTTGGGTGGTAGGTAATTAGGTTGTGGGTTGACCCGTCTCACGCAATGCATTAAAATTCCGTGAGATGGTCTCACAAGAGACTTACTCTTATTGTTATTATTATATGTTGTTGTCGATAGAGTCATTCACTATAAAAACAAAGGATTATATATAAGTTGATTGCTAAAAAATTCTTTTTTTTTTTTGATCTTTTTTTTTTTTGAATTTTTTAATATGTTTTGGTAAATGACAAGATTATCCTTAAATGAATATGTTATCCTTAATTTGGAAGCGTGCAACTCACGTGAAGTGGTTTTTGTTGGATAAATTGGCAATTGGATAAAATTTAGAAGATCAGGTTGCAATTGGTTAAATTTTTTTTTAATGCAAAATGAAAAAGAATCAATAGTTTAGGTTTTTTTTTTTTGCATTTAACCCTAAAAAAATATCATTTTTAGTCCTTTTACCTGCAATAATAACTGATAACTTTTTTTTTTAATTTCAATTTAATTTTAACACCAATTTTTTTTTTCTTCATCTAATGTCTAAAGACTCTAAATTAATATTAATAATTAAAAATTAGGTAAATCTTTATATTATAAAAATATAACATTTATGTTGATATAAAAATATAATACAATATATAATAACTATTTTTGAGGAAGAAGATTACGAGGGAATCACAATTATATCAACAACGTACTAATGATCTCCTACTCATAAAAACTACTATCCAAACATCATCTAGGCTATCTTAAATTAATAAAATATTAATACAAAAACTTATATGTGATGGTTTCACGGATAGTTACTGTGAGACGGAGTCTTATCACCCACCAACATGTAAATTGTAGGATTTGGGTTATGAGTGATTGGATTGTGGGTTGACCCGTCTCACACAATACAATAAAAGTTCGTGAGACGGTCTTACAAGAGAATTACTCACATATTAATATTTTTACATTAAAATACAGGTTTGGGAAAGTTGTGTGCTGAATCCTCCATCATCAGAGTATAGTGAAGATTGAAATAAAAAAGTAACTAGTGCTTTTGTTTTTTAAATAACAGATTCATCTTCAAAACAAATTATTACGTTATTCAAATGGTTTTTTAATTTTATTTGTTGATGATAAGTTTTATTTAGCCAAATTGGTATAGTAGAAAGGAAAAGCTTAATAACACAGAGAAAAAAAAAAGAAAAAAAAAAGACACTACATGAGGACAAAAATGGTCTTTCATCAGGTATTGTCGTTCACAGTTAAAGAAAGGGATACATATCAATACAAAAAATTATATTTAAATTATTTTAAAAACTTAATATAATGTCGTATAAATATTTTTTGCAACAACTATCAATACATTTCCAACAAACATTTTATTGTTGCAAATAAGTTTTTTCAGTTTTTGTTGCAGTGATTACTCTGTTTGAAAATTGGTTGTTGAAAGTGGTGGGTGGCACCACTTTGACCAATAGTTAAGTAACTAAAAATTAATCTTTTTAAGGATTAGATGCTAAAAGATTAATCTACGTTTGGAGTAGATAATCGAGGCTTTTTGAATTGTTCAAAACCAATTTTTTATGAGTGAGAAATTAAGCATCAAAGTTGGCCACTTGAAATGAGAATGAAAGGTCTTGGATGTGGAAGGAGTGTTTAACTATCCTACATAGGAAAATAGACTTTAAAAATGCAAGTATAAGAAAAGCCATGTGAGGAGGCTTAACAATTAGTATACTATTGGAATAGTATACTTGTGCAACACACGCGCGCGCGTGGCTCGGCTCGGCTCGGATCGGACCCAACCCGACCTCGGCCGTGGGTCTTGGTCCTTGGTCCTTGGCAATTGGATGTTGGGTTGGACTTGGACGGATCGGGCTCGGGTTTTACCCGACCCGTGTTATTGGACAAAAGTTGATGCGCCGGGTTGCAGGTTGCTAATGCACCGGGCTGTTGGTGCTTGCTGCGCCGGGAGCAGGTTGTTGACACGGTCCTTGCTGCGCTGGGTTGCTGTTGCTGCAGTATGCTGCACTCTGGGTCCGGGATGCCAGGTTGTTGACACGGTCCTTGCTGCACCAAGAGTAGGTTGCTGCACTCCGGGTCCGGGATGCTGTTGCTGTTGCTGCAGTATGCTGCACGCCGGGAGCAGAATGCAGCACCGTGAACATTTTTTGACCGTTTCTTATTTTTGAATGAGGTGTTAACTTGCATTAAAAGACCTATTTTTGGGCAGTAAATTATCATCATTTTCAGATGTAACCCCCATGTTGGAGACCTATATATAGGGGTCGACATGCATCATTTTTTGACACATCACATCAAATTCGAACTCTTGTATCATTTTCCATCTTGCATCGGCTTAATTCTCAAAGCACTAAAGTTCGTTGGAGCTCTCGAGTTTGTGGTGCTACTACTCTAGAGATGAAGTTGTTTTATCTCTAGGAGACGATACGCACAGTTCCAGTGAGCACTACCCTGGGCGTATCTTGTCTTAAGGAGAGAGAGTTTTCTCGACTTGACTTACTGCTTGCTGTTTACAGTTTCTATTTTATTCGACATTGTCCAGTGTTATTGTACCAATTTATAACAATCTTAAGACGAGAACAACGGCGGAAACGATCCTCCTTCTCCTCCTACTAGCGATGGAGTTCCTCCTACTGTCACTACCAATGCAACAACTACGCCTACTGTTGCTGCATCCTCTACTTCTGCTGCTGCTGCAACTATGAGTGCAGCATTGCATCCTGCTATTTTGCCTACTGCTGAGAAGCCCGAGAGGTTTACGGGTAAGAATTTTAAAAGGTGGCAACAGAAGATGTTGTTCTACCTGACCACTGTTGGAGTTGCCTTGTACCTGAAGCAGGATCCTCCAACAGTTGCTGAAAATGACACGAATTTTGAAGTGCGTATTACGCTTGATGCTTGGGTGCATAGTGACTTCCTATGCAATAACTATATCCTAAATGGGATGAGCGACTCACTGTATAGCGTGTACACGAGCTGCAAGACGGCCAAAGAGCTATGGGATGCTCTTGAAAAGAAATACAAGACCGAGGATGCCGGTGTGAAGAAATTCATGGTGGCTCGGTTCTTGGAGTATCAAATGGTGGACTCATGTCCCGTGATGGACCAAGTGCAAGACTTCCAGTTGGTTGTGCACGAGGTTCAAGCCGAGGACATGAACTTGCCCAAGCCTTTCACTATTACTTGTGTGATCGAGAAGCTCCCACCTAGTTGGAGGGACTTCAAGAATTACTTGAAGTACAAACAAAAGGAGATGACCCGCGAGGACTTGATTTCAAGCTCCGAATCGAGGAGGACAATTGGAAGGTGGATCCTAGGCCTCGTATGCTAATGTATGCTAAGGTTAATCTATTAGAGGACAACAAAAGAAAACGCCCTAACCCCAATCAAAATAAGAAGAGAAAGAAGCCGACGAAGAGATTCAACAGTAATTGCCACAATTGTGGTAAGCCTAACCACATGGCTAAAGATTATAGGTTGCCTAAGAAGAACAAAGACAAACAAGCAAATATGGCCGAGCACAAGAAAGACTTGGATGACCATAATCTTTGTACCGTGGTGTTTGAAGCCAATATGGTGGATAACCCAAAAGAATGGTTCGTGGATACGGGAGCCATCTGCCAAGTATGCTCGGATAGGAAGGTCTTTTCCTCCTACAAAGCCATGAGTGGAAGAAAGCTCCACATGGACAATCAAGCTTCATCCGAGGTGGTTGGAGCGGGGAACATGGTTCTAAAGCTTACTTGGGCAAAGAGCTCACGTTGAAGGATGTGCTGCATGTCCTGGTAAGAACCTAGTTAGTGGGTCTTTACTTGTAAACCATGGCTTCAAACTCGTTTTTTAGGCTGAAAAGTTTATTCTTATGAAGCATGGTGTATTTTTTGGTAGATGTTATTTGGTCAATGACCTATTTAAATTAAATGTAATGGTCAAGAGCCAAGTTGTACCAAAAAAGATGAATGAAAATGCAAATTCTTCTTATATTGTTGAGTGTTGTGATTTATGGCATAATAGATTAGGACATGTAAATCTAAATGCTATAAAAAGGTTAGTAACCTTGGACTTACTAAAAGTCGATGAAATTAACACACAAAACAAATGTGAAGTGTGTGTTGAAGCCAAAATGGCTAGACTACCTTTTCATAATGTTTAAAGGAGCACAAAACCACTAGAATTCATTCATACCGACGTGTGTGACTTGAAGTTTGTGCAAACTAGAGGTGTGAAAAAGTATTTCATTACTTTTATAGATGATTGCATAAAGTATTGCTATGTTTACTTCTTGAAAAGTAAAGACGAAACTATAGAAACTTTTAAGAATTACAAGAGTGGTGTAAAGAATCAATTAAATAGCAAGATTAAAGCTATAAGAAGTGATAGAGGTGGAGAGTATGTGGCACTGTTTGAGGAGTTGTATCCATTAAGTGATATAATTCATCAAACGATGGTTCCCTACTTACCTCAATCAAATGGCGTGGCCGAACGTAAAAATTGTACTTTAAAAGAGATGATGAATGTTATGCTTATTAGCTCGGGATTACCACAGAACCTGTGGGGGGGAGCCATTTTAACGGTAAATTACATTTTTAATAAGATTCATTTGAAAGGAAAGAATAAACCTCCCTACGAAATGTGGAAAAGACGTAAACCGTCGTATAAATACCTCAAAGTGTGGGGGTGTTTGACTAAAGTGGAGGTACCACCTCCTAAACAAACAAAAATCGGTCCTAAGATAATCGATTGTATATTTGTGGGTTATGCACTAAATAGTACCGCTTATCGCTTCATATTCCATAAGTCGGAAATACCCGACATGACGGAGGAAACGATGATAGAATCAAGGAATACTATATTGTTTGAAAACGTGTATCCTTGTAAAGAAAGGATAAAAACGAGCTCTAATAAAAGAGCATTAGATCAAGTTACAAGTAACTCTTGTCCTCTAGAAGAGGAACCTAGACGTAGCAAAAGAGTAAAAGTTGCTAAGAACTTCGGTTCAAATTTCATCACTTATATGTTGGATGATGAACCAAGGTCGATCAAGAAAGCTATATCGAGCCCTGATGCTCCACTTTGGAAAGAAGCGATCAATAGTGAGATCGATTCCATTATGTAAAATAATAAGTGGGAGTTAGTTGATCTTCTTCCCGGTTGTAAGTCCTTAGAATGCAAATGGATCCTAAAAAGGAAATATAAGACTGATGGAAGTATAGACAAATATAATGCTTGTCTAGTAGCCAAGAGTTTTAGACAAAAAGAAGGAGATGACTTTTTTGACACGTATTCACTTGTGATGAGAATCACGTCGATACGTGTGCTTCTAGCGATTGCTGTTTTGCACAATCTTGAAATTCACCAAATGAATGTGAAAACAACATTCTTAAATGGTGAGCTAATAGAAGATCCAGCACCTGGACAAGAAAAAAAAATGTGTAAACTTGTTCGGTCCTTATATGGACTTAAGCAAGCGCCGAAGCAATGACACGTTAAATTTGATAATACTATGTTGTCAAATGACTTCAAGATCAACTAGTGTGACAAATGTGTTTACATCAAAGACACACCCGAGACTTATGTCATCATGTGTCTTTATGTAGATGACATGTTGATCATGGGGAGTAACCATGAAGTCATAGTTGAAATGAAGCGCATGTTGAAACGAAACTTCGACATAAAAGATATGGGTATGGCAGACGTGATTCTTGGAATCAAAATTTTAAGGACGTCTGAAGGAATAACACTAACGCAATCTCACTACGTTGAGAAAGTGCTAAGAAAATTCAATGCTTATGACGATCCAATCGCCAAAACATCTTTAGAACTCAACGTACACTTGAGTAAAAATTGAGGTGAGCCGGTAGATCAAGTTGAATACGCAAGGGTTATAGGAAGCCTAATGTACATAACAAATTATACGAGGCCCGACCTTGCATACTCGGTGAACAAGTTGAGTAGATTCACGAGTAATCCAAGCAACGATTGGAAAGCTCTCGTGAGAGTCTTGAGATATTTAAAGTATACTCTCGATTATGGTTTGCATTACTCGAGATACCCCACCGTGCTTGAAGGGTATAGTGATGCAAATTGGATTTCGGACACGAAGAACTTCTTTTCCACGAGTGGATATGTTTTCTCTATAGGTGGTGGAGCCGTGTCATGGAAATCCACCAAACAAACGTGTACAACACGTTCCACCTTGGAATCCGAGGTTATAGCCTTGGATAAGGTAGGAGAAGAGGTTGAGTGGCTTCAAAATTTTCTCAAAGACATTCCATGTTGGAATAAGTCGGTTCCGACCGTGATGGTACATTGTGATTGTCAAGCTATCATAGATAGGACAATAAATAGCATGTACAACGGTAAGTCGAGACATATACGTCATCGATATAATACCGTGAGACAATTGATCTCGACTGACGTGATGTCGATCAACTACGTGAAGTCTAAAGACAATTTGACAGATCCTTTGACAAAAGGATTAAATTGAGATCAAATGAACTAGTTGATAGAGGGAATAAGTTTGAAATCCACGATTTGAAAACTTTCGAAGGAGATACCCAACCATGTGGATTGGAGATCCTAAGAACATGGTTTAATAGAAAAACTAAACTTAAAAAATTAGTTAAAAACACTTGAAAAATGTAAAATCCTTCCCTAGAGAGCAAATCAAGTGTTGAGCCTACCAAACGTGGTGAGGGTAAGTCGTATGACTTTTAATGATTCCAAAACACCTCGAGGAGGTTGAGTATGGTAGGATACTCGTATGTATCACATATTTAAGTGAGAAGTGGTGGTCACTTCTAATGAACACTTATGAACCAAAGACGTATCCATGGCCAAAAAAGACAAAAACGTGAGAACAAAGGTACTTGAGATTTTGTTGTGCAAGCATTGTTGACTTGGTGTATACGAAGGTGGAGTAGTTCAAGGCATAACGTCCACTAAGCCGCCAGTGCACCCGACAACGTAAGCTATGGAAGGTTCAAGGCCAAAAGCCACATATCCTTATGCAATGAGGTCTCTTGAGGATTGAGCTTCGAGTCTGCATTCATGCATTAATTTCCACTCATGTGGGGGATTGTTGGAAAATTGGTTGTTGAAAGTGGTGGGTGGTACCACTTTAACCAATAGTTAGTGGCTAAGAATTAATCTTTTTAAGGATTGGATGCTAAAAGATTAATCTACGTTTGGAGTAGATAATCGAGGCTCTTTGAATCGCTCAAAACTAATTTTTGGTGAGTGAGAAATTAAGCATCAAAGTTGGCCACTTGAAATGAGAATGAAAGGTCTTGGATGTGAGAATGAGTTCTTAACTATCCCACATAGGAAAATAGATCTTGAAAATGCAAGTATAAGAAAAGTCATGTGAAGAGGCTTAACAATTAGTATACTATTGAAATAGTATGCTTGTGCAACACGCGCGCACGGGGGTTCGGCTCGGCACGGCTCGGATCGGACCCGACCCGACCTCGGCCGTGGGCCTTGATCCTTGGCAATTGGACGTTGGGCGGATTGGGCTCGGGTTTTACTTGACTCGTGTTATTGGGCAAAAGTTGATACGCCGGGTTACAGGTTGCTGATGTGCCGAGCTGTTGGTGTTTGCTGCGCCAGGAGCACGTTGCTGATAGTATGCTGCACGCTGGGAGCAGAATGCAACGTCGTGAGCGTTTTTTGACCGTTTCTTATTTTTGAACAGAGCGTTAACTTGCATTAAAAGACTCATTTTTTGGCAGTAAATTCTCATCATTTTCAGGTGTAACTCCCCATGTTGGAGACCTATATATAGGGGTCGACATGCATCATTTTTTGACACATCACATCAAAATCGAACTCTTGCATCGTTTTCCATCTTGCCTCAGCTCAATTCTCAAAGCACTAAAGTTCACCCGAGCTCTCGAGTTTGTGGTGCTACTACTCCAGAGACGAAGTCATTTTTTCTTTGGGAGACGATACACACTGTTAGGTCCCAAGTGGCCAGAGGTTCAGAGGGGGGGCGAATGAACCTCTATCGATTTTCAAACTTTTCAAAACAACTAACTGATGAACAGGTTTCTGTTTCACTAGAAAGACAGAATCCTGTCTTGAGTCAGTAACCTGGCCCTAGGCGTAATCAGGTTGCTGTCCCGATTATCAGAATATAACGCAGCGGAATAAACTTGATAGAGTTTCTGTTGAAAAACCGGTTTTCTTTTCAAGATATGATTTTATGCAAGTACGCTTTGACAATATGCTTAAGATATATGCAGTAGGATAGATATGCAAGAAAGATAAACCAACATATAAAATAAGCAGTAAACACTTATGGTTTATAGTGGTTCGAAGGTGGTGTAATCCTTCTACGTCCACTCTACTCCGCTGAGGAGGAACTTCGTTATGGTCAATTTGATTTACAAGACTCGTCTTTACAAACCTCTTCCAAAATAAGTTATACCTACAGAATCCCAAATTCCTAGGTCTGCACCCACACAGGGTTTACAAACTCCCACACAGGGACACACTCCCACACAGGGAAATATTAGCATACACAAGACTAATAAACTTAGCAAGGATATAATCCTGTCAACTAAGTACACCAAATAAACAACCTAGCACACATAACACTTTGGTTAAAAGAAAATAAATCTTCAACTGGTGCGAAACAGTTCTTGATCTCCGAAAGCTCTTCTTGCTGTTGTAGACTGCTCCTAGAAGGTTGAGTGGTTGAACATGTGAAAGCTTACAAGCTTTGGATAATATATAAGTTTCCTCTCGACTCTGTTCAGCAAATTTCTTCAGTCAGCCACACCTTCTATTTATAGATCTTGAGAGATTTAACCGTTGGAAAGTATCCGTTGAAGAGAGATGTTCCTCCTTCTTTGAAATTAAACTTTGATCTCCAAGATCTTCTTTGTGGTCGCATTAAATGCATCTAAGCTATTTCTGACATGCGCATTTAATGCGCCTACTATTTGCTCCTGGCCCTTTCTGACATTCCTGCTGACCTGTCCAGTCGGTATGGGCTCAAGACTGAAGTTCACGCAACGGCTACTTGAGTATCTCGCTTTCCTTCATGTTGCATGCTCTTCCTGATTCTCTGTGAAGGAGAGTAGCGTTCTTGTCTTTCCAAAGATCCGTTGGCTACTTCCTATTCCTTCTTAGTAGGCAGCAGTAGGTTGCTTCTTGCTTGCTGCTTAGGATGCTATTTCATGCTGCTTTCTGTCCTTTCATAGGATTCTGTTTCAGAACACTTCCCTGTTCCTGAAACCTTCAGCTAGCTTCCTGTCTGTCTGCTTTCTGTTTCGTGCCAGCTTCCTGATACTTGTCAGTTTCCTAGGTCCAACATCCTGCAACTCTTCTCCATAGGTTTAGCATCCTGATATCTGTCAATTTCTAACAGCTTCCTGTTTCCAGCTTCTTCCTACTTTGCTTTCTGTGTAGCTTCTTGCTTTCTGAGCTTCTTCTTTTAGAACAACTTTCTCACAACCTGCTGACTACTTCTTGCAGTATCCTTTCTCATTTTTACTAAGGATACTCCTTCTAGCTTACTGTTCCCTACAACATGCTGACCTTTAGAAAACTTATTCTTCTTTCTTCTAAGGTTAGTTTTCCTGTTTCCTTGGAAAACCATTACATGATCTTTTCTTCAGTATCGATAAGCTTGTGATCATGTAGTGTGGAAACTAGGTATCAATACCTTTAAGCAAACTGTTCTTTTCTTATTGTGTTGTACAATTTTGTCTTATCAAGATAACTACTGAAATATCCCAACACACACGGTTCCAGTGAACACTACCCTGGGCGTATCTCATTTTAAGGAGAAATGGCTTCCTCGACTCGACTTACTACTTGTTGTTTACAATTTCTGTTTTGTTCGACATTGTCCAGTATTACTGTACCAGTTTATAACATACTCTACATGACTTAGGATTAGAACCATCAACAAACTGTGTTTTACTTCAATAAATGCTAGCAAAATTTAAGATCAAACATGTCATGAATTTATAGACATCACATGCATATATATCTTCGACGCTGGAACATGGTTTGATAATTTATCCTAAATGCATATTTAAGTTTCAACTCTTTTCATTTAATTGACCGCAAATTCCATCCACTTTTATCATGGAATTAGCTCTTATAAAGCCTCATATAGCAATACAGTATTTGTAAATTACTTAGAAGAGATAAAAGGATTAATATCGAAGCCTTCACCAAAATTTGCAGCATGAATATTTTCAAAAGCAACAAGAATATCATCAAGATCATCATCCTCCTACTAATAATTAATGGGGCAATTCTGAATAATGCGAGGCATAACCGTTGTGGAAAGAGTCCAGATGTTGTACAGGCAAGGGCTCAGCAAATTCATGATTACTGTGGTTCAGATACTTAAATGAGGAATATATTAGAAGACATAAATTATAATAATCTTTTGACTGAACTGAAAAAATAATTTTTTGTATGGTATCTATAGACGTATGATGACATCACATGATAATAGGTTCTGAGATTTGTTTTTTTGTTTTTTTTTTTGAAAATAAAGGATCTTGCATTATCGTATATTATTCGAGGAAAAATAAAATGAGTATTTGCGATAACAAATGTTGTCGCAAAAATTTAATAATAGTCCAAAAAATATTTTGAGGCAACATTTTGTCGCTAGGTTATTATTGCAAAGACCTTCTTGCAAATAGTTTTTTTTGTGAACATGTTGTTGTCGTTAATGTATTAGAAACAACACCATGTTATCCTAAATAAAATTTTTACTTGTTTTTTGTGACAATTTATTGTCAATTTATACTATTAATTTTGTGACAATAAGTTGGTCACAATAGACTTTTCGCGACAACTTTTGTTGTAGCAAATTTTTTTATCGCAAATACTCATTTTTCTTATAATGATTATTAAAATCCAACTCAATCTCAAATTCAGACTTTAAAAAACCTTTTCTTTTATTATTATTTTTTTGCATTTTGGTTCACGCGCATAAAACTAAAGAATGGAGAATGTCATTTATATCATATTTATTTACTTTCTTGATATTGAATTAACTGCTATCTCTAATTGATTTTCTTCAATATAATAAATAAGTTTAAATTACACACACAAAAAAAAGAAGTTAAAGTCGAATAAGTTTCAAATGTACTAAATCAATTCATTATACGCTGGCAAAGTCGCTATGTAGACTAAATAATTAAAAAAAAAAAAATCTGATCTAGAGAGCTTCGACTTGAAATTGTTTTGCATTTTAATTAAAAATCTGAAACTAGAACAAAAACTATAAACCTATCCATTTGTGTTGTGAAATCAATCCAAAAACACTAGCAAAAACCAACACAATTTTAAGATGAAACTTTGCACAAAAAATCAAGAAAAAGAAAAGCAAGAATTGAAAGATGCATTTTACTTATTTTTTTACATCGATCACTAACCAAACTTCGTGAAAGATGCATCTCACCTCCTATATATTATTGGTGGTAGGTATTATTCTGAGTAAAAATTCATTTTCAGTCCTATTATAGGGACTCATGTTCGAAAGTGGTCTGACTGATTTCAAAATTTAAGTAATAGTTTTGTACGTAATTGAAAATTTTGTCGAATTAAGTCTTTTTTTGTGGGAATTTGTATTTTCTGATGGTTCTTTTGCAAGTGAGATACACAAGTGCGCCCCGAAATTATTATTTCAGATCAATTATAATGATGTGAAAATTTTGTGTTTATATTGCAATTCATTTTACATTTTTTTCAACTAAAAAGCCACGTCAATAACAATTAGTCCACGTCAAAAAAGGTTTGCCACATAATTAACAAAAAAATAAAGGACAAGATTATTTCTTCCTTTATTTGGTAATTTTAGAAGGACAGCTCTGTGACTGACATTAGCTTATTCCCTAGACTGTGTGACGTAAATCGGTAATTGAAGCGAGATGTTGCGGTGTAGCAAGCGACGTCCGATTCTATTTAGATTCTAATTCGTTCAAAGTTAAATAAATTTAAAAAAAACAAAAAATGTATATATACATATATATATATATGTAATAGTGATTTTGACAATATTGATTAGTTTTTAAATTTGTCTTTTTTCTGATTTTAAAGTTTAGTGACCCATATTTATTTTGATAATTTATTTAATTTTTTATGCTAATATTCATTATCCATAGATAATGAGTTGAACTCTATCTAATAATTTATCTTCAACATAATAATTAATTTAATATTTCAAATAAAAACTAATAATTTTTTTTTTTTAAATTTAGGTTTATATGTTGACGGTCTCACAACTGTCCTATTATAGTTTTGATGAATACACACCTACAGATATACCTTTTAGCTAGAACAATATAAAAAAAAATATTCATTTCGTTTCAAAATAAATGTATTATAAGATTTCAAGAAACATTTGTCCCTATTCTTCGAAAATTGTCATTATTTATCACTCTTAAATTAAATAAAATATAAAGTGATCATTATTGAAAATTTACTTGTAAATAAATAAGAGTGGATAAATCTTTTTTTCAGTTTCATTAATTTGTGTGCAAAAATTTAAGCAAACATTCATATTGAGATGGAGGATGTATGTTATACCAATTTTCAAGGAGGTTTAACTAATAAAATATTAATTCAGGTATGGAATAATGTACTGAATCCCCATCATAAGGGTATAAATAGTTGAAGCTTGAAATAATAACTTGTATTTTTTTTTGGGGAGAAATTGGAATTTTATGGAATAGATTTTTAAATCGTGAGACTAAATTGAAAATTGTGATAGTTGTTGGACCAAATCGAAAGATACCGTAATTATGAGACGAAAATGATTTTAACCCAAAAAATTAGGTTAACAGTCTATTGAAAATTATGGTAAATGCCACGATTCATCAATATTACTCATAACGTGTTTTACTTCATTAAATGCTTGCTAAAATTTAAGATCAAACATGGTAAGAATTTGGAGACGTTACAGAACTATCGAACACATATGGTTTGATAAATTATCTTAAATTAATGCATATGTAAGTTTCAACTCGACTGCAAAGATCCATCGACTTTCATCATGGAACTAACTCTTATAAAGCCTGATATAGCAATACAAATTTTAAAAATTTAATTATATATCGAAGCCTTGTCCAAATTTGCAGCATGAATATTTTGAAAAGCAACAAGAATATTATGAAGATCATTTTGTTGGTAGCAATAATTAATGGGGCAATTGTGAATAAATGTGAGGCAATTGAAGGCTCATCATCCAAGTTTGGGTTACTAACCCTAGAGGACTGTGATGAGAGGTTACCAAAAAAATGCAGGACTCAGATTGATGTAGCCTTATGCCAAGAAATGAATGTTTCTATAAGCGAGACAATAAGTTCAGATTGCTGCTTCATCCTTTTTTCATCTTCTGATTGCTTTTTCGACGTAGAGGTTGAGAAGCTCAAGAAACATAACAGTTGTGGAAAGAGTCCAGATGATATACAGGCAAGGGCTCACCAAATTTTTTATTCTTGTATTCCAGATCTTTAAATGAGGAATATTATTTTGATAATTGTTTTTTGGACATTAATATAATTGTCTGAAAATGAAGAATTTATTTTTTATAAGAACAAAGTGCAGTGTTATGTAGTAGCCTTGGAATTAATCTATATTTTCTTTTAGTAACTCAATATTGCTAGCTCCGTGTATTTTTCACAACTCCATGTATTGATTAAATAATAAAGAAAGAGAAATCTGGCACGCAAGATTCTCACTAGGATAATATCTATGTGACTGCTTGAAATAGAAACGTTTACAGAGAAGAGAAGATAAGAGAATTAAATTAAACTAAACTACAAGTTCAACAAAGAAGATTTGAAACACTAAAAAACAAAAGCAACAGTGGCGATGGATCAGTAGAGGCCATAATAGATTTGGAGGAAGGCATCAGCCATCATCGTACCAAGCTTGACCTGCCCTGGAGTGGAGAGGTGCACACCAGATTCACCAATTTGGAAGGGAAGGCCCATGGCATCAACACATCGCACGTTCATAAGCTCTTCTCCAGTTTCCAGCTGAGCTTGTCTAACTATTTCTACTTCTTTTGAAACGTTTTCCACTGTGATTGCCACCTGAGAAAACAAAAGTTACTAAACCTGCAATTTTCAAATATAATTTCCCAATCAATAGACGTACCTCAATCACAGGTAGCAAAGGTGACAGCAAATCAAAGCGTACATCTTCTATGAATTGCTGCAACTTGCTCTTGTACAGTGGTGCGTTGGCGGGATCACAATCACCTTCACCCTGATACCATAGAACAGCCCGAATTACTCCTCCACCGTTCATCAACGCAGCCTGTGCTCGATACAGCATATGGTTGTAGAGATTGCTGCCCCGAGTCCAGTTGCTTATAGCTGTTCCTCCAATGGCACATGGTACCAAACCGATGATCCCGATGCTTGGATCCCTCATCAAAATGGAGTTTGCGAAGGGCATTCCTGGCCCCACCCCACAAACTTTCTCCGTGTCAATGTCTTTGTGGAGAGGCTCCTGTGCCTCTTCCCAGGTCAGGTTGGCGCTCAGTCGGAGGATCCTTGGGTTCGGCTGGCACTCCGGAGGGACCACTCCGTCCCATATTGTGGAGTACATCACTCCACCTCTTCCGGACATGTTACTTTGTCCAGCCAGTATAATTATGCTTTTTGCAACGTCCAAACTTGTTGTGACGTTGGACAAAAGCATAAGGCAGAAGATAAGCTGGGCTAAGTTCACTTGATCCATAGAAGCAAAACGAAAACTAGACAACAAATTTGTCACTCTTCTTTTTCTCTGTTTATCTCCTACTGTTTCTCTCATCGAATGCCAATATATTTATAGACTTGTGAAATAATTTTTTCAATTCATTTTTTTTTTATCCCATAAATGATCACACATGCATGTCATGATTGTTATTCCGTAAATATGTCTTTTTTTGCTCCAATTTCATGAAAATGAATTGAGTAAATTTAGCAAATAATTAAATATGGTTTGATGTACCAAAAAAATTTACTTGACCCCACTTGTTTGGCACTCACTGCATCCCTTGAATTGTTGTTCGATTCAAACAAACATTAGTTCACTTGAATAGGTCCAAATGAGAAGCAAATATGATTATTTTATTGTAACTTAACATATTGTTTAATTGTTTACTTTATATATTGATTTCCCATTTATCGGAAACTGGTTTTGAAATTGTAAGTACACTAAATCTATGAAATGTGGATCTTAGTTTTACCACTCGATAATTTTCATTTTTATCAAATGAAACATGTAAAAATAGGTTAAAGATAGGTCAACACCAACAAACAACCAAATTTCTAAGGTTTTGTTTTGATGTGGTTAACTGTTGTATTCTTTCACCTGGCTTAAAATTTTGATTAGATTGTTTGGTTGATCTAGTAAAGAAATGAAATGTGAAAAATTTGCTTCACATAATAAATTATTTAATGAGCCATACATTCTTATTGGAATTCATTTATTTTTATCAAACATGTGTATGAGATCATAGTTACCTAACTCAATAGGTCACTGATTCGTAGGTTGTTTGGACTTGAATGAATGTCTATACAATAAATATGTTATTGGAACTCATGCTATATCAATTGGTGTATCTCCCAAAGCCCATGATCACTCGTCGAGAGATATATATATATATATATATATATATATATATATATATATATATATATATATATATATATATATATATAGTAGTGGTAAAAAGATAAATGTGCATATGAAATGTTGATAGCTTACCCACCTCTATCCCTATTGAATTGATCACACACACATATATATATTTAAAAAATGTTGAAACAATATTGGTAAAAAGATAAATATGTACATGCAGTGTTGATGGGTTACCTATCCCTACTAGCCCCTACCCATTTTAAATTGTTAGAGTTTAGTATATACTTGAATTTATTTAATATATGACTTTGGAAATTGAAATTTGGTTTCCATCTCCATGTCAATACATCAGTGTAATATAATTTTCCAACTTGTACAAATTTTAGAGTCTTATTATATAGTGCATTTTGAGTACTTGTCTCCCTCTTAAATCTAGATCATTAGATGTTATTTTTTCAATTTTCCACCATTAGATTAAGTAAATAGTAATAATAAAATTATATATAGCAATATTTAGTAAAGTAGAGAGATGCATGGATACCTAAGGTGCACCACATATGAAGGAGGAAGATCCAAAGAGAATTAATCACATAAATAAGAGCTACTAATGATCCAAAGGGAATTTTCAACTTGTCGCTTATAGGGTGGACAAGTTGGAGTATGAAAAAAAATAGATTTAAGGGTCTATATATTGCAAATTATGGTACACAATAGATTAAGGCCAGTCTATTGGAATTTCATGACTTCAAAAAATATGGCGAATTACCCAAAAACAGTGATATCTTTATTTTTTCTCTCTTAATTTTCTCTTATTATGTCTCTCTTTTTTTATTTTTCTTATAAAGCCTATCATGTGATAGGAATATATTTATAGAGTTGTTTGGTTCTCTGCAAATAATGAACATGTGAAATAATTTATTTAATTCATCAATTTTTTTTGTCCCACAAATGTTCTGACACGAAATGTCATGATTGCACTTCCATATATGTGCTTTTTCTTGCTACAAACTTTTTTTTTTTTTTTTTAATTGTGAAAATGATAAGCAAATTTAGCATTAAAATTAATTTGATTTGATGTGCCAACAAATTTAATTTGACCCCATTTGGACATCGGACGCAAGTGCAATTGCATGCAATGGGATAACCAACTTATAGTATTGCTCTAGCTTCGGGAAATTAATTAAATAATGGGATTTAGAGCCTAGAATGATTTTATAAATATCAGTACCAAAACAAAGTAAGAGAAAATTCGCCTCAAGGCATTTAATATAGTGTTAAACTTGTCATGTACATGGTGGATAAGTTGGAGTATGAATTTTTTTTTATTAAAATCATTTAACCTCATAATTATGATGTATTCTGATCATTTGATCCTATAATTATCACGATTCTTAATTTAGTTTTACAACTTAAAAATATGTTTGATTTCAATTCGGTTTCGTTGATTTGGGGCTTCTCAGTGACCTAACATGTGTCAAATTCTTATTGTGTCACCATGCACGTCACCTTTAAGTTACTAGAACGCTTCAATTTGGGGGTCACATGCTTCCCACATAACCTTTTTAAATGAAATTCAATTTTTCCAGCTAAAATTGAACTGAAATCTTGCAGATTCTTAATTTGTAGGATTGAATTGAAATTCATGAGATTTATGGGACCAAAATTGAAACACATCATAGTTATTAGGTTAATGATCTATTGCAAATTAGTGTACATGTACCCTAATTTACAATAGATCGTTAACCTAATAACACAACATTAGTCATGACATATTTTACAATTCTTTAAATGCTAGCTAACATTTAAGACCAAACATGTAATGAATTTTGAGATGATACAGATCACTGTCGAACATGGTTTGATAAATTATCTTAAATGTATATGTAAGTTTCAACTCTTATCATTTAATTGACTGTGAAAATCCATCCACTTTCATGGACTCTTAAGAAGCCTGATATAGCAATACAATTTTTGTAAATTACTTAGAAGAGATAAAAGGATTAATATCGAAGTTGCGTTCACAAAAACTTGCAGCATGAATATTTTCAAAAACAACATGATTATCAAGATCATCATCTTCCTAGCAATTGTTGGAAAATCGAGTCAAGAAGGCTCATCAGCTTCACCATCCATAGATAATGGCTGTGAACAGAACTTAACAATGGAATGTGTGACACAGATTGATATTGCCTTATGTCAAGATATGAATGTTCCTGTACTCGCGTCAATAGATTTGCATTGTTGCCAAAACCTTTTTGCCTATAACAATTGCTTCTTCAATGAGGCTAAGAACCTTCAGAAACATAACAGTTGTGGAAAGAGTCCAGATGCTATAGAGGCAAGGGCTAACCAAATTTTTACACGGTGTATAGATTAGGAATATGTAACATTTTTATTATTATTTATGCAGATCCAATAAATTATCTTTTAAACGATTTAAAAAAATTATTTTTTTATGTGGTATGTATTGATATTCATCTTCACATGCATGATAATAACTTAAGAGATTTGTGTTTTTTTTTTTTTTTTGAGTAACTCTTGCGTAACACAGTCTCACGGATCCTATTTCATGAGACGGGGCATGAGGTTTGATATAAAAAATTATATAATACTTTTATGTGTATTAGGTAATATTTTTTTATATATCAGGTTATATTTTGATATTATATTATGTAGTATATGTAAATAATACAAAAATATTATCTAATATATAGAAACAATATTACTTAATAATATTAAAAAAAGTATTACATGTTGCACGACTCTCGCGTGTGGGAGAATAACACATGGACAACCCTATGATCTGCGTGTTTTTCCTTTACCCGACCTGATCCAATTCGCGTCATGTATCTTATAATACAAAAATATTACTTGATATACGGAAAAATACTACCTAATACACATAAAAGTATTACATATGTTCTTAGTCCGACCAAACTCGAAATGTATCCTATAATACAAAAGTATTAATACCTAATATATATGAAAGTATTATCTAATACACCCAAGAGTAATACATAATTTCCTATGTCCGATCTAACCTGACCCGTCTCACAAAATGGGATTTGTGAAACGGTCTCACCCAAGATTTTGCCTTTTTTTTTTTTGAAAGTTGTTCTTGCATTTTGCTACACGTGCATAAGACTGATTGCTTGTCAAACCAACAAAATAAATTACCTACTTCGAAATAACAACTAAGTATAATGGCAAGTAGGGTCGATCCTCAAGGAACAAGACTTAATTCTCTTGAGTAGAAAAATAAGTAGGATTTTTGAATATTTACTAATTATCCTAAAACTAAACTAAGCTATCAAGTAAAAATAAGAATCAACTAGCAACGAACAATAAAAATAAATATGAGAGAGACTAATCTTTAGAAACTCCGATTCAAGGGTATTAACATTCAATTGCATCACTCATCATATGTTATACATATCATCATGCACATTCAAGAATTTAACCTTAGATTAAACACGAAGTCGTAGGAAAGTCCATGTTTACCTATTTTAATTGATCAAACTCAATATCCAATCAATACTAGTTATTAACTAAATTGGTCGTGATCCAAATTAAAAAACAACTGCACTAAGCTCTTATGAAAATAGTTAAATCTAAACTGAAATCTAAAACCAAATAATTGAGATAGCTCCCGTTAATTTATTAGGCAATTACACAATCCCAACAAAAGCTTAATTAACTTATTGCTACTAAGTATAAATTATTCAACAATTATACATTTCAACAACATATAAAAGAAAACTCACAGAGAGCTATAATAAAATATAATTTTAACTGAATTGCCAGATCAATCCAAACCATATCTCACTATATTAATACATTTATATTAAAATTCAGGTTTGGGATAATGCGCTGAATCCGGCCCCATCATCAGGAATAGTTGAAGCTTGAAATAATAACAAATAATTTTTTTAATATATAATTTTCAGATTTTTCATATCAAAATTTTATATATAGTTATACTTGTAGATTATTTAATTGATTTTTAGATTTTATTTGTTGATGATATGTATTATTAGGAAATAGTAGTAGTAGACCGGAAAATGCTTAATAACATAAAGTTAAAAAAAAAAAAAGGACGTCACAATCAACAAGAAAATGACAGAATATTAAGTGTATTCTTCTTATCATGTACATGCATGTAGTTGTGCATAGTTATTGGACCATGCGGCAACTTACTATTGGATAGCTAGATAGTTGGTTATGCTAATAAAGAGTATAAATATCACCTATAGTTGAATCATTGTATCATTCTGATGATTTGAATAATAGAACAAAAATTATTGCTCTGCTTATCTTAGTTTTTCCTTATGATCAAGATTTAGTTTCTAAAGAAAATGGTCTTTTATCAGATGTTATTGTTAACGGCCAAATTAAAAAATATATGTTTGTAACTCACATGACAATTTAAAATATGACAAATGACAAGTTGTTTTCACCAATATAGTGAGCTTATACGATATTTCTACAACTTTTCCTTATATATTAATTTAATAGATTTACAATAATAGTAACTACAATAATAGTAACTCTAAAATAAAATAAAGCAAACTTTCCATCATTCAACTTTTAAAGTTGGGCTAGTAATGTTGGATTTCATTCCGAGACTGGTGTTGCTTCAATTACCTTATCGCTTGCAAGTACTATATTGCCATGGGAATTGGGATAACCAACATATAGTGTGTATATATATATATATATATATATATTGTTAGAGTTTATTTATTAAACTCTTATTTTATTTTGCATTTCTCACAAAACATATTATTTGGTATTTTATCCAAAACAAATTAATATTTCAATTGATTTGTTTGGAGTGATTTTAAGAGATTTGATTTTTCTCTAACGATGTTTTCTTGCAGGTATTTAGAGGGAGAAAATTAAAATATGGTTTTGAGCAGAAAAGCCAAAAAGGGGGAGATTGTTAGTGTTATTTTAACACTAATTAATTTTGCCTTTTCTTGGATATTTTATTACCATATTTAATTTTAAATATATTGATGTATTTAATAGTATATTTTATATACTTTAAGATACTTAATATATTTCAATTTGGAAAAAAATTGATAATATATATACACACCAATGTTTTGATAATATTTGGAAAAAAAATAATAATGCGCATATGATATATATATGGAATGTTGGATGGATTATCCATCCCTACATCTTTTGAATTTTGGAGTGAGATCTTCTATTACATTTGGTGTTACATCTTCTATTCCAAATCAATCACCACACGCCACGTGTATTCAATGACATCACTAATTAATATGTGGCGTGTATTAAATGTTATGTAACACAAGATGTAACACTAAATGTAATAGAAGATCCAGACTCTTTGAATTGATATAGTTTCGTATATACTTGCATTTATTTAATGATTTTGGAAATTGAAATAGATCCCTTTCAATCTCCAACTTCAATACATCAATGTAATAATAGCAATTTTTCAAAATTTTTTATTTGTTTCATAGTAGGAGAAATATGTGAGAATAATAAAAACAACTAATATGGTTTCAATATGCCACTGAAAAAAAAGGAATTTATGGGATATAGGGTATATATTTTATTATCTTAAGAAGATTTCATGTATTTGTTTGTTTTGAAAGAAATTTGATAGATTTTAGCACAAAGTTAAAAACTTAATTGAATTAAACCTTACAGAATAAGCTAGAAAATAGGTGAACAATATGGCCTCATGGATAGTATTCATGAGATCGATACAATCAAAATTCATTTCACAAATATATAAGTGAATTATGGATTATCGGTTAACTCATCTCACAAATCTATCGCACAAGAGTTGTATCCCAAATTTAAATGAATACACACATGATACATATAAGTGCAACCGTCACACGGTGCGACAGTTGCATATGAGTTTTGTGATATATATATATATATATATATATATATATATACTAGTTGAGAACACGTGTGTTGCATGTGGAGAGACAAACTCGTGAGATCCATTTTTCAGTGTTTTTGGTATAACGTGTCGGCAGACAACGATTTTAGTATTATAATATTGTTGGCTCCAATTTTATAAAACTATCAACTGCATATTGTTGCAACAATCATCCAGCAAATAATAAAATTGAGTATCTTGGATCTCTAATATACATCTTATAACAAATGTATTTTCTACAAGAGACACTTTTGTGATTTATAATTTTAATTTTTTACCTCGGTGTTGTTTGCACTGGGTCATCTTTGCACTTTCTACATATTGTATTTCCGTCATCTTTAGGTGCCGATGATGTGCATTTTTTGCATGCGTTGTACCATATTTTTGTTTCATTCTCTACCTTGTCCACAACTCCAGTGAAATAATAACATGCATTCTACATTGAGAATGAATACATGATACAAAGTCTAACATAAAAACTACCAAATAATTTAAATATTTATTTATATATTATAATGTACATGTATGGATGGAAAATAGAGTATAAATTGTATTGAATATTTTAAAAGTTATTAAGACCAATTTTTATATTTTAACTTTAAAGATAAGAGTTGATTTCAAGCTTGACTTGATTTAAATTTCACTAATTTAGTGTCTTTCAGTATAACGTGTCATAAATTTAGTTAGATATTCATCAACACAGTAACATTAACATGTCTCAATGTCAACAATGCCCTTATTAACATCATCAGTTGTATAAACATTTGGAACTGAAACATGATCAGACAATTCTTCATCATAGTCAGCATGAATAAGCTCAGATGAAGTGTTATCTATATCAGAATAATTATTAGAAGGGTGTTTAGAAGAAATATGATCATAAACAGGTAAATCATAAGTTGTCAAAACATTATAAAAGTTTGAAAAATATAGTTACATACCTTTGAGAGGGAATCTTTTCTCATGATAAGATCTTCAAGAGAAACTTCTCTTCCTCCCCTTATTTTTTGTGTCATTCTCAACTTGCATATTTCCAGTGGATCATGAATGATGCTCGACAGTTTTGCAAGTTCTTTAGATATCAGACCTATTTGTATAGTTGAAATTGAAGTGGTTTGCAACTGGATCTTACCTAATCAAAGTTTGCAATTTTAAAATTATATTTCATTCTCAAGACATTTGCATATATATTCGTTGTCTTTATTTCCTTTCAAAAAAAATCAGGTGAGTTGTTGTTTTACCTTGAAATTCCTTTGTTGTAACCTTTGTAATGGCACTTATTGGGTTTTTATCAACAATTTGCTGCAATTCTATTCCTTCATTCAATGCCATGTCTTCCCATAGAGAAACGTCAATGGAGTGGTGTCTACATATGAAATAAAAAAATTAAATTGGAATTTTTATTTAATTATTTTATTTTTCTTGTAATTTAAATTTACATATTGTTTTCCTACTTTCTTATAAATGATAGATTATACTTACTCTTCATCTATCAAAGTGATTTATCTTACGACCACTTTTTTTGGGATGTCGACAATTATGCTTTCCTTCACCCTTGTAAGAACTCCACATATATCTACATAAACAAAAAAATTATTTAATGATTATCTTTTTAAATTATTGAAAAGAAATAGAAATAAGAAATATAGGTACTAAATCTATTGCGTTCCTCGTGCTTGCTACGTAAATCGTTGTACTTCACGTAGACATTTTTATTGTGGCTTTGGTCAATATTGTTTGTAGTTTCCTTCATGGTGCTGAATTGTTTTAAAACTAATTATTTTTCCGAATGTACCGATGCGAAGTTGGTGTTTGCATTTTGACCATCACATTTTCAATCAAATATGTGTTGTTTCTTTTGAATTCATTTCCAAATTTTTGGATGTCATCATTAGACATGATCATTCCAATTTGGACTGCCTGCAAGAATAGGCATTGGTTAATAAATAAATGAAAAAATCAAATCAAATACAATTGAAACAACAATTCAAATTAAACTAAAATAAACTTGACCAATAATAGTATCAATCAACTTGACAACCTGGCTTTACTTTTAAATTATTTTTCTTTCAAATTGGTCAGTGCACAATTTTTTCCAAAGTGTAGAAACAAAAATGTTATTGGAATCTACTTACCTCTTCATCCATCATTATCATTTTTTGAATTTTCACAGAATTGTTTTTCCCGCAACATACTTGATGGCCAACTCTTAAAACCTTCAATCGTATTGAATTTGCTTTTTCTCCAATTTGCAAAAGTCTTATGGGTACATTTGTTTCTATCGTCATGTTTTATCTTGTAGTATAACTCCCATAAGAGAACCACACAACATAAATCGCTCATCAAAATAATAAAATATTACAAGCTAATATTTTATAAGTGTTGATAATGAATTGTTTAAAAGTCTTATGGGCATGGATGCTTCCTTCACCATCTCTATCTTTTATCTTGTGATAAAATGATTAAACAATATATGAAACTCATACTAACACAAGATATTATTGAAATTAATGGAATTTAGGTACAACACCAATGAAATAGATTTCATTTTTTTAATATTGCCACATGACCAATAGATCATACTAAAAAAATTTGTATGTGAAAAATAAAATACATAAAATAAAATCTCTAAAAAAATAAATAAATAAAGAACCATTGCGTGTTGAATTTAGTTTCTAGTTTGATGGTTTAATTTGGATAATTATCAATTATCCATCCAAGTGTAAATCTGAAATTAGATTTGGCTTTACTTGTTTGGATACAATTATTATTAGTTCCTATTCTTTTGAAAGTTTTCGATACCAACTCATATACAAATTAAAAACACTGAGTTATGTTTATCTAGTATGAAATCACTGACTTCTACTTGAAATTAATTCTTTTCTAAGAAGCACACAATCGAAATCTAGTAGTATGTGTTCATATCAATTTTGATTCTTTCAGTTGAATTCTACCATACATGAATTTTTCGGATTTTTTTCACCACATGATCCATGTAACATGTGTTTCTTCACCAATTCATATATCCGAGGATTATTTTCTTCATTAGGAACTTCATCACATACAAACTTATCAAACTGGTCAGCTGTATGAATTTTATATTCACCCTTTAGAATTATAAGTAGATGAGCATGTGGTAGTCCCCTTTTCTAAATTTCGACCACATGAACATGTGCGACAACTTTTCCGAATATTTGTTTCTTAAATAATTGATCTTTCAAGTCATGTAATTTTGCTCGGAAAACTCTCACAACTAAATCTGGACAATCTTAAGCTTTTTGACCTTCATACAAATTTTCTTGTATTTCTTTCCAATCAAGATTACAATTAATGGTGATAAATAGATCTGGTTTTCCAAATCTTTGGACTAACGCCAATGCATTAAGATATCTCCATCGCATATCCCTTGGGCCACTAATAAATGATGCAGGAAGAAAAATTCTCGATCTAACTTCACTACCACGAAATTCACATCTAAAACACTATCCATGATCCTTTGGTAGAATTCAGTTCTCAAATTTGCTTGGTTCAAACAGAAAAATTGTAATCTTGTTGTCTCCAATTTTATATAACTGTCAACTACATATTGTTGTAACAATCTTCCCGCAAATAATAGAGTAGAGTTTCTTGGATCTCTAATTTGTAACTTATAACAACTGTATTCTCTGCAAGAAACTCTTTTTGCATTTCCTTTTACGACAACTGATTATGAGAAACAATGGTTGGAATGATTAGAATGAACATAAACTCTTTAATCAGATTTTTTAGGAATACATATGTTGTAGTACATACCTTGCTCTTGGGAGATAATTTCCTCTGGAGTAGACGTTGTGTAAGTCTAGAAGCATTCAGGACATTTGATACATTTGCTGCAAACATAAATAATCACTTAGTATCACAACCTTTTTAAACTCAAAACAAGCAACATTAGGTTACAAGCTAAAATGAGTCACTTTTTCAGTTTTTCGTGTACAAGCTCAAAATAATAATGTGTTCACATTTAAGAAAACAATTATAAAATTAAACGTGGCTCTGATACCAAAATTAATTTTTTTAAGTATCAGATTATTGCTTTAAACACGAGGAAAAGTATCGAACCAATATTTCAGATATTTTTCAATCTAGACTTATTTTTATCAGACTCAACACTGAAAACTGGTGCACGGTGAACTGTTGGGGTTAATTAAACATCATCAGAGAATAACATATGAAACTTTAATATAAGAGTACTACATATTTTAATGAAAAATAAGAGTCGCATCGATTCCAGCTCACTTTGCTATTTACACTGCTTTTTGTGAATCTTTCCAAAATAATAGTGTTACAACAACCAATAGCTATGATTCAATGATTTCTTACATGATTCATATCATAAAAATAGACATAATTTTATGCTGGTTGTCAATATACGGCAAATATCTTCATTATGTCAATTTGAAATATATATATATATATATATATATATATAATTTCACATGTACCCGGTCAATATATATAATTTCACATGTACCCGTTTGACCGATTGTAATTACATAGACATTTTAGTTAGAACAACAAAAATGAAAGTTTCATACCCACGTTCCAAAATAAAAATGTAATTTTAGGATTTTAAAAATCATTTATTCATTTGATACCAAAATTGGTATCATTTACTTTTGTTTTCACATTAAATTAAATACAAAAAGATTATTGGAAACCTACTTATAATAATCATACATATAAGGGTATATCAGTATATTTTATCAATTTTATAAATTTATGTACAAAACATAAAAAAATATTTATTTTGATATTGAAATAGTATATTATAATAAATATTCGAGGAAGAAGATTCAGAGGGAATCACAGTTATAACAACTATGTACTAATGATCGATCTCCAGTGATAAAAACTTTACAATCCAAACATCTCTTTAAAAATTATCATTTTTAGTCATTTTCCTTGTAATAACAAGAACTTTTTTTTCTTTTTAATTTCAATTTAATTTTAACACCAATTTTTTTTTCTTCATCTAACATGTCTAATACTCTAAATTAATATTAATAATTAAAAATTAGGTGAACCTTTATGTTATAATAAATAAGATTTTTATGTTATGTTGGAGAAATTTGAATTTTTACAATCAAATTGGACTGTAATCATATATATCAATTCTTAAATTGTGAGACTAAATTGAAAATTGTGATAATATTGGATCAAATCGAAAGACACCATAATTATGGGACAAAAATGATTTTAACCAAAAAAATTAGATTAATGGTCTATTGAAAATTATTGTACATGCCACGAATATTCATCAATATTACTCATATCATGGTTTACTTCGTTAAATACTTGCTAAAATTTAAGATCAAACATGTTAATAATTTGGAAATGTTACAGAATAGTCGAACATAATTAAGGGATCACGTGCGATTTCGGCCCAATTGAACGAATCAGGTTGAAAGTGGGTAAAATTTGCGACTAAAAGTTAAAGTTCTAAATTGTCGGCCCGAAAACTTAAAGTTCGAAATTACCAAATCCTATAATTTATTGGGCAATTTAAACAATAAACTCAAAACAAATAAATTATTTGCAATGAGGTTTTTTGTGATTATAAAAAGTTGTGAGTAAAAGTCTTTATTGCAACAACGTATTATTGAAAAATTGATAATAAAATTTGACAAGTTGTTATTAAAAAAAACAATTAAATAAGAAGTAACTAAAAATATCTAATTGCGTCAATATGGTCTCAAATGTATTAACAACAATAACACATCATAAAAAAATATTTGTCATAAAAGACTTTTAAGATAATCATTTAACCACAGAATATGACGTTGTCACATTATTATATTTTGCGACAACTATCAATACATTTCCAACAACATTTTATTGTTGCAAATAAGTTTTTCAGTTTTTGTTGTAATGGTTACTGTGCATGACTTCGGATTAGAATCATCAACATTAGTCATAACGTGTTTTAACTTTTACTTCATTAAATGCTAGCAAAATTTAAGATCAAACATGTCATGAATTGGGAGACGTTACAGGCATGCACATATATCTTCGACTCACGAACATGGTTTGATAAATTATCTTAAATGCACATGTAAGTTTGAACTCTTATCATTTAATTGACTGTAAAAATCCATCCACTTTTTGTAATGCCTAGGATAAAATGATGCATAATTGGTTAATTAAATAATTTAACCCTAATTGTTTGATTTAATTATGTGCGTTTCAGAAAAACAGAATAATGCATAAGTAATTTATCGAGCTATAATTTAATCGAAAGCATAGGTTTTAATTTAAATAAAGATATCGTAAGTTGAAGCCCAAGTTTTGACGCATTAATGGGTGGCCCATTAAGGGCCTGTGGCCCAAAATCAAAGTGTATAAAGGTGAAATAAGGAACAACAAAGTAATAATTTGGAACACATTTGAAAAGGTCTCTCTCTCCGGCCAGCCGGCCACCGTGCTGTTGTCTGTGGTGCCCTCCCTCTCCACCATTTCAGCCGATTTTCACAACGAGACGTAGCCCACACCGAGCCCATCCCGGATCCGGACTTAGTTTGCCGAACCGTCGCCTCCTCCGCCGTGAATTGGCCGGTGAAGGGGTGTTCAAATCCTTTCTTTCTCCCCCTCTTCTTCTTCTCTCTCTCCCCGTTTTCTCTCCTCTCCCGTCTGCTCTTTCTCTCATCTCGGTCGTCTCTATTTTTCCCCTCCGTCCAGTCTCGTTCTCACCGGCGTCGGGTGTGTGTTGGTGTTGGGGGTGGAGCTGTGTAGCGCTGCCGTGTGTTGGGTGGTGAGCGGGGTTGCGTGTGTGTGTTGGGCGGCGCTGGGAAGCCGCCATTGCTGTGTGGCTGTCGTGCTCGCAGGTAGCGCGGTGTCGGGTTGTCAACTGCGGCTCGACGGCGGCGCTGTGTTTGGTTGTTGTGCGTACAGGTAGCGTGATGTCGGGATGGACGGCGTCTCGTCCATGCGTTGGGAGCGCGAGGTGCATGTGTGCAGAGGTGGAGACAGGATTTCTACTCAGGGCGGCCCGACTAACAATAATGTAGAATGTAAATAATAAAAAAAATTCTAGATTACAAGTAAACATAATTAATATAAACATTGACAAAGTAAAATATATTAACTTAATTATAATAACACTCAAAATGAGAAACTAATACAAGTCAATCATAACATCTCTCTTCTATTTTTCATATTCTGGTACCGTTGCATGATAGCTTCATTGCTGACTTTAATAAATACATCATTTTCGATGTATGCTACCAAATAATCATTCAATAGTTGGACCTCAATTTGACTTACAATGTCATCTGGGCCTTAATTTGACTTACAATGTCATCTGGGGACGTCCTCTTCTAGCCAAGTTGAGGACGGTAGTATCAATACACCATCTGACCATAAAATTCCCGATTGGGGATGAGGTCTACGTCATATGGGATAACCAGTTGGTTGTAAGAGAGTATGAGGTAGGCCTAAAGCCAAGAGAGCTCAATATCATCGAGCAGTCTGACCTCGGGAATGACGATGAGCGAACAGAGTTATTTGAGGAAACAATGATGGAGGTTGTCAAACAAGTCCTAGACTTAAAGTTGGAGAACGAGCCCGAGCTCATGGAAGTAGACATTGAGCCCGAGCTCAGGGTCATCCGACCAAAGGAGTGGGAGCCAACCAGGAAGACGACCTGAAAATTTAAGGTCGGCTCGAGCTCTGGGCAGCCGACCAGAGAGCCGACATGGAGAATGTCAATGCCGACCAGAAAGCAGAAGAATTGGAGACCTTGGATCCCAAGAAGGAGAAGCGAGCCGACATGGAGAATGTCAATGCCGACCAGAAAGCAGAAGAATTGGAGACCTTGGATCCCAAGAAGGAGAAGCTCAGGAAAAGGACGACACCAATAGAAGAGCTGAACACGATCTAGAGCTAGACACAATCCAACTCGACAAGAGCAGACCAGAGATAGAGCTCAGGATAGGGCAAGAACTGAAGGAGTCGTTCAGGGGGAGCTAACAACCTTCCTGATGGAGAACACAAATGTCTTTGCCTGGTGTCATGAGAAATGGAAGGCATCTGACCAGAAGATGTATGCCATCACCTGAACATAGATCTTACTCATTTGGGTATCTGCCTAACTACTGTCTCTCATACGCCTCAACAAAATGGGATTTCTGAGCGTCGTAATCGTCATGTCTTGGAAATTGGCAGGACACTCCTCACTCATGCCAATCTTCCTACTTCGTTTTGGTCTTTTGGCTTGCAGGTGGTAGTTTATCTCATTAATCGGATGCCTATAAATATTTTTGATCGGCATAGCCTGTTTGAGCTGTTATTTAAATCCCCTCCTAATTATTCCAAGTTACGGGTGTTTGGTTGTATGTGCTTCCCTTGGTTGCGCCCATACACCTCTGGGAAGTTATCTCCACCATCTCGGCCCTGCATTTTTATTGGCTATTCGACATCTCAGAGTGCTTATCATTGATTGGAGATTGCCATGGGTAGGATATTTATCTCGTGACATGTTCGATTTATTGAGGACAATTTTCAGGGATTTCATCGTCTACAACAGTGGACGTCCCACCTACTTCATCGAGATCCATCACTCTATCAGTAATCCCACCTATTTCTTCACCGGTAGTACCGTTGACCTCTGCCCCACCGTTTACTGACACTCTCGTGGTTGTGGTTAGTGTGAATCAGTCCTCGTCTACTGATCTTGCTGTTCCCACTCTTCCCACGCATCATTCTAGTTCTCCGCCAATTTCTCACACCCACGGGATGAGAACTCGGAGTCAAAACAACATTTATAAGCCTAAGTTACTTCATGCTGCCCCTAAGTATCCTCTTCCGGATGACATTGAGCCATCCACGATCAAACAGGCTCTTTCCTCGCCTCATTGGCGTCTTGCTATGGATGATGAGTTCACTGCTTTACAGCATCATGGTACATGAGAGTTGGTTTCTTCTTCCCCTCGTAGGAACATCATTGGCTGCAAGTGGGTCTTTTGGATCAAACGCAAGCCTAATGGCTCTATAGACAAATACAAAGCTCGCCTCGTTGCCAAATGGTTTCATCAACACCCTGGTGTTGACTTCACCAAGACCTTCAGTCCTGTTATCAAGTCAGCCACTATTCGCACAATAGTGTCTATGGATCAAGTGAAGTTATCCCTTATCTTCTGCCTTATGCTTTTTGTAATGTCCAAACTTGTTGTGACGTTGGACAAAAGTATAACTTAGTATAAGGCAAAAGATAAGGGCTAACTTCACTTGATCCATAGACACTATTTTAGAAATCAAAATTAAGAACGAAAACTAGACAACAAATTTGTCACTCCTCTCTCTTCTCTTCAAGGATGAAAATTTTGGTTTCGATGGAAATATCAATATCTTAGTTTTACAGAAATATCGTGGAATATCGGTAGAAATATCGATACATAAATTTATCGATATTTTTCCGATATTTAACAATATTTACCTATATTTCCCCAACAATCCACCAATATTTACCGATATTTCCATCATAAATTTTCATATAATTTGTACCATGAAACCACTAATATCGAAATCGATACCGATATTTATCGATATTTCCCCGATATTTCATCTATTTTCCTACAAATTGTACCATGAAGTCACCGATATTGAAATCGATATTTTGTCGATATTTTTCCGATATATCACCTATTTTTCTACAAATTGTAGTTTCGTCGATATTTTCCCGATATTTCACATATTTTCATACCAATTGTACCATGAAGATATTGATATTTTATCGATATTTCCCTGATATTTCACCTATTTTTCTACAAATTGTATTAACCTATTTTCCTACAAATTGTAGGATGAAGTCACCGATATTTAAATTGATATTTCGTCGATATTTTACCGATATTTTGACAAAATTTCTCATTTCTTACCGGTTGTGTGGAAAAATGAAAATATCGAAGATATATCGATTGTACCCCATTTTTATATCGAAGATATTTCATCCATGCTTCTCTTACTCTCTACTCTAATTTGTCACTCCTCTTTTTTTCTGTTTTGCTCTTATTGTTTCTCTCAGTAAATGCTAATGTATTTATAGACGTGTGAAATAATTTCTACCATTCATTATTTTTTTTATCCCATAAATGATCACACATGCATATGATTGTTATTCCGTAAATATGTCTTTTCTTGATCCAATTTCATGAAAATGAATGAGTAAATTTAGCAAATAATTAAATATGGTTTGGTGTACCAAAAAAATTAATTTTACCCCACTTGTTTGGCACTCACCGCATCCCTTGGATTGTTGTTCGATTCGAACAAACATTAGTTCACTTTAATAGGTCCAAATGAGAAGAAAATATGATTATTTTATTGCAACTCAACATATTGTTTAATTGTTTACTTTATATATTGATTTCCCATTTATCGAAAATTGGTTTTGAAAATGTAAGTATACTAAATCTATCTACATGAAATGTGGATTTTAGTTTTACCACCCGTTTTCATTTTTATCAAATGAAACATGTAAAAATAGGTTAAAGATAGGTCAACACCAACTAACAACCAAATTTCTAAGGTTTTGTTTTGATGTGATTAACTGTTGTATTCTTTCACCTAGCTTAAGAATTTGATTTGATTTTCTCTGTTTTTGCTTTACTTGAAAACTAATCAGATTGTTCGGTTGATCTAGTATAGAAATGAAATGTGAAAAATTTACTTCACATAATAAATTATTTAATGAGACTTACATTCTTATTGGGTTCACTTTAATTCATTTATTTTTATCAAACATGTATGAGATCATAGTTACCTAACTCAATAGGTCACTGATTCGTAGGTTGTTTGGACTTGAATGAATGTCTATACAATAAATATGTTATTGGAACTCATGCCATATGCATTGGTATATCTCCTAAAGCCCACGATCACTCATCGATATATATATCTTCACCCATGGATGAAAATATCCGGAAATATCTGCGATATTTTCCCAATATTTTTATTTTTTCACGTGACCGATATAAAAATGGGGTACAACTGATATATCTTTGATATTTTCATTTTTCCACATAACCGATAAAGAAATGAGAAATTTTTCTCAAAATATCGATTTAAATATCAGTGACTTCAACATACAATTTATAGGAAAATAAGTGAATACAATTTGTAGAAAAATAGGTGAAATATCGGAAAAATATCGATAAAATATTGATTTCAATATCGGTGACTTCATGGTACAATTTGTAGGAAAATACGTGAAATATCGTGAAAATATCGACGAATTACAATTTGTAGAAAAATAGGTGAAATATCAGGGAAATATCGATAAAATATCGATTTCAATATCGATGACGTCATAGTACAATTGGTAGGAAAATAGGTGAAATATCAACGAAACTACAATTTGTAAGAAAATATGTGAATACAATTTGTAGAAAAATGGTGAAATATAGGGAAAATATCGACAAAAATATCGATTTCAATATCGGTGACTTCATGGTACAATTTGTAGGAAAATAGGTGAAATATCGATAAAATATCGATATCGATTTCGATATTGGTGGTTTTCTGGTACAAATTATATGAAAATTGATGATGGAAATATCGGTAAATATTGCCATATTGGTGGAATGTTGGGGAATTATAGGTAAATATTGTTAAATATCGATAAATTTATGTACTGATATTTCTACCGATATCGATAATTCCACGATATTTCCGTAAAACTAAGATACCGATTTTTCCATCGAAATCGAAATTTTCATATGAAATATGAAATGTTGATAGGTTACCCATCCCCATCCCTTTTGAATTGATCACACACACATATACTAGTTGAGAACACGTGCGTTGCACGTGGAGAGATAAATTTTTGAAACCTATTATTTGGTTGATTTCGTGGTTTTTTCCCCTTCACTTGTTCTTTAATATTTTGTTGAAATGTATTCAAATTACTTAACATTTGATTATTATAAATTAATATTTTTTCAATTTAAAATAGGTATCATAACAACAATAATTTATTAAGAAAAATATAATGAGATCCTCGAAATTGTGTTTAGTTAAGTATGAGTATAATTCAATGTGAAATCCAAATACATCGAAAATATTATTTTGAGAGTCGTCAAAAAAATGTTAAAAAATATTATTGTATTCGATTATAAATTTTAATTCCTCTATTCCTATAAATTAAAATATTAAAATAATAATAATAAGTATTGAATTTTGGAAACAAAAGATTATAATTCTAATTTGAACACTAACTAAACCTTATTTGATCTTCTTTTCTGTCTTAGTCTTTTTTTCTTCGGGATTTGGTTAATAAATTTTTGATTGTATTATCTTCTTGATCGCCGGATACGTGGATGCATTCCTTGTTTTTTATCTTCTTAATTTTTTTTCTTCTGTTCATCATTATTTGTTTTATAATTATACAGGGGATTGTTTTATATTGATATTGAGTTTCATTACCTCACCAAAATATATTAATTCGGATTGTATTCATCTTTATTATCATTATTTTAGGTTATATTAACTAACACTCTATCATGACCTTTGTAAATATACTTGTAACCACAACTGTCACCCCGAGCATATCTCAACATTAATGTTACAGTTATATATTAGGACAACAAATATGGATTGTAAGGAACCACTCAATGATTATTCAATTCAGCATTGTGAATTTGAACAACCACCTCATTTTTCATCATCTGTAGATTGAATAACTATCTTTACCTTGTATAGTGCTTTCACAAAAAGATTTTGGATAATGACATTTGCACTTACGTACAGATTAGAGTGGAAATAAGTCACTAAAAGTTGATGAAGTATAAACAAAATATAGATAGAGACTGACGTAAAATTTTATAACATTAGCATTTGATTACTAACAAGTTAACAATAGAATATTAGAGACGGACATCATCCATACATGCATGATGCACCTCTAATTATATATAATATTAATGGATCTTCAATTCCATATTAGAGATGAAAATTCAGTCAATAGAGATAATAAATCTCTACAAATTAGAGACTGGACTAATGATTTCTTAGAATTTGTCACTAATATAGTTTAATACAAATATTTTACCGAGTTCCTAATTTTTTTTTTTTGGATAATGACATTTGCATTTATCTCTCAACATACATGAATTTTTCGAATTTTTTTCACCACACAGTCTATGTAACATGTGTTTATTCACCAATTCATATATCTGATGATTATTTTCTTTATTAGGAATTTAGCACATACAAACTTATCAAACTGGTCAGCTGTGTGAATTTTATATTCGTCCTTTAGAATTATAAGTAGATGAGCATATGGTAGTCCCCTTTTCTGAAATTCGACCACATGAATATGTGCAACAACTTTTCTGAATATTTGATTCTTAAATAATTGATCTTTCAAGTCATGCAATTTTGCTTGGAAAACTCTCACAGCTAAATCTTGACGATCTTGAGCGTTTTGATTTTCATATAAATTTTCTTGTATTTCTATCCAATCATGATTGCAAGTCATGGTGATAAATAGATCTAGTTTTCCATATCTTTGGATTAAACAAATGTATCAAGATATCTCTGTCGCATATCCCTTAGGCCACCAATAAATGATGCAGGAAGAAAATTTCTCAACCCAATATTGACCGCGCGTCGCAACGCAGTAAAATTAATTAAATTCTTTCCTATCCTAACCAACTAGTAGCTAGGGCAAGTCAGAGTCGATCCCACGAGGAGTGATGATTAACTATGCCACCTATATTCAATTCAAACAAATATCAGATTATGGGGGGGTTTTGAGATTGATTACCTATTACTAAATCAAATTAAGTAAACCTAGAAAAAAAATCAAATGAGAAATCAATAGATGCAAATATTTTAGTTAACAGTTCAATTATCCCCCGATATCAATTATTCCCTAATCAACGTATTACCCCTCTCTCAGATTATCATGGAATTATCACCCCTAGTTTAACACTACGCGTCATTAAACCGAATCGTCTCTTAAGATTAGTTAATTAGGATACGCTCGCTAATCAACCCTATTTAATTGAATAACCCAGGATACGCTCGCTAGATTTAATTCATTCAAATGCATTAATCACCAAGACGATAGGATGAACTAGACCCCAAATCAACACGCGTGATTTGATAATACCAGTATTATGTTACCCTAGAGATGCACGACCTCTAGTTTACCACTTTATGAAACTTAAATGACGCAACGACGCTTTAAGATTCTAGCAGTCAATTATCAAACACTTAACCTAGATGGCCAATCCAAATCAAGCATTAATAATTGAAAACAATATGCACAGATAACATAATCAATTCCAATCAAACATTGAGAGGGAAATACAGAATTAATTAGAAAATAATAAATATACGGGTTCAAACATCCCTGCTAACCGAAATTAGAAGATTAGCCGAACATCCTTGATGTCAAATCCACAAAAGTAATTGAAAACTCCATCTAATCTAACCTAGAAAAGAAAAAGAAATTTTGTTTCTCTCTAACTCTCCTGCCTATCTCTCCCTCCTAATCTCTATGTGAACTGTCATGATTTGGAAATAAGGAAAGAAAATATATATTGTGCCTTGGGGATTAAGAAATTAAAATCCTGGAGAAGTGGCGTGACTTTCTTCTCTTTCTCTAAACCCTTTTGAGACATGGGCCTTCTTTTCTTTAAACCTTAAGCATTTGGGCCTCCACTCTTCAAGTAATGGGCCATTGATTTAACTCAAGCCCAAAATCTCTCCAATTAATTAATTAGGCCCATTCTTCTTCTTCTTAGCCCAAATCTCGATTCCCTTGATCCATGCTTATCTCGTCTCGTCTCCAAAACACTTCAAAACTCCTAAAATAATCAAGAAAATAATATATGAAGTATTTGGAGACCAAAAACATATATAGGTATAAAAACGGTGCATTCAATTATCTAAATGATTATAAAATCACAAATATATCCACAATAAAATGCACCTATTTTCTACCTATCAAATATGTTTAAAGAATATTAAAAAATATACCTTTACAATTACTTAGATTCACTTGAACTTGTAAATTACATGTTGCTTGTCTCTTTTCACGATTCTACAAAACATGTTCTCTATATATATTTTTTTCTTAGCATCATTAAGGTTACATATCTTCTCTTTTGTCCAACAAGTTTCTTTTGATGCCATTTATATTTAGAATCAAACATATAATCATTCAAAAAACATTAAATATAAAATGAGAACACAAACAAATAATAGTAATGCAATCATTTAAAAAAGAATTAAATATAAAATGAAAACACAAACAAATAAAAGTAATACAATCATTCAAAAAAGAATTAAATATAAAATGAAAATGCAACCAAATAAAAATAAACAAAGTTAAATGATAATAAATGAAGATAAAATAAAAAGTTAAACAAATTCAATTCAAACAAAAAATATCTTGCCAGCTCCCCATATTCCATCAATGAAGACAACTCTCTTATTTCCTTTTTCAGTAAATTCTAATATGAAGGTAAAAGTCATATGTTGATTATCATTCAAATTTGTTTCAACTTCCTAAACTTCAAGAGGAATTTCAAAAGATAATTCTGCTCGTAATTCTCTTCCACACTCTACTTCTATCAATTTCATAACAGTGTTTGGAAGATTATATAAATTAATACTTTTTCTCATACTCTAAAAAAAACAATTAACGCTCTTCAAGGTTTTCGATACCATATAAGATATCGATGTGTCTGCTTCTTTTTTGAAATTTTCAGACATGGCATTGAAATATGTACCTCACAGAGATCTCACATCTGTTGGTGTACAAAATATCAATATTTTTTGCAAAAAGTCTTTGCAACTCATGTGACATTTGAAATGTTATTGCTTCATTTAAAAATTAAAAAAATACTTTGATCTGCTTCAAGAAATCCTTTTTTTTGTGTGTAGATTCTTTAAACGTTAAACATTGCACACCATCTACTGTCAACAAATACTCAAAAGATGTTGGCCCTCTCACATGATTCAAGAGTAAATCGAAGATAGTATCTTTTTCATTTTGTGAGATTTGCTCCATTAATATGTCCAATCACCTCTCATTTTTCCTCTCTCCAACATTTGTTTTGTCTATCCCATACAAAATGCTCTGGAAATTTTTTGTATAGATATCCCATATTCTTTTTTTATCCAAATTATACATGATTTAACATATTTTAATATATAAACTTTGAACTATACAATTTCCACTTATAGTTTTTAAATTTGATGTATTTTATGTATCAAACAAATCATAGTTATGGATTCTAACACGAGTCTAATTTTTTTTACTATGATAAAATGTATCAAATTTAAAGTAAATTTAATAAAATGGAATGATTAAATATTATAAAGAAAGTGTAAAGTCATGTATAATTGAGATAGTAAAATGTAATTGTCCTTACACTTAATTATATATATACTTCGTATGAAAAAAAATTATTTTATCCTTTTTTACTAATCAAACCATTATAGTTTTCTACTTACTTTCACTCAAAATTATTTAATTTCTAGTCATTTTTAACATTTTGCTCATACTATAGGGCTACCAGATCCTATCAAGACATGATACAAAGGATGAAAGATCTACGACACAATCTTATCAAACCTCGTTTCATATTGTATGACATAAATTGTATTATGTCATATTGTGTTAATCATGTCCATCCTTTAATAAGGTTATTTTAATCTTGAATGCAAAAAAAAAAAGATTATAAAGGCTATATTAGTCTTTAATGTATAAGAAAAAGTAGAAAATGAGTTTGGTATAATGTGTGGGTAGACAACAATTTTAGTATTATAATTTTGTTGTCTCCAATTTTATATAACTATCAACTGCAACAATCTTCCCACAACTAATTCCCACAACTAATAGAGTAGAGTGTCTTGGATCTTTAATTTACAACTTATAACAACTGTATTCTCTACAAGAGACTCTTTTTGCATTTCCTTTTATGAATGCTGAATATGAGAAACAATTGTTAGAATGATTAGAATGAACATAAACTTTTAATTTTCTATTAAATACCAAAATTTCAAATTTTAAATCTGTGATTTAAACTAAATAACAAATATTATTGAATTAATAAGTTAAACTAACATATAAATGAAGGCTCTCAAAAAAATAAAAAAATGAAGAAGAATTAACCGAGAACTGGTGATATAAAAATAAAATTGAAATCAGCGTTGCAAAATGTTCTTCATCACTAAGACAAAATCGTGAAGAAAGATAAATGACTTTTTTTAAAGGGTGCTTAGAATGGATGGAGGATTTTTCATATGGTTCAAACCATGAAGTCTAAGAGTTCTTCATAACAATATGAGTTGTGAGAAAACCTTTAATCGAGTGTACAAGTATGTGTAATTTTTATATGATTTTCACATTATTTGAGTTTTTTTTTTCTTAAATGTAATGATTCTAGAAATTTTAACTAAATCTGCAAACAATATATAGAGTCATTTTTAGAGGGATTAATAATCACAAAAAATGCAGACGTTGACACGTCCTCAACTTCAATACTAATTAGAAATACCACATTTGTAAAACAGTTTCACAAATAATATTAGAGTATTTAGTGATAGGTTCCTTGAATTTATCACTATTTAAAAAAAATATATGCTTACAGATTTTTTAGGAATACATATGTTGTAGTACATACCTTCTTGCTCTTGGGAGATAATTTCCTCTAGAGTAGATCTTGAAGTAAGTTGATAAGTGTCGTTTTTCACTTATTTTTGCTTATGTTTATGTATTCATTTGAATATGTTTAGATACGTTTTTATGGTGATTTCTGTTATTATATTGTATAAGTTGCATTTGATGTGTTTGTGCTTAGTTTCATGATTTTAATGAGAAAAGTGCAAAGTTTCGAGTGTAATTGATGATCAAGGAAAGAATCACTACAAGAAAAATGGTCTTTAACAACCCCTCAAAGACAATCCTTTTTATGAATTTGTGTTGTCTTTTTTAATTAACAACCCTTTTACAACGCGAGCGTTGTCTTTGTTCAAAAAATTCGACCAAAGACAACGCTTTTTTTGGATAAGACAACGTTTTTTTCATAGGGTTGTTAAATAGCGAATTTTTTTAAAAATAGACAACAGTTTTTTTGGATAAGACAACGCTTTTTCATAGGGTTGTTAAATAGCGAATTTTTTTAAAAAATAGACAACGCTTTTTTTGGATAAGACAACGCTTTTTCGTAGAGTTGTTAAATAGCGTATTTTTTAAAAATAGACAACGCTTTTGTGCAACGCTTTTTTCAAAGTGTTGTCAAATAGCTTATTTTTTTAAAAATAGACAACCCTTGTATGCAACGCTTTTATGCGTTGTCTTTTCATAGTTCTTTTTCACCAATAGACAACACATTGTGCAACGCTTTTTTTATGTATTGCGTTAATTATAAATTAATTATTTTTTAATTTAATTAAATTTAAAAAAATTAATTAATTTATAATGTTTTCTTATATTATTTGCATTAATATTATCTTATATGAACAAACTCATAATTTTAAAAAATAGTATTTTTATAAAATACTATTTTGAATTATTTAAGAAACTACACCTAAAATATTACTATCACCCTTTTATATAATAATACAAAATTTATATATTATTTTAAAACATAATTCGAAAATTATGTTTTATAATTCATAATTCATAAATTATAAATGTTTTTCTAAAATAAAAATAAAGATAGAATAAGTTTGGTTTTAAAATTAATACAAAAAACATAAATTATTTTAAACAATTATTTTATAAAGCAAAAAAAAGATATATATATAAATCATACCAATTATATATATATATTGTTAACCTTTTAAAATATATTAAAAATACAAATAATAAAAATTATAAATATGCACTAGTATATTTTATAATTGAGATAAAATGAAATTAGATTAAATATTACTAAATATATTAATTAGTCATTAATCTTCCAATTATATATATATAACCTTTTAAAATATATTAAAAATACAAATAATAAAAATTAACAAAAAAATATGTGATAATATTAATTGTTTTTTAATTAAATTAAATTTGAAATTTTTAATTATTTTATGATTTTATCTTATATTATTTGCATTAATATTATCTTATATGAATAAACTCATAATTTTTAAAAATAGTATTTTCATAAAATATATTAAAAACATGCACTAGTATATTTTATAATTGTCTTAAAATGAAATTAGATTAAACAATACTAAACATATTAATTAGTCATTAATTTTCCAATTATATATATATATTTAACTTTTTAAAATATATTAAAAATACAAATAATAAAAATCAACAAAAAAATATTTTGAATAATAGAAAATTGAAAATTTTAAAAAATTGAAATAAAAGAAATGCATGTAGAATATTATAACATAAAGCACCAGTGGTCTAGTGGTTGGAGTTTGACCATGTCACTCGGGTTTGAATCCAGGGCAACACGCAATATTTGCAATGCTGATGTGCCAGCATTATGGTGAAGTGGCATGCTGACGTCAGCACTTTGGTGATGTGGCATGATGTGAAAGGCAAAATTTCTTGTAGTGAATCACGAAAAAACAAGATGGAAGAGAAACGAAATACGATATTGCAAGGAGTATTGGTGGTGCACGGTCAGGTCATGCCATGCAGCACGATCGTGCCCGGGTGTGCAGGAGCTCGATTAAATCTTGTTATCTCGGATAATCTTTATCTTTTACTTCACTTGGAAGACGTTATTTAGAGTTTTTAATCTTTCCCCTCTTGTTAGATTTTAGTTGATATGATATTTCCAATCTTGTCTATGAGTTTGTTTATCATCATGTCTAGCTAATTTTTTAGGGTTTCTAGGGCTTGTTAGTAATCTGATTCGAATCTTAATGGATTTTTAATTTCAATTCAATGTTCATGATCGTTTCTCCTATTTGTGTGTTTATGATTTGATTGATTGTTCGATTATTCGGTCGGTAATTGAGCATGTTTTAGTAATTAGATCAAAATTCGGGAGATGAGATTTAATTATGGAAGAATAAACACATGATACATAAAATGACTTAGATCGGGAGATTAATGAATTTATGTAATGAGAAATCAATCTTAGGTGCTTTTGGGAGTTGTTATGTTTCAATCAGATCGAGTAGGGATACCTCTGGTGGCATAATAATCAACCGGTTAACTAACTCGGGAGAGCTGTTAATGTGACATATATGATTGCTCATATAGGATGATTGATTAATGAACTTGAATTGGTTAAAGTGATGTTTGATGAGAATTAGATGAAAGCATGTCCTATAACCTGTCTTAGATTATCTGTTATTCTTGAGTGAATTTATCTGCATAGTTAGTTTTCTATTAAATTAATCTGCGATCGATATGATTTGTTTTCCCTAGATAAAATTGGAAACTGAATTTGAGTAATTAGTTAGTGCCTAGATAATTAGTCTCTGTGGGATCGACCTTGCTCACCACTTCTACACCCTACACCGTACACTTGCGGAAGTAGCTAAAAGAAATTAGTGAACAAGTTTTTGGTGCCGTTGCCGGGGACTAAAGTTTAGGATTACTAATATTCGAATTTTGTTTTTAATTTTAGTCTAGGTTTTATTTGTTTTATTTGTTTTATTCTTCTGAGTTTTTTAGAGAGTATCTGATACTTGTTTTTTAGGTGTTTTTAGATCGTGCATGAACACTCGTTCTAAGAAGGCGAATTTGATTGCACTAGATTCGGAGATTGAAGCAACTTACAGACGTAGTAGAACACGAAAGCAACTGTTTGCTCAAACTCAGATGGCTGAAGACAATCCAAACGAGCGTGTAGCGCCCCGGATCAAAATGAGCATAATTGATTAAATTAAATATTTAACGTATGACTTAATAGGTATGCGCGTTTACTTTGACTGTTTAATTTATTACGTGCGTTTCAGATACGTGTTTAACACGGGACTTAGACGGATAATTTTCGTGGACATGGTATATAGAATATTTTCATACCATAAGATGCGTCTTGGAAAGACGAGAAGATAGAAATGAACTAGGGGTCAATCAGAGACCCGTAGATCAAACGGTGACGGAAAGGGCAAAACCCGAAGTTTCGGTCGGAAAACCGGAAGATATTTTACGTGAATAGTAACGTTGAAAAATCAACTGATGAATAGTGGCGGGATATTTTGGATGAATAGTGATCCGGATATTTTCGGTGAATAGTGTTTTCCGAATTCTATAAATAGAGGCTCCTCCGATTCATTTTTCACCGTTTCTCCGAACGAGCCGAAAGCGACGAAAACGAGTAAGTCCCTCTCTCCTCTCTTTCTTTTTCCGGGATTCTGTCTCCGGCGGGCCACCGCCGGCGCCTCCGCCGGCGCGGCGGCGCCACCGCCGGCAGGTGGCCGGAAAATTCAAAGTTGTCGGAATCGGACGATTTTCGCACACGACATTCGTCTCGACGAGACGAATCTAGGATAGGTCTCGGATTTCAAATCCGATTTCTCGTTCGCCGGAAAACGGCGAAAAACAGCCTCTTAAACCCTAACCCTAACCCTTTCCACCACCTTCTCTCTCTCCTCTGTTTTTCTCTCTCCACCGCGCCGGAGAAGCTGCCGGAGGTTGCCGGAGGTCGTGGCCAGACGCTGGAGTGCCGGCGCCGCCGTGGGTGGCGGCGCCGGAGAAGGACAGTGTATATATATGTGTTTTCGTGCATGTGTGTGTGTATGTAGGTGTGTTAGTGTGTGAGTGTGTTTGCATGCTGTTGGGGCGGCGCATGGTGGCGCCGCCGTGTGTGATCGGTGGGCCGGCGACGGGAGGTCGCCGGCGAGGTGGTCTGGTGGGTGGCCGGCGGCTGGTGTCCGCCGGCCAAGGAAATCCGATGGTGTGTATGTGTGTGCGTAACCATGCGTGTGTGTGTGTGCACCTGTGTGTGTGTGTGAGTGCGCGGTGGCTGGTGGTGGCCGGCGACTGGGAGTCGCCGGCCAGGATCACGGTGGTGGTGGTGGCCGCCGGCGGCAGGTGGCCGCCGGCCAAGGCTGGGAAGCCGTGTGTGTGTGTATGTTATACGTGTGAGTGTGTGTATATACATGTATATGTATAGGCGGTGTTAGGATGTTTGGTTGGTCGGGAAAGGTTGCCAGCGACGAGGGGTCGCCGGCGACGGGAAGTCGCCGGCCGGAGTTTTGGTTGGAGTTGAAATTTGCAAAAAATGTGACTTCGAAGGGTTTTGCGGCGAAGTTTCCGAGAACTATTCATGCCGGAATCCGGCGATGGACGGCCGGAGGTGGTAGCCGGCGGTGCAAGGTATCCGGCGAGGTAGGTGGTGGCGGCTGGAGGCGGCGCCGCCGCGCCGGGCGACGCCGGGAAGTAGCCTGCTCGAGCAGGCCACCGTCGGGAAAGCTGGGAAGGTCCTGGCCGAGAAAACTCGACCAGGTGTGCGCCGGGTGCAGCAGCTGCCGAGAAAACTCGGCAGCCGTCGGGTGTCGGGAAGCCGCGCGCACCGTGCGCGCCCATGCGCACCCGTCGGGTGCCGACGCGCACCCGACGCCGTGTTTTCGATCCGAACCTCGTTTTCTTTCCGTTGTTCATCCGTTTCGAGTCATCGCCGACGAGACGTCATTGACCGAGGGTCGTGGGCCCGGTCAAAGTCAACCCTTTGACCAAAATTACCGTTTTACCCCTAACCTTAAAATGCTCCGTTTGAGCTCGTTTGAACTCCGATTGAGCTCATTCTTTTTGCGTTGTGATCCTTATTTCATTCTCTATCATCTCAGCCATATGGATTGGATATCCACTCTCGTTTCTTCAACTCCGATCTTTAGAGCTCTAGATCCGACGCGCGTTTAACGATCATTTCTCCACCGGAGTCTGTTATCGCTTTAATTATGTTTTTAAGGATCTAAGAACACCGTTACGTATGTAGGCTATCAGTTGGATTGAACATCGAGATACGGGATTTGAGACACGAGATCTCTGGACTCGCTACTCACGTGGTAACCACCGAACGAGGTGGGGGTAATTTCTAACTCTGTAACTGTTTATAGTTTTCCTATTTCAAAGTATGATTGAGAAGTCCTAAATGATGAGACATATGTTATGATTACGTGATCATGTTATACTGTGGCAACGTGGCTGAGTGTTATATTCCTGGTATGTATAACTGTTGACTGTTATAAGATGCGGATGTTTTCCCCACGAGTGTATTCAACGCACTCACCCCCTTAATCTGTACTCACACTACAGGAAAAGAAGAGAACCTTGACGCGTAGAGAGAGGGGTGCCCTATCAGCTGTGTCCTTTGTCCGGTTTTATCTTTAAAGCTATGTTGAAACGATGTTCCACGTTTTTGTAAAATGTTAACTGTATTTCTCAACTATGTAAAGGATCCTGATGTTTTTTTTCCGCTGCGTAAGGTTTCAAAATTCCATTTTTATCGGTTGTAACTGATGTTGCGAGTGTAACACTCCTTGTCCTTTCCTTATTCTTTCTTTTTAATATCATGTACGTCTCTTTCATTTTTCTCTCTTAACGCCCAAAAACGAAAAACTCTGATATTTTTAACGAAAGATTTTGGGGCGTTACAGAGCGAGTACTCAACAATCAGGATATCGATGGAAGAGTGAACCAAGTACCACCAGTTGTTGCTCAACGAGCCATCAGAGACTACTTTCAACCAAAACAAAATGGAAGGGGGGTTGTGCGACCACCTATTCAAGCAAACAATTTCGAGTTGAAGCCGACTCTGATCAACATGGTTCAGCAGAATCAGTTTGGGGGCAGCCCGTTAGAGGATCCCAATGCGCATCTGGCGCAGTTTCTTGAAGTTTGTGATACGATCAAGTTGAATGGTGTTTCTAACGATGCCATAAGACTTCGATTGTTTTCTTTCTCTTTAAGAGACAAAACGAAGTTGTGGTTCAACTCACTCCCTCCAGGCTCGATTACTACATGGGATGGATTAAGTAGTAAGTTCCTATTTAAGTACTTTCCACCAAGTAAGACGTTGAAGTTGAAGAGCGAGATTACACAGTTCAAGCAATGTGATGGGGAGTCTTTGGGCGAAGCTTGGGAAAGATTCAGAGATATGTTGAGGAGGTGTCCTCAGCATGGATTCCCCAAAGATCAACAGGTCTGTTTCTTCTATAACGGACTGTTTGGATCAACGAGAGCTATGATAGATGCGGCGGCAAGAGGAGCTTTGTTAGCAAAGAGTTCGGATGATGCGATATACATTTTGGAAGAAAGGCGACGAACAACTACCAATGGCCGTCTGAAAGAAACACATATAGGAAAATGGCAGAGATCCAAAGTCAAGATCAGTTATCTATTCTATTCTCACAAATAGTTGTTCTCACAAATCAAGTATCCGCGCTGGCGACGGTTCAAACCCAAAACGTAGGAAGCATAGGGGGTCGAAGAGATGATTTTACCCAACAAGAATAAGTAGAAGACGTTAACTATATGAATGGACAAAATTACAACAACCAAAACTTTCGAAATAGGGGAATGAACGTTGATTGACGTTCAAAAATGAGAGCTGACCTTGAGAGTGAATGACGAACACATTCTGTTCAACATCTACAAGGCCATGAGATTCCATGATGAAGAGAAAAACTGTAGCTTCATTGGAGTTGAGGATGTTTGTGTGGAGGATCAAGTGGAGCGCATCTTGACAAAGGATTCGTTGGAATTTTGTTTGACGAAATCTTTGCAAACTCAAGTGAAAAATCTTGATTTTGAAAATGACGATGTTATTGACTATGTGTATTGTTTGGATGTTTTACAGGAAATACCAAGAAAGAAGAGCTACGGAAAGGAAAAGAAAGGGAGAAACGAGAGACAATTCAAGGAGGATCAGACCGAAGAAAGAAGTCTTAAAATGACTAGATACTGGAATCGTATATCCCATCTCCGACAGTAATTGGGTAAGTCCGGTACAAGTGGTACCAAAGAAAGAAAGAATGACGGTGGTCAAGAACGATAATGAAGAGCTTATAGCCACTCGAACGGTAACAGGGTGACAGGTGTGCATTGATTATAGAAAATTGAATACCGTCACCCGAAAAGATCATTTCCCTCTTCCTTTTATTGATCAAATGTTGGATTGGTTGGCTGGATATGATTATTATTGTTTTCTCGATGGGTATTCCGGATACAATCAGATTGCGATTGCACCGAAGGACCAAGAGAAAACAACTTTTACATGTCCATATGGTACCTTCGCATTCCGGAGGATGCCATTTGGATTATGTAATGCCCCAGCCACTTTCCAACGATGTATGATGGCAATTTTTCATGATTTGATAGAAAATATGATAGAAGTGTTTATGGACGATTTTTCAGTTTTTGGAACTTCATTTGATGTATGTTTAGCTAACTTATCTCGAGTTTTGCAGCGATGCAAGGAGACCAATTTGGTTCTCAATTGGGAAAAATGTCATTTCATGGTAAAGATGGAATCGTTTTAGGTCACCGTGTTTCATCTGCAGGACTTGAAGTAGATAGAGCAAAAATCGTGGCGATTGAAAGATTACCACCACCAAAAACAGAAAAAGCAATCCGAAGTTTCCTAGGGCATGTAGGTTTCTATCGGAGGTTCATCAAAGACTTTTCAAAGATCACCAAGCCATTGAGCCGACTGCTGGAGAAAGATGTCGAATTCAAGTTCGATGAGGAGTGTCACTTAGCATTCGAAACATTAAAGAAAGCATTGACAAGTGCACCAATTTTGGTAACTCCGGATTGGTCACAACCATTCGAATTAATGTGTGATGCGAGTGATTACGCCGTAGGAGCTATGCTTGGACAAAAAAAAGACAAATTGCTGAGGCCGATATACTATGCCAGTCAAACGTTGGATGAGGCACAACAAAACTATACCACAACGGAAAAAGAGATGTTGGCAGTCGTCTTCGCGTTCGACAAATTTCATCCTTACTTGATCGGTACTAAAACAATTGTTTATACTGATCATGCAGCAATTCGTTATCTTTTCGATAAAAAAGATGTTAAACCACGTCTAATACGTTGGGTTTTACTTTTGCAGGAATTTGATCTGGAAATTAAAGACTGGAAGGGATGCGAGAATGTGGTAGCCGACCATTTGTTAAGACTAGAGAACGAAGAGGTTGATCAAAGCGTCGAGATCAAGGAAAAATTTCCAGATGAATGCATACTAGCGATAAATGATGCTCCAGTACCGTGGTATGCAGATATCGTGAACTACTTGGCAGAGGGGGTCCTCCCACCAGACATAAATGGGTATCAAAGAAAGAAATTTCTTCATGATGTTAATTTTTATATGTGGGATGACCCGTACCTATTTTGGAGATGTGCAGATTCGATGATTCGGAGATGCATCCCGCTAGAAGAGTGGGATGACATAATGGGGATGTGTCACTCGTCACCTGTAGGAGGACATCACAGTGGAAAGAAGACGGCTATCAAAGTGCTACAATCAGGTTTTTATTGGCCAACTTTATTTAAGGATTGTTATAACTTTGTGGCAGGTTGTGATCGATGTCAAAGGATGGGGACAATATCAAGAAGGCATGAGATGCCTCTAACCAACATATTGGAAGTGGAAATTTTCGATGTGTGGGGTATTGATTTCATGGGGCTTTTTCCCCCATCTAATGGCTACAATTATATCTTACTAGCTGTTGATTATGTTTCTAAGTGGATAGAGACTATTCCCACCAAAACCAATGATGCTAAGGTTGTTCTTCAATTCTTGAAGAAAAATATCTTCAATCATTTTGGGACACCCAAGGCAATCATTAGCGATGGGGGAAAGCACTTCCATAACAAAATTTTTGCTAGGTTGTTGGAGAAATACGGAGTGAAGCACAAAATGACGTTGGCATACCATCCTCAAGTAAACGGGCTAGCCGAGGTGTCAAATCGGGAGATAGAGACAATCTTGGAGAAAACGGTGAGCGTAAAACGAAAAGATTGGTCGTTTCGCCTGGATGACTCCCTATGGGCATATCGGACGACATTCAAAACACCAATCGGTATGTCCCCTTACCAACTTCTATTCGGTAAGTCATGTCATCTCCTAGTGGAATTGGAGCACAAAGCGTTCTGGGCTACAAGAGCACTAAATTTCGATTACATACATGCGAGTTCGGATCGAGTACATAATCTATTGGAGTTGGATGAGTTCCGCAATGATGCCTATGAGAACGCTCGAATCTACAAAGAACGGACCAAACACTTCCACGATAAAATGATTCAAAAGAGAACATTCAAGCCAGGCGATCTGGTATTGCTGTTCAATTCGAGACTCTGATTGTTCCCCGGAAAATTGAAGTCACGATGGTCGGGTCCCTTTTGGGTTAAGAAGGTGTTTGATTCGGGCTACGTAGAGCTATTGGCTAAGGATGGTCACACATTCCCCATCAATGCACAACAAATCAAGTTGTACTAGGGAAATGGAACAAATGAGACGGCAAGGTGCGTCTATTACTTAAATGATCCATGAAAGGTACGTTTTCATCTCGTCTGATTGAAGACATTAAACTTAGCGCTATTTGGGAGGCAATCCAATTAGTTTAATAGTAGTAAATTTTAAAAAAAATTTAATAATAATACAAAATATCCGGAGCACGGTCGTACGCCACCAGGTATGACCGTGCCCCATCATCCAGAGATTTAGGCTGCCCAGGCACGGTCGACCGTGCTATTCAGCACGACCGTGCCCCACCATACAGAACGCTGAATTGCCTGGGCACGATCGACCGTGCCATACAACACGGTCGTGCCCCACCAGAGCGCGTTCAAAAAGGGGTGAATGGGGGCAAACGGGTTTTTATCAAAATTCTTCCCCAATTCAAACCCTAACCTCAATCCACCAAATTGTTCGATTTCTTACCGATTAATCACTCCCAAACACAAATTCATCACTTCCCCACTCCATAATAACGCTAATCACCGAACAAATTGGAAGAAATTTGACCCCATTGCGGTGTTAGACTCTTAAGTTCCATTAAGAGTTTCTTTCCGATGTTTGTCCTTCTTTTTGCCATAGATATGTTATGAATGACTTGGGTAAGGTTTTAATCGGAGTCGAATTTCATTTTGAAGTTTTATGTCATTGGGGACTTTTGACAAACACCTTGAATGCATGTTTTTTTCTTAAGCTTTTCTTGAGTTTTTTAGCATGATTGATTATGGTTTTTGACTATGATCGCCTATGATAGACTATGATTGGTGATTTTTTGTGTTGAATTCATGTTACATGTATGATTTGGGTTCCACTTACGTGATTTGGTGATGTGGGTACACTAAATATATATTGTGCATGGGTCTAAGTTTGGGGGAGCTATGAGTGAGGAACGTGCAATGTATGATTGAGATGTGTTTGGGCTCTGTTATGATGGGATGCTAGGTTCCGTGTTTTTGCTAAGAGGGTGGTTTTGTTGGCTCATGAGAAGTGGTTTTGTTTGAGGATATTAAGTGAATACATTGGCTACGATGTGATATCGCTTACAACTAACCACAGGATTTTTGCAGGTTGCAATAGCTGGAGGTAAGAAACGAAAGACTGCACAGGGTGCATCGACGAGTGCTTCAATTCCCCTGCCTACTTCTCCCGTACACTACGAGGTCCGATTGACAGATCCTGAGCATCAGGCTTGGTGGGCGGATTTGGTTGGGCGATCGATCGAGGCCACTCGGTACGCAGATGATGCTGCCCTACAGACCCTTGGGTTGCACGATGATTTCTGGAGGATGGTCGAGAATGTTGGGTGGAAATTCTTGTTCCGAGGACGATGGAGAACCTACCCCAAGGTTGTGCTCAAAGTACTTAGCACGTTGACGGTTAAGGAGCGGACGCGAGCCCCGATGAACCCAGCCAGTATCAGTTTCCGGCTGTAGAACCGGCAACACGAGATCACTATCGAGCAGTTCCGGCAGATATATCATCTCCCGGTAGAGGCTACTGAGGTGAATCATCACCGGAGCTTTAGGCCGGCGGAGTTTTGGGAATTCTTGACTGATTGCAGCATGCGCGATCCGGTACCATGGGACGTGAGGAGAGCGAAGGCAACTTGGCTACGCAACCCGGTCTTCCGCTTTAGGCCGGCGGAGTTTTGGGGATTCTTGACTGATTGCAACATGTGCGATTCGGTACCATGGGATGCGAGGAGAGTGAAGGCGACTTGGCTACGCAACTCGGTCTTCCGTTACATTCAGCGTGTCATCGCCAAGACCATTTTTGCTCGACACGACAGTGGGGGCTTTAGGGTGGACGAGCTCTATATCCTGTACTGCATGGTCTATAGCCGACCAGTGGATGCTACGATATTTCTGATCCGACAAATGAGTAGGATCGCGAAGCAGACGAGCGACCCCATTGTCATCGGAGGCATGCTCACTCTGTTAGCCCTTCATTTCGGCATGGCCTTGGACACCGTGTCTCATGTGCCGGGCTCGACCACCATTGACATGCAGGTGTTGGTTAACCAACACTTTATTAGCCCGGATCCGGCAGACCATGGCTACTTCTTCCAGTAAAATGGCACCGCAGGATTCCCTTTGCCGAATCCTCATCTCACGACCGTTGGGGAACGTAGTGATTATGATGGAGCGTCGGACCGACGAACTGGTCCTTAGATACGTCGGAGCACATAGCCCTCTTAGAGGGTGTGTCGTATATGCTAGCTCCTCCGAATGTGCCAAACGAGATTCGTGAGGCGGTCGAGGAAGAAGAGGCATATGAGCAGGGGGTGGACCAGTATTTTACGGCACCGCAACAGACTGATGATTATATCCCACTGCCTCCCGAGCCAGCACAGCAGCAGTATTGGTACGCACCTCAGTATGACGCTCGGCTGGAGGCGTTGGAGACTGGTTTGACCAAGCTGCGAGGTGAGTTCCGGGACTACCGGACGACAATGTCGGAGTTTATGACGCGCATGGATCACTGGAGGATTTCTATAGGGCACGTCTATCTGCCACCGCCACCGTCGGCAGAGGATTAGGTTTTTTTTTTCTTTTCTATACTTTTTCTCTTTGTTTCGATTTTTTTTTCTTTTTATTCTTCGTTTTGTCTTTCCATGTTTCTTTGTCGCCTTTGGAATTGTCGACTGTAAGTTTGGGGGGATGTAACTTCAAGAACAAAGTTAAAAAAAATCGACGGTAATTTTCTAATCTTACGACTTGTGCTCGATTTTTTCGATGGTATTTTTCTGATCTTACGACTTGTGCTCGATTTTTTTTTGTTGTTTGGTTTGACTCATATGAGTAGTTGTGTTATATGTTTTTTTTTGTTTAAGTTTTTTTTTTTAGGATGTTAGATGATCTTGTGAGATTTGTGTTATATGAAGTGAATTCTTGAAGTTATATGAAATATGATTTGAATAAAATCAACGTAGGGATATATTGCTTGATTGAAGTTGAAAGTTTGTTCTGAATTTTTGGTGAATATTTTTGAGCATGCAATGATTGTGTAGTTTTGAGGAGTATGAAAATAAGCTTGTGAGATTTAAGCCTTGACTGGATATTACACCAAGTCTTATTTTCTTGATTTGTGAGTAATGATTGTCTTGTATATACCTCTAGAACTTGCTTTGGTATCTTCTTCGAGACTACAAGTACGTGTGAATTTTTGAAAGTGATATAAGGCCATCTTTGTTTTGATAAGTCACTTAGCCAAATAATTTCTTACCAAATTCGATATATTTCCTTAGTTAGCCCTGTTGAGCCTTTAAGCCTTGTTCGTTGGTTAGCCAAATAATTGGGTAAATTACCACACCTTTTATTTTGAACCTACCTATCTATGATTTTGAAGTTCAGTTAGAAGTAATGGGTGAATACAATGTGAAGTATATGTGGAGTTGGAGAAAGCATTTGGTGGGGAATATCAAGGGAAAAAATGATGAGAAAAAAAAATGAGAAAAACCAAGTGTGATTAAAAAAAATATATATATACACTTGGATTGGTTGTTGGAAGGAAATTTTTTTGCATGAGTTGTGCCTATTTTGATATGTTTTGAGTTGTGCCTTTTCTGGAACTCAATTGATAATTAATTTTTGACATCTCTGGAACTCATGTTTTGGGAAAAGTGGTCATTTGTAGAGACCTCATGAAGTATGATTAGAATTGCAATTTGTGGAGGAGCTTCAAATATCTATTTGATTAGTCATTTTTATCCCAAATTTTTCCTACCCTGTCCAAAGAGTCTCATTGCGTCCAAATAAAGTCTTTTTTGATTCTTAATATTCACATGTACAAACGTGGTGGAGAAGTGAGATGATTTGAAAGCTTATGGTAAGTTTTACTTGATTATTCGTTTTGAGCGTATACACGTCCTATCCTTAAACACTTTTGAGCGTGAGTGATACACTATTACCTTGTGAGGTTCATTACTCCTTGAAAATACATGGTTATGAATTGTTTGAAGTATTTATTAGAAGTTTGGATGAATTTTTGATACCAATTAGGTGTATATGATCTATAGTTTGTGATACTTAAATTCATGATTCGTGTTTCTTCTAGTTGATTCGTGTTTCTTCTAGTTGCTTGCTTAATTCTCGTTAGGAGTGTCTTTTGAGTTGTTGATGTTGCTCGAGGATGAGCAACAGTTCAAGTTTGGGGGATTTTGATAAGTGTTGTTTTTCACGTATTTTTGCATATGTTTATGTATTCATTTGAATATGTTTAGATACGTTTTTATGGTGATTTCTGTTATTATATTGTATAAGTTGCATTTAACGTGTTTGTACTTAGTTTCATGATTTTAATGAGAAAAGTGCAAAGTTTTGAGTGTAATTGATGATCAAGGAAGGAATCACGAAAAAACGAGGTGGAAGAGAAGCGAAATACGAGATTACGAGTATTGGTGGCGCACGGTCTGGTCGTGCCATATAGCACGACCGTGCGCTAGCCTACAGTGAGTGTGCAAGTGTGGAGCACGACCGTGCCCCACAGCAAGGTCAAAGCCATGCGAAAACCAGAGGCCTATGGGCAGGGCACGGTCGACCGTGCTGGATAGCACGACCGTGCCCGGGTGCGCAGGAGCTCGATTAAATCTTGTTATCTCGGATAATCTTTATCTTTTACTTCACTTGGAAGACTCCCACAACGAGAGATATACTCACAACGAAGAGAGCGAAAAAAGACAGGGAGATTCATTCAGAGAAAAAACACGAGAGTCGAAGAAGCAACGAGAGAAATTGAAGAAGGATTCAAGAGATTGAGGAATCGCGAGATCATCGTTATTTAGAGTTTTTAATCTTTCCTCTCTTGTTAGATTTTAGTTGATATGATATTTCCAATCTTGTCTATGAGTTTGTTTATCATCATGTCTAGCTAATTTTCTAAGGTTTCTAGGGCTTGTTAGTAATTTGATTTGAATCTTAATGGATCTTTAATTTCAATTCAATGTGCATGATCGTTTCTCCTATTTGTGTGTTTATGATTTGATTGATTGTTCGATTATTCGGCCGGTAATTGAGCATGTTTTAGTAATTAGATCAAAATTCGGGAGAGGAGATTTAATTATGAAAGAATAAACACATGATACATAAAAAGACTTAGATCGTGAGATTAATGAATTTATGTAATGAGAAATCAATCTTAGGTGTTTTTGGGAGTTGTTATGTTTCAATCAGATCGAGTAGGGATACCTCTGGTGGCATAATAATCAACCGGTTAACTGACTCAGGAGAGCTGTTAATTTGATATATGTGATTGCTCATATAGGATGATTGATTAATGAACTTGAATTGGTTAAAGTGATGTTTGATGAGAATTAGATGAAAGCATGTCCTATAACCTGTCTTAGATTATCTGTTATTCTTGAGTGAATTTATCTGCATAGTTAGTTTTCCATTAAATTAATCTGCGATTGGTGTGATTTGTTTTCCCTAGATAAAATTGGAAACTGAATTTGAGTAATTAGTTAGTGCCTAGATAATTAGTCTCTGTGGGATCGACCTTGCTCACCACTTCTACACCCTACACCGTACACTTGCAGAAGTAGCTAAAAGTAATTAGTGAACATAAGTCTAGAAGCATTTAGGATATTTGATACATTTGCTGTAATTGTATGTGTATTAAAAAATCCAATAAAATTAAATTTTGAAAAAAATTAATTATTTCTTAAAATATATATGTTCTTGAAATATATTATAACATAAATATGTACCTTACTCTTTTTCATGCACATGTTCTTGTATGTGAACCTTATGAATATTTTGGTGTCATCCTGTTTCACCTCTTGAAAATAGAAGAGGGTATTGTAAAGGGTCATAACATCCAGAATAATGCATTATTCTATATTGGTCCCGAAACTGAGCACTAACAATAATATCTCCTTCAAACCCTACATTATCATTATTTCCCTCAATCCAAACAACTTCAACTTGATCTGCTGTCGAAGCATTATAAACTCGCTGATCTAATCTCATATCTTTTGTGATACAAAGTTGCACATCATCTAAAGAAGAATACTCTGTTAATCTTATAAAGATTTTGACGTATGGATTCTCCTCTAGTATTTCAGTGAGCTTCTGTATAATTTCTTCTGATATATGTGAATTAAGGCACATTCTATTCTTAATTTCATTTTCAGTATTAAAAAAATATAACTAAATCATTAAAACTCAACTTGGGAGATTGTGATAAATCATTCCTTATACTCGAAAAGTAAAAACTCCTTGTCGTACCGAAGCAAGGCGTTATCCAATTTCACTCCAAATGAAATGAATGAGAATATGAAATTGTATGAACGTATCTTTTTTTGAAAATCAACAAACTTTTCCAACTGGGAAGTGCATAGTTCGTACAATTTCTCTGGAACTTCTGAAGCTGCAAGTCTAACTTTTCCATTATCACAACAAAACGTGGGAGGCTCACACTCAAATCTTGTTCCTCCACAGTGAATGCAATTTTGTATATTTTTTTAGTTTATATTCTTCTGACATTAAAATTTATAATTATATAAATTTATTAAAATAAAATTTTCAATTTTAATGAAAGATGTACTTTAATACAAAGTTTAAAGAATATTAAAAAAATATACCTTCAGAGTTACATAGATTTGCTTGAACTTGTAAATTACATGTTGTTTATCTCTTTTCACGATACTGCAAAACATATTATACATAGTTTTTTTCTTAGCATCATTATGATTTACATATCTTCTCTTTCGTCCAGCAAGTTTCCTTTGACGTCATTTATATTTGACGCCGGCTGTTCAAACATACAATCATTCAAAAAAAATTAAATATAAAATAAAAACGCAACCAAATAAAAGTAAACAAAAAATACTTGATCTACAATTTAAATTCAAGAAGGTTAAATAATAATAAATGAAGATAAAATAAAAAGATAAACAAATTTAATTCTAACAAAGAATGGAAATAGATCTTACGGTTGTCACCAATTTTAGGATTGGTATCAATTCCACTCGTTTCAACAATTGACATCACCACTTTTCTTTAATTATATTTCAAAAACAAAAAGAGTTAATTAAATATTCACAAAAATAAGATTTTTTTTCATATTTTGGATTTTCAAATATTTTTGAATAATGTCACTACTAAGGCTGATTTATTATGTAATGCTTCTCCAAGTACTGCAAGAGAAAAGAACATCAATAATGAAAATGCATCAACTACATTGAAGGGTAATTTCACGCTACCTATTATTTTTTATATTGCTAAATCTAGGCAATTTCAAATATTTTAAAAGAGAATCATATATACCTGTTACCATAACCCATGATTTCAAATTTGAAACTTCAAACTTTAATTACTTGTCCTAATCTATTCGAACTCTTGTCGTATAATCCTTACGATTATCACACTGATCACAACTATCAAAGTCATGTTGTCTGATTTCGGTGTATCATAACATTACATAATGAAATAGAGTAAACTGTCTTAAAAAATCTTAAGCTCTGTCACCAAGGATAACAAAATATTAAATCTTGTATATCTGGACATTGGAGGTGCTACCTTGAATTACCATCCACTCCTTCCAAAAGAAAAAACAAGAAAAAGTCAGAGGCAACTTCTTCAGCTCAAGCATTATCCTTAAACACCAAAATTCATACTGTTGAGGCATCTTTAGCCTTGAATTATAAGTTCACTTTAAGTGTGGCTCTTGTCTTAGTTATCATTGAGATTATGCTTGGAAAAAAATATTAAGGTATGTGTGTTAGATTTCATGCTTACAGATTGAGGGTTTTTTTTTTAATTTTATTATTATTATTATTATTTTCTTTTTTGTTTATTTTTAAAATTAATTAGTTTTAAATTGGAAAAAAATGCATAGAAAGTTTTGTTGGTATTGAATTTTAGTTTGACTTTTGGTTTTATAGTCAGGAAAAGTTTTTCATACACTTCTGAACAAGTGAAGGCGCATGTTCAGGTCTGGCCTGCTCCTGGTCTTGGCCTCGGGGCAGCAACTCTTAGTCTTCTGGGATTCCGGCAGTTGTATGCCATGTGGCCCGGCTCACCGCATTTAAAGCAGTTCCGGGTCCCTTGGAGGCATGGCCCCACGTGTATCTTCCCACACTTGGGACAGACATTCCCTGACTTAGGCGTAGGGAGTGGTAGAGTATTATTGGTCCGTGGGAACTTGCTTTGGTCGAAATCTTGACTGGGCCCGTCCCTCTTCCTTTTCTCTGTCATCACTTCCACTTTCTTAAGTGGTGCCATGTCCAAGCATAGTCGGGAAGCGATTTCTTGAGCCCTTTCAATCACAGCGGCGTACGTCATCACACCTTGTCCCGCCAGGATGGAGCTGATCTCCGGACGAAGGCCCTTTTCGAAACGTCGGGCCCTTTTTGTGTCCGTGTCCACCAGGTGGGGCGTATATCGACTTAGCTGATTAAATCTTCTCTCGTACTCGCCCACAGTGGATGGCCCCTGGCAGAGTTGCAGAAACTCTGTTTCCTTTTGGTCGCGATAAGATTGGGGTATAAAGCTTTGTACGACCACCTCCTTGAAGGTCTCCCAGTTCATAGCGCCCATCTGTTCTAGGGTCATTGTTCGGACACGTGATTCCCACCAATAACTTGCCTCTTCAGTAAGTTGAAAAACGGCACAGGAAATCTTCTGTTCCTCTGTGCAAGTCAGGTGCCCGAACAAACGATCCAGAGCCCTAAGCCATTCTTCCGCTTCTGAGGGCTCTCCTTTTCCATTGAAAATCGGCGGGTTGAATCGCCGAAACTGCTCGATCGCTCGATTGGTGTCGCTCTTTGCTGAGGCGACTGGTGCTGGTTGCGATGTCTCGAAATGTCGAGCCAGCCCCTTTAGAACTGACACCAAATCCCCCTCGGCGGTGTCCACACACTCCGGAGGATTTCCTTCTGGCGGCTGATCATTCATCTGGGGTTGGTTGTCTCTAGGTGGTTGACGAGGATTTTCCTCTAGCGGCTGTTCGTTCATTGGTGGTTGGTTGTCTCCGGGTTGTTGATCTCGTCTTGAGCGGCCACGAGACATACTGTTCTAGTTTCAGAGTACAAAAATCTACCCCTTAGCATCTACCCCACGTAAACCAGCAATATACAAAAGCAACCACAGGATAAACAAGAAGTAGACAAATATGATTCAGATAACCATATAACATATGAACATTATTTCATAAATCAATTTTAACTTTAAGAGATCTCCTTCTCATTCGTTTATCATAACAGCACAGAAGGATGCATTGTTCCTATAAAAATTCCTTCAATTTAGAAGTGTATTTCCTGTTTTACCTCGTATCTTACAGGAGGGTATTTCTCATCTCACCCACAAAATGCATTGCACCTTTCAAAATTGCTTCGATATGGGAGGGTATTTCCTGTCTTACCCTGTATCTTAAGTACAGAAGAGATTCCCCCTCTTACCCCATTTCTTTTAAATTACAGGAGAGAATTTCCCGTCTTACCCTGTACACTAAGTACATGAGAGAATTCCCTTCTTACCCCGTTTCTTTTAAATTACAGGAGAGAATTTCCCACCTTACCATGTACACTAAGTACAGGAGAGAATTCCCTTCTTACCCCGTTTCTTTTAAATTACAGGAGAGAATTTCCCGTCTTACCCTGTACACTAAGTACAGGAGAGAATTCTCTTCTTACCCCGTTTCTTTTAAATTACAGGAGAGAATTTCCCACCTTACCATGTACACTAAGTACAAGAGAGAATTCCCTTCTTACCCCGTTTCTTTTAAATTACAGGAGAGAATTTCCCGCCTTATCCTGTACACTAAGTACAGGAGAGAATTCCCTTCTTACCCCGTTTCTTTTAAATTACAGGAGAGAATTTCCCGTCTTACCCTGTACACTAAGTACAGGAGAGAATTTCCTTCTTACCCCGTTTCTTTTAAATTACAGGAGAGAATTTCTCGCCTTACCCTGTACACTAAGTACAGGAGAGAGTTCTCGTCTTGCCCCGTTTCTTTTAATTACCGAAAGGTTTCTTTTTGAGAGATCTTTTTATCGTGAAACTTGTATTCTTAACACCCCTTCAAACCTAAATGGTTTATATATCGTACTACCCAGGTAACACATATCAGGTAAGCACTCATTCTATCAAGCCCTACGTTCAGGGAAAGTCACTTATAGAGAGAGGAGGGTGCCTATCTATTTCTTTTTGAAAACATCTCCACTTTTTAAAGATACATTTTAAAAACATACTTTTGAAATCATGTTTAAAAACAAGCTTGAGCAAAGTCCTACAAAGGGTAGAACTAGGCTCTGATACCATCTGTCACGCCCCAAAATCTTTTAGTATTTTATCAGAGTTTTACCGTTGGGCGTGAAGAGAGAAATAACAAGAGACGCATACTCAACAGAAGGAATAAGTAAGAGACGACAGAAGAAAGAGGTAAGGGACGAAGTGAATCTTTCACTTAACAACAATCGGCCTCTACCGATAGCAATCAGTCTCACTACTGATAATATACATCATACGCAGCGGAAATATCATCGGGATCTCTCGTCTTTACATGTATCAAAATATTACAAAACGCGATTTAAATAAGACATTGTTTTAGAAATGTTTAAGAAACGACAACTTTAAAATACAGATCCAAAGATAGCACCTCCTCTCTCCTTCTAAGGTTCAACATGCTCATTGGTTCCTGTAGTGTGAATACAGAATAAAGGGGTGAGTGCGTGGAATACACTCGTGGGGATGCAATCTGTCTCTTATAACAGTTCACAGATATAAAATACCGAAAATATAACACTTAGCCACGTTGCCACATCATAACATGATCACAGAATTTAGTATTTCTCATTCATGCTTCAATATAGGGAAAACTGTAAACAGTTACAGAGTTAGAAATTACCCCCACCTTGTTCGGTGGTTACCACGTGAATAACGAGTACCGACAGATCAGACTTCACAAGCGAGTACCAAAGGATCCGATATCACAAGGCTCAACTCAACAAGTAGCCTACACAAGTTATGATGTTCCTTAGATCCTTAATAAATTAAAAATAAAGCTGTAAAAGGTTCCGTTGGAAAAACGTCCGTTAACGATGTGACGGACCGAATGATCTAAAGATTGGAGTTCAAGAAACGAGAGGGTCAGATCTGTATGAGTGGCTGAATAGATAGGAAATGAAATAAGGATCGCAACGCAAAAAGAATGAGCTCAATCGGAGTTAAAACGAGCTCGAACGAAGCATTTTAGGTTTAGGGGTAAAATGGTAATTTTGGTCAAAGGGTTGACTTTGACCGGGCCCACGGACCCCGATCAACGACGTCTCGTCATCGACGACTCAATACGTATGAACGACGGAAAGAAAATGAGGCTCGGATCGGAAACACAGCGTCGGGTGCGTGTCGGCACCCGACGGGTGCGCACGGTGCGCGCTGGCTACCCGACACCCGACGGCTGCCGAGTTTTCTCGGCAGCGGGGCGTGGCTCAACCCGGCTGGTCGAGTTTTCTCGGCCAGCCCTTCCCAGCTCTTCCCGACGGTGGCCTGCTCGAGCAGGCCACTTCCCAGCGTCGCCCGGCGCGGCGGCGCCGCCTCCAGCCACCACCACCTACCTCGCCGGATACCTCGCACCGCCGGCTACCACCTCCGGCCATCCATCGCCGGATTCCGGCATGAATAGTGCCCGGAAACTACGCCGCAAAACCCTTCGATACCCAGTTTTTTCGAAAAACCAACACCTATCCAAAAACTCCGGCCGGCGACACCAGTCGCCGGCGACCACCCCCCTGACCTCCGGTCACCCGCCGGCGACCTCCTTGTCGCCGGCAACCTCTCCGGCCACTCCCAACACCTACATACAGTCTATATATATATACACACATATACACACACACGGTTTCCACACCTACACATCACCATCCTTGGCCGGCGGCCACCTGCCGCCGGCGACCACCACCACCACCGTGATCCTGGCCGACGACTCCCAGTCGCCGGCCACCACCAGCCGCCGCGCACTCACACACACAGGTGCACACACACGCACGCATGGTTACGCACACACATACACACCATCGGATTTCCTTGGTCGGCGGACACCAGCCGCCGGCCACCCACCAGACCACCTCGCCGGCGACCTCCCATCGCCGGCCCACCGATCACACACGGCGGCGCCACCATGCGCCGCCCCAACAGCATGCAAACACACTCACACACTAACACACCTACATACACACACACATGCACGAATACATACATATAAGCCACTGCCCATCTCCGGCGCCGGCCCTCCGGCATGTCACCCTCGTCACCGGGAGTCCTCCGGCAGCAGCTCCGGCGAGTTGGCGGCAGAAAACAGTAAGAGAGAGGAAAGGTGGCCAAAGCTAGGGTTTAGGTTTTGGAGATGGTTTTTCACCGTTTTCCGGCGAATGAGAAATCGGATTTGAAATCCGAGACCTATCCTAGATTCCGACAACATTGAATTTTCCGGCCACCGGCCGGCGGCGCCGCCACCGCGCCGGCGCCGGCGCCGGCGGTGGCCCGCCGGAGACAGAATCCCGGAAAAAGAAAGAGAGGAGAGAGGGACTTACTCGTTTTCGTCGCTTTCGGCTCGTTCGGAGAAACGGTGAAAAACGAATCGGGAGAGCTTCTATTTATAGAATTCGGAAAATTACTATTCATCGAAAAAATCTCCGTCACTATTCATCAGTTGATTTTTTCAAAGTTACTATTCACGTAAATATCTTCCGGTTTTCCGGATCTTCCGATTTTACCCTTTCCGTCGCCGTTCGAGCTACGGGTCTCCGATTGACCCCTAGTTCGTTTCTATCTTCTCGTCTTTCTAAGACGCATCTTATGGTATGAAAATATTCTATATACCATGTCCAAGAAAATTATCCGTCTAAGTCCCGTGTTAAACACGTATCTGAAATGCACGTAATAAATTAAACAGTCAAAGTAAACGCGCATACCTATTAAGTCATACGTTAAATATTTAATTTAATCAATTATGCTCATTTTGATCCGGGGCGCTACATTATGCTTGGAAAAAAATATTAAGGTATGTGTGTTAGATTTCATGCTTACAGATTGAGGGTTTTTTTTTTAATTTTATTATTATTATTATTATTTTCTTTTTTGTTTATTTTTAAAATTAATTAGTTTTAAATTGGAAAAAAGTGCATAGAAAGTTTTGTTGGTATTGAATTTTAGTTTGACTTTTGGTTTTATAGTCAGGAAACTGGTTTTCATTTGAATCCTGACATGTAGTTATAGCTGGGGAAAACAACATGAAATGTGTGCACGTGAAACTCACTTTTGAGGGATGAATAATGTTTTCTAAAAAATTACAAGTACTAAAATAAAATGATAAAAGGTTAAAGTGAAATAATAATTGCGTTTTATTTTCTTAGAATAAAGCTTATAATTGCTCACTCGAATCATAAGTTTAGTAATCTATTGGGAAAATTACCAACTTCCTAATACAGAAAAACATATTGATTTGGAGGATTTCTTATTTTTTAATTTATCAAATTGGATGTATATTGATTTTTGTACAAATTGATATTATTCAAATTGTAATCTAATTAACTTCTAAAATAATTAGACTTTTAATTAAATTAGAGAGTTTTCTTTAATTAGGACTTTAATCAAATTATAAGAAGTATTCTGATTTGTATGGACTCTAAGAAAGGAATTGTGATTTGCATGGACTCTAAGAAGGTCACTGTATTATATTTAAAGAAACAAATAAGATTTTGAAAAAAAAAAAGCATAAGAACATAATTTCTAATAATAACATACTTTAATAAAAAAAATTATTAAAACAGTGCACATTTCAGAGTAAAGTAAACCCTAATACCCAAGCATATACTAGATCTACATACCTGTACCTTCTTCTACAGTTTTTGAACTATGAATCAAGTACCTGTCAAATGCGTCTTCCGCTAAGCTCGATCGTTTACTGGTTGCACATCCTCTTTAGGCTTCCTCCATGGCTTCCTCTTTAGGCTCGATCTCGAGTGTTTGATTGAAGATTACCAGGGTTTTCTTAGGTGCTGTTGTCGGCTTCGACGGAGTACGGAAGATGAGAATGGAATCATGGTGCAAGATGGTGACATATGGCTAGGGTTTTGTCTCTTTGCAATGTACTTCAAATATCTTTTATATGAGTGGCAATTTTGTAAATGCGAGGAAGACTAAGGACAAAGTGGACAATTTGCTCCATAAAGCGAGGGCAGAATCGGTGCTCCTCAAAATTAACTATTCACAAAAAAATAAACCCACCAAAATTTCGGGGTTTGTAAAGCACCATTTAAGAGAGCCTAAACCAGCAGAAAAGCCCGGGCCCAATGTTTTCTTTCGGGCCTTAAACAGCCGAAGCAAACGAAAATTTAGGGTGGTTTATAAATTCAAACCACCCTAAACCGGCGAAGCAAACGAGGCCTAAATCGTGAGACTAAATTGAAAATTATGGTAGTTGTTGGACCAAATCGAAATATACCATAATTATGAGACGAAAATGATTTTAACCCAAAAAATTAGATTAACAGTCTATTGAAAATTATGGTACATGCCACGATTCATCAATATTACTCATAACGTGATTTACTTCATTAAATGCTTGCTAAAATTTAAGATCAAACATGGTAAGAATTTGGAGACGTTACAGAACTATCGAACATTTATGGTTTGATAAATTATCTTAAATGCATATGTAAGTTTCAACTTGACTGCAAAGATCCATCGACTTTCATCATGGAACTAACTCTTATAAAGCCTGATATAGCAATACAATTTTTAAAAAATTACTTACAGAAGAGATATAAGGATTACTATATATCGAAGCCTTGTCCAAATTTGCAGCATGAATATTTTGAAAAGCAACAAGAATATTATGAAGATCTTTTTGTTGGTAGCAATAATTAATGGGGCAATTGTGAATAAATGTGAAGCAATTGAAGGCTCATCATCCAAGTTTGGGTTACTAACCCTAGAGGACTGTGATAAGAAGATAACACAAGAATGCAGGAGTAAGATTAATGTAGCCTTATGCCAAGAAACGAATGTTTCTATAAGCGAGACAATAAATTCAGATTGCTGCAACATCCTTTTTCAACATTCTGATTGCTTTTTCTACGTAGAGGTGGAGAAGCTCGAGAAACATAACAGTTGTGGAAAGAGTCCAGATGATATACAGTTTAGGGCTCACCAAATTTTTTATCACTGTATTCCAGATCTTTAAATGAGGAATATGCAGATCCACTAATTATTATTTTGATAATTGTTTTTTGGAAATTAATATAATTGTCTGAAAATGAAGAATTTATTTTTTATAAGAACAAAGTGCAGTGTTATTTAGTAGCCTTGGAATTAATCTATATTTTCTATTAGTAACTCAATATTGCTAGCTCCATTGTATTTTTCGCAACTCCGGTGACTTAAAAGCTGCAAATTAAAGAAAGAGAAATCTGGCACGCAAGATTCTCACTTGAAACATTTCTTTGATTGAAATAGAAACGTTTACAGAGAAGAGAAGAGAAGAGAATTAAATTAAACTAAACTACAAGTTCAAGAAAGAAGATTTGAACTTTGTTAGTGTTGATGTTGTCAACATCGACTTCAACATTAATTGTTTTTCCTTTTTCTTTAAATTAAATCAAGTGATTTATTAAAGATGTATTTAAGATTCACGTTGCATGATGTTATGAATCTGTTAGAATTTATTTCACGTGTTTTATTTTGCAGATTTGATGATCAAGATATTTGAATAAGTCAAATAAACTAAATTCCTATTTTTAAGGGATTTGTTTATTTAGAATGAATCTTGGATATCTTGTATCTTAAATTGCAGGATCTTTAAAGGAGATTTGAATTATTCAAAGTAACAAATTCCTATATCTATGGGATTTGTTTTGTGGAGCAACGTGACTTTTAGTTTGAGAAGAAAACGTGACTCTTTGTCCACAAGACTCACGATCTGTACGTTCCAAAGAGAAGGAGAGGAGGACTAATTCAACATGAAGTGAAGAGACTTTGTCAAACATGAAGAAGTGATGACCATGTCAAACCACGTGAAAAGCATGAAGTGTGGATTCCATGGAGAAGCATGAAGGAAGAGCGTGGCATGCAAGAAAGAAGAATGAGTCCATGGAATAAACTTGGTGAGCAAGAATAGGAACAAGATCATGCATGATAGTGGATGAAGAAGTGCTTGATCATGGACTCAAAGACGTCTATAAATATGAGACGTTTTTCAGAGGATCTGTGTGACTTCCAAGTTTTGATTTCAAGAGAGCACAAGCAAGTTTTCCATATTATCTTTCTCTTTTATTTCTGTTTAGTCGGCCACTTTTTAATTATCAACATTCTTACTTATTTTAATAGATCTATTCTCCAATAGATCTCTAGCAAAGTAGGAATTGTTGCTTGGTCGACAGGTTTGAGAGTTTACACGTCCATAGTGTTCTTTTTTAGAGTGGACGTATATAGAGTGTCTTTTTAGAGGATTTCACAAAGTCCTCGTATTGTGTTGTATTACAAAGATATACTAATAAGACATTTTTGCCCTGCTAGCATTCCACGAGTATCATTATATACTCGTGGATAATTTTCTTGTCGTTTTGTTTTATATCTTTATTATTTACCGTTGCGTGTTAACTCTGGTGTTAACAACATTCTACACATGGTGTTAACAACATTCTACACAACACAAACTCACTGTTACTGTTTATCTTGCATTTGAGCGTTGGGACACTTTCAAACTTGAACACTAAAAAACAAAGCAACAATGGCGATGGATCAGTAGAGGCCATAATAGATTTGGAGGAAGACAGATTTGGAGGAAGACATCAGCCATCATCGTACCAAGCTTGACCTGCCCTGGAGTGGAGAGGTGCAGACCAGAACCACCAATTTGGAAGTTTGGAAGGGAAGGCCCATGGCATCAACACATCGCACGTTCATAAGCTCTTCTCCAGTTTCCAGCTCAGCTTGTCTAACTATTTCTACTTCTTTTGTAACGTTTTCCACTGTGATTGCCACCTGAGAAAACAAAAGTTACTAAACCTGCAATTTTCAAATATAATTTCTCATATTACATACATAGATTTATTTATATATATTTTTACGTGTTGGGATATTTCTGTGGTTATTTTGATGAGACAAAAACAGTTTGCTTAAGATCTAAAGTACCTATTTTCCATACTGATTATATGATCTTTAGTTTCCTTATTTGTAAAAGATCATGTAATGGTTTTCCAAATTATAAGGAAAACCAACCTTAGAAGATATAGGAAGATATCTTCTGGAAGCAGCATGCAGAAGCAGTATGCAAGATGTAGCAAGCAGCAAGCAAGAAAAAGCTACAACAGCTTGCAGAGATGTCAGGAAGTAGCCAACAAATCTTTTGCAGAAAGTTAAGCGCTACTCTCATCTATGCAGTGCGAGGAAGATCATGCAGTTCAAGGAAGAACAAAGCAATCTATCAACTAGACTAGCTACCCATTATATGAATCTCAGTGATGGACCCATACCGTCGTGCCATGTTAGCAAGCGTGTTAGTAAGGTCCGAAAATTGATGTCAGGCCCATTAAATGCTCATGAAAGGTTTACACGCCAACTTCTCAATTCTACTATGATGCATTTAATGAAGCCACAGGAAGATCTTTGAAGATCAAAGTTCAAATTCAAAATGAAAAAATATCTCTCTTCAACGGATACTTTTCCTTACACTATAAATAGAAGGTGTGAGTAACCAAGGGAGTTGCTGAGTTGAGCCGAGTGGAAAATCAGATATACTCCAAAGCTTCTTAAGCTTACCTAAGTTCAGTCACTCAACCTTAAAGAGGCAGTCAATCATAGCATTAGAGCTTTCAAGTTCAAGGTTGTTTCAAGTGTGCACCAGTTGAAGAAAAACCATATACTTTTAACCAGTTGTTGTGTGCTAGGTTGTTTTAAGTTTGGTGTACTTAGTTGATAGGATTTGATCCTTGCTAAGTTTGTTAGTCTTGTGTAGGCTATTTACTCTGTGTGAGTTTTGTACCGTGTGTGGGATTTGGCCTAAGAATCTTTGATTCTAGTAGGTATAACTTGTAGGAAGAAGTTTGTAAAGCGAGGCTTGTAAATTGAACTGACTTAACGAAGTTCCTCTTTGGAAGGAGTAGAGTGGACGTAGAAGGATTACACCACCTTTGAACCACTATAAGCCATAAGTGTTTACTGTTTTTATCTACCTGTTGCATTGCATTGATATATCTTATTGCATACATCATCAGCATACTGCATAAGGTTTCTGTTAAAAACATTCTTTATAAAAGAAAACGGTTTTTCAAAGGAAACTCTATCTATTGTTTATTCCGCTGCATACTGTCATCACCGAGAAAGAAACCTGAATCAGCATACTGCCAGGTTTCTGATCGAGTCAGGTTACTGCTTCTCTATAGAATCAGGAACCTGTATCACTAAAAGTTTTAAAATCGAAAAATCAATAGAGGTTCATTCACCCCCTCTCTGAACTTCTAACCACTTGGGACCAACATCACGTATATTGAAGAATCACAATATTATTTGTATTTTTTATATATTTTAAAAGGTTAACAATATATATATAATTGGAAGATTAATGACTAATTAATATGTTTAGTAATGTTTAATCTAATTTCATTTTAAGACAATTCTAAAATATACTAATGCATATTTTTAATATATTTTATAAAAATACTATTTTTATATTATGAGTTTGTTCATATAAGATAATATTAATGCAAATAATATAAGATAACATCATAAAATAATTAAACTTTTCAAATTTAATTTAATTAAAAAACAATTAATATTATGAAAAGGTGCAACACATAAAAAAAAGCGTTGCACAATGGGTTGTCTTTTTTCAAAAAAATCCATTAAAAGACAACGCATAAAGAGCGTTGCATAAAAGGGTTGTCTTTTTTTTTTAAAATCCGTTAAAAGACAACCCTTTGAAAAAAGCGTTGCAAAAAAGGGTTGTCTTTTTTTAAAAAATGTGCTGAAAGACAACCCTATGTAAAAAGCATTGTCTTTCTCACTAAAAGCGTTGTCTTTCAACGCATTTTTTTACAAAAGACAACCCTTTTCGAAAAAAGAGTTGTTAATTTTAGAAAGACAACACAAAGCGTTGTCTTTCAGGGGTTGTTGTTGGCCATTTTTCTTGTAATGCCCATTTATCGGAAACTGGTTTTGAAAATGTAAGTACACTAAATCTATCTACTTAAAATGTGGATCTTAGTTTTACCACTCGTTAATTTTCATTTTTATCAAATGAAACATGTAAAAATAGGATAAAGATAGATCAACACCAACTAACAACCAAATTTCTAAGGTTTTGTTTTGATGTGGTTAACTGATGTATTATTTCACATAGCTTAAGAATATGATTTGATTTTCTCTGTTTTTGCTTTACTTGGAAACTAATCAGATTGTTTGGTTGATCTAGTATAGAAATGAAATGTGAAAAATTTGATTCACATAATAAATTATTTAATGAGACTTACATTCTTATTGGGTTCACTTTAATTCATTTATTTTTATCAAACATGTATGAGATCATAGTTACCTAACTCAATAGGCCACTGATTCGTAGGTTGTTTGGACTTGAATGAATGTTTATACAATAAACAAGTTATTGGAACTCATGCTATATCAATTGGTGTATCTCCTAAAGCCCATGATCACTCATCAATATATATATATATATATATATATATATATATATATAGTAGTGGTAAAAAGATAAATATGCATATGAAATGTTGATGGGTTACCCATCCCTATCCCTATTGAATTGATCACACACACATATATTTCAAAAATGTTGAAACAATATTGGTAAAAAGATAAATATGTGCATGCAGTGTTGATGGGTTACCTATCCCTACTAGCCCCTACCCATTTTGAATTGTTAGAGTTTAGTATATACTTGAATTTATTTAATATATGACTTTGGAAATTGAAATTTGGTTTCCATCTCCATGTCAATACATCAGTGTAATATAATTTTCCAACTTGTACAAATTTTAGAGTCTTATTATATAGTGCATTTTGGGTACTTGTCTCCCTCTTAAATCTAGATCATTAGATGTTATTTTTTCAATTTTCCACCATTAGATTAAGTAAATAGTAATAATAAAATTATATATAGCAATATTTAGTAAAGTAGAGAGATGCATGGATACCTAAGGTGCACCACATATGAAGGAGGAAGATCCAAAGAGAATTAATCACATAAATAAGAGCTACTAATGATCCAAAGGGAATTTTCAACTTGTCGCTTATAGGGTGGACAAGTTGGAGTATGAAAAAAAATAGATTTAAGGGTCTATATATTGCAAATTATGGTACACAATAGATTAAGGCCAGTCTATTGGAATTTCATGACTTCAAAAAATATGGCGAATTACCCAAAAACAGTGATATCTTTATTTTTTCTCTCTTAATTTTCTCTTATTATGTCTCTCTTTTTTTATTTTTCTTATAAAGCCTATCATGTGATAGGAATATATTTATAGAGTTGTTTGGTTCTCTGCAAATAATGAACATGTGAAATAATTTATTTAATTCATCAATTTTTTTTGTCCCACAAATGTTCTGACACGAAATGTCATGATTGCACTTCCATATATGTGCTTTTTCTTGCTACAAACTTTTTTTTTTTTTTTAATTGTGAAAATGATAAGCAAATTTAGCATTAAAATTAATTTGATTTGATGTGCCAACAAATTTAATTTGACCCCATTTGGACATCGGACGCAAGTGCAATTGCATGCAATGGGATAACCAACTTATAGTATTGCTCTAGCTTCGGGAAATTAATTAAATAATGGGATTTAAAGCCTAGAATGATTTTATAAATATCAGTACCAAAACAAAGTAAGAGAAAATTCGCCTCAAGGCATTTAATATAGTGTTAAACTTGTCATGTACATGGTGGATAAGTTGGAGTATGAATTTTTTTTTATTAAAATCATTTAACCTCATAATTATGATGTATTCTGATCATTTGATCCTATAATTATCACGATTCTTAATTTAGTTTTACAACTTAAAAATATGTTTGATTTCAATTCGGTTTCGTTGATTTGGGGCTTCTCAGTGACCTAACATGTGTCAAATTCTTATTGTGTCACCATGCACGTCACCTTTAAGTTACTAGAACGCTTCAATTTGGGGGTCACATGCTTCCCACATAACCTTTTTAAATGAAATTCAATTTTTCCAGCTAAAATTGAACTGAAATCTTGCAGATTCTTAATTTGTAGGATTGAATTGAAATTCATGAGATTTATGGGACCAAAATTGAAACACATCATAGTTATTAGGTTAATGATCTATTGCAAATTAGTGTACATGTACCCTAATTTACAATAGATCGTTAACCTAATAACACAACATTAGTCATGACATATTTTACAATTCTTTAAATGCTAGCTAACATTTAAGACCAAACATGTAATGAATTTTGAGATGATACAGATCACTGTCGAACATGGTTTGATAAATTATCTTAAATGTATATGTAAGTTTCAACTCTTATCATTTAATTGACTGTGAAAATCCATCCACTTTCATGGACTCTTAAAAAGCCTGATATAGCAATACAATTTTTGTAAATTTCTTAGAAGAGATAAAAGGATTAATATCGAAGTTGCGTTCACAAAAACTTGCAGCATGAATATTTTCAAAAACAACATGATTATCAAGATCATCATCTTCCTAGCAATTGTTGGAAAATCGAGTCAAGAAGGCTCATCAGCTTCACCATCCATAGATAATGGCTGTGAACAGAACTTAACAATGGAATGTGTGACACAGATTGATATTGCCTTATGTCAAGATATGAATGTTCCTGTACTCGCGTCAATAGATTTGCATTGTTGCCAAAACCTTTTTGCCTATAACAATTGCTTCTTCAATGAGGCTAAGAACCTTCAGAAACATAACAGTTGTGGAAAGAGTCCAGATGCTATAGAGGCAAGGGCTAACCAAATTTTTACACGGTGTATAGATTAGGAATATGTAACATTTTTATTATTATTTATGCAGATCCAATAAATTATCTTTTAAACGATTTAAAAAAATTATTTTTTTATGTGGTATGTATTGATATTCACCTTCACATGCATGATAATAACTTAAGAGATTTGCGCTTTTTTTTATTTTGAGTAACTCTTGCATAACACCGTCTCACCATGAGACGGGGCATGAGGTTTCATATAATTTTGGAGACGGGGCATGAGGTTTCATAAAAAAAATTATGTAATACTTTTATATATATTAGGTAATACTTTTTTATATATCAGGTTATATTTTTCTATTATATTATGTAGTATATGTAAATAATACAAAATTATTATCTGATATATAGAAACAATATTACTTAATAATATTCAAAAAAGTATTACATGTTGCATGACTCTCGCATGTAGGAGAAGAACACATGGACAACCCTATGATCTGCGTGTTTTTCTTTTACCCGACCTGATCCAATTCGCGTCATGTATCCTATAATACAAAAGTATTACTTGATATACATAAAAATACTACCTAATACACATAAAAGTATTACATATGTTCTTATAGTCCGACCAAACTCGAAATGTATCCTATAATACAAAATTATTAATACCTAATATATATATATATATAAGTATTATCTAATACACCCAAGAGTAATACATAATTTTCTATGTCTGATCTAACCCGACCCATCTCACAAAATGGGATTCGTGAGACGGTCTCACCCATGATTTTGCCTTTTTTTTTTTTAAGTTGTTCTTGCATTCTGCTACACGCGCATAAGACTGATTGCTTGTCAAACCAACAAAATAAATTACCTACTCCAAAATAGCAACTAAGTATAATGACAAGCAAGGTCGATCCTCAAGGAATAAGACTTAATTCTCTTGAGTATAACACAACATTAGTCATGATGTGTTTTACAATTCATTAAATGCTAGCTAACATTTAAGACAAAACATCTCATGAATTTGGAGATGTTACAGAACTGTCTGTCGAACATGATTTGATAATTTATCTTAAATGCATGAATATATATAGAAAATTGTAAGTTTCAACTTTTATCATTTAATTGACTTACAGAAACCCATCCACTTCTTTGAAATCGTAAAAGGCCTGATATAGAAATACAATTTTGCATAATACTTATAAGAGATAAAAAGATTAAAATCGAAGCTTTCACCAAACTTTGCAGCATGAATATTTTCAAAAGCAACAAGCGATTATCAAGATCATCATCTTCCTAGCAATAATTAATGGGGCAACTGAGAAATTGAGCCAGGAAGGCTCATCAGCTTCACCATCCAAGTTTGGGAAACATAATAGTTCATGTGGAAAGAGTCCAAATGCTATGCATGGGAAGTATGCAAACATTCTTATTATTATGTATGCAGATCGAATAAATAATCATAATAACCTTTTAAACAATTTTAAAAAATAATTTTGTATGTGGTATATATTGACATATATCTTACATGCTAATATTATAGGTTCAAAGAATTTGTTACTTTTTTTTGAAAAATTCAAAGAGGTTCTTGCATTCAACACGCGCGTAAGTAAAGAATGGATAATGTCATATTTGTTTAATTTCTTGATTTTGAATTGATGACTGCTGTATATCTCTAATATTTTTTCGTTAATATATTAGATAAGTTATATCACACATAAAAAATTAAAAATTAAAACAAATAAAGTCATATAAATTGCAATTAATGTAAACGTAAATTACGTTATTGTGTGCTGGCAAAGTTGCTATGTGAACCAATAATCAAACCATATATTATTCATATTCTAGAGAATTTTGAGTTGAATTGTCCAGCCTTTGGATTAAAAGTCTTAAACTTAGAACTAAAATTATAAGGAATGAATAAAAAAATCAACCGAAGCGTATGATCGTTTTTCAATTTGTAATATAAGATAGTTTTTTTGTTCGATTGCAACTTGTGCATCAGGAATTTATCAAAAGTGCAAGCTTAACTTTTATTCGGTGAACATTTTAGGCGAAATACACAAAAAATGACTTTATAAGACAAAAATCAACTTTAAGTATGATCATTTTTCAATTCGCAACCTAAACATTTTTTAATGACATATTTTTCTTAGAAGAGTCAGGTTCAGGTTGCAAGTTGTTTTGATAAAAAAATGTTTGGTTGCACTTTGAAAAAGTACTCATGAACGTCAAGTTGCAATCAGATAAAAAAAGTTTAGATTGTAAATTAAAAATTGATCATACTTTATGTTGAAGTCAGATTTTAAAGAGCACAAAATTATAGCCAAACATTCAAAATAAATCGATCCGGCTTGAATGAATTGAACCGAAAAATAATATTAAAAGCAAATTAAATGAACAGAAGACGGTATCCGGTGCCTACTTGGGCAATTTAGGTTAGACTATCACGGTCGGTCAATGCTGGCCGGCCAAAACGTATTTTATATAAGGATGAGAGGAAAATCTCTCTATTTGCTTTGAATACAATAATGTTAGAACCCAATCTGCATCGAAAATCAGATCCCTTTCAATAATCTTTTGAATTGATAAAGTTTCGTATATACTTGCATTTATTTAATGACTTTGGAAATTGAAATAGATCCCTTTCAATCTCCAACTTCAATACATCAATGTAATAATAGCATTTTTTTCAACTTTTTTTATTTGTTTCATGGTAGGAGAAATATACGTGAGAATAATAAAAACAACTAATATGGTTTCAATATGCCACGGAAAAAACATGCATTTATGGGATATAGGGTATATATTTTATTATCTTATGAAGATTTCATGTATTTGTTTGTTTTGAAAGAAATTTGATAAATTTTAGCATAAAATTAAGAACTTAATTGAATTAAAACTTACAGAATAAGTTAGAAAATAGGTGAACAACATGGCCTCATGGAAAGTATTCATGAGGTCGATACAATCAAAATTCATTTCACAAATATATAAATGAATTATGGATTATCGATTAACCCATCTCACAAATCTATCGCACAAGAATTGTATGCAACCGTCATACGGTACGACGGTTGCATATGATTTTATGATATAGAGAGAGAGAGAATCTCACATGTACCCTTTGGCCGATTGTAATTACATAGACATTTTAGTTAGAGCAACAAAAATGACAGTTTCATACCCACATTCCAAAATAAAAATGTAATTTTAGGATTTTAAAAATCATTTATTCATATGATACCAAAATTGTCATCATTTACTTTTGTTTTCACATTAAATTAAATACAAAAAGATTATTGGAAACCTACTTATAATAATCATACATATAAGGGTATATCAGTATATTTTATCAATTTTATAAATTTATGTACAAAACATAAAACAATATTTATTTTGATATTAAAATAGTATATTATAATAAATATTCGAGGAAGAAGATTCAGAGGGAATCACAGTTATAACAACTATGTACGAATGATCTCCAGTGATAAAAACTTTACAATCCAAACATCTTTTTTTAAAATATCATTTTTAGTCCTTTTACCTGTAATAACGAGAACCTTTTTTTTCTTTTTAATTTCAATTTAATTTTAACACCAATTTTTTTTTTCTTCATCTAACATGTCTAAGACTCTAAATTAATACTAATAATTAAAAATTAGGTGAACCTTTATATTATAATAATATAAGATTTTAATGTTATGTCGGAGAAATTCGAATTTTTACAATGAAATTGGACTGAAATCATATCAATTCTTAAACCGTGAGACTAAATTAAAAATTGTGATAGTTATTGGATCAAATCGAAAGGCACCATAATTATGGGACAAAAATGATTTTAACCAAAAAAATTAGATTAATGGTCTATTGAAAATTATTGTACATCCCACAAATATACATCAATATTACTAATATCATGGTTTACTTCGTTAAATACTTGCTAAAATTTAAGATCAAACATGTTAATAATTTGGAAATGTTACAGAATAGTCGAACATAATTAAGGGATCATGTGCGATTTCGGCCCAATTGAACAAATCGAGTTGAAAGTGGGTAAAATTCGTAAAGAAAAGTTAAAGTTCTAAATTGTTGGCCCGAAAACTTAAAGTTCGAAATTGTCAAATCTCGTAATTTATTGGGCAATTTAAACAATAAACTCAAACAAATAAATTATTTGCAATGAGATTTTTTGCGATTATAAAAAGTTGCGAGTAAAAGACTTTATTGCAACATCGTATTATCGAAAAATTGATAATAAAATTTGACAAGTTGTTATTGAAAAAAAAACAATTAAGTAAGAAGTAACTGAAAATATCTACCTGTGTCAATGTGGTCTCAAATGTATTAACAACAATAACACGTCGTAAGAAAATATTTGTCATAGATAATCATTTAACGACAGAATATGACGTTGTCGCATAAATATTTTTTGCGAAAACTATCAATACATTTCCAACAACATTTTATTGTTGCAAATAAGTTTTTCGATTTTTGTTGTAATGGTTACTGTGCATGACTTAGGATTAGAATCATCAACATTAGTCATAACGTGTTTTACTTCATTGAATGCTAGCAAAATTTAAGATCAAACTTGTCATGAATTTGGAGACGTTATAGGCATGCACATATATCTTCAACTCTCGAACATGGTTTGATAAATTATCTTAAATGCATATGTAAGTTTGAACTCTTATCATTTGATTGACTGCAAAAATCCATCCACTTTCATGGAACTCTTATAAAGCCTGATAGAGCAATACAATTTTTTTAAATTATTACTAATTATAGAAGAGATGTAAGGATTAATATATATGGAAGCCTTCACCAAAATTTGCAGCATGAATATTTTAAAAAGCAACAAGAGTATCAAGATTGTTGGTAGCAGTAATTAATGGGGCAATTGTGAATAAATCTGAGGCAATTGAAGGCTCATCATCCACTATTGCTGCTTCATCGTTTTTTCATATTCTGATTGCTTTTTCGACTTAGAGGTTAAGAACCTCAAGAAACATAACAGTTGTGGAAAGAGTCCAGATGCCTGTATTCCAGATCTTTAAATGAGGAAATGCAGATCCAATAAATATTATTTTGATAATTGTTTTTTGGACATTAATATAATAATTGTCTGAAAATGAAGAATTTATTTTTTTTAAGAACAAGTCAAGTGTTATTTAGTAGCCTTTGAATTAATCTATTGTGCTGATGATATTTTCTATTAGTGACTCAATATTGCTAGCTCCATTGTATTTTTTACAACCTGGCCTGGCGACTTAAAAGCTGGAAAGAGAGAAATGATCTGGCACGCTTGCTTGAAATATTTCTTTCATTGAAATACAAACATTTACAGAGAAGAGAATTAAGTTAAACTAAACTAAACTACAAGTAATTTAAACTAAATTAAATTTAAGAATTAGTTTAGAGGATCAAGATTTTGAAAATAATCTAAAAATTAATTTGAAAATCTTTAAACTGTTTTAAAACGTCTTAAACTTATTTTGATAATTGTTTTAAAAAGTCATTTTCTTAATAATCAAATTATTATTTGAAAATTGAAAAAATTCTAAAAATTAATTTACAAATCTGATAATTAGTTTCCAAAGTCTCATTTCAATAAATCATAAACATTTTTAAAAAGTCGGAAGTCTTTTTTTCCCGAAAAAATAAAATACTAATTTGAAAATAAATAAAAGAAAGACATGAAAGAAAGAAAACTGACCAAACAAACTGTTGTAATTGAAATTTGAAAAGAAATCATGAATCTTTATGTAATTAATCATTTGTACAAATAATTATATGTAAAATTATATAGTACAATTAAATCGATTGCGATGCCAGTATTTGGTTAATTTTGCAATATTTGTATGAAGTTGGATGTTGTCTTCAATAATTTCTATTTTTGGACATTAATATAATGGGATATGGTCTCTTTCTATCACAATTAATTGGGACATTGTCTAAAAATGAAGCATTTATTTTTTATATGAACAAGTGTTATTTAGCCTTTCACGAATCTATTTTGCTGATGATTTCTTAGTGATTCAATGCTTATATTCTTTATAACTCGCGCGATTTAAAAGCTGCAAAGAAAAAGAATTTTGCCACGCAAGATTCTCACTAACTTGACAATTCAACTTGACTAATCTATGTGCTCCAAGACTGCTGACATGTGAAAACCCTCAAGTACTATTTGTCACAAAAATATAGCTTGTGTACTCTCATTGAAATGGAAACGTTTTAAGACAATTAAATCAAACTAAAATACAAGTTCAATGAAGAAGATTAAAGTACTTTACAACACAGATTTAAACTAAACTAGTGTAGATACTAATTAGCAACGGTGCGATCGATCAGGAAGGCATCACCCATCATCGGTTTAGCTGCAAATCTTTGAAAGTGTTTTCTTGGAATTTAATTTAAGTAGCATTTTCTTGGAGTACTTATCGCTTGTGGTTTGTTTTCTTCTTGTTCGTTGTTTTGGTTCTTGTCTGTTTGTGTAAAGTTTTTGTTTCGATCTTGTTGCTGTTTCAACACTTTTGATTTTTTTGTTTTTCATTTTAAATGGTGTCTATGGTTCAAGTCATGTTTGCCCTTCTCGTCTACTTTATGCTTTTGGCATATACAACGAGTATGAAAATGGGCAAAAGCATAATCATTCTCGCCGGCAAAGCAATATGGCCGGTAGAGGTGGAGTGATACACTCCACCTCTACCGGCCATATTGCTTTGCCGGCGAGAATGATTATGCTTTTGCCCATTTTCATACTCGTTGTATATGCCAAAAGCATAAAGTAGACGAGAAGGGCAAACATGACTTGAACCATAGATACTATAAGCAAAATAATTGGAAGGGTTAGAAACAACAAAATCGAAATAAAAACTTCACACACAAAAAAAAGCAAGAACCAAAACTAAGAACAAACGATAAGAAGACCAAAAAAATTCTATTTAAGAAAACCCTTGCCAATAGGAAAGAAAAACCCTCGTTTTTGCTTTATCATCGTCTCGTCGTGGCCGACGACAACACGTCGCCGGCGACTCAAACTAAATACCAGGACACGGCACGCCCTCCCGGTGCGCCCACCCGGCGCTACACACACATGCACATATACACACACTGCGGCACACACTAACACATACATGCGCACACACACTCACACACCTTGCAACACACACACTCACACACTGCCGGGTGCCCTCGACGTGGCTCCTGCACACACATGCACACACGCTGCCGCTCATGGCAGCGGTACACACCCCTTTTCACTCACCGGCGCAACCTTGTGCCGGCAACCCCAAGGCGGCAGCCATAGTGGCGGAGAGAAGGTGGGGGGAAGGACAGAGAGAGATGGAGCAAGAGAGAGAGAGTACGTGAGAGACGGGGGAAGATGGAGATGGAGAGAGAAAATCTTGTGCTTACTTTTCCTTATTCTTTTTCCCAACTTTTGACCACAACTCTAGTGTTAATCTTTTCCCTTTTTGTCAAAGTTAGTCATGGTGTAGCTTAAGTTATGTGGCACCTTGCCATGGAGAGAGAAAGGAAAGCAAATAAGGTGTCAAAACATGGAAACAAAAGAGAAATGAGTTGGCAAACAAAAATAAATTTTGATTTAAGCAACTTAATAACTTAGGCTTAAGCAACTTAATATACTATCCCTAATTACTTTGGGGTGTTATAATTTTATTGCGAAAATTAACAATAAAAATTGACAACAAAGTGTTAAAAAAATTAATAAGTAATTAAAAACATCTAATTGCGTCAACGTGTGTTAATAAGTAATTTTTGTAAATTACTTGGAAGAGATAAAAAGATTAATATCGAAGCCTTGACCAAAATTTGCAACATGGATTTTTTGAAAAGCAACAAGATTATCATCTTCTTAGCAATAATTAATGGGGCAATTCAGAATAAATCCCAGTCCCAGGCAATTGAGATTAGGATTAATTGGCACCCATTGAAATGTTTGGATTAGAATCCCGATACTACGGTTCTTGATAGATTAGAAGGAACGAGAATTGAACACCTTCATCGTATAAATTTTAAATATACCTTTAATATCTGTGTTGACATAGCTAAATCCCCCAAGTCTATTGACATTTGTCAAGTGTATACAACCATGAATATTTTTCTTGATTAGAAAATGCAGAGGTTTTTCTAATTGAGAGAATTTCTTGTACTGTATCTTCAAATCTCGAACATGGTTTTGATAATTTATCTTAAATGCATATTTAAATTTCAACTTTTTAATTGACTGCAAAAATCCATCCACTTTCATCAAAATAACTCGACATAGAGATTAAGAACCTCAGGAAACACAACAGTTGTGGAAAGAGTCCAGATCTTTAAATGAAGAAATATACAACATTCTTATTATTATGTATGTAGATTGAATAAATAAACATTATAATCTTTTAAAAGATTTAAAATAATAAATCTGTATGTGGTATCTATTGACATACATCTTCACATGATACTGCGTTAAGAGCTTTGTTTTCTATTTTTTTTTTTCTTGTTTTTTCCAAGAAAACAGAGATTCTTGCATTCTAAAGAATGGAGAATGTCAATTAATAAATCATATTTGTATAACAGAAATTTCTAAAATATTAGTAATAATTCACTTACAATCTTTACGTGGACTTACATATATATTAAATTTTATTATAACATTTATATAATATAATATATAATTCATACTTTATTTTGGTCTTTGTAAGATTTATAAAATAATATTCAGATTTTTGTTGAATTTTTTATTTTTGAATTATTATTTATATTTTATTTTATATTGATTTAACTATTTTTCGAATTTATTTATATTATATACATTCTTATTCTTGTTATATTTTGACATTTTTAAATTTGAAATAAAAGAATATGTAATTTTTTGTATTCTTAAAATTAGTTTTCAGATTATCTTATCATTATTTTTAAAAGTGGGACTAAAATGGTGATTCCTCCAAATTTATGGGACCAAATTTGCAATTTATCTTTAAGAATAAGCTTATGTCTTTAATTCTTTCAATTTAATGGGCACGTGAACTACATCATAGGTTGAGTAGTTACTTTTCGTGGGAAAAATTGTGCCAAGTGTGAGAAAAAAAAAAAAGAAAAAAAAAAATATTATTGAACCAAATACATAGTTTTAATCGATATCTATAATTTTTTCACCATAAGCTTTATATAACATAAGGGGTATTCCACCTTTATATAAATGTAAATTGTGTGACCATCAGAGTTCAAACTTAGGTCACATAAGTTTTCTAGTCTTTGTTGTCTTCCTTCCTTTCAATTCCCCAAATTCATTTAAAAAAAATAAAAAATCTACAATTTCTTTGCACTCTTCTTTTATGGAAAAAATAAAAAAGAGATTCAAATGACATTTACCGGAATCACGAAAAAGGTATTGCATTAATTTGAGATACCATGTAATTCACTAGTTTATATATTATGTCGAACTTCCCCCAAAAATATATGATGTCGAACTATATATATATATATATATATATATATATATATATGTTTCATTTCTCAATACAGAAAATGCAACAAGCAAATATTTTCTTTCCCAAACCAACAGCTTTGTTTCATAATTATATATTCTGTCCTTTTATTTCAGATGTAAGTGTAACCGATTGAAACAAAGAAAATCAAAAACAAATTCGTTGATTCACGATTGAAAACCAAAGTTGCATAAATAGAAGGATACAAGCCGGATTTTATAGAACTTCAACAAATAAAAGTTGGGTAGTTATTGTATGATATTGTCTCATAAATCTCATTTCGGTAGGATCAGTCAACTCAACTCAATCTATGTTGGTTAATGTAGGTCAACATCATGTCAATGCAAACCTAAAGTCAGCTAATATAAGAGGTGAAATTTTTATGTGTATCATTATAATTTCTCAAATTGATCATACTAATTTTGAAGTCATGAAATGAAAAATATTACATAACACACATAAAAGTATTACTCAATACAAACAAAAGTAGTTTATAGTATTACTTATCAAATTACTTATGAATTTACAATTTCTCAAATAAACATGAATTTGAACCAATGTGATACCAGATACACACAAAATAATAATCAATATTAATATACTAGTCAAATTATAATTATTTTTTAAAAGTATTATTTGATATATGAAAATATTACATCATACAAAAGTATTACATAATACATAAAAAAAAAATTGTATTACATAATACATAGAAAAATATTACTCGACTCGTGTCGGCCAAAACCTTGACCAGATCAACACAATACATCTCACAAAATGAAATTCGTGAAACACAATACATCTCACAAAATGAAATTCGTGAAACGTAGTAATGCTAGAATTTCTAATGGAAGGTTTCGTTATATTGCATGGTGGTACTACCTAACCTGCATCAGTTCCCAATCCATCAAAAGGTAATTTCAGATACTATTCAAGAGTGAGAAACTCATATAGAAAAGATCTTCCCCATCATTTGTAACACATGATCATAATCTCCTCTACATTGATTTAACAACACATCAATGTTTTCTATATATTCTACTCGATTCGATTTGATCTTACAATAACATTGCATCAAGAATCAAACATGAAGTCCAAGAATACACCATCTCCTAAGACCAACAACCTCAAGCTGATCATCTTCTTCATTTCCTCTCTCTTCATCATCTACATGATTCTCAAACCAGATCTACACACTTTTCTTCCAAACCCCTCATCAAACTGCAACAAAATCCCCATCAACCTCTCCAAATCCCTCATCCGTTACGCGACGACCAAGACCACACCACAGCAAACAATCCCAGAAATCTCAGTCACATGGAGAGTGCTCCAACACAAGTCTCCATGCAACTTCCTAGTCTTCGGCCTCGGCCACGACAGCCAGCTCTGGTCGTCCCTCAACCACGGGGGACGAACCGTGTTCCTCGAGGAATCCAAGGGCTGGATGGAAGAGATCAGGAAAACCTCACCCACCCTCGAAATGTACCACGTCGTTTACGACTCCAAGCTCTCTCAGGCTGACGAGCTTCTCGCTGTCGGCAAATCGGAGGCCTGCCAGAAGGCGGGCGATCCGAGGATGACGAAATGTCCACTTGCAATAAAGATTTTTCCGAGTGAGGTTTACGAAACTCAGTGGGATTTGATAATGGTGGATGCACCTGTGGGGTATTTGGATGGCAAGCCCGGGAGGATGAAGGTGATCTACACTGCAGGGCTATGGGGGAAGCTTCGAAGAGATGGAGAGACTCATGTGTTCTTGCATGATGTTGATAGACATGTCGAAGATCGATTCTCCAAGGCGTTCTTGTGTGAAGCTTACATGGTGGAGGAAGTGGAGAAGCTCAGGCATTTTGCCATTCCTGGTAACAGGAATCGCGATCGCCCTTTCTGTTCTTAGAGTCGACCTTGATCGATTTCTTTTTTTTTTGAGTCCAATCCGTAACCTAATCAGGATTTTTGAGTTTTTGATTACACGAATTTCTTATCTATCATGATGCCATTTTTGATAGAAGTGATTAGTAATGTTTTCTTTGATGATGATTTGGTGGGAGAACCATAGGAGTGGCCGGTACAGTATACCGAAAATACTGTTATACTTAAATAAAAAAATATATACCAAAATTTCGGTATATCAAAAATACTGTTATATCGAAATGAAAATTATATACCTAAACTTCGATATATCGTAAATATTGGTATACCGAAATGGAAAATATTATATTTTCTAATTTATTAATGTGAAATTAATTTATTTTTTAATTAATATTAATATTTTTGGTATTTTCAGTTTATATTGAAATACCGAAATTTTAAAAATACCATATCGATACCGTATCAAAATTTTCGGTATACCGAAATTTCGGTACTTTCGATATTTTTTCGGTACGTATTTCGGTAATTCGATATTTTTCACCCCTAGGAAGAAGCATATGTGAAACAAATGTGATATTAATTAGACGTAAAATTCATAGAAATAGTCATATCTCTTATGATAGTTCAAGTATTCCTATATAATTTTAGAAAACTAATTTTTCGTCTTTTATATTTTTGTTGTCTTTAATATATATATATATATATATATATTTTTTTTTTCACTAAATAAATATTTCGTGAAAATTAAATACATACATACACAAAACCTCCATGGTGATTAAATAAAAGAAAATGATCATGCATTTTCTCCCCTTCCTCCTGCCTTCAAAATTTTTGTGATTTATGACTATTCAATTTAATATAAATTCATTAATGCCCCTTGTATTTTTTTATTTTTCTTGGCTTCTAACGTACCCATACACTTTCATTTTTTTGGTTTTTATCCTTATAATATCTCCCCTTAAATTTGTTAGTGAATGGGAAAAAACTAACAAAAGCAAAATTATAGGGGCGAAAACATAGACAATGACTCTTGGTGCAAAAGAAAAGATTAATTATCAATAAAATCACACTATATTTTTCCATTTTATAATTTTAATTAAATCTTTTAATATTTGCAAAAATTGCAATATATATTATAAAATACACTGCTTGACCTTAAATAAAGGGGCCCCGCCCATTTAATATTATACCTAGACCAAATTACATTGCAAATGTGCCAACAGCCTCAAGAAAAAGAGATTCAATCAGTCTTCAGAAGATGTCCAAGAAATTTGGGCCAACTGAATTACTATTAAAGCCCATGAAAATGGCTACGATGTTCTCTCTGAGCCTAGTGAGAATATCTCGAAAAGCCCATGAGCTTTCATTGTGATTAAAGGCTTTCTTCTACACACCATGACTTCAGATATTAAACATTTGTGTTGAGGAAATTTGATGCCTTTTTTTTTTTTTTCTCAATCTATATGACTTTGAAAGAATTTTTTTTTTTTTTTAAAAGAAACATTGATGAGGTTGTGAGACGATCTATGAAATATAACTTCATTTAGAAAATTTGAATGTACATGACTCGTTTTGAATGAACTAGGACAAATTTTGTCTCACAAAATATGTTTCGAGATATTTTCATCCAAGTTTTCAACAAATTATTTATACTGAATATTGCTCCGATCTTTCCCGATCTTAATTATTTATACTGAATAATGACATAATTAAAGGGAGTAACATGGAATTTCCCGATCTTTCATACTGAATAGCATATGCAGTTTTTAAGATAGAGATCGATGACAGAGTCGTTCTAACTTTTTTTTTTTTTTTTAATAATGCATTTCCTGGAGATTTTCTAAAAAAAAAGATTTTAATAAAAAAACCCATGGATTGAAATTCTTGAAATCCAATTTTTGATAGAGACATTATCTAATTTTCATATCTAATTTAACATAATTACCTATCATCACAGTGAACATGGAAAATAAAGTATCAATCAAGATGGGGAGATGTTACTATTATTAGAATGTCATCATCCAGTTTCGTGGACTTTTTTTGGTATATTTGTGGTCACCATTAAGACGTAAAATGTCATCATTGCCCTTAGAAGTACACTTGTTTTCATCATAATTTGCTAACACAATGCCCACCAAAATATAATGATGATGAATCAAACCACATACATAGATAATAAATATTAAAAGTACGTATTTATTTCTCTCAATTAACTCAAACTTTTAAAATGAAGTGGTTATTAAAATCATCGACATTTGTTTCCTTTGTTGCTCGTTAGTTGATCTTAGAAAATCTAAAGAAGGGGGCGCACATGTATATATGTATGACAGTGGAATAATATAAGACACAGCACATGAAAAATAAAAGTCATGCTTCAGAAATCAGAGTGTGTAATAAATTTGTGAAATTTTAGGGACAGACAAAAAGAAGCAATTCAATATTGGTCACGTGAAAGGGACTATGATATGTGAATATTGTAACTCGTTTTATTTCAAATTTTCAGTGTTTGAGCAATTATTCCACCTCTTGCCCACAGATTCCATGAGAAAAACATTAAGATTAAAATTTATATGTGATGGTTTCAGCAGCACATATAAAACGGGCCAATATAAATTTGAAGGTACATTGAGATCCTGAAATTTGGAATTTTATTAGGATATATTAGTATAATTTTATAATTATTTTTGCGCTATTGCATAATCGTTTAGTAACATGCATTGAAAAAATATATTTTGGGAATGAATCTATTAAACACAATTACAGAACATGAATAATAGAAGAAAATGATGTTATATAATATAACCATATTTAAGTTATTTCTTTTTTAACGATAAGATACATGTAGATAAGTTAACACTTTTCATAGTGATAAATTTCTAAGAATGTGTAATGTATTTTTCGGTATTTAAAGGATGATAATAATCAATGTATATTATTTTATTTTTACAACTTTTGAGTTGATTTTTTTGATTCCTCATCATTCCATGGATATAATTTCACTCTCACAAAAAAAAAATTGTGCCCCAACTCTAACAAACTGCACAATAATATTCTTTTTTTTTAATTGGTGAAAAAAAAGGTTTCAATTCTATAAAATTTATTAGTGGTAATAAAGGAAATAAGTTATTCTATTTATGTTAGGGGGAAAATAAAAAATAAAAGCGCTAGAAGGGGTTGAACCTTCGACCTTGTGGTTAACAGCCACACGCTCTAACCGAGTTACTCCAGATGTAATTTTTAACTTTTCCATTTATTAATTTCAATAAAATAATAATAAACAAAAGAAATAAGTGTGATTACAAATCAAATCGAACTGCATTCATAAGTTTACTTGCTCTAATGCAATTATATATCTCTATTTATTCTAAATCTAATTAAAAAATTAAGTTTACTATATATATCCGTCTCCAACCTGGTTGGTGATACACACGAACTACCCCATATTTTGTCAAGACAAATATATAATGTATGTATATAAAAATATATGCTTAAGTAAATATATATTAATATGTGTACATAAATATGTTGATATATGTAAATTTACAAAATATAAATAATATATATTTCTGTTGGAATAGCAATTGACGGATAAAATAGTGTGTATTTGAAGTACTCTAATTAATATTTATTTTATTTTCACAAATCTATTTAAACGGTCCAAATCTGTCTCATTAGAGTTTGGACTGGTTGGCTGCTCCAGAATACATCCGAGATTATTATTCGTATTGATGCATAAATTAAATAGACAAGTTTTTTTTTTTTTTAAATCAAACTTTTGGTTTTGATAAAATTTACAGGTTGATCTCCATAAACTAAATAGTTTATATGAATACATTATTTTTGTAAAATATTTAAATTGTTGTAAATAATACGATAACTATAACATAAGCTTGAAGTAAACAAGACGAAAAACGTACGAAAGCAATGCGTAAATAAAGACGGGACGAGAAGAGAATTGTATATGAGAGAAGAGAATTTTTGGTGTGTAATTCCTTCCATTCATTACACATATATATAGAGGAAAAATATGAAACATTAGCCTTGGTCACCAAGTTATAAACCTTAATCACTAAGTTAGTTTGATGCCCAAGATATATTCAATATTATAATACTTCCCCTTGAATTTAGCTTTGTTATGTCATGTGCATAAGTTGTCTCGTTAAAAACCTCAAACCAGAAAAACCCATTGGGATAAAAACTGGGATAAGGGAAAAAGAGTACAACACACACTACATCGTTTCCGCTTCCCCTGAAACGAGCAATATGAGTCTTGGAGGAAAGATGTCAGTCTTGCTTCTCGTTGGATCTTCTCATACCGATGTCGTATACCAATTTCTCAAATGTAGATGTAGGCAGTGATTTTGTGAATAAATCAGTAAGATTGTGACATGAACGAATTTGTTGAACATTTATTTCTCCATTTTTCTGAAGCTCGTGAGTATGGAAAAATTTCGGTGATATATGTTTAGTCCTATCACCTTTTATATACCCGTCTTTAACTTGTGCTATGCAAGCAACATTATCCTCATAAATGATAGTAGGCGTAGTGGTAGTCAAATTTAACCCACATGCATTCCTTATATGAGTTATAACTGATCTTAACCAAACACACTCTCTGTCTGCCTCATAAAGAGCAATAAGTTCAGAGTGGTTGGAAGATGTGGCAACCAATGTTTGTTTAGTAGACCGTCATGAAATGGTTGTGCCATTATAACAAAATAAATATCCCGTTTGGGATCGAGCTTTGTGCGGATCAGATCTATATCCCGTATCTGCATAACCAACTAACCCCGAGTTAGTTGTATTATTTGAATATAACAATCCCAAATTTATAGTACCACGGAGATAACGGAAAATATGTTTAATTCTGTTCCAGTGTCTCCGGGTTGGCTCAAAACTATATCGAGCAAGCACATTGACCGCAAATATGATATCTGGTCTTGTACATTGTGCTAGATACATCAATGCTCCAATAGCATTAAGATACGGCACCTCTTGGCCAAGTATCTCTTCATCAAACTCTTTAGGTCGAAATAGATCTTTATTGGTGTCTAAACAACGTACCACCATAGGAGTGCTTAAAGAATGAGCACTCTCCATATTAAACCTTTTGAGCAGTCACTCAGTGTACGCGGATTGATGAATAAAAATGTCATTTGCTCTATGCTCTAGCTGAAGACCGAGACAGAGTTTGGTTTTCCCAAGGTCTTTAACCTCAAACTCTTTCTTCAGATATGCAGTAGCATTGGCCAAATCCTCAGGAGTGCCAATGAGGTTTATGTCATCTACATAAACTGCAATTATAGCAAATCCGGTTTTTGATTTTCTAATAAAAACGCATGGGCAAATTGAATCATTTTTGTAACCTTCTTTGATAAGGTATTCACTTAGTCTATGATACCACATGCGACCAGACTGCTTTAGCCCATACAATGATCTTTGTAATTTGATCGAGTATAGCTCACAGGGATTACCCGTTTTTGGTATTTTAAATCCATCAGGAATTTTCATGTAGATATCAGAATCAAGTGAACCATATAGATAAGCCGTTACTACGTCCATAAGACGCATGTCCAAATTTTCATGGACAACCATACTAATGAGAAAACGGAAAGTGATTGTATTCATTACTGGTGAATACTTCTCATCATAATCAATCCCAGATCTCTGAGAGAACCCTTGGGCAACAAGTCGGGCCTTATATCTTACAATATCATTATTCTCATTTCTCTTACGGACAAATACCCATTTATACCCAACAGGCTTTATATTGTCCGGAGTTTGAGTGATAGGCCCGAATACATTCCGTTTATTTAGTGAAGCTAATTCAGATTTGATTGCTTCCTCCCATTTAGGCCAGTCATCCCTTTGACGGCATTCTATTATGGAACGTGGTTCACTGTTACAATCATCGCTCAAAACCTCTTGAGCAACCGAGAATGCAAAAATATCATCAATGATGATCTCATTTCTATTCCATACATAATTGTAGTAACTTATGGAATTCTCGGTATTTTCTAGATTTGATATCATCATGATTGTTTTACTAGGCTCGACAGATTCATCTGGAGCTTGCTCATTAGAACTCACTTGATTAATTGGCTCATAAACCCCTTTCTTGGTTTTTCGAGAAACAGAGTCCTTTGAGCCAATGGGTCGACCCCGTTTTTGTCTTGGTCCATCAGAATTCATTTTTACATGTTCATTAGGAACATCGATCCTAGCTGGAGCATTCACAGCTGGAATATGAGACTTCGTGACTTTACTGGCATCATTAAATGCGTCAGGAAGTCTATTAGCAATATTGTGTAAATGTATGATTCTGTTGACCTCATTTTCACATTCAAGTGTGCGTGAGTCTAAATGAGACAAATTCTGCTCACACCATGTGAGATTCTCAACATGCATAGGTTTATTATTATCAAGGATTGTCTTACCGACTGATGGAAATGTCGTTTCATCAAAATGACAATCCGCAAACCTAGCGGAGAATAAATCACCCGTCATTGGTTCCAAAAACCTAATGATCGATGGTGAATCAAACCCGACATATATGCCAAGTCGGCGTTGTGGACCCATTTTTGTCCTTTGTGGAGGTGGAATCGGCACCTGTACAGCACACCCAAATGTGCGAAGGTGCGAAATGTCTGGCTCAAAACCCAAGACTAATTGCATTGGGGAATGCATCTGATACGCACTGGGACATAATCTAATTAAAGATGATGCATGCAATACGGCATGTCCCCATGTTGTACTAGTGAGCCTTGATCTCACTAATAAAGTTCGAGCAATAATTTGGATTCTCTTGACAAAAGATTCTACCAATCCATTTTGAGTATGGACGTATACTACTGGATGCTCAACATTAATTCCCAGTGCTGTACAATATTCATCAAAATATTTTGATGTAAATTCTCCGGCATTATCCATCCTTATATTTTTAATAGGATGATCAGGAAAATGTGCTCGGAGTTTAATAATTTGTGCAAGCAAACGCGCAAATGCAACATTTCGCGTAGATAGCAAGCATACGTGAGACCATCTAGAAGATGCGTCTATCAGAACCATAAAATATCGAAATGGTCCACTCGATGGGTGAATTGGTCCACAAATATCACCTTGTATTCGTTGTAAAAACGATGGTGATTTATAACCAACTTTTGTTACAGAAGGTTTTATAATGAGTTTTCCTTGTGAACATGATTCACAAAAATAATCATTTGACATCAATATCTTTGTTTTTGTCAAAGGATGTCCTTTAGTATGTTTCACAATCCTACGCATCATAGTCGTTCCTGGGTGACCCAGACGATCATGCCATAATCCAAGTATATCGGGATTAATTAGTTTTCATGGCATGGTGGCATAGGATTCGAAAGCTCGAATCGGGACACAATATAGCCCAGAAGCTGTTGCTTCAAATTTCTCATGAACATTCCTTTTGTTCATATCATATGATGTGACGCATAGACATTCTTTGGTATTTTCAACCAATGTCTCTATATGATATCCATTGCGTCTAACATCTTTAAAACTTAGTAGACATGTTTTTGATCTACCAGATAAAAGTGCATTTTCAATATGCAGAGTGGTACCATTAGGCAACACAATTGTTGCATTCCCGGAGCCATCAATAATCTCAACGGGACCTGATATGGTTCTTACTTGTGCTTTGCACAATGTCATACTCGAGAAATATATTTTATCTGTGAATATTGAGTGCGTTGTTGCACTATCGAGTAGACAATGATTCCTTTGGTCAGTATGCTCCATGTACTGCCTGATTATACAAAAGTGTATTAATACTGGAATCACTATAATAACAATTTCATAAATTTATATAATATACACAAAATTACCAAACTCTAAGTTTGGATTTATCACCACCACTTGGCGCTTTTTACAATGGGATCAAGGTCCTCAAAAAAATCTGATAGTTCAAGAGATTTCCCATCTTGAACTTGATCATTCATGATTTGATGTGTGGTGTTTCGAGGGGTAGTAAATGACATTTCTGCCTCAGTGGCATGTGCCTGGACTCCCTTTCCTTTATTTTTTATTGAATCCTGGTACAAATCCACCAGGTGTTAGGCAGTCCTGCAGACTTTGGCCCAATGGCCAGTCATTCCACATCTATTGCAATTATTTTCATAAGATTGCTCTGTGGGCACCTTGCCCATGTCGTGGTTCCACTGAAATCGGTCTCCTTGATTGACCGGATAATTATTTTGACGGAAATAACCACGTCCGCGTCTACCGCCTCTCCAGGCACCACGTCCGTCTCGGACATCATGATGGGGACTACCACGTCCACCACCTCTCCAGGCACCACGCCCGGCTTGGACATCATGATAGGGACTACCACGTCCACCACCTCTCCAGGCACCACGCCCGGATCTTTGTCCACGGCCTCTAAATCGGCCCATAGATTTGTTAGCATGTGCTTCTGGCACTGCTTGGGACCCACAAGATCGCAAATCATGATTTTTCAACAACAGCTCATTTGTTTTTTCTGTTGTGAGTAGTACAGAGATCAACTCTGAATATGTTTGAAATTGACGCTGTCTGTACTGTTGTTGTAGTACCAGATTTGAGGCATGCATGGTGGAGAATGTTTTCTCTAATTTGTCATATTCTGACAATTTTACACCACATAGAGCCAAACGAGACTCAATCTTAAAGAAAGCCGAATTATATTCGGAGACTGATTTAAAGTCTTGCAGTCTTATATGCTGCCAATCATACTGTGCCCGTGGCAGGATCACAGTCTTTGTGTGATCAAATCTTTCTTTCAGTTTTTGCCATATCTCCGATGGCCTTTCAAACTGTATATACTCATCTTTCAAATCCTCTGATAAATGGTGGCGTATAAAGATCATGGCGTTAGCCTCATCTTTCCTGTTGGCCTCATCGATATTTACACTTTCAAGAGTTTTCACGAGATCCAACCCTTGTAAGTGTAGTTTAATATCTAGGCACCAGGATAAATAGTTTACGCCAGAAACATCGAGAATTTGAAATTTTTGATTTTCAATTCTAGTCATAATAAAACACAGAATAAAAATAACGATATAAATCTACAAACCTTTTTTTTCTCAAGCAAAAACTCGTGCTGATAACGTGTTGTAAATAATACGATAACTATAACATAAGCTTGAAGTAAACAAGACGAAAAACGTACGAAAGCAATGCGTAAATAAAGACGAGACGAGAAGAGAATTGTATATGAGAGAAGAGAATTCTTGGTGTGTATATTCCTTCCATCTATTACATGTATTTATAGAGAAGAATGATCAAATATAACTTGATCACCAAGTTGAACTTGATCACCAAGTATACTTAATGACCAAGTTAACATTCAAAATTATAATATAAATCTTAATATTGATACGTTTTTGAATAGGCAAATCATAATATGATTATTATTATTAAATTATTTTAGAATCCAAAAATTGTTAACCATGATTTATGTATTCCTCTCTAAGAAACATCATGTGACCGAAATTCACATGAGATCTTCTATTACACTTGGTGTTACATCTCCTATTACAAAATAATCACCACACGCCAAGTATATTTGATGACACTGCTATTTAACACATGTCATATAATAGATGTAACACCAAATGTAATAGAGGATCCAATCCGACCAAAATTAGGATAGTGTCTAATATGACTTTCACCTTCCAATTTTGGCTAGACATATAAATAAAGTTCCATAATTTCCATCTATAATTGGATAACTTATAAGCAATTTTCAAATTTCGATCATTAATTTTCAAGCATGATAAACATGTTTAGAATTAGTACTCTTATCACTCAAAAGCCAAGTAGATTGGTAACTTTCATCATCATAGACTAGAACCAATAAGATTGTCGTGTAACAACACGTCATCTACTTTAATGTTTTTATAATTAAACAGAAAATAAAATAAATCATTTGCAATTTAAATTCTCAGAATTAAATCAATTAATTTGTTTTCTTGAAAATAATTCCCAAGTTACGTTGGAGAAATATTTGAAGTAGAGAAGTCCATAGATATGATCTATTTATTAATAATAAAACAAAAACTTTTTATTTTTAGGAACTATAATGATCCACTGAGCCATATTCTTAAAGTTTGCCGGGGAAAAAAAAAAGAACAGAAGTTTTTTTAACTAGTCAATATCCTCTGGAAAGTAGTGACCAATTTAAAAAATATAAATAAATAAAGTGATTTCGTAATTTAGATATGAAGTTTCAATTTTGGATCATGTTCACTTAAGAATATTAATGTTGTAATTAATGTTTTATTTAGTTGATTTCACTAGATGCTAGTCTATGTTAATTCAATTGCTTCGTATGTTAATTCAATGAATTGCAAGCGGACATATTTGTATGGGTTTTCTTTTAATTTTTTTTATATAGAAAATAAAATGTAATTTTGATTCATTATGAATCAACATATTAATTTGCATGGTTTAATTGTAGCAATATCATCAAACTATTAGTGATTTTACACGTAAATAATATCAAAAAAAATTGTAGCACCAATATATACAGACTATATGAATATGACATTTAAACTACCAAACTAATTTCCGAATATATTTCATCGAATTTTGACACATGACTTGTGTGTGACAATCTATGTGGATTTTTTTTATCCAAACATTTAAGTCGTCGTATTAAAAAAAAAACTCATATGTAACAAGAATGCGACTCAATTATTTGGACAAAAAAAAAAACCTTTAAAAATATGTCACGCTTAAATGTCACATGCCAAAATCCAATATAAAATAACAAGAAAATTAGTTTTATGGTTTAAGTATTAAATCCATATAATTTGATGGTTTATATAAAAAATTGTTGATAGTTTGGTGGGTTGCTGAAATTAACCTGATTTGCAAATATAATTATACCTCTTTTGCTATATTTTTCATTTTATTAACCATTTTTTCGGAAAAAAAAAAAAAAAAAAGTCTTTCCCAAAATTTTGGGGTTTTCCAACTTTAAATAAAATAAGAAGTTGTCATTTTTGTCCCCACCTGAATTTTTAAAAAGTAGACCTTTCTGTACCATCTCAAAAGCGATTGAAACTCATTCCAAACCCGTGCCCCAAAGTTCTAGTCATCAATTCTAACCCTATTTGAGTAAATTGTTTAGTTTATTTCAAAATTCATACAATTAATAAATTATATTAAATATCATTGTCGATTATTTTATTAAAAAATGATGCCTTGACCTACAAAAGGCCAAAGGGGGGGAAATTATTACTATCTGCATTTACGTTACGTATTATGATGACTCTGCGTATTTAGATTATTTAACATTACGCGCTTTTAAAAATGTCATAATTTCTGTTTTGTATTACTGTAAAATAATTACTAATATCACCTCTCAATTTGACTTTATTTAAATTAATTGCTCTTTTATAGTGTTGTAAATTGCAAATTTTTTTATTAAAGGTTTACAATTTATAAATTTTATTCAGAGAGTGTTCGTTAAGATAGAAACATATCCTAAGGAATCAATATATATACAGGGACAATTTCTATTAAAAAAACATGAATTTATCTTAATTTTATGGATAATTAGTATAAAAGTTTGTCTCTAGAATTTGATCTATTTACACAAATTACTCACTAAATATTTATATATTGATCTGGATAATAAATATGAATCTGTATAGGTATCCAAATATAATAAAATTAACAACTAGTAAAGGGAGTAAAATCAAATATAATTTAAGTACCAAGTCTAGATACCTTGATGTATAAGTGCACGCATTAATATGAAGTGCTTGCTACTAATATACTTAAAAGTGATTTTTATAAATTTAGATATGAAATGTAATATTTATAAATTATCTTATTTTAAGACAATGAGTTAGGTAAGCGACATAAAAGCACTAGTGAAGCATATTAAATACTTTTTTTTACCTCAAGTTATTACGAGGGACCATTTTGAAGAATGAAATTACTAAAATAGAAAAGGTGTAGGCACCCTTTATGTGGTCCTGTTATAAAATGAGGTTGATTTCAAATGGCTCGCATGCTACCTGTTTCTGGAATTATATTTCTCCAAAGAATGTCTCTATTTATTTTCTATAATTCTGATTATGATATCTCTTACAAAAAGCTGACAATTTAATTGTATAAAATTCACTCAACTATATTATTCTTTCATTTTATACACCTATTATAACATTTATAATTAACTAGATGTGCTAGCTCCACCAAAAATCCTTTTTGCGTGGTGAAATCTCCTGTCTATATTATCCAACATAAAAGAGTAAAATCTAAGTTTAGTTGAAATGGAAAAATGCGCCTTTTATGAAAAAAAAATATCAATTTAATTATCTCCTTTTAATTTGGAAATTGTAATCTATTGCATGAATTTTTTAATTTGTGTAATTCGATGCACTGAGTAACTTTACAGTGGGATTGTTAAAATGATGTGGCTTATGGAACTTGACATTCATTGTCACAGTGGACACCACGTAATTTAATTAAAAGAAAACTCCGCCCAAATCTCTACTTACAATAGAAATTAAAAGCTAAAATTATAAATCTACTCTGTTATATAATTGCGAGTATTTTTAAGTAATTACAAATCTGAAACCATTTGGCATGCATCATGTCAATCAATAGGTTTCAAGTTTCAAGAGACGTGTCGTCAAAATCTCATTGAAAAATTATCTCATAAATCAAACTGCAAAATTAAATTATTTATGCATCAAATAATACTTTTTTAAATATGATTTAATGTAAAAAGTGGTAAAACTCATGCATCTGTATGCAATTAACCCTAAAATCTAATTATAAATCAACAAGACACATATAAGCCACACTAATTTTTGAACATCATGCATAGGATCCAATTAATTACTCAACCTATATCTTAGCTTGTTCTCAGTTGAGCCTATTTTCTAATGAGTAAGACTAATATCCTAAGATTGTCATATAGTTCTAATTTTATGTGATGAATCAATTTTGTAATTTACAATACACAACTCGCATATAGATTTGAAAATTTTGATTTGGTTGGTGGACAATGATTTATAGGAACTCTCTATCATACATAATTATATTTATAAATCGTCTTCTATGGATTTTTGTGTTTTACCACATCTATTTGCAAGTTCTAATTAGGATCATCAATTGACCTTTGCCTTGTCAAAGAAAAATGAAAATATCAACCTAATCACAAAAACTTACGTGAGACGGAGCCCCATTATCCACAATCAATATTTGAATTGTAAGGTTTAGGTTGTAGGTAATTGTGTTGTGGGTTGGCCCGTCTCACGTAATGTAATAAAAATTCGTGAGACGGTCTCACAAGAGACTTACTCCGACCTAATAAATTATTTGGAAATTCAGTGTTTTAATTTAATTAGTACTATATTCGTTGTCGACTAATGAAATATGTACTCACATTATTGGATTTACTCAGCAATCTAAGCATATGTTAAATGTGATTAGAATCTGCAGAGATTCGGGGCACACCTATAACTAAAAATCCTAATTAATTTTTTTTTTTTTTTAAGGAGTTTATGTCTCGAAAAGTCGATATTCCTAAAATTGGAGGTCCAAATTAAAGGGATTGAAGATAGAAATTAGGATATTTTTCTAATTTCAGTATTTATAATATATAAGCAGGATTGCAAATGGAGCGAATGAACACAAAGCAATTTTTAGTACTATTCAAATGTATATAAATTTTCATTAAGCTTTAAAATTTATATTTTGTTGAGTTTAGTTGATACTAATTATTTTATGTTTGAACATTTTTATCAAATTCTTCATAGCTGCATAGATGTTTCAATAGATATTTTTGATAAATACCAAAAATTATTTGGTTTGATTTTTGTATTTATGGAACCAAACTCCAACAAGAAATATTAATATAATTAGATGGGATAATATATTATAGCGGAATAACAAAGCTTAATCTTGTACTTTAGTTATATAAAAATATAATATAATATATATATGAAATTAAAGGAAATTATATATATATATATATATATATATATATATATATATATAATTCGTCTGCAGACTCTGCACTAACTGACGCTCCAATGCGTAATATCATAATGAATGTTTTTCTCCATTTTTGTGTGAATATTAGTGTGCATGTTTTACCTCATTGAAATAATTGACTTTTAATGTTTAAAATATAGCATTATAACAAAATAATCTTTAATATCATGATCTGAAATTTGAAATCATCAACATGTTACCGAGATGAAAAAAAAGAGAAAGAAGACAAAGAAGATGAGTAATAACCATAAAAGAAGGAACTGGCAAAATAGAGTCGTGATATGAAAAGGAAGAAGGACAATTAGATAGACGAGAAGAAGACGATGTGACCTATGAAAAAAGGAGAGTGAGGGAAAATAAATATATATTAAACGGATCAGGTCAGTTACATAGAATTTGGACATATATAAATTCGTGTAATTGATGCACATAAGACTAGTTTAGAAAGAAATGATATGAAAGTGTTTCTAAGAGCATCTCTAGCAATGCTTTAAAAACATTTGAATTTGATTATTTTTCTACACCAAGTTAACACATGGTTAATACTTGTGGTATTCAATTTTTGCTTTTCTTTTTCATTTTTCAAATTCATTTTCTATTTTTTTTCTTTTTTCTTAATTTATTTACTTTTCCATTTCATTTATTTTCTTTCTTTTTTCAAAAATAATAAAAAAATATTATAAAATATTTCATTTTAGTACAAATAATAATACAAATTATTGAAAAGAATGCCTATTTTTACATTAAAATAATACAACATCTATAATAAAAAATCGTATAACACCGGAGACGCCCTCGGTTCAAAAGTTACATCAACGATCCAAAAGTTAAAACTGAAGATATGTTGGTTGCTTTAGCTAGTTTTAATTATTCGAATAGTAGAAACGACAACCCCCACCCCATCTTTCTTTTGTCTTTTTAGAAAGACCTTTTCCTTATTATCAATCAAAATGTATTTGAAATACTCGAGTTGCACATTGAATGAGTTTTTATTTTATATTATTTATTGTTTATTGTTTGGATCAAATTCTAGTTCTTATCAAATATAATTATTAATTAGTATCAAAGAAATCACATACAAAATCTCATCAGTATTTTCGTAAATTAGTTTTTAATTCGAAGCTAAAATCTTGATTAATTTTGTCTGAGCTTCTTATCGAATATAGTAGATTTAGTTAGTAAAACTAATTAAATTTGAGTATGACACTCAATTTCAACCGGAACTTGATGAGATAGCTCAATACTAAATAAGTCCGAACTAATTGAATATTTGTATTAGAAATTTTTCGAGTAAGTTTACCATTTCTTCAAATTGTGACAAGTACATCTTAATTTTCGTAAAACTATATATATATATATATATTTATATTTATATATATATATAGTTACATTGTATACTGATCAATACATGGCAATACTATTTTTCAAAAATATATTTATCATTTAATGACATGTGTTTAGTAATTAATGTGCGTGCATAATCCCAAAAACAAATCAATTAAATTAAATTTAAGTTGGGCAGTCCCAAGATTATAGGAAGAATGGTAGCCATAAAATATACTACATCCGTCCCAAAATAAATGACGTTTTAGAGATTTTCACACAAATTAAGATAGTTGATAAAATGACTGATCTACCCCTATTTAATTATAATTATTGTGAAAAAAAAATCTTCTCTTTCTTTATACCTTGTTCTAAATTTGCGTGTGAGTAATAAATAGATCATGAAGCAAGACTCTTGGATAATTTATGACACTAACCTCTTGATTTTCCATTTGAATATTTTCCACCTTCAAATCTTCCATCTCCTTATCATGACCATTAGGTATGAACTCATCCATTTCCACCTTCAAGATTTCCATATTCAAGTCAAATGAATGAAGTTCTTTCTCTTCACTGTGTTCATCCTTATTTTGATTCTGCATTTTTTCCATAATCTTCATAATTGTTGAAAGAAAATTGAAGTACTAATTTTCCACTTTATGGAGTATGATAATTCGTTTTTCAAGAAAAAAATCTCTTCATCTTATTAAAGCATAAATGTTGGATTTCTATTTCCAATGGTCATTTTTGTACACTTAATGTGATAGGAGTAAATAGGGGCATTTCTGGTAGATTACATGCAAATGTGTCTTGAAATCCAAAAACGACAATTATTTTGGGACAAATTTTCTTAGCTAAAAAGTCATTTATTTTGGGACGGAGGTAGTGTGTGTGTATATATATATATATATATATATATAAATTAAAGCCCTACAAGATGTTATATGTCCCTCCATGACTAGGGATGGCAATGGGGTGGGGATTCCCCGTTCCCCGCGGGGATCCGCCCCGAACGGGACGGGGATTCCCCGAAATGCACCCCCGTGGGGATGGGGAAAAAAAATTTCCCGATTGGCGGGGCGGGACGGGGATTGTATTCCCCGCCTCGTTCCCCGTGGGGCCCTGTAAATATTATATATATTTATTTATTTATATTTAATATAATATAATTAATTATTATAAAAAAAATTATTTTAATTATATATATAAACTATATATTAATATATTTTTAAAATAATATAATTAAATGAATATAAAAAATTAATTATATAGAGATTGAAATGTTGGGTGCATTGAAGTATTGAACAATGATGGGAATTAATAAAAATGTATTAAGATAATTTATCTTTGTGTTTTAACTAATTTTATTAAATTATGCTTTCATCTTTTATTTGGATTTTGAGTCTTTTTTTTTTTAATATTTGAGTTATATATAGTTGTATGAATTATTTTTGTATATTAATTAAATTAAAAAATTAAAAAAAAAAGAAGACGGAGGAGAAATTTTCCCCGATTCGTTGGCGGATTCCCCGCAAACGCGGGGACAGGATGGGGATTGCTCCCCCGGCCCCGCCCCGCTGCCATCCCTATCCATGACCTACCACTATAGTCCACTACCACCTCTTAGACTTTGAATCGTGCCCTAAAAATTCTAATTCATGTTATCGCACTTAGGTCAAAGCCCCTTTTGATTTATTTTTTTATTTGGTCCCTCACTATCCATATTAATTAACAATATTACTATGGTTCAAAAAAATTAACAATATTATTATTATTATTATTATTATTATTATTATTATTATTATTATTATTGCCTTCATGTTACGAGTAACCGCATCCATACAGCACAATAATTTTTTATTTATCTTTCTTGAAAAAGCCTAATCACCATAACGTCTCTTAATTGTCGTATCATCTGATTATGCCCTAGAATTATAGATTAATTTGGATTATTTTCTTTTTTAAGGGTTTATTATAAGTGTAGTTTTATTTTATTTTTATTTTAAAATACACATAATTTAGATATATAGTAATGATATTAACATGAATAATATCTTGAAATCTAAGATAAAATATCATTTTTTTCTATAGAGATGCAGTAAGTGGATAACAAAATATTATTCAATTATAAAATCTTAACTATCCTTTTTTACTAATAAATCAAAATATAAGATTAAAAAAAAAATTATACAACGCAATATCCAATATTTATACTGATATATAGCCCCAGATTTGAAAGAAGAGAAAAGAACAAAACTAAAGCAACCAACGCTCTACTTGGTTTTGTTTCCATTGGATTGTTTTATTTCTCCCCCATATGAAGATGTTCACCTTTTTATATATAATTTCCATTTTCCTAAAATATCGATCATCTATTACAATATTTAAATAATTTTACGTACACTCCATCATACCCCCTTTAACTACAACACAATACACAATAACCTAGAAAAAAAACATATCTAAAAGACATGTTCAATTTCCACGATATAAGAATATTAACATGATGATTGGAAAAAAACAAAAAAAAAGAATATTAACATGAAATACAGAGTTGAAAATATTTTTAAAAAATATGTAGTCAAAATTTTGAATGAAACCGTCTCACTGACATCTATGAGAAGAAGTTCACCCAATTCATTTCACCTTCTGAATTAAGCATAAAAGAGTGTTTTCTGAATATATGACCTCAATTTTCTGAAAATTAAATATTCAAATATATCTAAATTATCTACGTAATTTCGAAACCCACCTAAGATGACATCAGGTGTGTGCATATATATATATATATATATATATATATATATATATATTTATTTATAAGATATCTGATATTGTGTAGTCGTATCTTATCAAATTTTAATTAAAAAAAAAAAATTCAAATTCGTCTAAATCTATCCAAACTCGCCTATTATTATTTGATTGGATCAAATACAAGCAAATAACTACAGAATACTCATCACTAATCTCATTTTCATTATATATTCCTTAAAGAAGACTCTCTAGCAACAAAATTATCTAAAATTAATGTAGACTAAAGTTTTGCATATTTTCCAACATATTATCAAATTAATTCTCTTTAAATTCTACACCAGTATGGATTATGTTGATAAATATCTGATCATGATTTCCATTGTATGAAGAAACAATGATAAATTTACAAGAAAACCAAAGAAATTATTTGCAATAATGATGTGTTTGTTTAAGGCTGCCAAAAACAATTATATGAATCTCAGAAATTCCAGCTAATATAACCACCAGCCCGCCCGCCCCCCCAACCCCTCCCTGGAATTAATGACAAATCTTGACCCATCCTTTCTGGTTGTTGATGATGGCTTGTACCCTTCCAAGAAAACAAGATTACTCATCCTCAATCACTTGTATTTAATTACAAAAATAAGAAATAATATAAATAAATCAAATTATACAAAAGTTTTGAATTAAAACTAATTTAATAAAAAAAGGGAAGAAAAACCAACTGGGAGAAGAGACTATGGACAAGACATTGCACCATTTTCCTCACCATCCAATAATTAATTCTGCCTCTACTTCCCTTAAAAGGAAAGTAAATAATTGTGGAAATTTCACTAATCTTGAGGTTATATTAACTAACGTGGCAATTAAACATCCTTAACACTTTGCTAAATATAAACAGCTTTATTACCACATTAACCCCACCATGCATGGTTTATGTTATTCACATGCTGCACCTCATAAATTATATCAATTTATAAATAATAAACATTACTGTAAACATATCATCTAATATAATTAGGGATAAGAGTAGATAAGGTACTCATTTAATAAGAGATACATGAATTCTTACTTGTCTAAAATCCGTGTAAATACCAACTCACTAATCCGAATCCAAAGCCTACTAAAATATCTATAAAATATATAATATAGATATATAATAAATAAATATGTGTATTTATATATATATATATATATATATATATATATTAATATATATCCAGATGATAGTATCAACAAATATCAATAGGGTATGTCCGAACCTTAACAAGTATCTTTTCTTTTTCCAAATCGATTTAAAATTAAGAACCCATACTGTTAAGATTTGGACTGATTGAGTACCAAAATACCCAAAAAAATTGTCATATATATAATTAAAGTACCCACAAAATTTTCATCTCTACATATAACATCCATAAAATTCTCATATAGGTAAACAAAATAACCAATGAAGTAACATAAGAAATAAAAAAACATTATTACTTCAATTTGATAGTTTAGATTAATTAAGTCTATAGATCATGTATAAGAGGTTAAGAAAAAACATGAAAAAGTAAAACTTAGTAAAAACACAGCCCTTAAAATGGACGACTACGTCATATCTGTCTGTTATTATCCACTGGGATAAAGATTAAAGAGATGAAATAAAGCAGAAAAAAAAAGATGCAAGAATAAAAGATAGAGATCTTGACATCTTAAAAAGTAAAAACTAAATAAAATAAAATTAAAGACTGAGGAATATTTTTTTAATCAGCATTAAAACTGGGAATCAATCATCTTCGCTCAGATCAAGAAGAAAGTACCAGGTATATATACAAGTACAGAAAAATTTAATAAATTATTACAAGCAATTAGTTTAATAAATCACTTTTTGCTGCTTCATTTCAGACAAACCCACCATCTTTTCTTTAAACACAGCTTATAATAAACTATTAAACCTCATTTCATGCATGTTAAGTAAACAATTAAGATGAATGCAAAAAAAAAGATTTTAAAAAAAAATTCATCGAATAATTCCGCCATTTTTGAACCTCGAAAAGTTTTATATTAAAACTAACTAAAACAAGATTAAAGAAGGTAATTAAAGGTGGTCTCTAAGCAGAATTCAGAAATTAAAATTAAACTAACAATTAAATTCGGGCATCCATTGCCATTTTGATTTGTTTCTTTTACCTCACTAGCTTAGGAAAAAAGGTTTATTTTAATCGATAAATCGATGAAGAGATCAAGAAGAAGAAGACCCATTAGCAGTACCGAGAATGCTGTCATCATTGTTGTCGCTCAGCTCCAGCTCATTAGCATTGTCCTTGCTGTCATCGGTTTCGGGGAATTGATCTTCGGCGGCGGCGACGGCGGCGGTGGCTGAGTAGTTGATTTCGCCGTTGGCGCTGGCGGGTGGCGGCGGATTGGCGGTGGCGATTTGGTGATCCTTTTTGCCCATGGTGCTCTTGTTGTTATGCATCCAGACTTTGAGAACCCCTTTCTCCACTCCGATTTCGGCGCAGAATTCATTGATCGCAGCTTCATCTCTCTTCTGCAATTTCCAGCCCACTTTCTCCGCGAATTCGAGCATTTTCTCCTTCTGGATTTGGGTGAACTTGGTTCGGAACCGCTTGCGGCTGTTGGAATTGATGGCGGAGATTGGGGTGGTGCCGTCGGGGGGAGCGGCGGCGAGGCCGCCGTGGCTGAGAGCGAGCAGCATGTGGGGCGCCGAGGGGTAGTAGGCGGAGGAGATCGGCGGCGGCGACGGGGAGTTGTTGGGGCTGCTGCCGTCGCTGGTTCCGGGAGGAGGCGGCGGCGGAGGGTGGTGGCGGTGGAGGGGGTGGTACTCGAAAGTCGGCACGGCGTTGGGCGGCGTCGGGAGGAGCGGATCTTCAGGCTCGCGGCGGTGGAAGTTGCGGTGGCAGCCGCAGGCGGCGCATTTGAGGGCGGCGGGGTCGGCGGGATTGGTGACCGGCGAGGGCATGAATTCGCCGCAGCCGTCGACGGCGTGGCCGCCGAGGCTGGCGGCGTGGTTCTTCATGCATTCGCGGAAGGCCACCACGACGGGGTGGTGGAGATTGAGCGGCGCGTGGCGCTTCAGCACGCCGTTGGTAAACGTGTGGGGCTTGGCGGGTTGGACCCGGGTCGGAGTCTCAGTTTCAGCATCAGGGGTTTTGACTGTGGAGTTGCTTAAGTCCATGGCAGCTGAAATAACATACAAGAAAATATAAAGAAGACTTTTTCTTTTTCTCTTTTCTATTTTCCTTTGTTTTTATTTTTCTTTTTTTTTTTTGCTGTGGGCTTTAATAGGATGTGATTAGAGGTGGAGTTAGGGTTTTGAGCAAAAAGCAAGAATCTTTGGCCAGGTGGGGAGGGGTGGAGGAGAGGAGGCAGCTTAAGTTAGAGAGAGAAACAAAGAGAGAGAGAGAGAGAGAAAAATGGTTTTGTTTGAGTGTTGATGGTGATGATGATAAAAATCTTGATGGCGATGATTGTTGACCACTTATATATATATAAATATTTATATATTATTTAACCAGGGTTAATCTATGTGGTTAACTAATCCATTTTCCAGAAATAGCTTTGTGAGAGCCTCGTCTTTATCATCAGAAATAATGCCTTTAAGGGGGTTGGTGAAAGCATATCCTGTGCAGATTTATTGTTGATTTTCATATGCATGATGATATAAATACATATTTGAATATGCACATATCTAAATCAATTATGAATCTACACTCAATATATCATCAAAACATGTAGTAAAACTTATTTCTTTTTCATCTGAATTCTTTAACAACTACAAATATTTGTCATCTTGGGTTTGACATGGTCTTGTGATTTTCCTATCATTAATTCCAGTAGTCATGTACCATACCACGACCCATGGTAAAACTCTAACATAAAGTTGACTATCAACTCATTAAACATTTTTAAAATTAAATTCCGGAATTTCAGTAAAGAGTTTTCTCGCGAAATAAATTTTTGTGACTTCGAGAAAAAAAAATTGTTTCAAAGATAGTCACATAACTTCAACAATGAAAGTTACTTTTTAATTGAAAGTTTCATAGCGTGCGTGCAACTTACTTGCGATTAATTATAGCAGATTTGAATGATAAACATAATGAATAAGTTAAATAGTAAGTGAATGCGATCAATGTGATTCATATAGTAAATTTAGTTTCTCTACCTAAAGTTGACTATCAACTCATTAATTTTTTTAAAAACAAAAAATCCGGAATTTCAGTAAAAAAGTCGCCTTGTGAAATAAAATTTTGGAACTTTGAGATAAATTTGTGTTCCAAAAATAGTCACGTTACAATAATGAAAGTTACTTTTTGATTGAAATTTTCATAGTGTGCGTGCAACTGATCACTTGAGATTAATTATCGTATAGATTTGAATGATAAACATAATGAATAGGTTAAGCAGTAAGTGAATGCGATCAAAGTGATTCAAATAATATATTTAGTCTCTTTAATCTAAAGTTGACTATCAACTCATTAAATATTTAAAAAAATTAAAATCCAGAATTTTGGTAAAAAGTCGTCTCGAGAAATAAATGTTTGGAACTTCGAGATAAAATTTTTGTTCCAAAGATAGTCACATTTCAACAATGAAAGTTACTTTTTGATTGAAAGTTTTATAGTGTGCATGCTACTGATCACTTGCAATTAATTATAGTAGATTTGAATGAAAAACATAATGAATAAGTTGAATAGTAAGTGAATACGATTAATGTGATTCATATAATATATTTTAGTCTCTGTATAAACTCTTCTTTTTTTTTTAACTTAAAATCTGGAATTTTGGTAAAAAGTTGTCTCGTGAACTAAATTTTTGGAACTTCGAGATAAATTTTGTGTTCCAAAGATAGTCACGCTTCAACAATGAAATTACTTTTTGATTGAAAGTTTCATAGCGTGCGTGCAACTAATCAGTTGTGATCATTCTAGCAGATTTGAATGATAAACATAATGAATAAGTTAAATAGTAAGTGAATACGATCAATGTGATTCATATAATATATTTTAGTCTCTGCATAAACTCAATATTTTTTATCTGGAATTTCACTAAAAAGTTGTCTTGTGAAATACATTTTTGGAACTTCGAGATAAATTTTGTGTTCCAAAGATAGTCATGCTTCAACAATGAAAGTTACTTTTTGATTGAAAGTTTTATAGCGTGCGTGCAACTAATCACTTGTGATTAATTCTAATTGATTTGAATGAAAAAAATAATGAATAAGTTAAATAGTAAGTGAATACAATCAATGTGATTCATATAATATATTTTAGTCTCTGTATAAACTCAATATTTTTTATCCGGAATTTCGGTAAAAAAGTTGTCTCGCGAAATAAATTTTTGGAACTTGAAGATAAATTTTTGTTCCAAAGATAGTCATGTTTCAACAATGAAAGTTACTTTTTAATTGAGAGTTTCATAGCGTGCATGCAACTGGTTTGTTATTAATTATAGTATATTTGAATGATAAACATAATGAAAAGTTAAACAGTAAATGAATGCGACCAATGTGATTCATATCATATATGTTAGTCTCTGCATAAAATAATGTTGTAACACCCGAATAAAATACGTTATTACAAACAAAAAAATGTGCTAAAAGAAAGTTAAAAATAATTAACTATCTTGGATATTTGAAGGATAATAACGCAAGTAAACGTTTAGTTAGTTGTAATTGAGCAATAAAATTAAATGAAACTCAATTTTGAAAGATTAAAATAATAAAAGAAAAATGAAAATAAAAGTACAAAAAAGGGGAATTTCTGGTTGCGTGAGAGTTACATATTATTACCAAATTGATGTAAATGTAAGTAAAACAGAAAGGTGCAGGTCTGGTGCATTTACTGAACGCACCCTTAATTTGTCTAAGTGTTTTGCCAGTCTCAGTCTCAGGCTCAGACCCCTTTCACACTCAATAAATTTTAATCTTTTTTGTTATGAGTTTAAATATAAACAATTTCAGCTTAAATAGTAGTCGTTATGGTGATTGAGTTTTAGAAAATTATAGTCAACTTTTTTGGTTGAAGTAAAATTTCATTCAAATTTATAATGTAAACAGTAATGTAAAATGTGCTAGACATCAAATGAATATTACATTTGAACCTAATACATGATGAGAATTTTTTTAAAGAGGACAGTAATGTCTATCGACCACTAGTTTAATTAAAGAGGCAACGTACGCATGACGTATAATTAAATACAGTTACACTTCACAAGATGTTGAATGTCAATTGAATGATATATTGGCACCTTACATTTTAGAGGCACTAAACATCAATTGAATGATAAATTGTTATAGCACAAAACAAAATGATATCAATTTCTCTTGACTACTACTTTAGGTAAATTACGAACGTGTGTGTAGAAATGATACACACTTTACAAGATGTTGAATGTCAATTGAATGGTAAATTGGGACATAACATTTAAAAGATGCAAAAATATCAATTAAACGTTAAATTGATCTAGATATATACAGGGCAAAAAGATATTAATGTCAAACAACCATTATTTTAAAAGACAAAACAAGTGTGTGTAAAATATGTGCTGCATTGCATGAGACTGGTCAACCCACAACCCACTTACTCACCACTCAAACCCTACAATTCACATATTGTTTGTGGTTGATGGGGCTCCGTCTCACGAAAACTATTCGTGAGACCGTCTCACATGAGATTTTGTGTAAATTAGGACCTAAGATTTAAAAGATGTTAAACATCAACTGAATGGTAAATTGCTCTGGCTAAAAGGCAAAATGATATTAATGTCCCTCGACCATTACTTTAAAAGGCAAAGCACACACTTGCGTGTAAAAAAATTAGTTAACTTTTTGAATATATATATATAATTTAATTTAATTTGGTTGAAATAATTTTTCATTCAAATTTATGATGTAAAATGTGTTAGATGTCAATTAAACAGTAAATTTGGACTTAAATCCTTAATGAGAATCTTTGTAAAGAGGACATTAATGTCTATCGACCATTATTTTAGAAAAGCAAAGTATGCATGCGCGTGAGTAAAAAATATAAACGGTAAATTAAGACCTAACATTTAAAAGACGTTAAACGTCATTTAAACGATAAATTGTTCTAGATACAAGGTAAAGTAATATTAATGTCTCTCAACCACTACTTTAAAAGGCAAATCACGTGTTTGCATGTAAAAGTAATACATACTAAATTTTAAAGGTCATCCCTTATAAAATCTTAATACAAAATAAATCATTAATTCAAAAAAAAAAACTTTTTTTATCTACATTAATATTTATCAAATTTTATAATACAAAATAAATCATTCCTTTAAAAGGAATTTTTTTTTTTTATCTACTTTAATATTAAGGTTAAATAATTAAATCAACCTGTACTTGTTATGTTTCTACATTTCCCAACCTAAATTTTTTTTTTTCGATCGTGAAGTCCACAAATTGGATAAGTTGCAACCTCTGACGAATTTTTCAGGTCAAATCTCACACACATAACATTCACATGCCAAATTGGTGGGATTTTGATATTTCCATGAATTATTAGAAGACAACTTTTGTTAGGCAATTGACTATTATTTTTTTGCAATTAACTAGTAATTTAATTTTGTTTCTTTTAAAATGGCCTCAACAATTCATGAGAATATCAAAATCCCCCTCAATTTGGCATGTGGATATCACGTGTATGAGATTTGGCCGGAAAAATTCGTCGACAATTGCAACTTGTACAATTCGTAGATTTTAGGTTGCAACCAATCAAAAAATAAAGTTTAGGTTGGGAAGTGTAAAAATACGAAAGTATATGTTGATTAAGTATTTTAACCCTTAATATTAATGTAGATAAAAAACGTATATTTTTAAATGAATGATTTAAATTTTTTTATAATGAATGACCTTTAAAGTTTATTATGTACCCGAATAATATTGTAATAGACATATATTATAACCTCGTGTTAAATATTTTAATGTAATTTCCTTTTTTTTATAATTATATTTCTATTTATATTTTCATAAAATTAAAATATCAATATTTTTATTATATCTATATTTTTTATTTTGGGAAGAAATACATTCAAATAGAGAATCTCATTTAAAGTAAAACACATTCTTATTTCGTAAAAAAGCTTAATTTAATGATAGGTATATATCTCGTCTTAAAGAAGATTTTAGATTCGAATCCCCTCTTATTGGACCTCAAAAAATAAAAAAGATATCAATTGTTGTTGAAATAATAATGTACTGATTTATTTATTTATTTTTTTTTTTAATCTTGAGTCGTGCATGAACTGACACATGTTTATTTCTTTACTGCCACGTGTTACTAACTGTCTTTTATATTATGTCACGTTTTCACTAGTTTTATGCAATTTTTTCAATAATTATTAGGTGTGCATTCGCGACTAATTTCCATCTCTTATGAATGTGATTATTATAATTATGAAAATATATAATTGCTTCTTTTATTTTAAAATTTCCTCTTTATGCTCTTTATTCAAAAAATGGAAAAAAAAAAAAAAAAAAAAACCTCACTCATGTGCTTGATTCATAAATCTACCAAAACCACCTCTTCGAAATCGTCCTCTTACCTCGAAAATTTCTGATATAACCACGAAAACAGTAATCACATATTATTAAGTTTTTTTTTTTTTACTTTCTGGAACAAAAATGAATAATGATAGACATAATTAAGTCCAAATTTATTCCAAAAGTCTAAAAAATAAAAAATAAAAAACAATAAAAAGAATAGTAAATATTACATACGTTCATGTTCCTTCATTAATAATTGAAAAAAAAAAAAAAAATATATATATATATATATATATATATATATATATTTGGGAGATATATGATATATCACACGGAAAAGGAAATTGAAAGTCGATTTAATAATATTAGACATTTTGCTTTAGAAATCTAAATAGTTAATGATGATTTAGCTTATTTACATCTTTAATTCTATTACATAATGCTGAATCCTTTAATTTTTCTATACGTATGAATGGTCATAATTTTATCATTTTATCATAAAATTTTGACCTTTGGTAATGAAAATGACACCATCCGATCAATGGCGCTCATACTTACACTTACATTATTAAACACAATGATATTATTATTTCGTGATATTTTAGATTTTTTTTTTTTTGTAAAGTATCAATATTGTAATACACTATCATCGAAATTAATATTCACGTATTTGTTTTCGTTGATCACATGGACTTCCCCTTATTAGGGAATATTCATTTCGACTTCCCTTGCTTATCAAAGAATGTTCATTTAATGTTCATTTCCTTCAATTTATAAAGGCTTTCTGCTTTCATAAAGCTACTAATAATAAATTTAAAATCTTCTTTAACAATTATATATTATCTGATGGTAATACTACAAACTAAACTAATATTCAATAATTTAATATAATCAAAAAATTACAAATAATTTTCATAGAAAATCAATATATTAACACAATTACTTATCAAACAACACCGACAAAAGTTGAACCAACAAATTATAAGCATTGGTTTTAATAATTAACATAATATCAATTCGATAAATATAAAATTTATATACATCGTCAATCAATTCACAGAAAATTATAAGCATTAAGGTTTTAATAATTCACATAATATCAATGCAAGCTCATCTTTCAGCCATGCATGATGAAATGTGGTTTGTGATAACCGAAGGACCACCAGAGATTTACAAATTAAATCCTGCTTACGTGAAACATATGCGAGAACACAGACGTGCTGAAGCAGCAGCAGCTGCAGCTGAAGGAGTAGGTGGTAAAGTCGAAGGAGCAACTATTTTCGATGATGATGCTGGAGTACCACCAGGTTTTGGCCAACAAGAAGCTACCCCAAGACCCAGAAGAAGACCATCACCACAGGAATACATCATCAAGGAAAGACATGAGTACACTCCTGAAGAGAGAAAAAAGGCCAACCTCGACAATGTGGCCAAGAATGCACTATTCCTAACACTGGACAAAGGAACGTTCAGCAAAGTCAAAGGTTGCTCAACAACCAAAGAGATATAGGTAATGCTGTTCAATCGCATTACCTATAAATAGAAGGATGGAGTGACCATGAAGACAATTGAAACTTTGAAACATACATTGCTAAATCTCTCAAGTCGTTCATACTCAATCTCTTACCAAGCTCAGTCACTCAACCTTCGAGAAACAGTCAATCTTCCGAGCACTCAAGCTATCAAACTCAAGACTAGCTTCATCATCACAGTTGAAGAAAAACCTTTTATCTTTTAACCATTTGTGTTGTGTGCGCTAGGTTGTTTTAGGTGTACTTAGTTGAGAGGATAGTATCCTTGCTAAGTGTATAGTCTAGAAATAGGCTACTTGCCCTTTGTGGGATTGTACCCTTTGTGGGTTGTGGCCTTCGACTAGAATTTGGGATTCTAGTAGGCGTAGCTTGTTAGGAAGATGTTTGTAAAGCGAGGCTTGTAATTTGAACTGACCTAACGAAGTTCCTCCTTGTGAAGGAGTAGAGTGGACGTAGAAGACTTACACCACCTTCGAACCACTATAAACCATAAGTGTCTATTGTTTTGATTTACTTACTGCATTGTGCTTATCTTGTTATATCTTGCTGACTGCATATCATTAGCATCTTGCATAAAAGTAGTTTATAAAGAGCATACTTGCATAGAAAACTATTTTTCCAAAAAGAAACCCTATCATTGTTTATCCGCTGCGTACTAAGAAAGCTAATCAGAAACTTGAATCAGCATACTGTCAGGTTTCTGATCAAGTCAGGTTGCTGTTTTTCTTAAAATCAGGAACCTGTATCTCTGATAGTTTTGAAAATTGAAAAATTGATAGAGGTTCATTCACCCCCTTCTGAACCTTTGACCACTTGGGACCAACAAGTGGTATCAGAGAAAGTTGGGTTAAACACCATCTTGACTGGTAACCTATCCAGATCCACCCTTTTGGAAAAACCTTTTGTACTTTGCTATGATCAAAACTCATCTTTTAGCATAAAGCATGGATATGACATATCATAAGCTTCTTATGTTTTCAATAGATGAGTTTGATGACTGGAGGATACGAATGCAAGCTCATCTTTTAGCCATGCATGATGAAATGTGGTTTGTGATAACCGAAGGACCACCAGAGATTTACAAATTAAATCCTGCTTACGTGAAACATATTCGAGAATACAGACGTGCTGAAGCAGCAGCAGCTGCAGCTGAAGCTGAAGGAGTAGGTGGTAAAGTCGAAGGAGCAACTATTTTCGATGATGATGCTGGAGTACCACCAGGTTTTGGCTAACAAGAAGCTACCCAAGACCCAGAAGAAGACCATCACCACAGGAATACATCATCAAGGAAAGACATGAGTACACTCCTGAAGAAAGAAAAAAGGCCAACCTCGACAATGTGGCCAAGAACGCACTATTCTTAACACTGGACAAAGGAACGTTCAGCAAAGTCAAAGGTTGCTCAACAACCAAAGAGATATAGGTAATGCTAGGAATGATATGTGAAAGTAACGAGCTTGCCAGAGATAACAGGATCTCCAAAGCCATCCAACTGTTTGAGCAATTTAATATGAAGACTGGAAAAACTCTTGAAGAGCTCGATCAAAGATTTACAGTCATTGTAAGTAAGCTAGAATCTTTGGGAAGAATCTATACCCAGAAAGAGAAAAACATGAAGGTGCTACGAGCCCTACCCTATGAATGACATAACAAAGAAACCACGATAAGAGTGTCACTAAATCTCAACGCAATGAGTACCTTCAATCTCTTCTCCGACCTAAAATCCTTCGAATATGACATTGAAAGGAGGAGAAAGGATATGGAAGGAACGAATGCCAAAATAGCAGCACTAGTTGCAAGGAACCAGGTTACTGCTAGTACAAGCAACAACAAGCTAAAGAGCAAGGAAGAAGAAGTGCTTATTGAGGATACGGAAGAGGAAATGACACTCTTACTGAAGAAGTTCAGAAAATTTATAAAAATCAATCACAAGGGAAACGACTTCAGAAGGAAGCCACAATCATCAGAAAAAAATCCACAAGTCAAACCCTATCAGCAACCTAACACAAGAGTCACCAATCTTTGTTACAATTGCAGAATGACTGGTCACTTCATCAGAAACTATCATTATCCTCAAGTATAAAAATATACTGAAGAAGAGAGGAAGCAGAAAGACGATAGGAGGAGAGATGAAAGACAAAAGCTTAAGGCACTCATCACTGAGCATGAAGCACTTAATGCAGCAAGCACCTCCAATGCCGTAGTTAAGGATGATCTCTCATCAGAAAGCACCTATAGCTCCTCCTCAAATGAAGAAATACTAATATGCCTAATGGCCAAGGACTGCTAGGACAATGATGAAAACGATGTAACCTCACAATCTCTCAGCACTTCAAATTTTGAAAAGCTTAGCATGATCCAATCTTTTAGACAGATCATGAGTGAGTTTGAGCAGATAAACTCAGCTCATAAGGAACTTAAGGAGGAAAACCTCCAGCTCAAAAGTGAGCAAACAATACTGAAGAAATAGGTCACTGACCTGGAACACTTCAGTTTGGAGTGCAACAATCTCAGAGCTGAAGTCTCCAAGTTTAAACTGCTAGTCACTAAGCTAGAAACTGAAAAAGTTGAATTGAAAAACACAATTGATGTTTATAGCAAGTCAGCAAAGAAAGCATAAGAATGTATCCTAAGGACTCAAAACGCCAGTAATGGAAATGGTCTAAGATACTGTGTTGGTACTTCTCAGAATGAAGCCAGCTCATCCAAGGCTGGAAAGTTTGTTCAAGCCCAAGTTTCTTTTGCTCAAGAGCTTAATCAAATGAACGAAAGCTTGAACAAGATGAGTACTCTGGATAAGAGGAAGAAACCCCTTCAGCAGGATGAAAACAGTAAGCCTGCATGGAATCTCAGAAAACAACATAATCAATATGCTGTCAATAAGAGAAGAAAGCAACAGTTTTCTAAGTTAGATCAAGAGCGTCACTCCATGAGAACCAAGACATTCGTGTTTAGGTTCCAACAGGTCTATTCACAAGAAAGGTATAAAGGAATATCTTTCACAAACAGAAACCACAAGACCTGAAAACCCCAAGCTCATAAACAGTATCCTGCTCAGAACACTTACAGAACGGGAACCACTATAACCTCTGGTAAATTAATTACCATAAGGCAAGTGTGGGTTCCAAAAGGTACTAACCCCCTAGGACCCGTACTTGTATGGGTACCTAAATCCGTCTAATCTACTTGCAGGTCTAGTTGCTAGGAAGCAGCAGTGATGCATGGTACATTAATAGTGGTTGCTCAAGACATATGACTGGCAACAAAGCTGGATTAAGAGACTTCAAACCATGTGAAGGCCCTCAAGTTGTGTTTGGTGACAACTCCAAAGGAATAACGAAGAGCACAAGAAGCTTAGTCAAAGACAATGCAAGTATCAGCGAAGTTTCATATGTTAAAGAACTAAAGTATAACCTCCTGAAAATCAGTCAATTCTGTGACAAAGGATATTCAGTAGAGTTCAACCTCAACAAATGTCTGGTCAAAGACGACAAGACAAAAGAGATTAAGCATACTGGAACCAGGGGAGACAACATCTACCTTGCTGATTGGAACTCAATAGTGAAACCAACCTGCTTTATAGCAAAGAGCACCCCTGAGCTAAGTTGGTTATGGCATAAGAGGATGAACCACCTAAACTTCAAGACAATCAACAAGCTAGCAAGGAAGAATCTTGTAAAAGAACTACCTGATGTTGCTTACAAAAATGAAAGTGTTTGTGGACCCTGTCAGAAAGGAAAATAAGTAAGAAGCTCATTAAAAGACAAAGTTCAAAGATCCTCTAACAGGATACTAGACCTTCTGCATATGGATTTATTTGGACCAGTGGAACCTGTTAGTGTGAGTGGAAAAAAGTATTCACTTGTACGGCACCTGGAAATGCAGTAACACAGGATGCTGATCAGCAAGTAGATAGAAATCAGCAAACAATCAGTGACCAAAGACAGGAAGATGCTGAACATCAAACCACTGCTCAGCAACCACCTTTCATCTTTGAGCCTGACAGAACATGTCTTCGGAATCATCCTAGAGAACTCGTGATTGGAAATATCAACGAAGGAGTTAGAACAAGAAGATCAAGACTTCAAGAGTCACTGTTTACATGCTTCATCCCACAAGTTGAACCCAAGAATATTGGAGAAGCTCGTGAGGACAGTAACTGGATTCAGGCTATGCAAGAGGAACTGAATGGATTTATAAGGAACCAAGTATGGAAGTTGGTTCCGAGACCTGCTCATCAAGGATTTATTGGAACAAAATGGGTATACAAGAACAAAATGAATGAATCAGGAATTGTGGTCAGAAACATGGCAAGATTTGTGGCAAAATGATACTGCCAACAAGAGGGAATAGATTTTGATGAGACTTTTGCTCCTATTATAAGACTTGAAGCTATCAGGATATTTCTGGTCTATGCTGCTCACAATAACTTTAAAGTATATCAAATGGATGTGAAGAGAGCATTTCTGAATGGACTCCTAACAGAGGAAGTCTATGTAGAACAACCACCAAGCTTTGAAGAGCAAGCTGAAGATAAAGTCTTTAGGCTAGAGAAAGTCTTGTATGGATTAAAACAAGCTCCTAGAGCTTGGTATGATACACTGTCCCTATACCTCCTCAAGAATGGATTTCAGAAAGGGGCAGTAGACAAGACTTTCTTCAGAATACTGGATGACAACAATATACTGCTTGTTCAGATTTATGTTGATGACATCATCTTTGGATCAACAAACAAAGATCTATGTGACAAATTCTCCTCACTAATGCAAAGTAAGTTTGAAATAAGCATGATGAGAGAGCTAAGTTTCTTTCTTAGTCTACATGTGAAACAACTTCAGCATGGAACCTTCATTAATCAAACCAAGTACACCAAAGAGTTGATCAAGAAGTTTGGTATGGAAAATGGATCCTTAGTAAGCATACCAATGGCCACATCTATCAACATGGATAAAGATGAAGATAGAAAAGATGTGGAAATTACCAAGTACAGAAGACTTATTGGATCCTTGCTATACCTAACAACAAGCAGACCCGATATAGTATTTGCAGTTGGAGTTTGTGCAAGATTTCAGACAGCCCCAAAAGAATCATATCTTGCTGCAGTAAAAAGGATTATCAAATATCTAAAAGACACTCAAGATGTTGGACTATGGTACCCGAAAGAAGGAGGACTCAACTTAAAGGGCTACTTAGATTCTGACTACGTAGGTTGCAAGATAGATAGAAAGAGCACAAGTGGAACCTGTCAGTTTCTTGGACAAAGACCCTTCTCTTGGTTCTGCAGAAAGCAAACATCTATTGCAACGTCAATAGCTGAACCTGAGTATGTAGTTGCAGGAAGCTGTTGTGCACAAATTCTGTGGATACAACAACAACTGAAAGATTATGACATTATAGAAAAAGAAACTCTCATTTTATGTGACAACACAAACGCAATTGCCATCACTCATAATCCTATTTTCCACTCAAGAATGAAGCATATTGATGTGCGACATCACTTCATCAAAGATCATGTGGAAAAGAAGGATATCACACTAAAGAAAGTTCATTCTGATCTCCAGCTAGCTGATATATTCACAAAACCCTTGTGTGAATCAAGATTCTCTATGCTAAGATTAGAGCTTGGGATTGTCAAGCTTTAGTGAATAAGGAAAAATGATGTTCCTAAGTAAGGGGGAACCACTTCAAAGACTTTTACTCACTCAGTATCCCAGATGACGAAATCTTCAGGATATTGGAAACAGGATACTGATCCTCATAGGAACAGGATCCTCCAATGATATTCTGTGTCATTCTCTACCAAGGTTGAGAGGTTGCTAAATCAAGTCACTAGAAGAGGTTGCTGAAGAAAACATTTATTGATCAGCATTTATGTCTTACAACCTCGTATCATCAACATTAACCTTAAATAATGATTAAGGGTGACAGTTTGGTAACTGCATTGAATGCAAAAATTGCCTTTTTAGAAGAACGAGAGAAAAACGCAATTCCAATTCTGACACAATCTCAAACGATTTACAGATTTACCCTTTTGCTTCTCAAATCTCAATCATTGATAAGAACCGCCCCTTAAAATTCTCAATCTTATCCGTTGAACGATTTTGAATCAAAAGATGTATCAAAACCGCCAAAACCCTTGAATCACTCCACATTCACATCATTTTATCACACTATTCCTCGAACATTCTCTCTGCAAACCAAATCTCTCACTTACCTTTCTCAAGTTTTCTTTCGAATTATGAATGACGCAACCAAGAAAAACCAGAGTCATAGAAGAGAGACTTGTAAACCCCTTCGCGCTGTTTGAAGACGATTCACCATATGAGAACAAAGAACTTCTTAAAGAGATATGGGATCACGTAGTTCGAAGCAATCTCGATGGGATTTTCTCCACAACATATACAGAGTACTCTGCTCTGTCCATTGAAAAGTTTTATGCTTTTGCTACAAGATCAGAGAATGAGGAGACCATCTCATTCAGAGTGGATGGTGATAAAGTCCACATATTAACTGCTGAAGATATTGCAAATACCTTCAGTATCTCCAACGAAGGCATGACACTGACAAACCTTGCCTCCTATGGGTCAGATTTACTAGAAGAAAGCTGGAATCATTTTAAACAAGATTTTGTGAAAGAAGTCTCTACTGGTAACTTTGGAAAGAAGAAGTTTAAGCCTGAATACGAGCTACTTCATGATTTACTTGTCCACACGCTGGAAGAAAAGTGTGAAAGCTTCGACAAATGCACTGCTTTACGATTCAGGATGATGATTGCAGTAGTCCGTGAAGCAAGAGTGAATTGGGCTGGGATAGTTTTTCAACGCATATGGGAGAAAACTGTCAAAACTTCATCAGGAAGAAGTTATGGAATTGTCATCTCTTCAATCCTCAGTTATAAGAACATTCCCCTGGAAAGAAGTGCTCCTCATACACCAGTTTGGTTCCTTGGAGTAAACAAAGTTGTTGCCCCACCAGCAAAAAGGAAGCAGAAGGAGATTGTCTCTTTAATGAAGAAGAAAATAAAGGAGTACCCAAGAAAAACAAAACAGTACCAACTCTGAGACTGCAGGATTCTGATCTTGAGGAAGAAACTCCCATCCTTGATGAATCAATGACAATTATTCCTACTGACATCATTGTCATTGAGAAAGCCATATCAAGTATTGAAAAACCCTTACTCATCTAGGAACCTGAGAATCCTGCCGCTATGAATAAAGGACAGGCTGCTGATCAATCCTCTCAAGTTCTTGATGAAAGCAACCCAGTAGAGGTCCCTGCTGATCAGGAAGACCAGGATACTGGACCAGTAGACTCGGATAACACTGAAGAAGTTATAACCTTGAGAAATAGATTGAAAGAACTTGACATTATGAATAGAGTAAGAGACTTTATTGATTCAATTAATGTTGAAGATGCAGTAGAAATTTTGGGCAAGATCCCGGCCTCAATCTTCAAATGAATCTTTCTTACATATGAGCAATGGAGGGAGAAGAATCTGAGCCCAACAAAGATACTCGTTGAATGGGAAGATTGGTTCGAAGTGGAAGATATCATTCTTACTTGGATACAGAACTTTATGGACCAGGAAGATAAGCATCAGAGACTCCTATCCTTCTTTATGCTGGGATTCATGGTCAACCATGCTGATGACTTTTAGAGCTCATTGAGGAAAGACAACTTCAGCTCCACTATTACTTATCAAATAAGTAAGGTAATGTAGATTTGATGAGGGAACAGTCAATAACAGCCAAGGTAGACAGCGCTGAGACTGTTAGGATCTCATCTGAAGTTGAGCTGGTGAGAGCTCAGCTAGCTACTTGTTCAGCAGAGAAAGCTGACAGAAGAATGCTGCAATTGGGAATAGAAGCAAACAGAGCTCAACAATTCCTACCTCAAAGAGAGCTGCAGCATGAGATATCCAGTTCTAGAGCTGCTGGAGGATCTGACTCCCCAACTTACACAGGTATCACAGATCTGTTTCCAATTACTAATCTTGATACTGTGGATCCAGATAAGCAGCTGCTGGATTACTCTACAACCCTACCCATCAACGACGAATCAGCTAAAAGAGCAACAACACCCATCATCCATACAATTTGTAAAAGTGTATAAACTGAGATTGCTGATGAAGCAGTCCTGGAGGAAGCTGCCGAGGCAGGACTCCCTGTGCTGGTTGATGCAACAACACTGATATCTGAAGAAGTCCCCCAGACTGATACAGAAAGGAATGAAGTAACTGAGGGAGAAACTGCTGAAAGAAACAATGGAACTGAAGGAGAAGCTGTTGTGGACATAGTAGCTAATGAAGAACCAGTTGCTAAAGCACTTGCTGATGTTGTGCATAATTCTGAAAACAGTCAGGTAGCTGATGACGCAACTGAGGAGGTTGCTGAAGTGACTACAAATGCACCTACTCAAGAAGGCAGAGTCACTGAGGAAGCAACAACTGGAGAAGAAATGCAGGAAGCTGTCATTTCCCATGACGCAACCCTCACTACTAAACAGGTTGCTGAGGAAACTGAGGCCCCAGAAAATGAGCGGGATACTATTCCCGAAGTCACTGTTGAGACAACCCGTTTATTGCAAACTCCTAGCACGGATGTTGTTGAGACAACCCTTGCTAAGGATACACAAGGGACAACAGGAAGAAATAATGAGTTGCCTTAAAAAAGAAAGGAACCTGCCACAGCTTCTGATCCACCGCTACGCAACAACGACGATAACTCGTTCAGTTCAGATGATGATGGACCTGACTCTCCTCCACTTAAGGTACCTAGAAAAATTCCACTTACACAAGAGGAGATGATGAAGTACTTTGCTGTCAAACAAGCAGACGCAACATAGTAAACTGAGGAAGAGGAAGCAACCACAAGGCATGAAAGTCAAGCCCTGGTCGTATTTACTCATCTGGATACACAATCAGTAGTTGGAGTTGAGACTCCATCTGACGTTCAAGGATTGACTCTCAAAAGTATAGTAGATGTTGTTCAGGAGCTTACAAGGACTCTGGAATATTATCGACTGGATTTGGCCGCCAAGGAATTCTCCAATGAGAAGCAATTTGCCTCAACATTGGAAGACTTAAAAAAGACGATAGAAGGGCTCCCTGATGTTATCAACGATAAATTGAACCGAGAGTTCACTAATCAGACAAGGTCCAGAGCTTCCTTTGAAGAAAGACAGAGGATTGTCACTGATGAGCTGAAATAGAATATGAAGGAAGCGAAGGACACTCAGGCAGCACATGGACTTGCCTTGGATGATCTCAAGGACAGCTCCTCCTCCCAAAGCAAAGACATTGCTGACCTCAAAGAAGGCAACCAGACCTTGGGGTTGTTGGTGGGTGAAATGAGATACATTCTGGGAAAGGTCTATCCTACTGAGGCTGAAGAAGCTGCTGAAGTCGCCACCCGATAAGGCCCTGTTGATGATACCAAAAAGGGGGAAGGAGAGCGGCAAAGACAAAGGCAAACACAGAGGAAGTAGAAGCAAAAAGAGACTGATACTGAAATTGTTGACACAATAAGAGAGCCAGATGAAGAAGAAGAAGAAGAGAATCAAGTACCATTGACCAGGAGTAGCTGATAAGTGTCGGTTTTCACGTATTTTTGCGTATGTTTATATATTCATGTGAATATGTTTAGATACATTTTTATGGTGATTTCTGATATTATATTGTATAAGTTGCATTTGACGTGTTTGTGCTTAGTTTCATGATTTTGATGAGAAAAATGCAAGTTTCAAGTGTAATTGATGATCAAGGAAGGAATCATAGAAAAACGAGAAAAAATAGGAGTTGAAATACAAGATCGCATGGAAGAGCTGTTGGGGCACGACCGTGCTATGTAGCATGACCGTGGGGTATGACCGTGCGCCAGTGTGCAGAAAGTGCTCGATGACGGGGCACGATCGTGCCGTATAGCATGACCGTGCCCGGGTGAACAGGAATTCGCAGAGTTTTGGCTTTCTTGGAGTATTTTCACCTCTTACTTCACTTGGAAGATTTCCACAACAATATAAATACTCAACATAGAGAGAACGAAAAAAGAGAGATTCAGAGAGAAAAACACGATAGTCTGAGAAGCAGTGAGAAGATTTGAAGAAGAATTCAAGAGATCGAGGAATTGCGAGATCGTCCAATAGAGTTTTTTTATCTTTTCTTCTTTTGTTAGATCTTAGTAGATATGATATTTCCAATCTTGTCTATGAGTTTGTTTATCATCATGTCTAACTAATTTTCTAGGGTTTCTAGGGCTTGTTAGTAATCTGATTCGAATCTAAATGGATCTTTAATTTCAATTCAAAGTTCATGATTGTTTATCCTATTTGTGTGTTTATGAGTTGATTGCTTGTTTGGTTATTCGGCCGGTAATTGAGCATGTTTTAGTAATTAGATCAAAATTCGGGAGATGAGATTTAATTATGGAAGAATAAACACATGATACATAAAAAGACTTAGATCGGGAGATTAAGGAATTTATGTGATGAGAAATCAATCTTAGGTACTTCTGGGAGTTGTTATGTTTCAATCAGATTGAGTAGAGATACCTCTAGTAGCATAATAATCAACCTGTTAACTAACTCGGGAGAGCTGTTAATTCGACATATGTGATTGCTCATATAGGATGATTGATTAATGAACTTGAATTGGTTAAAGTGATGTTTTGATGAGAATTAGATGAAAACATGTTCTAGAACTTGAATTAGATATCTGTTATTCTTGAGTGAATTTATCTGCATAGTTACTTTTCTATTGAACTAATCTGCAATCGGTGTGATTTGATTATCCTAAATAAAACTAAAAATTGAATTTGAGTAATTAGTTAGTGACTAGATAGCCAGTCTCTGTGGGATTGACCTTGCTCACCACTATTACACCCAACACCGTACACTTGCGGGAGTAGCTAAAAGAAATTAGTGAACAAGTTTTTGGCGCCATTGCCGGGGACTGGAGTTTAGGATAATTAATATTCGAATTTTGTTTTTATTATTAGTCTAGGATTTATTTGTATTCATTTTTTTTCCTGATTTTTAAAGAGTATCTGATATTTGTCTTTTAGGTATTTTCAGATTGTGCATGAACACTCGCTCTAAAAAGACGAACTTGATTGCACTAGATTCGGAGATTGAAGCAACATGCAGATGTAGTAAAACACGAAGACAACTATTGTAGCGCCCCGGATCAAAATGAGCATAATTGATTAATTAAATATTTAACACATGACTTAATGAGTAGATGCGTTTATTTTGACTGTTTAAATTTATTATGTGCGTATCAAATACGTGTTTAACACGTGACTTAGATGGATAATTTTCATGGACATGGTATACAGAATATTTTCATACCATAAGATGCGTCTTGGAAAGACGAAAAGATAGAAACGAACTAGGGGTCGATCGGAGACTCGTAGCTCGAACGACGAGGGAAAGGGCAAAACCCGAAGTTTCGATCGGAAAACCGGAAGATATTTTACGTGAATAGTAACATGGGAAAAGTCAACCGAGGAATAGTGCTGGGATATTTTGGATGAATAGTAACTTTCTGGAATTCTATAAATAGAGGCTCCTCCGATTCATTTTTCACCGTTTCTCCGAACGAGCCGAAAGCGACGAAAACGAGTAAGTCCTTCTCTCTCCTCTCTTTCTTTCCGGGTTTCTGTTTCCGGCGGGCCACCGCTGGCGCCGCCGCCGGCCGGTCGTCGGAAAAATTCAACATTGTCGGAATCGGACGATTTTCACACACGACGTTCTTCTCGACGAGACGAATCTAGGATAGGTCTCGTATTTCAAATCCGACTTCTCGTTCGTCGAAAAACGGCGAAAAACAGCCTCTTTAACCCTAACCCTAATCTTGCACCATCTTCTCTTTCTCCTCTGTTTTTCTCTCTCTTCTCGTCGGAGATGATGACCGGAGATCGCCGGAGGTAATGGTAACGAGCTGGAGGGCCGGTGCCGCCGTGGGTGGTGGCGCCGGAGATGGATAATGTATGCATGTATGTATCGTGCATGTGTGTGTGTATTTGGTGGTGTAATAGTGTGTGTGTGTTGTGTGATCTGTTGGGGCAGCGCATGGTGGCGTCGCCGTGTGTGATCGGTGGGCCGGCGACGGGAGGTCGCCGACGAGGCTTTGGTGGTGGTGGCCGGCGGCAGGTGGCTGCCGGCCAGGTCAGTTTGTAAGCGTGGGTGTGTGTATGTATATTTGTACGTGTGTGTGTGTTTTGAGTGGTGGAGAGTGTGTATGCGCGGCCAACAAGTGGTGGCCGGCGACGGGAGGTTGCCGACCGGAGTCTCAGGTGGCGGGGGAGAGAGTCACCGGCGACTGGAAGTCGCTGGCCAAAGTCGAGCAGTGAGTGTGTGTTTATATATGAAAGCATGCGTGTGTGTTTTGTGTAGGGATGAGGGTTGGTGGCCGGAGCTAGGGGGTTGCCGGCGACAAGGAGGTCGCCGGCCGATGACCGGAGGTCAGGAGGGTGGTCGCCGGCCGGAGCTTTTGGATAAGTGTTAGATTTTGGAAAAATGTGACTTCAAAGGGTTTTGCGGCGAGATTTCAGGTACTATTCACCGCCGGAATCCGGCGATGGACGGCCAGAGGAGGTAGTCGGCGGTGCGAGGTATCCGGCGAGGTAGGTGATGGTGGCTGGAGGTGGCGCCGCCGCGCCAGGCGACGCCGGGAAGTGGCCTGCTCGAGCAGGCCACCATCGGGAAGAGCTGGGAAGGGTTGGCCGAGAAAACTCGACCAGCCGGGTTGAGCCACGCCCCGCTACCGAGAAAACTCGGCAGCCGTCGGGCAACGCGCACCCGACACCGTGTTTTCGATCCGAACCTCATTTTCTTTCCGTCGTTCATCCGTATCGAGTCGTCACTGACGAAACGTCATTGATCGAGGGTCGTGGGCCTGGTCAAAGTCAACCCTTTGACCAAAATTACCGTTTTACCCTTACACTTATAATGTTCCGTTTGAGCTCGTTTGAACTCCGATTGAGCTCATTCTTTTTCCGTTGTGCCCCAAATTTCATTCTCTATCATCTCAGCCATATGGATTGGATATCCACTCTCGTTTCTTCAACTCCGATCTTTAGAGCTCTCGATCCGTCGCGTAGTTAAAGATCGTTTTTCCGTCGGGAGCTTTTATAGCTTTAATTATATGATGTTAAGGATCTAAGAACACCATAACATATGTAGGCTATCAGTTGGATTGAACATCGAGATACGGGGATTTGAGACACGAGATTTGAGACACGAGATCTCTGGACTCGCTACTCATGTGGTAACCACTATACGAGGTGGGGGTAATTTCTAACTCTGTAACTGTTTACAGTTTTTCCTATATTGAAGTATGATTGAGAAGTCCTAAATGATGTGACATATGTTATGATTACGTGATCATGTTATACTGTGGCAACGTGGCTGAGTGTTATATTCCCGGTATTTTTATATCTGTGAATTGTTATAAGATGCGGATGTTATTCCCCACGAGTGTATTCAACGCACTCACCCCTTAATCTGTACTCACACTACAGGCAAAGAAGAAAATCTCGACGCGTAGAGAGATGGGTGCCCCATCGGTTGTGTCCATCTTCTGTTTTGATTTTTAAAGTTATGTTGATCGTTTTGTAAAATATTCTGAGTATTTCTGTGGATGTGAGATCCTGATGTTTTTCCGCTGCGTAAGGTTTTAAACTTCCTTTTATCGGTTGAAACCGATGTTTAAAGAGTATCTCTTCTTGTCCTCTTCCTCTTTCTTTCTATTTTATATCATGCTCGCCTTCTTCCCCTTTCTCTCTTCACGCCCATTTATGAAAAACTCTGATATTTTAACGAAAGATTTTGGGGCATGACAACTATTCACTCAAACTCAAATGGCTGAAGATAATCCAATAGTGTAAGTACCAAACAATCAAGGTGTTGATGGAGGAGTGAACCAAGTACCACCAGTTGGTGCTCAGAGAGCCATTAGCGACTATTTTCAACTAAAACAAAATGGAAGGGGGGTTATGAGACCACCTATTCAAGCAAATAATTTTGAGTTGAAGCCGGCTCTGATCAATATGGTTCAGCAAAATCAGTTTAGGGTAGCCATTTAGATAACCCCAATGCGCATCTGGCGCAGTTTCTTGAAGTATGTGATACGATCAAGTTGAATGGTGTTTCTGATGATGTCATAATACTTCGATTGTTTTCTTTCTCTTTATAAGATAAAGTGAAACTGTGGTTCAACTCACTCCCTCCAGGCTCAATTACTACGTGGGATGGATTAAGTAGTAAGTTTCTATTTAAGTATTTTCTACCTAATAAGACGTTGAAGTTGAAAAGTGAGATTACACAGTTTAAGCAAATTGATGGGGAGTCCTTGGACAAAGCTTAAGATTCAGGGATTCCCTAAAGATCAACAGGTATGTTTCTTCTACAATGGACTGTTTGGATCAACGAGAGCTATGATAGATGCAGCGGCAAGAGGAGTTTTGTTGGCAAAGAGTCAGGAGGATGCGATATATATTTTGGAAGAAATGACAACAAACAGCTACCAATGGCCGTCTGAAAGAAACACCTATAGGAAAGTGGCGGAGATTCAAAGTCAAAATCAATTGTTCGTGTTATCTTCACAAATAGCGGCTCTCACAAATCAAGTATCTGCGCTGGCAAAGGTTCAAACTCAAAACGTAGGAAGTGTAGGGAGTCGAGGATATGATTTCACCCAACAAAAGGAATTAGAAGACGTCAACTATGTGAATGGGAAAAATTACAACAACCAAAACTTCTGAAATAGGGGTATGTATCAGTATAAACACGGATGTGCGAATCATTAAAATTTTTCTTATGCAAATAATAGGAATGTTCTGCAATCCCCTCCGGGTTTTTCTGTTACGAATGGAGTTATCGATGAACCAAAGAAACCGACACTAGAAGATTTGGTAGATGCATTTGTGAATGAATCACGAGATAGATTCGTAAGGATTGAAGAAAAAATTGATGCTTGGATAAAGGCCTTGGAGTTACAAATCGGGCAGATTTCCGAATACATAGGGAATCAACATAAAAAGGGTCAATATCCGAGCACCACTGAAGTGAATCCAAGGGAGCAGTGTTTGGCAATTCAATTGAGAAGTGGAACGGAATACGAGGGGCCAAACATGCCAGTGGCGGAGGAAGATGAAAAATAGATGAATGAGAAAGAAGAAGTGGTGGAGAAAAAAGAAGATGAAGTCGAACAAAAATGGGCTGAGAAGCCAAAATCAAATTCTAAACCTTCACTTCCATTTACAATTTCTTCTCTTCCTTTTTCTCAACGGTTTCAAAAGAAAAAGCTAGATGTTCAATTCGCTAAATTTTTGGAAATTTTTAAGAAAATTCACATTAACATTCCTTTTGCAGATGTTTTGGAACAAATGCCAAACTATGCCAAATTCTTGATGGATGTAATGTCAAAGAAAAGGAAAATAGCGGATTATGAAAAAGTGAATCTCACGGAGGAGTGCAGTGCCATCTTGCAACAAAAGCTGCCACAAAAGCTTAAGGACCCAGGGAGTTTCACAATTCCTTGCACAATTGGAGGATCAAGTTTTAATAAGGCTTTGTGTGACCTTGGAGCAAGTATAAATTTGATGCCGCTGTCCATCTTTAAGAAGCTTGGTCTTGGTGATGTGAAGCCTTCCACCATCTCATTGCAATTAGCGGATAGATCAATAACGTACCCCAAGGGAATCATTGAGGATGTGCTAGTCAAAGTTGATCAATTCATCTTTCCAGTGGATTTCGTGGTTCTCGATATGGAGAAAGATCATGATGTGCCCTCAATTTTAGGATGACCATTCTTAGCCACAGGACGAGCGTTGATTGATGTACAAAAATGAGAGCTTACCTTGAGAGTAAATGACGAACACATCTTGTTCAACATTTACAAGGACATGAGATTCCATGATGAAAAGGAGAGTTGCAGTTTTGTTGATGTAGCGGGTGCCTGTGGAGAGGGTCAAGAAATACCAATGAAGATGTACCATAGAAAGATGAGAAAATGACATGACAAAAGACGAATCAAAGAGGAGGAAATTGGGCACGACCGTGCTGTGGCGCATGGTCAGACCGTACCCGGTAGAAAAATAGTTCTGGACGATGGGGCACGACCGTGCTGTACAGCACAGTCAACCGTGTCCAGCCGTCTGATAACATTTGATGTGGAGATCAAGGAAAAATTTCCTCCATGAAATGTACATTTTCATCTCGTCTGACTGAAGATGTTAAACTTAGCGCTGCTTGGGAGGCCACCCAATTAGCCATTCTTTCCAAGTTTTTGAGTCTTCTTTGGAATTGTCGACTTTAAGCTTGCGGGGGATGGTTTGCATCACATGAGTAGTTGCATTATAGGTTTATTGCTTTAATATATTTATTATTTTGTTTTTAGGATGATAGATGATCTTGTGATTAGGAGATATGAAGTGAATTCTTGAAGTTATAAGAAACATGAATTGAGTAAAATGAACGTGGGGATATATTGTTTGAAGTTGAAAGTTTGTTCTGAATTTTTGGTGAATATATTTGAGCATGCAATGATTGTGTAATTTTAAGGAGTATGAAAATAAGCTTGTGAGATTTGAGTCTTGACTTGATATTACATCAAGTCTTATTTTCTTGATTGTGTGGTTAGCGATTGTCTTGTATATACCTCTAGAACTTGTTTTGGTATCTCATTCGAGACTACAAGTACGTGTGAATTTTTGAAAATGATATAAGGTCATCTTTGCTTTGATTAGTTAGCCAAATAATTTGTCACCAAATTTGATATATTTCCTTAGTTAGCCTTGTTGAGCCTTTAAGCCTTATTATTTGATTAGCCGAATAATTGTGTAAATTACCACAACTTTTATTTTGAGCCTACCTACCTATGATTTTGAAGCACAACTGAGAAGTGATGGGTGAATAAATATAATGGAAAGTATATGTGGAGTTGGAAAAAGAATTTGGTGGAGAATATCAAGAAAAAATGATGAAGAAAAAAATGATGGAAAAAAAAAGGAAACCAAGTGTGAAAATGATGAAAAGGAAGATAAGAGAAAATATATACTTAGGTTGAAGAGGTGATTGTTGGAAGGAAAATTTTTGCATGAGTTGTGCCTATTTTTGATATGTTTTAGACATCTTGAGTTGTGCCTTTTTTAGAACTCAATTGAACAATTAATTTTTGACATATCTCTGGAACTCATGTTTTGGGAGAAGTGGTCATTTGAAGAGATCTCATGAAGATAGAAAAATTAATGGTTCGAGTTGAAATTTGTGGAGGAGCTTCAAATATCTATTTGATTAGTCACTTTTATCCCAAATTTTTCCTACCCTGTCCAAAGAACCTCATTGCGTCTAAATAAAGTCTTTTTTGATTCTTAAAATTCACATGTACAAAAGTGGTGGAGAAGTGAGACGATTTGCAAGCTTATAGTAGGTTTTACTTGATCTATCGATTTGAGCGTATATACATCCTATTTTTAAATACTTTTGAGCGTGAGTGATACACTGTTACCTTGTGAGGTTCATTACTCCTTGAAAGTACATGGTTATGAATTGTTTGAAGTATTTATTAGAAGTTTGGATGAATTTTTTATATCAATTAGGTATATATGATCTATAGTTTGATTTGCTTAAATTCAAGGTTCGTGTTTCTTCTAGTTGCTTGCTTAGTTTTCTTTAAGAGTGTCATTTGAGTAGTTGATGTTGCTCGAGAACGAGCAACATTTCAAGTTTGGGGGATTTGAAAAGTGTCATTTTTCACGTATTTTTACGTATGTTTATGTATTCATGTGAATATGTTTAGATACGTTTTTATGGTGATTTCTGATATTATATTGTATAAGTTGCATTTGATGTGTTTGTGCTTAGTTTCATGATTTTGATGAGAAAAGTGCAAGTTTCAAGTGTAATTGAAGATCAAGGAAGGAATTATAGAAAAACGAGAAAGAATAGGAGTTGAAATACAAGATCGCATGGAAGAGCTGATGGGACACGACCGTGCCGTGTAGCACGATCATGGGGCACGACCGTGCGCCAGTGTGCAGAAAGTGCTCGATGACGGGGCACGATCGTGCCGTATAGCACGACCGTGCCCGGGTGAATAGGAATTCGTAGAGTTTTGGCTTTCTTGGAGTATTTTCACCTCTTACTTCACTTGAAAGATTCCCACAACAATATAAATACTCAACATAGAGAGCGAAAAAAGAGAGATTCAGAGAGAAAAACACGATAGTCTGAGAAACAGCGAGAAGATTTGAAGAAGAATTCAAGAGATTGAGGAATCGCGAGATCGTCGAATAGAGTTTTTTTATCTTTTCTTCTTTTGTTAGATCTTAGTAGATATGATATTTCCAATCTTGTCTATGAGTTTGTTTATCATCATGTCTAGCTAATTTTCTAGGGTTTTTAGGGCTTGTTAGTAATCTAATTCGAATCTAAATGGATCTTTAATTTCAATTCAAAGTTCATGATTGTTTATCATATTTGTGTGTTTATGAGTTGATTGCTTGTTTGGTTATTCAGCCGGTAATTGAGCATGTTTTAGTAATTAGATCAAAATTCGGGAGATGAGATTTAATTATGGAAGAATAAACACATGATACATAAAAAGACTTAGATCGGGAGATTAAGGAATTTCTGTGATGAGAAATCAATCTTAGGTACTTCTGGGAGTTGTTATGTTTCAATCAGATTGAGTAGGGATACCTCTAGTGGCATAATAATCAACCGGTTAACTAACTCGGGAGAGCTGTTAATTCGACATATGTGATTGCTCATATAGGATGATTGATTAATGAACTTGAATTGGTTAAAGTGATATTTTGATGAGAATTAGATGAAAACATGTCCTAGAACTTGAATTAGATATCTGTTATTCTTAAGTGAATTTATCTGCATAGTTACTTTTCTATTGAACTAATCTGCAATCGGTGTGATTTGATTATCCTAGATAAAACTGAAAATTGAATTTGAGTAATTAGTTAGTGCCTAGATAGCCAGTCTCTGTGGGATCGACCTTGCTCACCACTTCTACACCCTACACCGTAATCTTGCGGGAGTAGCTAAAAAAAATTAGTGAACAATAGTAAAAGAAAGAGATCTTATTTTGGACATGGTCAGGATGCTGATCCGAAAAAGAGAAAAGGAGATGGTGATGATGAAGGTGGTGCAGGTACTGGAGATGCTGGCTCCCAACCAGCAGGCAGTACTGCACCAACACAGGTTGCTGCCACTACTACAAGACAAAGAACTCAGAGGCAGCAAATTGAAAGAGATGGTGGGAATCAGAAAGGAAAATAACAACAAATCGCTGTATATAAAGCCCCCACTGATCGAAGGGAATTGGAGTCTAACTGGATGTCAAGGCTAGGAGTGATTGGCAATGGAGTTTACAATACTGAGAGACACTCCTACCCAAGACATGAAGCCCCCGATGTCACTGATGATAAAGTTCCAGCTCAGATCTTTGTTCTACTTGATCAGAGACCTGACAACATAACAAACCCCACTTTCTGGAACATGAACATCTTCGACCAATCTACTCTACCTCAGGATAGGAATCCGAGCTATGAGGAGATTCGTGATTTCAAAAGATCAGTCTACATGAGATACTTTAGAGATCTATGTCGTGCTGGTTACTTCAGAAGATACCCATCATGCGAGAAGACACTAAAGGAGTATCAGTATCTTGCAAGAGAAGAAAAGCTGCCTTGGAAATACAAGCTGATAAATAGAGTCAAGAGAGGAGAACAACTCTACTACTGTGAAGACTTCTGGCTAAGATGGATTCAGATTCCAGAAATAGCCAGGCAGATGGAGAAGTCTTATCAAGATTCTATCTTAAACTAGTGGAGAGGGATGAGCTATGAAGCAGTGGCAAAACAACATCAGCGAAGAGGCTCTGATCGTGACTAAGTACAAAAGAAGCTGTTTTGAAGACTAAAAAGACTGAGAAAGTATGCTTACTACTCTTCTCAGAATAACTGTGTGTAAGCAATTCTTGTAAATAATTTTTCAGCTTTCTAACCTCATGATCTATCTTGTAATAGCAAGCTGTTGATACAATTGACCTAAAAATTCTTAATCCTTTGATCTGTAATCTTCCTACTCAAAAGGAATTTAATTATTTTGTTCATTTATCTTTATGGGTTTTGTCATCATCAAAAAGGGGGAAATTGTTGGGAGATTTTTGTCTAGGTTTTGATGAGACATTGTATCTGTTTAGATAGAAAGATAGTGTACCCATTTTCCACATTTTATAAGTGGAACATAGACCTACAAGTGTATCTTCGAAAATATTATGATAGGTCTCTGTAAGGATAAAGATAAATGCTTGAAACAAACTTTCAATGAACAACAAGTGTTTAAAGAGATGGAAGATCAGAAAGCTACAAGAAGACTGAACAAGTGTCTGACTAGAAAGCTGCTCAGAAACAGAAAACAGTTTCACATCAGAAAGCTGGCATCCAAGATATACAAACACTAAAGAACAAAGCAGCAAGCTGATGACCTTCGCTCAGTTATCAAAGTACGAGGAATATACATTGAATGCAGTACGAGGAAGGTTGCTGACAAAGATCCGTTTGACTGGAGTAAGTGTCAGACCAATTAGAAGATGCCACCTGGACAAGAGAGAGAAGAACTGCAGCCAAGGAGTGGCGGCATTAATGCAAATAAGACTAGGACAAGACTTCTCCTCTCAGTTGTTCAATCGCATTAAATGCAAAGATATGGAAGATCAAATTTGAAATGAAACAAGGACAATGTCTCTCTTCAATGGGCATTTTCCAAAGATCTATAAATAGAAGGATGAAGTGATCATGAAGACAACTGAAACTTTGAAACATACATTGCTAAATCTCTCAAGTCGTTCATACTCAATCTCTTACCAAGCTCAGTCACTCAACCTTCGTGAAACAGTTAATCTTCCGAGCACTCAAGCTATCAAACTCAAGACTAGCTTCATCATCACAGTTGAAGAAAAATCTTTTATCTTTTAACCATTTGTGTTGTGTGCGTTAGGTTGTCTTAGGTGTACTTAGTTGAGAGGATAGTATCCTTGCTAAGTGTGTAGTCTAGAAATAGGCTACTTGCCCTTTATGGGATTGTACCCTTTGTGGGTTGTGGCCTTCGACTAGAATCTGGGATTCTAGTAGGCGTAGCTTGTTAGGAAAATGTTTGTAAAGCGAGGCTTGTAATTCGAACTGAACTAACGAAGTTCCTCCTTGTGAAGGAGTAGATTGGACGTAGAAGGCTTACACCACCTTCGAACCACTATAAACCATAAGTGTCTATTGCTTTGATTTACTTACTGCATTGTGCTTATCTTGTTATATCTTGTTGACTGCATATCATAAGCATCCTGCATAAAAGTGGTTTATAAAGAGCATACTTGCATAGAAAACTGTTTTTCCAAAAAGAAACCATATCATTGTTTATCCGCTGCGTACTGAGAAAGCTGATCAGAAACCTGAATCAGCATACCATCAGGTTTCTGATCAAGTCAGGTTGCTGTTTTTCTTAAAATCAGGAACCTGTATCTCTGATAGTTTTGAAAATTGAAAATTTGATTGAGGTTCATTCACCCCCTCTGAACCTCTGATCACTTGGGACCAACAAACTATAAGATTGTACTTACTGATAATGTATAATATTTGCATCATATAGAAATATTCAAAATTTTAAACCAGAATTTTTATAAATAAATTAAATTTCAAAAATAATTTTATAATTTACTCTCATTTTTTATAAGTAATATGATCAATAGGATCAGCTAGTTACAAATTTATTATTGCTTTTATTTTAAATTTCCTGAGACAGTCAATCATTTAATGTTGGTTACGAGTTATTTAATCAGTGTATATTTTATATTGAATAATCATTTTCAAGATCATTTAATTATTAATATTTTCACTTGAAAAAATTACATCGTCTTCCTGTCAATTAAGAATCTGGAATGACATAATAAGATATGCCAAAAGGGAATGCTCAGTCTCAACGCATCAGATTTGATTGTAGACTTTAAAAAATTAAAGTATATATCTTGATTATAACTATGATCATAAAATCACTTCTATGTATCAACTCTCATCTTAATAGTCCACTAATTTTAACTAAATTTCATTAATTTTAATTATAAATTCCCAATTGTCGGTAATCATTATTTTAGTTCAATTACTTAGTAAAAGTGGGATTCAAGTGGCTCATTCATGGGGTCAGTGAGCACAATCATATGTATGACCTATTTTATAAGGGTTTTTTTTTTTTTTTTTCATTTTGGGTTATGAATCAAATTTGATTTTATTATCAATTGGGAAAAAAAAAAAAGGATATTTTAATAGAAGGATTTGAGAAGAGATTTGAAATCCATAATGATGGATTGATTCATTGTTGTTGTTTGGATAGATTGTATTTGAAATTCTCACCATCATTTTGAACTATTTTTTTAGCAATATTAGTGGATTTGAAATTCATCTAAACTCGAATGGATTTGAAAATCATTCATTTCAAATTTTGGATTTCAAATCTCTACGTCCAAACACAACCTAACATTCTAACCATTTTAAATTGGTTTTTGTACGATTAAGAGATGTGGTGTATAGATTGATACATAGCTAGAAGATATTCTGATATACTTTATGAGCGTATTGAAAAACATTAATATAAATATGACATTCAAATTGAAGAGGTGAAACAAAAATAAATAGAGTATAACTCTCGAGGACCGTCTAAAGATCTAATTTTATGTGAGACAACAAGTCACTCCCACAAATATATATTGTTTATGGATAATGAGCTAAATATCTGTGAAACTATTTTATATAAGTTTTTGTAAAATCATGTCGTCTTAAATAACAAACGAAATAGCAAAAAGGTAGATTTAGAAAATAATTTGACCACGTAAGGCATAAAGAAAATGAGACAAAAATCAATTTCCTATAACATTAAAAATACTTAAATTGAAAAAAAAAAATTGACCCTTTGGTTTTATATTTAACTAGTGATTAAAATTTAGTTAAATTCCAGAATTTTTCAGATTATTATTATTATTTAGAAATTATATACGATTGAGATTGTGATTATATATTTTTTTTAACGCCAAAATTTTAAGCTATATATTTTTAGAGTAAATGTGTTGATATATACATCAAAATTTATTCTTATATATCTACTCGAAGAAAAAAAAAGAGAGAAAAGCAAAATAATGGTAACATATAGTGTATCAATAGATCACAATAGTTTGATAGATTGAAATTTCTGGTCATATAGACAAATATTTGATCTATTTAAAAAATCTAAAAGATAAAAGAAAAATATATTCGTTCCATAATTTTAATGATTTTTTTTTTTCAATTTTATACTTCTACGATATACATTGTGTAAAAGAAAAAGGACATTTAAAGTTAGGAATTCTAAGGGTGGATTGAAAAGGAATCTCTTTTCTTTAGTCGATGAAACTCCATCATGTGTTAAGCATTTCACAAGGTTCACCTATAAAGATGAGAGATCGTTGAAATCGTACTCAAAATGCGGCTTTTAGACACCTTTTTGGCTCGTAAACTCGCTCCTCGCTTCCTGAAAAAGCTTACTTAAGCAAATAGTTGAAAAGCCGACCTCCAAAAGAGCGGTAATAGAGTAATTTCATCGAAAATTCCCGGGGTTTTGCAACCTTCTTTGGCATCGAAATATTGCTTGTACGAGTAAAGGATATAATAGTAGCTTATTGTTTCAATTCTTTGAGGTTTTGGATTTAATAAATTTCATTTTTGACGCTCAAATTGAAAGTTGACATATTTTTCGAGATCCGGATTCATACAATACAATAATAATAATAATAATAATAAATATATATATAATATATATATATATATTAAAAGATAAGAAAATATTATAATATCCCAAGGATGTGGTACAATTTCTCCTGTCATGTCCATTGATGCCACAACCACGACAAACTCTTGTTTTTGAAATTATTTTTTCCTTTGATGATTTATATAAGAAAGTATGTGAAGATATTGGAATTTCGTATATGAAGTAGTAGGGTGAGAAAAAATTATGTATATAATAATATAAAATATTAAAAATTACATTGATTATGATTTAGAAAATTATGTGTATAATAATATAAAATATTAAAAAGTACATTGATTATGAGAATTGGGAAGAACATCTATGTTGATTGTGGGATGCAAATTGTATATGTTGCAGATGAGTTAGGTGTATGTGAGATCAAAATTTCATATGTGAAGTGGTAGTGGTAGCATGAGAAAAGAAATAATATGAGATATTAAAAATTAAAAAAAAAAAAAAATCTTAAAGAAGTGCGCACGGTGCGCATTCTTCAGGTGTGTGTCTGATCAATTCTATATATATATATATATATATATATATATATATATATATAGTAAACTACTTTTTTCGCCCATTATATTTGCTTTTTCGCAGTTTTGCCCTTTTTGAATTCGGGCTTGCAATTTAGGACATTATTTTTTAAAATTTCGCAATTACTGTCCAATTTCGGCCCAAATCAATTAATTGGGCTGAAATCGCACGTTTTTTTGCATGTGACCGGTGATTTCGGGCTGAAATTGCTGAGGTGGAATTTTACGTATTTTTTGTGGGACCCACTACCTAACTCAATTAAAAAAATGGGAAACAACAAAATGGGGGAAAATTCATCCCCAAATCACCGCGATTCCGGCGAGCCTCCACCACCATCTCCGCCGTCGGTCTTCTTCTCCAGCTACCCTCATCAACCACCACCGATTCGTCTACCACCATCTCCGCCACTGTTCACAGCCGCCATCATCGCAGCTCTCCGCTGCCATTGTTCACACCATCTTCTTCTTCTCCTATCACACCGCCGTCGATCTCTCCTCCCCCGCCATCTTCTTCTTCTCTCTGCAACAACTTCTACTCCGCCATCCATCTTCTTCTTCTTTCCCACTGCTATCTTCTTCTTCTCGCCGCCAATCAACCACCACAGCGCCGTCTCCGGCGTGAATCCGGCCACCATCTTCGGCTCTCAGCCCTACATCCAGATCTGCTCCGTTTCGCTTCACCGCATCCTTCATCTCCAGAGTCACACACCATCTTCCACCTCTACCTTGTCCAGAAAAGCAGTACAATCAAGATCTTCCAGAGTTAATCTATCATCTATGGCTCTGTGGCCCTTCTTTCGTGACAGGATTGCGTAATCCCATTTCTCTTCCTCATGTCGTCGTCGGCTTGATGGTCGGAGCGGTGGACGACTGCACGGAAAAAGTTGCAGAGATGGAGTTGAGGAAGAGGGGTTGCAGAGAAGCTGCAGTGGTGGAGAAGAAAGGGGATTTGAATTTTTTTTTATTTGGAAATTTTTTATTTATGGATTTGGGGATTTATGATTTTGGGATTTTACCTTTTTTTTAAAAAAAAATTTGAGTGAGGTGTAAGATGGGTCCCACTATTAAGTATACTTGTGAGAAAAAAAATATCAAAGGAAATCCATGTCAACAAATTAAAAGCAATGTAAGCAATTTCAGCCCGAAATCACCGGTCACGTGCAAAAAAGGTGCGATTTCAGCCCAATTAATCGATTCGGGCTGAAATTGAGCAGTAATTGCGAAATTTTAAAAAATAATGTCCTAAATTGCAAGCCCGAATTCAGCCGAAAAAAGTAGTTTACTCATATATATATATATATATATATATATATATATTATGTAGGAGTTTTCTACTACCAAATAAATAATGTATGAATAAATGAAAAAATAAAAGAGGTGAAAGAGAAATTTCAACAACAAATTAAATTTAATGGTGTCTCGGGTTTCCTGTACTGCCAAAACCATATTCTCCATCTGCATAAGAAATCATGGTGACTCAATTTTTTAGTCCAGTTGAGGTAACAAAACTAATTTCTTGACTGGGTTCACACACCACTAAATTATTATGACTCAAATTTTTCTGGCAAAAAGTTTATTTTTTCGAGCAAAAATTGATAATATAAATTGCCAATAAGTTGTCACAAAAAGCAATTAAAAAAATTTATTTACGAAAACATGGTGTTGTAGTTAATGTACGAGAAGACTAGTTGCGACAAGACTTTTGAAATAATAATTTAGCGGCATAAAGTTGTCGTAATTTTTTGTTCACAATAATTATCAATGTTTTTATGACAATTTTGTTGTTGCTAATAAGTTCTTTTTTAGTGACACACGTAGATAATGAAAATTATTAATATACATATTATGTGCATAATTGATAGATTCTTGTTCATCCTAAATGAGTTGAACATTTGAATTAATTTTTTTTTTTTTTTAAATTGCTTAAGAAACTTTATTACATTAGATAGAATAATCCAACAAATTAAGCATAATTATCTGTAAGAAGATTTTCAGCATACGTCAACTAAGATTATATTTTTCGACAAATTGCTATTATTTTATGCAAGAAAGATATTACTATATTCCTCAAAGAAATTAGAAGGAAATTGCTTGGAAATTAGTTAATATAGAAACAAGTGTTAGTTAAAGTTTAGAGTATATTGAAATTGATCATAATATGGCGTTGTTAGCTTCCTGTTGGTTAATCATCGAATCTTTGATCATCCCACATGGATTTCTCAAGTGGCTTTACTTAAGCTTTTTCATTCTTCCATTTTTCGTTGTCTTTTGCCAGATTTTTCTGTGGTTTAACATGTTGAAGAAGATGCTTTTCTTCTTGTTTTTTCCTTTCTCAGCCGCCTTTCGCTTCGTCTTACTCTTCTTCAAGAACTCAATCACTGTTGATGTCTTTTATGATGCCTTGGAACCAGAAGAAGAGTGTGAAATTTCATGCAATAAAACTAGGGTTCAATCAGTTGATGAAGCCACCACTGAAAATGTTCGATTTAGCTTTGTTAAAGTTAAAGATTCTTGGTTGAACGAGTATTTGTACTCTGATCACTACAATACCTCTTTGTCCAAATACAATATTGTTGTTCATGATGATCACCACATGTCTGAAACCCTACTGCAGCCTGATGATCATCAAGATGATACCACGTCGTTTCGTTTTAGCTTCGTTGACCAATCCGTTGACTTCGAATTGTCCCATGAAAGCATCATCATCACTCAAGATCAGTTCATCCATGAAAGTACTGATGGTTCTGAGAATAGCTCTGAACCTCCTAACTCTTGCAACTCAAACTTGCTTGAGGATATGCTGATCATCTCTCCGGTTTCCAATTTCGATTCCAACGACGACTCTTTATCCGGGGCTAATACGCTCATTGATCTTGACTACTTGCCATCATTTTGTAGCTCAGATTCCCCTACGGGGCCATTGAAGCAACAACTGAGTACCACAAGTGTCAAAGAAGATAACACAGATCCATTTCACCAGAAATACTCATCAAGAATGAGGTTCTTCAATATTCTCTATCATGAAAGGCTACATGGCATGAGTAAGCATATGAACAACCACCATTAATATTCTATTGTCTTCATTTTGATCTTTTCTTAGCAGGGTTAAAATCATTTTTCATCTCATAACTATAACGTCTTCTAACTTTAATTCCACAAGTATCAGGATTTACAAATTGGTCCCACAATTTATAAATTTGTTCGATATTAGTCCAATTTTGACCGAAAAGTTCAAATTTTGCCGGAAAATATCATGTGGGATATTGCACGTGACCCTAAAATGGTGATTTTCAGTAACCTATAAGTGATGTGACAACATGTGTCAATCAATAAGAATTTGACGAATGTCGCCATGTAAGTCACTGGGAAGTCTTAATTCGACGAAATTGAATTGAATTGTGGGACGAAATTGAAAATCATAATAATTATGAGACCAAAATCAGATGACACCATAATTATGGGACGAAAAATGATTTTAACTCTTTCTTAGGAGGATCTTGACTGATTATCTATGTTAAATATTGAGTAGCTGTGATCATGAACGAGCAATTGAGCAACGGAGCATCGACAGATTTGCCTATACAGTTCACGTTATGGAGCAAAGTGGCAAGAAAGAGGATTTTGAGGAGCTTGGAATGTGATCTTGAGATGATATGTGTAGCTCAATCTTGCTTGTTTTGGGAGGCCCTTCATCATCAATATCACAAAGTTGAGGCCCTTACATTTTCCGAAAACATAGTGGTGTTTGATCATGTTGTTTCAGGGAAATTTCAAGAACTTGAGATTCTTTTGGAGAGATTTGTGGAGGACCAAAAATGTGAATGCCAAAGATCATCCATTAACACACATCAAAGGCTTTCTTTCCAGGCTCTTCTCCAGGTCCCTGATGCTACAGGTATTTTACTCAGTTTTTTGTTTAATTTTGATTGATTTTATGCATATATGTGGTGTTACTTTTTGCAAATATAAAGTTCACAAATCTTGAAATCAATACATGATTTTTGTTTTTTAAATAAATTTCTTCCGAAAATTAAAGGCTCAACATGACTTTAAAAACTTTGGCAGGTGGGTCTCTGATATATTCAAATGGGCCCATATGAAATTGTTTCTATTGTTATCCTATACTTGCAAAATACAATCATCACTAGAAACTTGTACTATGTATATTTTAATGTATTAGTTAGTGCTTATCCATTTCATTTTTTTGTCAAGTCAACACAAATAATATATGCAAAAAAATAATAATAATAAATAAAAAGAGAGAAATAATTATGTAATTTATTTTTCCCCTTTATCTATACATATACCAAACCAACAAGCATGTTAACTAAGATTCCATTAGTTGTTAAGCCCAAGATTTAAATATTCTTAAAAGAACTTCAAAAAAACAAAAAGAAGAGGACAAAGACAACATTTTCACAAAACATGTGTTTATTATTCATAGGATTTATTTTCATGGAGGAAGAAAAAAAGATGATGATGAGAGAAGAAGGCATCAAACCAACTCAATTACTGGAAAGTATTAACAATTGCATCAAAGCATTCTTGTTATACATCACAACAGATCATGAAAAGAAATCATCGTGGTATATGAGTATTTGGAGGACTCACCCCCCTGTGGAAGATCCTATGGACTTGGAGCTTCTATACGAGGTTACAAAAGCACTGCACAAGGTACTACACATAGTTGCATATATAGTTCAATGATCATGTCAAGATTAGAGCAAAGTTCTTATAAAACTGCTCGTTTTCGTGTTTTGATTTTCGAAGAAAGGGATAATGCTGAAGGATGTGCAAGGGAAGAGCAGGTGTTGGCTAAGGAGAAAAGTGAAGCCATTGGAAACAGAAGATGAGAAGAGAAGTCTTGTTTTTGCCATGATTGACATGAAATTGGTGCAGAGATTGCTTAAAATGTCACTGGTTTCGAAATCTCACTTGAAATGGTGCCAAGAGAAGCTCAATAACTTGGATTTCAAAGAAGGGAGGGTTTATAGGGGTTGTATAGGTCATTTGTTTCCCTCTTCTTGATTCACCTCTCTGTTGTACATAAATATTGTGTTTCGTTTCTTTACTGTCTTTTAATGCACGACAAATATGCCATCATCAATGTACACATTGCATTATATGAAAAAACAAGAAACGGATATTAACTTGAGAAAAAACGCCATGCATTAGATATCAGTCATGCAATATTGAAGAATCAACTCATTCCAAACACCTTCAAATTAAAATGAATGGAAGAAATGAACAAGCAGAACAATCAAGATAACGATAACAAAATTCTGGAAACGAAGTTGAAAGAAGTGTTTCCAGATTCGAACGAAAAACGAGAGTTAGGCCATATGTTACAGTAAAACAATACTCAGGATTCAGTGAATGAATAACAGGTTCAGTGTAAAGATGCTTCAAACTATTATCTACTAAAGCAACATGAAATCGACAAGGTTTCATAGCTAAAACTAGGAATGTGTAGGTCAGATTTCAGTCAACTTTGCTTCGGTTTTAATGAGATTTAAATCTCATAATCTTTAAACTATCGATATATATTACATAATCTTCAAAGCACATCAGTAAGATGCAGATGGAAATGATCTATCTCAATATTAGAAGTCCAAGATTTCAAAGCCATGAAAAACGACAATCCGAGGATGGGAAAAGTGAAGCAATTGAAAGAAGGTTGACTTCAATAGTATGATTCCAAATGCGGCTATTGTTCAGAAAAATTCTCACCATGGATTGAGAAAGTAAAAGATTCCGATGATACTGTGTGATCCAATTCTATGAAATCAAGCAATTATAGAAATTAAACACATATCAAGAGACGTATAACTGGTTAGTGCTTAAATCATCTGAGTTCTAACCGTTCAAATATCCAAGACTAAAACTTCCAATCAAGAGAAATGTTTTCACTTAGTGTAGCCAAATATCAAGTACAAATCTTGGTTATAACAAGAACTCAATAGATGACAGAAAACACAAGAAGAATCATCATTCGAATTCACACTACAACAGATATGAAGCACCAAAGGACCACAACAAGATGATCACTTTCCCAGCAGATAAAGATTATAATAAAGAAAGCTAAAAAACCAAATCCATATTCTTCGAATAACTGGTGAGTATATATTATTTTTCAGATAACTTATTCCAATGAGCTTATTCATGCATATAATTTCACATAAAGTAAACACAGAAAGTGATCTCCACATCACTATAGCTAATTCAGTATAGAATATGCTGTGTATAAAGAAACCAAAAAGTAAAGATGACATAGGCCTACTTCTTAACCTTTCGAGATTTCCTCGGGCCCAGGCCGGGCCCCGGCACCTCCATTCTCCCCACAGAGCATCCACACCTTGCTCGGAAAACCAGCACCGCCCTCCCATTAGGCGGCGCCATCTTCTTCAGCTCAGCCTCCAACTCCTTATGGTGATCACGAGGCAATTCGAACAGCCCCTTCTTCACACCATTCTTGGCTTGCAGATTCGATTTCTTCACCGAATCCTCTGTCTCCAATTGAATGTCGAATTCAGCAGCTTTTCGGAGCCCACGACACCCTGCTTTGCCACACCTCCTATCCGTGCACACGGTGATCGCCACGAGGGCCATCACCGCGAAAAAAATGCTTAATCCTAAGCATCCAAAGACTAAAGGGGCACGCACAACTTCCTCAATCACAACATCGACAACCTCCTCGGTGAGTTCTAATGATTTTTGCCCTAAAATCTTGACAGAGGGATAGAACAGAAACCCACAAGCACCAATCACAGCAATCAGGATTATCACATCGATTATAGCAGAGCGAGATTGATCACACAAGTGATGGGAAGAATTAGAGCTCCTTTTGGTCTTAGGAAACTGGTCAATTGGCTTCGATTTTAAACAAGAATCAGTCGAATTCACAGATTTCACCATCTCTATGTGCTGGTCAACTGAGATTAAGCTATGGAGATATACCATTTGGATTGAAATTGCATCAAGAAATCATAAGGTTGAATCTTTACCAAAGCCCACCAAATCAAATCCAAATCAGAATCAAACCAATCAAATCTAATCGAAGAAAAAATGAAAGCTGAGAGATGAAAGCATGGAAATAGGGATTTTTTGCCGGCTTTCAAAAGGGGGTTTTTTGAAAAGCAGAGACGACAAACCACAGCTGTGAAGTCATATATTAGAAGTTATTACTTATTATTACAATTTACGCATAAGTAGCCTGCTTAAAAGTTGTTTGATTATCAATTGATTTTCCAATTCTAAAAAAAAGAGAGAAAGAAGGATTTATCAGTTAACTTATCCCTTTCTTGTAAAGCTCCATTGGAAGAATGAACGGCTCGTATGTGGCATGTGCGGAGGAGGGTGTTGGCATGTTGCACACTAACAAGAAACTCTATGTTGGAAGTTTGTGGGCTATGATGGACTTGGACTTCATCTTTGATATTACATACAATTGTCTAGTTTCCTTTTCTTTTTCTTTTTTTTTTATCTCATTGTATCATTTTCATACAATTTCTCTTCTTTTTGTTTTTTTGTTTTTTTTTTTTGGTTTTAATATCCGACCCATCCAAATCTTAATGATAATAATATGAGTAATTTTAAATGATTTAAGAAAAAATGATATTAAATATTCATTTGATTCGGAAAAGTTATGAAAACAACATTAGGTATCTATTATCAAAACCTGACTATATATTTTATATAGTTTTATATAACTACATGTTTATATATACATATATTACATATACATGTGTAGATTTATATATACGATTAAAAATATTTTTTCCATCTTAATTTTAAATTTAATTCAGTTTACCACATTAGATAAATCATAATCGTGTATGTGTTAGAAGCTAATGGTTAGGATTTATCTCATATGATAAATGCATCAAATGTAAAGTTCTATGGCAAAATGGAACGATTCAAAATTTATAACAAAAAATGTCGAATCATGTATAGTTCAAATGACAAATTGTAATTAACCCACGTAAATACATTACTATTATATATGTATATATTTATATGTGGAAGGGAAAAAATAAAAACTAGAAAACTGGTGTGATCTAGGTTCAAACTCTGGTTATCACACAATACCGTTAAAAAGGTAGGATAACACTTGAGGTACAAGGTTCATGGTATATATCTATACATCATGTATTTGAAAATGATTAAAAAATACACACACGCGAGAGCACACACACATATATATAGGGGGGGGGGGTTTGAGCTATTTCACAATATTGAATTTGAGAAGATATGAATATTACCTATACTAATGGGTTGAGTAATTATAGGCTTTGAAAAGGTGGGTCTAAATGGATTTGGCCTGCAATGGGCTGGGCTATTGGTGGGCTAACCTGTGGGTTAGTGGGTTGGTCTACCTTTATTTTTTTATATATATTTTAAATATTTTTTTATTGAAATTATAAATGAAAAATGAATAATAATGATGAAAATTCTTACCTAGAGTAAGTAATAATTTGTAAAAGTATTGGTATGAGTCATTTATTTATAGGAATGGAGAAATTATAGTGAAAAAATTAATTTTAAATAATTATTTTCATATTTTATATATAATTTAATGTACATTTATCTTAATAAATGTATATATATATAAACTCTTTTATGTTGAAAAAATAAAAAATAATAAAAATAATTTTTTTGTTGGATCGATCCGTCTAACCTGCAGCCCACTAGTGGATTGAGTTGGGTTGATATATTGGAACCACTACAAAAAAAAGTCCACCCCGCCCCACCCCACTGGCCCATATTGATATCTCTACTAATAGGATTTAGATTTTCTATTACATTTGATATTGTATCTCATGTTTTATGGTATTAAGATCATCCACATCATGCTCAACGAGTGGAGATTCATGCTCATGATAAAGAAGTTAGAAAAGCTCATTGCGGATAGGGAAACAAAAATGGTCAGATTCCTATCGGAGGAACTAATCAGAGCTAGACCTGCACTTAGGAGAAGAAATAATCTTGTTTGGCCTATCTTACATTTAGTACACAACACGTGTTTATTAGTGATGTTATTTAATACATGTAACATGTGGTAATTATTTTGAAATATGAGACATAACAAGTGTGATAGAATATTTCATGTGATAGGATTCACTATCTTGTATTAGGTAGATACACTACCGATTGTCATTTCTATATAATTTTACATACACAAAAATTCATGTGAGACTGTCTCACAGATAGTTTTTGTGAGACGAATCCTTATTACCCATGAATCAAAACAATTTTCACAAATTCTTATATGAATTGTGAATGGTGGGTCATGAATTGACCCGTCTCACATAATAAAATCCGTGAGACGGTCTCACATAAAACCTTCTCTTTTACATATGAATGGAACAAGAAATGTAATAGAAAAAAATTGTTTATAATTTGTGTAATTATCTAAGCTGTCATTATGGGTTTGGGCGGGCCTACGCTAGTGAACTTGGGATAATTTACAAAATATTCCTCAAAGTAATTTTTTTTAATAAATGAATTTGATTCACCTTTTGTGATATGATGTTCTCAAAAAAAATAAAAAATGATGTCCCTTAAGCAAAACAATTATTGGATAATTGAGTGGATTGAATCTAATCTTTTTTTTTTTTTTTTTTTTTTATCAAAGATCAAGAAAAACATTTGTAAACATGTTTTTTTAATTATTTTAGGAGAAGGACTTATGTATCGGAGGCACGAATCTCGAATCTGTGCCCCCAATCCGATCTGTACATCTCTATTTTATTTATCTTTTATTTGTTTTCAAATTTTTTTTTCACTCTATTTCTCACCTCCACAACACTCTAATTTCTCTTTCCCACCACGCTGCTCTCCTTACTCATTCTACCCAATGCCTTTTCTCTTCTTCTTCTCACTCTTCTTTATATGTCATCTTCATTTTTTCTATTATATCTTCTTTTTCTCATTTTTCAATTCACAAATTCACATTTATGGTATTTTCTTCAAATCACAATTTTATGTACTTATGATGATTGTTGTGTATCATGATAATGAGAGTTATTTTAAGATTCTAGTTTGATGATTATTGATTGAAAAATATGAATTTATTTGTAAAAATTTTAAAGAAGAAGATGATGAAAATTACCCATTTGAAATTTTAAAAATTTAAATTTACACTCAACACACTGATACTTTAAAAGTATACAACTAATACTTAAGAGTATACAACTAATATCTTTCGTAGAATTAATATACAGAACTAGGTGGCGTCTGACGTACACCAACTATGATGTAGCCGCGCGTGAGGTTACGTAAGGACAAACCGCACACAGGATTGAATTGAAAATATGGATCTAAGATCCATACCCAAAGTGTACAAAAGTTTTTTCCTTGTTTTAGGGGAAAAAAATGTGCGGCCCACGAAATAGACAGATTTTTTTTAACGTGGTTACTATAAAAGAAATTCTACAAATCCTATTATTAGATGATTAATATCATATTTATTTCAAAAGAAAATACTAACTAACTAGAAAAATATATATGTAATAAAGCGCCAAGTAGAGTTGTGCATGGGTCTCGAAAATTACTGAAATCAAATCAAAATCCGGACCAAAAAAATTTTGAACCGAAAATTTCCGTTGACTTTTCGACTTTCTTCGAATCGAATTGAACCTAATTTCTTTTTGGTTTGATTCTGGAGACTTTTCAATTATTCGAACTGAGAACCGAACCAAACCGAATTGGACCGAACTGAATAACCGATTTATATATATATATGTCATTTATTTTTCTATATCTTGATATAATTACATAATACATATTTTGATTAATAATTTATAAATGCTATAAATAATTTATATTTTTTTAATAATTAATAATAATGAACTACATTCTAATGACTCTTATCAAGAAAACATATATCTTTCTAAATTATGAAACTTTGTAACTTTTGAAATGAAGTATGTAGTTTTTTATTGTCAATGAAACTTTGTTAATACATGTCAAATTAGTTTTTTGTTATTTATTTTTCTAATTTAATTTGGTGCATTTCAACTTATTTGTTTTTTTTATTTTAATTTCTTTCAAAATCTCCAAATATCCGTCTTGAACTGGCCCAAACCAGTAGACCCAAAGTTCCAACTGAATCGAGCAGAAATCTGATTTGGTTTTGGAGATTTTTTTTTTGTTTGGTTTTGGAAAATCAGTTTTGAAATTCTCCGAAATTTGGTTCGATTCCGAAGATTTTCAAATCTCCGAACCAACCCGGAACGTATACATCCCTAGCACCAAGTGTTTGACGGAAAAAATTGTGGTCATTGCTGACAAGAGGTGCATTCAGATATTTGACTTCAAATCTTCTAAAACTTAAAAAATATATAATAATAATAACAATAATAATAATAATAATACATCATTTTGTTGAGTCTAGAAGCAAACAACGTCGTCGTTTTACTTTTCACCGGGGGAGAGGGGGGACAAACGGGTCGTTATGTTCAAAATTACTAACAAAATATTTTATCGGAAATTTCTGGACAGTAGTATATCGTTTTGTCTTATTCGTTGTAAAAACAACGTCGTTTTATTTTTTATTGGAATTTCAGGGGGAATTATATGACGTTTTTTCGGTCACAATCACCGATGGAATTATTAAGTCGGTAAATACGAAAACAATCAAAATTTATGGAATAATATTATTAACAAAATTTTAATCAGTGATGTTTGATGAAATGATGTTGTTTCATCATTTTAACAATGAAAATCTGTCGGTAAATTTTGTTGGTAATATTTTTGTATAAATTTTCAAATTTTATTGTCATATTTTATTTTCAAAATTTATTAAAATTACAAATTTTTATAAGATTCAATTTTTAATTTGGTTATCTAATGATGTGGTACCTGAGTTTCCCAACACTTATTAACCAATACATTGCATGCATCATATATATCCCTTATTATTTAGAGTCTCATGCCCAATATACCCAATTTGATATAAGATGATAACAATTCTACCCACCAATATAACATATTATCCCCAAATACCCACCAATATAACATATTGTCCCCAAATACCCAATTTTGGTTTTGTCCTGACATGTGTATTTTGTGTACTAATTATTTTCTCTTTTTCTTTTTCTTTTACTATTCATTTCCTTTAAAATTTGGATATTTTCACACGTATACCGTATTATCACATATTATTTTTTGAAAATTTGGATATTTCGTTAAACCCTAAAAAATAAGGGTTTAACAAAAATTAAACCTAATTTTTGTTAAACCCCTAATTTTAGGGTTTAACAAAAATTATACTTATTATTTAATTTTCGTTAAACCCTTATTTTTTAGGGTTTAACGAAAATTAGGACCATAGTTTAATTTTATTTTACTATTCATTTACTTTTACTTTGTGTACAATTTTTAAAACTTTTTTTTTTTACTTTTCAGTGATTTGTTTTGCTTTTAGGGTTTTAACTTTCTTTTTTACTTTTCAGTGATTTGATCGTTCATTCACGAGCAATAAATATTAATTTTGAATCTATTCAAATGGCATGAAATTTACAATTCCATTCATTCAACAAAATTCACCATTCAACAAGATTCTCTAAATTTTTTGAAGTTTCTGAGGCTTCATTCGACCCTAAATTTAGAGGATTCATCGAGCTTGAAATCAAGTAAGCGTTTAACAATTCAGTAGTTTAGTTATTGTAGAGAATAGTTTAGTTTAGTTTATTTAAAGTTTAATTTGTTTAGTTATTGTAGAGAATAGTTTAGTTAATGTTGGACGGGTAATTTTTCTTTCATTCTAGTTTTGACGAAACAAATTGATTGTTATTTCATGAAAAAAATGAAATATTTCACGAAACAATTAGGGTTTGATGTAGGGTTTCTCCAAGAATTAGTATTTAATAATCCTAAAATCATAAAAAAATTAGTGTAGCGAAACTAATTTTCGTTAAACCCTAAATTTGTAGGTTTCACGAATTCTCGCTAAGGGTTTTTAAATTTCGTTAAACCCTAAAAAGTATTAATCCCTAAAAAATAAGTAATTAATGAAAATTATCCCTAAAAAGTAGGGTTTAACGAAAATTAATAGTTTAATTTTCGTTAAACCCTTATTTTTTAGGGTTTAACGAAAATTAAATTAATGATTTCATTTTCGTTAAACCCTAAAAAATTTATATTTTCTAATTTGTGCGAATTATTTCTTGGACTACTGTTTCTCTTCTAGTATACTTCGTAACACATCACATCCTTTGTTTATATTTTTTAGTTTAATTAGAGAGATGACTTTCTCAGTGGCAGTATGGTATGGAGGTTACTGGCAAGGTTTACAGTATGTGAATGGTATTCAAACAATGATAAATCTGGAAAGATTTACATATCAAGATTTATTAAGCTCAGTTCATAGGGTTGTGCTTGCCGATATGAATTGTTGGGGTTATTTGCTCCATTCTCTAGTGGAAACGAATAGAAGATTGAAGAAGAAAAAAATCAAGAATGATTTTGATTTGCAATATGCTTTTTCAGAGCAGTATGGACTATTGATTCTTTACGTTTCGTTGAAAAAGATGGACTTCGGAGTATCGGGTGGATCTTCTTATCATGAACAACAATGTTCAGTAGATGAGGAGACTCATGTAGGTGGTCAAAGTTTTAATCCGTTCAGTGAGAATGTTCTAAATTTGAATTTGTCATGTATTCCGGTAGGGCTACACGACGATCAAGATTTTTATCGCAGATGGGGTATAGACGACAATTTGGTTGGAACATTTTCAAATGAACCATGGATATCTTGGCCGGCCTCACCTGAACGTGTTGTGTACAGTGATTTAAACTTTCAAGACCTAAATGTGTCCCCAACTGAAGAAATTGAAGAACCGACACCTAAAGATAGAGCCCAACAAGAAGACCATGATCATCGAACAGGTAATCAAGTATTACTGGACTTATCATATGTAAATTTGTGTATACGATTAACAAAAGTTGATATATATCTTTTTTTGATAGATCCAAACAATAAAGAAGATGACTTTGTACTGGACGAAGATGTTGAGACAAACTTGGATGAGGAGCAATGAGCGGAATATGAGCAATTCTGCGATGACACAATGAGAGGTGAGTGGCACATTCCAGACATACCTGAATTCGAGGACCCTACTTCAGAGATTGAGCATGCTCCAATTGGTATGCAAAAATGAGCGATGTTTGGTAGTAAGGTTGAACTGAAGAATGTAGTTGGGTATTATCATTTGGAGAATCAAGTCCAATTTCGTGTGGACCACTCTGACAAACACCGATGGGCCTTGAAGTGCAATCAAAATAATTGTCTGTTCATACTCACGGCATCAGAAAATCACGGTATTTGGAAAAACGCCAAAGTTGTCTTGCCCCACACTTGTTCATATCAGTTGAATGCTAGTGCTTCCCGCATACTTCCGTCTTGATTGGAAATTATTTCATCCGGAGGCTCCGAAAAGATAAGTCTAATATCGCTCCTAGGGACACCATGCGAGAGATGAACGAGCGACATGGACTCAATTTGAGCTATAAGCATGCTCAATCTGCAAAACGTCATGCAATGAGAAGTGCATACGGTGATCCGAATACGTTATTCAACAGGCTGCCAGCTTACTTACAAGTCTTGAAGGAACGCAATCCGGGTACATATACCACATTAAACACTCAGAGTAATGGGAAATTTAAGTATGCATTTTTTTGCGTTGGGTGCATCCATTGCCATTTGAAGGGGCAGTACAAGGGGATTGGATTCGTTGCTGTGATAAAAGATGGAAACGATCAAGTTTTTTCCCTCGCAATTGGGATAGAGAGTGTCGAGAATGATGAATCTTGGACATGGTTTTTGCGTAATGTCCGAGAAGCCTTCAGTTGCCCAGATGACTTGGTTATCGTGTCTGATCAACACGTTAGCATCGGTAATACAATATAAGATGCATATCCCGAAGCATCCCATTGTCTTTGTTGTTTCCATCTTCAGTAGAATCTAGTCAAGTATGGATCACGTTTGGTTGGGTTGTTCCATACGGCGACATACTATTACAATGAAGATACATTTGATAGGTATGTCGAACTTCATGTTTTAAATATTACTCACGTTTAGGAGCACATATCTATCTTATATCTCTGATTATCCTTTTTGCGTAATCAGGTACATGTCTTTAATCAATGAGAGTGGTTTCCATGGCGTGATTAACAGCTTGGAAAAAGCTAACGCTACTAGGTGGTCTCGTGTCAAATGCCCTGTTCGAAGATTCAACTTCATGACTTCCAATGTTGCTGAGGTTTGGAATGCTCGTCTTGTGTGGGCAAGAAAGTTACCCGTTTGTTCCTTCTTAGAGACTACCCGGGGTTATTGAAAAATGGTGTGCTGAGAGAAGGTTGGCCGCTGATGAAAGAGGTCCCACTTTCACCAAGTCTGTGCACGATAAATTATCTGAATTCATGCTGCAAGGGCGATCGATGGAGGTCCAAAGGATGGGACGAGGAAAATTCAAGGTCACTGATGATCGAAAAATATATTTAGTGGGCCTCAGTGATGGTGTGTGCAGTTGTATGTTCTTCCAAACCGAGTTGATTCCATGCGTGCAAACATGTGCAACCATCAGGTACTGAAAAATACTGTTACAATGGCTGTTTTTTTTACTTATTACAATAGTAAAAAGTGTTCGTAAAAATTAAGTTAATCTGTGTTTACTGTAGTGTTTCTAATGAGGAGATTGCCTCGCACGTGGCCCCATATTAGGTTTAATTTTCGTTAAACCCTTATTTTTTAGGGTTTAACAAAAATTAAATAATAAGTATAATTTTCGTTAAACCCTAAAAAATAAGGGTTTAACAAAAATTAAATCATAAGTATAATTTTTGTTAAACCCTAAAATTAGGGGTTTAACAAAAATTAGGTTTAATTTTTGTTAAACCCTTATTTTTAGGGTTTAACGAAAATATCCAATTTTCAATGTGATAATACGGTATACATGTGATAATATGGTATACGTGTGAAAATATCCAAATTTTAAAGTAAATGAATATTAAAAGAAAAATAAAAAGATAAAATAATTAGTACACAACCCGAGTGATAAGGTGGTACTCCAACCACTAGAGCACTAGTGATTTATGTATTATTATTCTACATGCATTTCTTTTATTTCAATTTTTAATATTTTTCAATTTTCTATTATCACATACTTTTTTGTTAATTTTTATTATTTGTATTTTTAATATATTTTAAAAGGTTAAATATATATATATATATATATAATTGGAAGATTAATGACTAATTAATATATGTTTAGTAATATTTAATCTAATTTCATTAATTTTAAGACAATTATAAAATATACTAGTGCATATTTTTAATATATTTTATAAAAATACTATTTTTTAAAATTATGAGTTTGTTCATATAAGATAATATTAATGCAAATAATAAGATATATATATATATATATATATAAAATTGAAAGATTAATGATTAATTAACATAAGATAATATAAGATAACATCATAAAATAATTAAATTTTTCGAATTTAATTTAATTAAAAAAAATTAATGTTATCATATATTTTTTGTTAATTTTTATTATTTGTATTTTTAATATATTTTAAAAGGTCCACAATATATATATATATATATATAATTGGAAGATTAATGACTAATTTAATTAAAAAACAATTAATATATAACATTTCTTCTTTCATTTAAAAAAATATATATTGTAATATTTGACTTTTTTTAAAAATTAATTAAATTAGTCTACGACAACGCTTCTACGAGGCTACGACAACGTTAGAAAATAACCCTTGTCTTAGGGTCCTAGGACAACACGTCTATGACAACGGCAAGTTCAAACCCTTGTCTATGAGAGAATTTTTCGGGCAAAGACAATGGTTCCGTCAGTTTAGACTACGACAAGGGTTTTTTGAAAAAATCCTTGTCTTAGGGGTGTAGTCTATAAGAGAATTTCTTGTAGTGGTCCTACGACAACACGTCTACGACAACGGCAAGTAAAAACCCTTGTCTATGAGAGAATTTTTTGATCTAAGACAACGGTTCTGTCTACGACAACGACAATTTAGGCTACGACAAGGGTTTTTTCAAAAAACCCTTGTCTTAGGGGTGTAGTCTATGTGCATTTTTCTTGTAGTGATAGCAATAAAAAAAAAAAACCTTTCGACGAAAGGAATGGCATAGGTGGTGGTATATACATATATGATCAAACTTTTGTTCTCAACACAACATCTCCATATAATTTTTCTTAAGTGCTTGTTTAGTAGGGAGAAAAAATAAATAAATAATTGAGCCGAACTTCTAGTTCTTACCTGGAGGGATATTATCATATTTCATATCAAGAAGGTTCAAGAGGCGAATTAGAAGATTATACAACTAAAATTTTTGGACATCCGGGTAAGTAAAATTTTATTACAACTACAAAGTATAAAATAGTATTTGGTGAATTATTTGTGTTAATTGGTGATACATGTATATTACGTGTTGTACGAGATTTGATTTGTTGTTCAGTGACTATCGTAAAATAAAGGAACCTGAAATGAATTTGATAATTGAATAGTTATTGTGGAATGAAGTTGTGAGTCCTATCAAATGATGTGTTGTGACAACAAGGGGATGAAACTATACTTTAGGTTATATTTATGTTGGTCACGTGGTGTTGTGTGCATGAAATTGGTGTTGTGTGCACGAAATTGGTGATGTGTGCACGAGGTTTGTGTTGTGTGCATGAAATTGATGTTGTGTGCACGAGGTTGGTGTTGTGTGCACGAGGTTGGTGCTGTGTGCACAAAGTATTTTAGAAATAAACTAGGTGAGTGTTTGAGTGAGAGATTAGAAATGAAATAGGTGACTTGAGAAGTGAATTCATGGGAATGAGTTGTAAAGAACATACTATCATGCATAATTTCTGCTTACTGAGATTTATCTCAGGTAATTTATGATTTGTAGGTAACCTTGATGATGTGTAACGTTATGAACGTACCAGACAAGTTGTGAAACTCCTACAGGGTTTTGAGCACTCATGTACATACATGGCGGCCTGTTGGGTATGATTATGGTTTATGTTATTTTTGTTTTTGGATATTAAGTCTCTTTTGGACACGTTCTGCATTATATAACATGACTCGTACTAGTGGGTTAACATGAAACTTGTCGTGAGTTGCTGACTTGTTGAAACTTCTGTTATATGAATGTGAATAAGATATTGTTGGATATGAGATAATGTTATGTTGTTTTAAAAAAAACGTATAACAGATTTTCAGGTTGTTTTATATTTAAAATTCGTTTTATGTTTGGTTGAGTAAGTGTGATCGTGTCAAATGACGATGTTGAAACACAATTTATTAAAACTAGACCATATATATTTGAAAATGAAAATATATGTATGTAAATCGTTTGACCCGCATCAATGATAAATTTATGCTGTCATTATAGGTTAATTTACTGTTCCACAATCTAAATTTTCACTTCATATAATTTCAATAAAATGTAATTATTTCAATAAAATGTAATTATAAAATCGAGTATAGATCCTCCGCTAAATTAACCTATACATAAACATCGATCATATATAGACATACATCACATAATTATTAATATATAACACTATGCAGATTGTAGGTTATGAATGTGTATTCTTAATTTTAATCAATCATTAATTTTAGATTAATTATAAAAAAAAAATTAGGTTTAAAAAAAAAACTTTATCAAACTTAAATTTAGAGTTTATGGAATTACTGACGGATTGGTGTTGGCCAATTTACCAACATATCCTGGATTTTTTCTTTTTTCTTTTAATTATAGATAATATTATGATTTTTTAATTAAAGTATTCTGATTTTATTAAAGTTATATTTGGATAGATTGATTTGAAATTTAGGATTTAGAATGAATGAATTTCAATTCCACAAGTTAGAGTAGGTTTGAAATCAACCCAAATGACTTAAAATTAGTTCAAAAGAAAAGTGATGAATTTCAAACCCACATCTATCCAAACACCACCGATGAATTTGCTAACATGTATTTCAAATTTCTCCTCAATTTCACTTATTCAAATGGACCCTAAGAATAATTGAGTAAAATCAAATCAACTATGAACTATCATATCAACAAGGGGCATGCACGGTCCGGGTTGGTTTGGAGATTTGAAAATCTCCAGAACCGAACCAAACAAAAAAAAAGTCCATATATAACCAAACCAAATCAAATTTCGATTCGGTTCAATTTGGAGCTTCGGGTCTGGTCGGTTTGTCAAACCAATCAAAGATAAAAACCTACTTCGATATGAGCAAATGAATGAGTATAACGGCAAGTAGGGTCGATCCTCAGGGAACAATGCTTAATTCTTTTGAGCATAAAACGAACCAAAAGGGGGGAGGATGATATCTACTAAACTAAACTAAAAGAAACTAAACTAAGAAAACATCAAATAAAATACGAATGAAATAAACAACGAATGATGAAAAGAAATAGGGGAGAGATTAACCTCACGAAACTCCGATTCAAGGATGTCGACATTCGATTGCATCATCGATCATAGATTACAAATATCTTCTTGCATATTCAAGCATTTAACCTTAGACTAAACACGAAGCCGTAGAGAAGTCCATGTTTTCCAAATTTAATTGATCGAACCCAGCATCCAATCAAAACTAGCTATTAACTAATTGACGCGCTTTCCATATTAATTAACAACCGCATTAAGCTCCGATGAAAACAGTTAAACCTAAACAGAAACCTAGAACCTAATAATCGAGATAACTGCAATTACTAAGTCTATGGTTCCGTTAGTCCCGTTGATTCATTAGGCAATTACACAATCCCAGCAAAAGTATAATCAACCTATTGCTACTAAGTACCAATCATTCATCAATCATACATCCCAGCAACATATAAAAGAGAACTCATGGATAGCATTAGCAATATATAATTCAAATCGAATTGTCAGATCAACCCAAACTATATATCACTATATGGAATTAAATCATGAATCAACAGATACTTGAATAAAACAAGAAATAAAATCAAGCACAAAACCTCACAATGATAGCAATCGAATTAAACGACTCTTGAATCGGAGAGAAATTTAGCCACTCATGCTTTGATTAATCTTCTCCATGTAAATCTTCAAGAGAAAAACTAGAGAGAGAAAATCTAGAATTTGAGTATGTAGAGAATTGGAGAATGATGGAATTGATGGAATTATCTTCTAAATCTAATGAAACTAAAGAACTAAATACTAAGGACATAAAAGTCCATACAAAAATGTGGGAGAAAATTCTCTTCTTTGCCCCTTTCTTTTCCTCCAAGCCATTAAGCCCATTAGAAATAATCTTCCTTCAAGCCCATTAAGTCCATCTTCACTTTTCAAGCATAATTTGATCATTTTGAGCCCAATTTTCCTCAAAATCTCTCAAGGCCCATTCCTACAAATAACAATAATAATTAAATCAATTAAAACACAAATAGACTATAACCAAGGATAAATATGATGATAAAATATATACAAATAGAAACACATCAGGGTCTACTGATCTGGATCGGTTCGAAGCGGATATTTGGATATTTGGAGATTTTAAAAGAAATTAAAATAAAAAAACTAATAAGTTGAAATGCACCAAATTAAATTAGAAAAATAAATAACAAAACTAATTTAGCATGTATTAACAAAGTTTCATTGACAACAAAAAACTACATACATCATTTCAAAAGTTATAAAGTATCATAATTTAAAAATATATGTGTTTTCTTGATAAGAGTCGTTAGAATGTAGTTCATTATTATTATTTCTTAAAGAATAAAAAATGTAAATTTTTTATAGCATTTATAAATTATTATCTTAATCAAAATATGTATTATGTAATTATATCAAGATATAGAAAAATAAATGATATATATATATATATATATTAAAATCGGTTCTTCATTTTGATCCAATTCGGTTTTGTTCGATCCCAATTTGATTCAATTCTAGGTTCGGATAATTGAAAAATCTCCAAAAAAAAAAAAAAAATTCGGTTTAGTTCGATTCAAAAAAGGTCAAAAAGTCAGAACTTTTTCGGTTCGAATTTCGATCTAATTTCAACAATTTTCAAGGCCCGTGCATGTTAACCCTAATATCAACAGTTAAAGGTTGAGCTACCTGCTATAACAGGTAGCAAGCATTTTCAACAACTTTTCTAAAGTTAAAGACATATCATAAATTGTTAATGTTATAGGATATTTTCATAAATATTGCAAAGTTAACGAGCGCTTTTATCAATTTTCCCTTATTTATAATTTCACTTATATCAAATAAATATATATTTTTTATGATCATTATTTATCATAATTGATATATTAAATTTATTAATATAATATGTAAATTTATGCTCTCACCAAATTAGAACTTATAAATACTGATTTAAAACGTTAATTTGTACTTGCACCAAATTAGAACATATATTCGTAGTTAAAAACTAATTTATGGTATCTGGTAATCTTTGGGATAAATAATATGAGACCAAGAACCCTACCCATAATACTCCTTTTTTTTTTTACTTTAATATTAATTTGAAATGAGAAACACGAATTGCAGCCACATCAGTGATATGTGGTATAAATAAATAGCTACGCTATTCTGGTGGACCAAACTAACAAGAATCAATTCCAACCCCTCCATTATAGGATACATGTTAAAGATGTATGCAAAACCAAAAACTCAAATGTATGAAACCTCATGTAACACGGAATTTATATGAATCAATAAATCGGATCAATCTATTTAATATAGTTTATTTTGATCTCATATAAGATTACAAAAAACTCTATTTCATGAGAGGCTTAACGTGAAATGGTCTCACATGAGAACGTCTTATATTAGACCTACACTAGAAAATAAGTCTTGATATTTACATTTAAAGAAAAAAAAATCTTTAAGCTCACTTTTTTTTTTGTAAAAAATATGATCAAATCGAATAAGTATAATTTAATAATGTTATAGATATGTTTAGAACTTTTAACCAACTTAAATCGAATAAGTATAATTAATTTTGTTAGATATATTTTGTAACTTTTAACCAACTTAAATCGAAAACTGTAATTAATTATTTTTCAATCCTATGCAATTTGCAAAGAAAGCTGTGGCATTCAACATTATCAAAAAAAAAAAAAAAGTTATTAATAGCATGTGTACCAGTGGGTTAAAAGTAGGGTTTATTATCTTAATTAAGTAAATAAAAAACGTTGCTGATTGTACACGAGTGGATGGGGTTTCTCACACTAGAAATATGACCTTTTTTCTCTCTCATCTTAACTTTCATGGTTTCATTCTTATCCACACAAAAAAAAGGCGCAGAAAAAAGATAAAAAAAATAAAATAAAATTAGAAGTCAGAAAAGTTTGGCCACTTTTTGAAAAGGTGGCGGAACTTGGGATTATCTATAATTAAAAGAAAACAAACAAGTAAAATATAGTATATTTTAATTAACATGTACAGAATATTTGAGGAAAAAGTTTATTCTACCTCAAAAGAATTTTTTTTTTCATAATTTTAATGGAAATTTCGAACCTTTTCCATTACCTCAAAAGTATTATTATTTTTACATTTTGTGTTTTTTTTGGGATTTTGTTATTAGAGTAGAGATGGACATAAATGTCATAAATTCAAATATTCTTTTAGGATTCATAAATTGAAATATTAAATATAAGAAAAAAATATAATAAAATAATAGAAGAATGGATATCTACTTTATATTATAATTTAAATTTAATATTTTATTTTGTCTGATAATTTAGATACTGACACTATGTTTTGACTAATTTTATGAGCCAACATTATTTTCCAAATTTGTTCTCTAAGTAAATGTCACGTCTTTTACATGTTAAATGTAATAGATATTCTTTGATAATTTTAATAGAACTTGAAATCATACTCTACATTAAAATAATTATAACATATTTAATGTGAGGCCAACATCAACACCCATATGATATATGAAATGAACTTATCTTATAATCTTGTACTCGTTCGATTTCTAAATAACAGTCGCTGAAAGTTGTTTATAAATTATAAAATAAAAGAGTTGAAATTTAAAAGTAAAAGAAAAACTGGTGAGTCAGATGAAAGGGGGCCCACAATTAAGAGGAGAAGAATCAAAAGCAAGAAAAAGAAAAAGAGAGAGAGAAGATTTGAAGGCCACATAAAAGTTTGTGGCTCAGAATTCACTTTCCATGCTGACGTGGACTTAAACCTTAAAACGCCATCTCTCCCACGTTGTCCAAACGACAACATTCATTCATCACAGAAACACACACACTGCCCCCCAAAAAAGTGCCTCCAAATATAGAAAAAAATTAAATTGAAAATAAAAAAACACGCAGTTACATACTCGGTGCGAATGCGTGTCAGATCTCCAAATTAATCCCAACTCATCGGAAGCCCTTTTTTCTGTTTCTTGGAATTTTGTCTCCGTTACATATGTAGAGCGAGAGAGAGAGAGAGTATAAAAGGAAAAATGTCTGAAGTAAAAGACCCAAAGATAAAGCTTTTTGGTAAAACAATTGAACTGCCGGAGACTTCTACGGCGGCGGGGATTGGTGAAGCAGCTCAGTCTTGTGAGGATAGCTCAATCCAAGATCCTCCTTGTTCGTCCAATTCTATCCTTGAAGAAAGCGATTTTAATGGAGATGCAGAGGACCAAGAATCGGATAAGGTATTGATTTGAATTGATTCTTTGGAAGTTTTGGACCAAACCCTTTAATTCTTGGCTTGAAATTGTTGGGTCGATCTTGGTTTTGATTGTTTGAGAAGAATTTTGTGCTTTTGGGATTTGCTGTGGTTGAATTTTGCGATTTAGGGTTTCAAGTTGCGTAGCTTTAGGAGTTGTAAGGTGTGAAGAGACCCTGCAGTTGTCTTGAGCTGAAATGAAAATTTTTGTTTTTGAACTGTTATGGATTGATTTGTGTGTGTTTCATTTGGGATGTGAAAAATTGGTTTTGGTGTGTTTGGTGTAGTGATTGAAGGACTACTTGTGTGTGTTTCCTTATTAGGATTGTGTGAATTGGTCTTCATGTGTATGTGTTTTCTTGAATTTAGTTTGAGGAACTATGAGATTGTGCATTCAAGTTTTGCTAGGGCCGTTGGGATGACTTGTGATCGTGCTTGTCTTGTTGCCCAACTTCATTGGAGATGCTCTAAAAGGGAATATTATCTTGCATTCGAGTAGCTTTTCATTTCATTGTAAAGCTGAAATATTGTGATGCAAGCTCATTTAATGGAAATTACCTATCTTAGAAACACGAAGATAATTTTAGGGAATATAGCTCCTATAAGTAGAAATTCTCCTTGACTTGGTAGGATTCTCCTTTTTGTCGTTTGTCCACGTGCAGCGTTGTAAAATCCCCTCCTAGCCCCCTCCAACAATATTTCCCTAATTGGCTCTCGCCTAGGAGGTAGTGCGTGTCATTTACAACAGGGGATTTATGGTGTGGAAAATTTAGGAAGTTTATTTGACTTTGAGTCTTAGATTAAGATCTGATATAGCATATCTGTTTTAGAAATCGACTTCAAAGAGAGCACCAATACAACCGACTTTAGCATTCGGATTGGTTGAATTGATTACGTTTGAACATGCTCTGTTATTATGTTGCTTCTCGTAGTGCATTTCCAGAATCTTCGATATTTGGTCCTTAGAACGTGACTTCTTATGTCATGATTTTGGTCGGTAGCCTCATATTTGTTATTTCATGCAATATAGGCAATTATTATTTGATTAAATTGCAATGTCCCCATCTTAAAAATTGATACAGTTATTTTTACTTGTGGGAGTAGATTTTATAGTTTTAGTTACTCATGTGAGATTTTCTAATCTTCCTTTCATGGTAGAAACTGCTATATGGTAGTTTCCAATGTTAGTAATATTTATGAATCTCTCTGTCTTGATTTTCTGGCACTTTTTCCACCTTCCTGATTTCTTGTATTGTCTAACCTTCTTACAACAGTCAACATATTGAAATCTATAACAGTTCTGCACAATCAATTTCCGAAAACGCAATTCAACAATGAGAATATGCTATTTATTTCAGTGTTTCATTAATCTGCTCACTTTTAGTTTGATTGTCATCTCCACTATGATGGTGTTTGGCCAAGCTTATTTTAAAGATCTTATAAGATGTTTTATCTTATTTTTAAACTAAGTTGTTGAAGCGTGTGTATAAAACAAGATGATAGAGCTTATATGATGTTAGTAACGACAGTTGTATAATTTAAAGGATGTAGTTTGAATGAATTTTGTCAAAATAAGATCTTATCATAGAAATAAGACAAACATCACTATCCAAGTAAAACTTACATAGGTTTCAGTTATATGATGAGTTGTAAGTAACTTTGAGTCTAGGTTTTTCGTTTTCTAATGGATTATATAATTGCAGAGTCCATCAGGTTCAAAACAAGATGATGCAAAAGAAGAAAATGTTGCCCAACCTTTGACATCTGAAGAGTTGAAAGATTCTAACACAACTCCACCACTAGTCGACAATCCAAAGGCCTTGCCTGCCGATAGTGATGCTGGAGCTTTGCAAAGTTCCAAGACCGAAGAAGATCAGGGCGAGAATGGTAACTCACAGGACAAAACCCTCAAAAAGCCAGACAAGATCATTCCATGCCCTCGTTGCAATAGTATGGACACAAAATTTTGTTACTTCAACAATTACAATGTTAACCAGCCTAGACATTTCTGTAAGAATTGCCAGAGGTACTGGACAGCTGGCGGGACCATGAGGAACGTTCCGGTAGGGGCCGGCCGTCGTAAGAACAAGAATGCTGCTTCCCAATTCCGGCACCTAACTGTTCCAGAAGCTCTTCAGAGTGCTCGTGTGGACCTTCCTAATGGAATTCACCACCCAATGCTGAACCCTAATGGCGCCGTCATCACCTTCGCTTCCGACACACCTTTGTGCGAACCAATGGCATCGGTCTTGAATATTACCGATAAAACAGCAAGAACCGGGCTTCATAAACCGGAAGAGCTAGGGATGTCGGTTTCTCATGGAAGCAAAGAGAATGGAGACGATAACTCGAGCGGATCTTCAACCACTGCTGCGATTTCCGAAGACGAGGAGGGTAAAACCGGGTTTCCAGAACTAATGCCGAATTGTCATCCATTTCCTCCACAATTACCCTGCTTTCCTGGAGCCCCGTGGCCTTATCCATGGCCTTCAGTTCAGTGGAGTGGTACCGTATCCTCACCGGCTTTTGGCCCGGCTAGCTTTCCTTTCCCATTTTATTCCACACCACCTCCTTACTGGGGCTGTGCTGTACCCGGCTCGTGGAATGTTCCATGGGTTATCCCACCAACACCTCCGAATTCAGGCCCCGATTCCCCGACTCTGGGGAAGCATTCAAGAGACGACAACCCTGTGAAGCCCGTCGGCCCGGAGGAAGAGGCCCAAAAGGAGAGGAGTTCAAAGAACTGTCTGTGGGTCCCGAAAACATTGAGAATTGATGATCCTGGAGAAGCTGCTAAGAGTTCCATATGGGCAACTTTAGGTATAAAGAACGATAGAGTTGATGCTGTTGGTGGGGGTGGTCTTTTTAAGCCGTTCCAGAGCCAATCGAAAGGTGATGAGAAGAACCAGGTTCCAGAAACTTCCACAGTATTACAGGCCAATCCAGCAGCGCTGTCCAGGTCTTTGAGCTTCCATGAGAGGTCGTAAGCTTATTCCTCGGAGCTTTCTACATCTTCCATTGTTCAATTCCTTTCCAAGGATATCAGGTACATTCCCTTGAATCATTCTCAAGATGTGATTATTTGACATTGCAACTAGAAAACGGGCGTTGTTTGGTAGACGTAGATGGCTCTGGTGGCTTCTTTGTTATTGTACATAATGTTAACGTATACTGAGAGCAAGATGAGTGTGAGTTTGTGCGACAAAGTTGAATAATAAGGTTGGAACACTGCGTTTCTTTGCGTCACCTATTTGCATTTTTGAAATTATGAATCTAGATTCAGATTGTAATAGATGATTTTAGTTTGCTGAACCTTCTTTATCGACTACAGTCATCTCGTCTATGAGCTCGTCAAGTCTGAGTTTTATCGGTTCGATGCACAGAGGAACAAATGGCCTATTTTGTAGCTTTAGAATTCAGCAACTTTTCACCACAAAATAAACAGATGCCAAAATGAATGAAGAACATTTCAAGACATTTTATGGTGTATGATAATTGAGAATATTGTCAATGAAAGTTTCATACTATCTGTTTGAGGATCCCTTGTGATGCTTGTATTTCTCAGAAGAGAGAGAAAACAAAAACGTGTTAATATCAAAATGCAATTTGTATTTAAGCATTTTATTTCTACTTGGTGTTCAAACTAAAAGGTTTTTCAAATTACTACTCATATTATACGAACTTTATGGATTGCTATCCGAACACATTTGCAAACAAAAAACTGTCGTTGGAAAATATAAACTGTCGTTGGAAAATATAAACTGTCGTTGGAAAATATGAAAATAATTTACATGTCGATTAAAATACACGAGTTATATGCTAAAATGACAATATTTTGAAGTTAAATTATAATCTCAAGTCAATGTCATGATTTTCAATCAATTTGAGCTCAAATCTTACAAAAATCGTTTTAGAATTAGAATTTTTTTAACAAAAGTCTCACTCTCAGCTGTTGAATTTTCTTGTATTTTTAATTTCGTTTTTTTTTTTTTTTTCATTTCTTGAATTGGCTGCATATTTTCAAAAAGAAGTGCAGAAATGTAGAATGTAAATGAAAAGATTGGTGGGGTTCTCGTATTTGGGTAGGACTCATCTCACGAATCGTAAAACGGGTTAATTTATACAATTCATAATTCACATAAATTTGTGAAAAAAAACGTTTGATATATATGTGTGAAATTTTTTCATATAAATTATAGTGTTATTTTTATTTTTTTGTTTAAGTTGGATTTTTTTTACGTCTATTTATTTGTAGAAATCGTATGTACATCGCATTCGTTTGGATCAAAATTGAGTTCATAAACTTTTTTGACTATTGTGTCTTCCCAAGGACACAAAAAAGAACATAATTTAAAAATATATATAGGACATTACAATCCTATATAAATAATCAAGTTTCACTTATGTCTTACTATTTATTTATCATATTCTTATCAAAGTTTGTTATAGCTAATTATATTATGACTTTACAATATTTTGTTAATCGTCAAGTTTCTCATTCACTTATGTACATAAGTTTTAATTAAAATTTAACTTTAACTTTTCAAATAAGTTTTTTTTTTTTTTGTCTTCAACACCCTTTTTTGTTTAAATTTTATTTAAAAAGCAATACTTCTATTTTTTTTTTAGATATTAAAAAGGAATATTAAATGGTTTGTAAGTAAATATAGTTGACTTTTTTAATAACTTGGTTACTCCATTGCTAGAAACCGTTGACTAATATATATGGTTTTTTCTTTATGGGAGAAAACTCATACTTTATCAGTCTTAAAGTTAAGCAAGATCGAATCTCATGAAAGTCGATTCTTACAATAATTTTCTTCATGGATGAAACAAAAACCTAATTTAATATTATCTTTTCCTATCAACTATTATAGTTATACCCCCTTCGTCTTAAAGTATTGTTTTACCAAAATACAAAACAACAAAAAAACATAAATAAGTGTGTTTTAAATAAATATATATATATATATATATATATATATAATTTTCTGAAATTGCCTACATTTACTGTTCGGATTAAATATTTTAAAATGAGCATTGAGAATAAAAAACATATTTAGTAAATTTAAACTTAAATCATTACATATAAACCATTCCCTAAAGTATCTCAATTTATGTGGATTTTTTTTGACACTACATTTATTTTAAAATGAAAGCATTGCATAGTTATACAGTCGATGGTGTTGGGGAAAACATAACTTAAAATGATAAAGCTGTAAAGTTTTAGTATAATAAGGTCGGTGCCACATGTTCCAACCTAGCAATAAATGTATGGGATAAGTTGTAATTTAAGAACATCAACTTCTCCAGAGATCTCAATTAAAGATATTATTCATTAGTTTGTATTTTATTTATACTTAGCGAATAAAAAGTGAGCTGTTACATATTACGATACATATATATGTAATGAAATTACTTTCGAGGTGCTACAAAAACTCTTAAAACACAACGATTCCAATTGAGTGAACAGAAGAAATAGTAATTGTGTGTTGGAATACATTTACGTACTCATCATTAACTTCAATATATTAGTTCCATATAAAGTGATCGATGATAATTTTTCAATCACCCACATACATATATATATATATATATATATATATATATATATATATATATATATATTTCAAAAGATCAACTTTGTGTATCAATTTTCTACGCATCACAAATGATTTAAATAGTCAAGTATACTACGAAAATCTACTCAATCTTTATAGTAACAATCTACAATGTAATTCAAATACAATTAAAAAAAAATGCCACTTAACAATTGATCTAAATCAAGTTTCACTTGATTTTCCAAAACCAAATTTACCATCAAACTCGACTTTTTATTGGTCCATTATCTTAATTCTTCATAAAGCAACAAGAAGGCAGTGTGGACTTTGTGGTGCATATTGTAAATTAAGCAGCAAAAAGAAAGAATTAATAAGGAAAAGTTATTAATTTGCACAGGATTTGATGGTTTTGATACAGAAAAAGGGCGCATTAGTAATAAAAAAATTACTCCTCACCTGTCATCCACGTGCATAAAAGCCCACACGCGTGCGTGTGATCCACATCTACCATAAAAGTATTTGACTTTTTTTTTCTTTTTTATTTTAATAATACAGTTCTAGCTTCACTTTTCACTAATTTAAGAATAGAAATTCAGAGGTTATCATTTAAACAACGGATTTACTTGAAACCATGTTTATCCATAACCAACTAATAAATAATTCATTTATCTCAATCTCATCTTTTTCATACTTTATCAATAACCACCTACAACCACAACCAATCTTTAATAAATTATTTCTTTTATAATTTAACAATATAATTAATTTTTATTATATTTCAAATATTTAAGAAATATATACAATTATTTGATATTAAAAAAATCATAATTATAATTAAAAAAATTACCATACAGTTAAAATAAATTACAACATTCAATAACAAAATTAAAATTATAAAAATTGAAATACAAAAAAAAAAAATCGAGCTACAAATACATGCGTAAATTACAACAAAACAAAAGATGCAAATTACATATAAAATACACTCGACCAATCTATGATGTCATCTGTTATCATAATCTTTAAAGGAATTAGTTATGAGGGCACCCACATTAATGAATTTTTAGCACACCATTTTAGTGTGGGGCCCACATGCCAACATACTAATTAAAAACATCTACTTTTTAAAAACACACCTCTACATCAATTTTATCTCAAACACAATCATTACATGTAAGCCCATTATCCACTAATATAATTAAATGAGGAGAGAGAAAAAAAATACACACAATCCAATGCATCCAATCATTAGCAATAATTAAAAAGGGGGACTAGAATGCATTCTTAGGGCATCCACATTGATGTTTTTAAGTGTGTGTTTTTATATAATTAGTGTGTGTTAATTAATGTAGTATGTTTTTAAGTGTGTGTTTTTATATAATTAGTGTGTGTGTTAATAGGGCACACAAACCAATTCATTTTGAGGTGTTATTAATAAAAACATGTGTGGTGTTAATTAATGTGGGGATGTTTTTAAGTGTGTGTTTTTGTGTAAGTATGGGTGTGTTAAGATGTTTGAATAGCATTCTTGTCCCCTTTGTAATTATTTGCTAATGATTGGAAAGAGTGTGTATTTTAGTGGATAAAAATAATAGAATAAAATATAGTTGATAATGGGACCCACATGTAATGATTGCATTTGTGTTAAAAAATGTGTAAATTTGTGATAAATTGATGTAGAGATGTGTTTTAAAATTTATAAAATTTAGTGGCATGTGGGCCCCACACTAAAATGGTGTGCTAAAAACACTCAAAATGAATCAATGTGGGTGCCCTTAGAGCTTAACACACACACTAATTACATAAAAACACACACTTAAAAATACACTTACATTAATTAACACACCTTTTGTTTTAACTAAAAACACACCAAAATGAATCAATGTGGTTGCTCTGACCATGGTCTTGGGATGACTTGGTCATCAAAATTAGTTTCATTTCCAATTTTTTTTTTCTTTTTGTCCTATGCACATGACCCGGTCATCATAATACCGATAAATATGGTTTGAATGTCTCGATTTTTTTAAAGTTACATTATTTAAGGTATGTTTTTATAAATCTGCTTATTCAAATTTATTTTTTCCAGTAATCTAAATTGCGTATTTTTTTTTTAGTTTTTTTAATTAATTATTAACATAAATAGTTTCTTGTTTACTTGCATGATTTCACGAAATATTATATGCAAGATATAATTATATGAATATTTGATCTCATGCCACTCGTATCTAAGTTGACTTCTCTGTATTAATTCTTTGTTGCTTCTTATATTCTACGTACTAAGTTAGATCATTTGTTGTGAATTATAATTAATATTAACCATGCATTCGTTAAATTTATGCTACCTATATATGTATGTGTGAGTCAATTTCATGACCGCTACACATCATTTGTTTGATTAGATATCTAGTGTTAGATATCATAATCTAAATATATAGAATTGAAAAATGATCATACTCTAATCTTTTTAACTATTTTTTTTCGAAAAAAAGTCCAATTGATTTAGTTTTAAATTAAAATTTATATAATATTCTTATAACTAACTTTTTTTTTTGGTTACGAACATATGAATTATGATGATTGACTTGATGAAAAATTGTAGGAACATAAGTAGTAATTGAAAGCTTAAAATATTCTACTTTCATTTAATTGATGGAATTTTTTTTTTCATATATATATATACATATATCTATCACAAAATAAATATATATCATGTTAGCAACAAAAATAAAAATAATCAAAATAAGTGTCATTATAAAATTTCAAGAAACAATTGTCCATTTTCTACCTAAAATGTCTTTAGTTCTTTTAATTAAGTTGAAAATGATATACAAGTGATTATTTAAAATTTACCTATAATAATTACACATGAATAGGATAAAGTACAGATCGGTCTTCTTATCAGCTTCCATAAGAAAGGAATATAATTTTTTTTATAAAAGAATCTCGTACACATAGAGTATATAACTAAAAGAATTGCATAATATTTCACATTAAATAAATAAATAAATAAATATATATATATATATATATATATAGTGTAAGATAAATAAAATAGGAAATGAAATATAACAAATACTCCTTGATCAACCTCAAATGTGATACATATATCGCCAATAATATTTAAATATCCAATAACCAAAGAAAAGTAAATATATTTATGAGTATATATAGGCCAGGCCGCCAGGGAGATTACATCAATTTGCTCATCGGATCTGAGGCCAGAACTTCTCTTCTCAAACCTCAGAAAACCAGACCTTAAAATACCCAAAGAAAAACATGGCTCGATCTTGTTTTAGTAGGGCTTTTCTATTATGTTTTCTTCTTCTTAATTTCTCCAAAAATGGTAAAATCTTTAATAATTTATTTATTTATAGGTTTTGATCATTACATTCATGCAATTACTGATTAAGGATTTTTTTCTTTGTGGGTTTAGTAAATGGAAGAAAAATGGTGGATATTTCTGTCAATGAAGAGCATGCCATTGCTGCTGCATATGAGCAGGTACTTTTTACAATTTAATCTTCCCTTATAATACTCTCTACATCCCAATAATTGTATATCATGGCATTACAGTTAACCTCTTATTATTTATTTTTTTGAACAAATAATAACTTTAGTTAATTAGTAATTTATTTCATTTATTACAGGGAAAATCAAGGGAGATGATAGGGTTGGATTATGCAGATGCAGGGCCAAACTTTAATGGAAGATCTGCTTTTCCTCTTCCAACTGATTCTCCTACTCCGCCACCACCGCCGCCGCCGCCACCGTCTCAATTTGGTTATTGAAGTTCTCGGTTGAAGGTGGTTTAGTTTTGATTGTTGTTTTGCACTTTTATTTAAATATTTCTAGTGTAGAGTTTGCAGTTAATTAATATGTAGATATAATGTGGGTGGAGATAAAGAAATGGAATGATCATGCTGTCAGCAGCTAGCCATCTGCAGAAATAAAAATAACTTTTGGGTTAATAATTAATTTATAAGATCATGCACTGTTTCTATTTTTTATTATATTTGGTGTTTTATATCTTGTATAATATTGTATTTAAATATTTAATATATCCATATGTTAATTTGTGTTGATGTTGCTTCTTTATGACAATATGCATGGTGACTTTATGTAATATTTTAACGGATTTTAGAACTTAACTGTTTACTACTCGATTTTAAATTCTTGATATTGATCTTCACGAGTCCACTTGATGATCGGATTTTCCTAGTTAATAACTTTTGTTTTTTTATAATTTCATCAGTTAAGTTTGACTAATGATAATGCTTGTATAAGAGTTCAAATTCATCTCCCAATCGAAGGCTGTCAGATATTATGTATATTTAATGGCAAATTGATGGGCATCTCTTAAAATATTTAGGATATATCATTTAAAAGAATGGGAGACATGGTAAAGCTGACACTACATTGTTAGAATTTAAGAACAAATGCAGATGTGCATTACTTTGTAGGAAGTAAATTCATTGATTAGTATATATTGAAGTCCTTTTTGAATAAATTGAGAGATTCAAAATCACAAGTGACTTCAAATAAATTAATATCTTTGAATTTCCTTACATTTGAAATCCGGTCTCTTATGGATTTGTAGGAAGTAAATTCATTGGAAGTTTCTAGAGCATTTGAAACTTTAAAAAATAACAATCAAGCTTTTCATAAGATAACAAATAAATTAAAATAATAACTGTAGTAGTAGTAATATTAATCTAAGATTAAAAATATCATAATAGTATTATAGTATAAATCAATCAAGCTTTTCATAAGATAACAAGTAAAAATATGTTCAACCTTATGCAGTATCTTTCTTGAAGTTGAATTATTAAAATAATAATTATAGTCATCATCATGATGATGATATAGTAGTAGTAGTAGTCAGTTCGTATAAATGAACAATTGAATCAAATTAATTAATTTTTTATAAGATAAGTTGTAGAGGATAAAGATGTGTATTTACATTTTTTGAAATGCACGTTATAGTTGTAATGATAATATTAATAAAAATATCTTCAATCTTATTTGAAATCTTTCTTGAAGTTCAAATAAAAATAAAAATAATAACTTTAGTAGTAGTAATAATAATCTAAGATTTAAAAATATCATAATAGTATTATAGTATATATCAATCAAATTTTTCTTAAGATAACAGGTAAAGATTTTAATGCATGCATTTTTCAGTAACAATACAAAAAAGAAATTCAAAGACAGACTTCTAATTTTTGTATCGGACCAAGTATAATTTGTAAGCTAACAGTTGAAATGAAATAGAAAAAAGAATAAAAACTAAAAACTAAGAAACTAGACATCGATGCTGTTGTTCTTGAGCACATTCTGGTCATCGGCGCCGGTAACGTACCTTTTCCAGAAGGGATGAGCCTTCCAAATTTCAGACATCTCCTCTATCGGAATCCCCTTCGTCTCCGGCAACAAAAAGTAGATGAAAATCGTCATTCCGAAGACGAATGCTGAGAAGAATATGAAGAGCCCGAACTTCATTATGCAAAGCATTTTCAGAAACAACTGAGCAATCAAGAATGTGAATATCATATTCACACCCACATTCATACTCTGCCCTGCTGATCTCACTTCCAACGGCAGTATCTCACCGGGGACCAACCATCCCAGTGGGCCCCACGACCACGCGAATCCTGCCACGTATATGCAGATCGCCACCACTACTATGGCGGCGTACCAAGTGGGAAGCTCACCGGGGTTCCCATTCACTCCGAATTTCAGCGCTATGCAAACGGTAACGATGACCTGGCATACAAACATCTGAATCCCGCCTTCAATAAACAATCCCCTCCGCCCGAATTTATCGACGGAGAATATGGAAACCAACGTGGCGACGCAATTGACGCCACCGGAGATCAAGGCGGACGCGAGAGAAGCATTGTTTCCGAAACCAATAGTCTTAAACAGAACGGGGGCGTAGAACATGAAGACATTCATGCCGGTCAACTGCTGGAAAAGGGGGATGGCGATGGACATCACCAATTGAGGCCTATACTTTGTGTTCCTCAAAAGATTCGTCCATGGATTCTTGATCAGCTTGGAGGCATTGCTTGCTTCGACCAAGTCGTTGAATTCGTGGTCCACGTCTTTGATTCCACGGATGATTCGGAGCTTGGTGAGGGCCTCTTGATGCTTGCCTCGCTCGATCAATGAATTAGGCGTCTCCGGGAGGCATAGGGACCCGACGGTGAATAAAAAGGCAGGGACGGCGGCACAGCCCAAACTGATGCGCCATCCAGAGTCGTTTTTGATCTGAGCAGTAAAGTAGTTTATCAAGTTGGCGGCCAGGATTCCGATGGTTATGCAGAGTTGGAAAAGCATGTTCAGTGCTCCCCGGAACTTGTACGGAGCCATCTCACATAAATAAACTGGAGCAGCCTGCATATATCACACTTTAATAAATTATTTCTCAATTAATAATGTGAAGAAAACAATTACAAATAATTACCTGATTGGCAAAACCAACTCCAAAGCCAAGAAGAATTCTGCCGATAATGAGCATGGCAACATTGTGGGCAAAAGCATTGATGATAGCTCCGGCGAAGAAGAGGAGGCCGCCGAAAAGCATGCTCGACTTTCTTCCCAACAACCTCGTCACAAACGAGGCAAACAATGACGACAACAGTGCAGCCAAATACAAGGATGAGGTAAACAGGGTTAATCTGAGATCATCAAACTTGCAGTATTGATTGGTCCCACCACTCATGTTTTCTTCCCTCGCGTAAACCTTTGGGAAGAACTTCTCCAGAAATATCGGCATCGAAGTAACTCCACCTGCCAAACACACAATCACATTCACAATCACAATCAAATAATCCAATCCACATCAAAACAAACAAAAAATCAAAGTTATATTTATTCACCGGAAATTCCGATGTCGTATCCAAATATCAGGCCTCCCATTGCCCCAACAATACATGCAATCAGGACTTGACATGTTAATCGTCCTGGATATTCCTTGCCACCCTTGTTCACGTCAACAATCACACCTCCACCCATTTTCAACCAATTCAAACTACTCTCAACAAACTAATTAATTAAAACCCTCGATATTTACTTCTACTCTTTCAAGAAACTAAACTATGATTGATATTTACTTCTACTCTTTCAAAAAACTAAACTATGATTATGCAAGGTAAATAATTCATCTGTTATTTATAGATGCAGTACACGCAATCCTAATCCTAATACAAGACTAATCCTAATCCTAATGGATATGATTTTTCTTAAATATCTCCTAAATCCTCTCAATCTTATCCACCGGTAAATCTTATCCATGCATATTTCCTAGGCTATTGTTTCAATGCAGAATTTAAACAGACTCAGATACTAATATTATTCCTAGATATATACTCTTTTTTAACGACTCAAATACTATTCGTACTACTTTTTTTAAATACAGCTTGAATACATATTGTAATCTAAAGCATAACAATTACTAATATTCTTAAGGTAGTACTGTTTTAATACAGATGGTACTCTAAACTTGCTCGAATACTATAAGATATAGGATTAATGGAATTGGATTTGGATTTGTAATCAAAACACTAATTAGGCATCCTATTCCCAGTTTTATTGGTAACCATTTTATTTTTTCGAATGATCTTTTAATAATAAAACAGGATATTCCAGCTATTTAAATTTAATTTTTGTGTTTAAAAAAAGCAGGAGTTAGTTTGAGCTAGTGAGAGAAGTGTGCTGGATCTTTTTCGTATTATCCCTATAACTCATGGTGGGCTTGGCCCCGTTCAAAATCCTTAAATGGGCCGATTTGTTTAGATATAAATTTTATTCTCGATACCAGTCCAATTGAACCACTTCCCATAAATCCATGAGAAAATAATTGGTTGATCAATCTCCAACAACTTTTTTATTTTTAAGTTTTTTCAGTTTTCTAAATTAACACAATGCACAAAAGAAAAAATTGTCTCTAACACATAAAAAATTGTCCCTATATGATTTTACACGACCCATAAAATCCCCCCGAAAACACCTTACATACATTCATCTAATTTTTAAAGGGGTATAATTTTTCACTTTGGGCGACCGTCTGAGACACGAAAATGGGTATTTCCTTGAATTGCACCTGTCATTTTGATAAAGTAAACCCTAATTGAAGATGATGTAGAAGAAGTTGTGCTTAATTGTTGTACTTATAAATGTTTGATCAGTTTAACTGTTTAATGAACGTTAAAACATGGAAATTATCCCCACGAGTGTATTCAACGCACTCACCCCTTGTGTATTCACGCTACAAGAAATGATGAAAGCAGGGAAGCGTAGAGAGAGGGGTGTCATATCAAGAAATGTCTTTTTTCTTTCCAAATCTTAGTTTCCTGAACAATGTTGTTAACCGTTTGTAAAGTTAAACCGTTTTTCTGTTTTTTATGGATCCTTTATGAATTTCCGCTGCTTAGATTTTAATGTTTTCTTCCGGCTATATGCTTATGGTTTTGAATATGTAAAATCGTAAGTTTAAAATTTGTAAAGTTCCTATTATGGATGATCTCTTATCGCTCGTTATTCTGTAAAGCTTTGAATGTATGTTTTCTTTTCTCTCTTACTGCACGCCTACAATAAAAACTCTGATATTTTAAGTTATGAAAACGGGGCGTGATATTTTTCACTATAAAAATTCATATAGTATGGCTTAACTTTTATGTTATAATAATTTAACATTTATCTGATATTAATATAACATTTATGTACAAATATCATAACTTTTATGTACTTAAAGAATAACATAAGGTTATATTATTACAACGAAAATGTTAAATTATTATGTATAAAAGTTATATTATTACAACATAAAATTTTTGAAAGGTTTTGAAAGTTATTATAAGTCTGTCATACACTGCAAAAAGTTATGCGAATATAACTAAAAGGTTAGGTTCGATAAACTAAAAGGTTATGTCAATATAACTGGGAAACTAGAGTTTAGGCTAGGGTTTGGGCGCGTGTGGGCTCTTGAGGCACGCGTAGGACGCGTGAAATGCACCTCGGGTAGGATCGACCCGATTGCACGGATTTAGGATCAAAATAAAATAAGGGTCAAAAACATTTGTGAAAATAAAATAAGGGTCACAAGATATGTATCTTCCATTCATATTAATGGATGATTTGGCATTTCTCTTTATTCGTCTGAGCATAGCACGTTCATGCGTTGCAAAAGTATTTTATTGCCATGACCTGCAATATCATGACATAATAATACATATATATGTCAATAAGCACTTAGACCAAATTATTTTAGCTTTTACATTCAATGAAACATACTGCATCTCTTTCATATGATAAACATGCATGCACTTACATACATATACAGGAATAGAACAATTTTTGGAGAATAGTTAGGGAAAATTAATGTATATTGAAATCCCACTATTTTAATATTTTATCTCATTTTAATTCTTCTAGCAAAAGTTGCTCTTTTAATTCTACTAGGAAATGTTACAATACTGCATCTCTTTCATATGATAAACATGCATGCACTTACATACATATACAGGAATAGAACAATTTTTGGAGAATAGTTAGGGAAAATTAATGTATATTGAAATCCCACTATTTTAATATTTTATCTCATTTTAATTCTTCTAGCAAAAGTTGCTCTTTTAATTCTACTAGGAAATGTTACAAGATAAATTACGTTCCTAAACCATCTTAAATCGTGTGGGATAAAAGTTTAGCTTCACATGGAACATTACCAACGCATCTTCGAATGTTCATCATGTTGAAATTGGTTTGTAGTTGGTGGTGGTGACACTATTTTAACCAATTATTTGTGGCTACTAAATTTAATTATTGAAGAATTAAATGTTAAAAGATTAATCTATGTTTGAATAGATAATCGAAGCATGTTATATTTCTCAAAATCGAATTTTGGTGAGTAAGAAATTAATTATTAAAGGTAGTCACTTGAAATGTAATTAGTCAATAGATATGAGAGTATGAAGAGTTATCATCCTACATGGAAAAATGTGTACATTCAAAGCTAGTATAAATGTAGTCTTACTACATGGGTCTATTGGTTAGTCTACTGTGGAGTAGAAAGCTCGGGTTGGTATGTGGACCTTAGTCCTTGGCAATTAGACTTGGGTGGATTGGGCCAGGCTCAAATACGACTGGGAAACGAGCTTGATTGCCCAAACAAGTCTTAGCTAGTAGAACTCAAACATGTCTCTGCTAGTAGAGTATGTGTTGAGACTGTTACAAGTGTTGATTGTTACAAGTGTTGATGACTATGACTGTTACACTTGAAAATTAAATTATCATCTTCGTTTTAACCCCCAGGTATGGATGTTTATAAATAGGAAATCATGTCGTGCATTTCATAGAAAATTTTAGATGTGCTTGCAAAACTCGTTCTCTATCTGCATTATTGCATTTGTGTTCAACTCTCAATCGTCGGAGTTCGTCGGAACTTGTGAGTTTGTGGTGCTAGTGCTACTATTCACAAGACGAAGTCGTTTTATCTATGAAGAGAAACACATGGTTCCAGTGAGTACTACCTGGATGTGATTTGTCTTAAGAAGAGAGGGATGTCTCGACTCGACTTGTCTTCTCTTTTGTTTTCGTAAACATCATGTTAGAAGAATTCTATTGCATTTGCAGTAGACGTTCGGATTGCTGAACGTTGTTCAGTAGACATCTGCTGCTATTGTTTATCCTCTAGATTGTTGACCTCTATTATTGTTGTAGACCTTTGCTGCTGTTGCTAACCTCTAGGCCTCAGCTGACTTCAAATTTTGTAATAATTTAGAAATTTTATAAGTCACATTTGTTTCTCTGTAAATATTGTAGGAACACCTCTATTGGATTCATTGTGTGATGATTCGTTTAAATATTAGGGGCATGAGTTTTAAGAAGTAGTAGATAACATTTATCAACCATTAAATTAATTATTTTAACTTGGATATTAAATAATACTTTATTTTTTTATGTGGGAAATTTAAAAATCATCTTGCCCCAACTTCTATTTGTGTGGGAGATCCAAATATCATCTTGTCCCAACTTTTTATATAGGAGATTTTAAGATCATCATGCCTCGATTTACATCATATTCGCTGTGCTAATGAAATTGAATTGATCACGTCGCAGGAGTAGGGGTTGGGAAAAATATCGAATTACCGAAATACCAAGCTTACCCGTATCAAAAAAATACCGAAAATATCAAAATTTCGATATACCGAAAATTTCAATACGGTATGATACCATACCGGTAATTTCGGTACGGTATCGGTATATATACCGAAATACCGAAAATATTAACATTAATTAAAAAATAAATTAATTACACATTAATAAATTAAAAAATATAATATTTTTCATTTCGGTATATTGTTATTTTCGGTAGACCGAAGTTTCAGTATCTAATTTTCATTTCGGTAACAGGATTTTCGGTATATATTTATCATTTCGGTATAACGATATTTTTGGTTTGAAAAGGTATGAAAAGGTATTTTCGGTTTTCGGTATAACAGTATGAATTTTTGCATAGCGAAATTTTCGATACAGTACAAGGTTATGAAATTTTCAGTTCAATATATTGTACAGACCACCCCTACGCAGGAGTGGTTGGAAACTTTGAAGAAGAAGATAGGGGTACTCTAAGCGATGAAGAATGAGGAGAAGGAAAATACAACATTACTCTTCAACATCTATTGGAATTGGAATTAAAATTCTCACCTAACTCATTATTAATCACTTAAACACTCAACTAATTCATTTCTAAACACTCAAACCCTCACCTAGTTCATTTTCAAAATATTCATCGATGCTATCAAATTCACTGTTATACACCGGCATGCGCTTAATACACAAACCATCATGTGGCCAACATAAGTATGGTCCGGAAGAACGATTTCATCCCTTGTGACCAAAACATATCATTTGATAAAATATAATTTTATGTTAATGCAGGTATACTCGATGTAATACATCACAAGATATCTCCTTATATTCACATATTATTGAACTTATAGGTTCACCCCACAATAACCATTCAATTCATAGGTTCCTTTCACAATAATCACTAAACACCATATCAAGTCTCATAATACATATAGTATCCACATATCACCAATTAACATAATTATTTTACAAAATACTATTTTATACTATATATTTGTAATAAATTTTTACTTACCAAAATCTCCAAGAATTTTGATTGTATAATAGTAGTTTTCATTCGATTTAAGCACCGGAAGACGAACACAAATATTTCTATTTTCTTTCAACTAAAAGAGCGTACCCACCATAAGCTTGTAGTAATAATATAATATTGATAATGATAATAATTAAAAGAAAAAAAAAAACATAGAATGAAAGATATTGGGAGACGGTGGACTAGAATAAGGAGAGAATACATAACACTTCCTCCTCTATTAAAGAAAGAATGTTATGGACATCTGTATCCACTTACACACATACTATATATACATATATTGATATATTAATATTAATGAGCTTCATTATATATATACTAGTATACGGCCTGTGTAATACATGAGTTCTAATAAAAATTATATTAAACTTAATAAAAATCAAAACAATTTAAAAATTATTTATATAAGAATAATATATTTACTGTTTTGTGCAATACATATAGCTTAATTTAACATTAAATCTAATAATATCAGATTAATATATTATTTAATTGTTTAAATGAATGTTGCATTTGTATGTGAATATGATTAATTTTTACTTATTATTTTTAATATATATATATATATATATAATATATAGTGTTATGTCTATTATATTATTCAACATTCACACCATTATTTTTAGTTTGATTTTAATTGTTAAGGTTTAGAATAACTCTAATTTTTTTGAATTAAATGATAAAAAATCAAAATCAAAATTTCACAAAAAAGATTTATAGTATATTTCAAAACACATATTCACAAAAATTATTCAATTATATTAGTTAATAGGTTTTAAAAGATTGAATAGTTTGATTAATCCTTTTTAATCAACCCACCTTTATTTTTAATTTTTTATTTATTTATATTTTTTTCTAAAAAATTTAAACTAACAAATTTCAAATATATAAATGGTATTTGTATTTGAAGTGTAGCATAAACTATTTTAACAATTTTAGTAAAAATTTGTTGGGATTTCAGTGTTTAGATTTTGATTAGACAAACCAAGAATGTAATAGAAAGTTTGAGTACCCCATTTTTCACAATGTTTAAGTGAAAACATAGACTATGATTGAGTCTTGTTTGGAAGCTGAAAGATGGAGGTACACATGCATACAATACTGCATTGAAGATTTCAGAACGAAGCTGCTGCAAGAAAGCAGATACAGCAACACTGCAAGAAGGCAGTTACAACATTGCAGCAAAGTAAGTAAGAACGGCATACAGCATCGCTGCAAGAAAAAGTTACAGGAATACTGCAAGAAAAGATACAACAGTACTGTACGAAGATACTGCAAGAAGATCCAAGTTACAGCAGCACTGTAAAGTACAAACAGCTGCAAGCAGACCTAGGATACAGTGCGAAGCTTACTATTCAAACTGTCAACAACGCCAATAACAAACAGAATAAGTATCCTGCAATCCGAGGAAAAATAAATGCAGTACGAGGAACGAAGATCCAAGCAAGAATAAATAGAGCCGTTCCAGAGAAGATCAAAGTTGCAGACACGGAGCCAATGCCAAGACGCCATGTGGACTGACGCGCCTGCAGAAAGCTGCGAGCCGCAACCATCGCATTAAATGCTCCAGAAAGAAAAGTCAAGTCGCATTAAATGCAAACCATGTCTTTGATCAAGTACACTTAAATTCAAAATGGGAGATATCTCCTTCAACGGATATCTTCTCTACAAGTATAAATAGAGGATGAGCAACCCTGAAGCTGACTACTGAAACTACTACTACTAAAAAGAACTGAACCGAAAACATTTGCACAAAAACTCTTGAGCTTTCAAGCTATACTCTTAGTTTCAGTCACTCAACCTCTGTAAAGTGAAACAAGTTCAAAGGTGAAAGATCCTTCGAAGGATTCAAAAACCCACTTCACCGCACCAGTTGAAGAACAAATCTATATACTTTTTAACCTTATTGCTGTGTGCTTAGGTTGTTTTAGGTGTCGAACAGTTGATAGGAGAGATCATTGCTGTTTGTATAGTTGTCTAAGATATAGGCAGCTTCCCTGTGTGGGAGTTTGAAACCCTGTGTGGGTTTGCCTTTAGAGTTTGCAGTTGTTGTGTGTACGCTGAACTCTAGTAGGTGTTTAGCTTTGTAAGTTGATAGATTGTTATGAGTGTCCTGTAAATCAATCTTGCTTAACGAAGTTCCTGCTCGAGGTAGCAGCAGAGTGGACGTAGAAGGATTACACCACCTTCGAACCACTATAAGCCATAAGTGTTTTATTGCTTTCTTATCTGTGCTTTATCTTTTATATCTATCTTTGTCATAAGCATAAAAAGTTTGAAAAGGATCATATTTGAGAAAACCAGCCAGCCTTGTGTCATAAAACCTTTATTTCTGCTGCGTATAAAACTCTAAGTTACAGCGTGTAGCACTGCATTCTAGTGCTGTAAGCAGTAACTGACTGGCGCTGCAAGTTCAAGTAACTTACAGAACAGTAAGTTTTAAACAGATTTTAAAAATCGACCAAGGTTCATTCACCCCCTCTGAACCTCGGACACCACTTGGGACCAACAAAATTCTTATATTATTTAGTAATTTGTACTATCAACATTAATTAGCTTTAAGATTAGCCATATTAATTAGCTTTAAGATTCTATTAATTATAAATTGAATTTATTAAAAAAGAAAGAAATGAATGTGAAAAACATGTAGACTTGACATGTGCACATGTGGTCATACTTATATATATGTATATATAGTAATGATAAGGAGCCCACCGTTGAGTTTCTTATGGAACCAATCTGGCTTATGTGGCAACACACGTATGTTTTAAGTTCCGCAATATTCTACTTAGCGTGATATTCTTTTGTATGTAATTTACTTTCTTTTTCTTTTTTTTTCTTTTTTTACGCGCTTTTTTTGTTTTGTTTTGTACATAATTTCTTTTTCTTTTTCTTTTTTTTGCATAATTTAATTTTGCCTATCATTCTTTCTTATCTTATTTCATTTTTAAATAAACTTTTTTTCTTATTCATCTCAATTTTTTTTCTTATTCTATATCATTCTTTCTTAGTTTATCCCATTTTTAGATAATATTTTTTATTCATGTCAATTTTTTTCTTATTCTATATCATTCCTTAATTTTTTTTTTTCAAATTCATCTCATTTTGTCTTAGTAAATTTTCTTATTCTATATCATTCTTTGAATATATATTTTTTCAAATTAGTAAATTGTCAAATTTTTTTCTTCTCTTTTAGTTGCCATTAATATCAATAGTACTTTGGAAATATTTTTCTTTAATTGTACCTAAGATTAGAAATTGTGTAAAAGTTTCATATACTTATAGATTTTTATAGGTTTATTTATATTTATGCAAGAACAACCGATAAGAATGTTTGGATTCGAATCATTTATAAATATTCGGGTCACCTTCTTATACATTGTGAATATTAGAATTAAATAATAGATGGTTGAGATTACTCCATAAAAATTCTTATAAGAACTTTAAAACAATTTTTAGACAAGTTCTAAACTTATCTACAATTTCAACAAATAGATGGTTGAGATTACTCATCAAAATCTATTGGTCACCTTCTTATACATTGTGGATATTATATAGAATTAAAAAATAGATGGTTGAGATTACTCAATAAAAATTCTTATAAGAACTTTTAAACAATTTTTAGACAAATTCTAAATTTATCTACAATTTCAAAAAATAGATGGTTGAGATTACTCATCAAAATCTATAAGTATATGAAACTTTTACACAATTTCTAATCTTAGGTACAATTAAAGAAAAATATTTCCAAAGTACTATTGATATTAATGGCAGCTAAAAGAGAAGAAAAAAATTTAACAATTTACTAATTTGAAAAAATATATATTCAAAGAATGATATAGAATAAGAAAATTTACTAAGACAAAATGAGATGAATTTGAAAAAAAAATTAAGGAATGATATAGAATAAGAAAAAAATTGACATGAATAAAAAAATTTATCTAAAAATGGGATAAACTAAGAAAGAATGATATAGAATATGAATTTTTTTTTGAGATGAATAAGAAAAAAAGTTTATTTAAAAATGAAATAAGATAAGAAAGAATGATAGGGAAAAAAAATTATGTAAAAAAAAAAAGAAAAAGAAAAAGAAATTACGTACGTAAAAAACAAAACAAAAAAAGCGCGTAAAAAAACAAAAAAAAAAGAAAAAATAAATAAATTACATAGAAAAAAATATCACGCTAAGTAGAATATCGCTAAACTTAAAATATACGTGTATCGCCACATAAGTCAGATTGACTCCATAAGAAACCCAACAGTGGGCTCCTCATCATTACTATATATATATATATATATATATATATACACACACACGCACACACTAGTGTTAAGTAGAATAATATGAGGATTAATTTTATTCACACACACGTGTGTGTATATATACATATATATTGTATCCGTGTGTATTTTTATATATATAATCAAGTTTAAATTTATTTTACTTCCATAGTTTATATTTAATTTATACAATCATTAATCAAACAATATGTATTGTGCATTTAAACATTACTAAAGTCACAACCAATTATGATAGAGTTTTCTCAATATCAATTAGGTAATATGATATATATAATTCAATATTTAAAAGCAAAATAAGACTATACAAGATCACAATTAGTTAAATAATAATATTTCTTTACCTTCTCCACCCAATTTTAAGTTAAATTGTTATTTTATCATTCTTTTACTTCTTTTTCTTCATTGTTGTCCATTTATTATGCCCTAAATTATTCATGTGATTTAGTGGGCAGTGACAATTGTTGTCGATTTATTATGCCCTAAATTATTCATGTGATTTAGTGGTTAGTTGTCACTGCCATGATAAAAACAATTTTTTTGACAATGAAGATTATTAATAGTTCTCTTTGCAATCGAATGAGTGATAAATTATTGAATGATTGTGTGGTAGCATACATTGAAAATGGTGTATTTAAAAATGTTAGCAATGACAGCTACTATGCACCAATTTCAAAATATGAAAAATGTAAGAGATGTTGTAATATGTTAAATATATCGAAATTGTGATATATTTTTACTTTTAGTTTAAAATTATTATATTTTTTTTATTAATCGATTTGGGCCCCTAAGTTGAAATCATGGGTTCGTCACTGCTGAGTCACATATCAATGTGCATCTTGTATTCTTTTTAATCATCTTCTTATCATTAATCTAACTTATGTCTTGTAGTTCATGCTGCCTTGAAATGTGAGAAATGTAAAGATCCATGTATGACTCTGACCTTCACATAACTAATGTTTATACACTTACTTTTTTGTATTATAATCTTCTCCTTCTTGTGGTTAGTTTGCTTGTGTCATTGAGTTGTTTATATAATCCAAGGTGAAATTAGTGTTTTAAGTTTATATGTAACAATTTAAGTTTGTATGTAATATTCATTCGTACTTTAAAGTTTCAGGAGCAATAATGTTGTTGGTCTGTACTTCAAAGTGACACCTATTTCTTTGCATATTGTCTCAAATCCTATTTTCAATATTTCCTTTTTCATATGCCCTTATATAACAATGACTTAATTTTGAGTTAGACGATTGTAAGATTTAATTACTATTGCAAAAGAATATTTGATATTGTTTCCTATTCAAAGTCTCTTGAATAAATTGCATTTGATTTGAGCATGGGTTAAAGAGCTAGTTTAATAAACTATAACTTATTATTGCGATTAATAAATTTAATTTTGAAGAAGTTCTAAGTTTTATGGCATATTAAAGTCCGATTATCTCATTTTTTAATTAATATTTTAGGCCAATGACCATGTTATATAGTTAGCTTGACTACTTATGTTTTTAAGTAGTATTTTACTGGTTTTTAGCTTGAAATAGAAAATAATATAATGACATGATAAGAAGAAGAAAAGCCAATCTTTTTATACTAATAAGCTGAAAAACCAATTTTGGGATATTGGGTATCAATGTTGCAACTCGTGAAAATCCAATTTTTTGAGATATTGGGTATCAATATTGCAACTCGCGAAAACATGGGTACCAAGAGTGAAATTGAGGTATACTTTGGGTATCAAAAATGTAATTTACCCTGTTGGATTCAATATAAATCTTTTAGTGATAGGTGTGATGGTAACTTAGACATTCAAAGAAATATTAGATCCTTGTATTTTGAAGAATGTATGTGAAGATGAATAAACAGTTTTAAGGGAAGTGTTGTTTCAATTGTTGTATTCTTCTTTATTTTTACTTGTTCATTTATTAAATACATTTTTATGTTTGTTTGTTAAACTATCTGTAAAATTATTATATTATGTTTGCTGTTTTTATATAATAAAACCTGTTTTTATGCTTGTAAAGTTTAAATTTTTTTTATCACACTCTAAACAATATCTCTGATATATTTACCCGAAACAGATTATTTCAGACAGGTAAAAGTGCAGTGACATAAGTTCCATATCCACTTAACAAATCTAATGCCTTCAAAACAAAAGTTGGTTGCTTAGTTAATGAAAATGCATGCATGCATGAATGACTACATAACCAAGTCAATAGTCATTGCCATGTAATACAATAGATTACATGGCGAAATATACAATCCATTAATACAAATTTAATCATGAAAAATATGAAAAGATATATGGGTAGCGAGAACCGAAGGTATAAACCTAAACCTACACGAACTCTAATGAGATTTTTTTTCCTTCCCAAACTCACTTAAAACTATTCATACCTTAATCGTCCTTTTAAGATTTGAACAAATAGAATATTCATATTTACCTGCAAAACTGTCATCCCTAATTTACATAGTACAAGCACAGTTGGTAGCTAATTATTTAATCAATAAACTAGTACATCCATAGGAATGTTTCAATATGGGGTATATATATATATATATATATATATATATATATATATATATATATATATATTCTTTTCTCTGATTAAACATAGTGGAAGAAAATAATAGATTCATGGAAAGTAAAAAGTTTGATTATCAAGAAACTAAATTACTTACCTATCTAATCTAATCTATCTAATACTATTATAAAAATGTCTTAGGTGACCAATTTTCGTTTCGCCTATAATATCTTCAATAAGTTTTAAAAACTAAGGGTATTTAGGTAATTTTATAAAAATTAGTTAAGTACAACAATAAATAAACAAAAATATAAATATATATAAATAAAAGACCTAATACTATTAGGAATCAAAATATGTGTTTATAAGCTAATTAGGTATTTTGCCTATGCAAAAATTTATATGAGGTCGTCTCACAAATTTCTTTATGTGAGATGGATCTTTTAACCTGACCCCATCCATAGCCCAGCTCAATCCATTGCATACCCACAAATCCCCCCTAAATTAAGCCAATCATTCTCAACACTAGCCCACCACTACACAATAAACTTATCAGCCAATGGGCCCCATATGCACAAAATCTAACTAAAGCACTCACAAACAATTTCGTCGCACCAAACAACGAATGAATTTGTTGCATGCCAACCTTGAAAATAATTTGTCGCAGACCAACCAAGTGTGATATTTGAATTTTTTACTTTTTTTTTTTTTATTTGAAAGGATCTCCCTATAATTTAATGGACAATAATAATAGCAATCAAATTCTTTGTTGAAAACTTCTAAATAGTATTCTATCTTATTAATATAAGTTACATATAATTAATTATATAATAATTTTTTCATATGATATATTTTTATAAATTATAATGCAATGATTTTTTTTTAAAATATAATGCAAATTTTATGAATAAAAGTATTAGCTTTGATGTACTTGCAGCATTGAAGTAAATTATCTGTTTATATTCTAATTTTTTGCAGCTATAAGTACTATTAATAGTCATATAAGTATATGTGTTTTGCATTTACAACTATATAGTATTTGTTGTATAAGTATGCACTTACAAATGTAAGTATTCGTAATAGTTATAGATATAACACCCTAAGTAAAAATTAATTAGGGTAATTAATCTCTTATCACACCCCAAAGTTAGTAAAATTGTGTGAGATGAAGGATGGGTCATTTAGTTACACTTCACATATGAGACACCTATCACCCTAAAAGACACATGGGCCATTGACCTTCTCTAAGCTCAACACCTCACCTACTATATGGGCCATTGACCTTCTCTAAGCTCAACACCTCACCTACTATATGTTGCAACAAGGACAAGGAGTATGCTATTGAGTGGAACAAGAAAAATTGAAAACAAAAGAAGGAAAACTCTCCCTCTCCAACTCAACTACTTTCACTCTCGATCTCCTCTCTCTCTTTCTCTCGGTTCAAGCTCTGCCGCCAACCACCACCGTCTTCTGCCGCCGAACGTTCGTTTTCCGGCGAGAGTTTTAAACCGAAAGTAGAACACGACGAACTCGTCATGGGTACGGACTCGGTTCGGCCACCGGCGCCACCGTCGTCGTGCACGGGCGACGTAAAGGGGGCTACCGTTTTCTCCTAAACACGTAGTTGATTTCTTCCGAGACGCCGTTTATTCGAGGTGGGGTAATTTCTATGCTTCCACGTTTAAATTTTCTAAGTGAGTTTGAAGTGGGGGTAAATTACGTGCTTTCACGTTTATATTTCCAAGTGTTTTCAACGTGAAGTTATGGGCTACATGAAAACGTATGTGGTTATTTTATAAACGTTGCATCATATGTCTTATTATATGACGAAATCCAAGGTGTGTTATCTGTAAAGTTTATGAACGTGCTTATGTAATGAAATGCTTGACAAAGCGGCTAAAGAACCGCGCGGCTAAAAGAACCGTATCAAGTGGCTAAAGAACCACATATTAGCGGCTAAAAAACCGCGCGGCTAAAAGAACCGTATCAAAGTGGCTAACGAACCACATATAGCGGCTAATGAACCGTGCGGCTAGAAGAACCGCAATGAAGTGGCTAAAGAACCACATTTATGTGTTTAATGTCTTGAATGTTTACGTTTTTATTATGTTTATCTATCCGCGAATTTCCCCCCCCCCCCACTGAGTGTCTTTATGCACTCACCCCTTTTACGTTTAAAATGTTTACAGTTTAAGAAATTCTTGAGAGTGAAGCGCAAGCAGTAGATGTGGGTAGCCGATGTTCTAAAGGTTGCAAAAGAATTTTCTTTACGATGTTTTGTTTTAAGAAAAATGTAATTCTTAATTATTCTAAATTTTATTTATATTTATAGTTCTTAAAATGGTGAATTTATGTACGTAACGCCTTAGTCAAAAGTTTCCCTTAAAGAAAAGAAACGGGGCGTTACAATATATGTATGAGTACTATAAGTATGCATTTTATTCATACTAGTTTTATATAAGTATGTGTTTTATTCTTAATAGTTATGTCGTTTTACAAGTATGAGTTTCACAGTTTTAAGTATTCATCATATAACTATAAGTATGCATTTTATTCTTAATAGTTATGTTGCTATATAATTAAGTGTTTATAAGTATATGTTTTATAGCTATAAGTATGCAATTAATTATTAATAGTGATGTTATTATATAAGTAAGTGTTTATATAAGTATGAGTTTTATAGTTTGAAGTATGTGTTTTATAGCTGTAAGTATATGTTTTTATTTTTAATAGTTATGGTGTTATATAAGGAAGAATTTTATATAAGTATGTTTTTTATAGTTATAAGTATTCATTTTACATCTTTTTTATAGTTATAAGTATTTGTTTTACATCTATAAGTATGCATTTTATTTTTAATAGGTATGTTTTTATATAGGTAAGCATTTTACATAAGTATGTGTTTTATAATTATAAGTATGTGTTTTACTACTGTAAGTATGCGTTTTAATCTCAATAGTTATGTTTTTATTTAAGTGTTTTAGTAAGTATGTGTTTTATAGTTATAACTATGGGTTTACAACTATAAGTATGTGTTTATTCTTAATAGTTATGTTGTTATATAAGTAAGTGTTTTATATAAGTATGTATTTTATAGTTACAAATATGTGTTTTACAATTATAAGTATGTGTTTTATTTTTAATGGATATGTTGTTATATAAGTAATCATTTTATATAATTATTAATTACTGTAAAGTAGAGACAACAAACAATACAAGTTTCTTGATATATTATTTAGTTGATTGAATGCATCCATTTATATTAGGGGTTTGCAAACAGGTTCGCGAACATGTTCGTTTATGAGTTCGTGAGCTTGTTCGTTTATATATTTTATTTAAATATGATTATGAGTTTTATAAGTTTTTAAAATTTAGATAAATACAATTAATTAATAATTAGTAATCAGAAGAAAATCTCTAACCAATCCAAAATGTTATGGATAGGAATCAGACACAAAACCTCCATCATATAAATAAGTTATACTACCACCAGACCAATTTGTACTCTTGTTAATTTACCTGTTAAACTTTTCTTTTATCTATTACATTTTAAAATATAAACATATTAATAAGTAAATTAAATATAATTTACTTATTTCTAATATATTGCTTGTCATGCCATCTGAATTTTTTTTGAAATTTTGATATTAATGATACAATTTACCAATGATATATTATCTTAATATAAAAGATATAATTATAGAGTAAACTACTTTTTTTGCCCATTAAGTTAGGCGATTGGCAATTTCGACCTTTTTTTTTTCGGGCCAGCAATTTAGGACTTTATGTTTTCAAAATTAGCAATTATTGCCCAATTTCAGCCCGAATTGTCAATTCGGGCTGAAATTGCACGTTTTTGCACGTGACACCTTTAATCGGGCTTAATTTGATGAGTTTGGCGTGTGATTATCTGACATGGACTTTTGCACTTAATTGCAGGGCGCCATATGTATTTTAAGTGGGGCCCACTTATTAAAATTTATTAAATTCAAAATTAATTAATCAAATTAAAAAAAATGTTCTTCTCCACATTAGGGTTCTGGCGGGCTCGTCAGCGGGGTCGAACTCGGTGGAGGAATTGGGATAAGGGCATCAGCTCCTCCAGCGACGGCAGTTCTTCTTCCCACAAGTAACAAGCGAACCGGTTTGATTCCTCATCTCTCATCCTTCTTCCTTTCTCTCTCTAAGAACTCTATCTCACTGGATATACTACTAGTAAAAAGGGAAATTTGTTTCTTTCTCTAGAGAGAGAAAGAGAGGTTCTTCAAGTTTCTCTCTCTTCTGAATCGAGAAAGAGAGGTGATCGAGGTGGATCTTATTTTCTTCTTTTCAGCTTTTATTAAGGTTACTTACTACTGCTATTGATGCTTTTCTTATGATTTTTATGTTGCCTTTCTCTTCTCGTCTCACTACTTTTATTAAGGCTCTGCCGTCTGGCAGCCACCGTCGGAACCTCCTCGATCTTCTGCTCCACCACATTGCTCTGTACCAGCTTCCGGCGAGCTTCTCTCCCATCACCAATTAAACCCCCAAATCACCACCCCATACTCGAACCACCGGACACATCACACTAATTAAACCCCCAAATCTCTATAAAATCATCGATTATCACAAACCAGAATAAAAACCCAATCTCTCTCCGATCCCCACCGTCATATGCCTTTTGACGACATCAAACAACACTTCAGTTTCCTTTCCAAGCTCCTCGCTGCGGAGGTCGATTCTCAGCCTCAGATCTCCGGTGAACTCGAAGATGTCGACCGGAGACTCAAGTGCTGGGGAAAGAAGAAGAACGATTGGGGAAGGAGGCTTTTTTTTTAATTTGATTAATTAATTTTGAATTTAATAATTTTTAATAAATGGGTCCCACTAAAAATACACATGGCGTCCTGTGATTAAATGTAAAATTCCACCTCAGCAAATTCAACCCGAATTAGGGTGTCACGTGCAAAAAACGTGCAATTTCAGCCCGAATTAGCAATTCGGGCTGAAATTGGGCAATAATTGCTAATTTTGAAAACATAAAGTCCTAAATTGTCGGCCCGAAAAAAAAAGGGCGAAATTGCCAATCGCCTAACTTAATGGGCAAAAAAAGTAGTTTACTCTATAATTATATTGATGTTTCATTTAAATTATATTGATGTTTCATATAATTATATTGATGTTTCAAGTATAATCCAATGATCAACATAATAATTTAGCATTTTGGTCTTGAAAATAAGTATACAAATATATGCTTAATGAGTACAAAAAATTTATACAGTCCAAAATAAAAAAATATAATTTCAACATACCATTAAAAAAAAATTATAATTTTTTTTCCAAATGCCTTAAAGTTAGAATTTCTCAATTTATAAAAGTTTTTTGAACAAAAATATAGATCGATTATCTTAAAGTTTAATTAAAAAGGTGTAAAAATAAGTAAAAAAATAGTCAATACCAAAAGTGTTGTAATTTTGATATAATCATTATCACCATACTTCAAAAGTGGCTTTTCGAGAGTAGAAACCTCAAACCTCATCTACCATCTAAAAAAATCAATAATCAAAGTAAATAAACCCTTAACAAATAATATTTAATTTTTTGAATATGAAAAAAAAATAGAAAATTCATACATTTTCAGGATCGAATTCAACATGTTTAAACTTCGAAAATAGATCGGACTTAGTCACTTAGTTTTCTAATTACCTAAAATACAGTAATGATATGTTATAGAAAGATATCAAACCATAAACATGTGCAGATCTACATATGTATCAAAATTCAAAATCTTTATATAAGAATAATGTATGTATATACCAAAATATCATGTATTTATATGAAATATAATTAGAAAAAATTTAATGTGAACGTGTATTGCAATAATTTCATATAGTTTATTCATTTAATTATTCATATATTTGCAAACTCAAATAGGTATATATGATATACTCTACATTTATATGTTTGTATATATATATATATTAATTATATAATTATTATATTATGATCAATAATATTGATTTTGAAAAAGATAGCTTGTAAATTAGATTTTGATTATTGAATAACTAATTGATTTGAAAAACAAACCATAATAAACTTATATGTGTATTCAAAAAAAATAGTTCAAAAGATACGATATTTAATTGATACGTATACTTTTTTTTTATTATATACATATCAATTAATAATTCTTGCCATATATCATTGAAAATATTTGTCAACAAAGTTAGATTATTATATACCATATATATTTACTACACAAAAGTAATATTTTTAGAAATTTACAATAAACTCAATTAATATCACAAAAAAATAAAATATAAAATTCGATGAAATTTCTATTATTAGGAAATGAAAATAGACGGGAAATTTTTGACATTTCTATTGTTAGGGGTAATTGTTTTATGTGTGTATATATATACACACACACATAGATTATTTCTCCTATATACTGAATTGACAGTTCTATCCCTGTGGAAACATCGAGAAGCCTGAGGGTTGTAAATTGTAATAGAGGATAAGGACAGAGACTAAGAGAAGTAGAACCTGGAACGCGATTACAACTCCTCGTTCGAAATCAATTGGAGCTCATCGCCGCCGCCGCAGGTTCGCCGCTAATACCTCTCTCTCTCTCACAAAGAACAATCTTGTTAATTGACGATTTAGTGCCCTAATTTAATGATTTCAAATTTTACTAGTTTCTGTGTGATCGACCTTACTCACTCTATCTATAGTTGACAACGTGCATTTATAGTAAAAAGAACTAGAAAATAGGTTCAAACACACCCATTTATAATTATCAAAAAAATTTGGTTTTAATTATTTGATAGATAGGACATAAGAATAGAGAAAATATGTGAAAATATCTAAATTCTCATGTCCACTAATGACCATGGACTTCTTTAACGTGAATTTAATTGGGCTGCATGTCCTCAATTGGGCTGATTCTGGATTTTTTTTATTTTTTATCTCTTCATCACAGAACCTAACCCCCGATCCCCACCACTTTGCATCTCCGTCGTCAACCAGCCGTCGTCGCTCACCGTTAAAGCGATTAAATAATTCACAAGCACCAGCAGTCGTCGTTCGCCGCCATCCTCAATGGCTGATTCTGGATTCTTTTATTTTTTATCTCTTCATCACAGAACCTAACCCCCGATCCCCACCACTTTGCATCTCCGTCGTCAACCAGCCGCCGTTGCTCGCCGTTAAAGCTATTAAATAATTCACAAGCACCAGCAGTCGTCGTTCGCCGCCGTTCCAATCACCGTCTGAAGTGCCGTTGCTAACATTGTCGGTTAACTCTTCCCCTTTTCCTTACACATACTTCATAATTTCTTCACTTTGCTGTTTATATTTTCATTGCTGTTTTAATTTACGGTTTTGAGTTTGCTTAGGGACGTAGACAAACCAATCCATTGACGAACTATTCGCGGCTCGGTTCGATAAATATTCGTTTGAGATCGTTCATTAAGCTTAACGAGCCGAACTCGAACCCGAGTTCGAACATGTTAAGGGATGTAAACAAACCAAGCCATTCGCGAACTATTCGTGGCTCGATTCGATAAATATTCGTTCGAGATCGTTCGTTAAGCTTAACGAGCCGAACTCGAACCCGAGTATCGAGCTCGATAACTTATCGAGCTGAATTCGAGCCTAAACATATTCAACTCGATAGTTCGTGAATATGTTCATTGAGTGGGTTAGCGACACAAACATGTTAAGGATATAAACAAACTAAGCCATTCGCGAACTATTCGCGGCTCGGCTCGATAAATATTCGTTCGAGATCATTTGTTAAGCTTAACGAGCCGAACTCGAGCCCGAGTTTCGACTTATCGAGCTAAATTCGAGCCTAAACATATTCGACTCGATAGTTCGTGAACATGTTCGTTGAGTGAGTTCGCGAACAGGTTTGTTTAAAGTTCGCGAGCCTGTTCGTTTATATATTTTATTTAATATGATTATGAATTTTGACTCGTTTATATATTTTATTTAATATGATTATGAATTTTATAAGTTTTTGAAATTTAGATAAATACAATTAATTAATAATTAGTAATCAGAAAAAAAAAATTAACCAATCCAAAATGTTATGGATAGGAATCGAATATAAAACCCCCATCATATATACTACCACCAAACTAATTTGTGCTCTCATTAATTTATTTGTTAAACTTTTATTTTATCTATTACATTTTAAAATATAAACATATTAATAATTAAATTCAATATAATTTACTTATTTCTAATATATTGTTTGCTATGCCATCTGAATTTTTTTGATATTAATGATTCAATCTATTAATGATATATTATCTTAATATAAAAGATATAATGCTTCAAGTATAATTATATTGATGTTTCAAGTATAATCTCATGATCAACATAATAATTTAGCATTTTGGTCTTGAAAATAAGTCTACAAATATGTGTTTAATAATATATTCATAATGAGTATAAAAAATTTATACAGTTCAAAATAAAAAATTCTAATTTCAACATACCATTAAAAAAATTATATAATTTTTTTCCAAATGCCTTAAAGTCAGAATTTCTCAATTTACAAAAGTTTTTTGAACAAAAATATAGATAGATTATCTTAAATTCTGTAATTTAATTTAAAAAGGTGTAAAAATAAGTAAAAAAAGTCGATACAAAAAGTGTTGTAATTTTGATATAATCATTATCAGCATACTTCAAAAGTGGCTTTTTGAGAGTGGAAACCTCATCACCATATTCTACCATCTAAAAAAAATCAATAATCAAAATACATAAACCCTTAACAAATAATATTTAATTTTGAATATGAAAAAAAATATAGAAAATATAAAAAATATAATTTTATATCCTGTATTTAAACTCGGCGTAATATTATTAAAATGAACAGTGAATCGTCCTTTCAAAACATTAGTTTTCTAATTACCTAAAATACATTAATGATATGTTATAGAAAGATATCAAATTATAAACATGTGCAGATCTACATATGTATCAATATTCAAAATCTTTATATAAGAATAATGTATGTATATACCAAAATATCATGTATTTATATGAAATATAATTAGAAAAAATTTAATGTGAACGTGTATTGCAATAATTTCATATAATTTATTCATTTAATTATTCATATATTTGCAAACTCAAATAGGTATATATGATATACTCTACATTTATATGTATATATATATATATATATTAATTATATAACTATTATATTATGATCAATAATATTGATTTTGAAAAAGATAACTTGTAAATTAGTATAACGTTTTGCAAATACTGTTTTAGGTCAAAATTTCTACAAGAATTTTAGATTTCAAACAAATTCATTAGTTTATATAGTTTTCATTCAAAATTAGTTGTAACATAAATAATTATTTGATATCATATTACTCAATTAATTATTGAATAACTAATTGATTTGAAAAACAACCCATATGTGTATTCGAAAAAAATAGTTCAAAAGGCAAGATATTTAATTGATACATATACTTTTTTTTTATTATATACATATCAATTAATATTTATTGCCATAAATATCATTGAAAATATTTGTGAGCAAAGTTAGATTATTATATATCTTATATATTTATTACATAAAAGTAATATGTTTAGAAATTTACAATAAACTCAATTAATATCATAAAAAAATAAAATATAAAATTTGATGAAATTTCTATTATTAAGAAAAAAATAGGTGGGAAATTTTTGACATATATTTTTAGGGGTAATTATTATTATTATTATTATTATTATTATTATTATTATAATTATAGAGAGAGAGATTATTTCTCCTATATATTTCTGTGTTTCAATCATCAATGGATGTGAGAGAGAGAGAGAGAGAGAGAGAGAGAGAGAGAGATTATTTCTCCTATATATTTCTGTGTTTCAGTCATCAATGGATGAAATCTGGAAAGAGGAGGAAAAAAGTTGAATTGACAGTTCTACCCCTATGGAAACACCGAGAAGCCTGAGGGTTGTGATAGAGGATAAGGACAAACCGACAGAGAGAAGTAGAACCTGGAACGCGATTACAACTCCTCCTCGTTCGAAATCAATTGGAGCTCATCGCCGCCGCCGCAGGTTCGCCGCTAATACCCCTCTCTCTCTCTCTCTCTCTCTCTCTCTCTCTCTCTCTCTCTCTGTCTCTCAGAACAGTCTTGTCAATTGATGATTCAGTGCCCTAATTTAATGATTTCAAATTTTACTGCAAAGATCTTATGCAATTTAGGGGAATGCAATTTTATATGATTTAGGACCTTTATTATCTGATTTTGCTTCTATTGAGAGATTTAGGTATGATTCTGATGAGTAATAGACTAACATATGCAATGATCGCTTACTGTGTGTATCTTTGAATTTTGGATACTATATTTGGTGTATCAGTGCCTTCCTTGAGCAGTATGATTTGGGGTTGCTATTGTTAAATCACAATACACCAGATACAGTTAGTTGCATTATGAGGACACTAATGAATGAATAGAAAACATTAAAAACCATTGGCAATTCTAGGAATAAAGTTTAGGAAAAACAATGAATAAACTAGCAGGAAGGTGGTTACTATATCCTTCATAGATAGACACACTCCTAATAACATGTGCCAATCCAAGAACCTAGAGTGTGGGTTTACAGAACATGAGAGCATTAGTGTTAAACAGCTTTCAAACTCGAGCTCGAACTCTAATTTTTTCGAGCCGAACTCAAGCTTGAACTATTGAGCTTGTATTCGAGCTCAATTCGAACTTCCAACGAACTTTTGTCGAGCCGAACTCAACTTTGAATAAATGAGCTTGTATTCCACGTACTCATGCTTCAAAATAGTTATTACAAACATTTTTCCATCACTTGATTCTTGATTTTGTAATCTTCTTTGCTGACAGTGTTTTTTTTCTTTTTCTTGGGCAGCTTCTTTGATTGGAATTGAAGTTGTTGTAGTTCTTGAGCAGCCATGATGTGTACTTCTTTTACCAGTTGTGTTTCGTATCCAAGTTTTCTATTACAAGTTCCAAGGAGCCCCACTTACATCGCCAAACGTCTTTCATGCTATGCTGCATTGAAACCCGACTCAAATCCTGATAATGATCCTTTCCTTACACCTAAACTGAAGCCTAAAGGGAAAAACCGAAGCCAGATATCTAAAAAACCTGAGATTGAGGGTGAAAATCCAGAGAATTTGTTTCCTGGAATGGTCCCTAAAAAGCCAAGGCGGGGTCGGAGGAGTGAAGCTGCAGCCGTTGAGGATTTTGTGCGTGGTTCACTTGAATGGACTATGGAGTCTATCAAGAAGCAGAATCCAGAGATACTGGAAAACATGGAAAACTTCATGAAGGAGAAGGTTGATGCAAATACTCGTGCAGATGATTATGATGATGATAGTGATGAAAACGATGATGGTGATGAAAAGGAAATGCTGATTGAGGAGGAGGATCCATCCTGGCCTTTGGATGCAGATATAGGATGGGGAATCAAAGCCTCGGAGTATTTTGAGCAGCATTCAATAAAGAATGTTGTAGGCGAAAATGGGATGGAGATTGATTGGGAGGGAGAGGTCGAATATGGATTGGTGAAAGAGATCAATTGTCTTGAGTGGGAGAGCTTTGCTTTCCATCCTAGCCCTCTTATAGTTCTCGTTTTTGAAAGATACAACAGGCAAGTTGTCGTCGTCTTTTTACCCTTTTGTAGTCTACATGAAATCCAATGACTTATACCTTAGGGTCCATTTGGATATGTGGATTTGAGAAGAAATTTGAAATTCATGATGCAAATCCACTGCTCATGTTTGGTTAAATGTAGATTTGAATTCCATTACTTTCATTTTAAACTAATTTTTGAGTCATTCGGTTGGATTTCTAATTCACTCAAACTTGAGTGGATTTGAAATCAATTCATTTCAATTCCTGAATACCAAATTACTCTATCCAAACACAACCTCAATGATTTTAGGGCAAGTGATAATTGGAGGTCTTTGAAGGAGCTGGAAAAGGCAGCAGAGGTTTACTGGAAATCGAAAGATAGATTACCTCCTCGGGTTTGTGATCTTAATCCCTTCTTCCTTGTTTGTTTCCTTTTCCTGATTGCTCCTTTAATAAAAAAACATAATTTGAATGAGCAGACGGTTAAGATTGATACGAACATCGAGAGGGATTTGGCGTACGCACTTAAAGTTAGAGAATGCCCACAGATTTTGTTCTTACGCGGAAACAAGATACTATATAGGGAGAAAGGTATATTATTTTCCTCTGATATATATTGTACATAAACATATGGTTTGTAGCTTTATTTGATTAAGTTTGGGATGATTTCAGAGTATAGATCAGGAGACGAGTTGGTTCAGATGATTGCTCATTTTTACTATAACGCGAAAAAGCCTTCATGCATCAATGACTCTGCTCTCTCTTCACCACATCAGTTGAGATATTTTTTTCTACCTTTTCTTGAGCTTTCTATGTTCTGCTTCTACTATGGCTATTCTAAGTTCCATTTAAACAATGCAACGTGCAAATGCAGGTGAAATATATAGTGATAGTAATCGAGCATACATCGTCTTTACGAATGGCTGAATGCCGTAGAAAGGAGAAAGGAGTTCCATGCAGAGATTTTGCACCTTATTACCTACTTGTATGCTTCTCTATAAACATTCTTATATGAAAAATAGTACCCCTCCATTTCTAAATAAGTATCGTTCTGGAGGTTAAATTTTATTATAAATTGTCGTTTTAGACTTTTATGCAGTTTAATTTATTTCCAAATTATTCCTATTAATATTATTTTCCTAAAATTTAGTGATTTAATATGATACTCTATGGAATTAATTTGATTCTATTTCCAATTTTGAATCTTAAATTTTTTGATTAGTTAAGGGTATATTTGTCCAATTTTTATGTTCCATAATTTATGACGAAAACTCAAAAACGACACTTATTTTAAAACGAATTAATATTATTATTCGTCTTTTGTTGTTTTCTTGGACACCTTTTAAACATTTGAAAGAGATGTTTGGTTTCAATGAGAAAAACACCATATCTAGTAATTCCAATTCATTGAAATTTTGGAACCAAGTCATTTTGTGTGCAATGTAATTTGAGAGAACATTTCGTTTCAAAAGAGAATGTTAAGGCACAACACCTAATACATCTATCATTAATTGGTAATACGATACATTAGTAAATATCCAAATCCCAACACTTGATGAAATAGTAAGTTCTATGAATATTAGATACGCCCTAATAAGTTTCAAGAAATGTAATTTACCATTTCCATTTATTTTTTTCACAAAAATTAGACGGTCTCATGAATAATTTTCGTGAGACGAAGCCACATCACCACAAACAACATATGAATTGTAGTGTTTGAGTGGTGGGTAATTGGATTGTGGGTTGATTCGTCTTACACAATACATAAAAATTTTGTGAGAATGTCTCACAAGAGACTTACTCTATTTATTTTATTTTATGTACAAAACTCGACACCCAGGAATCAAACCTCACATGCTTGGTCCTTTGTCTTTTTTGAATATTAGTTGGTGTTCACTCTAAATCAATTTTGTCTTTTTTGAATATTAGTTGGTGTTCACTCTAAATCAATTTTGTGTCGTATGAAGAAAATGACACTTTTGGTCCTGCAATATATAAGGTTATTTTGAAATAGTTTCAATACTTTCATATTTAGTTTCAAAAGATTAAAATCGTAGATTTGATTCTATGATGTTGGAACTTTGGCTTAAAAAAGGAAAAAAAAAAAAAAAAAAAAGAGGATTAAGATTTAACACCTCTGAAACTATGGTCACAACCAAAAGAAGCACTTAAAACTTAAAAGTGTACAATTTGTTTCGGGCAAACTTCTATTTAGTCATGGTTCAAAAGAAACTGAAACGTTCATTTAAATAATTTTCATATTTTATTTGATGATTCATAGATTTATTTGATTAACTATAGATTTTATTTTGTAAATTGTAAATTTTATTAAAATAGTTTTAGAGTTTATTCATAATTTTTTGATTTCTTAAATTAATTTTGAAAAGTTTTGTTAGATTGTTGTCCAATTGTGTTTTATTTTTCCTCCAAAAATGAGTAGAAAAGTACTGATTTTTCCTTAAAATAATTATTTGGTAAAAGTGTGACTAAAAATATAACAAAGGCTAATGAAATTAGAGTTTAAATGAGTGAAATTAGTCATAAGTTTAGTCCAGCGGTAGGTACATCACTCACCTTGAGTAATGTCTCAGGTTTGAGTCCCCCGACTCCCAAATATAATTTAAAAAAAAAAAAAAAAGAGTTGAATTAAAATGCAACAAGAACTAAGGAAATTCATAAAGATGAAACCAAATATACATGTAGCTATGCAAGTTTTCATTTATCATGGACTAATCTTATAACTTAAAACTTAAGTGTTATCAGGCAAATTCTTTTATTTTCGTTCTCTCCCTTCCACTCCCTTTTATCTATTAAAAAAATAATTATAAGTTTTCCTTTAAGACTATTGAACAAATGTTGGAATCTTTTCAAAACAAGCTTGTATTATGTTGGGTCCAAAAATGTAATTTCTCATTCATATGACAAGCTCTTTAATACTCCCGAATCCAAAAGTACAAACAAGCAAAAGTCAACTTATTGGTGTAGAAATACCCAAAACTCAACATTTAAAAAAAAAAAAAAACCCTTTAAATGTCATTTTATCACCCTCATATGATAAATTCTCATATAATAAAAGGAAAAAAAATCAAATTTTGATGATCAAATTGTGACTATGTTTACACTTACATTTTTTTTTTTTTTACATTTAATCATAAAGACTTTCTTAATTTACGTCTTGCAACATGAGAATTATTGTTGACGATATTTTTTTTCTGAAATCCTAATTTTTAGGGACATTTTGAGATGCATACATTGAAATCATGACCAAAAAATTTGTTGGCCACGATTCTTAATTTGCAAAGTGTAAATAAGGAAAGTTCAGGTAGTTAAGTATAATATAAAATAATTTTGGTGGTGAAATGGGAAAAAAAGTTATATCATGTGTGGCAAAAAAAAAATTCTAATAGGAATATATATCAGGTATATTTTTAATATTTCATTTATCCATTCACAAATATTAATGCATAATAGTATCATTATTTTTTACTATTCCAATAATTATGAATTTCCACCATAAAGTATTTTGGTATTTGGGTTTGAGTAATGACGTGGGCGTATTAATATGACTTAATAGTAATTACTTGAATTAAATGTATGCAATATGTTAAAAGTAATTTATCATGATATATAATTAATTATTTATAAAATAAAAATTGTTGTGGTTGAGCATGCTTGATTAGGAAATTGGATTAATAGTTTGTCTTACTACTATTGTCCCACAAAAAGTATTCCATTTTTTTTTCCATTCATCCCAAACTAATCACACTCACTTTTTGGAAGCTGTCTATTAAATGTTTTTCCTAATCACTTATATTTTTTGTAATTAAAAATTTATATTAATCGTCCTTCGACAACCTTAAATAAAGGTATAATCGAAAAATTTAAGTATATAAAATGTGTTTATTAATTAAAGTACTAAAGATAGAAAAAAAAAATATCTTGTTGGAATTGAGGTAGTAATTGTAAATCGATGATATTATTATTTATATAGTGATAGAAAAGAGAGAACGTATGATGTCATCAACTAATTGGACTTTGATTTTGCACTAAAAAGGCTCGATTTTTTGTTTTTACACTTGAAATATCTTTATATACATAAAAATAAGATTATTTGTGCCACATGTCAATTTTTCTCATAATAATAATAATTTTTTACAATAAAATTTTTAATAAATGAAATTTAAATAAAATAACATTTAATATGGCTAATTAATGACTTTAATTTAATATAATAATTTTAGTTAGCTTTGTTAAAAAAATAAATGTTTTACTTTAAATATAGAAATTATTTATATGTTTGAAGTTTTTTTAATTTAAAAAAGTTTGATAAAAATATAAATAAATAAAAGAAAATCATAAAATTAGCTAAATTAGGTGATATCTATTGCACAAAATCATAAATTTATTTTTCCTATATAAATAATATTTTCAAATTTTCAAATTTTATTGAGTGAATTTTATATGAAACCGTCTCACGGATCATGTTACGTGAGACGGGTCAATCCACAACCCACCCTTCACAATTCACATGTAAATTAGTGAAAATGAATTTAGTTTATGGGTAAAAAGGATCTGTCTCACAAAAACCATCCGTAAGACCGTCTCACACAAGTTTTTGTGAATTTTATTTAGTTCAATCTAATTTTTTTAAAACTCCCGTATCTTACAAGGACTTATACTAATATGTGTGTATATATATGTATGTGTGTGTGATTGATTCTCCTGTGTCCCTAGGGACACGGGGATCTGTGTCCCCAACCCGCTTTAGACCCTCGTACATTTTTTTTCTTTTTTTTTTCTTCCTTAGTTGTGCGCGTTCTTCCTCAGGTTTTTTTTTAGGTATTACTGATTTGTCCTATAGGTATTAGAAACATGAACTAAATGTATTACATAATTACATGTTTTAATGATATGAAAGTTATGAAAATTAGTTTTGAGGTATTATAGATATGTTCTATAGGTATTACATACATGAACTACAAGTATTACATAATTACATGCTTAATAATATGTAATACTTGAAAGAAATATGTGTGATACTTAAAAGATATTTGTGTAATACCTTAAGGGTATATATGTGATACCTGAACAGTAAATGTGTGATACCTAAAGAGAAAATGTGTGATACTTGAATATAATACTTGTGTAATATCTTAAGGGTATATATGGATACCTGAAGAGTAAATGTGTGATACCAAAAGAGAAAATGTGTGATACCTGAACATAAGACATTATGTGATATTTGAAGAGTATATGTGTGATACCTAAATATAATACATTATATATAGGCTATGTGATAACTGAAGAGTATATATGTGATACATTTAGAGCAAATGTGTGATACTGGTCAAATACGCGCTCGGCGTGGACGCGTGTGGGAATGACCCATACAACGGGCGGGTTGGGAACATGGATCTTAGATCCGTATCCCCAGAACATATAAGTTTTAGCGCATATATATATATATATATATATATATATATATATGCATGCATCTTATGTAATTAATCTAAAGGTTAATCTTAAAAGGTGATTTCGTTACTATGCCCTATATATACTCTTTGTGGACAAATTTGCCACTTGAATACACTAGGGTTATACACGAGACTCAAATTAACAAATTATATCGAAAACCATACTAAAAATATTCAATATCTATAATATTAGTTATGTTGGATGTCTAGAATTATCCCAAAAATTAATTTGCTTTATATTGTTCTGGGATCGACCCTCGATTATAACCAGTTTAAACAATTACTTTTTTATACGTGTATGTGTAAAATTATTTTTTTATTTTATTTTATTCATACATCAATGTTGAATTAATTAAACATTTAAATATAACATTTCAATTATCTATAATAATAATAATATAATTAATATAAAAGTAAAGAAGTTGGAGATATTTATAGGTTTGCCATTTTTCCTCCAAAAAATATCACATCAACAATTTTTATTTATTTTTTGTATATTGCATTTTTAATTGCTTAGTTTATTTGATTTAATAATATAATTATTATATTAGCTCATTCATATTTTATTGATCTTAATTAAATACCAATGATAGATATGGTCAAAAAAATATTCTCAATAATAAATACTAATTTGTTTAGGGATATTTGAGATCATATTTAATTTAAATTAATAATAAACATAACACTGTTAAAGATGTATATATATAATACGTGTGTAGTATGGAATTATAAGTCATCCTAAGAGTTTTTTAGATTAATATTTGTATTTTCAAATATGTAATACTATTCAACATTTTATGAAAATTACTAACATCCTTTACCGTTATATTTGAATGATGAAAATATTATTAAGTATCAAGTATAAATATCCAGTAATGAAATATAAATTTCGTCATTTAGTTTACACTTAGGGTTTCGTGTCTATTTATATGAGAGTGCATGTTTTGAAATTTAAGTAATTGGATTTGATTTGTAATTCATAATTGATATTTGTAATGTTATTAATCACTGATTTGCTAAATGAGATATATATATATATATATAATAAATAGGATAGCATGAATTAGATAAATATATATTTAATATATAGTTACGTATATTCAAATTTTCTTAATTGTTAAATACTTTATATCTTTAAAATGTTTATTATTAATTACATTGTATTATTAAATAGTTAATATTTACCACATTATAACAGTTAGCAACGCAATAGGGCAATTCTAATTTTACATGATTGCTTGCATTTATTATAATTATATATATGCACTATATCATCTTTTAAGTCTTAGGAAAATCTTATATTGAAAATCTGGATATTAATGGGCCGGGGTATGATTGTGATCATTATAGATGTTGTTGTTGTTGAGTTATATACTATTAGAGGAGTGGGGGGACCTATAATTTAATTCAAATCGAGAAATATACATATTGTTAGGTTTAGCCTATAGGCAATTAGAGTATAATATGTCCGAATAGTAAAAGTTCACCCAACAAATTAATAGGCAAGCAAGTGTGTCACAACAAAATTGAACATAAATTAGTTTATCGAATCACGAATATCATTTAACCAAACATTGCACATATATAAGGGTGTGCGTTGTTTAAGTGAATATCAGTTAATAAACGAACTAGTAATACTCTTGTGCACTATGCGATTTATTATTTATTATGAAAAATGATTTATAATAATATAATTAAGTTGTTATATTAAAAAGTTAATCATGGCATTTTATTATTTCAAAATTTATAAAAATCAGTGTTTTTATTTAAACATCAATATTTAACAATTAAATTTAAAAATAAATTTAACATAATAATAATAATAATAATAATAATAATAATAATAATAATAATAATAATTTTTAAAACAATATTTTCTTAGATTTTAGAAACCATTTTTCAGATTTTTTTAGAACGTATTATGGTTTTTTAAAACAATTTATAGATTAATTATATCTATTTATTTGAAATAATTTTGAATAAATTACCAAATATTTTTATTTATTTTTAATAAAAAAATTATTCAATTTATTGATTTTTATATCTTACACAATAAATATTACATATATATTTGAATTAATTTTTAAATTTTATTTGTTGATTTTAGATTGCTAGACTTAACTTTATCTCACAAACCTTGTTACTATTATTATTAATTTCAGATTTTATTATTATTTTAACATTTTTATAATAGTTTTCAAACTTTTAAACATTTTACAACCCTTCATAAAATTAAATTTAGATTTTAAAACTATTATCCACATTGATATATTAAAATCATAAACTAATTTTCAAAATTTTTAATTTTTGACAATGTTTAAATTTCATTATTTTTAAAATTTAATCATATCATTTAAGATAGCTTCTTTTGTTTCATCTCTACTCCTATATATAGATTATAAGATATAACTTATTATGTAAGATTTATGTGAAGCTTATTCTATAAGATACTTAAAATTATTTAATTTTTTTTTCTATTTTTTCTATTGGTTGATAGTTTGGGAGGGAAAATTAGTAAAATTTACTAACTTCACTCATTTTATATATGGTATAGATTAAGTAATAGCCCAACTAACTTACTAGACAAAAACGTAATTTTATGCACATAGTGCATGAATCCAAGATCCATGCACTCGAATCGGCCCCGGCTCTGAAGCACTTTGACGCTCCACCACACACCTTCATGAAATTATCATGAATGGTGTTTCAATCGCATACATGTTGTGCTTATATAAACGACAATAATTTAATTGACTTAAAAAAAAACTTATTCCAATACTAATGTAAACATATTTTTTCTAATAACAAGGCATGCATGCTTTTCTTACCACCACTCTCAAAGCAGCAATCTATGATCCTGTATACGAGTCCATTTTGAACTTTTGACGAGCTTGTATTCGAGCCCATTTTGAATTTTTGACGAACTTTTATCGAGCCAAACTTGAGCTGAGTTCGTTTAGCATGTTATTGAACTTTGTTTGAGCCGAACTCGAGCCCATATCGAATTAAAAATTTTGATGTCGAGTTGAGCTCGAACTCTATTTTTAAACTCGAGCCAAACTCGAGCCCGAATAATAACAAATGAGCCGAACTCGAGCCCAGTACTATTCGGCTCGTTTACATCCCTATTCACACAACGAAAAATGACGTAATTTATTTTGGGTCGATACTCTTATCTCCAGCCTCCAGGCCAAGGTCAGTTTCCGCCACCGCCACCTTCTCCACCCTTTTCGCTCTTCGGTTAGGGTTTCGTTTGTGAAGCTTATTTAATTTCTCTGAATCTCTTCATTGCAGTTCGATCTTGCGCTAAAAGGTCTCAATCAAGGGATAAACATCATATAAAGAAATGGTGGGAGGATTGCTATCTTCTCTCTAGTGACGCATGAATACACAAGAGAGTTGAAATGGCAGAAAAGGGTAGTTCCAAAGTTTTGGGTTGAAAGTTGGTCGTGTTTGTAAGTGTGCATGGACTGTGTGCTAGGTGTTCGATGATTTGCTTACCCGAAGCACAACCATTTTTCTTGTCTCTCTTCATATGATTGAATCACTTGTTCAACTCGTCTTTTAGCTGTTCCATATCCTACACCTTTGATCGATTTAACTTCAACTATTTATTGTTCCTAACTATCGTCTTAGATTTAATTTGGTTATAATCTCATCTCTGTTTCATTTGTTCCATGTACTCATGCATCAAAATAGTTATTACAAACATTTTTCCATCACTTGATTCTTGATTTTGTAATCTTCTTTCCTGACAATGTTCTTTTTTTCTTGGGCAGCTTCTTTGATTGGAATTGAAGTTGTTGTAGTTCTTGAGCAGCCATGATGTGTACTTCTTTTACCACACAGTGAAAAATGGCGTAATTTATTTTGGGTCGATACTCTTATCTCTAGCCTCTAGGCCAAGAACAATTTCCGCCACCGCCACCACCTCCATCCTTTTCGCTCTCCGATTAGGGTTCCGTTTACAAAGCTTATTTAATTTCTCTGAATCTCTTCATTGCAGTTCGATCTTGCGCTAAAAGGTCTCAATCAAGAGATAAACAACATATAAAGAAATGGTGAGAGGATTGCTATCTTCTCTTTGGTTACGCACGAACACACATGAGAATTGAAATGACAGAAAATGGTAGTTCCAAAGTTTTGGGTTGAAAGTTGGTCGTGTTTGTAAGTGTGTATGGACTGCAAGCCAGGTGTTTGATGATTTGCTTACCCGAAGCACAACCATTTTTCTTGTCACCCTTCATATGATTGAATCACTTGTTCAACTCGCCTCTTAGCTTTTCCATATCCTACACCTTTGATCGATCTAACTTCAACTATTTATTGTTCCTAACTGTCGTCTTAGATTTAGTTTGGTTATAATCTCATCTCTGTTTCATTTGTTCCACATACTCATGCATCAAATTAGTTACTACAAACATTTTTCCATCACTTGATTCTTGATTTTGTAATCTTCTTTGCTAATAGTGTTTTTTTCTTTTTCTTAGGCAGCTTCTTTGATTGGAATTGAAGTTGTTGTAGTTCATGAGTAGCCATGATATGTACTTTTACCACACAGCAAAAAATGGCGTAATAATTTTGGGTCGATACTCTTATCTCCAGCCTCCAAGCCAAGATCTGTTTCCGCCACCGCCACCTCCTCCACCATTTTCGCTCTCCGGTTAGGGTTCCGTTTGCGAAGCTTATTTAATTTCTCTTGATCCCTTCATTGCAGTTTGATCTAGCACTAAAAGGTCTCAATCAAGGGATAAACAACATATAAAGAAATGGTGGGAGAATTGCTATCTTCTGTCTGGTGACGCACGAACACACATGAGAGTTAAAATGACAGGAAAGGGTAGTTCGAAATTTCTGGGTTGAAAGTTGGTCGTGTTTGTAAGTGTGCATGGACTGCGTGCCAGGTGTTCGATAATTTGCTTACCCGAAGCACAACCATTTTTCTTATCTCCCTTTATATGATTGAATCAGTTGTTCAACTCGCCTCTTAGCTGTTCCATATCCTACACCTTTAAACGATCTCACTTCAACTATTTATTGTTCCTAACTGTCGTCTTAGATTTAGTTTGGTTATAATCTCATTTCTGTTTCATTTTTTCCACATCCTCATGCATCAAAATAGTTATTACAAACATTTTTCCATCACTTGATTCTTGATTTTGTAATATTCTTTGCTGATAGTGTTTTTTTATTTTTCTTGGGCAGCTTCTTTGATTGGAATTGAAGTTGTTGTTCTTGAGCAGCCATGATATGTACTTCTTTTACCACACAACAAAAAATGGCATAATTTATTTTGGGTCGATACTCTTATCTCCAGCCTCCAGGCCAAGGTCAGTTTCCGCCACGACCACCTCATTCGCCCTTTTCGCTCTCCGGTTAGGGTTCCGTTTACGAAGCTTATTTTATTTCTCTGAATCTCTTCATTGCAGTTCGATCTTGCGCTAAAAGGTCTCAATCATGAGATAAATAACATATAGAGAAATGGTGGGAAGATTGATACCTTCTCTTTGGTGTGCACGAACACATAGGAGAGTTGAAATGACAGAAAAGAGTAGTTCCAAAGTACTGGGTTGAAAGTTTTTTTGTGTTTGTAAGTGTGCATGGACTGCGTGCCAGGTGTTCGATGATTTGCTTACCCGAAGCACAACCATTTTTCTTGTCTCCTTTCATATGATTGAATAACTTGTACAACTCGTCTCTTAGCTGTTCCATATCCTACACCTTTGATCGTTCTAACTTCAACTATTTATTGTTCCATACTGTCGTCTTAGATTTAGTTTGGTTATAATCTCATCTCTATTTCATTTGTTCCACGTACTCATGCATCAAAATAGTTATTACAAACATTTTTCCAGCACTAGATTCTTGATTTTGTAATCTTCTTTGATGATAGTGCTTTTTTCTTTTTATTGGGCAACTTCTTTGATTGGAATTGAAGTTGTTGTAGTTCTTGAGCAGCCATGATGTGTACTTCTTTTACCACACAATGAAAAATGGCGTAATTTATTTTGGGTTGATACTCTTATCTCCAGACATAAGACCAAGGTCAGTTTCCACCACGGCCACCTCATTCGCCCTTTTCGCTCTCCGGTTAGGGTTCCGTTTACGAAGCTTATTTTATTTCTCTGAATCTCTTCATTGCAGTTCGATCTTGCGCTAAAAGGTCTCAATCATGAGATAAATAACATATAGAGAAATGGTGGGAAGATTGCTACCTTCTCTTTGGTGTGCATGAACACAAAGGAGAGTTGAAATGACAAAAAAGGGTAGTTCCAAAGTTCTGGATTGAAAATTGGTCGTGTTTGTAAGTGTGCATGGACTACGTGCCAAGTGTTCGATGATTTGCTTACCCGAAGCACAACCATTTTTCTTATCTCCCTTCATATGATTGAATAACTTGTACAACTCGCATCTTAGTTGTTCCATATCCAACACATTTGATCGATCTAACTTCAACTATTTAGTGTTCCTAACTGTCGTCTTAGATTTAGTTTGGTTATAATCTCATCTCTGTTTCATTTGTTCCACGTACTCATGCATCAAAATAGTTATTACAAACATTTTTCCAGCACTAGATTCTTGATTTTGTAATCTTCTTTGCTGATAGTGTTTTTTTCTTTTTCTTGGGCAGCTTCTTTGATTGGAATTGAAGTTGTTGTAGTTCTTGAGCAGCCATGATATGTAGTTTTACCACACAACAAAAAATGGCGTAAGTTATTTTGGGTCGATACTTTTATCTCCAACCTCCAGGCCAAGATCAGTTTTTGCCACCGCCACCTCCTTCGTTATTTACTCTTTCCGGTTAGGGTACCATTTGCAAAGCTTATTTAATGTCTCTGGATCCCTTCATTGAAGTTCGATCTAGCGCTAAAAGGTCTCAATCAAGGGATAAACAACATATTAAGAAATGGTGGGAGGATTGCTATCTTCTTTCTTGTGAGACACAAACACACAGGAGAGTTTAAATGGTAGGAAATGGTAGTTCCAAAGTTCTGGGTTGAAAGTTGGTCGTGTTTGTAAGTGTGCATAGACTGCATGCCAGGTGTTCGATGATTTGCTTACCCGAAACACAACCATTTTTTTTGTCTCCCTTCATATGATTGAATAACTTGTACAACTCGCCTCTTAGCTGTTCCATATCCTACACCTTTGATCAACAGGTAGAAGTTTCACCATAATTTCAGCAAGGAGTTTCGACATGTGCCGAATGATGTAATAATATTCTACATGCATTTCTTTTATTTCAATTTTTGTTATTTTTCAATTTTCTATATATTATCACATATTTTTGTTAATTTTTATTATTTGTATTTTTAATATATTTGAAAATGTTATATATATATATATATATTTGGAAGATTAATGACTAATTAATATGTTTAGTAATGTTTAATCTAATTTCATTTTAAGACAATTATAAAATATACTAATGCATATTTTTAATATATTTTATGAAAATACTGTTTTTTAAAATTATGAGTTTGTTCATATAAGATAATATTAATGCAAATAATATAAGATAACATCATAAAATAATTAAAATTTTCAAATTTAATTTAATTAAAAAATAATTAATATTATAACATATTTTTTGTTAATTTTTATTATTTGTATTTTTAATATATTTTAAAAGGTTAAAATATATATATATATATAATTGGAAGATTAATGACTAATTAATATGTTTAGTAATGTTTAATCTAATTTCATTTTAAGACAATTATAAAATATACTAGTGCATATTTTTAATATATTTTATAAAAATACTATTTTTATAAAATTATGAGTTTGTTCATATAAGATAATATTAATGCAAATAATATAAGATAAAATCATAAAATAATTAAACTTTGCAAATTTAACTTAATTAAAAAATAATTAATATTATCACATATTTTTTGTGAATTTTAATAAAGTACCATTATTTATTAATATAAGTCATTGATTTTCAATTTTGATGTATTACTGTATTTAACTCGATTTCAATGACCAACATATGAATGTTCAAAACCCAATGTGTTAATGTACTCACGATACAAAATATAAATGTGACTCAATTAAAATATTATTCTTTACTTTAATTTGTTGGACTATATATTTGTCATATTGCGTACATAGATTTATTTACATATATTTTTACGTACATATATAGATTTATTCAATATATACCTAAAATATTATTGAAGAATCACAATATTATTTGTATTTTTCATATATTTTAAAAGGTTAACAATATATATATAATTGGAAGATTAATGACTAATTAATATGTTTAGTAATTTTTAATTTAATTTAATTTGATTTTTATTTTTTATTTAATTTAATTTGATTTGTAATTTTTTAGTTATTTTTTATTTAATTTAATTTAATTCTGGCAGTCGTTTGATAAATCCACAAAGTTGAGCTATTTTACAGTTAATTTTGAAAGTTTGGGACGGAATATTCCCGGAATATTCCACCGACAGTGACTTCCGACGATCGTTTAGTAAAAAAACAAAGTTGAGCTATTTTACAGTGAACTTTGAAAGTTCGGGTAACAAAGTGAAAAAGTGACTATAGTTTGGCTTCTATTGTGTAATTTACCCTAAAATATACTAGTGCATATTTTTAATATATTTTATAAAAATACTATTTTTATAAAATTATGAGTTTATTCATATAAGATAATATTAGTGCAAATAATTATATAAGATAACATCATAAAATAATTAAACTTTTCAAATTTAATTTAATTAAAAAATAATTAATATTATGAAAAGGTTCACAATTAACACAACACATAAAAAAAGCGTTGCACAATGGGTTGCCTTCTTTTTTTTAATCCACTAAAAGACAATGCATAAAGAACGTTGCATAAAATGGTTGTCTTTAAAAAAAAAATGTGTTATACGACAATCCTATGTAAAAAGCGTTGCAAAAAAGGGTTGTCTTTTTTTAAAAAAAATGCGCTATACGACAATCCTTTGTAAAAAGCGTTGTCTTTCTTGAAAAAAGTGTTGTCTTTAAGCGCATTTTTAAAAAAAAGACAACGCTTTTTGGAAAAAAGGGTTGTTAATTCAAAAAGACAATACAAATTCATAAAAATAATTGTCTTTGAGGGGTTGTTAAAGGTCATTTTTCTTGTAGTTGTTATAAAAAAAGTAGGTAGAAATGAGATTTGCAAATTCTCTCATATCTCATAACAAATAAGGATTGGGATTTGGCTCATCCCAAAACCGGATGGGCACATTCCAATCCAAACACACCCTTACGACATGATTGGTATGATAGAATGAGGTGAGAATGGAATCATCATTCTTATCTTCATTCTTATTCTTTTGATTTATATGTTTCATAAGTAGGAATGATGATTCTCATAGGAATTGTTATTACCATGGATGAGAGAATGATCATTCCTTCCTACCCCCATGGTATTATGTATTCCTGTCTTCAAGGAAATTAACATTTTTTTTATTAATTTTGACTATTATCATTATTTATTTTATGTTTTCACAAATTAACTTCCTAAAGTTAAATTATTATATAAAATTTTGTAAATAATATTAAATTATTTATAAAAAAAATTTAATAAGTTAAAATTAATATAAAATAAAAATAGCAAAAAAATAATAAAAACTAAATATATAAATAGTATAAAAATAATTAATACATATAAAAATCTAAAAAACATTAAGATAATATGTATATAAATTTAATAATACAATAATTAAAGTTCTGATATAACATTTATCTATAAATAATATATATATATATATATAAAGTTGTAAATTATAAAAAAAGAGATAAAAGAATATTAGTATAGATAATAGGTTATAGTTAAATTGTAATTAAAATATTTTTTTAGATAATATAAAATAAGATATTATAATTTTAATAACATAAAATCATATAAAATAATTAATAAAAGATATGATAAATATATTATTATTATTTAACTACTTTAAAGATATGTAAATAATATAAAAATAGTAAATTAATAATAAAATTAAAAAAATAAAATATATAAATATAATATACCTTAATATTAGTATGATTAGTGTCGTTTTTCACGTATTTTTGCGTATGTTTATGTATTCATGTGAATATGTTTAGATACATTTTTAGGGTGATTTCTGATATTATATTGTATAAGTTGCATTTGACATGTTTGTGATTTTGATGAGAAAAGTGCAAGTTTCAAGTGTAATTGATGATCAAGGAAGGAATCATAGAAAAATGAGGAAGAATAGGAGTTGAAATACGAGATCACATGGAAGAGCTGGTGGGGCACGACCGTGTGCCAGTGTACAGAGAATTGCTTGATGATGGGGCACGACCGTGCCCGGATGAACAGAAATTCGCAGAGTTTTGGCTTTCTTGGAGTATTTTCACCTCTTACTTCACTTGGAAGATTCCCATAACAATATATATACTCAACATGAGGAAGGAGAACGAGAAAAGAGAGAGATTCATAGAGAAAAACAAGATAGTCTGAGAAGCAGCGAGAGGATTGGAAGAAGAATTCAAGAGATCGAGGAATCGCGAGATCGTCTAATAGAGTTTTAATTTTTTCTTCTTTTGTTAGATCTTAGTAGATATGATATTTCCAATCTTGTCTATGAGTTTGTTTATCATCATGTCTAGCTAAATTTCTAGGGTTTCTAGGGCTTGTTAGTAATTTGATTCGAATCTAAATGGATCTTTAATTTCAATTCAAAGTTCATGATCATTTATCCTATTTGTGTGTTTATAAGTTGATTGCTTGTTTGTTTATTCGGCCGATAATTGAGCATGTTTTAATAATTAGATCAAAATTCGGGAGATGAGATTTAATTATGGAAGAATAAACACATGATACATAAAAAGACTAAGATCGGGAGATTAAGGAATTTATGTGATGAGAAATCAATCTTAGGTACTTTTGGGAGTTGTTATGTTTCAATCAGATTGAGTAGGGATACCTCTGGTGGCATAATAATCAACCGATTAACTGATTCGGGAGAGCTGTTAATTCTACATATGTGATTGCTCATATATGATGATTGATTAATGAACTTGAATTGGTTAAAGTGTTGTTTTGATGAGAATTAGATGAAAGCATGTCCTAGAACCTATCTTAGATATCTGTTATTCTTGAGTGAATTTATCTGCATAATTACTTTTCTATTGAATTAATTTGCAATCAGTGTGATTTGATTTTCCTAGATAAAGTTGAAAATTGAATTTGAGTAATTAGTTAGTACCTAGATAGCCAGTTTCTGTGGGATCGACCTTGCTCACCACTTCTACACCCTACACCGTACACTTGTGGAAGTAGCTAAAAGAAATTAGTGAACATAGTACAATGATTAATTTTCTGTAAAAAGAATTATCTTTAAATTTAAATATGCCAAATAATTTAAATTTGAGTGATATATTGAATATGAATATTAAATAAAATTATAGTAGAAGGTAATTTGGCCAAATAAAGATTGATTTAATATTTATACATTTTATTTGTAGTTATCAAACATAAGATATAATCATAATGATTATTTCATTCATTTCATAATCCTTTGTGATACCAATTATAGGTACACATACCCAAACGGTTCCAAAAACTGAAACCAGGCCGGTTTGAACTAACGGTCAACGGTTCGGGGAACCGTTGACCCGGTTTCGGTTCCAAATCGGAACCGAAAATCGATTCAGTTTCGGTTTGCAATTTTCCAAACCGGCAAACCGGCGGTTCCAACCGCCAGTTAAACCGCAGGTTTTCGTATTTTTTTTATTATGGAGCATGTCATGTGTATGGCTGTGTTTGAATCGAATATAGCCGTTGAGGATGAACAGCCACGATTAAATGGTCATTGGAAACTGGCCAAACTGGAACCGAACCAAAACCGCCGATTCAAACAGGCGGTTTGTGCGATTTTTTGATCCAACGGCCGAGATCAAGTGGCTCGTTGGAGATCGATGGCTGAGATGAGGCGAGCCACCGGTTCAACCGAACCGGAACCGGCGGTTCGAACCGAAGCTTAGTAATTTTTTTTTTGAATTTTTGAGATCTATAAATAGGGGTTCAAATTGTGTATTTGTTCACACCAATTCTCTTGCTCTCTCTCAATTCTTGCATTCTAGCTCACTTTAAATGATTTCAAGTTCAAAATCTCTCAAATTCTTGTTATATTTCAATTTCTAATTCTTCATCATCAACTTCTAGTTCTAGTTCTATTTCTTCTTGTATTCTTTCTATTTTACATTCATCATGTCTAGAAGAGGTTCTTCTACTTCATCCTCTCGTGGGAAGGGAAAGAGTCCAATGCCACATCCGCCATCATATAAAGATGAGCTCATTGATCGATGGTATCACGCCCCAAAATCTTTCACTTAAAATATCAAAGTTTTTCTTTTTGGGCGTGAAGAAAGAAAGGGGAAGAAGGCGAACATGAAATAAAATAGAAAGAAAAAGAGAGGATAAGAAACAAAACACTTGAAACATCGGATATAACCGATAAAATAGGATTTTAAACCTTTCGCAGCGGAAAAACATCAGGATCTTTTATAAGGAATGAGAAATACAGTTTTTTTTTACAAACGTGGAACATCGTTTTACAAACGAATCAACATAGGTTTAAAGACAAAACCGGAATCATGGACACAGCTGATAGGGCACCCCTCTCTCTACGCATCAAGATTATCTTCGTCTCCTGTAGTGTGAGTACAGAATAGGGGTGAGTGCGTTGAATACACTCGTGGGGACACTTTCCAAGTTTTAATATTGTTAAGCCGATCACACATTAAACAGATATAATAATTCAACAAGTAGTCACAACATATAAAATGCATAGCACACAATGTGAAACACACGACTCTAAGAGCACTCAACTATACTCGTTACATTTCTAACGTATGGTGCTTTTTATGGGCCACCAGTCCATCCTTAACCTGACGTATGGTGTTTTTTACGGGCCACCAGTCCATCCCTATCACGACTTAGGACATCCGTTCTCGTTCATCATATCATAAACTTTGCATGAAACAATAATCGTAAAATATGCATGTACATAATAATCACAACATGTATTCACAGCACGTAAAGCTCAACAGTTCAGATATCAATTATGGAAAACAATAAACATGTTGAGTTTAGAAGTTACCCCCACCTCGTTCGGTGGTTACCACGTGAGTAACGAGTATCGAAGATCTCATGTCTCGGATCCTGTGTCGCAAACCTCGTGTCCCAAGGTTCGATCTAACTGATAGCCTACATACGTTACAGTATTCTTAGATCCTTAATAAATATAATTAAAGCAGTAAAAGACTCCGACGGAGAAACGGTCGTTAAAGGCGCAACGGATCAAGAGCTCTAAAGATCGGAGTTGAAGAAACGAGAGTGGATATCCAATCCATATGGCTGAGATGATATAGAATGAAATTTGGGGCACGACGGAAAAAGAATGAGCTCAATCGGAGTTCAAACGAGCTCAAACGGAGCATTTTAAGTTTAGGGGTAAAATGGTAATTTTGGTCAAAGGGTTGACTTTGACCGGGCCCACGACCCTCGGTCAACAACGTCTCATCGGTGATGACTCGATACAGACGAACGGTAGAAAAAATGAGGTTCGAAATGAAAACACGGCGTTACATGCGTGTCGGCACGCGCGAACCCGACGCCGGGTAGGAAAACCCGGCGACCCCGGCACATGGCTCGGCAGCTGCCGAGTTTTCTCGGCAGCCAGCATCCCCGTCTCGGCAGCTGCCGAGTTTTCTCGGCAGTAAGGCGCGCACACTCGGCAGGGGCCGAGATTTCTCGGCAGCTCGGCAGCCCTCCCGGCGGCTGCCGAGTTTTCTCGGCAGCTTCATCCCCAGCTTCCCGGCGTCGGGCCTGCCCGATGCGCCACCTTCCCGGCGGCGCCGCCTCCAGCTACCACCACCTACCTCGCCGGATTCCTTGCACCGCCGGCTACCTCCTCCGGCCGTCCATCGCCGGATTCCGGTGGTGAATACTGTCCAAATCTTCGCCGCAAAAACCTTCGATGCTCAGTTTTTCGAAATCACCCCCAAGCTTCGAAACTCCGGCCGGCGACTTCCCGTTGCCGACGACCCATCCCTAAGCCTTGGCCGGTGACCCCCTGTCGCCGGCCACCTATTCCGGCCATCACAACCCACCTACATAGCCTATACATACATACATATACACACCCGATTATACACACACACTTGCGTATCACATACCCACCATTCCACTGCCTCGCGGCGGCCACCTGCCGCCGGCGACCACCACCAACCACCGTCGCCTTGGCCGGCGACCCCCAGTCGCCGGCCACCACCACCGCCGTGCACACACACACAGGAGCACCCACACACACACGCACATGGTATATCACACACACACATCGGGTTTCACTTGCCGGCGACTTCCAGTCACCGGCCACCCACCGGAGACCACCGCCGGCGCATCACCAGCGCCGGCCAACCTTTCCCGCACGGCGGCGCCACCTGGCGCTGCCCACAACAGCATGCAAACACTCACACGCACTAGCACACCTCACAACACACACACATGCACGTATACATACATATAAGCCACTATCCATTTCCGGCGCCGCCACCCACGGCGGCGCCTGCACTCCAGCTTGTCGCCCTCACCTCCGGCAACCTTCGGCAGCTTCTCCGGCGCGGTGGAGAGAGAAAAAATCAGTAGAGAGAGAAAGGGTGGTTCAAGGTTTAGGGTTAGGGTTTTGCGGCTATTTTTCGTCGTTTTTCGGTGAACGAGAAATCGGAATTAAATTCCGAGACCTATCCTAGATTCGTCTCGTCGAGACGAACGTCGTGTGTGAAAATCGGCCGAAACCGACAACATTGAAATTTCCTGCCACCGGCGGCGGCGATGGCCCTCCGGAGACAGAAACCCGGAAAGAAAGAGAGAAGAGAGAGGGACTTACTCGTTTTCGTCACTTTCGGCTCGTTCGACTCGTTCGGAAAAATGGTGATTTTTGAATCGAAATCACTCGTATTTATAGAAATCCAAAAAGTTACTATTCATCGAAAATATCCGGATCACTATTCATCCAAAATATCCCATTTCACTATTCATTGGTTGATTTTTCAACTTTACTATTCACGTAAATATCTTCTGGTTTTCCGGATCTTCGTGTTTTGCCATTTTCATCGCCGTTTGAGCTACGGGTCTCCGATTGACCCATAGTTCGTTTCTATCTTCTCATTTCATCAATACGCATCTTATGATATTAAAATATTCTATATACCATGTCCAAGAAAATATCTATCCGAAACACACATTAGACACGTATCTGAAACGCACGTAATTAATTAGACAGTCAAAATATACGCACGTAATTATTAAGTCATACGTTAAAGTATTTAATTAATAAATTATGCTCGTTTTGATCCGGGGCACTACAGATGGTGTGACGAGCTTGATCCAAATGTCGATTTGAGGGAACAAATAGCTCAAGCCTTAGCCGACGAAGGCGAAGACGAAGAATAAGTACCGCCGACGTAAGAGAGTTTGAATGTCACTCAAACCACCTCAAGTAGAGCATCTTCTTCATTTCGAAGTGATATTTTCTCCATTCACTTCAAGAAGGAAGTCATGTCTAATAGTAACGTCGACTATATAGTGACGTGCAACCATTGTGGGAAGCAATACAAGTTCAAGCATGGAGGGGGCTATGGAACGCTCACTAACCATGTCACGAAGAAGCATCCCGACAAGATTGGATTGGAGCGCTCTCAAACACAACTACGAGTATTCACCGGGTCTTCACAAGGTATGGATTCTTTAACCTTTAAATTTAGTCAATTAGAACTTAAGAAAGACATCGCCGATTTTATTGCTTCAAAACATCTACCTTTTTCATGGGCTTCGGATGACCTTTATGAAGATTATGTGAGCACATATTTATAACCACCCGCTAGAATGATAAGTAGGAATACGGCCACTAGGGATATTGATAAAAAAGTACGTGAAAGAAAATATATATTACTACAAGATTTAGCTAACCTTAAACAAAAAGTTGCGATTTGTTGTGATTGTTGGAAAGATCCTTACCAAAAAAATGATTATATGGGCATTACTTGCCATTGGATTGATGATGCATGAGATGTTCAAAAACGTTTAATTGCTTTTGTTGATTTTAATAAAAAACATACCGGTTTACATATTTCATAAAAAGTAATACATGTGTTAAATGATTATGGTATATTAACAAAAGTATTTGCTATATCTTTAGATAATGCAACTAATAATAAAACTAGCTTGCCTACACTAATTGAATTTTGTAAACCTTCATTAAATGGTGATTTTTTTCATACTAGATGCATGTGTCATGTTTTTAACTTATGTGTTCAAGATGGATTACAAACTTTAGAAGAAATAGAAAAAAATTAGAGATGCAATTAATTTAATTTGTCATACTGTACAAATGCGAAAAAAATGGGCCGCGTTTTGTAAAATGAATGGATTAGAAGTAAAAAAATTTGTGAAAGATGTGCCACATAGGTGGAATTCTACTTTTTACATGCTTCAAGATTCGTATAATTATAGAGAACTTTTATGTGTTTTTTTATGGAATTTGGTGATACTCGTGCTGGTAATGTTATGTTATTTGTCCATTCTTGGGATTCTTGTATAAACATGATGAGTATGTTTAAAAAATTTGAAGAAGCCACTAGGGAAGTAAGTGGATATTATTATCCTACATCTTCTTTAGCTTTAGATCAATGTGTTAAAATTGTTTTGGTAATTAACTCTTATAAAGATGATCCTATTTTATGTGATGCAATTATTATGATGAAAGCAAAATGGTTAAAATATTATCATGAGATACCCCCTATATTTATGTGCTAAATTATTAGATCCTAGGATTAGAGAAGATGGATTAGAAGAACTATTAATTATGTACTATAATGCATTGTTCCCACTTGGATTGATTAGTGAATATGATCTAGTAGAATATATCCCTAATCCTAGGGAAGTAGTTGCTAGGGCTAAAGGTTATTTGTATGATTTATTTAGACAATATAAATTAATTCATGGTGATTCAAGTAGTAGTGATGATGTAGGAGATCAAAATGTAGGATATAGTAGTTATTCATCTTCTTCATCTAGTTTTGGTGATACCCTTAGTCAATATTACAACTTTTATGACATTAGAACGCAAAAATGAGCTAGAAGTACGAACTCATCACAAGAATTAGATTCTTATTTAAGTGTTACTTTTGAATCGGTTGCTTTCGAGAACCATTTGGATCTATTAAAGTGGTGGGCACAAAGGGCCACCACATATCCTATACTAACAATTATTGCGAAGGAGATGTTTGCATGTCCCGCCTCAACGGTCTCGGTTGAACATGCCTTTAGCGTATCGGGCCACACTTTGAGTGTAAGACGAGCAAACTTGGCCACCGAGAATGTCCAAAACCTTATGTTCCTTGAGGATTGGGTCAAAGCAACCAAACGTCAACAAAACCTCGATTGCACACGCTTTGAGGAAGGTGAAACGGATTTGTATGGCTACGACTCAAACACAACATCCTCCGGCGATAATGACATCAACCTAGACGATTGAAGAATGTAAGTTGAGGTAAGAGAACTACGTGAGCTTTGATTCCTTAATTCGATTTCAATTAAGGATATGTAGGCAATTTCATTTAAGTTTGGAATTTCAATTCCAAACATAGAATGAAACTCAAGCTCTTTCAATTTTTCCCCCTCCCTTTGGCTAATGTTGTTTAAATAGTTACTTAGTTAGATACTTAGATCTTAGACTTGTATTATATAATTCAAGATAGATAGATAGATAATTGTAATTGTAATTCAAGATAGACTTTTATTTCTTGTAGATAGACATAGACTTTTGTAATTGTAATATATAGGAACTTTGTAATAGATTAGATCATAGATTAGATAGAATTCTAACTTGTAATAATTTTCCAAGTTATAATGAAAAAGTTTGTTCACTTCAATATTTTATATTCCAAATTTCAATTTCTCATGGTATGGTATACTTCAAAACAAACATTGTTGAGTAACTTAAGTGTGTAAAATACACTCAATACATATGGTCGTGAACACGATTATTGTGTTATCTTGGTCAAAAAATGAATCATAACTACAAAATATTGGTTGATATAGGTACAAGAGGAGAAAACGGCGTGACGGAGACAAAACGTGCAAAAAAAAGGAAGAAAACGGACGAAAAAGGGTGGATACTGCGGTATCCATATCTAGTACTGCGGTACCCGAAGTGGAAAACCAAAATATTAGGTTCTGCATCTCAATACCGCGGTACCTATATCTAAGTACCACGGTACCCCGGTACCCAACTCCAGATTAAAAAAAAAAGAACCGCCAAACCGTCAGTTCGAACCGGCCGAACCGTCTGATTCTGGTTGAATCGGCGGTTTGGAACCGAAACCAGAACCACCTTCCATATGGTTCGATTTCGGTTCCACCAATTTGGAACCACCGAATCGGCGTTTCGAACCGAAACTGGAACCGGCGAACCATTTGAGCATCTTTAAATTTATAGGAATAAACATTTTCATAATAAAATAGAAATATAAACGAGTGACAAGATGATTAATGGATTGCATGATAATAGTATTAATAATTTCAGCCCCAAAATTCGAATAATCAGCAGCCTCAGAACAATATCCAATTTCAAGGAAAGATTACAAGGGAAATGAGAACAATCAAGGCCCAGAAATAGTACTCCAATTCCCAGCAAGAGCGCCTGAAAAAGAATGAAAGATCAGAGAATAATTTTGGACATATTAGTGAAAAGTTGAGAGAGATGATGGGAAAAAATACGTACAATCCATCACACTCCACCAATGATGTCATCATCTGTATATATGGAATTCAGAGTCTGACCAATACGTTGGAAACCATTGCATCTGAGCTCTTGATTAAAATATTTTCATAGGACGGTCTAATATAATCCTTCTAGACTTTCTTAAGATAGTTGGCCAACCTTCCCCAAAACGTCATCGTTTCATACAAAACAGCACCGTTCTAACTTTCCCCAATTATGTTACTTTAAACTGCTGATTTAACCCTGATCGTGCCACTTCTTTATTTAAATTATAATATAAAATAAGCAGGTATATAACATTGTCTCCCCCTCCATTTGAGACTTGTCCTCAAGTCTCCAATAGGTCTGAAAATTCCTCCTAAATGAAATGGATGTTCTCCCAAGTGGTGCTAGTAGGATCATCTTCCTTTCATTGGACTTGTACCTGTATCAAATGAGCATTTTTGTATTTGATCACTCTTCTGTATGTGATTTTGTAGGGGTTGATTTTGGTAATTCCATCTTCATCCATAGCAGGTAGCTTGTACTGAGGCTGGTATTTACTTTTAATCTGTTGTTTCAGCAAGGAAACATGAAAGACGAGGTGCATTTTGGTAGAATTAGGGAGTTTAAGCTCCACTGGACCAATCTTCTCTTCAATTTCATAAGGGCCAAAATACTTTACTGATAGTTTAGTTACTCTCCTTAGTAGACTGTTGCTGCCTTTGAAAGGTTTTATCTTCAAATATACCCTGTCACCTACTTGCAATGCTCTGTCAGACCTCTTCTTATCAGCATATAATTTCATCCTTGTCTGAGCATTGAGGAGGTTTTCTTTTAGCTCTTGAATCATCTTTTATCTGTTGTGTAAAATTCCCTGAACTCCTGGATGAGCAGACTGCAGATAGGGGCCTAAACATAACAGTGGAGGATTATAGCCATAGAGAGCCTTAAATGGGGATGTCTTGGTAGAGTGATGGTAGTTGGTGTTGTACCACCACTCTACCAAGTGGAGCCATTTTTTCCATTTGGCAGGATGCAAGTGTGTCATACTTCTCAAGTAGGTCTCTAGACATTTATTCACCCTTTCAGTTTGGCCATCACTTTGGGGGTGATGGCTTGTGCTCATAGACAACTTAGTCCCCATCAGCCTGAATAATTCCTTCCAAAAGGAGTTTTGGAAGACAACATCTCTATCGCTGACTATTACTTCTGGAATGCCATGGAGTTTGTAAACTTCCTCCATAAATTTTTGGGCTAGTGATTCAGCCGTATATGGATGTTTGATGGCTAGGAAATGGTTATATTTTGTCAGTCTATCTACTATCACCTAAATCACATCTCTCATCTCTGATTTTGGTAAACCTTCAATGAAATCCATTGAAATTTGAGACCATGGTTGGAATGGAATCTCCAATGGCTGTAACAGGCCAGGGTATGCAACATGTTCATCCTTGCACTGTGCACACACTTCATATTCCCTCACAAAATTATAGATGTCGGCTTTCATACCTTCCCAATAAAAAAATTTCTTTGCCTTTTGATAGCAACAATGAATGCCAGAATGGCCACCAATTGCTGATGAGTGAATGATATCCATAATCTTTCTCCTGATTTCATTAGCCCCTCCCACCACTATTCTCCCATTCATCCTTACTATCCCTTCTATGTATGATGATTTTCCAATTTGATCTACTATAGATGCAGTGATCATATTTTGGATAGCTTGATCCCCTTCATAACTAGAGATAACTTCTTTGATCCAGGTAGGAGAACTAACAGTAATGGCTGAACAAGTGCTGTCATCTTCAAACCTTCTGGACAAGGCATCAGCTGCCCTATTCAAACTTCCCTGCTTGTATTCTATGGTATAATTATACCCCATCATTTTATATAACCATTTCTGTTGTAGTGTGTTTGTAATCTTTTGATCTTGCAGAAACTTTAGGCTTGAATGATCTGTTTTAATTACAAAGGCAGAACCTACTAAGTAGCTGCTCCATTTGGCAATGTCTGACATCAAGGTTAGAAGTTCTTTTTCATAAGTAGATAAGAGCTGATTCTTTGGACAAAGAGCTTGACTAAAATATGTAATGGGCTGGCCACCTTGCATTAATACTGCCCCAATTCCAGTGTGTGATGCATCTGTCTCCACTGCAAATTTTTCCTTAAAATTTGGGAGAGCTAGGACAAGAGCATCGATCATCTTCTGCTTAAGATTGTAAAATGCTTCTTCAGCTTCTGCACTCCAATTGAAGTTTTCTTTCTTTAGCAAGTCAGTTAATGGTTTAGCCAACAAACCATAACTTTTAATGAACCTCCTATAGTATCCTGTCAATCCCAAGAACCCTCTGAGAGATTTGAGATTTATAGGAATATGTCATTCTGTCATGGCCTTTGTCTTCTCTTTGTCAGTTCTCACCCCATCTCCACTTATGACATGGCCTAGATAACTGATCTCTTTCACAGCAAACTCACACTTAGTTTTCTTTGCAAAAAGTTGATGTTGTCTTAGCACTTCAAAAACTTGTCTTAGATGTAGGTAATAAGTCTCAATACAAGGGCTATAAATCAAAATGTCATCAAAGAAAACTAAGATTGATTTTCTCAACAAGGGAGCAAATATGTCATTCATCATAGATTGGAATGTGGCAGGTGCATTTGTGAGACCGAAGGGCATTTCCTTAAACTCAAATAAGCCATGATGGGTGATGAAGGCTGCTTTGTGTCGATCTTCTTCTCGTAGTCTAATCTGGAAATAGCCTTGCCTCAAGTCTATTTTAGAGAACCAAGTAGCACCATGAAGCTCAGAAATTAATTCTTCAATGATTGGCATAGGAAATTTGTTTTTAATGGTGATGTCATTCAATTTCCTATAATCAACACAAAACCTCCAAGTAGAGTCTTTCTTTTTAACCAATAATGTGGGAGAGGTAAAGGGGCTGGTACTATGTTGAATGATACCTTGCTGAAACATCTCATCTACCATTCTTTCTATTTCATTCTTTAACACATGTGAGTACCTATAAGGCCTTTGGCACACAGGTTGTGCCCCATCCTTAAGGAGTATTCCATGTTCACAGCTTCTGATTGGGGGCATCCCTATAGGCTCCTGGAAAATATCTGCAAATTCTGATAGAAGCTCAGTGATGACAAAGGGCAATGGATGATTATTTTTCTGAACATCAATGGCATAGATATAAGCCACCCAACCATGTGTTGCTTTGAGAATTAGATTTTTGACCCCTTTAGCACTTATCATTCTTATTGATGTACTCTCAGGTGTTGCCTTAATTTTAACCCTCCTTCCATTGTTGTTAAGTTCCACCAATTGTTTCATGATATGTATGCAAGCATCATGTCCCCAAAGCCAATCTGTTCCCAGTATTATGTCACATCCACCAAGTGGGATGATCCTTAAGTCTGCAGCAAAAGAATAACCCTGCATCTTCCATTCCAATTTGCATATAGACTTACTGATTGTCTGAGTGTCATCTGTTACTGTAATCACCCAAGGTTCAGTTTCTTGTATCATACAACTCAACTCCTTAGCACTTGACTCATTCAAGAAACTGTGGGTACTCCCACTGTCAAAGAGTACTGAGAGCTGTTTGTTCTTAACCACAACCACTGCTCTGATGGTGTTTTTAGCCTGGGTACCTAAGATTGCATTCAATGAGATCTCAGCATCTGTGTTCTCTATTTGTTGTTCCTCTGGCTCTTCTAACTCCTCCACCACTTCTTCCTCAACATGAATCATCAAGCTAAATTTTCTAGGTTTACATTTGTGATCATAAGAGTATTTTTCATCACAATGATAACATAAACCTTTCTCCTTTCTCACTTGATACTCACTGGGGGTAAGTTTCTTAATAGGTAAGGATGACTCACTTTTAGCTTCAGGTTTATTGTTGTTTTTATCTGCAGTAGGGTATGAGTAGGAGGAAGTGCTGACAGGCTTGGGATTGAATATTGGTCTTCCAGTGAACCTGCTCTGTTTGTGCTAAGAATCCAGTGTAGATTGCCAAGATCTGGCAATATTGGCTGCTTGAGTGAGGACATCAATACTGGATGCTTAATCTCATCCTTAAGCCCTTTGATTAAATAAGATATGAAGAATTCTTCATTAAGGTTTGGGTGTTTCATTTTAACTAGGGACTTTAGCTCATCAAATTGCTCAAAATATGGCTCAACCTCCCATTTCTGAACCAATTGAGTGAACTCTATAACAACATCCTCTCCACCAGGGGCAAGAAATCTTTCTAGAATCATAGAGCAGAACTTCTCCCAATGGATGCCTGGCCTACCCTCCACGTAATCCATATACCAATTGTCACCAGCTCCAGTCATGAAGTAGGCAGCATATTGAACCTTGGATACATCATCCATGGTGTTTAATTGAAAATAACGCATGGCTTTTCTGATCCAGGAGCGTGGATTAATGCCATCAAAGTCAGGAAAGTCAAGGCGAACTATAGGATTGAAGGGTGCTCCATTATTATTGTTGTTGTTTGGATTCCTCCCATTAGGATGAATATAGACCTCCTGTTTGTTTCTGACTGTTGAGGAATCATCTGCAGTGAATTTCCTCTTGCTTGTGGCTTCAGATTCCTTATGAAGGGCATATAATTTTTGCATAATTTCCTCTATTTTGTTGAATTTGTCATCGATACTGATGTTGAATTTGTTGAGCTCTGTATTATCTTTTCGCAGATCAGCCATGGCTGCTTCCATTCTTTTTTGAGTAAGCTCCTTCAAACGCGTATTTTCTGTTATGCCCAAGATCGATTGTCTCTGGATACCAAGTGTAATGGCCTTCTTCAACCAAGATCAAACACAAATAATAAAATAGAAATATAAACGAGTGACAAGATGATTAATGGATTGCATGATAATAGTATTAATAATTTTTGCCCCAAAATCGAATAATCAGCAGCCTCAGAACAATATCTAATTTCAAGGAAAGATTACAAGGGAAATGAGAACAATCAAGGCCCAGAAATAGTACTCCAATTCCCAGCAAGAATGCCTGAAAAAGAGTGAAAGATCAGAGAATAATTTTGGACATATTAGTGAAAAGTTGAGAGAGATGATGGGAGAAAATACGTACAATCCATCACACTCCACCAATGATGCCATCCTCTGCATATATGGAATTCAGAGTCTGACCAATACGTTAGAAACCATTGCATCTGAGCTCTTGATTAAAATATTCTCATCGGACGGTCTAAAATAATCCTTCTAGACTTTCTTAAGACAGCTGGCCAACCTTCCCCAAAACGTCCTCGTTTCATACAAAACGACACCGTTCTAACTTTCCCCAATTAAGTTACTTTAAACTGCTGATTTAACCCTGATTGCGCCACTTCTTTATTTAAATTATAATATAAAATAAGCAGGTATATAACATCATTTCCCATGACCATACCAATCTTGAGTTTATTTCATTCTCACGTAATTCCATACAATCATACCAATCATGCCATTAGTGTTTTGGTTATAAATCCAAATCTAAATCCAATTGTGTATCTTGAAGTGTTTGCACTACTACAAATTCACTGAACAACAACATTGGAAAGACAATATTTTTTGTTGTCTTTGAACATTTTACAACGCTTTTTGTGAAAAACGTTTTTTTGTGAAAAAAGCGCTGAAAGACAACGCTTTTTGTTGAAAAGACAACGCTTTTCACAAGGTGTTGTCTTTCAGCGCTTTTTTTCGCTAATAGACAACGCTTTTTTATGTGTTGTCTTTCAGCGCTTTTTTTCGCTAATAGACAACGTTTTTTTAAAAAGCGTTGTCTTTATGCAACCCTTTTATGCAACGCTCTTTATGCGTTGTCTTTCAGCGGATTTATTAACTAAAAGACAATCCTTTTATGTGTTGTCTTTCAAAAGTGTTGTCTTTATTAAAAAAATTTAATTAAATTAATTGTTTTTTAATTAAATTATATTTGAAAAGTTTAATTATTTTTTGATGTTATCTTATATTAGAATATTATTTAAATAATAATAATAATAGAAATTCTGAAAAACTATATTTTAAATTTTAAAATATTATTTAATTAAATATAAAAATATATTAAAATTAGAAATTTTATTTACAAATAACATAAATCATATTAAATATCTAACAATCAACAAATAAAGACAAAAAAAAATTTCTTGTTATTTAAGATTAAAAATTCTAATTATAAATTTTTTTACTAATATTTCTATTTTCTTTTTAAGAATTTTAACGATTTTATTAATTATTTTACTTTTCACCATTTAATCGATATTTTTTTTTATATTTAGAGATAATTTTCCAACAAATATCTATCATGCTAAATGTTTTAATTGTTGGTTTATAAATATTTAAAAATACTATAAAAAAATTTAATAACTATAATAAATAATTTATTTGTTATTATGAAAGTTTATGTCATTAATTAATACTGTAAACATAAGTTACTACTACTATTATTATTATTATTATTATTATTTTATTATTAAACATAGATTTTAGTACATAATTGAAGATAAGTTATGATTTTTCAAATATTTATTTTGAACTTATTATATTTACTTAATAAGTATTGTAAATTTTATTTGTTAAATTTAAAATTTAAAAATTAATTTTAATAATTTCATAATAAGATTATTGTTGCGTTATTTTAACATTTTCTTTTCTAGATTTCTTATGTGTATTTAGTTAATTTAAAATATTTTTCGAATTATTTAAATGAAATTTCAGATTTTATATATTATATTAAATAATATGTTTAATTTTTTTTTTACTTATCAATTTCTAAAAATAATTTGTTTTGTCTTTATTTGTTGATTTTTAGATATTTAATATAATTTATGTGTTTTTATCAATTTTTCCTATTTTAGGTATTTAATATAATATATGGGGTATTTTTACCAATTGTTCCTATTTTAGGTATTGAATAAATCTACGTACGTAAAAATATATGTATTTAATTGAGTCACATTTTATATCAAAATTGGAAATCAATGAATTATATTAATAAGTATTAATGGTACTTTATAAAAATTAACAAAAAAACATGTGATAATAGAAAAGTGAAAATTATCAAAAATTGATATAAAAGAAATGCATAATATTATTACATAATACACCACTAGTCTAGTGGTGAGAGTACCTCCATGGCACTCGGGTTCGATTCCCAGCCAACGCATAATATTGTTGTTGATGACGTGTCGTGATGATGTCATCTCTACGAACGCTTTTAGTGCGTTGTCGTCTAGCCAACGCATAATATTGTTGTTGATGACGTGTCGTGATGATGTGTCAGCTTTACGATGACGTGTTGTGATGATGTCAACGGTATGCTGACGTGTCGTCTCTACGCATAATATTGTTGTTGATGACGTGTCGTGATGATGTGTCAGCTTTATGATGACGTGTTGTGATGATGTCAGCGGTATGTTGACGTGTCGTCTCTACGCATAATATTGTTGTTGATGACGTGTCGTGATGATGTGTCAGCTTTACGATGACGTGTTGTTGAACATTTTTAGTGCGTTGTCTATCAGCGCCCACTTACGACAACGCTGGATACGACAACAACGCTTTTTTTTCTGGTCTTTCAGCGAATTTGTAGTAGTGTTGAGTTGATTTAGATCACCATCTATATCAATACAGTAACCTAAGAATAGTAGTATTACTACTTCAGTTGGGTATAGTATAGTATTTACTTGTTTCAGATTACAATCCGTATTTTCAAAGAGTAGCATCCGTACTAAAAGAGTACAAATAGTATCTAGGAATAAATATAAAACAGTACGTATCCGAGGAAATAAGATTTACCAGTGATATTTAAGAAAAATCATATCCATTAGGATTAGGATTAGTCTTGTATTAGGATTAGGATTGCGTGTACTGCATCTATAAATAACAGATGAATTATTTACCTTGCATAATCATAGTTTAGTTTTTTGAAAGAGTAGAAGTAAATATCAATCATAGTTTAGTTTCTTGAAAGAGTAGAAGTAAATATCGAGGGTTTTAATTAATTAGTTTGTTGAGAGTAGTTTGAATTGGTTGAAAATGGGTGGAGGTGTGATTGTTGACGTGAACAAGGGTGGCAAGGAATATCCAGGACGATTAACATGTCAAGTCCTGATTGCATGTATTGTTGGGGCAATGGGAGGCCTGATATTTGGATACGACATCGGAATTTCCGGTGAATAAATATAACTTTGATTTTTTGTTTGTTTTGATGTGGATTGGATTATTTGATTGTGATTGTGAATGTGATTGTGTGTTTGGCAGGTGGAGTTACTTCGATGCCGATATTTCTGGAGAAGTTCTTCCCAAAGGTTTACGCGAGGGAAGAAAACATGAGTGGTGGGACCAATCAATACTGCAAGTTTGATGATCTCAGATTAACCCTGTTTACCTCATCCTTGTATTTGGCTGCACTGTTGTCGTCATTGTTTGCCTCGTTTGTGACGAGGTTGTTGGGAAGAAAGTCGAGCATGCTTTTCGGCGGCCTCCTCTTCTTCGCCGGAGCTATCATCAATGCTTTTGCCCACAATGTTGCCATGCTCATTATCGGCAGAATTCTTCTTGGCTTTGGAGTTGGTTTTGCCAATCAGGTAATTATTTGTAATTGTTTTCTTCACATTATTAATTGAGAAATAATTTATTAAAGTGTGATATATGCAGGCTGCTCCAGTTTATTTATGTGAGATGGCTCCGTACAAGTTCCGGGGAGCACTGAACATGCTTTTCCAACTCTGCATAACCATCGGAATCCTGGCCGCCAACTTGATAAACTACTTTACTGCTCAGATCAAAAACGACTCTGGATGGCGCATCAGTTTGGGCTGTGCCGCCGTCCCTGCCTTTTTATTCACCGTCGGGTCCCTATGCCTCCCGGAGACGCCTAATTCATTGATCGAGCGAGGCAAGCATCAAGAGGCCCTCACCAAGCTCCGAATCATCCGTGGAATCAAAGACGTGGACCACGAATTCAACGACTTGGTCGAAGCAAGCAATGCCTCCAAGCTGATCAAGAATCCATGGACGAATCTTTTGAGGAACACAAAGTATAGGCCTCAATTGGTGATGTCCATCGCCATCCCCCTTTTCCAGCAGTTGACCGGCATGAATGTCTTCATGTTCTACGCCCCCGTTCTGTTTAAGACTATTGGTTTCGGAAACAATGCTTCTCTCGCGTCCGCCTTGATCTCCGGTGGCGTCAATTGCGTCGCCACGTTGGTTTCCATATTCTCCGTCGATAAATTCGGGCGGAGGGGATTGTTTATTGAAGGCGGGATTCAGATGTTTGTATGCCAGGTCATCGTTACCGTTTGCATAGCGCTGAAATTCGGAGTGAATGGGAACCCCGGTGAGCTTCCCACTTGGTACGCCGCCATAGTAGTGGTGGCGATCTGCATATACGTGGCAGGATTCGCGTGGTCGTGGGGCCCACTGGGATGGTTGGTCCCCGGTGAGATACTGCCGTTGGAAGTGAGATCAGCAGGGCAGAGTATGAATGTGGGTGTGAATATGATATTCACATTCTTGATTGCTCAGTTGTTTCTGAAAATGCTTTGCATAATGAAGTTCGGGCTCTTCATATTCTTCTCAGCATTCGTCTTCGGAATGACGATTTTCATCTACTTTTTGTTGCCGGAGACGAAGGGGATTCCGATAGAGGAGATGTCTGAAATTTGGAAGGCTCATCCCTTCTGGAAAAGGTACGTTACCGGCGCCGATGACCAGAATGTGCTCAAGAACAACAGCATCGATGTCTAGTTTCTTAGTTTTTAGTTTTTATTCTTTTTTCTATTTCATTTCAACTGTTAGCTTACAAATTTTCTTTTCATTCTTTTGCTCCTTTTTTTAATATTACTTAGAAGAATAAATAGTTTTATTCCCAACTTTTTCCCTCTTATCAATATTTATAGTTGGTCCTATACAAAAATTAGAAAGTCTGTCTTTGAATTTCTTTTTATATTGTTACTGAAAAATGCATGCATTAAAATCTTTACCAGTTATCTTATGAAAAAAGAAAAAGGTTTTACTTGTTATCTTATGGAAAAATTGATTGATATATACTATAATACTATTATGATAATTTTAAATCTTAGATTATTATTATTACAACTATGAAGTGCATTTCAAAAAATGTGTATACACATCTTTATCCTCCACAACTTATCTTATAAAAAATTAATTAATTAGATTCAATTGTTCATATATATGAACTGACTACTACTACTATATTATCATCATCATCATGACTATAGTTATTATTTTAATAATTCAACTTCAAGAAAGATATCGCATAAGGTTGAACATATTTTTATGGTGGATCAAATTAGACAAGGTTAATTTATGCATGTATTTTGGGTCTCATTGAGTGATATTTTAATTGGAAAATCATGCATACTAGACTTCTTCTAGCTTAAAATCACTATCTTGTGAAATATCAGGTGTTTGCACATTTATGAAAAAAAAAAAAAGACAATTGCCATAATTGGAATATTATGAGGACATGATTGGGATGTAAAGAGTGAAACATCAAGTCGAAAGATTGTTTGGATCGAGAAATGGGAACGAAGGAATGAGAAAAGAGTCAATTGTTTTCTAAGGTCAAGTTCATACAATGTTTGTGTTGAGAAACAAGAACTGAAGGATGATTTGGTTAAAGATATGTTTATATATTTTCTTGTTTATTTTCTCTTTATTCAAAGTTAACATTTTTTTGATCCACTATGTTGCTGGCTTTGCACCATATTATTATTATTATTTTTTTTTTTTTACAAACATTTACTATTGGGTGTAGCCATTAACATCCCTTATTCTTATTAATAAATTCGAATCGTCCAAATGAGATTTTTACCCTTTCCAAACACTTCCCAACTCCTTTTTTTTCAGCTCAAAAGATGATCAACATGTTTCATTCCTACACCCGTAATGACTTGAACTCCAATCCTATGCCGAGGTAGCAAATGTCTTTTACAACTAAGCTATCATGTTTCGTCTTCTCAATTTTGTTTAAAACTACTTGTACCCATCCTATTAAGGTTTGGAAAGGTAGGATACTTGCATTTACCCACCATTTAAAGGTTTAGACAGTTAGGGTACCACATTAACCCACAAAATTGTCACCCCCAATATTGATTTTTTTAATGACTAATGAGAAGTGGAAGGGAGGGAGACAAAAAATGACTAGCAAATTTGTGTTCGAACTCTAAATATCACAATCTTTACATTTATAAAGGTGAGGTACCACTTAACCTACAAAGTTCATGGTGTCATCCCCAATATTGATAGATGTGTGTGATGATATTTCAAAAAATAAAGCTAAATATCCGAAAATATCGAACTTCAACAACTATATTTATCAAACTATATGATTGCCAATGCTATACTAGATGATATGTAGAGTACAAAATTATAAATATTTTTCAATATAAATAATATAAAAAAAAATTCTTTATCTTTTAAAATCGTGTATTATATGGATTATATACTAACGTGTGTATATCTTTGCCTAAACTTGTCCTTTTAGAATTTGCTTCCTTTAAACTTATCTTGTAGTCATAAAATTAAAAATGTTCTCTTCTTATAAAAACTTGGAAAAATGTGATTTTCAGTTGACTGACGGGTCAAAAGGATTTTATCATATGATTTCGAAAGTCTATGGGCAACAACATCGTTTTTTTTTTTTTGTTCATTTGATTTAGATCATAAGAAAACGTGCAACTCTCCTTCAATTGGATCATGGATTCTCTTGAAGTTAAGTTCAAAGAATCGAATGGTCAAAACATTGGTCATTTATTCAATAATTAATAAATGATTAACTATAGTTTTCATATAAAAGAAAAAAAAACGATTTAAGTGATTAATTATGATATGAAAATGATATATTCAGCACCGTCCACCGCCTTCCTAGTAGTTCCTCCTATCTACCTATGACTTTTCACACACACAAAATACGGTTGCTTAGTTTGGTGTATTTGGTCAAAACTTACAACTTGTTTGGTTTTATTTTCTGGGAAAGTACTTCAATTATGGCTATTTATATTTTCTAATTTCTATTTATTCATATTTTTTATTTTAGTTCTATAATTTTAAAACTTTTAATTTTTAGTTCATTTGCATACAACAACAGGTCAAAATGTTATGTTGTTTATTTGACATTCAAACTACATATTTTAATAAATAAATTTATAAAACACTTAGAAAAATACATCCAAGAATAAAAATTGTATTACTTCATCAAAAGAAAAAAATTATCAGACATATCATTTAAAATTTCTAAGTAAGCACAATGCAGATAAAAAATATTATCAACACATAAGTTTAGATATCAAGTAAAAAACAACCAACATTTATCTATTATATCACACTAACTTGATTAAAAATAAGAATGAAAAGATTACAGAACTAAATAGAATAATTGATCGATTAATGACTAGAAATTTAATAAAACAAAACTTAAATTATTTTCACTTTTTTTTTCTCAATTCTCATTTTGATAACTTGGAAAATACGATTAAAATTTTGCACTGGTTTTTCTGTGGGTATTGAGAAATATATTTGGATTTAAACATAGAAAAATATGTTTGCTTTAACTTTTAAATGTTTTTTTATGAGAAAAGATTATAAATAAAAAATTGTTTTTGAGAAATTATTCTGGAAAAACATATATATCTTGGTAGTGAAATTGTATATATATAATGTTTGATGTCTTATAGTATTTTTTTTTGTGGTTAGTGGTAAACATAAATTTTTCTCTATATTATTTTGTTATAGATAGGAAATTTAAAATATCTGATATTCATATTATGAAAGAATAAATATACTATTATTATTTTACTTCGAAAAATGAAAATGAACATTGGAAATTACATCAATTAATTTTATAATAATAACATTGCAAACAGAGTTTCATTAATTAATTATCATACCTGATGCGATTCCTAGCATAAAGAATATTCCAAGTTTCATCAAGCCTTTTACTCAAGCAAACGCAGCCTTATTACTATATGAAAGGACCTCTCTACCCCTCATTCATAAAACCAATTTGGTTGAAACCCTAGAATTAAAATTGGGGAAAACGAATTTTAGGCACAATTTTCTCTCTCCATGTTACACACATTTCTTCGATTTCAAATCAGGCTCTCTCTCTCTCTCTGATCTTTCCATTAACGCTCTCTGAGATTTCGTAGTACACGACATTTGGTAAGTAGTGGAAATTTCTTAAACTTGAATGTGTTGAAATAATTCGCCGTCTTCAACAGCGAATTGATCCGGCTGCTTCATGAAAAAATGGCGGTTTTTCGTTTGCATTTTGTTCTGTTCATCTTTATCTGTCCCTATAAAAGTTAGAAAATCATCGTTCATGTTGGTAAAAAAGTTTATATGCCATTTTTCTTAACGAAAATATTTAATTTCGTCTTCGAAATGATTAATTAAGGGGGTTTTGTATAGTGCATAATTTTGGAGGATAAATGGAAGATCATCTGAAGTAACAATTTGTCGAAATCTCTGGACGTTAGGGATGGGATATTTTGAGATTTGGTTCCCATAATGTCTTTATTATTATTATTATTATTATTATTTTATTGTTTTGTAAACGCAAATTATGCTGGATGTCTTAGTTATTAAAATAAAGTCTCATCTTATCAGTTCATATTATGAGTGGAAATGAAAAGTTTGAATGAGGTTATAAATGTTGAATTCGATTTTGAGTCTCCAATGGTCGACTATGAATCATAATTTGCGGTCATGGCTGTTATCTTGGGGATTGGCAATGGAAAATATTATTAATGTTAAATGTGTCGTTCTTGTAGTTATTATGGGAAGAACATCAATGAACCAAACTTGTCAAATGGTTAAGGGTGGATATCTCACTATTCAAATGAATCGATTTGTTTATGTTGTTATTTTATGTGATTGGGTCTTCATTCAACTTTGTATCGAATAAAGATTTCAGTCTTTTCACCTGAGGTTGTTCGTTGGAATTTGTTTACAGGTTTTAGTTGTGGAGTTGTATCTTGCAAGCAAAGACCCATCGTATCTGAATTTGATTTTTGAAAAATATGGGATCTGACAAACAAGCTGTTGGTTTATTGGATACTCTGAACATGGAGACAGTGAGAACTATATTCACTCATACATATCCATATCCGCACGAGCATTCGCGACATGCTGTCATTGCTGTTTTTATTGGTTGCCTTTTCTTCATATCATCAGACAATATGCATACTCTTATTCAGAAGTTAGACAGCAATATTAAGTGGTGGTCTATGTATGCTTGTTTGCTGGGGTTCTTCTATTTCTTTTCTTCTCCTTTTATAGGCAAAACTATCAAACCAAGTTATTCTAACTTCAGTCGCTGGTAAGTCATGCTATTCTTTTAATAATCTCATTGCTTTATTGTTTTATCTTTATTAAATGTCTCAAAGATAGGGTCATAAGCTTAGGATGAAGACTTTCAGTAATTTGAGTGTTTCACCTTTCAGGTATATAGCCTGGATATTGGTGGCTGCACTATATCATCTTCCTAGTTTTCAATCAATGGGAGTTGATATGAGGATGAATCTTTCTTTATTTTTAACAATCTATGTATCTTCCATTTTATTTCTTCTTGTATTTCACATTGTATTCATTGGCCTCTGGTATATTGGCCTTGTCGCTCGTGTGGCTGGAAGGAGACCTGCAATTCTGACAATCCTTCAAAACTGTGCAGTAAGTCCTGGAATCATATCCTTAGTAAAATTCTATTTCATGCTTCTTATTTTTGCCACTATTGTTGTGTAGGTAATAAGTATAGCATGTTGTGTATTTTATAGCCACTGTGGCAACCTTGCTATTATGAGAGAAAAAACCCCTGAAAGGATGAATTCTGGATGGTTTTCATTGTGGAGAAAGGAGGAGCGAAATTCATGGCTTGCTAAATTTGTTCGCATGAATGAGTTTAAGGAACAAGTTTGCAAATCGTGGTTTGCTCCAGTTGGTTCTGCAAATGATTATCCTTTTTTATCAAAATGGGTCATTTATGGAGAGGTATGGTTTCTGCTACTGTCATTTGGTATTTTCTTATCAACATGGCAAATTATCTTATGCTGCTGTATGGTTGTGTTGAACCTTTTCAGCTGACTTGTAGCAACGGCGCATGTGCAGAATCACCAGCTGAAATTTCTCCTATATATTCATTATGGGCCACTTTTATTGGTCTCTACATGGCAAATTATGTAGTGGAAAGATCAACGGGGTGAGAGTTAACAAAATCATGCCATGATACTTCTCAATTCTTTTTTTGTTTGTTTTAATAGCATGTTGGACCTTTAGTTTAGCTGAGATCAAATATGGAGCATCACATATGACTGATGATGCCTGTGGACTTATTAATCAATTAGCCCTGTTTCATATATTTATGTAATTTTCTTGCTTTTACTGAGGCAATGGTGGCCTAGAAACAAGTGCAAGAATAGTCTATTGATGCTAATCAAAGATTAGTGTGTTTGCTACCCATATCTTAATATTAGGTCAATCGAAGGTTGTATGTCCCTCAAATATTGGAAAAAGAAAGTTTTTTCAAATGTTGTCCTCATCCTCATTTTTGTGTCTCGTAGTTTCCAGTTAATGATTTTGATATGTTTCTTGGCATAATTAACAGTTGGGCTTTCTTGGCATAATTAACAGTTGGGCTCTTACTCACCCTGTGTCACAAAAAGAATCCGAGAAGTTGAAAAAGAAGCATATGAAGCCTGACTTTCTAGACATGGTTCCTTGGTATTCAGGGTACTGCTCTCTCTGTAATTTTCTCTCACTGTCTCTGTTAGATGCATACAGACACAGAATTTTTTAGTACCTTTAGGACATTATCAATCATTATAATCTTTCTTCTTCTATGATATAGGACTTCTGCTGATTTATTTAAGACAGTTTTTGACCTGCTGGTATCTGTGACTGTGTTTGTTGGGCGTTTTGACATGCGTATGATGCAGGTATATTGAACATTTCCTTTTTTGTTCTCATGGTTGTTAGAAACAGTGCTTCTAGAAGGATGGGAAAGTTTGCATCTCTTTGTTGCCTCCTATTGTTCATATTGGAAACTTAATTTTGCTCTTTTACTTTCCCGATTTTTTTCTCATGTATCCAGAAAATCCTTCTCTTGAATGGAATATTAATAATGGCTGAAAGAGCTGTTATCTGAATATGTTGTTATTTGTTTATCTATTATTTCATTCTCTCCTTATTGTCATTGATTTCATTGCATTTGGGTTTCATACTTGGTTGTATCTCATTTTTCCAATTGTAGGCTGCAATGAGCAGGGTCGAAGATGCAACTGAGCAAGACGATCTTTTATATGATCAGTTTAGTGAACATGATGAACTGTGGTTTGACTTTATGGCTGATACTGGTGATGGTGGCAATTCTTCCTATAGTGTGGCAAGGCTTCTGGCTCAGCCATCACTTAGGATCCACAATGATGATGATTCTCTTATTACGCTACCACGAAGTAACCTGCTGCTTATTGGGGGCGATCTTGCGTAAGCTCATATCTGTAAAACTAACACCTCTTTACTTCTTGGGAGTTCATTGCTTACCCACTGCCCTGTTTACCAATTCTTCATTCTGCATTTTCTTTGATCATGGCCAATATACCTTTAACTGAATGAAGTTAGATATTTATTTTTTGTTCCCTCAATTGTTGCATTTGTGAAGTTCATTGCCAGCCTATTTCCCCAATACGTAATGCTCCATCCTCCATGGGCTTAGGCCTACGATAATATACTATCAACATATTGAAGTTCAATATATCAATATGTTTCCTCCGAATATTTCTATTATCTCTTACATCTGCACTTTTAAAAAGTCATTAGCATCTAGCTTTCTTTAGGCAGTGCTCAGCAATTACCTCTAAGAAACTAGCGAATACATTTTTCCTTATTCATTATTAAATTTATTTGCCTTTTGGTACTTAGCAGGTTCTTATTGTGTTAATTCATTCTATTAGTTTGTTAACTAACATCATCTAACTGTTTAAATTTAAAAGGAATTTATTTTTTAAATTAAAAAATATTAATTCTCTTGTTGTCTATGATGGGTCAATCTCTATTCTTGTCTGGTGTGAATTAGGATTACTACTATTTTGGATGTTCAAATAGTTCATGTTAGGTTAAAGTGCTATTTCCGACTGATTTATATGTCATTTGTGTTTTAGAATGTAGAGGTTATAGTATCTTGCTTTTGCCTGAGTATTGAATATTCCTCTGAGGTCCTATTCTTCCGGGATACTGAATACTTTTATAAGGTCAACATGACTTCTACAAAAAGTGTGAATTTATTCCTTTTTTGATTAAATGATTCCCCCCTTTTAGTCAACTATAGTGGAATACTTGCGCCTCATCTGCTGGCCCCTGAATTGAAGAATGTCATTCTGTTTTCAGGTATCCTAATCCATCTGCATTTACATATGAGAGACGCCTTTTTCGTCCCTTTGAATATGCCCTTCAGCCTCCTGTCTGGTATAAGGAGGAGCATATAGCTGTAAATAAACCAGAATTGCCTAGTGGGATATCATCACTCAATCAGTATGATGGGCCTCAGTGCTTTGTCATACCTGGAAATCATGGTTGGTTTTGGTTTTTGGTTGTCTAATATTCTCTCTAGCATCACTGGCATCCTTTGTTTAGTTTTCAATTGCTGAATGCTACTTTAAAGCATTTCAGTTCTATTGATCTCTTTTCTAGTATAGTTTTGGTATGATGTGGCATCTTCTTGTTTGCAGATTGGTTTGATGGGCTTCAAACATTTATGCGGTATATTTGTCACAAGAGCTGGTTAGGTGGTTGGTTTATGCCGCAAAAAAAAAGCTATTTTGCCCTTCAGTTACCAAAAGGATGGTGGGTCTTTGGACTTGACCTTGCTCTTCACTGCGATATCGATGTATACCAATTCAAGTTCTTTTCGGAACTGATAAACAAAAAGGTACCATACTTGAGATTTGGCTTTCATATATTATATTGCTGGTTGGTTTGTGTCAAATGAGGCGTGAAATTTTTTTTTGGTTTTCCAGTTTTTTTTTTTTTTTTTAAATGTTTCTGTGTCCTATGCTAAAAGGTTTATGGGGATATGCTAGATAATTGTATCCAATGATGATTATCACATATTCACTGATACTAGCACATGGCATAGTAGGTTCAATGCTACAAGACTTGACTATTGAAACCAAGGAAAATGTTTCATTGATTGCTTTAATCAGAACATTCTGAGCTTAAGAAATCCATTAAACCCCCGCCTTGCTGTAAAACCTCTGATACATACAAGTCAAGAAATGTTAACCTTTCATTAAAAGTTAGAGCATGATGGTCTAGTATTATGACATTTGTCAAATGCTTGGTGAAGACAAAATATTACCAATACTTTACATACATGCAATTACTAAACTATAACATGGAGACTTGATCATAATAAAGCCAATTCACATGTAGGCTACAAAGTTGTTTAAAGCAGGATCATATGAATAGTGAATATACATTGCTTTTGAGTGTTTATTTCACTTTTATTGTTTTTTCCATGTCTCTACTTTTCTTTACCTTGTTTTTAAATAGTTATGCAAGGTTTATTTATTAAGTATTTTTCCAGGTGGGGGAAAACGATTCGGTGATCATTATGACCCATGAACCTAATTGGCTTCTTGATTGGTACTGGGATGATGTCACTGGAAAGAACGTTTCACACCTGATACGTGACCATTTAAGAGGGCGGTGTAAACTCCGAATGGCTGGGGACTTGCATCATTACATGCGCCATTCATATGTTCCATCAGAGAAACCTGTATATGTACAGCATTTGCTTGTTAATGGGTGTGGTGGGGCCTTTTTGCATCCAACTCATGTTTTCAGCAATTTTAACAGTTTATATGGGACATCTTATGAAAGCAAGGCATCATATCCATCTTTTGAAGACTCAAGCAGGGTACTTACCTCTATCTTACAATGCATCTACTTTTATCACACGCTAACCTTTTGATGTCACATATTAATGATTTTTATGCAGATTGCTTTAGGAAACATATTGAAGTTTCGAAAGAAAAATTGGCAGTTTGACTTTATAGGTGGCATTATATACTTTATCTTAGCCTTTTCCATGTTTCCACAGGTAAATATTATGCTGGTTTTTCCCAAGAAAAAAGTTGTGATTTTATCTATCAATCAAGCACTGAGGCCTCTTAACTGTGTTCGTAGAGAATTTTTGACTTAAAGTTTACAAAAAAGATGATTAATTCATTTCCCTGTTCTTCTAGTGTAAGCTAGATCACATCTTACAGGACGATACATTTTCTGGTCACTTAAAGAGCTTCTTTGGCACAGTATGGGATGCTTTCATCTATATGCTTGGACGCTCATACGTATCCTCAGTAGGTGCTTTAGTTCTGTTAGTTACTGCTATCACCTTTGTGCCTTCAAAAGTATCTCGAAAGAGAAAAGTAATAGTCGGCATTCTCCATTTTTCTGCACACCTATCTGCTGCCTTGATTCTCATGCTTCTCATGGAATTGGGTATTGAAACTTGCATCAGGCATAAATTGTTGGCAACTTCAGGTGACTTTCATTAGCTGGGATATTATGTGTTTCGTAGCGATAAATTTTCATTTATATTTTCTGCTAATGCTTTGTCGAGGACATTTGATGCTGAGTGCCAGCTTATTCTTTGATTTCAGGTTACCATACTCTATATGAATGGTATCAATCTGTGGAGAGTGAGCATTTTCCCGATCCAAGTGGTCTTCGCCCACGTATTGAGCAGTGGACATTCGGTCTTTATCCAGCATGCATTAAGTATCTGATGTCTGCATTCGATGTACCTGAGGTATATAATCATATGACCATCCTTCTCACTCTTACTTCATCTTTCACAGCTGCCTTTGATCTTCACTCGTATGCTCTTACAGGTCATGGCTGTGAGCAGGACTAATATGTGCAAAAACGGGATGGATTCGCTTTCACGAGGTGGAGCTATGATTTATTATGCATCTGTCTTCCTTTATTTCTGGGTCTTTTCAACTCCCATCGTTTCATTGGTTTTTGGAAGCTACCTTTACATCTGCATCAACTGGCTTCATATTCACTTCGATGAGGCCTTCTCCTCACTCCGCATTGCTAATTACAAGTCATTTACTCGATTCCATATTAACACAAAAGGCGACCTTGAAGTTTTCACCCTCGCTGTAGATAAGGTAAGGAATAGTTACTGACTCTACGAATTTTCAGTTCCTATAGCAGTATATAACCAAGTAGTACTAAGCTTCATTCGTTGTGTGATGTGAAGGTGCCAAAAGAATGGAAGCTCGACCCAAGTTGGGAAGGTGAATCGAAACTACAACCGGACCTTAGCCACCAAAGAAGGTTCCCAAGCAAATGGAGATCAGCTTCACCTCAACAGGATCCTGTCAGCACTGTAAGGATTGTTGATCACTTTGTTATTGAACAAACAGTAGAATCTCCTCAACCTAATGGATCAGTTTCTGATTGATCCAATTGAATTTGTAGCATTAATGTAATGTAAGTTAGTTAGTATGCTTTAGAATTAGAGATAAAAAAATCCCAAAGCTAGAAAAGGAAAATGGTGTACAAAGTATGTTTAAAAAAGAATCATAATCAAACATGACATCTTTGATTTGATATTCTACTATAGTTATATGGTTTTGTTTCCACAATTTTATTCATTCGTTGCTCTGGAAATCTCAAATTTGTATTGCTTTAGTTTTTCTTCAAGTGATAAGACTTTTTGATCCATTCTTTCATCATTATTTAATACTTTGGCCATTTCCTGTTATGACTACTCAATCTTGGGCTGGAATTTGAAATCGTTAATCTTTGGGATTTACTTGATAAAATCTCTCTTTCAATATGTGTAGAAAGATCTCTCTCTCTCTCTCTCTCTCTCTCTCTCTCTCTCTCTTAATAATTAGTTCGCTACTTTTGTAAATCAGAGAGAGAGAGTGAGAGATTATAGCTGATATGCATTACTTTATTGTTGTTCAATGTTGAATCCAGCTTATAATTGAGCGAATTACCTGCTCATGTTAAATATTGATTAGTAAATGACTTAAACTACCAATTTTCTACTAACTACCGTTTACAAAAGCCTCAAATCAAAGTCCCTATTGATTAACACTAAAATAATAAAAAAAATGTAAAAATTTGAGTTAGACCATCTCACTAACTACAATTTGTAAGACGAATATTAATTCCATTCATTTCAGCTTGTTATTATATCATAATTGATCACCTTATTCATATACATTCGGATCTTTTAGATGAGACTACATCTCATTAAACAAGATACGTGGAATAATCTCACAAGTCACAATATGACTCGAATGAAAATCAGAGAAACTTTCCTATATAAACGTTAGACTAAGACACTTACAAAAAGCGTGGAATGTTGAAGAAATTTACTAATATAAGATTCCTTTTGCTGGACGACGTTTTCGTCATAACGAATAGAACAAGGGCTGAATAGTAAAGATAACGTTTGGAAAATATTTGCCTCTTTCTCTTTCTTAAGAGACGTAATTTACGGTCTATCCTCATTTCAACACCTGAATTTCTGTTAAGTTTTGATAAATGAGAAAAATGCAAAAACAAGTATAAAAAGAATTAAATCACTAACAGTCAAGGTCAGAAAGATGCTAGAAAGAAAAAGAAAAGAAATTTCCACAAGAAAATAAAATATCACAACACAACCACTGATAATATCAATATCTTAGGATCCTCATACGATTTTTTATCTTTATTTTTTACTATATTTTTGTTACTTACGTTACTTAGCTCAAGCTCATCTAAAGATGGTGTTCGTGTTTATGTGAGTCGATCTCATATGAAACTTTATATAAGACAGAGTTCAGTTCATATTAATCAGTAAAACCAGGTTAGTCCATTAAATAAATTCAATATTGATTTCACATAAGATTATATAAATTTTCAACTCACGTAAAGTTTTATATCAACAATTTCATATAAGTTTTTATTTTTATTTTTATTTTCTATTACCAAGAGGAATCAATTAGCTAGTTGGCTACTGTTTCTATTTTACTCTTGATAGATAATAATATCTTCTATTGTTTCGGAAAAAAAATTAAAAAAATATTGGTTGCTAAGAAACCTTCAATCCAGGAAATTTCCAAGCACTAAAATTTCCTGTAAAAGTCAACTAGTCTATGATGGCTGAACAAATCTTGTATTTATTCAAAATTTCCATAATAAATATACTATCATCCTATCACTTTCTCAACCAAAACATCAAAATAAAAAATCAACCTATTAAAACATAACAGACAAGAAAATCATTCCAGCCTGCCCCACTATATTTCTGAAATTGCCAAACAATCCCTACAAACAAGAAATTTCTTTGCATATTCCATGCACTACCTATTTCTTTTCACCTTGTTTCCACCACCTTCAATGACTAATAACCTCTGCACCATACAGGCAACTTCCTCCCCTTTGATACCCCATCAAATTAAATTTCTTGTGTATATATGTATTTATATATATGTGCATATATAGAAATACATCCTACCTCCAAATTCTTCAAATCATCTTCTCCTCTTTTACACTACCTGCAACTGTAAGTAAGAAATATTTACAAGATGATGTCCTCAGCCATGTCTCAAAACTATGTGAACCAATTTCCAATTGAGAATCTCTCTCTAAGTAATATTCAGCTGATTATTCTGATTGTGGGATTGGTGGAGTTTCTCTTACTGCACTTGCTCTCTGACAAGCAAAGGATTCCCAACTTTTTTTTCTTGGGATTTCAGTCATCAATCCAGTCTCAGTTAATCAGTTCCGATGACTCTAAATATCAAGCTGGAACGAAGGATAGAATTTCGGAGCCATCTACCAAGCAAGAGAGGAGGGTTGATCAAAGTGTGAGCAAAGAAGATGTCAATATCGTTTTAAGAAGCTTAGGAATGTTCTGTAATTCCGATGAAGCACAAATTCCAGCTTGTTTTGATGCAGATGACCTTTATAACCTATTCGAAGAGAAAATTCCTAGCTTGGAAGAAGTGAAGGAAGCTTTTGATGTGTTTGATGAAAATAGAGATGGGTTTATTGATGCAATGGAGTTGCAGAAGGTTCTATGTTCTCTGGGATTAAAGGAAGGATTAAAGCTGGAGCAGTGCAGGAGAATGATTGGTGTGTTTGATGAAGATGGAGATGGAAAGATGGATTTCGACAATTTCATAAAGTTCATGGAGAATAACTTATGTTGAATTAATTCTTTTGTTCTGCAAGAAACTAATAGAGTAGACCATTAAATTCAGCACAAAGAAAAACATAAACTAATTTTTCAAAAGGATGGCATTTTTACAGGTTATAATCTGTTATGGCCTCCTACTAGAAACTGTTCTTCTGTATAATATGATTAGTACCTATTACTATGATTATTCATCTTCATCCAAGAGCACATAATATAAGTTTTATTTTTTTCACTAATTTTGCTTTCAGTGATGACCGTATAAGTATTAATCAGTAATCAGTATGTGACTAGTAATTGGAGATTTTCTATCAGAATACTAACCTGTATTTGCAAATTCTCAGCCTCTTCAAAGAATTGGATTATTAGGCAATAATCCATTTAATAGTCCTTCATGTGATAGAAGCTAGACCTCGTATTACCAATAGTCGGCACATGAACAGAAACCATCTCTGAAACTATGAAACCGGTTAACATCTCTTACAAGTATCGTTCTATTTGTGAGCTTGGAGATGAATTTAACAGCAGAGTGACAATCATCACACATCCTAAGGTTTTTCATGACACGAATAGGTGCCCCTGGAGGTGTTTTCAAAAGGGCATACGCTATAGCCAACTTCTCGCTGTGATAACTGAGCCAATCTTCTTTCTGTTCCTCTTCTACATCATGCAACTCTGTAGCAATATGTGGAACATAACCCAGAGTTCTGATTTCAGACAACAATTTCTGTACCTTCTCGCGAATTTGAACTGACTCCACATGTTTGTTGTCATCTGAAACAAACACATGTGTGTTGTTCCTAATTTCTGTCCAGCTCAACCCAGGCTCTTTCTTTATGTTCTTTTCTCTCATAAATTTTCTTACAGCCACAACTTTATCCCATCTCTTTGCTCTAGCATGCATATTCGACATTAAGATAAATGTTCCCACATCATTTGGGTTGATATGCAGCAGGATATTGGAAACTTTCTTTCCTAAACCATAGTTCTGATGGACATGACAAGCATTAAGCAAGGTTCTCCATGCAATAACATCCCATTTGATTGGGTTTGATCTAATGAAGTTCTCTGCCTCGTCTAACCTTCGTGCTCTACCCAGAAGCCCAACAATACAAGTATAGTGCTCTAACCCGGGTTCTATGCCATATTCTCTCATCATATGATTCAGATAGTAGAAACCCTCATCTACTCGTCCTAACAAGCCACAGGCAGAGAGCACCCCAACAAAAGTTACATAACTTGGTTGTTGTTTTGTATGTAACATCTGTTGAAACACATTCAAGGCTTCCTCCCCAAGCCCGTGATATGTGTAACCAGTTATCATTACATTCCAAGATATGGCATCATGATGTGGCATATTTTTGAACAAGATAATAGCATCTTCGATGAGGCCACATTTTGAAGCCATATGGATCAAAGCATTGCCAACAACAGTGTCATCCTTCATCCCCATCTTCTCAAGACGTGCGTGTAATGAGTTACCATACCCAGCAGCTGATATTCCAGAGCATGAGTTCAAAAGCACAGCAAATGTGTATTCATTTGGCACAACATTCTCAAGGTCCATTTCTAAAAACAGTTTGAGTGCTTCTTCAAAGCATTCATTCTGTGAATAAGCTGTTAATGCTGCTGTCCAGGAGACCTCATTTTTTGTTTCCAAATCATCAAAAACTTTTCTCATCGAATAAATTTCACCACATTTTCCATACATATCTATTGCAGTGCTACCTACAAACAAATCACAATCCAATCCACTCTTCAGTACTCTGCTGTGAACTTGTTTTCCCAATATTAAATCCTTGATATAACCACATACTCCAAAAACATTGACACAAGTAATACTGTCCCACTCATCACGCAAACATTCAACAACAACCCTTCGCAAAACATACGACGCTTCCATCAAATCCCCCTGAACCAAGAGCCCGTTCAACACAGAGTTATAGGTACAAATATCCGATCTTGGAGATGACTCAAGAATCTGCATAGCTCCTTTCACATCACGACACATTGAATACATATATACAAGTGCATTTTTCACATACTGATGAAAAACCAATCCCGATTTCAACCCGTATCCATGGCATTGTCGGCCCTCATCCAGTAACCCACAATTCGAACACGACGAAAGAACCATTGACAATATATATCTATTTGGGCATAATTTATCCACTTCAACCATGTCTCTGCACAGCCGCACAACCTCAGAAGGATAGCCATGCTGCAAATACCCAGCCATTATGCTACCCCAAGTAACGATGTTTCTCTTCCGCATTTTAACAAACAGCTTGCGAGCACTCGATATGTCTCCGCATTTTGAGTACAGATTTATCAAAGAATTCCTCAGGATTACACGGTTCCGAGAAATTTGATTGCCGATGATGAGATGGGCATGAATAACTTTTCCAAGCTTGAGGTTTTTCGCATTTGATAATGCTTTAAGAAGCTTTCTTACGTCCATGGAGATTAATATGAACCTCGCCTGAACCCCGCCTTCTGAGTTCTGTCACATCAGATATTCAAACACAATTACACAAGACATGAATAATTCAGTATTTTATACATATGAAAATGACTTAATTTAATCAAAAAATAATGTTCAAATTATTGTCAAAATAAAAAATGCATAATATATGAACCTATCACTTATGGAAGTACAGGTATAAAATGAATATAGATAAATTAATTGTTGATTTCGACAATAGTTTTAATATTTGTTTTAAATTATCTAAACATTAAAGTCTAATTATGTATAAAAATATGGTTTGTAATTGTTTTATAGAAGACTAATAAGGAGTATTTCTATAAATGACACAATGTTTTTTTTTTCTATTTATTTGATATAAGATTATGTTTTAAATAGAATTTACTTAAAGGTTTTAGATTTTATAATAACATTTTATAACTTTTAATTAAATATAATAGTACTGATAGACTTAGCCTAACAGATACATCACTCACTCAGAGCAATGTCTCAATTTTAAATTCCCTATCCCAATTCTAACAAAACAAAATAGAATAAAAAATTAAATATAGTGAACATTGATTTCATGAGTCCAACATTAGTGATCGACTCATCAAGTCATCACGTATTACTCGAGGAAAATGTGATGTGTTAGAGTGCACCTATGTTTTCGATAAGTTTAGAATGTAAAGTTTTCTATATATATCGTACATATAAAATGAACTAAAACAAGATTATATAATACATGTTTTAATTAAAAAAATGGACTAAATCAAGATTATATATGTTGTAATTACGTGAAATATTATGATATAAATTGTACAATATTAAATGAAAATTGTATCTAACACGGAAATAATATAAAATTGTGAAATATAAATTTATATCATGAAACTGTCAAAATCATTATTATATCGTAAATTACATTAAGAAATTGTTAAAATATTATGTTGCAAATGAATAATATTTATAAGTGAATTGTGTATAAATTATATAATTATGCAGTGAAATGTTGATATTTAAAATTACCGCTTAGCTTAGACTTTAAATTTATAATATTCGCGACATCGTAATTTAAAGATTTTTTTAAGAAAAAGAAATATTTTATTGTGAAAATTTGAGAATTAAATTTAGTGTTGACAACATTATAGTCATGAAATTCACAACATAAATGTTACACGAAATACATCTACTAAACCACTAGTTTAGTTTTACATGAAAAATGATTAATAAAGATAATTACTGAAGTTATTGATCAGCAGAAAAGAGGCAAACCATTTGAAAGGTGAAAGCTACAAAAACTATTATTTTTGCTCTGGTGTGACCCAAAGGGGGCGAAAACCAGGTTTGAGGTTCAAACCAATTGCGAATTTTCAAGAAATTCACCGATTTGATCAATCATCGGTTCACAAAAATGCCGGTGAGAGTGGTGGAAACTTCTTCTCCTTCCCAAACTCCAGGTATTCCATTTTCTTTCTTACAGTATTTGAGGTTTATCCACCATTGCTGTCTTCTCTTGCTTTATTTGGGCGCAATTTCTCATTCTGAATTGAGAATCGCTTACCTTGGATTATCGGGAATAACTTGTACAATTACTATTTGGATTTGCATATTTGGACGGAGATTATTGGAATTGATGTTTTGTGTTTTACATTTAATGCTAAAATGACACCTAAACGGTGACCTCTGAATAGAGCAGCTATTGAGTTCTTTGGTGGATACAGAAAATTAATGCTAGCTTTAGGATACTTAGACTCGTGATATTTCAGTCTTGATTGCATAAGCATGTTATATGCTCGCTGCAAAAGTTGCTCTCTGTGTGTGTCTACATGTTCAACTAAACCCTAAACCATAAACATATGGTAGGAGTAAATGTACATTTTCGTATTATTCGGGTTGAAATTTACTGTGACTTTTGTAGGTACAACGCCTGGAAACACTTTACCCCAGCCTTGTAGTCTTTTGAGTGTCGGACAGGTAAAATCTTCTTCACCATTGTATCATGTTTAGCTTATTAGCATCTGATATATTATATTTTTTTTTTTTCAAATTTTGGTTATTTTTGGGTAAATATGAAGTCTTTTGCTAGCTCAAGATTTACTTATGTGAATTCATTCCACAAATTAGCATGTTTGAGATTTGGAATACTTTGGTTAGCTGTAGTTGGTAACCGGAAATTGTTCAGGAATAATTATGACAAAAATTGGATTTAAGGTCGTTTGGTAACTGGTCTGTCAAAAGATTCCAAACAAAATTTCCTTGTTCTTGTGTGATAACATAGACTAATTGTGAAATCTGAATCTTGATGAAGCTACCACCCTTTTGAGTTGATCTATATATTAGATAACAGTGGACGCAAGAGGTAAATTTTTTGCAGCATCGTTATGCAATAATGAATTTGTTATGTGGGGATCTATTAACTTCATCCAGCTCTATCAAGTCAAGAAATAAATACATAGGAGAGTATTTGTCATCTTCTACTTTGATTTCAGTAGTATTCATATATTGAGGCTCGTCCATGCATCACATTCATTTGAGTAGGATCAATTCATTGAGTGAGATTCCTATTTTCGGTGGGTGTGTTTGTCATCATCTTCAGCTCCTCATCCATGTACTACATTACAGGCTTTCTCAGGGACTCAAAATGTTTCAAGTCTTCAGAAAGATGAAGCATGGAGAGTGAATGTACGAATTCAAGGTTGTGATCTTGATCATGGGTATTTATGTGGCACAATGGAAGCTCTGAATGTTCCTATGGCGGATACTCCAGTAAGAAACACTCTAATGAGTAATATTTTCTTAGTATGATAAGAAGGCTTTGAATGCAGTGTAAATTACTCACCTTTGTGGCCAGCTGATTTATCATGCAATTAGGGCTTTCTTCTTGTGCAATAAGGTCGTCTAGTTGAAAGTTCTGAACCCCCCTGATTTTCTTATATTTTACTTTATCGTCATCTCAGGTTGTCACTTTCTGGGAAGGGGAAATTGTGGACACCAAGAATTATACTTTCTTCACTGGGAAGTGGGGAGCGACGTAAGTTTATCTAGTCCTCATTTACAGCAGAGTGAAAAAGATGCCAAGAGTTACAAATGGTTTTTCTATAAAAAAAAAAAAAACAAAAAATGTTTATTGACATGTGTAAATGGCTCGGAAATTATGAGCAGGCAAGAAGATGACATAAAGCACTGGACAAAGTTTCCTTCCTTTGAACGTCTATTGGTGAGTATTACCTGCTTTATCTCCGGTTAATTACTTACATGATACTAACTATCTTTGTTTTTTTTGCAGAGCCAAGTGGAAGTTGATGGAGGGAAATCATTGGACTTGAGTAACTGTCCTTATATATTCATGGTGATAGCTTGATTCTCTTCTTCAAATCATTGTTAAAAGTTCTAGTTATCTTTATATGAACTGTCTTCAGTTTCATCTACAGAGGTGGAAAGAGCAACATTTTGTGAACGTAGGAACCGAATGTGGACTCACAATTGCTGGATTTTACTATGTTTGCTTCTCGTGCAGTGATGGCTCCATTAATGGCTACTATTATGACCCTAACAGCAGGTATGCTTCATCCACTCATCTATTTCTGTTAGCGATCCATTATATTCTCAGAGTTTCCCTCTTCATTTTATGATGATTCTATATGCTATCAATCTTCTTGCATTATGCATCATATATTTAAGACCACCTCATCTAAAAGCTTAACAGTGGAAGAGGAGTATCATTAAATATATCTTCAACATATCTCTATGTTCTTGATACAACAAGTGAGTGACGTGATAATCAAATTATATTGCAGTCCTTTTCAGAAGTTGGAACTGAAGTCCACTAATGATGGAAGATCAGGATTCAGTTTCTCCACTTATGAGTTGCAGTAATTCGTATAGAGTTGCCATAGATGATAGAAACACTATCCTTGCAAGCCCTCAAGCTACTTTCTACAGTGATCGATTAAAGTATACATAGACTATGAAGTTGGGAGAGGTTTTCACAACATCATAGAACTTGAGAAATACAAGGAGCAGGCAGAAAGTGAGTTTTGTTCTACAATTTGTTTTTTATATTTAAACGAGTGATGACAAACTATCAATGCCTTTCTTACCATACAAATTATCTCACATCTTTCCCGTTGCCCGATTTTCATCTATAATCTTATTCTGTGCAGCACTGATGGTGTTTGTACTTGTGTTTGAATTGTTGGTTTTGGGATGCTGGATTTGAAATTCTTGGGTACTAACACAAATGAATTTAGAGTTGAATATATAGCTATAGTATATAATCCGATTTTTGGCTATGGATTCCTTGAAATATTTGCCATTTTCAACCAAAATTCTTATGGTTTGCTAATGTCCTAAACTTGTGTCCTGACTTACTCAAGGATTTAGAAATTTGAAATATAAGGATTCCAATCCATTCAAATTTCAGTGCAGTTCAAATCCACCTACATTATCAACAAATAACAGTTTATTTTAGTTTTAAATGAAGTGATATTTTAATTTCATTCCAATTCAAACATGTCAACATCAACGATTTGTTACCAAACCGTACCCATTTATCTCTTCAGCTACAACCTCAAGCTTAACTGGGTAATAAAGTTTATGTAAATATATATTACACTTCATAAATTTGCACATTGGATGTGCGTTCATTAATCACAAAAACATATTTGAAATGTCTCAGATATAATTATGTGAGATGGGATATCACTACTTACAATTCAAATCAATTTGCACAAGCCAATTTATTATTTATGAATTATGCGTAATTAATTGGCTCGTCCCACAAAATTATTTCAATAAAAGGATTTTACAAGAATTCATACTCTTCATTAATTAGGTGTGGTATGTTGTAACATCATAGGGGGAGAAGCTAACGCCTAACAGCATGGGTAAACATTAAATTCTATTTACCAATCCCCTATTAATAGTTGGCTAAAAAAATTAAATAAAAAAAATCATAAAATGGATAGATGGTCCCACTCCAGCCCATCTTATAAAAAACCAATGCTGAATTCTAACTAAAAACTGAAACTAAAATGGTACAAATTATTCAGGATCTCTTTCAGTATTTATTCGAGACAGACATCTCCAATTGAGAAACTGAAAATTATGCAAATTCCATCACTATTTGTGGTTGGTTCACTGCAAAAGTACATTCCCTTACAAGCATTTAATATCCCAACTGTAGCCAATTAATACAGGGTAAAAAAATAGCAAAATCAAACAAACAAATAAATATCAGCATAAAATAGTAAATAATATATACAATAATTTGGTCCACAAAAAAGATGAATACAGTTGAAAAAGAAAAGGGTCATTCCTCGTGCAATCACGCAATAGGTTAGTGCAGTCAAAATAAAATTGGTAGCAAAACTATATAATAATTTCACAGCATGCATGCATTTACCCCTCTTCATGTGGGACGTCTCCCTTTTTTTATATCTGATCCAACTCCCCCTATATATATTTATGTATATATACTATTGCATGCATGTTTAAAGATATGTGAATGAAAAATAAAGCAATCATTATTTGATCAGTTTTCAACATTGTCTGTTTCAGTGCCGTACACATTGTTGTTTTTGACAAATTGGTATGAGAATGGAAAGTTTATTATGCAATGAACAGATGAGTCCTAATCTTCAAGAAAATGATGGGTTTAACTCAAAATATCATCTTTCCAACTCTATCTTTTCGACTGAAGAAAATTGGGAAGAAGCTTTTAGCATTTTCCTAGGAAAGGAGGCCAGGTTTTTGCCTGAACCAGGGTTTTTGAAGCTTGTTAAGACTCATGATTTGATTCATTATGCTAGGGTTAGAGCTGTTAATTGGATCATTAAGGTGTGTGTGTATATATATATATATATATATTTGCTACAAATTTAGTTTTTATTTGATCTTGCAAAAATTCGTTGATTTGTTTTAACTAATTAATTTGGTTGATGTAGACTCAGAGAAGATTGGATCTCTCTCTTGAAACTGTTTTTATGGCCGTGAATTATCTGGATCGATTCATTTCGCTGAATCAATGCCAAGTAAGTGATTCCTTGTCATTGTTTTCAATCAACAATTAATCTTTCCATCTTGATCTTCTTACTGGGAAAATAACTAGGGTTTTTAGATGCTACATCTCGTGAAATTTATCAAATGTAATATAATGTTGGAACGTATATATTATCAGGGATGGAAGTGCTGGATGTTTGAACTTCTCTCCATGGCATGTTTATCTATCTCATCCAAGTTCAATGAGACAGCCACACATCTTCTGCATGAATTCCAGGTTTCTGTTACTACATTTCTTAGTCATGATTAATTTAGGAGTAAATGTCAGAATTACGGATTTAGTCTCACAATTCACATATGAGTTTGTGACAATGGGTTTTGTTTGTGGGTAACTGTGAGACCGACTCATATAAGTTTTTGTGTTTCTGAAATGTATTTATCTGAAAACAGATGGAGGATCAAGAAAACTCTTTTGCTCCAACCCTAATCCAGAGAATGGAATTGACGGTGCTCGAGGCTTTAGGGTGGAGAATGGATTCTATTACTCCATTTTCTTACATTCATCTCCTCATACCAAGTATCCATGATGTCTTAACCAAAAACCTTGCTGAGAATTTCGCCAAACGTGTCACTCAATTACTTCTCAATACTCTTTTAGGTACTTACCAATACCATGGATGCTAATGCTTATATATATATATATATATATATATATATATGTCATGATCTACTAGCTTTTCTTGATCATAATTTGTTCTAACATAAAAGTGGTTCAGATCCTAAATTCCTAGAATTTCAGCAATCAGTTATGGCCATGTCTGCTGTGAGATGTGTAGTTGAACAAGATTTGTTAATCCCATCTACAAATATTGCTTCACTTTCACATCTGCACAATCTCATCCCTCAACACCACAAGGTATATATATAACAATTCATTACAACTTTCTTATGAATTCATTAATTAATCCTCATATAGCAAATGATAATTCTGTGTTTTTTTCTTCCTTTTTTGCGCCTACAGGATGATTTGATCAAGTGCCAAATGATGATGGGGAAACTATTGCTGCAAGATCACGCCAGTCGAAATTCTTGGCAAAGCCCTTCAAGTCCAGTGACTGTATTGAAGGTGGAGTTGTTCGATTTCTATCATCTTTCTCTCGTTAAGGCGAATATTGATCTGAGATCAAGTCGAAAGAGGAAGAGGGAAGAATTGGATTGTGAGATGGTGATCAACTGAGATTTTTATTAATTTCTGATCATGAAATGTGGTTGATTGTGCTGTTGTGCCAATAATTAATTATTATAGGGTGTTTTTAGGCTAATTATTCTCTACTGAGAGGTAGCGACCTTCCCTAGCTAAGAGCTAAGATTTGGGAGAAGGGGTTATTTAATCTAAACACATAAATCATCAAAGATCATCAATGATCTCCATTTCTTGTTATATATAATTTGCCATTATTATATTTTTCAATCTGAATTTTGATGTCATGATTAGAAAGTCATTGCAAACAAAAAATGCTTTGATTCTGTGAAATTCTAAGATAATTTCCAGCACCTTTTTTTTATTTTCCAAATAGTAACTCAAAAACATCATAGCTCTTACAGTACACCTCAAAGTTCAAAGTACCATGACTATTCAAAGTACCACAGATATGTGGAATTATTAGCCTATGCTATATAAACTCTAGCTTTGCTCTCATCATACAACCATGTATTATACACAGAAATTAGAGGACCCTGCATGTACGAGTATCTATAACGGGCACCTTAGGAGAAGACTCCGACACTTCAAGTGCTTCGCCCAGTGACATCCATCGGTTTCCCCAACCAGTTTCCGCCCTCTCTTTCAATCTCTCTCCTTCTGCTTTTCTCGACTGTTGCACGACAAGTGTTTCTGCATACCCGCCTTCACAAATATTTGCGAAAAACAATGCATAAATGTAATTAAGCACTAGATATTGACATTCTAACACTATCCTGAATGTGTAAAATAAATAGGTTGCTAAGATGTATCTACCTCTTGCTAATGCAATTACATCTTTTTTGTAGAAGTTTTCAGTTGAACCTACACATTGAAAGGAAATGGACTCAGTAGAGTTGATCCTCATATTAATGGGATAATCTTTAAAGATTGAATGTGATTTCTACCATCGACCTCCAAGGGTGGATCTTTGAGCAGTTCGATTGCCCTTCTGAAAAGGCCCTGTTAACCATATTAGAAAACAGAGAACATAAAGCTTCATTAAATTATACTTGTAAATAAATGTGACAACAATACTAATGGTATCAGAAAATGGTAGATAAACAAAGCTCCAACTTAGTGAACTGCAAGAGTTTTATAAAGGTATTACTCATATACTCATATCAAGTTTTGATTTGATCCGTTTGTAACTAGCCATTTAACGGAATGATCATCAGAAAAGGTGATGAAAATAACTAAGAAATTTGACAAAATGTTGTATTGGTATCTTGAAGCAAGTTTTCATACCTCCTGAATTAAAAGGGAACTCGAGCGCTCCACCATTGCTTTCAGTCGATACATGAGAGCAATGCAGGTCAAAGTCACACCAACCTTGGGATGACGAGGGCCTACATATATCAGTAAAGCCACCATAATTCAATACAATTCATACACATCCATGTTCTCATTCAGGGTTAGCGTTAAAGTAGCATACCAAAGTGCTCTTCCGTTTTCATCAATGCTGTAGTCAGTATCTCCTCTGCATCATGAAAATTCCTAAAAAAAGAGAACCTCATATTAGTATATAAGGATCAGGATGAGACAAGATATTGACAGCAAGAAATAATAATCTAAGGATTACCCCACATGAGCCTCAAGCTGTCCTAAAGAACAAGCAGCGGCAATTGCAACTTCCTCTGATGTCATATTACAAGCTCCAAGGTTGTTTAGATCACCAAAATCATTGATTTCAGACATTGCCAGAATCACCTTCTGATACAATTCCTTTGCAGTTGAAAACTTCCGCATTCCATGAAGGAATTCACCATAAGACAGGGCAGCATTGCCTACAAACAACAAGACCGATAATCGAAGGACAGTCCTTTCAAATGCATTTTTCATTAGGTAAAACCTTACCACTGAAAAACCTATCTCCCTGAACTCCCTCAAAGATTGACTGCGCTGCAATACAAAAGTGAAACTGATAAACCGTTGATAATAGAAGCAAATGATGCAAAGAGAGCTAATAGATCTATTAGGCGTACCTGATTCAAGATTACCGGATAAGAGCTCAATCAGAGCTTTCAATGCTTTAACACGTGCCTCAAGTACCTCGAAGCCACCCCCATCACCTATCTCCAGTTTGATTGATCCTAGGACTTGCAATGCAAAATCTGCAACTGCTGATGCAGCATCATCCTAAGTAGATCGAATCAGCATTATAACATTCCGCTTTGGAAGCAAAAGGGATAACAAAAGCTAGAAATAATTCTTATTGGTGTTGTTGTGGCTTACTCGATAAAGTTCTAGATAAACTCCGACTAGAGCTTCAGAAGCAGCAACTGCAGAAGCCCAACACAAATCCCATTACTCAAAAACACAATTCTCACCATAATATATTACACTTCACATGGTAACTAACTGGCTTCTTTAGTTGAAAAAAAGAGAACAAATACAGAGATTCTATCACCTTTAATACCAATAGAAGACAAGCTTAAGTCTTGAAGTTTCCCTAGCCTCTCAATTGCTGCCTTATGGGACCCTCTACATTACATTATTTCAGAAGGAAAAAAAAAAACCATTAAGAGAATCAAACTTACATCACCACGAAATATGAAAAGGAAAATTGAAAACCCAAATCATTTCAGCAAATACAAGCAATGCAGAAAGAAAAACCTCTCAAACAATAAGGTAGAACGAGCAAGTTCAACCAAACCCTTAGAACTATCATCATGCTGAGCGGTTTCGCACTGTTCCAATACCAACAATCCCCGCGCATACGATTCTTCTGAAATTGCAGATTTACACTATGTATTCATCACTAAAACCATATAAAAATCACATGTTTTAATACAGATAAAACATGAAACCCTAAAAACTTCAAGACAAATTACTTGGCTAAAAAAACAAGTACGATTGGCAGCACCTGTTTTCTGGTCACGGGCAAGAGAGGTGGCATACTTAATCATTTCAAGGGCAACTGGGTTCGGTGTGAAAGTAGCGCTGTTAGCAGAAAAATGTCGGATGAGGGGCGGCGGCGGCGCTTTTGGTGGTGGAGGAAGTGAAAAGGAGGGGACTATTCCATTCCTTGTGGCCCTAGAAAATTTAGCAAGCCTCATCATACTGCTCGAACTTCACTTATTTTCCTCTGCAAGAATCAAATAACGCAGAAAATTTTGTGAATTGCTGGGTGGGAATCAAATTTCTCAGTTTCTTTTCCTCACATCTCTTTCAAAATTCTCTTTCATCATTCGTTAAATTACCAACTTTAATATTTCAAAAAATAAAAAGTTTGTGTGCAGAAAATATTAAACCGTTAATAATGTAGGGCCTTCTAAACACCTCCCATTGTTTTTATATTTAATTTAAAAAATACAAAAAATAACAAAATTCCAAATTTATCTTTATGAATTAAAAATAAATAAAAAACAGCCCAAATTCCTTCTCTCCTCCCTCCCGTGGTCTGCTTCTCCCTTCTTTTTCTTTTTTTTTTCATTCTTTAAACTTTAATTTATAAGAGGATAACATATGAAAAATCATTCTCTGAGTTAACTAAATGTAAAATAATCGTATGAAATCGTATAAAAAGAACGAAAAAATAGATCAAATTTAAGGACTCGTTCGATCCTGGTTGGTCGAACACAAAGAGGTATGTTCGACCATCAGACATCTAACACACTATAACATGTTCGACGTTTGGTGGCCAAACACACCTCTGTGTGTTAGACCAACCAAGGTCAAACGGGGCCTCAAATTTTTTTTTCTTTAAGTTTGGAGAAATAACACCGTAATATAATGAAAATCATTTATTTGGTCAACTAAATATGTGAAAATCATGTAGAAATCGTATAAAAAGAAGGAAAAAATGGATCAAATTTGAGGACTCATTCGAACTTGATTGGTCAAACACACAGAGGTGTGTTCGGCCACCAGGCGTCGAAGGTGGCCGAACAAGTTATAGTGTGTTCAATGTCTGGTGGTCGAACACATCTTTTTGTGTTCAACCAACCAGGGTCGAATGAGTCCTCAGATTTGATTCATTTTTTCGTTTTTTTTACAGGATTTCACACGATTATTATACATTTTGTTAACTTATAGAATGATTTTTCATACGTTATCCCCTTACAAATTCAAGATAAAAAGTTTAAAGAATGAAAGAAGAAGAAAAAAAAAAAAGGGAGAAGCAGACGACGGGAGGGAGGAGAGAAGGAATTTTGGTTTTTTTCATTTTTTTTAATTCGTAAGGGTAAATTTGGAATTTTGTTATTTTTTGGATTTTTTAAATCAAATATAAAAAAATGGGGTGTGTTTAGAAGTTTAGGGGATGTGGATGGCCGGACCCAATAATGTATAATGTACAAATAAGAACATAAATAAAATCAAAACTTTTTCACAAAAAAATTATCAAAAATTCTTTTTTTAAAATTTCATTTTGTAATATTGTTATCAAGTAAAAATATCCTGAATAAGTTTAGTCCAAATTCAGGAAAACTTCTTTATAAACTATATTAATTATACTATTGCTTTTTTGCTTTTTTTAATTTCTCGTTGGAATATATTTAATTTTTCTCATTTAAAATTGCATTGATAAATCCTTCCTTTTATTTTAGTGAGAGAAGATTCTTTCTTTCACCATTTTGTGTAGTATTCTACAAGGTGGTCTCACGGATTTAATTCAATAAGACAGGATGAATCATAATTTTATAACCCATACATCAAAGATTGATTTGTGGAGAAAAAATTTGAGTTATAATAGTGAAGCTCTGTTTAAAGAAATTATATCTAAGCTTCTAGAAGGACACTTGAAGATCTGTGCGTTGTCGGAGAATGAGTCATCAGTCGAGTCCCCTTCTTTATCCTTTTCATACGAAAAACAATCCACACTTTGATCGCCATACACATCATCATCATCATCTTCTTCTTCTTGGCCACAGTTGGCGATATTATTGGAGTGATCAGTTAAGTATTCCATTAATGTCTTCTCTTTAACTTAAAATCATCATACATAAGTTGTTGTGTAGCGTGAATCATAATCGAGAGTTTAATATGCATTCTTAAGTTTCGGATAAAAGATCCCAACAATTTATTCTAAACTTAATCTCCATGATGTTCTCATTCAAATTGACAAAAGAAGAGCAGAGTAAGGCTATAAAGTGAAAAAGAGTCTGCAGCCTCTCATTTAAGATGTTGGATTCTCTGTTGTAAATACTCACTTTTTTCATCTGTATGATAATTTACTAATACATACATCGATAATAATATTTACCATCCCAACTCTTGGCCTACTTTTCACTTGGTTTGATCCGAAAACCATTCATGAATAATCTCACATATTATAATGTCATCAAAGTAGTAGGCCTCTGCTAGAAGCAATGCATATATGCCCTTATTTCTGTAAAAAGAAAAAGTGCCAAAAAAAATAAAAATAAAAGAAACCAAATTGATGCTAAGCCACTAGGTGTAGGTGTGGGAGTAGCTTCCACACGATATTATTGCTTTAAATTCAGTAATATGCACACCATCCATCCATACCAAATTTGTGCTTCAAATCAGAAATGTCTATTTTGCCATTTGCATTTTCGATTGTAATCTGCATACTCTTCTCCCTCACTAGCACAGGTACATCATCTTTCATGTGTTGAATTCTCATATTCTTGATCAAGATTCTGACTTTTTTAATGTTTTTGCAGATGGCATTGGACATCAACTGATAATAGTTAACAACTGTAATGAAACCATATGGCCCGGAATCCAGGGCAGCGTGGGCCAGCAGATCCTGAGCGATGGAGGGTTCATCCTGGGCAGTGGTCAAGAAGTAACCATTGATGTACCTGAGAAGTGGTCAGGGAGAATATGGGGAAGACAGAGATGTACCTTCGACTCGAGTGGGATAGGCTCGTGCCCCACCGGAGACTGCTCCGGCCAACTCCACTGCCGTGGAATGGGCGGCACACCACCAGCAACGGTGGTGGAAATGACACTGGGCTCATCAGCTTCACCACTGCACTTCTACGACGTGAGCTTGGTGGATGGCTTCAACTTGCCTGTCTCGATGAAGCCTGTTGGAGGTGGAATTGGGTGTGGAGTGGCGTCATGTGAGGCTGATTTGAACGTGTGTTGCCCCTCGGCGTTGGAGGTTAGGGTCGATGGAAGAGTGGTGGGGTGTAAGAGTGCTTGCTTAGCACTGCAATCACCTAAATATTGCTGCACAGGGGAGTATGCAAATCCGAACACATGCAAGCCCACAGTTTTTTCTAACCTGTTCAAGGCGATCTGTCCCAAGGCGTATAGCTACGCCTTTGATGATTCTTCTAGCCTCAACAAGTGCAGGGCTTCAAGATATCTCATCACTTTCTGCCCTCCAAGATGAACACTGTTAGTTTAGGGTATTATATAAGCAAGATTAGCAGTGTAATATCATAGAATGAAACAGAAATGTAGCATCAATACATGTCATATTATCGAGGAATTCTATGTAAGAACCAGGAAATATGTTTGTTTTCAACTAATAAATACCATATGCCCAAATAGGAAAAACATATGTATTGAGATAGAAAGCGTGAGTTTTATGTTGCACATAGCAAAAGTACAAAATCCCACTAAACATTTCAAGAGTCATCTACTGCATTAGGATGCATTGCCTGGTCCAGAAGGGCCAGGACCTAGTAATAATGGTGGTTCATTCTTTTCACTCTTTGGCTTTGTATCTGGATTTCTATTTGCAGCCCAAGCTCTAAGAGGTGGTTGAAAATGCTGGCTAGCAATATCTGGGGGAGGCGCATCTTCTCCAGGGAGTACGAGAAGACCTTGCTCACGAAGGGGAGATGGTTCGTTAAGACAGGTATTCCAAAGGGTGTCCACAAGCTGCCTTTCTTCTCTGGCAGCTCCAAGGTCTTCAGTCGACATCTCACCAATAATTTTAATCCTTTCTTGTAAGACTTGCTTCAGTTTGTTATCTTCTTCACCGGAAGAGCTCTCTGGCTTATCTGATTTGTCTCGGGCTAACTCAAGAAGGCCCCGAAGAGCAGCTTCACGAACTTCAGCATCCTCGCTTGTTGCAAGGTGCATCATGATGCGAGGAAATCCAAGCTCAGTTACAACACCACAGTCTGAATGATTCTCATTAATTAAATACTGGATCAAGTTAAGGGCTTTCCTGCAAATCATATACAGGCAATGAGATTAGGCTGCTTAAAAATGACAACAAACAAGCAAGCTTTAGCTACTGGCGAAAATAGAAATGGTCCAGGGAGTTAGTGGTGAAAAGCTAGAGAATCTTGTATGAAAATCTATTCGAAATCTAAATCTATAATCTTCCATTAAAAACCCAGAAATGTTGGGCATGACATGTACTTGAAAGTAAATAATTCTATATATCTTCATAAAACTCAAGACAAGAGAGATACCTTTGAAATCTCACATTCTCAGAACTCAAAGCATCTCTTAGAGCTGCATAACCATTAGCCAGCCGAAATACCGCAACTCCAGAGTTGTTATGCCTGATCAAAGCTGCACATACAACACAACCAAAACAAGGATCAATCAAGAAGCTATTATTTTCTTGACACATAAATGAGTAGCGCATCACCCACAGATACTTACATGAGATAGCACCAAGTGCTTTTGTACGAGATACAACATCAGGGTCTGAAGTAAAATTTGACAAAAGTGGTTCAAGACCATTAGCTTCCATGACCAATTGTTGACTTTTGGGGTTGTTCTGTACGATCGTGCTAACAACTTCAGCAGCTTTCGCCCTTATGTTAGCATGCGAATTCCTCAGGTAGTTAAGGAGAGGAACCAAGCCACCAATTGAGTGAAGATCTGGTTAACAAAATAAGCCCAACATATCCATTCAAAGCAGTGTTCTTCAAACGTGTCCATTGAATATGATTATAACTAACAAAGAAAAACTAACCATTGGCATTGTCAATAGATTCCACATGCTCTTGTAGCTCATCCAACATGTCTGCAAAGAAAAACAAAAGGTACAAAAACATCAGAATCCATTGAATTTTTTTTCCACAGCATGGTAATAGACAAAATGCTAATCTGTAAAACCTTCAATATTTTGAGGAGTGATCCCCTGAGACTCCAAAACCTCCTCTGGAGTCTTCATAACAAATGTTATCTCTTTCATTCGTTGAATAACATCAACTGTCTGTGCTTGCATTGCCTCCATAAACCATTTTCTATCCTCCTCACTAAACCCAGAAAAGTACGCAAAAAATCACTATTTTTTCATCTCAGCAAACGACTAAGTAAAAGCTCGGAAACGGCTAAAGCAGATATTTGTCATCAACATCACGTATATTGCATCTAACACAGCAGTTAAAGAACCGATCACTACTACGAATCGGCAATTACTAAATAACCCACCAAAACAATAGAATTCGAGAACACACACACTTGCAACAAAATGAAAGTAGATTCTTTAACGAAGATTGAGGAAATAAGGAAGACTGTACCTTAAATTGCGAGAAGGATTGGTACCATCGGAATGAGAGAGACTCCACTTAAGCAATCCTTCCCAATTAGGAGCTTCCCCAGCCATATTTTTCCAAATCAATAAACTACAAGGATTGTTTCAACTTCGGAAGAAAGATACGAAAAAAATTCGCCAATTAAGCTCAGGAAATTAGAATTAACAGAGAAGAATATGGAAAAACGGGGGTTATTTATACTTTATCGTAGAGGGTTTCTGGAATTCGCGCGAAGAATCGAGATTATGCAACGCATTCCACAATGGAGACCACAGTTCCGAAGAGTGGCCGAAGGAAAGTCTACAAAAAGCGCTTTGGACTAAAACCTACGAATAGAATTTTTTGTAAGACTGGATTGGGCTTAATTAAAGCCCATTAGGCCATGTATTGAATTGAAAATGGCCCAAAAAGCTCTGTTTTCTCTTCCCCAAGGCCCAAGTTATATCCAATTTTATCGTACACAATTCTAGGTCCATTCATTACTTTGAAATGCAAATACAAAGAAAGAACGAAAATGATAAACTTCTATGGGTAACTCTTAATATGCTCGCAGTTGACGTTAATTGATCTCATCCCTTCATTATATAAAAAATCCAATTAATGGTGGACACATGTTAATATATCACGGTGGGTGAGGTAACATGACTGATATAAAGAATTGACTCAAATGTACAACATGTCAAGTTGTCAACCGGTCATGGAAACGGAATAGGCAGAGTTGGCTCTTCTCAATGTCTATTCAAGAGTTAAATCAATTCACTAATTTAACTGATTTTTATGTTGGGAATAAAATCTTCATTTGTTTCTAGGAAAAATGAAATAAACAAGAAAATAACAAAGAAATAGAAACAATAAACACCAATATAATATTATATGTGGAAAACTTCAAAATCGAAGAAAAAATCACGACCCATGAAAGAATATCATAATATGAATATTTCGTTCAATCTCATAAAATTCCTCTCTTTCCTAACACTCTCACACTATTACAAGTCTTTGAGGGTATGTTTGGATTGGGGCGGAGGTGGATTTTGCAAGTTCGGATGGGGGGACTTGAGTGGATTTTGCAAAAAGATGGATTTTGAAAATCATGTGTTTGTTTTGAGATTATATAAGGTAGGATTATAGTTAAAATGTCCTCATCATATTGGGAATCGTAGAAAAAGTAGATGTTTTTTTTGGAAATTGTAGAAAAAGTAAATATTTTTACTGGGAGTTGTAAAAAAATAAGTAAGGATGAGATTTGCAAAATCCTTCTCCATCCCAATACAAACATGGACTTGGATTTCGTCCATCCCAAATCCGGATGGGCTAGTCCCAGTCCAAACATCTCCTGAATGACTCTTACATTTCTCGCAACACTCATCTTTCTCACAACACGCTTCCAAAAGAGAATACAAGAAATCAATTTAATTAGAATCAAACACAAAATTAAAGTGTAATTATTGGGGCACTTGTGATGAAGACGCATACTTCGTAAATAATCTTAAGAAGTCTCGTCCCCTTTGCTTTCAACCCGATGTCATACAAATATTTTTTTAAGGTAGGTATCACACCCCAAAACTTACTAAATACACTCCATTTTTTAAACAATGAAAGGTATAAAAACACATTTTTTGGAATGTGTTTAGCATATTTTGAGCGTATATAACCTCACCATTTCTTTTATTTTATTTTATTTTAATACAAATCCAATATTTTAAAGGGATCATAATTGAATCAAGATTTCTAATAGAACTTCTATTGATCAATTTAATTATAGAATGATGTTTATAGCATGAGATTTCAACTGTCACAACTTTATGCTTAAAGATCCCCTTCGAGTAGGATTAGAAACGATGTAAAATTGCACCTAGGGGTATAGTCAAGTTGGTAACCCCTTGTGGGGTAAATTTTCACTGAAATTGTAAGTTGAAACTCCACGCAATGTAAAATTTCAAACTTTTTTGAAAGTGAAGTAATTCTTTTTTTATTTTAAATAACTGAATAACCTCCAATTTTCAGGAAGAAAAAATAAAAAAGAAATTAGTAAGGAAAAAAGAATGTAGAATGGAGAATTTGCAGAAGTGTGGTGGGTTCCCAATGAGTGAATCAGCATGCAGCTGAGAATAAGGCAGAAAGTGGGACCTTTTTATCCAAATTGTATTCACAGGAATTGCTCCGTCTGATGTGTACCCTTATCCACAGATCCCTCACTGCTATAATATCCCAGTCAAACACAGTCATTTCATATTTAATCAACCAATTAATCTCACAAATGGCGTCCATTGCTCAACTCCACCCCCTGTTCCCCACCAATGCAGTCAACAAATCCAACAGATTCTTCGGTTCCACCCTGTCTGCAATGCCTACACCGCAGAAAACTAGAAACACTAAGCCGTTGACGGTGGTCGCCGCCGTCGGGGACGTTTCATCCGAGGGCACAGTCTATCTGATAGCCGGTGCCGCCGCGGTGGCGTTGCTCGGAACCGCTTTCCCTATCCTCTTCTCTCGCAAAGACCTGTAAGTAGAATTCTAGAAACGTAATCTTCAATTTTTGCTGGATTATTGAATATAGAGGAATTGATTTTGTGGTGGTTTCACTTTCAGGTGCCCGGAATGTGACGGAGCTGGATTTGTGAGGAAATCGGGGTCGGCGTTGAGGGCAAATGCGGCAAGGAAAGATGAGCTTCAGATCGTATGCGCCCGGTGCAATGGACTGGGGAAGCTTAACCAAATCGACAAGTTGAAATAAGTTTGTACGTCTCTGTAATTTTTATTGTAAATGCTACATCTAATAAACTATATCACATGCATAATTATATATAATTATGTCTATGATTGTTTCCATATTTATGGTGAATAATATAGTTTAATAGTTGTAGCATTCACATAATGTATGTAATTTACCTTTTGATATCAATGATATGTAACATTTTATGAAGCTTTATTTTCATGTTGTTATCTTCGTATTCCAATTTTCAGATATGTATTTTTTTTTTTTTGCGCAATTCTGTATGTATTTTTGTTATTGAATTTTATGGTATTTATTCATCCAAATTATAAGGAAAGTAAAACAAATCCCTGAGGTTTGGAGAGAACTTTTGTTTTAAATATGTGAGCTGGCATGTTAATTTTATAATAAGTTAATTCACACCCAAAAACAGAATATATATATATATATATATATATATATATATATGACTATGTTGAAGATCCGAATCTGAATTAATACTAAACTATTTTCTGGCTCATTATAATAATGTTTTCATATTATACAAGTGTATGTTGTGATAAAATTGCAAAATGAAATTAGGAAACAACATAAAAATAGAGGATAAAAACTGGAATTTTGACCTCCGAGTTGGATGGTGAAGCATCAAAGTAGCAACCCCTCTTCATCTACACGGATCTAGGTCATTTTTCTGTCAAAATACCTGTTTATTAGTGTAATGTTATTCATTATAAGAGATTTTTTGAAACTCAGGTATAGTCTCATTGGAGAAAAAGCAATCAATCATATTTAGCTTAGAATTTCAACAAATTGTACGTAGGAATCCATCATTCAATTCGTTGATCAGCTGTTTTATCTTCGGAAAAACATAAATTCATGTATAAGAATAGAGTCATGAAGCAGCTGGAAGAAGAATTCGGGCCAGACCGTGCGATTGAGATTGAAACAGATGATGAAGAAAATGAGGCTGAAAGGGACTGCCATGATCAAGAATTCGATAATGAATCTGATATTACTGCCCCCTCTCGAGTCCCTTCAAGTGATGTTTTCGATCCTGATCCTAGTTCACGTTGGCCTCAAACTTACAGGTACATTTCGTTTATAATCATATTTTATGAATATTATACGATGCTTATTGTTATGTTTATGTTTCTTGATTCTTGCATGTTATGTGAATGCCAACTTCAGTTGATCAAAATGATGTATTATATGTCGTTGAAAAAGAGCAAGAACGTGATTTATGTTGGATGAAGCTAGTCTGTTAGATGAAGTGATTTGGTGATAGATTTTCTTGAAACTAATATTCGATGAAAATTGATAACCCTTTTGATTGGATTATAAAGGCAGTCAATGGACATGTATACAAGTGTGACACCATCAATGAGCTTCTTAAAGGGCAGCTCTTTCTCGATTCCAGCAGAAAGGAGATCACAAACATCAGATCTCGAATCTTTTGTGTTTAAGCCCTTAATTTCCTCGACAAGCTTAGACAAAGACGAAGTTCCCACGTCAATACTTCCTGTAAAGCTGTCTTCTACCTCTGAATTCAGAACCGCCATCAGTGAACTGCCACCATCTCAACAATGCTCATATATTAAATCTGTTCTTAATGGTAATACATATACACTCTGATAAATCTTGGTGAACTAATGAAATTAAGCCCATAGTTAAATAAATGATGTTTTTCTTTATGCAGCAATAAATGCTCTGTGTGGCATAGGAATTCTTTCGACTCCTTATGCACTCAAAGAAGGAGGGTGGCTCAGTATTCTGCTTCTCTTTATCTTTGGAACGGTTTCCTGTTATACTGGGATCTTATTGAAGAGATGCTTAGAAAGCTCGTCTCAACTCCAAACTTATCCAGATATTGGACATGCTGCTTTTGGATTAGGTGGTCGAATTTGCATTGCTGTAAGTAAACTTGATAGTTTTGCAAGTGAAGATGCATTGTGTAGTGACTAATTCTTTGAGTTTCGATCACTGCAGGTGATTCTTTATGTAGAGCTATATGTACGTATACATTCCATTTCATACTAGCTCATCATAAATAATGAATTCCCTTTCCTTGATTTATATTGATGACTTTAAAAATCTCTTCATTGTAGTCTTCCTGTGTGGAGTTCTTGATCATGATGAGCGATAACCTTTCTGCTGCTTTCCCGAATGTTCAAATGGATGTTGCTGGTGTTCATCTTGACTCGTATCAAATCTGTGCCCTGATATCTACCATTGTTATTCTTCCAACAGTTTGGCTCAGAAACCTCAGCTTGCTTTCATACATTTCAGGTCCATGATTGCTTGCTAGTTTTTACATTCTCATTTCAAGAAAAGTAAAAACTTGCCATTTTATTTTGCGTCATTAATCATTCTTGCAGCTGGTGGAGTGATCACATTAGCCCTCGTGGTTCTCTGTTTGTTATGGGTCGGAGTGGCTTCTGATATCGGGTTCCATCCAACCGGAAAATCATTTAACTTCACACGCTTACCTATCACAATTGGTATATACAGCTTCTGCTATGGTGGCCATTCAGTGTTTCCAAACATCTACTCCTCCATGGAGGAGCCTTCGCGATTTCCATCAGTTCTAGTTATCAGGTAGCCATCATCATTCGTATAAGCTTGGAATGCTCAAAATACACACATTCTTTTAACCAAGATGTCTACATCTTTATACAGCTTTGTAGTTGCTGGTATACTATATGCTGGTGTAGCAGTATTCGGCTATCTTATGTTTGGTGAAAACACAAATCCTCAGTTCACATTAAATCTACCAAAAGACTTAATTGTTTCCAATGTTGCTGGGTGGGCTGTGGTACGAGAAACAATACAGTTTTTCTGTGCTTCATATTTCTTCTTCTCAGATCAATACAAGTTCATAACTAATCAAATTGGTATGTTCAACATATTTTCAGGTCATAACCCCTGTCACAAAGTTTGCCTTGTCGATGACCCCCGTTGCATTGGCTTTGGAAGAACTGCTGCCTTCAGCCCAGATTAGACCCCAATCTATTCTCATCAGAACAAGTTTGGTGATCTCAACATTGATTGTGGCATTGACAGTGCCATACTTTGGTAAGCATATTGTTGTTTATTATCATGTGCTTTTTGACAGTGGATAAAATGTAAAATAAATCACTCTCTTCTTGGCATATAGGATCCATGATGGCCTTGATTGGATCTTTCCTAGTTATGCTAGTTGTAAGTTATCTTGTCCATTTTCCCTTATGACCAAAATTTCACTCTTGTGGTAACTAACACATGTTTATGGCTTTCACATTTGTTACTTAACAGTCTTTAGTTTTACCATGTGCTTGCTATATGAGAATAGAGAGACTGTCTAAACTTCAGGTAAAAGTTTTGTTATCTTTGCCTAAAAAAGGTAGAGATTTATGGTGATATAATCTGATCTTCTTCATCCACAGATTACGACTTGCTCCGGCATAATGGTTCTCGGAGTTGCTTGCTCAATCATTGGTACATATTCAGCATTGACAGAAATGTCTGAATAACTTTTTGTAATAGAAGAATCCAACTCACTTGTGAAATGAATGAGAGCTCATAGCCCCATAGTGTGTATAATACACAAGAAGAAGGAAATGAAAAAAAAAAAAAAAATATATATATATATATATATATATATATATTTGTATTTTTATATTTTATGGTTGGCAATCAACTTACTAAAAAGATTATCATGTTCAAGGGTGGACAAGGTGGTTGACATTGCTTAATAAAACTACAAAGTCATATAAATTGATTTTACTAGAATTCATATGGTGGACCTGCAGATAGATGGAATAGATCTTGATGATGATGACTAAATTAAAGTGGTGATTAATATTAAAAATCTAATTTTAATTTTTTGTCCATCTCTGCAATGTGATTTGTTGAGACATGATTTACCATAGAGTAACAGAGTTAAATTACAGTTTATGTGTGTTGATCTCATAAAAATCAAACACTTGAACATTTTAGTCTCATAGAGGTTTTCTCACAATAATTTCATAATAATTTCGCCTCATAGCTTAAGTTTTGGATTGTGTTGATGGGATTGTCATGTTGCAAAGATTTGGTTTTCAAATCAAAGAACTTTCTTTTAAAAAGCACAAACTCTATGAGCTAATAATGAAATAGAATCAATGCATAATCATGCTCGAAATTAAGTATGGTTTCAAATTTTATTAAAAACTCGGAACTCGAGTTTAAATTGAGCATGTTCTCACTTAACCTTTTGTGTTAGCTCTACTTAAGTGAACTCCATTATAGGATTTATTTATTTTGTAAGATTCTTAATCAAACAAAAAGAGAGTGTGAATGAGTGAAATTAAAGCAACTTTCGACATCTTGTCAAAATTCATAACATGACATGCATCAAGCTTTTATTATATAACATCTTAATGAAACTGTATGGTAAGATTTGGGATTAGAAAGGAATCCAAGATATGACATAATAATTAGAAACATAGATGGCAACATAGGATTGTTTGAACATGAAATTTGATCCTCTTTCCACAACAAGGGTGTGGGAGCCCCATTCCCATAACCTCAACTGGGCCCCCACAATGCTTTGCCCATTCCATATTCAACAGAGCATGTGCTCACACGTGCTCTTATTTTTTTTATTACTTAAGCATTAAATAAAGTTACATCTTTCCGCTTGCATATGCTTCTTCTGCTTAAATCTTCACTTAAATTTTGATTCTACTCGGAATAATAAATTAATTAAATAAGTCATTGTATGTAACATATTATTAAGAGTACAATTCTTATGACTTTCGATTCTAACATATGAATTTTTTAAAATAAGTTTAATTTTTCAACTAGAGTTTCGCCTAATAAAAATCTTATAAAAGTTTTTGTGTATTATAAATATATCATGGAATTTTAAATTGTTTCCAAGAAAAACACTCATAATTTCTCACTTTTTTTTACTTTATATGTCAGTAAAAATACTTGTCCTTTATTAACTTTGCTTTCATTCTACATTTCATTTTCCTACCGTTAATTGCAAAAAGGGACAGGATATAAAATAAGACATCCTTGAATTGTCATGTCACCAAAACAAAGTTGTGTTTAACTTGATTTGTTGATCTAAATATTGTTTTCCCATTTCAAAATAAATGTTATTTTAATAAATAAAAAAATCAAAATAAGTGTAATTATAGTCTATAAAATTTCAAGTAACATTTATCCATCTTCTATCAAAATTGTTTTCATTTACTTCTCTCTAACTAAATAAGATATAAAGTGATTATTGAAAATCTAATATAATATTTTTTTTCTCAAATAAGAATACAATACATCTGTTTTTTTATTAGCTTCCTTAGTTTATATGCAAGACCATAAAATGACATTGATATTGGAATTGATAGAATATTAGATGAGTTCAAGTAGTTTAATTTTTCTATGCTTGTTGGGTTCATTCTTTTGTACCTGAAGTCCTGAATAGAGCAGAGACTTAATTAGATGAGAACTACGATGCATGGGTCGTTAATTAAAGATTGTGTCTATGATTTATGAAATTTCAACATATCTTGAGATTTAAATTTGCATGGTACAAAACCTAATTGAAAGGTGATTTGATGATCTCCATAAGCAGTAAATGCTGTCACGTATGATAGCATCAATTTCTACCTACTTCATAATAGCCCCCTAGGCTACAAAACAAAATAAAAGATCACACTAATGAATTCAAACTAAAACAGATTGAACCAACCACATATCACTTCTTACCAATCAAGATTAAGAAGTTACTTAGTCATTTTCAACCTTAAATCCTCCGAACGATGTCGTTTCCCTTTTCATTTCAATCTGTTTTTTGCTTCAAGAAAGTGAAGAAGTTGAAGTCCCATATCTCTCTGACACTTGAAACTCCATTCATAGATTACATTACAGATCTCTTCTAGTTTCTTCACCTCCTTAAATTCATTCTCTTACACCCTTTTAATTAAGGTGTTTCGTTCGATCCAGTTATGCATATCTTCCTCCACATTCTGTTTTCTCTCTCTACATTCTTTCTCTCTCTCTCAGCCGAGCCATTTCCGGTGCCCAAATCCAATGCCAGTAAAATATTCGTGCTGCCTTTGAAAACCCAAGAAATGACGTCACCTCCTAACAAGCTGCCTTTCACTCACAACGTCACTCTCACGGTCTCATTGGCTGTGGGCACGCCCCCACAGAACGTTACCATGGTCCTCGACACAGGCAGCGAGCTCTCCTGGCTGCAATGCAACACGACCCAAAAGGACCGCCCCGCTTTCGACCCGGCCCGATCCGTTTCCTACACTCCCATCGCCTGCTCCTCGCCCACTTGCACGACCCGAACCCAGGACCTGTCCATACCCGCTTCGTGCGACTCCAAGAACCTCTGCCACGCCATCCTCTCATATGCTGACATGTCATCCTCAGAAGGGAACCTCGCACTGGATAACTTCACCATTGCCCGGTCGAAGTTCCCGGGTACGATATTCGGGTGCATGGATTCGGGTTTCAGCAGCAATGCAGATGAGGACTCCAAGACAACCGGGTTGATGGGCATGAACCGCGGCGCGCTTTCGTTTATTTCCCAAATGGGGTTCAAGAAGTTCTCTTATTGCATATCGGGGTCTGACTTTTCCGGTATTTTACTTTTCGGTGACTCCAATTTCACGTGGCTTCTGCCGTTGAACTACACGCCGTTAATCCAAATCTCCACGCCGTTACCGTACTTTAACAGAGTGGCTTACACCGTCCAGCTCGAGGGCATAAAAGTCTCCGAAAAATTACTGCAACTACCCAAATCGATATTCGAACCCGACCACACCGGGGCGGGTCAGACCATGGTGGACTCGGGCACCCAGTTCACCTTCCTCCTGGGCCCCGCTTACACGGCATTGAGAAACGAGTTCGTAAACCAGACAGGGAATCTTTTACGGGTCCTGGAGGATCCGGATTTCGTCTTCCAAGGAGCCTTCGACCTCTGCTTCCGGGTCCCGCTCAACTCAACGGGTCGACCCGAATTGCCATCGGTGAGTTTAGTTTTCCGGGGCGCCCAGATCCGGGTTTCTGGTGAGCAGCTGCTGTATCGGGTCCCGGGTGAGGTGAGGGGGAATGATTCGGTGCATTGCTTCACATTTGGGAACTCTGATCTGCTGGGAATCGAGGCGTATATCATAGGCCATCATCATCAACAAAATATATGGATGGAATTTGATCTGCTGAATTCGAGGATCGGAGTGGCGCAGGTGCGCTGCGATTTAGCGGGTCAAAGATTTGGGCTTCATCATTAGTGGCACGTGCTTTGTACGTGGGCTTAGGCCAATTAATTTTGGATTAAAGCCCAACTGGTCAGAAAAGTCCATAAAGTATCTTCTCCCAATGGGGCCTGTGGGCCGAGGGAGTAAAAGAGTTGCGGTTCATTATTGTATATTAATGTGAAAGTAGTTGAATACACGATTGTCCTTCTAAATTACTTGCATATTATTTTTATATATATCTTAATTTTTTAGTAGCAAAGTTCATTAAATTTATTTTGTTTGTTGGTGAAGAATTGAAGATTGATAGAGAAATTAATATATGGTCCCATATGTTATTCTTTTAGGTTCATTGGAATTTGTGAATACAAAAATTTATGTAAAATCATTTTAATGATAGTATAATTTTATGAGACAAACTTTACTTCTTACAATTTAAATACCATTTCAAGAATCAATATTTCATGGATTCTGAATTAACCAAATATTATAAAATTATATTGTGGGACAGTCTCGTAAAAATATACTCTTTTATTTATGATAATTATTATCAGTAGATGACATTTAAAAAAAAACCTATTAGAGTTGGAAGTTGATAAACAATCTGTTGAAATTGAAATGCCAAATTGGGAACAACAACTGGTTCAAACTGTTTGGGCTAAAAAAGTCGAAATCCCAATTTGACTTAAACCAGGTTAATTACTTAATCTCTTTTCTATTTATTTTCAAAAATTATATTTGATTTATATATATATATATATTCAAAATAAATTTGATTATTTGTTTTTTATTTATTATTCACCTTTTTAAGCCAATATGACTAGTAAAGAACATATTAAATATGTGAAATGTGTTGCAAGTGATTCAATAAAATTTTATCTAGATATTATATTATGTTATAATTCTATTAAATTATATTAAAGATAATTGTGTTTTGTAAATTGAATAATTAATTACCTACTTTTTATTTAGTACTTAATCGAACTATTAGAGATACAGTTGATTAAAAATAGTATCAACATATACACTCAATATATAAGAGTATTTAAAACTAAATAATAGTATAAATGTGTAACTAAATAAATTTTTACAAGTACACAACTAAATAAATTCTTACATGAACTTTACGTCAATCATGTATAGCCTTACTAATTAATTCCGTAATACGTACATGACAAAACCTAATAACTTTTTAAAAAGTAAATTTTAATAAATCATAAATACAATTTTAACTTAAAAGTATGTTTAATGTCAATCTTAATAATTTTTTACCCAAATTAATAGATCTAAGCATATAAAAAAACAGTTGAAAGTTTGAAACTCTCCTAACTCCTATCGTGACAAATAGAATTTATGAAGCACTCTCAATCTGTCATGTATTATAGTAATTTAATTGTTCAATTTCATGACTCCTTTATATTTTAATTATGACTCCAGTCTTTAATTTTATGACTCTTCAAGTCTTCATCTACCCTTGCAAAATTAAATACTTTGCATTACTTTCAATAAGTGATAAAATCATATAGTTTATGAAGCAAAATTAAATCGTTTCAAACATAAGTTTGGCAAGTAATATGCAAAAACTACACATAGTAATTAGAATACAAAGGGTAATTACACAATAAAGATAATAATTGTTTCATAATCAGTGTCGTTATGGAGTTAAAGTTTGTTTCAAATTAAATGTAGTTTTAGATTTTTATACAATTGCATTTCCAAATTATCCCTACTAATATTCCTTAACTAAATTTTAGGGATTTAATATGATATTATTTATGGAATTAATTTAATTTTCTTTCCTTCACATTGAATTATGAATTGATTAGTCAGGGCATATTTAATCTAATTTTTATATTTTTTTAATCTGTAACAAAAATTTCTAAATGACACGTATAATCAAACAAAGATTTTTCTTTGTATTTGGCATCTAATGTTTACCGAATAACTGATTTGGTATCATAATTTGTAACTAGCATTACAGGTATTTAGTCTAGCTTCCATTAAATTAAATCCATAGTAGAGTAAACCAACAAAATGTTCATCCCAAAAGGAAATTTGAATCAAAAAATAGATTAGAAGAAGCAGTCTTTTGTATTTTTAGCCATTTATACACAATTTTCTAACATTTTTACTTAGATTTCTTTCATGTTTTTGGTTAGCCTCCGCATTAAAGCATATAAGTATGTTTCGAGTTTTTTTTTTTTTTTACTTTACTATAACCACGGTTCATGAGCCTTTGAGATTGTTGGTTCTTCATTGATTTAAAAAAAAAAAAAAAAAAATCAAGCTATTGAATAATGGTTCAAGACTAATAATGGTTAAAAACGATGGCCAACATCCTATAAATATTATTTCCATTCCATTGTGTCTTAAAAGATAGACGACATCCGAATAATTGAGTTAGTTTAAATTTCAGGATAATAATATGGGTGGGGTGTGTAGCCCCACCCATTACTAAACATACCCCATTAAAAATAAATAAATATATATTAAAAAACAAAAATATCCTTACTAATTATTATTCATTTAATTTTATATTGCAAGAGTAAAATAGTAATATTGTGGGGTGTATTTAGAAATTTGATAACATCAAATATTTTAAAGTGGATATTTTTAGCAATTGGAAGGTGTTTAGTAATGGGTGAGATGTGTATATCCCTACCCTAATAATATTGCATGTTGATTTGAATTTAATTTGTTTCTTTAATCAAAAAGGACAATTGCAAATTACTTGGGAGTTGCCTCTCAAAAACTATTTTTCTTGTTATATTTAAGTGAGGCTTGGTAGCTCATCTTGAAAAGGATAGATGTGAAATGAAATTAATTTTCAAATGTGGTAATTAATATATTGTAAATGTTCCGACAGCTAACAAATTGGGGGGTTATTATTTGATAATTAATCTTGACTAACAAGCTTAAATGGTTGCCAAGAGGAAGTTGAAGTCTACCCTTCAACTATTAATTATTTAATATTAAATCATTCCCTTATAATTACCATCCCACATTAGTTGATCATCAATCCCTTTCTATGCCGTTGAATTTTGATCATAATATTCACCCTTTTATTAATTTCCAAAATTTCTCTAATTAATTAATAACTTGACTTTGGGGTTTCTTTTTTCATTGAATTAACTGCTTATTGATTTCTCATAAATATTTGCGCATGTTCGTTACTGTATCATTTCTGTGCTTTAGGATATACATTTTCATAATTTTAGTTTGGAAAATTTAATTAAGAATCAGAGTAGATAAAATTGATATTGATTTTGTCTTTGTCTTTGTCTTTATGGAGAAGATATGTTACTAAAAAAAGTCAAATTAAGTCTTTGTTGTTTAACAACAACGAAAAGAAGAAAAAAATTATAAACCAAAAGAAAACAACAAATCATATAACACAATGCGAAAATGGAAAAAAAATAAAATCACTGCAACAATGGTTATTCAAAACCCCTTATAGAAAAGAAAAAAAAATAAAACCAATAGGAAAGACTTGTTAGGGGAAAAAAGTGTATCATTCAAATTTGCTGTTATTTAATATTGATTGGCCTTGTGAATTCGTTGTGTTATATTTTAGGGTCAATGTTTATAATCTGTCAGTTGAACTATATTTGATTTGACTTTTTTTTTTATATAAACTTTGAATAATTTCATTTAGCCACGTGAACCTAACTTTGATTCATTTAATTTTACTGTATTAAATTAATAAATATAGTCATTTATTTCTGACACATGTACATGTAGGATTCATCTAATACGGCTAAAATTAGTTAAATATTAAGTTCATACGATAACGCGATACAAAAAATATCAAACCATAAATCGTTTGAGTGAGATTTTTTTTTTTTAACATTCCTATTAGTCTATTTTACAGAAAATCATTATCAGCATATTCTTATTTTCACCGTGTTTTTAGGTTCATTAGATTTAAATATACATAAACACTTAAAAATAAAATAAGTGCGAAAAATAAAAGCCATTTTAATTTTTTTTAAAGAAAATTAAAATTTAGGATTATTTCTTGCATAATAAGCTCCCAATTCCCATGCATTTTTTTTCCTTAGTTTTCTTGCTAATCTCCACCATAAATTAGTTAAGTAACAAACTTTAAATATTCTGAAAAGTTTATATAGATTTTCAGTATTATTAATCCCACATTTAAGTCCCATGAAAAATCACTCTCATTCATCAATCTCACTTGCATATCACTCCAATCCAAACACACACACCTACTGTCAACATTCAATCTGTTATCACACCAGTTTTAACCATCTTCACACTCATTCTAACTCTATATATTCATTCTCCAATCCCCCTATCTAAACAACACTAGCCAATTATATCATCATCTCAACCAAAACACATCAATACAAATCAAGAAATTAATATGATGATTTCTTACAAGCCTTTGCTTTACATAATCACCGCGTTTTGCCTTTTAGTCGAGCTTGCTCTGTCCAAGCATCTAGGGATAACGAGACACTACAAGTTTGACGTACGTATAATGCCTTTTTGATGTATACTTAAGTAGCGTGTATTTTCAATTTTCAAATACATGTCGTTTTATTTATTCCTATATATCCTATAGATCAAAATGAAGAGTGTCACAAGGCTTTGCCAATCCAAGAATATAGTGACAGTCAATGGCCAATTTCCAGGGCCCACTCTCACTGCAAGAGAAGGAGACAGGGTTATAGTTAAAGTTGTCAACCATGTTAAGTACAATGTTTCATTCCATTGGTAAGATATATAAATATATTTTTGAACTTCAGATTAAGGTTAACTAGTTCAGATATTTCAAAGTAATAAAATAACATAAATAACAGGCATGGAATTAGACAAATGAGAAGTGGATGGGCTGATGGACCAGCATACATCACTCAATGTCCAATTCAGACAGGCCAAAGCTATGTGTACAATTTCACCATTACTGGCCAAAGAGGAACCCTGTTTTGGCATGCTCATATTTCTTGGCTTCGAGCCACACTCTACGGACCTATTCTCATCTTCCCTAGACGAGGAGTCGCGTATCCATTTCCACATCCCTACAAAGAAATCCCCATTGTTTTCGGTATATACTAAACGATCCATTTTTTTAACAGAATTTGTCAATTTCATTGTTTCTTGATTCATCTGTTTTTGTAGGAGAATGGTGGAAGGCTGATACTGAGACTATTATTAGTCAAGCATTGCAATCAGGAGGAGCTCCAAACATCTCCGATGCATTCACCATCAACGGACTCCCGGGTCCCACATACAATTGTTCGACCAGAGGTCAGTACTAAAACAGAATATATAATGTCGTATTCATTATTAATAATGAAATATAAGATGAATCATTTGAATCCCAGATACTTTCAAACTGAAAGTAAGGCCTGGCAAAACATACATGCTGAGACTGATCAATGCTGCACTCAACGATGAGCTATTCTTCACCGTTGCCAACCATAGTCTCACCGTTGTTGAAGCTGACGCCGTTTATGTGAAGCCATTTAAAACCAATATAGTCCTTATTACCCCTGGACAAACAACCAATGTACTTCTCAAAACCAAGCACAATCATCCCAACACAAAGTTCCTCATGTCTGCCAGGCCATATGCCACGGGCCCGGCTGCATTCGACAACACCACAACATCCGGAATTCTCGAATACCACCACCCTTCTAACACAACCAAGAAAGCTAACAATCTCCCACTATTGAAACCAATTTTTCCCCGATTCAACGACACTGCATTTGCGACCGGGTTCACCAAGAAACTCCGAAGCCTGGCAAGTCCAGAGTTCCCAGCAAAAGTCCCACAGAAGGTAGACAGACAATTCTTCTTCACAGTCGGGCTGGGCCTGAGCCCGTGTTCGAACCCGAACAACACCTGCCAGGGCCCGAACAACACAATGCTCACCGCCAGCATCAACAACGTGTCGTTCGTGATGCCGAACACGGCCCTTCTTCAAGCCCATTTCTTCAACCGGTCCAGAGGAATATACACCGCCGACTTTCCGGCCAACCCGTTAGTGAAATTCAACTACACCGGCAACCCACCGAGCAACATTATGACGAACGCCGCCACTAAAGTGGTGGCGCTGCCGTACAACACGAGAGTGGAGGTGGTGCTGCAGGACACCAGCATCATCGGCGCCGAGAGCCACCCACTGCACCTCCATGGATTCAACTTCTTCGTTTTGGGACAGGGTTTTGGGAACTTCGACAGGAATAAGGATCCGACGAAGTTCAATTTGGTTGACCCGCCGGAGAGGAACACCGTCGGAGTGCCTTCCGGCGGATGGGTCGCGATCCGGTTCCTGGCGGATAATCCAGGTAAGAATTACCATTCGTGTTACTAAGAATCCTGTTTTTCTGTGATTATTGTTATGTAAAATGATGAAGTTTTCATTGATGCAAATAGGTGTATGGTTCATGCATTGTCACTTGGAAGTGCATACAAGTTGGGGACTGAAGATGGCGTGGATTGTCATGGACGGAATTCGCCAGAATCAGAAGCTTCCGCCGCCGCCGGCAGATCTTCCCAAGTGTTAAATGGCCGGATTTCCATTCTTGTATTTTTTTTTTTCTTATACTGATTAGAGAAATCAGAGAAAGGTGGAACATATTGATATGCAACGCTTGAGAAGATTTTAATGAATTTTGGACTGAATTTTTTCAAGATATATATTGCTGATTTCATTTAAGAGAAAATCAGTTTAGATAAATTTGGTATGATCAAAGAATAAAAGCATCGTTTTCTAGTACTGGATATTATTTAATAGTTATTCTGGTAACCTAATTAATCATGTATAGTATCCATCAAGTAAACTCATTTTGAAATTTTTATTATTAAATAAAATTCATATGTTGTACAAATAGTAATAACATATTATTATACATTATATATATATATATATATATAAATTATGCGATAGAATATGAAATGAAAAGGTAATGAAATAAAGAACAGTTTTGCAATAAATGATCTAAATAATCCTACCTCGCCCAGTGCGACCAATTTAAAATCTTCGGTTATATTTAATATTTATTTCTTATTTTATTATTTTCAATACCAACACTATATATATATTTAATTTTGAAATATATAATATATAATAATTGTGTAAAATTATCAAATGAATCCGATGAAACTGAAACCGTGAGTTTCATATGCCTCAGACGAAAATCTGAAGCACAATAAAGAAGCCTTCCAAGTTCCAACAAATTTTCCTTTTTTAATTTGTTTATTTTTTTGTTTTTTTGACGCAACTGAAAAATGTTAATTAATTAGCTCGAAACTACAAAAGCAGCTAGCGAACGGACAATAAAATACGGCGAAAAAGCTAACACTTTGATGTAATAATTAAGGGCTTTTTTGCATCTACATCCTCCATACTCTGCTATTTTATTGTACACTACCCATAAACTTTAAACCATTTACCGATAACTCCTTTCATTTATATATATGTGTATATACATAGAAACATATATAAAGTTAATTGAGAATTATTTATTTATTTTAAAGAAACACGAGTACAGGATGTTGATTTTAAATTAAAAAAATATTATCAAAATATCCACTACAGAGCAGTAGATAAAAGATCCGTGTCAGATTTACAAATATAAAATAATTGGGGGGCATAATTGCAAATATGACGCTAATAATCCAAAGTTTAGAACAACTCCAAACTCATTTATTAAAAATAATTAAACAACCCCACGCCACCGGCCCACCGCACATTCTACTGCAAAGTAAAACCCCAACTAAATCCCCCACCGCCGGAGACGCCGCCGTAATCCGCCATTACGCCGGTGTCTCCGCCTCCCACTCTCTCTCTCTGCCTTAAGAGATTCAGAAGAAGATCAAAATGGCGCGTGGCTGCAAGTTCTCGTTCCACGTCGGAGTCGTCATCGCGGCCATCATTTACATCTACTTCTCCACAGTGCTCGTCTTCATTGACCGGTGGTTCGGCCTCGGGTCCTCCCCCGGCATGCTGCACGCCGCCGTTTTCACCTTCTTAGCTGTCATGTGTGTCTCCAGTTACCGACTCGCCATTTACACCGATCCGGGTCGGGTCCCCAGCTCCTTCATGCCTGATGTTGAGGACTCCGATAACCCGATCCACGAGATCAAACGCAAGGTCCATTGCTCTCTTAGTATTTTCGTGCCTGCATGTATGTGGATTCTTAGAGGCGTTTCGTGTAATGCATTTTGTTTATTTCGGCATTTTTTGTCTTGTGGTTTTTCTCATCATAATTGGGTATCTTTTGAGAATTTTGGGGGTTTGTTGGTTTATGTAGTATTTTGTCGTGTTGAATTTTCAACAATTTTCTCGTAATTTGAACTATCTGATTAAATGCATGTATTGATTTCGTGATTACTTGGAAGATTTTGTTTTGAGCTTTTTGTGGAATTAATTTATAGCTGTTCATCAAAAAATTGTGGCTTTTGGCTTGTTGAGTGATTTATGGAATGAAATTTCTGTGCTGATTCTAGATGAGTCAACTTACTTGCCCCATTCTACTGTGTTATCTGTTGTGTATTGGATCTGTCTATTGTCTGTAAATTTTGCATACATTTTTAAAACTTGTGATGGACTTGATATGAGTGAACCCGCAGAATTAATTGCCCTGTATGATTAGTTATATGCTGTTTGACCCACAAGCTTTCAATTGATAGAATGCTGATTGATCCGCAAAGATTGAAATTGATCATATGCTCATTGGTGGTGATGGTGCATTCGACGTTTGGTTTTTATATGTTGAGTTGATTGTTGTCTTAGAACCATGTGTTGTCATTCAAGGGTTTTGACGGTGTAGTTTTTAAAGATAATGTCTTGGATCTTTATTCGGCAACATAAAGATTTAATTTTGTATGGTTAAATTGGATGCTTGGACGTTAGCAACATGCCTCTTGAGTGTTTGTTATGTTGATTGGATGAGGGCTTCCCTATATACGAGGGGCAAGCTATCAGTGGTCGAAGCTGTCCTATTTGACGCGTTTCTTTGTCTCTTTTGTTTTAGCCGGAACTTGTAGTTGCTGACGTTGGTTCATAAATTAAATTTGACGTTACTAAAATCCTTGTTGTAATGGTAATGATGTCAACTTTTAACCCTAACAAAAGCTAATAGACTTGGTCATTCCTTTTATGTCGTAGATATGTGTGACGATATGTATTTCATTAATTGCTATGGAATTTGTTTCTTAATTTTATCAGCCTCTTGGCAACCAAGTTCTCTTTAGAAATGCCTGTCAACTAAGTTTTGCTTGTAAAATTGCTTTTTTAAATAGACTTTTGTGAATGTATATGCATTGAATCCTCTAAAAGTAAAATTATCAGAAACTTGATGTAAATGATTTAAAAAGCAAATTTGATTAGCTTTTTCCTAATCATTTGTCTAGTTTCTTTTTTCCTTATCATTTGTCTAATTTGATACTGAACTTGCGAATCTTTTCTGCAGGGTGGTGATTTGAGGTACTGCCAAAAGTGTTCCCTTTATAAGCCTCCTCGAGCCCATCATTGCCGCATATGTAATCGATGTGTTTTACGAATGGTATGTCTGATCCATATTATTCTTTATGCATTTTCTTCAATGCCCTTAATTATATTGTTGAAACGGCTGCCTCGTGATGCAAGGATCACCATTGTGTTTGGATGAATAACTGTGTGGGGCACGCAAACTACAAGATCTTCTTTGTTTTCGTGTTCTATGCTGTTCTTGCATGCATATACTCCCTGGTAGAGTTTTCACATTTCCATATTTCCTTTGTGACTTTCACTTTCACATTTTCCTGAACAATTTATCTCTATCAATCAATTTGAAAGACCTATTATTTCAGGTATTGCTCGTTGGTAGTGTAACGGTTGATTCTCAGCATGATGCTGATGACTCTTACAGACTCATACATGTAATTCCTTCATGTTCCTTTCCATTTATGACACTCTTATATTCATTCTTCTGTTTGACTCACTAAAGATTTATATCCAGGTCATTTCCGGGTTACTTTTGGTACCTCTAAGTTTAGCACTGGGATTTTTCCTTGGCTGGCATTTCCATCTTATTTTACACAACAAGACTACAATTGAGGTTTTTGTAGTTGCTATTAATCGCCTTTTGCTGATTGCCTGATAAAGAAAATATAATTGAGTCCATATTTTGTATCTGGCAGCACCATGAAGGTGTGAGGGCTATGTGGCTTGCAGAGAAAGGAGGCCAACTCTATTCACATCCATACGATCTCGGTACTTACGAAAATCTCACAGCAGTAAGTACTCTCTTCTCCCTCCTTTACTTATGAACAAACTAGTTCATAATTGGTTTTTGTGCAACTACGACAGATTCTAGGTCCGAAAGTTCTTTGCTGGCTTTGTCCCACATCAGGATATGTCGGTTCTGGGCTTCGTTTTCGAACTAAGTATGACAAACATATGGGATCATCCACTCCAGATTAAAGATGATTTCCTCAGCCAAAGCTATACTCCACATAATATATACAACTACAAAAGTGCACTAATCTCTGCATGGTGATAGAGGGTAGTTTCAAATATCTATTAACCAATGATATAGAGTCTTGTCAAAGATCTTTAAGTTCAAGTTCTTGAATTTGTTGTATCATGTAGGTTTTTCGTTCCCATTTTCGCCTTTTTCAGAAGGTTGAGCTTCCCCTGCCCGAAAACCATGGAGGCATCCTAATTTAGTTAATGTATATAAGTTTACAGTGTGATGATGTATAAAAAGGAAATAGGATGAGTGGCTGAATCTGCAACTGTAATCTTGTGATTACCAAAGATTTTCGAGGCAATAGATGGCTGTAATTCTATGTAAATTGCTGCGTGATATTCATTATTTTGAGCTCTCTTTTGAAATCGCAATCTCAAAACCGCGATTTTAGTGATGTTAGTATTTTCGACGTAATATGTGTATGTTTGTAAATGAGTGATAGATTATCAGATGTAGCATCTATAAAAGTGGAAACCCAAATTCATCCATGCCTATTTGGTCTGCCCAATTTGTACAGAGAATGTGTGTACTGCAAATTGGGTTCAATATAACAGTCACAGGAGAACGGATTGGCTGAGAAAAGCTTTGTTGAAATAAAAAAGACACGGCAGAAATGAAAATGGAATAATATATGTAGCAAAATGGCGAAGAGAAAAGAATAAAGTGGGGCCCACATGACACGTGTCTACCGTATATTCGATTTCACCCTCGTGGACTTCAGATGGGTGTTTCCTACTCACCCATACCTTATAATCGCTACTCTCGCCTTCCAGTGGGTAATCAGTAGGTAATTCTCACGCGCGAATTCCTCCACTATATTTATAAACTAATTATTATTATTTTATTACAAAAAACTATTTCGTGGAATTTTGTTGTTAGTTTTTGGATTATTAAAATAACTTTTAAGAATTTAAGATATTTGTAGCAGGTTTATAATTTCTATTTGTATAGTTTCTAAATTAATCTCAGAATTTAAAATTATTTTCCTAATTTTTTTCTTAGATTTTAAATTATTTTCAAATTTTTTATAAATATTTTCTAAAACTTAAATGATTTGCTTAAACAATTTTCAAGGTTTAGTATATTATATTACCAAACATTTTATATGTTTACTTTGTTGATATTTAGATTTGTAGAATATTTTTTTATTTTACGTTATATTTAGATGGAAAAAAAAACTAAATTTCCATATTTAAAAAAACTATTCTAAATTATATACATATAAAAGTTTGACCATATTTATTATTACTATCATTATTATTATTTAAAAGATTAAATTTTATTTGTTGGTTTTTAGATATTTTCTAGTATATGTTTTTCTAATTTTTTTTGAATTTATTATGTTTTATCTGTTAATATTTTAGTCTTTTTAAGTCAAATAAGCAATAGAAATAACACACAATATGAAATGTTTGTGTCGACATTAGCTTGTTCATTGTTAGAATATGGGGTTTAGCTGTTTAAATGGCATTCTTTTATTAGAAATTTTGCAAATATATGCTTGATATATATATATATATATATATATATATATATTTAAAATGATATAAGTGATGTGATATTTTTATCCACACTCCAAATTTATACGACAAAATGTTAAATTTTCCTAAATGTATCGTCAATGATTAAACGATCATTTTTATAGCTACCACAATTTATATATATATATATATATATTATATTTTTTTCTAAATTTGTATATTTAGAATGAAAACAAAGAATATAATCAAATATTGAAAAAAAACTTGTGGTTGTACAATTATTTCTAGCTGTCTTACTTATATATATTTATTTATAAAAGAAAAATATAAATTTGTATAATAATAAAGATTGATAGTATTACACATTTTCAATAATTAACCCACAATTTTTGTTACTACTATATGTATATATATAATATAAGATATAATGATTGAATTGTTGAATATCCCAACTAAAGTGTAAATAAATAGAGAGAAATATTAAAGAACTAGGATTCAAACTTGAATAGGCGCGTGGATTATGATGGATGGAAGGACAAAATTTTGTTGAAGACTCGAATAATAAAGACCAGCTTCTTCATATCACCAATCAATACTTTGAAGCTGAAATTTCATTTCATAACCTTCTTTATGATTTCATAGATCATAATGGAGGAAACTATGATCACCCCAGCTGAAATAAACAGGTAGATTTTCTGGGTTCTTATTATTTTTTCTGTTACTTGTTTTTAATGCTCTGTTTCTTGATGTGAACTTTTACTGGTTTTGTTCCCTCATTAGCCTATTGAAAGCTTCTTATGTTTCTTTCTTTGTGTGCGTGTGTGTGTACGTATGGATGTGAATGTTTGTGTGTGTTTAAAAAAACAAATTATTATGTTTACTCTGTGGAAGAGTGAAAGATCTGATTTTTATGATAATCTTCTCAAGGGGAAGTGTTCTTTCTTTTTCTTTTTTGTGATAGAATCATATGCTTGTGCTTGTATGTATAAGTTTGAGTCATGATTTAGTATGAGCTGATCTCATCAGTTTCTCATTGATGTAAGATTGTTAAAAGCTTATGGACATGTTATGCAAACTGATCAATTAGGGCACATCAATTTTATTATAATATAGATTTGTGTTAGTTTATGCCTATATGGTGTTGGCTGTAAATAATATCTAGTTGTAATTAATAACCACTAATCTTGAACTACTGATTATGGAGTGAGTATAAAAATCTAGATTTTAGTGTTTGCACATTTTATGTCAACCCTTTGTCTCTTGAAAACTCGTTTTCCTTTTTCGTTTCTTAACTTGTCAAAGCAATTTCATCGTCAATTCCTTTCTGGTTATCAGCATTGCTTACTTGAACAAGAAAAGAAAGGTTCAAGCTGAGCTGCTCGAAGTGCCTTTGTCTAAGCATGTGTGCTGGGGTCAAGGACTTAAACATGAAGTTCCTCCCGATTTGATCGTTGAGCAAAAGAAGGTAAGAAGTTGCGTCTTTGGAAGAGGAGTTGAATCTGTTCCAGAATCCGTAAGCAATAGCTATAACTTTCCTGATGATGCTGACTCACCCATGTCTTCACACGATGATGTTGAGTCCCCAACTTTATCTACTTGTTGGAATGCCACCTCTTCTCGGGTTGATCCTTATTCGTTAGAGAGCAGATCAGAAACGAAAGCAAGTTCCAGCAAATCAGAGTCAACATCCATGTTTGAAGAACTTCACTGTCCCCATCATGATAATTATGAAGATCGACTCCAAGAATTCGGAGGTTATGCTGATTGCAGCTTCTCAGAGTACCAAGATTACGGTGTTGAGCTTTGTACAGATAAGGATCTTGAAGATGTTCTTTACTCGAACGGGTTAGATGCCAGTATTTATGTTCTCCCATCTGCTAATCAAGGTAGCATTTTGCTTCAAGGGTTTTTGTCTTTAACTGTAAAACATATATTAATAACTTTCTTTGGTTGCAGATAGTCAAGAGGGGACCAATAAACTAACAATTGATAAGGAGTTCGAAGAGTACTTTTCGATGCTTATGATGTAATATTAACAGAAAGCGTGGAGCTGATAATGTCATTTGTGATCTTTAAGATTTTCTCCCTTTGATCTTCTGTAATGTCTTTGTATTGAATGACTTTGTATATTGATCCTTGTTGAGTGACTTTAAATGAGCTTGAACAATATATGTCCACATTTTTGTTATTTTCCGAGAAAACTTTTCGTTTTACATTAGTTGTGCCATCCAACTTTTGATGATGAAGCCCAACGTGTTCGTTTGTCTCTGGTGTACTGCCACATAATAAAGTGTAAGACCACTTGCTTAATTCACCTACTGATCAATGATGTGTTTTACTTACTAGTTGTTGTTTCTTAATTGCAGATAGTAATTCACCAGTTGGAGTCCTGAGTGCTTCATACTTGAGGCTCAAGTATAGTTTTTCCGGGTATTACCTAAGTGTCTTTCATCATCTCATGGATTTATTCATACTATGTTAGTGTGCTATTTGTATCGGTAATGCTCTTCCAAGGTTTAATCGTCTTCTTTGGGTGTGTGCAGCTTATTTGTCCAAAGTGGTATTAAGAAAACTGCATATGAAAATCTGAATTACTTCTTTCTGGCTGAAAATCTGATTTACAAATATGATGTGTAAAAGTATTAGAGAAATGATAAACGAAGTGTGATACTAAAGAAACAATTTTTCTACTCTGAATCGGGATTATAGCATAGCATAAAGTGGTACAAACACAAGCAGAATAGAGTGATCACAAATCAAGATTTTTATCTGAAAGATAAAACACCACTTGGGGTCGTTCTTCGAGTTGTTTCCAGTAATGGGCACATGCTTTAACACATTCACACACATCTAACTATGCCACTTGCACAAAAGAAAGAAGAAAAAAAAAAGATAATAACAGCCTAGTGACAAAAATAAATAAACTCAGCAAGTTTGGAATACATGAGTGTTTGTTCAACATCTCTGTCAACACTTTGGAAGATCCAACGGAGGTGGTGGTAATGTTTGACTTGGTAGAATCCCATCCTCTACAATCCAGGCCATTCTCAATCCCCAACTTGTGTGTATATCAAAGTGGCAGTGCATAAACCATACTCCTGTATAACATATCAATAATGGTTATATGTTAAACACAGTTCTATCAAGATTTTGACACTAAATATCTGAGAAAACTTAATTTAGTTTTTTTTTTTCCTATATCCTTACTTGTTGCTTGTGGCAGATGCTTCTATTAGGATTTTAGTTTTATCTTTTCAATTTGACTCAATTTATATTAGTCCATACACACCTGGATTGTCTGCTTGGAACCGGATTGCTGCCCAGCCACCGGACGGGATGCCAACAGTGTTCCTTTCAACAGGATCAACCAGGTTAAAATTTGCAGGGTCCTTCCCAGGATCAAAGTTTCCGAATCCTTCACCCACAACGAAGAAGTTATAACCATGGAGGTGAAGAGGATGGCTCTCAGCTCCAAGAATGCTTGTATCCTGGAGAACCACTTCCACACTAGCATTGAAAGGCAGAACAACAAGGCGGGTCCCATTGCTCACAAAAGTGTTGTTGGGTGGTGTTCCAGTGTAGTTAAATGGATTCGGTGGATTGGTTGGGAAGTCAGTGGTATAAACTCCAGAAGAGTTTTTGAAGAAGTGGGCTTGTAACATTGCTCTAGTGGGAAGAGCAAAAGAAACATTGTTCACCGAAGCTGCAAACCTCATCCCGTTGGGACCTTGACATGTTGCATTTTGTGGACACGGGCTTGCTCCAAGCCCCACCGTGAAGAGAAACTGCTTGTCGACTGTTAATGGAACACTTGCAGTGTATTTGGGGTTATTTAAGCTGTGAAACTTCTTGCTGAAATTAGCAGCAAAGCCAGTGGCGGTTAAAGGTGGCAGAGTAGGCTTGAAAAGTGGTCTTTTCTTGTCAAGTGAGTGACTCGATGGATGTTCGTATTCAAGTAAACCAGCGACAGTTGAATTATCGAACGTGCCTTGACCGGTGAAGTAAGGCCTGGCAGCCATGAGGAAGGTGGCGTTTGGATAGTGAGGCTTCGTTTTGAGTAGAACATTTGTCGTTTGTCCCGGGGTTATAAGCACCACGCTAGTTACAAATTGCTTGACGTAAACTGCATCCGCTTCAACAATGGTGACGGTATGGTTGGCAATACTGAAAAACAGTTCGTCGTTCATGGCAGCATTTATTAGTCGAAGCATATATGTCTTCCCCGGCTTCACCTTCAGCTTGAATGTGTCTGAATTTCCGAGGCACCATACATCAGTATTGTTTAATCAGAACTAGGGTTGAGCATCGATCAGGTGACCGAACCGGACCGAAAATCGGTTAACCGAACCGAAATTTTTAGAATTTTGAAAACTGAAACCAAGCTTTCTGAAAACCATATAACAACTGAAGTTTTAACCAAAATTTCTTTTAAAAAGATAAATTTATTTTTCACTAAGTTAGATTTTTTTTTTTTTAAACATAGACATATCAATAAAAATCAAACTACAAAATTTAAACATCTACATTCCATATATTAAAATCATATAAAAACTCAATAAAAATCAATTCAAATTCATCCAATCCTCCACACAATAAAAACATATATTAACAATAGTCTTACAATCTTTTTTAATTTATACAATCCATACAATATCTAACAAATAAACAATCATAATTCAAAATTATAAAAATAAAAAATATTTGGAATTGTGCTAGGTTAAATGAATTAGTATAAATGAAAATTAAAATAAATTTCAGTTCGATTTTCAGTATTTAGTATTTCGTTTTTTAGATATGAAAACCGAACCGTAAATCGAATTCCAAAAGTTTGCAAAAACAAAATCGAAATTGAACCGTATTATCCAAAAACCAAACTGAAATGCTAATTTCGATTTGATTCGATTTTTCGATTTTCAACGATTAATGTTCACCCCTAATCAGAACAACAAGCTGACATAGTTATCATAGTCATAGTAGTAATTACCTTTAGAGGAGCAATTGTAGAATGGCCCTGGAAAGCCATTGATAGTGTATGCATCCGAAACATTGGGACCAGACCCTGTCTGAAGAGCCTGGTTAATAACGGCCTCAGGGTCCGAATTCCACCACTCCCCTGGATTCAAGAAACGCGATCAAATCTCTGGAAAATGTTTCATTGGTAAAACACAAAGCCATATAATTCTCATAGTTACCAAACATGATGGGGACTTCCTTGTAAGGTTTTCTGAATGGATAAGATTGGTTTAGACTGGGAAGGATGATTATCGGTCCGTAAAGCGTTGCTCTAAGCCACGAGATGTGAGCATGCCAGAACAGGGTACCTCTCTGGCCCGTGATAGTGAAGTTGTACGTGTAACTCTGGCCCGTTTGAATAGGGCATTGCGTTACATAAGCGGGCCCGTCAGCCCATCCGCTTCTAAGCTGCCGTATTCCATGCCTGCATCACAAATCATGCCACGTAAGTTTTCTCGTAGCTTATTACATTGCATGGTTGTCTTTCTTACCAATGAATGGTGACATTGTTTGTCACATTGTTGACCACCTTAACTAGCACTTGATCACCTTCTCTTGCAACCAATCTAGGGCCCGGAAACTTCCCATTAACCGTGATAATGCTCTTCGTCTTGCACAGTCGTGTCACATTGTGTTGCACAATCTAGCATAACAAAATTAAACACTTTTGAGTTTAGCTAATCATGGATGGAAAAACATGAGTACAGATTTGTCATTATGTTACATACATTGAACGTGTAATGTCTCGTGATGCAGGATGCAAAATGAGGCAGCGTTGATGAGACGAGAAGGGCAAAGATGAGGGTTGCTATTGCTGCTGGCGAAGAGACAACGGCCAACATTGTTTGGCTCTTCCTATGTAAGATGTAATAAAATTTATGTTTTGGAAATCAGTGTACTGTTAATGGGGGTATAAATAAGGAGATAATTAGGTAATAATACTATTTTCATGAAGAGGGACAAGAAGAATTCTCATGGGGTTTCACTATCCTGTCTCCTTGTATGCTCCACTTCTCTGGTCAAGCTTAATTTTAGAGTGCTGCTAAAGTAAATGATTATACTTTAATTTTTTGACTAATCTTGTGATTAATGACATTTCATAACTTGGAAAATAATAAAGAGTGTTCTCAGATCCTTGTTTTGATGTTAAGATATGTTGTTGTAATAAAACTTATTGGTTAGAATAGAAGACAATGTCCATTCACATGAGTTGGTCTCAAGTTGGGATATCAGTTTCTCTTCTGGACCAGTCTCTGAATATATTTACGTGAATCCCGGGTTTCCATTCGTTGTAGATTGATACTATTTTCAGATTGAGATCCAAATTTTGATGATGAATGAGTTGATCCAGGGCTGCATGTGAGACCAAAACTTGGAAAAAGGACAGTGCAAGCATGGAATCAGATAAAAGTAAAAGTGATATATAGTATGAGAATCACATCAAACCTGGAGTTGTTTATACATTTCTTGAGTGTATAGTATTCTAGTCCCACTCCCATGGCCCACATTCCAAAAGGTAAATATGGGATCGATGGTTCATGGTTGTCATGGTTTTACGTAAAAATTTATTTGAAAATAAAATTCGGGACGTTGTAAGAATTCACAACTGCTTGTTTTCGACTGAATTAATTTTGCGTTTAATTTACATGACCCAATAATGGTTGCTTCTAGAAATTACCTGTCACGCGACAGTGTTTTTCAAGTTATCTAATTGCGTACTACTAAATAGAACTAAATTTATTTCCTGATTATCAAATTTGTTTCAATTGGATTTAGTAACTTTTAAATAACACCAGTAAGTATTCTTCTTTTTAGAACCAACAATAATTATAAGTATATTTCTTAAAAACTGAAAAATGCCAAAAGAAAAAAAAGGGAAAAAAAAACATTTACATTCATTAGCAGCCAGATTCCTCTATTGCAGTGCTTTTATATATATATATATATATATATATATATATATATATATATATATATATATTTATTTATTTATCGATAATGCAGCACACAACATGTGATTGTTATTGTTGTTTGGACAATAAAAGAGAAAAAAAAAGTTTTGTTTTTTTTTATCGTATAAACTTTTTTTTTTTTTAACAAATAGATATTGTATTACAATGATTTATAAATAATTCCTCACTATACCCCTCAACTTTCTTTCTTTTACGTATATTAATATACCCATGCATTAATCCATCATCCCAAACAATTTATTTAATAGAATAAGATACCATAGAAATTTAACCTAAAAATAATGTTTTCAAACATCTATTACTACAATAAGAAGTATGAATAATTTTATACTTCGTGCATTTTTTGTAATGCATATTTTAACCCTCCCTCATAGAGTTTAATTAAAATTAATTAGTTTTTGAAATTTAATTAGAACTCTAATTGAATAATCTAACTATCCAAAGAAATTAATTTGCTTCCACGTACAACATATGTGATCTAAAACTAATATATGTATATGTATGTATATATATATTGGAGCAGAATAATTGAATAAGTAGGTTAATATCATTTCTCGTCTCATAACTATGATGTCTTCCGATTTTAGTTTCATAAGTATTTTGATTTTCAATTTAGTCCCACAATTTCATAATATATCCGATTTCAATCCAATTTTAACTGGTTAGAATTTCAATGAAAAATGGCTTTCGGGTGACCTAAAAGTGATGTAGCGACACTTGTCAATGAATAAGAATTAGACATGTGTCGCCATGTTATTTTTAGGTCATCGAAAAATCCCAATTAGGAGAAAATTGGATTATCGTCGGACATATTCTTAAATTGTAAAATCATAACAATAGAAGCAAAATCAAAAGACATCATAGTTATAGGACAAAAAATGATTTTAACCTGAATAAGTAGTAATAAAAGATGTGGTTGTTAGCTAGAAAAAAGAGTGTTAGGTTGTAGGAAGGGGTAATTAACCATGATTAATCATGATTATGTTGGAGACTTTTATGACTTGAACATGAATCTTCAAAACAAGTTTTGACTGCCCCCAACTTTTGTTACTTCCTATTTAAGAAAAATTGAGCCAACAAATAATATAACTTAGTATTGTAGCATCAAATAAGAAAGAATCAGTCCTCCAAACTATATCGTAATTTCAAATCTATCCCTTTTCAGACAAAGATTCTCTATCTCTTCATTTATGGTTTTTTGTTGGACAAGTGTGATGCATGGGTTTCACACGTATAGAACTTCCATCTCCTTGCAAATCAAGAAAATTAATTGTTGAAAATCTTCATACATTAATTGTTTCCTTGCAAATCAAGAAAATTTAATGTTGATTGACTTTGTTCAATGATTTCAGATAGGATGGTTTGATATATACAATCTTGCATTCTAAGACTAAAATCACACCCCCCACGTTCTATGTTCGGATGATGTTTCATATTCTATTCTTTAATATTGATGGCAAACATCTATAATCATAACAAATCAATAATATAAATATGGTTTTTGAGATTTTGAATTATAAAATGAAATTATATCATCTGTAATACAGAAATGCAGTTGCTAAAATGAGGTCACCATGATGATCAAGTTTATATTGTTGAAAGTCCAAGTTTCTTTTCCACCTTGAAAATATTGAAGTTTTAATAGAGTTTGCATCTTTTAAACTATTATTCAGATTTCTTTTTTATTTTAAATGTTTTTGGCATTAAATTTAGGTTTCTAATATAATTATTCAGATTTTATTTTGATATTTTGAAAATTTTTAAGAATGTTCAAATTCGTTATGGAATTTTTTTAACTCAGATTATTACTAATTATTTTTGTATTATTTGGAAATTTTTAATTTTTTTAATTTTAAAATGTTATGGTATCAAATTTGCAATTTATCAAATTACACAATTTAGAGAATTAAATTATCAAAATCACTGCACACCATTTCTATCGGGGGCAAAAAATTGTATGCCCCAGGGGCATGGACCTTACAACCTGACCCGGCGCGTGGGTCGCTCCCATGTGCGCCCACGCGCCCTATTATGGTGTGGCCGCGCACAAACTGATTATATATACTCTTCAGGTATCACACATTTACTCTTTAGGTATCACACATCTAAACAGTGTTGTTTTCTTCATTTTACCCTTTTTTTTCCTTCTTTCTCCTTCTTCTTCTTAATCTATTTTCTCATTGATTTGTTATTCTTCTTCTTATTCTTCTTGTCTATCTTCTTCTTATTCTTTTATAAATTGCCATGAAATCATTTATGAGGTTTTTTCCCTTTTTTTATTTATGAATAATTTTAAAACATTGAAAATAAATTATTTCAAACAATATGAAATCATGATTTGTAGAAAATTTGACGAAAAATATGATGAAATCGTGATTTGCAAAGTTTTTGAGGAAGAAGATAATGAAACATTTGAAATCTTAAGATTTTCAATAAATGTATTAGTTGTATGCTCTTAAGGTATCAGTTGTTTACTTTTAAGATATCTGATAAGTGTCGTTTTTCACGTATTTTTGTGTATGTTTATGTATTCACGTGAATATGTTTAGATACGTTTTTATGGTGATTTCTGATATTATATTGTATAAGTTGCATTTGACGTGTTTGTGCTTAGTTTCATGATTTTGATGAGAAAATTATAAGTTTTAAGTGTAATTGATGATCAAGAAAGGAATCACGGAAAAACAAAGAAGAATAGAAGTAAATACGAGATCGCGTGAAAGAATTGGTGGCGCACGATCTGGTCGTGCCATGTAGCACGACCGTGCGCCATTGTACAGTGACGGGGCACGACCATGCTGTGGGGCACGATCAACTCCGTGCAGAAGCCAGTGACCTCTTGGGAGGGCACGGTTGACCGTGCTATGGGGCACGACCGTGCCCGGGTGAACAGGAACTCGTACAAATTTATTTTTCTTGAATAATCTCTACCTCTTACTTCACTTGGAAGATTCTTAGAGCCATATAAATACTCAATATGAAGAGAGAGAAAGGGGAGGGATAGAGAGAAAAATTCAGAAAGAGATTCATAAAGAAGAACACAATAGTCTGATAAGCATCGAGAGGATTTGAAGAAAAATTCAAGAAGATCGAGTATTCGCGAGATCGTCTAATAGAGTTTTTTTTAATCTTTCCTCTCTTGTTAGATTTTAGTGAACATGATATTTCCAATCTTGTCTATGAGTTTGTTTATCATCATGTCTAGCTAATTTTCTAGGGTTTCTAGGGCTTGTTAGTAATTTAATTCGAATCTTGATGGATCTTTAATTTCAATTCAAAGTTCGTGATCGTTTATCCTATTTGTGTGTCTATGAATTGATTGCTTGTTTGATTTTTCGACCGGTAATTGAGCATGTCTTAGTAATTAGATCAAAATTCGGGAGATGAGATTTAATTATGGAAGAATAAACACATGATACATAAAAAGACTTAGATCGGGAGATTAAGGAATTTATGTAATGAGAAATCAATCTTAGGTACTTTTGGGAGTTCTTATGTTTCAATCAGATTGAGTAGGGATACCTCTGGTGGCATAATGATCAACCGGTTAACTGACTCGGGAGAGCTGTTAATTCGATATATGTGATTGCTCATACAGGATGATTGATTAATGAACTTGAGTTGGTTAAAGTGATGTTTTGATGAGAATTAGATGAAAACATGTCCTAGAACCTGTCTTAAATATCTGTTATTCTTGAGTGAATTTATCTGTGCAATTACTTTTCTATTGAATTAATCTGCAATCAGGGTGATTTGATTTTTCTAGATAAGACTGAGAATTGAATTTGAGTAATTAGTTAGTGCCTAGATAGCCAGTCTCTGTGGGGTCGACCTTGCTCACCACTTCTACACCCTACACCGTACACTTGCGGGAGTAGCTAAAAGAAATTAGTAAACAGTATCACACATTTACTCATAAGGTATTAGTGCAGAAATAATGTTGTTTTCTTCTTTTTCCTTTTTCCTTTTTGTTTTTCTTTTTCTCTACTTCTTCTTAATTTATTTTCTTATCGATTTGTTATTCTTCTAATTTATTTTGTACATTCTTCTTCTTCTTCTTCTTCTCTATTTTCTTGTTTGTATTCTTCTTATTTACATATTTACTTTTAAGGTATTAGTGCTTATAGTATAAGACAACTTTTAAGGTATCAATTGTATGTTTATAAGATATCAGTTGTATACTCTTAATGTATCAATTGTATACTCTTAGGTATTACATATTACTTTTAAGGTATTAATGCTTATAGATAAGATATTACATATGCACCTTTTTTAAGGTATTACATGCTTACCTTTGAGGTATTAATGCTTATAGTATAAGATATTAGATATGCACATTTAAGGTATTACATATTTGCCTTTAAGATATTAATGTTTATAATATAAGGTATTAGATATGCACATTTAAAGTATTACATATTTACCTTGAAGGTATTACATATTTACATTTAAGGTATTAATATTTATAGTATAAGGTATTACTAATGTTTATAGTATAAGGTATTACTAATGTTTATAGTATAAAGTATTACATATTTGCTCTTAATGTATTAATTGTTCAAATTATGAAAAATATCACTTGTATACTATTTAGGTATCACTTTGTATACTCTTTAGGTATCACTTTGTAGCAATTAATGAAGAAATTGAGAAGGAAGAGAGAAAAAAAAAACAATGAATTAAAAGGGAAGAAACCAAAAAAAAAGAAAAAAAAAAGAAGGAACAGCGAGAAGTGAGAAAAGAAAAAAGGAAAAAAAATAATAAATAAAAAATTAATGTTGGGGGCACATGCCCCGGGGCACATAAGTGCTGCTCTTCTATCGGACCAAATTTCCATCTATCCCTAAGTTTGAGCCTAAAAATGCAATTTTCCTAGGTAACATGGAATGTCCACTTCTCACACCATATATGGGAAACAATTTTTTGTTTCTTTCTCATTAGTGATGACTAGATTGTATACATATACTGAAAACACTAGTATGATTGATGTTGACATCAGATTTTGTCCAAAGAAAAATCCTAGCAAAACACCAAAAAACTCGATTCGATTTAAATTGATTAAACCAAATAAATAATAGTAAAATCGAATAAATTGAAGAAAAGACGGTGTCCGGTGTCTAATCGGACAAGTTAGGCTTATTCTAGTTGGTCAGTTTTAGTAAAACACCAAAAAAACCCGATCTTGAGTGCTCTGGACATTTGAGCATTTCATGTCTTAAGTTCCATCTTGGTCGGCCTACTAGGGCCGACCAATGAATCTCTGGTAAGCTTGGTCATCTCTGGTCGACCTTCTTTGGTCGATCTTCTTGGCTGGCTAGGAGTCCGATCGAGCTGAGCTCGGGTCGGGATTGATCTTATCTCTGATCGGCCCATTAAGGTCGACGAATCTCTGGTAGGCTTGTGATCTCATCTTGGTCTACTTATCTCTAACCAGCTCAAGTATTGGACTTGTGCTCTTCGTCCTCACCTAAGTTGAGCTCACTCTCAGCTCTTCTGACCTTGGTTCATTCGAGCTCTTCCAACCTTAATTCACCTCGACTCATCTAAGGTCTTCCAACTTTGGCTAATCTGAGCTTTTCCACCATTGGCTCACCTTGAGCTCGGGTCAGACCTCGATTTGAGTCGGACACCTTGGCCCGGGTCAGCCTGGCTCGAGTTGGCCACCTAGGCTCGGCCGGGTCAGCCTGGGCTCGAGTTGGCCACCTAGGCTCGGCCCCATCTGGGCTCGGGTCGGCCACCTAGGCTCGGCCCCATCTGGGCTCTGGTTGGCCACCCTTGGCTCGGCCCCATTTGGGCTTGGGTCGGCACCCTGCTCGAAGTTATGGCCGGTTTGATTTCTGGTCGATCACTTTTGGTCCTACATGTGTCTGGTTTTGTTTTGCTCGGGTTAGGGGTACAACAATTGATATATGAGATGCTATGAAATAATGAATACTAATAAAGTTTGAAGGTATTTTTTATAATTTCAAAACCGAATATTATACACCTCAAATTAACCTCACGACAGATACATATCTCAAATTTAAAAACAAAAAAAGGGAAAAGAGAGGTGGTCGAAAATGGGAAGTATGAAACCCACATTTTTTTGTATTTTTCTCACTTCAAATTTATGATTTGTTTTGGGTTTATGTTGGATTGAGGAAATTCGATTTCAAAATCTTGAGTTTTTTAAATAAAGATGAATATTTAAAATCTGTATTTGTTTAAAGATTTTATAGGATATGATTATAAGTACTATAGATGTTAAATCAATGCCGGAAAAAATATTATTGTGTAATATTATATTGTTAGTTGATGTAATGGTAATGATTGGATGACTGTAATAGTAGAAATTTAGGTATGTATATTGAGATTAATTTGTACATTAATAGGCTGTAAAATAGGATTAATGAGTGTGTTTTTCTTTTTAAATAAAATAAAATAAATTTTTGATAAATTATATAATCATTTTGTAAATTCAAAACAAACGAGATTCAAGATTTAAAAAATCTTGAAACCTAACTCACAAACACCAATTCAAACATGAATTTACAAAAATAAAATAGAGAGGATTAGGATTCACAAGGATGTGTCGTCACTAACACAAAGAAGATTGATGTAGTAAAAAAATATTGAGTAGTAATTAGTGTGAAAAGATAGATATAGCATGAGAATGGTGAAGGGTAAAAAGAGGTTAAAAATGTTAGAGACAGACAGAGGTTGTTGGACGGTACATTTTCTGGCAACCGACATATGAAAAGGATTTTACACCCATCTCTCTCTCTCTCTGCAAACAAACATATATCTACCTTCATTTCATGCATCCATTATTACACCAAACTCCTCATATTAATAAGACTCAATTCAGAGATTAATTAAATTTAATCAAAACAATTAATATGGAAACTTTAATTAAATTTACTTAATTAAAGCTTCAAAAGGAAGTTGTTCAGCCACCATTTTTATATTCATAAACTCCATCTTACTACTGATATATCTTTAAAATCTGTGAAAAAATTATTAGGAAATTAAGTACATCATTGATCCCAAATTAAATATCATTTTAGTTAAAATTGTCCCAAAATAAATGTTGTCAAACGATTTCAAGAAACATGTCATATTCTACCGAAATTGTTCTTATTTACCACTCTCAAATTAAATGATATATATTAGTAATCATTGTAAATTTACCGTAAATTATATATAATGATTATTGACAATTTACCTATAATAAATGTACTTAAATATAGATAAAATCATTTTTTTCTCCAATTTCTTAATGTGTGAAAAATCGAAAAAAAAAAAAAATTCCGACAGAGGTAGTAGATCATATTTTGGATTGAATGATTTAAAATACGATAATTGAATAAACGTATTCAAATTCACTCGAATTACGATGCAATCAAAATCCACCAAAATTACAAAAAAAAAATGATGAATCCTGAAATCATATCAATTCAAACATTACCAATGAATTTACAACTACAAAATTTTATATCTTTAATCAAATCCTTCAATCAAACACAAACAAAACCTAAGATTTGTTTGGATTGAGTGACTTGAGAAGAAATGTGAAATTTATAAGAACAAATTCACCGATAATGTTTGAATAAATGTGAATTTGAAATTCATCACTTTTATTTTAAACTAATTTTTAAGTGATTTGAATGAATTTGGAATTGACTCTAATTCAAGTGGATCTTGGATTTCAAATAGAATTCTCAATTGTGTTAAGTACTATATACCATATTTGCAGTATTTGTAGAGAATCTTACACCAGTTGAATACTTTAATAGGCCTACTATTTGCCCTTCATTTTGCAATTTCATAAATTTTAAATTGTGCATACATTCCCTCTCCCATATTACACAAGTAAACTCTTATTTTGCAATTTCATAAATGCTAAATTGTGCATACATTCTCTCTTTCTCTCTCTCTCTCTCTCCCATATTACACAAACTCAAGCTCACATGTCTGGATAAAAAAACAATGTTAATTACACATTATACATATTTTCTCTAAATTAATTAGATGTAAGTTTAATTGAATTATAAAAAAAAGAAAAAAAAAGAGAGAAAATTGCCAGCTACCAAAACCTCATACTTACTCTCCTCTAAACCTCCAACATGAATTTTCAGCATTTCAAAGGCACAAATTCAGAATCATTTCACCTTTTCTCATTCAGATTTGCCCAAATAAAACAATGCTCCATTTCATCAATAAAATTAATCAGCTAAAATTTATCTCCATTACTTTTACAACTACAAAAACAGAAAAAAAAAAAAAAATACATACAAACTACCATACCCTAGAAATCTAGAGAAACCGAGTTGAAAAAAAAAAAGTTACTGATATTGCATAGTGAGTGAATAAGAAAAAGTTAAACCTGAGCCCAAGCTTGTGAGCCCTGAACAGCGGTTCCGAAGAATTTATCAAGCTCCGGCGACTGAAAAAAGCCGTTCTTCGGCGGCTCCGCCTTACTCAACCGCATAATCTTCTTCCGCGGCGGCGGCGGACACACCAGCGTGGCCGGAATCTGGTACTCCTCGTTCCTCGGAGTTGTACACCCTTGATCCGCTTCCATTTCGACTATTCCTTCTCTCTATTCTCCTATATACCACCTAGGTTGAATCTGTACTCTATATTACGTACTGAATTGTACAAAACGCAAAAATTGATGCAGAAAATGAAAGAAGAAAGGAGTGGGAATGAGTGTTAATAAATAGGAATTAGTTAGAACAGGAATAGGGAGAATAGGAATAGGATTGGAGGGTGTTTGTTTTAGAAAGGGGTGAAATGTAAGAGTGATGGATGAATAGTTAAAGTGACAGTTAAGAATGGGGTGGCACCGACTTTCCCTTCTGCTGACGTGGCACCTGCCCCACCCCCTCCGTTCAAATAGGGCGGCGCCGAATTTTGGGAGGGAAACTCTTTTTAGCCTCTACCATTTTTCCCTTTTTTTTTTTTTTTATTTATTTTTTCAACACGGTAGGTGATGTTTGGATTAGTGTTTGCTAGTCGAGATTTGGGATTTGGATTCATTCGAATCCTCGTTTGTTTTGAGATTAGAAGAGGATTATATAATCTACCAAAATCCTACTTTATTTAAATAAAAACACAATCATTAACTTTATACTATAACCTATTAATACATAAATTTCAATACACACCTAAATTTCTACTATTACAATCATCCAATTATTACCATTACATCAACTAATAATATAATATTACATAATAATATTTTTTTCAGCATTGATTTGATATTTACAATAATAATCCTACCCTACAAAATCTCTAAACAAACACAAATTTTAACTATTCACCTTTATTTCAAAAACTCAGGATTTCAAAGTCGGATTTCCCCAATCCTACATAACACCAATCCAAACATCACCTTAATGAATGGTATATTAGGAACTTGTTTATATAATTTGGTATAATTGTTATAAAAATCATCTCCTTACATGAATTGCAATTTTAGCTCAAGTTTCGAATGATTGTAAAAAGTAACATGATCTTATATAAATAGGTACAATTTTAATCATAAATCATGTTTGAATTTGTTTTATAATAACAATTTCAATCATATCTTTGAATAATTGCAAAAAAAAACTTGATAATATATATATATCTATATATATATATCCAATTTTGATTACCGATCAATGTGTGATTTTTTTCTTGTCGACGTGTCGACCCAACATATTAGCTGCCAACATATATATTTATCTCAGATTTGAATCAAGAAATATCAGAAACACATGCAATCTTGCATGCAAACTCAACCAAACAACAAGAATGATCAAACCCTAAAAGAGAAGAATCAAAACTACAAGCACAAGAACGAAGAATCAACACCAGGAGTTAAGTGGTTCGGCTTATACTATGCCTACATCCACTGAGAAAGAAACAATTCACTATGAATCGATCAAAGGATTACAAAGTTCAATATATGAAATATAGAACTAAACCCTAATCTGCGCCAGTAACTTTGCAGGTGATAAGCTCTCTATACAAAACTCTAAAGGATTAACTATGTGAATATGAAATGAACTAGGCTTTATATATAATCCACAGCTTCAAACCGCATGTAAATCCATTGAGTATAGCTTGAGATTTCCCGCCCGCAAAACTGCTCAGCCAAACCTGCATAAACAAACTCAAGAATACAGCTTAGCCAATAACCGTTTTCAACAGATTGAAATCGTATTATGAAAACACGTTTTTATAAGTGAGCTATTACGTTTCTTCTTTGCCTTAGCCAATTTTCTAATTTTCCAACTTTTCATTTCTTTTCTTTTAACTCAAGATATATATATATATATATATATGCATGTATTACACTTCACAAATCTCCACCTTAATGCATGCTATATCCTTTCTTTGATCAACCTGATAGAGAATCAGGTTATACATGTAGAAGAACTCCCTTTTAAACCAATCAATTCCAGGCATAGTTGGAATTTGACAGTCGGTAAGGCCTTAGTTAATCCATCAGCTGGATTTTCTTCACTGGCCACTTTGCTAACCTTGATCTCTTTCTTCTCTATAATGTCTCTTATGTAGTATAACTTGACATCAATGTGTTTTGTCCTCTCATGGAATCCTTGGTGTTTAGATAGGTGGATAGAACTGTTGTTATCACAGTAAATTTCCACACATTTCTGATCAATTCCAAACTCTGAAAGTATGCCTTTGAGCCAAAGAGCTTCCTTGATAGCTTCTGTTAATGCTATAAACTCAGCCTCAGTGGTAGATAAGGCAACTACGGATTGCTGAGTTGATTTCCAACTCACTGCAGTGTCAAACAAGGTGAAGATATAGCCTGTAAGGGATTTTCTTGTATCCATATTCCCTGCATAATCTGCATCCACAAAGCCAACTATAGGAGTAGTTGAAGCTGTAGTTTTCTTGAACCTCAATCCTAGATTCACTGAACCATTTATGTACCTAAGCACATACTTCACTGTTTCCCAATGCACTGAACCTGGATCAGACATATACCTACTGACCAAGCTCATGGAGTATGCTAAGTCTGGTCTGCAACATACCATTGCATGCATCATGCTTCCTACAGCATTAGAGTATGATATCTTGCTCATTTTGTATTCCTCTTCCTTAGTTTTTGGACACTGATCTTTAGAAAGTTTCATATACTGTCCAATTGGAGTAGAAACACTTTTGCACTGATTCATTTGGTATCTAACTAAAACCTTCTTCAAATAGTTGCTAAGCTCAAGCACCACTTCATTTTCTGATTTTTGTCTGATGATGTCCATACCTAAGATCCTTTTTGCTTCTCCAAGATCCTTCATCTCAAACTCAGTGTTAAGTAAGCATTTAATCTTATTTAAACTTTGCATATAATCACTTGCAATAAGCATATCATCAACATACAACAACAAAAATATGAATGATGCATTGGAATCAAAACTGAAATACACACAGCTATCATACATATTTTTAGTGAAGTGAATTCTTTTCATAAATTGATCAAACCTGAGGTACCATTGCCTTGGAGATTGTTTTAATCCATAGAGTGATTTTCTGAGCAAGCAAGCTTTCTCTTTACTGTTTGGAATCTCCAAGCCTTCTAGAACCTTCATGTAAATCTTTTCCTTTAGTTCACCATGTAAGAAAGCTGTTGTGACATCCATTTGATGCAATTCCAAATTGAATTGAGCCACCATTGCAAGTAATATCCTTATAGAACAATGCTTGACTACTGGAGAAAAGATCTCTGTGTAATCAACACCCTCCTTTTGAGGAAACCATCTAGCCACAGGTCTTGCTTTAAACCTTACTTTGTTACTTTGGGCAGCTTCAATTTTCTTCTTAAAGATCCACTTGCAGCCTACAAGTTTTTGATTTCTTGGCTTATCAACTATGATCCAAGTCTCATTTCTGGCTAATGAGCTTAATTCATCTTGTATAGCTGATTTTCACTTTTCTTTTTCCTTGCAAGTAGTAGCTTCAATATTGTTATATGGCTCTTGATGCTCTATGTCTTCAGCTGCAAGGAAAGCAAAAGAAATAGAATTAGATTGATCAAATCTAACAGGTGGTTTGACTAACCTTTTTGATCTATCTCTAGTGAGTTGATAATTGATCAACTGATGCTCTTCTTGGCTTGATTCATGTTGATCTTCTTCCTGATGATCTTCTTGGCTTGTACTCTGCTGATGATCATCATTTAAATTCATGTGTAAAGGCTCCACCTCAAGCTGAATTTCATCATTATCAGTCTTGACTTGCACTTTGATTTCTTCTTTATTTAGAGGCATGCAAGTCTCATCAAATGACACATCTCTAGACACAATGCATTTCTGATTTCCTTTCTCCAAACACCATAGCTTGTATCCCTTAATTTCTTCTGGATATCCCAAGAACACACATTTGAGTGCTCTTGATTCTAACTTGTCTTGCTTGACATGAACATAAGCTAAGCATCCAAACACTCTTAGCTTGGAGTAATCAGCAAGCTTTCCATTCCACTTCTCTTCTGGAGTTTTGAATCCTATAGCACTGGATGGAGATCGATTAATCAAATATGCTGCAGTGGTGACTGCCTCACCCCAAAAGCTCTTGTCTAAACCTGAACTTAGCAGCATACACCTCACTCTTTCTAGTAGGGTTTGATTCATCCTCTCTGCAAGCCCATTCTGCTGTGGTGTGTAAGGAGTGGTCTTATGTCTAGTGATTCCATTCTCTTTGCAAAAAGAATTGAAAGCATTTGATATAAATTCCAAGCCATTGTCAGTTCTCAAGTATTTCAACTTCCTATCAGTTTGATTATCCACTTGAATTAGCCATTCCTTGAATTTGTGGAATGCCTCATCCTTATTTTTTAGCACAAAAACCCAAACTTTTCTTGAGAAATCATCTATGATTGATAAGAAATATCTACCTCCATTCTTTGTGGTTGCTTTGGTAGGACCCCAAAGATCTGAATGGACATAATCCAACCTTCCTTCAGTAGTATGAGCACTTGAATTAAACCTCAGTCTCTTGGATTTTCCCATAACACAATGATCACAAAAACTGAGACCTGTGATCTTATCTTTCCCAAATACTTCTTGTTTCTGCAACTCTTACAGACCTTGGATACTAATATGAGCCAACCTCTTATGCCAAATAAGAGTTTTATCCATCTCTTTAGCTAAATAAGATTCACCAATAGCAGTGGCTCCCTTTAAGTAATATAGATCATGTCTCTTCACTCCTTCCATCACAATCCTTGACCCTTTTAATACTTGCATAACTCCATCTCCAGCTGATAGCTTGAAGCCTTGAGAATCTAACATGGCAAGAGAAATGAGATTTCTCCTTAATTCTGGAACAAACCTGACATGGGAGAGAATCTTGACTGATCCATCATTCATCTTTAATGGAATAAATCCAACTCATTTTATCCTTCAAGTTTTGTTATTCCCAAGCATGACAATTCCTTCTTCTTTGATAACCAAGTCTCTAAACCATTCTTTATGAGGGCTCATGTGGAAGGAGCAACCTGAATCAAGGATCCACTCTTCATTAGTATCATTAGAGGTTATAGCTAATACCTCTGCAGATTCATATCCACTGTTGGAATTTGCTGCATCAGTTGTTGGATTTGCTTGATTCCCTGGTTGATTAGTCTTCCCTTTCTTGTTCCCTTTGAGCTTGAAGCAGTCCTTTTTGTAGTGACCAGGCTTATGGCAGTGAAAACATCGATTCCCTTCAATATCTTCCTTAGAATCTTGATTCAATATTGGTGGCTTCTTATTCCCTTTCTTGAAGGGCTTCTTCTTTCCTTCAGCTTGTTTAGCCATCAAACTTTCTCCTCCACTCTGAGCTTTAGCATCTGATTCCTTTGTCAATTCCTTAGTCTTCAAGGCAGTTATTACTTCCTCTAAGTTGATAGATAATTGTCTGCTGTACAAGATTAAGTTACAAAAAGTTTCAAAGCTTTTGGGAAGAGAACTTAGTAACATCAAAGCTTTGTCTTCTTCTTCTAGTTTGACATCCACATTTTCAAGGTCATCCAATATCTTGTTAAACTCCTTCAATTGACTCATCAGAGGCTTATCTTCAACGATTTTGAAAGCATATAACTTCTTCAGAAACAGGCGATTGGCTAAGGATTTTACCATGTATAGGCTTTCAAGTTTCTCCCATACCTCTTTTGCAGATTCAATCTTGGCCACCTCACGTAAAACCTTGTTATCTAGGCTGAGTATTATCATACTATGTGTCTTCTCCATGAGGGTTGTCTTTTGCTCGGCTCTCATTCCTTCAGGAAATGCTCCAATACCTTGCAAAGCTGCAGCAGCTCCATGTTGAACCAACAATACCTTCATCTTAACTCTCCATAGGCCGAAGTCACTTGATCCATCAAAATTTTCCACTTCAAACTTGACTGATCCCATTTCTTGATCTTTAAAGTTCCCACAGACGGCGCCACTTCTCAGATTTGAATCAAGAAATATCAGAAACACATGCAATCTTGCATGCAAACTCAACCAAATAACAAGAATGATCAAACCCTAAAAGAGAAGAATCAAAACTACAAGCACAAGAACGAAGAATCAACACCAGGAGTTAAGTGGTTCGGCTTATACTATGCCTACATCCACTGAGAAAGAAACAATTCACTATGAATCGATCAAAGGATTACAAAGTTCAATATATGAAATATAGAACTAAACCCTAATCTGCGCTAGTAACTTTGCAGGTGATAAGCTCTCTATACAAAACTCTAAAGGATTACTATGTGAATATGAAATGAACTAGGCTTTATATATAATCCACAGCTTCAAACCGCATGTAAATCCGTTGAGTATAGCTTGAGATTTCCCGCCCGCAAAACTGCTCAGCCAAACCTGCATAAACAAACTCAAGAATACAGCTTAGCCAATAACCGTTTTCAACAGATTGAAATCGTATTATGAAAACACGTTTTTATAAGTGAGCTATTACGTTTCTTCTTTGCCTTAGCCAATTTTCTAATTTTCCGACTTTCCTTTCTTTTCTTTTAACTCAGGATATATATATATATATGCATGCATTACACTTCACAATTTAAAAAAACATGCATTAATGAAATGACATTGTTCAGCTCTCATTTCTTTTATGTTAACAAGAACGATGCTACTTCATTAATACTGTAAAAAAAAATCAATTATCATATCCATGTTGTTCCGAACAAGTCAATAATGAAAAATTCAAATAGTCTGGTGATCGAAATTGCACTATGAATATAAGGTCGTGTTAGTTTTGCGCTCAATCATCCAAATATTTGGTTAAAATTTATTTAAGTAAATGTGGTTATTTTTACAACAATTGTAAATGTTTTGATTTTTTTTTAATATCCATGTTGGCAGCTGTGAACAAGGAAAAACTCAAACATTGACTGATTGTCGAATTTGCATTTATGTATATAAGATTATGATATTTGTTCCATTTATCTAATTTTTTGATAAAATTTGTCATTTTAATAAATTTGATGATTTTTACCGCAATCAACTTTATAATATACCTTAAACTGAGTGGAAAACAAAGTAAATTATAAATGCATATGTACTTGCGAAAGAGGGAGTAATAAAGAATCCAGTAATTTTGTTTAGCTTGTGAACATTCGGTAAATAAGGACATATATAATTAATTGAAATGGAATACGTAGAATGTTTTTCGTTATTAATAATTGTTAATTAATTGAGAATTATTTACAATGTACTTTTGCCTTTCCCTAAGCTGAGGCAACAACCACTCTACAGTCTACAGTATACTCTATGAGAAGATAGTGCATTTATACTATTGAAAAATTGTATATAATATTTATTAAAATTTATAGCAATAAATATTATTAAACTGAATTAATATGTAATTATTTCGAGGTCAAAATGTAAATAAAAATGAAAACCATGTACATTTTATTAATTCTTTAAAATCGATTCTTTCAGTTCGCATAAAAAAGTTCAATTTAATTTGAAAAAAAAGTCATATAATTAATGGATATTTTTCAGTATATTTAAGTTTTACAAAATCGAAAAGATAATGAAATGGTTGATGCAGGTATTCAATTCATATAGTGATGCACAATCTCCTCCATTTAATTATGCTTTTTGAAAGCCATCTATCCCTATATATAGCATTTATTGATTTTCTTATAATCATAATTGGATCTATCTCCTGAATAGACTTACATACTTTAGTGCACTGAAATTAAGATTCCTCTTTTCACATGAAATTCAGATGGAAAACTTTATCTCATTAACTAGTACAACGTCTTTCTCCTCAAAAATTTATTTTCTGATTAATGTTGAGAAAAAATAATGTAGTGACATGAAATTATATAATATTCTAAAAAGCTTTTAAAAATATAATAATGTAGACTTTATATGATTTTACAATGCAAAATAATGTGTGTGGTCAAAATAGAAGCATAGTTTGAAAGAGAGGGTAATTTGTGGTAGTACGCATAGTTATGAGGATTAGAGAATATTCCAGTCCATTTTGTACTATATTTTGTACTCTCCTTTGTTCTCATTTCTCATTTAATGACAGTTATCAATTAATGAAAGAGATATTATTTAAACTGAAAACCATTTTACTCTATTCATGGAATCTGGAATCTCTTCAACACTCAAAATAGACGTGGCACAGTTTGGTTCTGAATTATGTAACACTTCAATTTAACTATTGGTTCGGTTCCGATTCCAAAACTAGAAAGTTAGAATTGTTGGTTTTTGGATTTTTTTAATCGCTTCAGATCATTTGATTGTTGAAAATTAACAGCAAATTCAAATAGATTCTGATCATCGATGAACCACAAGTTTTAAATTGGAACTGTCGGTTCCGAACCGAACCGTGGGTTCCAATTGAGAAGAAAAAAAATAAAATTAAATAATAAAAAAGAACAACGAAACCATCAATTCCAGAACCGAACTATCAGTTTTAGAACTGGAACCTAAACTGTATATTATAAAGTTACGGTATCCCTACATCCGAAACCAACGGTTTCGAAACTGAACTGGACTATGCTCACATCCAATTCAAAAGCTCATCTCTATCGAGTCAGTGGATTCTATTATATTTTGGGCTTCATTTCATCTTTCATTACATTTAATGTATATCACTTATTAATTAATGAGGTCATTTAATACATGTGACATTTGCTAATTATTTTGCAATGGAGAATGAAATATAGAGTGGCATAGAAAAACTGGTATGATATCGAGTAACTGTTGGCAAGTCCAAACTCTCTCTTTCTCTCTCTAAGATTTTCCTTCATTGAATAAATTAACACAAAAACTCATGTGAGACGATCTCACGGATAGTTTCCGTGAGACGGAGTTCCATCACCCACAAACAACATGTGAATTGTAGGGTTTGGATGGTGGGTAATTGGGTTGTGGGTTGATCCGTCTCACACAATGCATTAAAATTTTATGAGATAGTCTCACAAGAGACTTACTCATAAATTAAAGTGCATGTGTCAGTGTTATAGTTAGATAATATATGAGGTGGTTGCAAATCATGTAAAAGACTATCAATAAGAGTTTGAATTCTAAAAGTAAAATAAACTTTATTTTGTTCCGGAATATGACCTTAATAGTGATATCCATGTATTCAACTTTAAAACCTGATCATTTATATACATACTGCGATTCACATGAGAAATTAGTTGTTATTCTCACATTCATCCAACATAGTCTCAAACCAAGTTATAAAAAAAATAAAAAATGGAAAGGTGTAATAATTGAAATACAAAAATTATTTGAGTTGTAATAAATGATGTGACTTGCAACTCAAGAGCTAGGGGGAATAAAGGTTGGAGAAATGTATGCGGCCGGCTAATGATGGGCCTAATACTCAATTATGCCATTTTCTTTTTGGGCTTTCTTTCCGACATTAAGTACAAATCCTACCTACCTATTATTTTTTAATCTCTTTTTTTTTTAATTCCCTAACCAATCTGAGGTTCTATATGGTGATCGGTTTCAAAGCTTAGATGCAATAATTCATGCTAATAAGTCCAAATAAATTTATTAATTATGACTTTGTTTCTCCACGACAATGAAAAATACAGTACAATGTTAATTTTTTAAGTTAGATCAATATTTTGGAGAAAAAAAATAAAATATTGACAATTGAACTTCATTGTACCAAATTTGGGCTATTGCCGCAATTAGGTTTCTGTAACAGACATCAATAATCTATGTTTATATTAAAATTCAGTTTCTGTAACAATAATAAAATAATAATAATACTAATAAAAACTTAATTCCACCCCAATATGGTTTGCAAACATAAGAAAAAGCAGAATGGTGGATGTTGCAAATTTGATTCATACTAGAAATTAAGGTATAATATGAGACAATCTGGTGACTTCGAGCATGCATGGTAGTATAAACTTTTGATTTTCTTTTTCATCCTTTGCTTTTGAAATTCAGGATTGAAACCCGACTTGAAATCCTAATTAATAACTGGATGATAATATAGTGATGCCTAGCTATCTTAATTATTTAACAGATTTAAATACTAGTTTGGATTTCAGAAATGCAGATAGTTTTATATTTGATCTACATTGAATTATATATAATTATGTACAAATCCGTTTAAGTTTTTTTTTTTTTTTAGATTTTCCTATAATATTCTTTAGATAAGTTAGAAAACTTGAATTTTCTATAAACTAATCTATAATCAGATTGTTACATAAAATTAATGACTTTTATATATAATATTTTGTATAATTTGAATTTTTGTTTCTTTTTATAGAATTATTATTAATAAGAAAATGTTCTATAACATTTGTTAATGTAATATGATATCATAGAATTATTAAAAAAAAACTGCATAATTTATAATTATATTTAAGCAAGAAAATCTATTTCATTATATATTATATATATATTATTTTTTTGGGTTAATTGCTGGAAACATCACAAACTTTATTTAATTTGCAATTTTAACAAGCTTTTTTGAATATACCAAATATAACATGAACTTTCATATATTTTGCAATTTTAACCAACATGTAGATTTCGGGTATGTTAATTTTGGAAATAACTCTCGTAGTTTCAAAATAGAACAATGACTTAACATACAAAATGATAGTTAATTTGAAATGGTAGGAGTTATTTCCAAAATAAACATACCTGAAAATCTGCATGTTGGTTAAAATTACAAAATATATGAAAATTCATGTTATAATTGGTGATATTAAAAAAAATTGGTTAAAATTGCAAATTAAGTAAAATTCACAATTTTTTCAACAATTAACCATATATTTTTCTTTATTAACATATGTTATTTTACTAATCATGAGAGATTCAAAATTATAAGTTCTGACGATGAATATAGTAACTTTACTGAAAAACTTCTTTATAAAGAAGTATTTCAAGATTTATTTAAATTAAGTTTGAATTTTTTTTATTTAACATCATAGTTATGTAGATATTAAGTAGAGTACATACTAATTAGAATTTTAAATTTCAATGATTGTTATTCATATAAAAAAGAGTAAGTATCTTGTGAGACCGTCTTACGGAATTTTAATCCATTGCGTAAGACGGGTCAACCTACAACTCAATTACCCACCATCCAACGCCTACAATTCACATATTGTTTGTGGGTGATGGGACTTCGTCTCACGGAAACTATCCATAAGACCGTCTTACATGAGTTTTTGTGTATAAAAAATTATTTTTATATGTATAATAATATTAAAATTTAAAATCTATATAATTATGGCTTGTAAATGATCTTGCATTAGAAGAGCTGATTTTTGGTTGTATAACTAAATTACTGAAATATCCTCAATTATAAGCTCGTCTTTTAAATGTCATTGTTATGCCTTTTCGTTTTTGTGGGCTTTGATAGCGACGGCCCTTTTCTGTGGGCCTTTTTTACTGTTGTTCACTTATGCTTTTAGCCCATATTGAAAGCTCAATTTTTTGTTTACTTACCCGGTTTTTTGTTTTTTTTTTGTTTTTTGTGCGCGCATAATATGAATTTATAATATGTAATTTGTATTAAAAGAATTTAAAGAAAATATATGTAAGAATGAAAATATAGTTAAAAATACTAAGTATTAGAAATTCTAATTCACTGGAATTAGGTTGATTAAAAGATGATGAAATCTATAAATAAAGAAATAAAAGAAAAGCACATCATATCAAATAATATGGTATTTACTATTTAGTGCTATAAACAGGTGTTGTGAATTCGTTCATGAATGGAATAAATTAATTTTAGGATGCAACATGTACCTTAATCATTTTTTTCACTTGCAATCTAAATAAACCATTTCTTTTTTTAATAATTGCTTCCTATAATATAAATAATTCTTCCATAGTCATTTATAACACTAAAATATAACAAATTTATTTTTCTACCACATTACAGAAAATTTGACTAATTTGTCCTTAATACAATTTTGATATCTTGTTAAAACGAGTTAAATTTGTCTGGTCATTTTCACAAAAAAACAATGTTTTTATTTCATATTGTATAACTCCTATATAAATTATATCGTATAAGATGCACCAATTCATATCATCTAACCTAATATGAATCACATAAACCGCCATGTAATTTCTATTACATCATCTAACCCAATATGAATTACAATATGATTCTTGAGGGTTTACACGATATGAGAAAAATACATTGTTCATTAGTGAAAATGAGCGTACAAAAATCTAACTCTTTTTCACACAACATCAAAATAGTATTTAGGTGTGAATTTCTCAATATTTTTTAAATATCGTAGAAATATAATATTTTCTTATCCTTTGTAATAGTTTGCAAATTGTTATATGAGAAATAGTAAAAATCCATAGTACTCTATATATTCTTTCGATTGCAACCCAAACATATTTTTTATCATGAGAACATTAATATCATGACAGCCCAATCTAAAGAGATATTTCTTTTATCCTATAGTATGCATTTATTATTATTATTATTAATTGAGTGAATCCAGCATGAATAAATTTTATTTTTCAACACTCTTGGGCCCTACATAGAAAGAAGATGTAATGGCCAACTCATGAATTGGACATAGCTCTTCTGTTTAAGATCACGATATATGTATCCCTTGCAAGAAAGCCCACAACCCCCCTTACATCCTAGGATGAAAATATTCATATCGCGTGTCATATCACAACCTTAATTTTACGAACATATCGATATCGTATATCGATATCACAAAAAATTTAAAAAAATTATGGAAACTCTATTAAAAATTTGAAAATTTTACATAAGATTTTACAGACTATTATATCATCCAAAAATGCATATATTTAATTTGAAATCTCAACAAAATGACATGTTTACAACATACATATAAATAATAAACATACAAAAACGTTACGAAAATTGAGATTTATTCAAAACTGATTGATACAACCAAATCACTAGAGCCAAAATGATGATCTATGAGGTTCAAAAATAACAGGTGCAATGTTATATTTGTGTAAACAATATTGGTACTAACTCATTACATTTGAGTAATTATGAATATAATTATGCACATGTTGTTGGTACGTTACTCTATCTCTTCCAATGGTTTCACCATAAATTGGATAGTGTGGATTCACCATAAATTGGAACCATAAATTGGATAGTGTGGATTCACCATAAATTGGATAGTGTGGATTGAGTCAATCATCATTTTGTTGGTACATACTTCCATGGGACATTTGAAGGAGTGGATAATTAAATATGTTTTGACTCCAATCAAACTGTGAACTCCCTACGTGTCATTATGTTTCTTGAGATATGTCATTTTGGTTGGTGCTCATACCTATTGAGTCAAAGCTCATTGTAAGTAATTGATCTATATCAATATTTGATCTATATCTACATGTCTCCTTGTATAATCCTTTCCGATTGCACCTATACCCGAACCTCTTTCTCTTGATCCATGATATGTTTCTTGTGTTGTATGAGTGAACTCATCCTCACCTGTGGATGGACTCAATGGTCTTTGATTTGAAAAATAATCTTCTTGGTTTGGTCCGCCATTACCACCATCACTGTTCCACCATTTCCTCCATCATCAATTGAGCTATTCGTTTTGGTAAATGAGTCTGAAGACTCTGAACCAAAAATGGTACTACCAACTTCTTGTTGCAACATCTAATTCACATCAACACCACTCTCACGAACCATAGCTGCTACTTTTGGATTAAGATTTCCTTCGTTGAAAATTTTTGCGATATTTTGGATATATCCCGATATTTTGCAATATATTCGCGATATTTCCCGATATTTTTTCAATTTTACACTAAGATGGACGGATATGGATATTTGCGATATATCCGGGATATCCCGAATTTTTTTTTTACCCTCATATCCATATCGCAACCTTCAAAATACGGATATATCGCGGATATATCGCACGTTTATCGGGATATTTTCATCCTTACTTACATCTTGTCTGAATTTGGGTTTTGAGCCCTCAAACAGTAATGTCTTTATTAATTAGGATCATCTCAAATAAGCTACTTGAGGTAATTGTTATAATCAAACTTTTTTTTTTTTATCTCATTAGTTTTGTTCTCACATATGAAAATTGAACACAATTTTATAAAGAAATAGTTTGTTTGTTTCTCGAGTGGAAATGAGGATTTAGTATATTTGTTTAATTAAATAGTTGACCGAGACATTTGTTGATTAAAGAAATCATCTACTTCAATTGACATTTTCTTCGCGAAAAGTAGATATGAGATAAGAAATTAAGTGTTTCTAAAATTTCTAATAGCAATATTCTCAAATTCAAGTTGATAATATTTCTCATATATCTTCTTTCTCATAGCTAGAAAAATGATTACTAATAACTAAAGAATTCAATATAAAGTTCACTTTGCATTAAGATTTGTGCTCAAATTGTTAACCAAGAGTCTAGAAAATTGAAAGTCATTAGCCATCTATCAATTATCCAACATTTTCTTTATGATAACCAATTTTACTTATGTTTTATATGTCACACTCATAACTTTACTCTTTACTCAACTATATAATTAAAGACTCGAAACCCCCTTTTTAATTTTCTGCATTATCTGTGTACACCCCTTCATAATCTATAGTATTTACAGTTGAAAAAATAAAGATCTTTTTAAATAATTTTTCTAAGGGTGCGGCTATCCGCACCCACGAAATACTAAACACACCCCAACTGTATTTTTACTGTTCACATGTTGGGATGTGTTTAGTAATATATTGGGTGCGGATAGTCGCACCCTTTTTCTAACATAAATTTCATACGAAATCTTGACTCGTATTAAGAGAATTCCAAGACACATGTGATATTGGCCACCATGAGGACACGTGTCCACCAACCGCCATGGTTGACTTTTGGAGAGAGGTACAGCAAGATTTGGTTCTTGGACACAAAACAAAACCAACCCGGCCCATTCATTAACTGCACCTAAACCTCTATGTCTTTTTGTCCTCAATATTAAAAGTCAACCCCATTTCCATATACATACAAACTTCTTTAACCTTCCCTATCTTTCAACCTATTTTATTTGATTCTTTTGTTGCCACACGACATGAATAATAATGTAGAAATTAGCCCTACAATGTGTTTGACTTTTTAAATTTGGTTATATGTTTCATAAATTGTTAGATTGTTCTGATTTTTTTAAATAAGGATTGAATAAATTGTCAAGATAATAAATTGTGTTAAGCGAGCAACAAATAATGTATTTTTATTGCGATAAAAATACGATCATTTGACAAAACATTCGGAATTAAATGAGAAATATCAAGAAAAAATAGAAGAACTAGCAAAAAAAATTTAAAGATGATATTAAAAGATGAAAAGAATATTTAGAAGAATGAGTTTGAGATTGTATAACAACAAAACAATTTTGATTCTTAACTGCTCTAAGAAAATTCCAAGGAGTTAATTATACCAAATGAAATGTTAATTAACATAAATAATACAAACAATAATATTAGATACCTATATACTCCTACTTTAGCAGTTGACTCTAATTGATCTTACCTGAAAGACGCATGGTTTAGGTAATCCATGGTCCACCTTAAAAATACAAAATTAAAATGATGGTAACAAAAAAAAAATCAAGGAAAAAGAGAAAAAAAATGGTCCACCTAAATATATATACAAACCTTATCACAATAAATAAATAAAATCATAACAAGACAAATAAACAAGAGATGGAAAAATATACAACGAAAGAACAGAGAATACAACTAATTTAAAGATGGGTACGTACTCAAACACAACTGTGATAGATCATAACACAATGTCCCTATGTTGCTCGGATAATTCTCTATTAATATTATTTTGAAATTATAATTTCAAATGGTTTAATAGAAAACATTTTGTGGCATTTCATCTATAACCAGGGCCATTTCCTTGTGGTGGGTTATAGTGGCTTTAACCCCCAAAATTTTCAGAAATCTCTTAGCCCCATATGTAATCTTGTATATAAATATTGATATAAAGATAAAATGTTTGGATATAAAGATACTTTTAATTGTCTAAATAAATATATAACCTAGAGTAACACTTCTGTGCACCAGTTGCACAAAAGTGAATTCATGCAATCCATACCTTTATGTTATAAATGTAGTACCTTTATGTTATAAATGTAATACCTTTATGCATGTTCATTTTAAAAGATACGGATATTTGTATATAAAAGTACTATATTTATAATATAAAGGTTTTCTATGCAATTGTTGCGAAGAAGTTTTTGTGTATAACCTATTATGACATTGTAAACTAACTTATTGTGAAACTTATAAATGTCATCTATGACATATACAATAGACCAATTACAACTTGAAGTTTGGCACTTGCGAAAGATGGGATTTTCAGAAGTCAACCTAGTAACACAAAAAAATCAACCTTTTTTCATCAAAATAATTATTAAAAAAAAAAAACAGAGAGAGAGAGAGAGAGAGAGAGAGAGAGAGAGAGAGAGAGGAGAGTGAATGAGTGTGGAATGCATATGAACAACACCTTATCTCCAAATGAAATTCAATATAAGTATAGCAACCACCAACTAAAGCTTCTTCTGCTATAATTCCAAACAATATCAAACCCTTCTTCTTCTTCATCTGCTCCACTCTCTAACCTAACCATTTCCCCACTCTAACAATCCCTTTTCACTATCACTTCTCAACAGCTTGATTCTACTCTATATCATACATGCACACACCTAATTCTCACTCAACAATCAATCTTAAAGAAAACAACAATGGAGGAGCTAATTAAGGTGATCACAGGTGGAAGAAGAAGTGATGAAGATGAACTTTTCGACGACTTATCGGCTTTTTTCATGCAGCCTAATGATGAGGCAGTTGAATCCAATCTTAGTCCAGCTAATTCCACTGATTCCCATTTTGCCCCCACCATCCAAGATATTGAGAATGCTTTGTCATATACCAACTATGGAAATGGAATGCATACTGGTTTTCATGACACTGAAGCTAAGTACTCAGAAGCTGAAAGGTTGGTGAATTGCTTTATATATACGTCTTTAAATATCTTATTATTATTATCAATATTCTTTTCTTGAATGTAAGTTTGATGGTGAATATATACAAATTAAACACAGTATTTCAATGGTGGAAAGAAGGTACGTGAACAAGGTTAATGAATATGAGAAGAATAAGTATAGTTTGAGAATCAAGAATTGTGGGAATGTGATGGCTGATGATGGATATAAGTGGAGGAAATATGGACAGAAATCCATCAAGAATAGCCCAAATCCCAGGTAAATTAAATTAATTCATGTTTTAATCTTATACTCTCCCTATCCCATTTATTTAAAAATTAAGGAAAATACTAATATATTCTTAAGTAACCCGTGAAAGAGAATTAAATTAATAATAAATAAAAAAAGAGGTTCCTACTATATATTAGCTGAAAAAATCATATCTTTTAAAATATCTTGGAATAAAGTTACATAAAAGTCTAAATAAGCAAATAATTGGAAATACATTTAAATGAAATCGGAGACAGTACATATTGTCTAACCATTTACATATGGTAAATACATTTTCTACCCATGCATATGAGAAAACATATTTTTAATCACTTTTGAACGAAAATACCCTTCATTGTGACTTTAAAAATATCCATTTTACAGCGGTATTCTGGTCTTTTAAATGAAAATTTAGTTGAACACATTTTGTCATGTGTGTGGAGATGCAGAAGCTATTACAGGTGCACAAATCCAAGATGCAGTGCAAAAAAGCAAGTAGAGAGGTGCAGTGAGGATCCAGACAGTGTTATCATAACCTATGAAGGGCTTCACCTCCATTACACCTTCCCATTTCTGTTTATTGATCAGCTGCAGCAGGTGCAGCTGCCACTCCCTGATCCACCAATCAAGAAACACAAAGGCCCCACATCAGAGCCCCATTACACCCACACCAGCTTTGGCCTTGAAGATGATGATAATGTGAGGCAACAAGGCCTGCTTCAAGATGTTGTACCATTCATCTTCAGGACACCTAATTCTCATCTCACTTAGACTCTTTTAAAAAACATATTATATAGCCTAGATAGCTTATAGCCATATCTATACATATATGTTGCATTTGATATTGTAATAACCTAGACCAGTACTGCTTTGTAGTGTTTAAATTCTTCTTGTTTATCGTAATCATGTGTTGTAATAATACTTCTTTGTATAATATATAATTTATATATCCCTGGCCATACTGTGCATCATTGTACATGTATGATGGATAAGGAATAGGAAATTATCTCATAAATTATAATTTATCTCATCACTATTTTATATATAGAATGAAAAGGAAAACATGAAATATATAATTTGGTTGGAAAGTGATGGTTTAAATTAGTTGTGACCAATGACCATATGTCTCAGAGATTATCAAAAACCATACAAAAATTCGAATATACAAAATTTACAGACCGACGAATATTCATTGATCAAAACAATTCATTTTATTTAAATCCATTTGGGTAGGTCGATATTTGAGGTGGGATTTAAAATTCATGGTAGCAATGGTATTTGAATAGATATAAATTTGAAATCCATCACCTTCATTTTGAACCAATTTTGTAGTCATTTTGATGAATTTCAAATCTACTCTAACTTGAGTGTATTTGAAATCCATTCATTTCAAACCGTCCTATCCAAATACAACCTAAGGTCATTCATGTGTGCAAAAGAAACTTCGAAAAAAGAAAATTTGAATGCAATGCTATATATATATATATATATTTTAGGGGAGATCTAGTTTAAAAACTCTTCCAAATCTATTTTATTGGATTGGTACTTAATAAAAGATTTAAAGTGCTTATGATTTGTTTAATGATTTAAGTTAAATAATGTTATAACCATGAGCCCTATACTTATATCTTAGTGGTATCCCATATTTTATAGAGGTGCAGATTGTTCTGATTGCCAGATTTAAATCTGGATCACACAAGTTTTTTTAATTTTTATTTCACCTTTTCTACTCTCTTTAGCTTATTGAAAAAAAAAAAGTTAATTAACATTGTAGGATTGATTATTTATTTATTTTTACATTTTAAAATAATGTTTTAAATTTGAGAAACTTTGAATCTCTAGAACCAAATTGATCCACTCCATTAGACTTTAATTTTTGAAACCAACCAAACCAATTTTAATCCCGGAATCAATTTCGAAAATCTTCAAATTTTGATTAAGCCCTAATTGAAATTATGTTAGGAGTAAGTATCTTGTGAGACCGTTTCACGAAGTTTTAATGCATTGTGTGAGACGGGTCAACCCACAACCCAATTACCCACCATCCAAACCCTACAATTCACATGTTGTTTGTGGGTGATGGGGCTCCGCCTCACGTAAACTATCCGTGAGACCGTCTCACATGAGTTTTTGTGTTATTTTAGTACATCTTAAAAGGTAATACTACAGATTAATTAGAGCAGAAAGACAATTACCAAAGTACCTCAAGTCAGATATGCTCTACAGCCAACATGTAAGGGTAAAGACGTCAATTCAGCTGTTTCTTCTTCTTCAGCTTTTAGGTACTCCATACATATTCTGTTTCCGATATGAATGGAAGAATTGCGAGAGGATCTAATCGCTCTAATCGGCTATCTATTTGGGAAGATTTTTATTATAGGATTTGTTTGTAATCTATGCAAAACAAGAATTGGATGTCCTACAAATCATGTTTTCTCGAATCCGATGCTCTGCCTATCGATCATCTCGTTCCACACTCAATAAAGTATTACGTGCTTTCTTTGCTACATTTTCCTCCTGATTATGACATTTTGGTAAGTTTCTTTCTCTTTTTCCTTTTATTAGGGTGCTTTTTCGGGCAGTTATGGTGTGCGTTCAGCTATTGTGGCGGAGCCTGGAAATGCCTCTACTTCGAGTGGAAATGTCGGTTTAGGGTTTTTGCGGAGCTATTTGACGTCGATTGGAGGTGGTAATCAGGTTTTGAAGGAATTCAACTCAGTTTTCAGAAACCCTAGGCTTAGGAGGCTGTTTTGCAGCCAAGCGCCGAAGAAGAAAAGGAGTAAGAAAGATTATGCTTTTTCATCATTGTGGATTGTCTTTCTCGCTCTTGTTAATGTGGTTGTGGAATTTCTTTTGTGTTTGTCGTTGTTTGTAGATTATGAGAAGTATTATCCAAGGAAGAAGACTGCAATTCCAGAAAAGAACAATTCGAAGTCCGAGTCTAAAGGTATTGTTGCTCTGGCTTATTTTGATCTTCACTTACTTTGTCTCACTTGTAAAGCGAGCTTAGTGATAACTTCTGGTTAGTTTTAATTTTATGTAAGTTGCAAATAGCAACATTGTTACTTCTTTGAGCAAACTTGGAAAAATGACATGTTCTATCAATATTTTGCCTTTCCTGCTATTGAATGCCAAAAGGTATCCTGATTTTCCATTCTAATCTTTCGGAATGCAGAGGGCTCAGGATCTGATGCAGAATTGGAGAAACTTCGGGAGTTTGCACCCTTTTTGTTCATCTCCCTTTTTTTTTTATGCTGGACTTCAATGCAAAGTGCTCTTCTAAGTTATCTTCAAAAGAAGGAGGTGAGATTGGAACAACCAGCTGTTGTTGCCACACACTCCTGATTTCGCATTTTCACAGAGTTTCTATGTAATGTCATACATTTTCTGAATGGGTGCAGCTATCCGCACCCACAAATTACTAAACACACCTCATTTCTAGTGTTACTGTTCACAAGTGATGTGAACAGTAACACTAGGAATGAGGTGTGTTTAGTGTTTCCTGGGGTGCGGATAGCCGCACCCTTTCTGAATTAACATTAGTATTTGACAATTTTTAGAGGATGACATGCCCTATGTCTCCAGTGTCGCACAAATAAACTAGTTTGTTCCCTGAAAGAATAAAATTTAGTTTTTAGTACTCACTAGTTGACAATGCCATGGATCTCCATTGTCAAAAAACTTGTTGTGGCCTTGTGGGACTGTATATTTCTGTATCTGTGCTAAATCTTTAACAGCAAGCTCTAAATATTATTGTGCATGTTAGGAGAGGTATTGTTTTTCATCAGCATAGGTTGTCACAAGTAAATTATAGTTCTGACAACCTTTTCTTTTGTTTTGTCTATGTGATATGACCTTCATTTTGCTGTTTGGTCTACTCTTAATTCTTACCCTAGATAGATAGTGAATAGTTTATAAAGTCATTGCAGTAGAAGATAGGGAAGTGTTGGTGAGGTAAAAGACGTCACTTCATACTGCCTCCTCTGTTTTTTTATGTGATTAAAACTTGAAAATCTGTAAGATGAAACTACTTTTACGTCATGCTTCTGCTCACAGCTTGAATAACCAGGCTCGTATCCCCCCCCCCCCTCATGTTGCTGTTCTGATTGGCTATTTTTTTTATTAGTATACTTCTCCCATCTTATGATTTAAAATTTTGCATGCATCTAGATTGGTTAATCTGATGTTCTCTTTTGTATTTGATGGTTGATTGAATCCTTATTTCATTCCAGATAAGTTTCCAAGAGTTCAGGAACACACTACTAGAGCCTGGTCTTGTGGATCACATTGTTGTTTCAAAAAATTCAGTAGCCAAAATATATGTAAAAAGTTCACCAGCTAATGACCGTGAAAGTGAAACCGAAGCTGACCATGTAAAAGCTCCTGCTATTACTTTGAAAGATTATAAATTTTTCTTTAACATTGGAAGTGTTGAAACATTCGAGGAGAAGCTAGATGAAGCCCAGGAAGCATTAGGAATTGACCCTCATGATTATGTTCCTGTCACTTATGAATCTGACGTGAATGGGTCCAATGAATTTTTAAAGGAACTTCCAATGTTATTGGCTCTAGGAATTATTCTCTTCATGAGAAGGAAAGGTGGAATCAGTATTGGAGGTTCTTCAGGGAAGGGTGGCCAAGGGATATTCGGTTTTGGAAAAGCGCCGATCGTGAAAATGGATAAAAATTCCAAGAACAAGGTCAGCACAATTTAGAAGCCGTGCTCAATTAGTTCTTTACATATACCCATTTTGTATAATGATAAGAGTTTATTCCCATTACAAGTTTTAGCTAAATCAGCAGGTTTTTAATTCATGATTAGGTTTTCTTCAAAGATGTGGCTGGGTGTGATGAGGCAAAACAAGAGATCATGGAGTTTGTATACTTTCTAAGGAATCCCAAAAAGTACAAGGAGCTGGGAGCAAAAATTCCAAAAGGTGCTCTGCTAGTTGGCCCTCCTGGGACTGGGAAGACACTTCTTGCCAAAGCAACTGCTGGAGAATCTGGAGTGCCATTCCTCTCCATATCTGGGTCAGATTTTATGGAAATGTTTGTTGGGGTTGGATCATCCAGGGTTCGGAGCTTATTTCAACAGGCAAGAGAGTGTGCACCAAGTATAATATTCATTGATGAGATAGATGCCATAGGTAGAGCAAGAGGTGCTGGGGGTCGAGTCCATTCTGAACGTGAAAATACGTTAAATCAGATGCTTGTGGAGATGGATGGATTTGGAACCACCTCCGGTGTTGTTGTGCTTGCTGGGACAAATCGGCCCGATATATTGGACAAAGCCTTGTTGAGGCCTGGACGCTTTGATCGTCAAATCACAATTGATAAGCCTGACATTAAGGGCCGTGATCAGATATTCAGTATCTATCTGAAGAAGTTGAAACTTGATCAAAAACCATCATATTACTCCCAGAGGCTTGCTGCTCTGACCCCTGGATTTGCTGGGGCTGACATTGCTAATGTTTGTAATGAAGCTGCTTTAATTGCTGTAAGAACCGAGAGCAAGCTAATAACAATGGAACATTTTGAGGCTGCTATTGATCGTGTTATTGGAGGTCTTGAGAAGAAGAACAAGGTATTCATTCCGGTTATCTTCTTCTGTTGTTTCCTTTCCAGAGTATGTGTTTGCCACTTTATGTGAATCTTAGCTTGGGCCTTGATTTTGGATTGGCATGTTTTAGCATTAGCAACTCTTCTGTTATTTATAAATATTTGATTGCCACCTTCATCACAATTACAAATGATGATTCTTCCTTGTTCCCTTCATATTTCTATGGGACTATCTCAACTGCTAAGATAATGAAACTATAACCGCTGTGTGTATGGTGAAATTAGAATGGTTATATTGTTGGTTGATGGTCTGTTACATGAATTTGGAATTGCTTCATTCAGGTTATCAGCAAGCTGGAGCGCCGAACAGTTGCTTACCATGAATCTGGACATGCTGTTGCTGGGTGGTTTCTCCAACATGCTGAACCATTGCTAAAAGTTACAATTGTCCCTCGTGGTACTGCAACCCTTGGTTTTGCTCAGTATGTTCAAAATGAGAATCTTCTGATGACCAAAGAGCAACTTTTTGATATGACATGCATGATTCTTGGTGGTCGCGCAGCAGAGCAGGTGAGATCATTTCTTAAAAACACATTTACAGTTAACAGACAGATTTCTTCAGTTGTTCGGTAAACATCATTCCAATGTCTCTGAGAATTTGACTTGGTTTCATACCTACTTATTGCCTTTGCTCATGAGCTTCAACTTTTCATTGAACCGAACCACAAATTTGTGATCTTTATTGTTTCTGTGTAATTTTTGCCAGAGAATGCTGATATGATTGAATTTTCCAACATCATGTGGTAGTTAGACTTAGCACTTTAGAGACCTGCATTTCTATCATGTTAAGATTCTTGGCATTTCATTCTAAAAACTCCTAGCCATGCTAAATCCTATTTCCTTTCAATATAGGTTTTACTGGGTAAGATCTCAACAGGAGCCCAAAATGATTTGGAAAAGGTTACCAAGATAACATATGCTCAAGTTGCAGTTTATGGTTTCAGTGACAAAGTTGGTCTTCTCTCTTTTCCCCAACGAAACGACGGCTTCACATTGACCAAGCCCTACAGCAGCAAAACTGCTGCAATAATCGACAGTGAAGTCAGAGAATGGGTAGGGAAAGCTTACACACACACGGTCAAACTCATAGAGGAGCATAAGGAGCACGTCGCTCAGATTGCTGAATTATTGCTGGAGAAAGAGGTGTTGCATCAGGATGACTTGGTGCGCATTCTTGGTGAGCGCCCATTTAAAACTAATGAGCCCACTAACTATGACAGATTCAAACAAGGATTTATAGAAGAAGATAAACAGAGTAAAGCCACAGAGACCGATGGATCATCACCAAAGTTGGGGCCAGATATTGCTCCGTCATAACCAATGGATGCAACAATTATTTGTAAGTAATCACAGCTCCAGCTTGTAATAATACAAGTATTTACTGGTCAGCTGGAATCTGAACAGGTAGCAAGAACTTTCCCTCGCCTCTGGATTGAACTGGATACCAAGGCCTAGTCGTAGCACCATTTCGTTACCTAGTAAGTTTGTTCATTATGTTTATTGAGTTCATCTTCGATGAATATCACCACCCGTAATGTCTCACATCTGTTGGAAAAGGCTTCTTTGAGTATATTAGACCATACTTCTTTCTTGGTATATCAGATAATAGGTAGGAGCATAAATTGAAAGATGTACATGGATGCAATGGGAGAGAGTTGTCAGCAGAGTTTATTAGGTCTCACTTCTGAGCTGCTTGTGAGCACTTGGATTATTACTTTGTGTTCTTAAGCCTCCTTTAGACTCCTAAATTAGGTCAGATTATTCGTTCTAATTAAAGAACTTATTTAAATGGAATTCTATACTTTAAAATAATATAAAATTAAAGACAATGCATGTCAAAACTAAGTGTAAAAATTAAGTTCTACATTTGTAAATTATACTTGAAACACTAAGCTAGGTATCTATGAAATATACTACTCAGACAAAAAGGATATTTAAAGTACAAATCATTCTGTTTTACTTTCGGAAATATAATGTCTTTTTTTTTTTTTCTTATTTAAAGGGTTGATTGTAATTTTCACATACTTTGTGGTCTATTTATTAACTTGATTAAACTTAGAGGGTGATGGATGTGATTCACCCAATTTATCAAGTATTAAGTATTTTGTAGTTGTATTTGAGTATCCTACTTAATCAAAATTTTATGAACCATGCATTTTGGAAGGCGAAATTACCCTTTTGTGTCATTAGAAGTTACATTGTAATATTAATTAAACAGCATTTTTTTGGCACTGCAGTTGAAAATGTACTAACATTTACACCTGGGTACTTTTGTTTTCTTAAAATAATTTACACCTGGATTCAGCCCGACCCGAGTGTATGGATTTAAGATTCATACACTAGTTGCAAACCAGTCCAACTCTTCTATCATAAGTGAAATTATATCCAACCTTCAAATTGTTGAATTATCTAGTGGAGAAGATGAATTTGCCGATGCAATTGATACAATTTCTGAATCTAAAGGCCATCTTAATAATATATAAAGGTCATGTTATTGAGATAGAAGATATAAGTAACTTAACATAAAGGTTTTGGAATTTATACATAATGTGCCTTAAATGGTTAACACATAAAGGTATATTTAACTAAATCTAAAGGTATGACTAACATAACTAAAATGTATGCCTAATACTACTAAAATGTATTAGTTAACATAATATAAAATGTATGACTAACATAACTAAATGGTATGTCTAACACTACTAAAATGTATAGTTAACATAATATAAAATGTATGATTAACATAACTAAAAGGTATGTCTAACACTACTAAAATGTATAGTTAACATAACATAAAAGGTATGACTAACGTAACTAAAAGGTATGTCTAACACTATTAAAAGGTATAGTTAACATAACATAAAGATCTGACACCTGGAAGCATGTTTGGGCGGATTTTGTCTGCGACCTAAAGGCGCGTGCGGGCGTGTGACTGGTTGGGTCAATCTGAATATCCGTGCACCAAGTGTATAAAAGTATTTGTCTTTAGCTAAACACATCCTTTTCTTTCTTTTTTAACTTATAACAATTTTTGTGGCCATGCATGAAAGATCAAATTTTCTTGGTCTTAAGAAAATTTAAATCGGAAAATAAGAATATTATATTGGTTTAGAATGAGTCCAATTCTCCAAGATCTCGTAAATTGTCAACTATTATATGGGGTTTTTTTGTACGTGAAAGGAGCCAATATTAAAAGTTCTCCCCACTAACACAAACGTTGAAATATGAGAGAAATACATAGGGTATAAGTAATAGAATTGTTAAATAAATATATTGTATATTCATGATTATATATCCATTCTAAGATGGTTTGCAAAAGTTTCAATTATAGTTAGATATATCACATGTATATTTGGATTTTTGACTGTTATATGTATAAGATAAACGTCGTTACGAAGTTTTTGTCATAATTAAGAAATATAAAAACTACACAAAAATGTTATTAAATAATATTAATCTCTTCCCCTACTTAAATTAACGTGAGATAAGATAATATAAAAGAAAGAAATAAGAAAAAATTAATATAAGAATGTAGAATCTTGTATAAATAAATTTCAAAAAGATTAAATAGATTAAAAATTAAGAAATCTTGTAGGATTGAGATTGTGGTAGACTTGGAGAAAAAAAAAAAGGTTAAAACAACACTTAATTTGAAACCAAATATGTGATCTATGGAGCTGACACTTGTTTTGAATTCAAGGGAGTAATTTTAGTCTTCTTTGATATTAACTTTTTTTTTTATTTTTTTATTTTATAATTAAAGAATCCTTCAAAAGTGACTTGATTAATTTGTAAATTATTGACGATAGGATAAAGAGGTAAATGATTAGAAAAATATATGTCTACGTAACATGATTTATAGCACAAGAAAAATTGAATTCCTCCTCTGGCCTAATGTCGAATATTTTGATGAAACAATATTTCCTTAATTTCGAATTTGTTTTATTAGAAACTGCTAAAATGAATCGTTAAAAATAGAAATGAAAGAATAATAAGAAGATGATGATGTCTAAACTCGTCGACAAACACCAGATGTGCTTATTATAGCCAAGTAAAATGCTTCAATTTCATTTGAATTAAAACATGCACATAAAAATTAGGGTAAAAATAAAAAGCAATTTCCGAGTCTTTTTTTTTTTATGTGGTGAGATTAATTAGTGAATAATAATAGGTTGAAAATGCGATAATTTTGAGGGTCAGAATGAAGCAGAAGTGTGTGGGTTTTGGACAAAGGAAGAATCCTATGGAAAGTGAAAGTTAAAACACATCTATGTTGTGTAGTTTCCAACTAGGAAAGCCATACACTACTTATCTACATCGTGGCATTCAAATCTTTGTTTGTTTCCTTCAAGCCTTTTGTTTTCATTTATTCCTTTAATTATAATAATTGTCACACTTGGAGATCAGAGTACTATTTCCAGGAAATATGGGATCTCATATAAGACTTTAGTGGATGCCCAAGTAACAAAATTATCTAAGATTTAGATAGATTTTATTGTTATTAATATCTTTATGTTAACTTTATTTTTATTTTTTAGAATTCTAGAGACGGTTGATTGGGCTGTCACTAATTAAAAGTGCTAACAATCTCATTGAAGATCAACAATATCATAAGAGAGATTAAATAAATTAAGTATATTATCTATTGAAAAAATATGTTAGAATATCTTAAATATAAAACATTGAGCTAAAAGTGGAAAATTAAAGACAATATAACATTAGATTTTAGGTTTATTTTTAACAAAAAATATTATTTTATAAACTAGTGAAAAGGAGTATACACTTTTCCTTAATATTTTCAGAGGCCTAGGTCAATTGTCTCATGGTTACAAAAATTGTATATTAATTGTTAAAAGAAAAAAAAATTGGGATATTAGTGAGCACAGTGCACACCCTAACGTCTTGAGACCTAAAATTGTAAATATGTATAGATTTTATAAAATAATTAATAAATATATAGGTTTTAACATAGGTTTTCCAGTATCCACAAAAATTGGGGAAAAAAAATAGTGACAAAGAAATTCAGTGTCATTTTTTGTCAATATGAGATACATGTAACATAAACAAACAAGTGAGCACAATCTGTTCTTGAAATTAATTAACTTACTTTAATAAATTTGTTGATAATTACAACCCTGCATGTGACATGTGTGTTGATGGATAGGCTAGCAATAATTGTTGAAAGAGTACATCATCTACATTCATATGCACAAAATGTTAAAACTAAAACTATATTGTAGAGTTGTGTGTATGTGGAGTGCATGATTGGTGATAAGCTTGCATCTTGTACTTCAATGGCAATTCATTCACTACCAATAATGTAGGATCTCAAATCCACACCAATTAATTAACTAATCTTTAATATACTTGCATAAAGCAAGCAATCTTACATTTTTTATTTAACAGTTTATTTGATCAACAATAATTGATCTTACATTTTTTTATTGATGTGTATTATCAATGCACATTATCATACATTAAGAAAATTACTAAATTTGAAAATTTGTTAAGAATTTTTTTTCTTTCATTGAAATAGCTATCGGTTCTTTTAAATTAGTTTTTAATCTTTGTTTTTCATATTTTTCAAATTATATTTTGATTATTTAAAAAATATGTTTAGCTTTTGAAATCAATGGCAAAATAAGTTTAAGATTTCTAAAATAATCTTTAGATTTTTAAATTAATTTTCATATATTTAAAATAACTTTAAAGGGTTTTGAAAATATATTTTATTTTTCAAATTAATTTTAGATTTCTGAAATATTTTTGAATTTTAAAAAAATTATTTATAAATTTCGTTATATTATTTTTATATTTTATTTTTGAATATTTCACATTTATAATTCAAATGAGAAATTTATATTTCACATTGTTAATTCAAATTAGAAATCAGAAATATTATATTAATTACACATTAGAAAAATGGATATCACACATTAGAAAAATGGATATCACCAAAAAAATGGGTAAAATTCAAATATGGCCCCGTAGGAATGGTCATGGGCCGATTTTGACCCATTTTTATGCATTTTTGGCCCACCCTCACAATTCCGTTTAAAATCTAACGGAGCTACCACGTGGCCGTCAATTCTCTCTATTTGCTGCATTCTAGACTGAAGGGGGACACGATTCTCTTTATTCTATAGAACCCTAATTCCCAAATCAAACAAATTCAAAGATTCCCAAGCCTATTAAACACGAGATAATCATCATCGTCTTGTGTAGAAGGTACCAAACATTGATAAGAGCGATGATTCATCAGAAATCATTGGTGAATGTTCCCTTGTGGAAATCGATGGTGCGTCTGAAATCAATGGTTAGTTAGCAATTTAATTTTTGTGTATTCTTCAATCACATATTCTCCTCTATTCCACATCCTTCATTCTCCGATATCACTCTCAGCAAATTCAACATGATATCTATCACACAGAGTAGATAGATAGAGAGAGAGAGAGAGTAGAGAGAGGGGTAAAACAGTAGTATTTTTTAAATCGAATTCAATTTCATTGATAATAGAATTTTGGTGCGTGAATTATATCGTTAATCGGCATAGAAAACGCTTGTGAGTGCTGAGGCTGGAAATTTCGACCAATCCAGCTTCTTCTAGTCAAAAAGTTTCTTCTTTTTATTTTCTTCTCTCCACCATCACCGGCGGCGGCTTTGACGGCAAGCTCCATTCTCTGGCCGCTGGAGATGCTCTTCGGTGCTATAATCTGGTTAGTGTTTGTAAAAATGCCGATGAATTTAAACGGTAGAAGTGACTGATAATTTTCAACATGAGGTTTGATTGCGTTCATAATTTTCTGTCAAGTTTTGAGAGCTTTATCTCAAGGATTCTTATTTGTGATCACAATTTAAATGTTACCCAATCTATAATTATTTACATATATATTTACATATATTTGGATTAGCTCTCTGATCTTGCCCTACAATTTGGTTGTTTTTTTTTTTTTTTACCTTTTTTTTGTACTCTATATTTGATTATCTGGTGGAAAATTGTTTTGTGAGCTGTTGGGAAGACTTTTAAATAGAGTGCAGTTGCGTTAGTTAAAAAAAAACTGGAAAATGAATGTGAAACAGGTTTTCCCACAAAAAGGGTGGTTTGACGGTTTCTATCAAGTGTACTAACGGAGAGGGCCATATTTGATTATTTTAGGACCTTAATTGATATTAGGGGCCAAAATCGACCCATTACCATTCCTACAGGGCCATATTTGAATTTTTCTGACCCAAAAATACTATCAAAACTATAATTTGGGACAAAAATATCATCAAGTATAATAAATGAATAAAAATATCATCAAATATAACAAAATGTCCAAAACTACCATAAAACAATGATTGTCCTATGTTGACTTCTACTAACTTCCAAAAAATCTTAATTTTTCCTTTTGTTATTTTAATAGATCCACTCCATTTATTTAATTAGAACTGGATAAAACATATATTGATCAATATCAGACCCAATATGCTTCCATATTTAATTTTCATACTCTATTTAATACATACCTTTGCCTTTGTCTTTGATCCTCTCGAATCCGGCTGATTTTTACGGATCAGCGATCCAACCACATGCACGCAGTCAGTGGTTCCACTCCTTCTTCACAACGAGAACCCAGATCACAATCCTTACTCCTACCCACCTGGTAGAGTTTTCAAGGAGATCACGGGGAGACGCATTACCGGTATTAACTATACAGAGTATTCAAAAAACTTCCGAATAACACAAAAGAAAGCAAAAGCTTTTCTTTTATTGAAGAAATAAAATAAATTTATATTACAATAATATTACTCCGTCATTAGAGGAGAATACTTGATTTAGCCGATCATGGCTAAACTCTTTGTGGAAACCCCCATAAACTTGAAAACTTAAAATTTAAACTTTAAAACACTTGAGAGAGAAGTGCTCAAAAAATGGTCGATTTCTGATGCCCTTCTCAACTGACAGAAGCTCCTATTTTATAGGCGATTTACACGGATTTCAAATGTGGATTCTATCTTCAATTCGCCTTTTGTCATTTTTTAATTGCCCCACTGCCAGCCTTTCTTCTACCTTCTTTTGGCGTTAGGTGGCCATGTGATTCCACCATCTCCTGTCTGTGGATCCCTCCATAATCCTTTGTTGGGTGGAGTCTTGTAGTAACGTTGTCTTGTAGTGACGACTTATCCTTTATCGTGGTAGGGCGCCCCACTAACTATGTCTGGTGTTAGTGTTTAGTAGGACCTTACACGAGGATGAAAATCCTCCAAGAGAATTAAAATCCTACCCTTTAACCTGAAAATCCATTGAATTTTCTTACCCGATAATTTATTCCTACACGAAGATTTAATCCTTACACGAGGATTTAACCCTTACACAAGAATTTAATTCTACTTTACACGAGAATTAATTCTTATCTTTACACGAGAATTAATTATACTTTATACGAGAATTAAATCCTAGACTTAAACGAAGATTTAATCTTACTTCAACATGAAAGATTAAATCCTACATGAGAATTTAATCATACACGAGAATTATTATCGAGTCTAATTAGACTCGCTTTTTTTTACATCTTTGAGTTTTATTTTCTAAAAAACCCTTTTTTGGATCCTTCTTCTTCTGTTGTGGTTCGGGTCAGTTTCCTTTGATCTTGAAGCATTATCCGAACATAGGCTTCTCTTGTAATTAACAACAAAAACATAATCGTTCTTCCCATTGCCCGATATGTATCATATTACATATCTTCTTTCTTGTGTTTTCCATTGCCGGAACCTCATTTTCCCATATCAACTTTCTTTTATTTTCAAATAAATTTTCAGCAAATATGGTAGTGTTTCCTATCATAGAAATTAACAGGAATGATCCGTTCACAAAATTTTGGAAAATCTTAAACGAATACTTTACCTTGTCCATCTCTGTGAGACAGACCCAAATTCTCCATGCTCGCCTAGTAGATATATCATCTTCAGTGAAGGAGATGACTAGAGGACTGTTGGTTGGTGGTGCTTTTACTCTATTGAATGCCACCATGTCCGGTTTCTGTAGCTTCATAAAATGGAAGATTGGATAAGACCCTTTTTCTTGTGATTCTGGAGCTACTGATAAGAATTTAAGCTCCAGGATATCTCATCGACCAAGATGTGGATTATTTTGTCATGAGTCGTGCACGACAGTGGTAATCCATTCCGGTAGTTTAGAAATTTCCGGGTGCAGTGGTAAGAATTGGAATGATAGTTCCAAAATCATACCATTCTCTTACGTCTCGTGGGTTTGCACCCACCAACATCCACACTCGTTGATATTTTCCAGACTAATCAGCAATTACTTTACTGGGATTGATCTCATTTCTTATCACCAATTTCTCCCACATTCTTTGATAAACCTGTAAAGGAGAAAATGGCACATTAGTGTTAACCTTTGTTGGGCCTGTCTGTGGCCTAAGGTTAACCTCTTCATCTTTAACCCCAGAGGTGCTGGGTTGACTTGGTTTGTCCGGAACAGAGTCCTAAGTTTCCAAATTAATTTTTCTATCGGAGTCTGATAGATTACTCATTTTGGCATTATCCGTCTTTTCACCAGAATCAGATGGAAAACTTGTGTCAACAGGATTTCCTGTCTTATGTATAAAATTATCTTGAGTGTTCATCGATGATGAAACTTTCTCGTGGACTTCTCTCTGGGTCACTGATGGTGAACCTGCTTTGAGAAAAGGACTCTCGAGCGTATCCCATAGATGGGCATGAGCTGTTCTTATAGCACTTATGGCTTTCTGGACCAAGTCCCAATCTGTCATTTGAACATAGGCAGCGACTTCAACACGCATCCTCAGCAAGCCATATCTTTTGTCTAACTCCTCAAGATTTTCCCTCAGGTGTCCAACTCGTACTATGATGGAATCTGCTTCAAGAATATCTATCTCTCATTAGAAAATCTGCAAGAACATTTTCATTAGATTTCACAATGACAATATCAAATAAATAATATTCGCATTCTGCTTGTCATCTAATAATACGGGCTTTCTCCGAGTTTATTCTTTAAGAAAGTCTTAACATTTGTATTATCCGCTTTTAATGTAAATTCTTTTGCTAATAAGAATAAAGGTCATTTTTTAAAAGTCTTCCAAACTGCAAAGAATTCCTTCTCGTTAATGTGCCATAATTTGGCTTGTTGTTCTAAGAATAACTCTCTTGTATATCTACAAGGTTCTTCACCTGTAGATGTCTTTCACATGAGCAATGCTGCCCATCGGAAATAATTAGCATCTATTAGACCACTAATTGATTTTTATCTTGTGGTATCACGAGTTTTGGCAGATTGCTGCAAACCCATTTCAATTCTCGCACACGTTGGGAATGTATTTCTTCCCATTTCCATTTAGTCTTTTCATCATTTTATAATAGAAGATGAAAATCTTTTTTATATTTTGCTAGATCTTTAATAAAACTACCTGTAAAATTAATAACACCTAAGAAGCTTTGGAGATGCTTCTTATCATTCAGAACATCAGAGAAATTGTATATTTTTTCCACAATATGTTTCTGAAGTTCCATACCTGTTTGGTCAATAATAACACCGAAAAATTCGATTCTATTGACTGCGATTATTGTCTTCTTTTCAGATAACACTAATCCTTCTTTGTGACATGTTTCAGAAAATATTTCAAGATGCTTAATATGCTCTTTCATACTTTTTGATGCAATTAATATGTTGTCGATATAGACAAACATAAACTCGAAATAATCTTTAAATAAATTATCCATTTTTCGTTAGTATATCTGGAGTGCATTTGCAAGTCTCATTAGAAGTACATTCCAGATATACTGACCTTGTGAAGTAGATAAAATTGTATACTTTCTTAACTCCTTTTCCATTTTAGTCTGGTAGAAATCAGACTTACAATCAAATTTAGAAAACACTTTTGACCATTTTATGCAGTCAATTAAATATTCCCTACTCGGGATGTAATAACCATCTTATTAATATTTTGATAGTTAATTACTAACCTTGATTTTCCTCTTTTTATTTCACTGTGGTTTCTTACCAGAAATCTCGGGCTACTATAAGAAGAGACTTCAACTTCAATCAATTTAAGATCGATATGCTCCTTGATAATTTTTTACATATCTTTCTTATCTGTCATGTTCATCTGGATTGACTTGTATCAAACCAACTCGTATCAAAATTGTTCCTTTACTTTCAGAGTTGCTTCAATCTTATTTCTGTTCCACCAAGCCAGAGGATCCTCATTGAAATTTCTCTGGATCAGTCTTTTGACATTCTCTAGGGAAAGTAAATTTTCCTCTTCAATGTCCTCAACATGTGTGCTCTCTTTAAGTGAATTCTTCAGAAGTTGGATAACTTCTTTGGATGCTCTTTTGAAACCCTTTTGCCTAAAAGACAATAGAGTTTTACCAAATTTTCTTTTATCCTGCATTTTAGGATGTGTTAATTTGGCATCATCACCCGTTTGCTGCAAAAAGTAATGGACAATATTTTATTGAATACCTGTTCTCGTCGCAAAACTTGTATCAAACTACCACATTTAGTAGTAAAGGTCAACAAGTTCTTGTGATTATCTTGCTCATATTTTGCAAAAAATTGGATCAAATTATTACCTAACAAAATATCAGCACTTGTATCGTGAATATAGATCAGTGGCATTTTTACCTTGCACCAAGGTGTACCAAATGCTCCTCCTATTATGATCCTTGTTTCACGAATGCCCTTATTGAGTATCAAGATTTTTTGAGAAAAATCTCTTCCTACAATAATAGGTAATGTTTCCACAGCTTCGCTGGGGAAAAATTTGGGTTTTACCGTGCAAATACCTGAAATTGAATCAATATAAGCAGTAAAGTATTCCTTCTTATATTGTTCATATATCATCCCAACGAATATGTATATGGAAAATGCGATCGTCATTCCACCTTTATAAGGTGTCCATCGAGACTTAATTCTGTCCATCTTCCTTTTCGTCCCCAAAGTTTGTGTTCCTCGAGGAAACTTAGATCCAAAGTCATAGTATCTTTGGTTCTATTTGCATTATCAGTGACAGAATTTCATAGCCCGTTATTTCTAGCATGCCTTCGTATCTTCCAATTGCTGATTCTTATAAATGATATATTTCATCACAAGGAAAAAGTTAAGTTTTTTCGATATATCAAAAAAAACATAGATTTCTTTCCAACCCTCAGGGCAATTCATTTTTACATTACTGAACCTAATTTGTTGTGGGTTGAAATCTTATAATGGTTATTTTCCTTTTAGTCTTAGTATCTTTTTTTCGAAAAAGGACATTCTATTACTGACTTCAGATTCAAATCTCATTGATCTATTAAGAACATCATGATCTTTAATCAGTATGTTAACACCACCCATCCTAGGGATTTGGATTGAGTCTAGTGTCATAACTTTGACGAATTTCTTGAAAATTCTAAGAATCTCAATATACTCTTTCCTAAGAAACAAATCAGAATGATGTGTATTGGAAGTGCATATGCAATTCTATATGTAATAGAATATGGTTTGTTACCCTCTTTCATTAGATTTGTTTTTTTAAATTTTGATGAAGGGTTAAAACTCGACTAAAATCTTGGTCAGTTAGGTTGCATGCAATCCTATGATGAATGTCAAATATAAGTTTGCCGGCATACAAATTTACCTACTATAGTACCAAGACAATCATCTTTTAGGTTATTGATTCTTCTATCAATTACTGATAGATGAAGTTCAGAATCAATACCTTCTTTGAAGGTAGCTTTGATTACTACTTCAATGGTTCCAATATGAATCCATCTCATAGTTACTGCTACTTCTTCTCTGATTCGGCTCAGATCCTAGCAAATTTCTTCTTTTGGAATAAGCTGCATATCAATTCTGTTATCGGTTAATTCTATTGGAATCGAAAACTCACCTGAGTTCACCCGATAGATGATATTGTGCTTGCATTATTTTAGTACGATCTGATTAAGAATCCGACTAACACTTCCAATTCTGAAACCATCGTAGGGGCTCAGAGTTGAGTTTTGCCTCATGATTCTTTCCATTATTTTGTTTGAGATGGTCATTTGTGAAAAAAATCCTGATAGACTCTCCGAAGTTTGGAGTCTATCATCTAATTGTGACTATTCGTCTGATTCTGTTGATGATCCATAAGATTTATCTGAATCAGTCTCGAATTTTTCTTTATATATACTTTCATCTAAAGAAATATCCTCAAACAGGTAAACTAGTATTAAATCATCATAGAAAACCGCATCAAGGATGTCTGCAGTTGGCTTGAATTGGCAAATTTCATTTTACTTTTGTGGGTAATCTGGCAAAATATGACCTTTCGATCCACATGTCCAACAATTGCAGTCTTTGAAACTTTCATTTGTACAAGTATGAGCTCGTTTGAAAGTTCTCCTTGTTGGTATTCTTCTCGTTGACTTCCCTGTGGATCTAGATCCTTGTGAAGAGAACTTGAAAGGACCGAATTTCTGACCAGACTTGTAGGTTCTGGCCTTGGATTTGGACCACCACGATCTTTATTGGTTGGAAGGTCTTCTCTATGATCCTCCGGATTTAGCATAAGATACAGTTCTGAAGTGTTTCTTTCTCTTCCTATATCTTTCTTGTTTTGATTCCCCAATTACAGAATGAAAATCATTGCTATCATAACAAAGAAGAGTTCATTTTATTTGTCCTTTGAGTTTTTTCTTATTCTTTTGAATGGTTGTTTGTTGGCACCATTCTCTCATACTATCTTTTAGGAAAGACATCATTCTTGCTACTATGTCGGCATATCCCGGTGGTAACTTATAGGATTGGATCAATATTTCCCTCCATGGACTACAATTTTTTTTAAAAAATATCTCTGTTGCCACATTCAAAGGGACCTCCGTTTGGAAAGTAATATTTACGAAACCAATAGTGTTGGGATATTTCAGTAGTTATCTTGATAAGACAAAACTGTATGCACAATAAGAAAAGAACAGTTTGCTTAAGGGATCAAAACCTAGTTTTCATACTACGTGATCTTTAGTTCCTCGTCCATAAAAGATCATGTAATGGTTTTCTAAGTGATAAGGAAAATCAACCTTAAAAGATATAGAGAAATATCTTTTAAAAGCAGCAATAGGAAGCTGAAAACAGGAAGCTGCAAGCTGAAGTAGGAAGCAACAACAGGAAGCTGAAAACAGGAAGCTACAAGCTGAAGCAGGAAGTAGCAACAGGAAGCGAAAACAGAAAGCTACAAACTACAATCAGGAAGCCAACAACTACAACAGCTTACTGAGACATTAGGAAGTAGCCAACGGACTTATCTTAAGAAGATAAAAGCTACTCTCATCCAAGTAAGTACGAGGATGATCATGCAACTCAAGAAAGAACAAAACTATCTTTCAGCAAGAAGAAGTATCCGTTGCATGAATCTCAGGAATGGACCCATATCGACATGCCAGGTCAGCAAGGTCCAGTAATCGATGTCAGATACATTAAATGCTCATTGAAGGTTTTACATGCCAACTTGTCTTTCAACGATGATGCATTTAATGAAGTCACAGTGAAGATCTTTGGAGAATCAAAGCTCGAATTCAAAATGGAGAAATATTTTTCCTTCAACGGATACTTCACTACAATGAATAGATTCTCAAGATATATATATACAGAAGGTGTGAGGAGTTGAAGATGTGTAAGACTAAGCCAAGTGGAAATTCAGAAATACTCCAAAGCTACTTCAAGCTTTTCTTAGTCCAGCCATTCAACCTTCAGAAGCAGTCTATCATTCAAGTGTTCGAGCTCTAAAGTTCAAGACTGACTTCACCACACCAGTTGAAGAAAAACATACTTTTAACCATTGTGTTGTGTGTGCTAGGTTGTTTTAGTTAGGTGTACTTAGTTGATAGGATTTTATCCTTGCTAAGTTTGTTAGTCTTGTGTATGCTATCTTTTCCTGTGCAGGAGTGTGTTCCCTATGTGGGAGAGTTTTCCTGTGTGGGAGTTTGTAAACCCTATGTGGGATTTGGCCTAGGAATCTAGGATTCTAGTAGGTTCAACCTGTTTTGGAAGAGGTTTGAAAAGACGAGTCTTGTAAAACAAACTGACCATAACGAAGTTCCTCCTCTGAGAAGAAGTAGAATGGACGTGGAAGGATTACACCACCTTCGAACCACTATAAGCCATAAGTGTTTACTACTTATCTTATTTGCTGCATTGCATTGTTTGCATATCTATCTTATTGCATTTATCATAAGCATCCTGATAAACGTTTGTTCTAAAATCATATTTGGAAAAGAAAACTGTTTTTCATTAGAAACTCTATCAAGTTTATTCCGCTGCGTTGCATTCTGATACAGGGTCAATAACCTGATCTAGCTTAGGGCCAAGTTACTGATTCGAGACAGGATTTTGTTCTCTTTAAGTGAGACAGAAACCTGTTAATCAGTAAGAGTTTTAAAAAGTTTGAAAAATCGATAGAGGTTCATTCACCCTCCTTCTGAACCTCTGACCACTTGGGACCAACAAATAGATATATTCGTCTGCCGCACATATACTTCTTAACTCAAGAGCATATAGGGCTTGTGTATATTCTCGACTTTTCTCCTTCTTACTTTGATCAAAGTATAAATCTCTGATGAAATAGACCTTTAACATTCTTCCGACCTTTTCGATGATAGCATATAAACTATCTCCGGAAAAAGCTTATTCTTTAACTTGGGTAGATGTTGACTTCCAAGACATTTTCGCTGAACCTTTCAGACTACTTTTGATTAGTCTGATGAATTTTTTTTCAATATCCAGCATTATTGAGGCCACCTTTAACGAGGTTATCCATTCATCAAGTAATTTTTCCATGTTTCGAAAATTGATGATGTTGGTTGTGAGAACCAACCCATATGGGTGTGTTGGTTCCAATATCATTTTTGCCCATGGGCTGTTAAGAGGTACTTTGTTCCTCCCAAGTTGTCCTCTGGCTTCAAGTCTCCAAGTTTCCGTGTCTAACTTGGATTCGACTTCTGCCTTCGATCTTTCAGAGGCTGGTGTGTTTGAACTCGTACTTCCTTCAGGATTAGGAACTGAGGAGTTCATCTTGATGTTAACCAGATTTACTATCCCAAGATTGGAGAATGATTCGTGTAACTTTGAGATATCAACTCGTGATGCCTCCATGTCAGATTTTTCTAATGATTTCACACATTAGTTCATCATGACTCTTTGACTCCGGGATTTTCGTAGCCTTTCCTTTAGGAATAAGTGGTTTATCCCCTAATGCATCTTTGAAACGTTCATTCATAGATCTGTTGGATCTTTTTGGTAACTTCATTTTCAGATCTATAATTTCTTTTTTTAGATCTGAAACCTCTCTCGGATAGAGATTTTATCATCGTCTTCGCCTAACCTCCATAGAACTGGATGGTCTTCTGGATTTCTCTAAGATCTTGTGATATCTTAGAACTATCAGGAACAATTTTGTTCCAATCCTTGTTTAACATCATCAAATTGATGGTCCTACAACTTGTGTTATCTCGAAAATATTTTCGAATACATAATTTCTTGATTTTCTCCTTTGTTAGGCATAAAATCAATATTGTAAATATAAATCGTAAATTATTTCTTTAATAAACCTAGGCTCTGATATCATTTTAAGGTCCAGATTTAATAAACATTTGGATTGGTTTTAATTGATTAATCTCGGAAAAATATGGATTGTATTTATCAAATAAAATAAGGAAGTAGTTATTATTCAATGATTGCACATGTGTGTCCTAAGGTTATTTTGTTCATTTTATCAAAAAAGTGGTATTTTTGGGCATTTCTTATCTTTGATAATATTTTTGTCCATTGTTATAAGTTTTATGGTATTTTTGGTACACATCTCTTAAAAAAATCATGTCACATTTGCCTTTGACCGCCACATATACCTCTAATTGTCAAATCATCTTGTGATAGGTTGGGATACCGATAGTCGACTTTTTGAATAACATTGCAAAAGTTATAAGAATTTACAAAAAGTGAAGAACTAAAGGATTTTATTAAATCGAGAATCTTGTAATTTAAGTGGTATTCCATCTTATGAAGAAGTATTGTGATAATCACATTTAAATTTGAATCATACAAATTTTTTAAACTTTATTTTCTTGTATATAAGTTTTTTACTCTTTATCTTCTCTTTCCCACATTCTCCTTTTCTTTAGAAAAAAAACGACATTATTATGGTCCTTATGGATGAGGATCAAATTATTAATGACCTATCATTCTAAAAATGTCATGTTTTTCTTTTGGAGTAAAAAGTCAATACATCATTACATGATTTACATCATCATACTTGATCAACTTATAATAGCCAATAATTAAATCTATCCTTAATAAATAATTCACTAGTGATCACCTACTTGCAAATAAATACAAACAAAAAAAAACCCCTCTACCCTGGACTAATAGTGTAATTCGATTATCAAGAAACCCTTTTGCAATTATCGAGAAATTACGTGCAAGCATTTATAGATAAAAATTTGGGTAAAGGCATGAAAATATCATAAAAATTATAAAGTTGTATAGAAAATGCCATAAATATAATAGTTTGAACAAAATAACACTAAATATAATACCATGTCCAAAACTACCACAATTTTGACCAAAGTACCATAAAAATATTAATATTCAATCATGAGATAATTAATGCTTCTTTGACTTCATTAATATATTGATTTATATTTTCCATATTTATTTAATTAAATCTATTCCAAGTATTTGTTATATTCGGATTCCAAAAATAACCTTTAAAGATTGATTTTCTTACGGAATAAGTATATAGGCTGGAATACTTTCCTCGTGCCAATACTGTCTAAAAAACAGTGGTCTGGAATGAGTAACAATGTCACGTACAAATTCCTACGGAGATAAAATCTAAAACGAAAATTAACGTAAACATTTACGGATCCTGAAAATGGTATCAGAGCCTAGGTTTATCAAGAACTTTTAAGTTATATTTTATTTTTAAGTAATTAACCTTTGGTGAGGAGAAATTCTCGAGAAACATGGATCTGGACGAATGTCCAAGATGTTTACCATACATGAGGTATCGTCAAATTTTGGCGATGCATAAAGAGGAACACCAAGAGAGACTAACATATTGGAATAACCAATATGTTGAAAAGGAGAACACAAGAGCCGACAGGAAAACCTTAAGGCATTGCAAAAGACAAGCATCATATTATCGGGGTTTTCCTTCGGTTAACCAGATACTATATACTTATCTGATAAACCAACAGGAATACGCTCATCAAAATCATGAGTCCTGAAGAAAAACCAGATTGGAACGAGATACTTCCAGATACATCTAAGATCTCTCAGGATCTTAGAGAAATCCAGAAGACGGTTCAAAATTATGGTAACCGCCATAATCATCTACCAACACAAGTCCATCAGATCCAGAACCAGATGCAGGCGATGGTGAAATATCAGAAGGAAACTCTTGAAATCCTTCATGATATTCAAAAAATAGTCAAGAATATGGAGGACAAACTAAGTCTTTCTGGAGGAAGAAAGCGTATAGATTTTGGAACGGTACCCTATTTACACCAAAAAGGGAAACCAACCGAAGTCATACGACCAATGACCCGAGATGAAAAGCTCATTGCTATCATCAAAGGAAAATCCATCATAAATTAAGGGTGATGGATATGGAGAGGATGAATCTTGAAGATCTACATGAACTTGCCGAGTCCTTTGCAGGATTAGGTATTGTAGATCTAAAGATGAACAAAGGAAGTGGTTCAGCTTTGGTCACTCATGATCAACACCAAAGACCACCTCCACAACCACCAGTAGATCCCAACATTGCAGAAAGTTCAGGTTCACATCATATGGATGAACCAATGCCACACACTGGAGATTTTACTACAAAAGGAGATCCTATTATTTCAGGAACTCGACAATGTTTCAGAAGGCCAAATCTTATGAATATGCCTTATGGAAAGTCGCAGCTAGATCCGATACATCCGTATGGATTGATGCTAAATCTGGATATTCTAGATTTCAAAAATCGAGAAGTCCTTATCGATGATTGGGCATCGGCGATGAGGATTGCAGCAGGAATCCTTGATCTCACGAAGGAATGATTCATTTTACTTCTTGAAATGAGTCTTGAAGGATCTGCAAAGATTGCGTGAGATATGACAGCACCAGAGATGAGGAACAATGTTGCGGCTGGTGAGTCATTGAAAGAAATTGTCGATAATATGGTAAAATTTTTCAAAATCCATTTTATCGACATAGACTATTTTGAGGGATTGGAAGAAGAAAAAAGAAAAAAAATATAAACAAGCCCTCTACTGCCTCGAGTTGCATGATATTTGTCATATTGATGAATACTTCAAGTTATTCATCGAGTACCGATGGAAGTCCAAGGTGGATGACAAAGAAGCTTCGCAACTTTTCTTTGCGAAGATACTAAGTCCCTGGAGAGAAATGTTTATCAGGGAATACAAAAGTGCAGAAGATTTGGATACAGTGGCTAGAAGAATGTCTTTCTTAAAAGCCAAGTTAGCCGAATGGTGCTACCAGACAGTATTGTACAAGAACTACAAGAGACTCCGAGGAATCAATAAAATGGTTCCCTTATGTTGCGAAGATAATGATATCCCAACTGTGGTGGGAGGTCAACCACAGAGGTATAAAAGGAAGAAACAAAGAAGTCATCCTTATAGCCGTGGAAGCAACAACAATAGAAGGAGTCATAGGTGTTCATGGAGACCTAGAAGGATGTGGTCAAAACAAAAGACCCGAAGTTACAAATCATGGCAAAGACCAGCACCAAGCAGGAGTAAAGCCTCTTCATCAGGCTCAAACAAAGGAGGAACCAACAGATCTATGGGAAGAAGAACTTTCAGGCGAGCTCACACTCGAGCTAACGAAAGTTTTAAAGACTGTAATTGCTGGACGTGCGGTGCAAGAGGACATATCTCAACAGATTGCCCGGAGAACCAAAAAAGAGGTCTTAGACAGTTCGAAGCAACATCAGAATTCGAAGAAGTTGTCTATTATCAAGATCTCATACAGGTGTATCAATTTGAGGATCTACCCTCAGATGAAAGCATCTATGAAGAAGAAATATATTCTGATGATGGAAGTGGGTCCACCTCAGAATCAGAGTAAAGAAGAAATTCTTCAAACAATGAGAGAGGATATGTCAGGTTTTCTCTCCCACACAACAGTTTCTCATAAAACTTTCATGAGGATTATGAAGGAAGATCCAAAGCTCCAGATATACGATGGTTTTACCATCGGAGCTATGGAAAAAGTTTTGGATAAGTTTGGATTTCGTAATAGAAAACACCAAATTATCCATAGGGTTACTACTGGAGAATTTGTCATCCCAATGGAATTCACTAGTAACCTAATCGAGATGCAGCTGATCTCTTACCAAGAAGTTCGGGATATCAAAAGCAAAGTGAAAATAGAAGTTGCAAATACACTCTCATGGATTCACATCGGAGCCATTAGAGTTGTTATTAAAGCAACATTTAAAGAAAGAATTGATTCGCCACTCAATCTTGCCATATTTGACAAGCGAATCTCCAATCTTAAGGATTCATGCCTTGGAATGGTCACAGGAAACTTGTTCGCAGGAAAATTGACATTCAATGTCTATCCTCATATTGCATACAATCTAGGAGATCGAGACTTTAACAGAGTCTTAACCCTTCATCAAGATTTCAAAAGAGATGATTTGATGAAAGAAGGGAATAAACCTTACTCCATCACCTACAAGATTTCCTACGCTCTCTCGAATACACATCATTCTGATGTATTCTTGAGAAAGAAATTTATCGAAATCTCAAAAATCTTTGAGGATTTCGCCAAGGTGGTTCTACCAGAGATTATCGAGTCTCCAATTATAAAGAAAATCGATATGAAAATTCAAGATCAACCTGTCTTCAACAGGAGCCAAAGCCTCAGAATGGAGACAAGAAGAATGTCTTTCCAATAAGATAGAATGATTAGCAGTAATCGTTGGGAAGAAAGAAGGCTTAGTACAGTTCAGCGGATCCCAGGTGTGTTCAAAACACAAGGAGAGCTAAAATGTCCTGAAGGATGGAGAGAAGTTGAAGTAATATTTGACATCAACCAAAAGGATAATATTTTTCCTTGTGATGTTCTATATTATCTCCGACAACCGATAGTCGGAAGATTTCAAGAAAACCTAAAAATGGGTGGAATTGAATTGATTATCACAGGAATAGCAGAAAAACTCCCAGAACGATTAGTACTGGGTATCGGTTTTCTCGAGGATCATAAGCCTTGTGAAAGATTACAAGATGGAATGGAGTTTACAGTGGTTGATAAAAGATATAGAATCAGATGACCACTAGTCCATTCTCCATATACATCTCTATTGGGATGATATATGCTGAATACAAGACTGAGTATTTTACAGCCAATATTGATTCAAGAGCCGGAATATGTACTGCAAAGCAGAAGGTTTTTCCTAAAGAAATGGAAGAAGATTTACCAGCCATTGCAGGACGAGATTTCTCCAAAAGGATTCTTATCCTTAATTGAGGAATCAAACAAGCGGAAATCATGATCGGAGGTGCAGACGATACCCCATGGTATAAAGTAAAGACACCACCAATCTATTTCCATGATACGAGAGCAGATGTTTTGCTAGGAAACAATTTCCTACAAACATTCAAGCGATTTACACAGGAAAATGAGACAAGAAAGCTTAATTTCACAACGTTATGTGATCATAAGATTATTGTCCAGAGATTGCGGGAAGCATTTTACAGAAAAATGCCTTTTCCTTTTTGCAACAATCGTGGTGATGAAGCCAAACTTCGACATCCAAAAATGATGGATAAAAGAATATTTAGTGATGTCTTATTATCCTTTCAACAATATGGTTCGAAACAAAAAGATACCAAGAGATGGGATAATAATTTGTATTCATTCAGAATACAAGGAGAAGAACGAGTTCATCCAAAGACTATTGCAGAATTGTGGAAAGTCCTATTGGAGAATCCACAGAGTGATGTTACCATTGAAGAACAAATATCACTTGAGGATTTCAAGAAAAAGATCCAAATGAATTATAATGAAGATCATTTGGCATGGTGGGATAGGAACGAGCTCAAAGCATCTTTGAAGGTTAAAATCGGAAAGAAACATGAGTTCGTAAGACTCAAGCCAATCCTTATGAATCAGAAAGATGGTGAGGATATGCAGAAGACACTTAAGAAACATCTGGACCTTAAGTTGATCTCACCAAGAGTTTCTCCATACAGCAGCCCAGGTTTCCTGGTAAGGAATCATGAAGAAATCAAAAGAGGTAAACCTAGACTTGTTATTAATTATAAAGGGATTAATAACATTTTGGAGTTTGACGGATATTATATCCCGAGTAGAGAACACTTGGTTAACTGTATCAAAAGTGTCAAGATATTCTCTAAGTTCGATTACAAGTTTGGTTTCTACCAGATTAAGATGGAGGAAGAAAGTAAGAAGTTCACAGCTTTCTCCACACCACAAGGACATTATGTTTGGAACGTGATGCCTATGGGTTTGGAAATGCACCCCAGATATATCAAAGAAAGATGGATAATCTCTTCAAGGATTATTTCAGCTTCATGTTCGTATACATCGATGACATTCTCATTGCATCAAAGGATATGAAGGAACATCTCAAACATTTAGAGATTTTCTCAGATGTTTGCCATAAGAAAGGATTAGTGCTTTCTGAAAAGAAGACAGTAATTGCTACGAGACAGATTGAATTCCTAGGAATTGAAATCGACGAGTCTGGAATCATTCTACAAAGTCATATTATAGAAAAGATACAAGGATTTCCAGATGATCTCAAAGACAAGACACAACTTCAAAGCTTTTTCGGAGTTGTTAATTTTGCTGGAATATTTATCAACAATCTAGCATTTCACAGGAAGATGTTCAGCCCATTACTTAAGAATGATGTAGTATTCAAATGGGAAGATGAACATCGAGAAGAGATAAAGTAACTTAAGGAAGTCTGCAAAAAGCTTCCGAAACTTGTAATACCTCAAGACGAGGATGAATTGGTTCTATACACAGATGCCAAGGACTATTGGTGGGCAGTAGTTCTTATGAAAGCCACACCAAACGAGGAAGTGTCATGTAGATATTGCAGCGGTCTGTTTACAGACAGAGAAACAATTTGATGGCATATCAACGAGAAAGAATTCTTTGCAGTCAGAAAGACTTTCAAAAAATGGTCTCTCTTTTTACTGGCTAAAAAGTTTATCTTGAAAATTGATAATTCAAGTGTCAAGGCTTTTCTGAAAAATAAAATAGAATCAAAACCAGAAAATGCTAGATTACTTAGATGGCAAGCTGAATGCCAATATTATGATTATGATATTGTCATTGTGAAATCTCATGAAAATATTCTTGCAGATTTCTTAACACGAGATGAAAGGACACGTTGTTGACGAGGTTCTTAAATGAGTAAGACATCTTAGGGAAAACCTAGAGAGTCTTGAACGAGAATTTGGGATGTTATGTCTCAATGCCGAAGTCGCTGGATGACTTCAACGAGATGATCAGAGATCCATTTCTGGTCTAATACGAGCATGCCAATACGTTCAGGGACAATTGTTCCAAGTGTTGCATAAGTCTATCCTCCAGGCTGCATCTCCCACGGTGCAAAAATGAGTGATTAGAGAACGGGACTCTAACCCGGAGATTATGGATTCAAATACCATAATCAAGAGTGTTGCAGGTGATGCATTCCTTGAGGATGTACAAACTATAACGAATATTGAAGCTCCGGTGTCACAACCCGAGTCTTCAAGACAACCCAGCACCTCTGGGGTAAAAGAGGGAGAGTTGAACCTAAGGCCACAGACAGGCCAAAATAAGGTTCAAACTAACGAGATTAAAATTTCTCCTATGCAGGTATATCAACGACAATGAGAGAAGTTGGTAACTAGAAAGAGAATCAACCCAGAAAGAACGATGGTTGATATATCTGAAAAGTACCCAAGAGTTTGGATGAAACACGGAAGTCATCCAAACGAAGTTCAAGAGTGGTATAATTTTAGACCTTTAGCTTCGATTCATACCACGTCACCTGGTTTCCCATAAATTTCAAAGTTACCGAAATGGATAGGGGAAACAATTCACGAGACTTGGGCAAATAATCCTCATTTGTCCAGAGACGATATTTTGGAGTTATACTTCATTAGTGCAGCTCCAGAACCAGCCAAGAAATGCTTCAATGAAGCTTTTCATTTCATCAAGCTACGGAGACCGGATGGAAATGCCTTAAAAAATATAAAGACAGCTTCACCGAAATAAATTCCAATACTGGTAGGAGCATTTTCAGAAGATGAAGCTTCTACAAGGCGAGCATGGGGACTTTGGGTTTGTCTAACAGAAATGGACAAAGTCAAATATCCATTCAAGTTTTTCCAGAATTCAGCAAGTGAATCTTTCTTACTGAATTCCATGGTTGGATCAACAACAGGATTTGCAGAGGAACTCTTCGAGACAAAAAGAAGAACCCTCTGGGCAAACAAGATTTCGATAAGCAAAGAAACCTATCGGAAATTCTATAATATGGTGCATGTCGGCCGATGGATAGATCGGATCTGCCAAGCATGCCCGGATCAGAAAGAGCCCAAGTTTGGGAAAGGATTCCGACCCAAACCCGACCGACAGAAACAAATGTTTGAAAGAGAGATGGGTCCAGCACAAAAGAAACGTTATCTGCGGGGACCACGCAGACCTAATTTTTAAGAGAAAGATGCTCCGACAAAAGAACATGGGATGAGTCACGAGAAAAGACAAGTATCACATGGGCTGAGCCATGTGAAGGAATAAATGATTCCCCGATAACTCCAACCACCATCACATGGGATGGGTCACGGAGAAGAAAAAAGAGACGCACTAACTAGCTGAAAGGGACTCCCCAACAAACTATCACATGGAAGTACTAATGGAGTAGGCCAGCTGGTGCTAAACGAGATTTAGAATCCGCACTTCATGTCCGGATTCATGTCTATATATATCGAGAGTTGAAAGAAGTTGAGGACATCGACCATTCCCCTTAGTTTTCTTACAATAAAATCTTTGTAATATTTTGAGTGTTCTTAGTTTATGTGTGTACGAGTGCAAACCTCATCTCTTATGAGAGGCTAGACAAGTATTCTCCTCCCAACAAGAGATTACTTATGTAATAAATATTTCTTATAAAGTTCTTAATAAAAATAAGGCTTTTGCTTTCAACATGTGTTCTTAGTATTGTTAGTTTATCCCTTAGAATGAGTACTTTATACACCTGGTGTAGGAAACGAACCAAGGTTGTGATGTGCAGTTGCTGAAGGAGCTGGATAACTTGCAGATCATCTTCCCCGAGGGTTGAAGTTGAACAGTGAGGAGCTGTTCGTAAAACGGTCTGGGGGCAGTGATTTTCCAGCTGGTGGCTTTGCAAACCATCTCATCCAGTGTTGTTGCGGTCAAAGAAATGTATGAATTTTAAGGGATAGATTTATTTTACGGAAGTATGTTGAGCCTGATTTTGATCTGTTTACGTATTATTCAGATAGAATTAAATAAATGGAATGAATTTTATTTAAATAATAATAAAGGGTAATTAATGAATCATGGAAGTGGTTAGAAGTCAACATAAGACATTTAATGTTTTTGTGGTATTTTGGGGTATGGTTTTATATTTGATGGTAGTTTGATGTATGGTTTTATATTTGATGGTATTACACACTATTATATTTGGTGGTATTTAGGATACAACATTATAAGAATTGTGGTGAATAGTGTTGTTAACCCTAAAAATTTAGATAAAACAGTCTCATAGATATAAATTCAGGTGAAATCAAACATATTTTAGTAAATACCCATGTATATTATAAATTGTGGGTACTCTCTTAGCTACGAGCTAATCAATATTATGACATACTCACTATTTAATTCTAAATGAATTAATCCATGCGATAAATTATTGTAAATTCCATAGAAGTGTCTTGCTGAAGTATGCGTGCGAAAGCATTAGCAAATTTCTGTGCGAACTCCTTAAATTAATTAACATTAATAAATCAGGTAATTGTCAAAGTGAAAAGGACCATCTTGTGACATAACTCAATACTAATTATGTAATCATTGAGAACAATAATTGGATCCATAGGCATTAATAAAATGGAAGTAAGTACAAAAAGAGTATCCCAGAAATTCTTTAAAGGGAAAAGGAGAAGACCCTTGTTTGGTCTTTATTCACTATATATTAATCTACTTAATATTTAATTATACAAAGGAAAGATTGTTACGTTTAGAACACCACTTTGGCGTGTTTGGTTCAATTTTAACATCATTTCTTTCTCCCAAAATAGCTACGTTTTTCTTCTTCATATTTTCCTTTAATTCACTTTTAAAATATACATACCTACAACTTCATGAAATATAGTGTTCCATAGATATGGATAAATAGATGAGTTTGAATTAAGTAACATGAATTATTAATAAAATAATGCTAACATAATTAACACAATTTTTTTTTTCATTCATAAATCATAACCTCTAGACATGACTAATTATATGTCAATGCTTTTCAAAAGAAAATAGTTGTCCTATGAAAGATTTTTTATTATCTTTTTTGCATTAATAACCACGTAAAAATTTGAAGAAAATAGGTGCCATAAGTTTAACAGGTTCAATCCATCAAAACTCAGAGTAAAAATCAATTTAAGTTTTAAATCATATCAAAACATATTGGCGAAATTGTATTATATATCATCGACCATATTTTACAGTGAAGATAAAAATAAACCGACTTATTGCATCATTTATGCAAAACAAAATTATTATGACATCATATTTTCATGCCAAATATAACCTCAAAATAATTCCACAGAATAATGGAAATAAAACCAAGCACAGCTCACTATATTAATTGAAATTTCAGTGCAAATCTTCAAACTTTCAATAATTTGCACCCCCTGGCTGGCCCTGATTGTGACAGAAATTAATATTTTTTTACAATTTGTTATTTAAGAGGTTACAAATTATATAAAAAAATCGTGGCCTCTAGTTGGTGAGGTGGTTGTTCATGAAAGCTACAGCAACGGAGATCCTAATTATTGTTTTATTACAACAACAACATGGGAATTTAATAGCTAACAATGTCACCTCACTTAGTTATCGTTTAGTACTAAACTTTTGTTAATTTAATCGTTAATTAGATCTTAATTAGGGGTTTTGAATTGTTTTGGAGAAATGAGACAGATTCATACATTTGCGTGTGGTAGTCTTTGAAAGTTGGGTACACAATTGTAAATTCACAAATAATTGCATGACACCATCCCACATATATAATTATTTTATGAGATAGAATATTATTACCTACAATTCAAACCTATTTTTATGAGTCAATCTCCGTTTTATGAAATTAAATTACAAAAAAAATTATATGAGATAGCCAGTTCACAGATCTACTTACATGAGACGAAGTCCCATATCAGTCATAGGTCAACCATAGTCAACACGAGTTAACCAACGCTGGTCAATCATGGGTTAACACAAACCACAATTATAAAATTATTTTTAATACCTGGTACATTGACTTGCGTTGACCAAATTGACCGACATTTATTAGGTTGATCTGTTTTGACTAGATGTAGACTGATCTATATGGAGTTCTGTTTTACGTTCGTGAGACAATATTATTTGAAATTTACTCATTATATCGTGGGTTGATCCATATGATCTCACAAAATCCTACACTTATGAATTTGATCTTAATTGTCACTTTCTAATTTTTACCTAGCTGGTAGTCAAAAGTCACCAAATCAAATCTCAAGCAAACAAAGATCTAATTTGATCTTAGTTCTAGGGTCACAATTGATACACTGACTAACACAATTAATACCATTATTTAGAACAATATAATTAGCTCATATAAATGAGTAAATGTCATGTGAGACCTTATGTCTCATAAACGCAATATGAATCATTAAAACAGCTCAACTAATTAATACGATCAATTGATTTCACTTAAGTCTACTTTCAATAATTAATTGACAACCTGGAGTCCTAGACCAAATGATCTTGTACTTATAAAACCATCAGCCTTAATTTTGTGGTATATCCAACTGCTAAAAGTGATCTTATTAATTTATATGCGTAAAAATTTTATGATACCGTCTCATATACACTACCTGAGACAGAACTTTACATAAATAATTGTTAGAAAATGTAAATAAAACCATTCTTAAGATCAATAGTCGGTCTCTTTTAAGATCATCTCACATGCAACGGGATTCAAGTATGTTTTTTACAAATATAAATACGTGTTTTTCAATTATAAGCATGTGTTTTATAAATATGTTTTTTACTGTATATTTCAAGTATGTCTTTTACAGCTATATAAGATCAAAATACATGCAATTATATAAGAATGTATAATATATATATATATGTATATGTATATATATAAAAAATATACATTTATTATGAATATTATACCCAAATATATTGACCGTGGAATGCTAGTCTACATTTGATAATTAGAATTCTTCTCTTGGAAAGTTCCTTGAAATGTATTTATTTACTCTTGCAAATCTGTAAAGTAGTTTAATTCAATGTATTCATAACAAATAACATGCATATATGAGCTAAATTCTTACAACTAACTTTATAGCTGGAAAGTTCAAAGCTATTCTTGCAAACCTAACTTAATTAGCTAAAAAACCACACTGTATTGATTCTGACAGGTCAACAAATTAATGTTTTAAAGTTGTAAATATATTTTTAACTTTTTCTCCAATACATTCGGGGAAGTTCAATTTGAGCTGTCACAGTTATCAACTTCAGATTTTAATTATAAAAATCAAGAATTGTAGGAAGCTTTCTTTTATTCTTGTCTCTATTTTTTCAGAAATTCGATTGTATTTGCTTCCATCACATGAAAAATATAATGCAAACGCAATGAGATTGTAGTACATTACATAGATGCAATGCTGTTAACAATGGATTTAGACATTTATTTTATCTTTTTATCATAAATTTGCAAGTATTGGAATAAATGCTTCTATAGATATGACAATTGAGTAGGATCGGGAGGTCTTTATATATATGAACTCATCACGTCTCCATGAAAGGTTGATTGATTCTGTACAACTATTAGACATGTCAATCTGTTTCAATTCATAATTTAACATAATATTATTTATATACGATAATTTAACACATTTCCTCTACGTCCCAAATTAAATGTCGGTTTAGAATTTTGTGCACATATTAAATACACTGATAAAACAACTGATGTATCCTTATTGAAGTACAATTATTATAAGTAAACAATCAGTTCGTATCTTATTTAATCTGAGAATAGTAAATGAAGACATATTTTGAAACAATTTTTTTTTTTACTAAAACGGGATTTATTTTAAAATAAAGGAAGTTTATACATTATATAGAATCAAATGATGCATGAAACTAATTTTTTTAATAAATATAAATACATTATATACTTAAAAAATGTTTATTTTGTCATCACAACGTGGGATTGTTAGAAATGTCAAGTAAAAATAAATAAGCAAATGCTGATGTTTGTCTGATCGAATATGCATCGGAAAGTTGTTGAACAAAACAAGCAAAAAGGGCATAATAATTAGCATACAAGATATTTTAGCATAAAATAGATTTCAGGTTTTTCATGCTGTAATTATTAAAATAAAAATGTCCATTCATCATGTCCTACCAAACACCACATTATTTTGTAGCCTGTTAAAATAATATGAACTAGTTGGAAATTAAGTGAAATGTTCGTACGTAATTTACAACTAAATTATCCTACAAAAAACTTCTACCCTTCTTTCTAAATTAAAAAGTAGTCAGGCTCAGCAATTAAAGCCTCACCTAATACGAGTTGGATTATTCATTAAATATGAAATTTGTATACACAATATTAGGCTGAATTTCAAGATCAGATATATACGTCGAATATTTATATATATAAAAGTATGAATTGTTACATCAAACATTAAATTATCGGATAATATATTGTTCAAACTGAGTCAGTAATATTACACAAAAGTTCAGATCTTAAAATTCTATAATAAAAAAAAAAAAAAACTGGAAAAGTTTATGGCTACCAGTTATACAAATTTGAAAACAAGCTATAATGACTTAATAGTGGATAAGAAATTCTTGGACCTAAAAATAAGAATCATAACTTTCTGCATATTATATATCTCATATTTATACAATCAATAAATATCTAACACCAATTTCTTGCTTTCTTTCTTTTCTTGTTTGTTTTTTTTTTTTTTAATTTTTTTTAACGGAAACAAACACCAATTTCTGAATAATAACTAATTAGGATTCTTCGAACGAATATGCTGCAGTGCATTCGACAAAACACCAATTTTATAATTGTAAATATAAAATATTTAATCGAGATACCACAAATATCTTATCAGAACTTGTATTTCTCTTACAAAACCACCCCTCCATCATTGCAATTTTTAAAATAATAATAAATATTAAAGAATATTGTAATTTATGAATTTTTGGTCAACAAATTAAGCCTCGGGCTACTTTATCTAATCTTTGTTTTAGAAGATTGAAAATTAGAAGCAACAACCACTTTATTCCACCATAAATCTTGATATGTATGATATTATTAATACACAAATATTAGTAAATCTCTAAATTTAATTTTGTTTTTCCTTTAACAATCTTTTATTTTTTTAATTTTTTTTCCATCTTCCCTTTTTCCAGATACAACAATTTCCCTTTTTTTTTAACAACTGACAATCCAAAACGTACAAAAAAATATATAACGGTAACTTTAAACCAAGTATATTATACTTCTATTCTACTAACCGTATGTATATATCAATGTGTCCATCTTTGATATCTTAAAAATTTAATATAACCATTAATTTTAAATCACAATATTTAAAGGGAAAAGATTTATACACATCAACGGTTGACATTTTAAGATATGATCACTATGGATAGGGAAACATTATTTAGCTTCCAGATTAGGCTGCTTAGCTTTCAAAATTAATCAATTTGATTAATATAATTAAAATATACTAGTTATTTCATAACTTCATCTCTTTGAGGAAAAAAAAAAGAAAAAAAAAAACTTAAAAAGAAAAAGAAAAACACCCAACGATTTGTCTATTTAAGGCAGCAGATTAGCACCATTTCTCTTCCCCCTCTCCTTTCATTCAACAATCCCTGTATATAGGATTGCAATTCGCAACTCAGAAATTTCTGCTCTTCGTAGTCCTTTTTTCTTTTTCTTTTTTTATTTTTTTAATTCCTGCTCCTTTCATCCTCCATTAATTTTCTGGTAATTTCCTTTCTTCGGATTTCACCATCTTTTTCCTTTCCATGTGGCCATGCATATCTGATTGATCATAAACCCATATAACGTATTCCGAAGCTGTGATAATTAATGGGCCTAAATTGATATGATCATTAAAGAAATTGTCAAGATTATAGATTTTGAGCGCTAATGTGAAACTCTGATTTGAGTTTGAACATGGGTTTCTGATTTTGGGTTATATGTTACTGATTTTCGGATTTATGCTGTTAGTTTTTTTATATACCTGGGGGCATATGCTGATAATTTATTTAATGTTGTAAATTTGGTTTCTTTATAATGTTTCATCTGTGGGCAGGGGATTTTTTTTTTGTATAATGGAAATTTCATGCTATGAAATGATTGAACTGATTTTGAATGTAATAAATCCCCACCTAAATTTCTGCTTTTTTGCAGCTAACAAGATTCATGTGAAGCTTTTAAAAGGTTGTCATTAGATGAGATGTCTAATTATCAGATCACTTTATATGGGACAAGCATTTGCAAGAGTTTCAAAGTTGCTAACTTAAATTAATAGAAATGAAATGATCATTCATGTATGTTGCTATGTTGTTGTTGCACGTAATGCTTACGTGTTTTAGTTTTCTACTCAAGTTGTTGTAGATTGCGATGGAATTGGAGAACCGGTACAGTCAGGTTCAGAGGCCTAAATACGATTGCCTTTTATTCGGTAACCTTTTATATACCTTAAACCATGTTCTTTTACAAGTCAACTTTGAGATAAATCGAACCGGTTTATATATCTTTATGTGTTCTTTAACAGATCTTGATGACACCCTTTACCCCCTAATTACTGGTCTAGCATCATCAGTTCTTAAGAACATACAAGGTACACTTGTTTGTCTCTTGTTATTACACATCATTGTTAATGTTGTTAATATTTTTGGTTGGTGATCTGATATAATTGTGTGTATGTGTAATATGTGATTTCATTCAGATTATATGGTTGAAAAGTTGGGTATAGAAGAAAGCAAAATCCCGGACTTGTGTAATCTTCTGTATAAAAACTATGGCACCACAATGGCTGGTCTTAGGGTGAGCCCTTTTGCTTTGTTGATATTGTGGTCCTTTTAACTCGGTTTCTTTTGAAAGATTATCGATCATGAGATGTTATAATTGTTCCTTGTGCAGGCAATTGGCTATGATTTTGACTACGATGAGTATCATAGGTAGGTTGAAGAGATTGAATTAGTTAAAATATGCTGTTTTGTAAGTTCAGTTTGATTAAAACATAAAGTTGCTATCTTGCAGTTTTGTCCATGGTAGATTGCCTTACGAGAATCTAAAACCGGACCCTGTTTTGAGGGCCCTTTTGTTAAGCTTGCCCTTTCGAAGAGTTGTAAGTTTATTTCACAAGCCTTTCCACTTCTTTGTAGCCCGAGTAATCCGATGTCTTACCAATGATCTTTATTACACGACAGATCTTCACGAATGCTGATAAGGTACATGCTGTGAAAGCTCTGAAGAGACTCGGTCTAGAGGACTGTTTCGAAGGGATCATCTGTTTCGAGACTCTTAATCCTATTCACAAGAGCACTGCATCTGATGACGAGGACGATGTTGAGTTCCTAGGATCAAGATCAACACAATCTTCAAGTGCCTCGAATGGTGAAATCTTCAACATTATTGGACACTTTTCTCAGCCTGATGCTGGACCGTCTGGTCTGCCGAAGACTCCAATTGTCTGCAAACCATCAGAATCCGCCATTGCGAGGGCTCTAAAAATCGCAAAAATTGATCCTTACAGAACAGTAAGTTACCCACCACTAATTGCTTACACTAAACACCTCAACTCAAAGCTTGGTTTGTGTACTAATGGTCATATGTTTGTGCAGTTATTCTTCGAGGACAGTGTACGAAACATTCAATCTGGAAAACGTGTTGGGCTCGATACTGTACTGGTAAGTTCTTGAAAAACTCGTTTGTGAATCAAGAACTTGGAAAAAAGACTATGAAAAGACTGATTTTGGGTGTGAATTTTTTGATGCAGGTTGGTAAATCACAGAGGGTGAAAGGAGCAGATTACGCGCTCGAAAGCATTCATAATCTCCGGGAAGCGATTCCGGAGCTTTGGGAGGCCGAAAAGCTCGGTAAAGTTAACTACTCATCAGGGGTTACAGTGGAGACTTCTGTGACAGCTTAGCTTATGAGGTTTTTATTATGTTAAGGAAGAAACCATGTTTCATGGGATTTTTTTTCTTGATCATTTGTATCAATCTTGTAAATTTGCTCTTGTTATAAAATCATTGTTGCAATAATTGCTCATATTTGTGTTCTGTTCTGATATGATAATGGTGTTGCCACGTGTGAAAGAAAATGTGAGTATAAGCGAAATGATGATGATTGGATTCAATGATTTGAATGTGGTTTTGTGTATGATTAGTTGCCATGGATGGATGATGAGAGTGACAGGCTGAGTGACAAACTATTTGACCAAGTTTATTTGATTAATATTTTCTAACACGCTAACTTTGAAAGTAACGTCTCACTTCATTCTCAGTTTTTTATTTGGATCGATGCATGCTTTTATCTTGTCCATTTGCTTTTGATTTTGTAAGAAAATAAAGAAAAAAAAAAAAACTGCTTTTTTAAGTTAACATGTTTTTCTTTTTCCATGCCAAGACCATTAAATTACTTAATAAGGTTTTATTTGTTTATATAAAGCCCCTTTAAACCAATGTGTGTACTTATGACTAATAAATACTCTACTATTACTATAATAATTGTTGTATTTCACCCAATCTAGAACTAAACTTCAAATAAATACAATCAATTAGCAACTATATTATTGTCAATAATTCAATTTCACAACCTGGGATGGGTTGTCAACTCGTCCGAGTCTTAACGAGTACACGAGGGACTCTAGAAGGGTTGCTCTGTGCAATATTCATGAAGGCTGAAAATAAATGTATTTATGAAGGATTTTCGAAGAATTTGTCTAATTTGAAAACTTTGAATTGATATAATATATATATATATATATATATGTGTGTATTAATCTAACACAACAAATATTTTACCCCAAAAAAAAGTTTATTCTCACGGAGAAATTTGAGAAAATTTCACTCGCTATCAACAATTAACTTGCCAACCCATAATTTTAAAGATACCAAATTTAAGTTTCAATAATTTTATTTGAACGAAATTTAGAGCTTTTTTTTATTAAGAGTTGGTCTTATTTGCACTTGGTGCACATGCAATTCGGGTCAATTCAGTTTTGATCCGAATCTGCATGTTTTCAATTTTGATTTTTTATTTCTTCAGGTTGTTACTTTTATATTGTATTAGTGTGACTTTTATGTATAAATATGTGATCTTTATGTATAAATATTATGACATATATGTACTGTAACTTAGAAGAAAAAAAATGAAGTCAATAATTTTATTTGGATGAAATTTAGAGCTTTTTATTAAGAGTTGGTCTTGTTTGCACTTGATGCACATGCAATCCGGATCAACCCATTTTTGACCCGGATCCACATGTTTTCAATTTTGATATTTTTTTTTTGCTTCAGTTTGTTACCTTTATGTTGTATTAGTGTGAGTTTTATATATAAATGTATGACCTTTAAGTACAAATATCATGACCTATATGTATTGTAACTTAGAAAAAAATGAAGATTTTCAACATAATTTGTATTGTATATCTCTATGTGATATTAATGTGACTTTTTATGTTATATTATGTCATATTTATATACAAATATTCTGACCTTTATGTAATATATAAAGATGCATAAAGATCAAAATATTTATACATAAAGGTGAAATAATATAACATAAATGTCACATTGATATCACATAAAGATATACAGTACAAATTGTGCTGAAAATTTTCATTTTTTTTCTAAGTTACAGTACATAAATGTCGGGATATTTATACATAAAGGTCACACATTTATAACATAAAAGTATCAAAGTCATAACATAAAGGGATACATATTTCCCCAAAAAATGCAGAAAATAGTCTAAGTGTTAGGCGTCCTCTCCCGACGCGTGGATGATGGTGTTGGCGTGTGGAGGCCCGTACCAAATCGGATCGACCCGGATTGCACGAATTTAAGATCCGTGCACCAGTTTCACAGGAGAATTTGTGTTTTATTAAAGCCCATTTCCAAGATTTTGCTTGTTTGAATTTGTTTTCAGCAGGATTTTGAGAATGTCTTATTTTCGATATGTATTGATTATTGTGTAAAACCAAGGATGAAATTATCGCGAAATATCGCGGATACGAATATTGGAATATGGATATTGGGTGTTAATGTATTTCTTCCTGGGTATCGCGGATATATCATAAAATATCGTTATCGATTCAGTATAGTACAAAATTGGATGGAAATTGGGAAATATCGCAGATATATCGCAAATTATCGTATATATATCAAAATTTGCGATTTTGATTCAAAAAATTGAAAAATGTGATTTTTTTTTATTTTGTATTGTGTATTTTGTTTGATAGTAGAAGGAATATATTCATATGTTCCTGACACCTTTGAAAGTTCACAATTTGGTTGGAGTACTCAAGATGTTTTTCATCACCCACCTCCTTAAGAAATATCGTATGAAGATCAAAATAAGTATCAACAATATGATTGGATTAGTATACACTACCCAATTCATGGTGAAGCAGTTGGAAAAAGGAGTTATAATAATATGAAAATTAATGAAGAGAGGGCGGGTTAAGTAGTTGGTAGTTGTTATAATTAAGTACAATAAACACGTGTTCTATTCAGTGCCCCCAATCTCTAAGCTCTACTCATCCATCAACATAATTAAAATCAGTACTATTAAGTAAGCTTCTCGAATTTTCCACTCTCTTCCATTTTCCCATTCCTTTCTTTCTCTACAAGCTTGAGCCGATTTTGTGTTGTTGCGATGTCCGATTTGAGTAAATACTCTGTTCTTATTACCGGCGCCGGTGGTAGAACCGGTAAGACTTTCTTTCCTTTTCCTTTTTAAATGGTGTTATGCTAAATAATCTCTGTAGTTGTGTGGTTTTTGGTTTCTTATTTGGTAATTGGGATTGAAATGCTGTGTTGAGTGATTTTTAGATGATCAATTTACGTCTTTTGAATTTGTTTGCAAGTGTTCTCTTGGTGGTGAATGAATGGGGTAATTTTTTGCCTGAGGGTTTTAGGTTTCGTAGGATATTTTTGGAATACTATGAGCACGAAATTGTATGTCGGCAAAGATGAATTACTGGTTTATGAAAATAAATGAATTCAGGTCAATAAATTCAATAATCTCACAACATAGAGTGGGGAATAAGAGAAAGAAAAGTGAGAAAGTAGTATTTTTGCTTTGATCTTATTTCCAAATTCTGATTGAGTTTAGTTATTTTGAGTAAGGTTTTTGGAGGCTCAGTTTACTCGGTGTTCGATGTTTTTGCCTTCTGTGCGTGCTTTTTTTTTTTTTTTGCAATGCACTTTATATATAAATGAGTTACTCAATGATTGGAAGCTCTACATTTCCACTTGAGTTACTCGGGTGGATAATTTATCAAGTATTTGCTCTCATGAGTCAAACTTTATAAATTTTACGTATTGAAAACTCTCCTGACATTATGATGGAATGCTTGATCATTGCAGGTCAAATTGCGTACAAGAAACTGAAGGAAAGATCAGACCAGTATATTGTTAAAGGTTTGGTAAGAACTCCAGAGAGCAAGGTAAAAATTGGTGGAGCGGAAGATGTTTACGTTGGGGATATAAGGAACAGTGAGAGCATTGTTCCAGCAATTGAAGGAATTGATGCTCTTATAATTCTCACCAGTGCTGTTCCAAAGATGAAACCTGGGTTCGACCCCGCTAAAGGCGGAAGACCTGAATTCTATTTTGATGATGGAGCATTACCTGAGCAGGTTCATTTTATCACGTATTTATGACTCTTAGTGTTACAGATCTTTTATCTCTAACCTTTCTGCTCTTATCTAATCATTTTCAGGTTGATTGGATTGGACAAAAGAACCAAATAGATGCTGGTGAGGGCTTATTACTAAAGTTACAGGTTTAATTGTTTCATATAATATACTGAATGTTTTCTCATCATGTATTTAAACAGCCAATGCTGCTGGAGTGAAGCATATTGTGCTGGTTGGATCAATGGGAGGAATGAACCCGAATCACCCCTTAAATTCCCTGGGAAATGGGAATATCTTGGTATGTATACATTCCTGTCTTTTTCTATGAACCTCGTTTTAGGATACTGTTTTTGGTAGACGTAATGACAATTAACTGAAATCTATTTGATTCAGATTTGGAAGAGAAAGGCCGAAGAGTACTTGGCTGAATCAGGCATCCCGTACACCATAATAAGGTGTGTCCTATTTTGACTTTGAACTATTATTACATGGCCTATATGTCTTTGCTTCTCATTGACAAATTAGATCTTTCTCTTGATATCAATTGCACTTTTCACCATTTAATAACAAATATCTTAACTTACATGGAGTAGGATGAATGTAGGAAGCAAATATGATATGCATATTTAAAACATCGGGACTGACTTTCTTATTCGTATGAACCATTATTCTGAGGTTACTTCTAATATACACATAACATGCTAGCTAGCAAATACAATGACATTTAGTAAAATTCTACTAGGATGCATGTAAAGTGAGAACTTGTTCATTTTGATGCAGAGCTGGAGGCTTGCAAGATAAAGAAGGTGGCATAAGAGAGCTGCTAGTAGGAAAAGATGATGAACTTCTTAAAACGGAAACGAAGACAATTACTAGACCCGATGTTGCTGAAGTCTGTATTCAGGTGATCACCACATTAGGACCTTTTAGTCTAAGCTTGAGCTGCTTCTCCACATCGTTAGTTCTGCTTTGATTTGAATCTTTTCTCAATACATTAATGTTCGTACAGGCACTAAACTTTGAGGAGGCGAAATTTAAAGCTTTCGACCTAGCCTCTAAGCCTGAAGGATCAGGCACACCAACCAAGGATTTTAAGGCTCTGTTTTCGCAAATCACCACTCGATTCTGATTAACAAGCACCAATGTTATTTGGTGCTAATTTGCATGACTATTGTGGACAGGCTTGAACCGTGGAATGAAAACTTTTGCTTATTTCTGATGGCTTAGAATAAATTGTGGCATTCACTTCCAGTATCATGTGACTGTATAATAACCGAAAATATATACTCCCCCGTCCTTTAAAACTCTGTGCACTTTCCTTTTTATTCTGTCTCTAAATACTTTGCATATCCAAAAATGGCAAATTTTATTACAATTATTACTCTTCCAATACACACTTATTTACATACAATGTCATTACTTTTCTCTCTCAACACTTTATTATTTTTTGTCTTTTTCTCACATATTTGACCATTATACTCTCAATTATAAAACAAATATTCTTTTTTTCTTAAAAATTGTGCCCAAATTAGTGTGAAGAGTTTTCCGGGACGGAGAGAGTATTTCTCAGTGTGGATTACTTGATGTTCACGAGTATATTGTTTTTGAAACTTGTGCTTCTATTTTCTTCTCATTTTACTGTCATTATAGTGTCGGTTCTAAGAATCTATAATAGTGGATTCGTCTGGTTTTATTTCTAATCGTTCTGCCTAGATTGTTCTTACAATATGTTTTTTTGATATGGTAGAGAATGAAAATATGTTTGGATTTAATAAATTCACCACTTGAAATATTGTTAATTCAAAACCAATGGATTGAACTTCCATGTGAGGATTAATAACAACTCCAAAGCTGTTAAGACGACATGACATATATATGGTCAAACTTTTGATGGAGAGAGATAATTATTCCAACATAATTAATAACTGAGCCGGAAATAAACATAAAATAATCTGGAAATGGCGCAGCTGCTGCTTTTCTCTCCCATAAGCCCTAATTTGAAATCCAATCCATCCAAATTCTTGGCGGAGAAGCAGTCTTCTTTCACCTCTGTATTCCCCAATTCCTCACTAACCTAATTTCGTTTTCTCTTGTACTCCGAGTTGTCTTTTGATGAATCCATCTCTCTTATTTTCCAGAACTTGAAATTACGACGCCGTTTATCGGTTTTCTGCAATTCAGGAGAAGATCCTTCTCCGACCGGTTTCGACGGTAATTTCGTATTCGTATCTATGATTTGATTTCATTCTCATTAACTTTTTTAAAATTTGGTTTCTTCTCAGATAATGAAGTGAATGATTTTGGGGTAAAAGCTGCATTATCGATGCTAAGGTTCTACAAACGTGAGTTCTTTCCTTTGCCTGTTTCACTCTACTCACTTGTTCATAGTTGATAGAACGATAGATCTAGTTCATATTTAGAATATAGCCGTTGAAGGAAAAAAAGAAACTGTAAAAGATCTTATTCATACTAAAACCACTATTATAGAGTACAATGCGTATTAGCTTTTATACTAATTACTGTTTCACTTTTCTAACTAACATTGCCATGTGTGCATTACATCTCAACTAATTAGATTGACACGTGTACATCTTGTTGACTGTTTGACTTATTCTATCAATAGTTGACATTGATGATCTTTTGTATGATGATAAGATTGCTCTTACCAGTTTGTTTAGGGCTAAAAATGTTGGTTGTATAACAGGGGAAATCTCTCCGTTGATGCCAAATAGTTGTCGTTACATTCCGACATGTAGTGAGTACTCGATGATTTCTTACAAGAAGTATGGAGTTGTGAAGGGGACTATACTTACTGCTTGGCGTCTCTGTCGCTGCAATCCTCTTGGTTCATCTCTCTCAATACATAAACATCTATGTTCAATCAAGTTTTTGGATTACTTTTCTTGAATCTGATGAAGAACCAATCATCTGTGAACTGATAGTTTTGATGATGCATTTCCTACTCTTTACTTGTGATTTATTTGCATTCGGATTCGATTATGATTAAGGATTGATTTGGTTTTGACATGGCAGGAGGCTCTGGTTTTGATCCACCAAGATGGTTTGATGAGACAACTCCACCAAAGCAATGATTTTCATTTCAGTATGTGATGAGACCTTATACTAGAAAGGTACTTTTTATTTATGGCACCTCAGCCTATTGTACCACATTATATAAAAGGGAAAATAGGCTGCTGTACCACAAAATATATAACTATGAACAAAACTACCCCTTATATAAAAATGTGACAAAACTACCCCTTATATAAAAATGTGACAAAACTACAATAAAATAACAATTGGCTAATTAACAATCAAATCACTTGTACCCATTAAACGAAAATTTGCTGAATAACCACATTAAATGATTATTTGTTGAACCTACACTATTAAACGAAAATTTGCAAAATGTAATTTGCCAATTTTCGTTTACTAGTGCAAAGTTAGATTCAAATTTGCACAATTAGATTCAAATTTATGCATTTGTTAAACGAAAATTTAAATTACATATGCACTTATTAAACGAAAATTTATGCAAAGTGACACTATTAAACGAAAAGTGGCACAATTAGATTCAAATTTATGCACTTATTAAACGAAAATTTCGTTTAATTCATGCACTTATTAAACTATATATATTTCGTTTAATTCATGTATTATATATTTCGTTTAATTTATGCACTATATATTACAATTCATGCACTTATTAGATTCAAATTTATGCACTTATTTTTACAATTCATTTAATTGATGCACTTATTATTACAATTTATGCAACATTATTCAATCTAAATAGATGTTAATACCTCTAAATTGAATAAATGACAAGTTGAATAAATAGATGTTAATACATACGCCTCGTACAACATTAAAAGTTCAAAAATGTTTCAACTTCAAACATACATGACAATCTATTAATCATTTCATACATTCGATGTCAAATAAATTGAACATTTTTTTTTTTGTATGTTCTATCGAACCACACACGAAACAATGTTTCTTTTTCCTTCGCCTGACTTGACTCTCATTTTCTGGATCGAGATCGTCATCGAGTACTTGATACTCAAAGGGTAAGAGTTCGATACATCTCGACTTATTATGATCGGGTTTGTCATAACGACTATATGCAGTGGGTTTGTGTGAAGGTCCGGCATGCTCACCAGTCGAGGGAATACGTTTAGACATGCTCACCGGTCGAGGGAATACGTCTAGATTTTGAACGACCTGTTTGTTTTGGTTTGTCTGACGGAATACATCGTTTGTTCCTCACATTGTCAGACACATTCCAATCTTGCATGAGATTAACATCACCTGCCCACATCTCCCTCAATCATTCTGTCGTATAATATGTGTCAACGTAAGAAGTGATTGTTTCATTCGCAAAACTGCATATAGTAAAAGAGAAAAATAAAATGTTAGTTTTTATATTATTGTTTCATATTTTGAATGGATAATGGTTTAGTTGGATTGATCGAGATTACCTTGTATCGGGAGAGATCAACGAGAAAAATCTTACTCCCATTTATGACTGTATTTGAATCGTGAGAGTGACTCAACTTGCATACGTCGTCCAAGCGCAGTGTATTCTAACAATGTCTCATGGGCCTCCTCTCGTAAAATTACCTTTTTATAATCCGTAGTGCACACTCCAAAAAGACCAAAAAGAACAAACTGGTAGCTTTCTTGCCGAAAGAAAACGAGCATTTCATGTTTCGGCAGCATTTGACGTCATGAAATTGAATCGTCGAACGGGATATTTTACATGGGACCACCTACTTGTACCTGTTTTCCTTAAGGTATCAAGTGCACCTTCTATCTTCGTTCGATCGATGTCGGTGGCGTACCTATCAAAATTAAAGTTAAATCCATAAAATTTTCTAACAACCAAATATGTTCTTCTAAAATGTTTCAACAACATATATCAAACAGTCGAAAAAAATTACTGTTTGAATTGACGGAGCTGATAAGAATAGACTATTTTGTGGAATAGATCAACGAAATGTGACTCATATTTTGCTAAATTTTGTTGCAGATGAAAACAACATAGACCATGAGTGGCTTCTAGATATACCGTTTTGATAGCATTACCGATGCTGGTGTGTTGATCGGGGCATCCAAATGCTTCACAAACATGGTTCAAAATCAAGTCCATGATTCATCGTTTTCCACATCGCCTATCCCAATTGCTAAAAAGAATATTTGCTCGTTTTCATCTTTCGTCACAACGACAAATCCTATCATTTTATATTGTCCTTTTAAGTGAACCATCCAACACTATCACCGAACGTGAATACCACTGGAATCCATGAATAGATGCACCAAAAAACATATATTTAAAATTTTTGGATTCATGTGTTTTCAATTTTGTATACGTACTGGGATTTGAACCTTCCAATGCTGACAAGTATAGAGACAACATTGCAAATGACTGTTTGAGATCTCCTATGCCTCTCGCATAGCATGACGTTTCGCTCTTAATGCGTGTCTATAATTGAGCTTCAAATCGTGACGCTGGTTCATTTCTTCAATAATGATCTTGGGAACGAGGCTCGAGTTCTCATTTCTCACTATGTCAACATAATACTGGCCTATCAAAGCATATGGAAGCCGGCGTTGGGCAGTGAAGTTCAGCTGAATTGAGCATTCATGTGACAATACACTTTTTGTTATTTTCCAAATTCCATGTTTCTCCGAGGTGTAGAGGATAAATGAGTAGTTACTTAATCTACATCTCACGAACCATCTGTGTTTGTCCGAATGGTCAACACCGTATTCAACTTGATTCTTCAAATGGTAGAAACCAACAACATTCTTCACCTCAGTTTTACTACAAAACGTGGTTCCTTTGTGCAGATCATGTGTAGACGACTCGTTATTATCAAAATATTCTATACGGGGATCCTCGAAGGTTGGAATATTCGGAATAATCCAATTTCGTTTATCAATGTATGTCACAAATTTCTTAAGAGCGATTCGTTGGTCTACATCCAAAACAGTTTGAACCTCATCATCTAACTCAAGGTCATCTTCCTCATTGTCCGAATCTATACACAAGGTAGACGTAAGTTAAACAATATTAAATTTCAAATGAAGTGCATAAATTGGATTTTTTAAAATGAAATAAAAATTATTATCATTTTGGTCATCAAGGCTTTGTTGTAGTCTGAAGTCTTCGTCAATTGGAAGTAGTAATTTATTACGATGTGTTTCTTCATGTTGTCTAGACGCAGTCGGAGACCTATTCAAGTCGAACATGTCAAGTTCCGAAGTCATACTGACGTAGTGTACACGATCAACTGACGATGGACCTGGTTCCCTCTGATCACTTGAGGATGTTACAACCTGTCTCGTATGATCTTCATTTCATAAATCAAATTTTGCATAAAATGATTCATCATTTGTAGTCCATAGGAAACATTGAGATTTTCCAAATTATTAGCAAAATAATCATTCCAATTTGTCATATCTACAACACACGTAGAAGAATGAACATTTGGAATATCATCCGGTGCATTTTTTCCTTCCGAGTACAAGTTGACTCCACCATCCATACTTTTAAGCGAAACAAAAACGATGACCTCCTCACATCTCATTTGGAATAAGAGGTCCAAATCAGAATCACTCTTTATTTTCATCTTTCCTCACATCCCATTTGGAATAAGAAGTCCAAATCAGAATCACTTTTTATTTTTATTTTTATTTTTTTTCACAAAACCACCTGTCTCAATTAACGCATGGATCACGTATCCCAAAAAATTCATATCAGCATGTACAAGTCCATGAATTGAGTCGAGTAAATCGGGATATCTGATTCTTTGAAGGTGAATTCGCTCTCGAGAATCATTTTTGTACTCTAACCGTTCCCAATACCCTTCAAATCAAATGACTACGGATATAAAACTCATTTTTTCGTATCACCATCAGAAAACATAATATTTATGAATATTTATACAAATACGAACAATATTAACAATTTAAAATGGGTAAAATTCAGATTTCATACCCGAAACTAGGCTATATTTCAGATCGGGTACCCCAATGTCATCCCTCATCATAAATAGTCCCTCAGTTTTTTGAAATTAATCAAATTTCTTCCCTATCGTTAAAATTCCGTCCATTTGGACGGATTTTACCTAACCTGAAGTGTTTGAAGCGAAAATTAACACAAGAACCCTAATTTTTCCCCCAAACATCAAGACCGACGAGCGCAGCTTCAATTTCTGGCCAAATATCGATTGATTCTGGTTATTTTTTCTTCAATTCTGCTATTGAAGTTCGATTATGTGTTTAGAATGTTCCAAAACAGTGTTTCATCCTCAAATTCAAGTTGGTGTTCTTCAAAGGGGTTGCATACACAACACCATTGTAAATGTGGATTTGAATGGTCTCAAACGTCGAACAAGTGGTCCCAACCTTGCTCCATTTGTGGAATTCATGTTTGAGCTCGATAGGTCTATATTGATGTGCTCGAGATGGTAATCAGAAAGGGGAATGGACAGGGGAATCGGTGGCTGCTCCGACATTTGCGGCGGTGGTGGAAGGAAATCACGGCACCACTTAGGAGCGGTGCTAGGGTTTTCAGCACCCCTTGTAATTTCTCCGATAGTATTGAGGAATTGTGCAGATTCGAGTCCATCGGAGACGGTGTGGCAAAATATCAGCCCAATCACGAATCTGTTGCATCCAAATTGTGTTACCTGCATCTGCACCAGAGGATCAGTACTCTGTTCTGGTGGAATAGGAAAAAGTTTGTCGTAAGTGATTGCCATGACGTCATGAAAGTAATTGACAACATCCAAGGTACAATCATCCAATGCATCAACGAACTAAACGGCGTCGTTCTCGGAGCAAGCAAGTCGAAGCTGGTTCTGATCAGAAAGGCAAAACCTCCATGCAAGAGGGTAGTAGGGAACCAAAGCCTTGGACAGAAAGGTTTCTGTTCTTAGCTTGGGCGATTTGGGGAAAAAATTAGGGTTTGGATGAAATTTTCGCACCAAACCCGTTCCAAGTAGTTAACTTCTGTCCAAACTGACGGAATTTTGACGGAGATGATGTTTTTTGATTAATTTCAAAAAACTGGGGGACTACTTATAATGAGGGATGACATTAGGGTACCCGATCTGAAATATAGTTTAGTTTCGGGTATGAAATCTGAATTTTACCTATTTAAAACACTTAACTATTAATAAGGTGAAAAACAATGAACAATAATATTATGTGTAAAATAGTGAACAATAAAATGTTTCACTATAAAATGTAAAATGTTTCACTATAGTGAACAATAATAATTTTACATGCAAATGTTCATTATTTTTATATAAAATTTTTGTTTAGTTTTTGTTTAAACATTTTATTGTTCACTATTTTACACATAATATTATTGTTCACTGTTTTTCACCTTATTAATATTTAAGTGTTTTAAATTGTTAATATTGTTCGTATTTGTATAAATATTCATAAATATTATGTTTTCTGATAGTGACACGAAAAGATGAGTTTTATATCAGTAGTCGTTTGGTTTGGAGGGTATTGGGAAGGGTTAGAGTACAAAAATGGTTCTCAGGAGCAGATTCACCTTCAAAGAATCGGATGTCCCGATTTACTCGACTCAATTCATGGACTTGTACGTGTTGATATGAATTTTTGGGGATACGTGATCCATGCGTTAATTGAGACATGTGGTTTTGTGAAAAAGATGAAAATAAAGAGTGATTCTGATTTGGACCTCTTATTTCAAATGGGATGTGAGGAGGTCATCGTTTTTGTTTCACTTAAAAGTATGGATGGTGGAGTCAACTTGTACTCAGAAGGAAGAAATGCACCGGATGATATTTCAAATGTTCATCCTTCTACGTGTGCTGTAGATATGACAAATTGGAATGATTATTTTGCTAATAATTTGGAAAATCCTAATGTTCCCTATGGACTACAAATGATGAATCATTTTATGCAAAATTTGGTTTATGGAATGAAGATCATACGAGACAGGTTGTAACATCCTCAAGTGATCAGAGGGAACCAAGTCCATCGTCAGTTGGTCGTGTACACTACGTCAATATGACTTCGGGACTTGACATGTTCGACTTGAATAGGTTTCCGACTGCGTCTAGACAACATGAAGAAATACATCGTAATGAATTACTACTTCCAATTGGCGAAGATTTCAGACTACAACAAAGCCATGATGACCAAAATGGTAATAATTTTTATTTCATTTTAAAAAAACCCAATTTATGCACTTCATTTGAAATTTAATTTTGTTTAACTTACGTCTACCTTGTGTATAGGTTCGGACAATGAGGAAGATGACCTTGAGTTTGATGATGAGGTTCAGATTGCTTTGGATATAGACCAACGAATCGCTCTTGAGGAATTTATGACATACATTGATAGACGAAATTGGTTTATTCCGAATATTCCAACCTTCGAGGAGCCCCGTATAGAATATTTCGATGATAACGAGTCATCTACACATGGTCTGCACAAAGGAGCCACGTTTTGTAGTAAAACTGAGGTGAAGAATGTTGTTGGTTTCTACCATTTGGAGAATTAAGTTGAATATTGTGTTGACCATTCAGACAAACACAAATGGTTCGTGAGATGTAGATTAAGTAACTGTCCATTCATCCTCCACACCTCGGAGAAACATGGAATTTGAAAAATAACAAAAAGTGTATTGCCACATGAATGCTCAATTCAGCTGAACTTCACTGCCCAACACCGGCTTCCATATGTTTTGATAGGTCAGTATTATGTTGACACAGTGAGAAATGAGAACTCGAGCCTCGTTCCCAAGACCATCATTGAAGAAATGAACCAGCATCACGGTTTGAAGCTCAATTATAGGCACGCATTGAGATCGAAATGTCATGCGATGCGGGCGGCATAGGAGATCTCAAACAGTCATTTGCAATGCTGCCTCTATATTTGTCAGCATTGGAAGGTTCAAATCCCAGTACGTATACAAAATTGGAAACACATGAATTCGGAAAATTTAAATATGTGTTTTTTGTTTTGGGTGCATCTATTCATGGATTCCAGTGATATTCACGTCTGGTGATAGGTGTGGATGGTTGTCATTTGAAAGGACAATATAAAGTGATCGGATTTGTCGATGTGACGAAAGAAACGAGCAAATCTTCTCTTTATCAATTGGGATAGACGATGTGGAAAATGATGAATCGTGGACTTGGTTTTTAAACCAAGTTCGTGAAGCATTTGGATGCCCCGATCAACTGCTTTTCTCGTGTTCGATCAACACACCAGCATCGGTAATGCTTTCAAAACGATGTACCTAAAAGCCACTCATGGTCTATGTTGTTTTCATCTGCAACAAAATTTAGCAAAATATGGGTCACGTTTCGTTGACCTATTCCACAAAACAGCCTTATCTTATCAGCTCTGTCAATTCGAACGATAATTTTTTTCAACTGTTTGATATATGTTGTTGAAACATTTTAGAAGAGGATATTTGGTTGTTAAAATTTTTTATGAATTTAACTTTAATTTTGATAGGTACGCCACCGACATCGAACGAACGAAGATAGAAGGTGCACTTGATACCTTAAGGAAAGCAGGTACGAGTAGGTGGTCCCGTGTAAAATGTCTCGTTCGACGATTTAATTTCATGACGTCAAATGTTGCCGAGAAATGGAATGCTCGCCTTCTTTGGGCAAGAAAGCTACCAGTTTGTTCTTTTTTGGAGTGTGCTCGGCGGATTATAGAAATGTGGTTTTACGAGAGGAGGACGGTTGCACTAGAGAGACAAAACATACTGACAAAGTCCGCCCATGAGACATTGTTAGAATACACCAAGCTTGGACGGCGTATGCAAGTTGAGCCACTCTCACGATTCAAATACAAAGTCATAAATGGGAGTAAGATTTTTCTCGTTGATCTCTCCCGATACGAGTGCTCTACTTGTATTTATCAAGCAGTGTTGATACCATGTTCACATGCATGTGCAATAATAAGATAATCTCGATCGATCCAACTAAACCATTATCAATTCAAAATATGCAACAATAATATAAAAACTAATGTTTTATTTTCCTCTCTTACTGTATGCAGTTTTGCGAATGAAACAATCACTTCTTACGTTGGCACATATTACACGACATAATGGTTGAGGGGGATGTGGGCAAGTGTTGTTAATCCCATGCCTGATCCGCAAGATTGGGATGTGCCTGACAATATGAGGTACAAATGATGTATTCCGCCAGACAAACCAAAACAAGCAGGTCGTCCGAAATCTAGACGTATTCCCTCGACCGGTGAGCATGTCAGACCTTCACGCAAACCCGCTGCATGTAGTCGTTGTGGTAAACCCGATCATAATAAGTCCAGATGTACCGAACTCTTGTCCTTCGAGTATCAAGTACTCGATGACGATCTCGATCCAGAAAATAAGGGTCAAGCCAGGCGAAGGAAGAAGAAACATTGCTCCGTATGTGGTTTGATAGAACATACCAAAAGAAAATGTCCAATTTATTTGGCATCGAATGTGTGAAAGGATTAATAGATTGTCATGTATGTTTGAAGTTAAAACATTTTTGAACTCTTAATGTTGTACGAGGCGTATGTATTAACATCTATTTATTCAACTTGTCATTTATTCAACTTAGATGTATTAACATCTATTTAGGTTGAATAATGTTGAATAAATTGTAATAATAAGTACATCAATTAAACGAATTTTTCGTTTAATAAGTGCATTAACGAATTGTAAAAATAAGTGCATAAATTTGAATCTAATAAGTGCATGAATTGTAATATATAGTGCATGAATTTGTAATATATAGTGCATGAATTAAACGAAAGATAATAAATGAAATAATGGGTGTCGAATCCAACAAATAATAAAGCCTGCTTAAACAATGATTAATTGCGATAGTGGTGAGCAGGGTCGATTCCACAGAGATTTGTAATATTTTTATCCTTTTATCAAAAATGAATTATAACAATTAAATTAAAGATTTTGGGGAGTTTGAATTAGATTGAACTGAATTAAAATAAACTACAAAAAAATTAAAATGAGTTATTCAAAGAATTAAAATATCTAGTCATAGACAACTTCAGAATTGGTTCACACACAATCGATCATTAATGCAAACATTGCTCTTTCACTCTAACATTAAACTGGTTATAGCTGTTGGTACCACCTAACAACCAATCTTTCCTTACTTTTTCGATAATTAGGATACCATCTCTAATTACTTCTCTAACCAGTAAACAACCCTGGATACCATCGTAGGATTTAATTCACCAACAGCATTTCAATCTAGAAAGACCCAATTCTAGCCAACAAACACACATGTAGGTTCATTTAGACTAGATCATATATCTCCTATAGCAAATATGCTACTTGCCACAAATATCAGAACAATTAAACAATTACAGATTTAACGTTCTAATTAGCACATATCATTTTCACAAATTGAATAACTGGCCACATTAAACAACTCGTCAAACAATATAATCAAACACAAAGATATATAAATAATGTAGAGTGAAAGAGAGTGAAAACTAATTAGATCTCACATTATGTAGAACCAAATCTTCATTCATCAATGACTAGATTAAGAGTTTAGCAATCCATCAAAGAGATTGTCATGCTTTGTTCCATCCAAAATATGCGTAAAATGAAAAGTTAAAGAGAGAGGAGAGAGGAGAGAGGAGAGAAAATAATCCTTATCTCTAGTTAGTTTTTATAATCCTAGATAATAACTACCTAATAAAAAAATAAATATAAAATGGTTCCAGATATACGTGACTCCAAAAATGATGGGAAGAATTGATTTTGAATCTTGGAGTAAAGATTTGGGCGCCACATATGTAAATTCTCGTCTGGACCTTAGGCGTGCCCACGCCTTATGGAAAAACTTCTTCTGATCATTTTAAAGTCGAGCTGTGATATAAGGCGTGCCCACGCCTTATGGGAAAACTTCTTTTGGTTTTCTTTTTTTGGAGCTTCAATTCAACATCTTCAAAAATCACTCCAAATGGTCTCGAACATCAATTAAATTTTTATTGTCCTTACAAAACATAAAACTTCATCAAAACAAACACTTAAGGATTAATTATCATCTAAAACATAGGGAAAATATGACAATAAATATGTATTTTATGTAATCTATCATGAAATATAGTGTAAAAATAAGTGCATAAATTTGAATCTAATAAGTGCATGAATTGTAATATATAGTGCATGAATTTGTAATATATAGTGCATGATTTAAACGAAATATATATAGTTTAATAAGTGCATGAATTGATATAGTGGATGAATTAAACGAAATTTTCGTTTAATAAATGCATAAATTTTTGTTTAATAAGTGCATAAATTTGAATCTAATTGTGCCACTTTTCGTTTAATAGTGCCACTTTGCATAAATTTTCGTTTAATAAGTGCATATGTAATTTGAATTTTCGTTTAATAAGTGCATAAATTTGAATCTAATTGTACAAATTTGAATCTAATTTTGCACTATTAAACGAAAATTGGCAAATTACATTTTGCAAATTTTCGTTTAATAGTGTAAGTTCAGCAAATAATCGTTTATTGTGGTTATTCAGCAAATTTTTGTTTAATAAGTACAAATGATTTGATTGTTAGTTGGTCCAATTACTATTTTGTGGTAATTTTGTCGCATTTTTATATAAGGTGGTAGTTTTGTTCATAGTTATATATTTTGTAGTACAACAACCTATTTCCCCTTTTTTTTTTTTTTGGAATAAAGCCAAAGTTATATAAAAATGCACTTTACCCTCTTTCAAATTTTGGTATTTTTGTATATAATTCCTCCCCATCATATCAGTTTTACTCTCTTTTATTGTTTAGGGAAATGACTAAATTTCTCTTTATTACTATATTATTTTATTTTTTTAAGGAAAGAAAATCCATTAATAATTGAGATGCAGCACAGTGAGTACTCCCAATTAACACTTGATTTAAATTGTATAGCTCTTCTGTAGTTTAATGTAATTGGTAATTTCTATTAAATTTACTCATTGCTCGACGCTCTGTCTGTATATTTTACTCATAATTTTTATTCTTCTTAAATCTAAAACATAGATATTTTAATCAAATTATCATTATAAAAATATATATGAACAAGACGTCAATATAAAATAAGTCGGTGATTGTGTATTCAATGTTCCCAGCTATATTTTCTAAAAAAAAAAAAAGGGGACTATAAATTTATGACTTTTGATAGATTTTGTGGCTGAGAGCCAGAGTATCCGAAATCATCGCCCGTATCGTCTGTTTATTTCAGTGACACTTTCAATTATTATGGCCTATTTTAAGTATGCTCACCGGGGCAATGTCGGTGATTCTATACTTCTATACAACCCCCCACCCCATATTAATGTTTTATAATTGTCAATTTAAAAAAATAAATTAATCAAAGAATTATATCTTTTTTCAACATACACATGCTATATAGTTATCAATGTTAATATAAAGTATCCTAAGGTCCATGTGGATAGGTTGGTTTGAGATTCATCATTTTGTTGTATCTCTAACTTAAGTTGATTTGAAATTCATTCATTTCAAATTTTGAATTTCAAATCACCCAATACAAACACAATGTTATATTTTATAATGAATTCTGAATATTCTTTTAATAATTTTTATTAATTATTAATATACTTCATTTTTTTATCTATTGAATTGGATGTATGTGAAATTTATCTGTCTTCTTTAGTTATGGACGGATCCGTGTAAGGTTACACATCAATATCAGATTTTTTTTTTTTTAATTCTACCAATGATGAAATGTGTTTCACATATTTATATACAAACATTCGCTATTAAAAATATCTTTAAATGATTTTAACATATTCAATGGGTAAAACATTTATTTACCCAATCAATCAATTTAATTTTAAAAGTATCAATGATATGTGTGATTTGATACATCAATCCAAACACTAGAACTAGTACACACAAGATCCATTGACAAATTTGCAAGCGTCTACGTCATCCGGAAAAGTCAGCCAAGGCAGCTCGCGTTAGTTGTATTTTTTTTTTTAATATAATATTTATGTTTTTGTGAGTTTATTGTTTTCTGAATAAAACAAATTATGAAATGGAGTGTTGCTTTAAGAACATCACATTCATATTTTTAGAAGTGTTAATAAAAAAAATACTTTAGTTAATTGATGCAAAGAGTGTTTTAAGGTGCGTATTATTGAGGTGTTTTTGTGTTCTTTATGAGAAACACCAAAAACACTTCCAGTGTATGTGAGAGGAGAGAGAAAAAGGAGAGGAGAGAAATATATTACTATTTTGGTGTTAATTGGTGTAAGTGTGCGTTTTAAAAAAGATAATGTTTTTAAATTGAATAGGTGGCATGAGAATCCACAACAATGAGTGTTACTAACACTCATTGATGTGGATGCTCTAATAGATTCAATCATCTTATCGTTTTCATATATATAGATTTAGATGGGACAAAACTTATGTTCCAAAACCCTTCACGGAATTATAAAGGATTTAATGTAAATTATTGTGTTAACACATCAACATCATTCATCAAATAATTGGTGGGGCTGACAACTCACTAACGTTAGTGGTGAGGACCTAGGAGGTGCCCATATTTATCAACATTGCTCCCATATTCAAACAATCTCTGTCTCTCTCAAACAAGCAGAAAGCAGTGCCTGAGTGTTGTCATCACTGTAAGTATCCCTCCATATTTGTTGCTAGAAGCTTTGCTAATGTGTTATGTTTCTTGATTTACACTGATCATATTAATTCGTAGCTGTTATATATAGTGAATGTGAAGGTACTCTAATATGGGTACTAAAGATGCTCCCGAGATGATACGCGTCGCAATCTTGGTGTTATGCTGCTGGATATGTGCATCAAATGCAGAATACGAAAGATACAAAGATCCAAAAGAAGCAGTGAACAGAAGAGTGAAGGACTTGTTGAGCAAGATGAGCCTAAAGGAGAAGATAGGCCAAATGACACAAATTGATCGCCTCGTTGCATCTCCTAAGGTTTTGAACAAGTACTACATAGGAAGTGTGTTGAGTGGGGGTGGTAGCATCCCATCTCGAACAGCATCAGCCAAGACTTGGGTGGATATGGTTAATGGCTTTCAGAAAGGGTCATTATCCACACGTCTAAAGATACCTATGCTCTATGGGATAGATGCAGTACATGGACACAATGGTGTCTACAAAGCTACCATTTTTCCACATAATGTTGGCCTTGGAGCTACTAGGCAAGTACCTCCCTCTTCTTCTAACATCAATAATCATATGAGTGTGCGTTATTCGGCTAAAACCGAAGCAAACCGAACCGAGAAATGCATTTCAGTTCGGTTTTTCGGAATTTCAGTTTTAGATTTTAGGAATTTGGATATTTTGGTTTGGTTCGGATTTAAGAGAAAATCACCGAAATAACCGAACCAAAATGAAATAATAGGCCTACTATTTTATTTATATTTTTCGATTGGATTTTCTTGATAATAAATAACTTCGAAGCCCATATCCAAAAAGCCCAACAACTTTTAAGTTATAACCCAAAAAAGGGCCCAAAAATTTATTGTCCAACCAAAACAATTTGCAACATCAAAACTACCTAATTTTAAATAAACAATTTATTTTCAAATTTAATTGTCAATTCCAATGATTATTATTTTTTACATCAATACTATATAATTTTGATATGGTACAGAGGATCTGAATTGAAAAGTTCGGCCTGATTTCTAAGAAAATCAATATTTTGATTTTCGGTTATTTTGGTTCGGTACAGAGACCTCTAAATTGATAGGAGGATGTTGTTGTATGTGCAGAGATCCAGAACTGGTGAAGAGAATTGGTGCTGCAACTGCTCTTGAACTCAGAGCTACTGGAATCCCTTATGCTTTTGCACCTTGCATTGCTGTAATCATCATGCTTATCTAAACTAGTGATTCTGTTTTCTTTCTTACATAAAATTGTTTCATACATATGAAAGGTTTGTAGAGATCCAAGATGGGGTCGTTGCTACGAAAGCTACAGTGAAGATCCTAAGGTTGTTGAAGCAATGACTGAGATCATATCTGGTTTGCAAGGACAAATACCTTCTACTTCTCCCAAGGGGAGACCCTTCATTGCTGGACAGTGAGTAACTCTTCACTTTGCAATGTTTCATGTTGAAGAATACTATGTATTAACCATTTATGTTTTGTCATTTTTAGGCACAAGGTTTTAGCCTGCGCAAAGCACTTTGTTGGCGATGGTGGAACCATAAAAGGCATCAATGAGAACAATACATTGACTAGTAGACATGACTTGCTGAGAATCCATATGCCGGCTTACTATGATTCGATCATCAAAGGCGTGGGCACGGTCATGATTTCGTACTCGAGCTGGAATGGACTGAAGATGCATGCTAATCGTGATCTCATCACTGGATTCCTTAAAAACACCTTGCATTTCAAAGTAAAAAGATTTGATCTTTGTTTATAACCTTCAAACAAACAAAACAGAAAGGTTGACTTGTCGTTTATTGTGAATCACTTCAGGGGTTCGTCATCTCAGATTGGCAGGGGATTGATAGAATCACTTCTCCGCCTCACCTCAATTATACGTATTCAATAATAGCTGGAGTTAACGCTGGCATTGACATGGTTGGTACATTGGTCTTCAAACTAAACACTTGAATTCATTCACAGTTAATTTTCACTTAAGCTATTTGTATATTGCAGATCATGGTTCCTTACAATTACACAGAGTTCATAGATGGTCTAACATCCTTGGTGAAAACCAAGGTCATTCCCATGAGCCGAATCGACGATGCAGTGACAAGGATCTTAAGAGTTAAGTTCACAATGGGTCTATTTGAACACCCATTGGCTGATTATAGCATGTCCAAGTACCTGGGAAATCAGGTGAGTTGGAATTGTACAAAAAAATTTTGAAACCTCCCTTATAGTGTCATATAATGTGTTTTTGCATGATAGGAACATAGAGAGTTAGCAAGGGAAGCTGTAAGAAAATCTCTTGTTTTGCTCAAGAATGGAGAATCTGCTGATAAACCATTGCTACCACTTCCTAAAAAAGCATCAAAGATTCTTGTAACAGGAACCCATGCTAACAATATAGGCAACCAATGTGGCGGTTGGACGATCGAGTGGCAAGGCCTTTCCGGAAATATCACAGTTGGTAAATCCACGATCCTCTTAATCTTGTATTTCATTTCATTCTCCTAAACTTGAATCTTTATTCTGATCAGGTACCACAATCTTAGCTGCAATCAAGAAAACAGTTGACTCTAAAACACGAGTAGTTTTCAGAGAGAACCCAGATTCAAGATATGTAAAGTCGAACAGGTTCTCCTATGCAATTGTCGTCGTAGGAGAACCACCGTATTCAGAAACATTTGGAGACAGTGGAAACTTGACACTTCCTGAACCAGGACCTAGTATCATCACAAATGTGTGTGCCTCTGTAAGATGTGTTGTCGTTCTCATAACGGGGCGACCAGTCGTGATTCAACCGTATCTTGCACAAATCGATGCCCTTGTAGCTGCTTGGCTTCCAGGGACCGAAGGCCAAGGTGTCGCTGATGTTCTGTTTGGTGACTATGGTTTTACAGGAAAGCTATCGCGTACATGGTTCAAGACCGTTGATCAGCTTCCTATGAATGTTGGCGATCGTCATTATGACCCGCTATTCCCATTCGGATATGGACTAACCACAAAACCTGTAAAGGCCAAGGCCGACTAAACATGTTGTATCTAGGCTGAGCAAATGTATTGTCCACTTCCCTTTAGTATGGAGAAAATAAAGAAATTTATTTGGACAAAAATTTTACTTGAATAAAAGTTTCAAAACTATGAAATCAAAGATACATGTAGTAACAAGTATGTGATAAAGTAGACATATCAGTATATGTTACAAGAGCAACACTATTGAGGTGTTTCAGTTCTCAACTGCAGTTACCTCGTTGGCTTCGTCTTTTGCTACATCTTTGGTCACGTTAGCATGAACAACATTGTTCTTATCCTCAGCTTCTTTTATCAGCCTCTCGATGTCAGCTTTTTTCTCGAGAAGACTCTCAATTTTACCATTGATTTTCTCCAACTTGCTTTTCAGTTTACCAAGGTCTCTTGCATTGTACTTCTCTTCAGATTTTCGTTTCTTGTCTTCCTTCGTTTTCTTCTTGTCTTTCCCTTTCTCGTCTTTACATGCCACTTCCTTCTCTCCTTTATTCCCATCTGCGGTGTTGGATAATTTGTCGTTTCCTTCTATGTTAATATCCCTAGAGGTGACAACATCCTCGCCGTATTTCTTTTCTTCTTTAGTCTTCTCCTCCTCTGTTTCCTGATCAGATTTCCCTTCTTTTCCTTTGGATTTCATTTCCTTGCTTTTCTTCCCTTCCTTGCCCTTCACACACTTCTTCTTCTTCTCTTTCCGTTTTTCATCTCCAGTTTCTTCACTTGCTTTCTCTTCTGATCCCTCTTCTCCAACTATCATTTCTTTACTCTTCTTCTTCTCTTTCCGTTTTTCATCACCAGTTTCTTCACTTGCTTTCTCTTCTGATCCCTCTTCTCCAACTATCATTTCTTTACTCTTCTTCTTTTCTTTCTTGTCCTTATGTTTCTTTTCTTCACCTTTCTTCCCCTTCGTCTTGTCCTTATCTTTACTCTTCGCACCCTCGGTTTCATCTCCTTCTGTCTCTTTATTCCCTTCAGACTCTACTTCCGTGTCATGCTTCTTGTGTTTCTTCTTCTTTTCGTTCTTCTTTTCCTTCTCTTTTTCACTTTCCTCTCCATCTTCTCTATTGGATTTCTTCTTTTTTTTGTCTTTCTTTTTCTCTTCATCTTTTGTGTCATCTGTTTTTGCATCATTCCCTTCAGAATCCGGTTCTTTATTCTTCTTGTGTTTCTTCTCCTTATCCTTCATCTTTTCCGTCTCCTTTTCACCCTCTTTTATTGTACTTTTCTCTTTCTCCACTTCTTCACTGGATCCTACACAACGAACTTCTTTGTCTACAGATATACTACCCTTGTTCTTCTTCTTCCTCTCTTTTTTGTCTTTCGTTTTCTCTTCATCTTTCGTCTCATCTGTTTCTGCATCATTCCCTTCAGAAGCCAATTCTTTATCCTTCTTGTCCTTCTTGTGTTTCTTCTCCTTATCTTTCTTCTTTTCCGTCTCCTTTTCACCTTCTTTCATCTTACTTTTCTCTTTCTCTAGTTCTTCACTGGATCCTACGCAACGATCTTCTTTGTCCACAGATTTACCATCCTTGTCCTTCTTCTTCTTAACCTTTTTGTCTTTCTTTTTCTCTTCAACGTTCATCTCATCTGTTCCTGCATCGTTCTCTTCAGAATCCACTTCTTTCTTCTTCTTGTGTTTCTTCTCCTTATCCTTCTTCTTTTCCATCTCCTTTTCACCTTCTTTTATCTTACTTTTCTCTTTCTCTAGTTCTTCACCGGATCCTACGCAACAATCTTCTTTGTCTGAAGATTTACCATCCTTGTCTTTCTTCTTCTTCACCTTTTTGTCTTTCTTTTTCTCTATATCCTTCTCCTCACCTTTTTTTTTCTTATTTCTATCCCCCTTATCTTCTTCCTTACACTTTACATGCTCTTCGCCGTCTTTACCTTCCCCCTCACTCGGTAATTTCTTCTCTTCTTCCACATGCTTTTCTTTCTCGTCTTTATGCTTTGTCTTGTCTTCCACTACTGACTTGGCTTCAAGTTTTGCTTCTACCTTACTCTTCTCTTTCGCTCCATCAGAATTTTCAATTTCGCTCTTGACTTTGAAATGATCTTCTTCAATATGAATATTGTTAGATTTGTCTTCCATCACAATATTTCGATCCTCCCACCCAAAAAATCTGTCTTTTATCGTCTACTTTTCAAATGCCTGAGGAGAGAAAGAAGCATGACTTGAGATCAAAACCAGAAACTTCACATCATTACTCTAACCCTAATACACGAGAACAATAACTGAATAACAGTATTTAAAACAAAGTAATCCACAAAAAGCTAAATCAAAAGAAAGTCTAACACATAATGCTACAGGTTCCCTCAAATTGAAGAGGGTTGCCAAGACATCCATGCATCGAAAGAATGCTACAGAACAATTGCTAGAGTTGCTAGTTTAACACAACAGAGCAATGCTAGTGTTGCTGGTTTAACACAACAGAGCAATTTTAAAAGAACAGGAACAGTTGCATCTAAAACTTTTGCACAAAATACAAATTTTCTTCTGCAAGTTAACCATAAGTTCCTGATAATTTACATCCAAGTCAAAGTGTTGAAATAAAACTACCACTACAAAAAATTTACTCTCATCATTAACAGGACAATTGATCCCCCTATGATGAACATGAGATCGAAAGCACCATATCAGAAATTTGTTTTTTCTACATCAAAATTGCAAATATTATATATCTGTAGAGATTGATCAAATGCCCAAAATTTCTTTCATTCTATTCTCTTTAACCCTTCCTCAACAATTAATCAGATAAAAAATAAGAAAAAATCAGTGTCAACGCTTCACCATCTGAATCATGCAACAAAACCACAATTTCTTTTCATTTTCAACAAGATTAATTGAAAAAACAGACAAAAGGCAGAAAAGCAGCAGATAAGATGCACTCTAAACAACATACACACACACACACACACATCCATAGAAGATGGAGAAAATAAATGGATAAATGACCAATCGCAATAGGTAAAGACTGAATGGATCAAAGTAGAGATGCAATTATTGAAGGCAAAATCCATACCTGCGAGATCGCGATCAGAGATTGGGTTAGGAAAAGTGGTGCTTTGAAGAATTGTGTGGAATTCAGAAGAATGAAGAGCAGTATATTTATAGAGGTGGAGTTTTGAGAGTAATACGTGTGAAGAACGTTACTGGGGATGGCAACACGGTTTGGTTTTGTTAAATAGAAAGAGCTATGTACTCTGTCGGTTTATCTATATCTCACATCCACATCTATAATATCTCTGTCCATAAATGGTAGTACTATATTATTTATTACAATTAATTTCCTGCGCGACTTTTCTTTTTTTATTTATTTTAGAGAAAGTCTAGAGTGCATCCGGGGCCGGGCTTCTCACGTGAACATGCTATAATAAATTAGCAGTGGATCCCTTTTATTCCACTCACTCTTGACTAGGGGTGGACATTGGAGTATAAATGATATAATATAATTTGTGAATTATTTGGGATCAACTCGAAAAAAAAAAATCAAACTCGGTTAGAAAAAGGTTCGAGTCGAGTTCAAACTACTTGAATAGTTTTCGATTTTAAGTTTGAGCCCATTAATACTCTGCTCAACAAACTCGCCAGCCTAATCGAGTGTAATTGAAAAGATATAAAATTTACACTTTTACCCTTAATAATTTAATTTTTTACTTTAAATTTTTCATTTTCAATTTTTTTATAAATATTTTTCAGGTAGTGAGTTGAGCCGAGCCGAGCTTGAGGTTATTGAGTTATTTTTTTAGTAGAGCTCAAGTATTAGAAAAATGGGCAGCACTCTTGTACCCATAGGATTCATGCCCCCGACTCGTCCCGGCCTGAAATGACCCGCGTATATATACATTTTTTTTTCCTTCACTTCCCTCAGCTGTGCAAATCGCGTTCCCTCAGTTGTGCAAATCCTTTCCCTCATCATACCAAATTCTTCCCCTCATCACAACCTTCATCCGCCACCATACCACCGCCGTCGCCGCCAGCTTCGTTGACAATCCCTCAGATCCTCCGCCACCGCACCATCGCCGTCGCCGCCGCTTCAATAAATTTGATAATTTTTTTCCCAATTCTCCTCACAGCTCCTCAATCTATAAAATATTTTGGGTTCTTTTCTTCCTAAAACCTAGGATTACTTTTGTCTATCAATCAAATCACTCTATCAAATAATGTTGGAAGATTTGAACAATGAACAAGGTTAACTCTTTAGCTGAATAAGTTTTGCAAGAATTTGTACATTTCACTTCTGATACAATTCATATAATTTTAGGTCAAGAATCAAATACAATTCTTGTATTGTCAAGTGAAGAAGATGAAGAAAATGCTACAACATCAACTTTTCTTAATCAAGTTATTGAGACAATAAATAAAGGTAATTAACATTAATTTGTTTCAATTCAGTATGTTTGTTGACTTTCCAATGCATGTTTATTTCTGATTTTATTGTTTCAATTCGATTAACTACATTGCTCACTGTTATACAAAAAATATGTTTTGAGGTATTAGTAATATATTCTATAGGTATTACACATGTTCTCTATAGGTATTACAGAATCTTATGCTTCAATGATATGTAATTTTTGGAAAATATTTTTGAGGTATTACAGAATTATTCTATAGTATTACATAAATGAACTACAAGTATTATATATATGAACTAATGGTATTACATATGGACTCCGCAGGTATTACAGAATTACATACTTGAACTACATGTATGTAATACCTTTATATTATTATAAAAATACTTTACATCTACTAGTTATATGTTCTAAAAGTATTACAAAATTAAAGGTTTGAGTATATGAAATTAGAATTATTGTATTATATATTTATTCTATAGGTGTTAGAAAACTATTTTAACGGTATTACAATACTTCTCTTTCAGATGCCATGCCTAAGGAAACTGATGTACTTGGATTAACAACAAATACAATTAATGAAGGTAATACACTCTGATTTTGACTGTTTATGCTTAAAAGTATTATGAAAATTCTTTAAGATATTCATTTTTTGTTTATTCAGTTTAATTCAGAACTTGAGTTTTGAGTTGTTATAGTACTTTTGAAAATATTTTTCAATTAATATGTATTTGTTCTATAGGTATTACATATCTATTCTAAATGTATTATAATATTTTTTCTGTAGATAACATGCCTGAGACAGATGATATAAATAGCTCTCTAATTGGACTAACAAGACATACAATTGATGAGATGTCTGAACTTTATCGAAAACATACTCGTGCATTGGGATTTTCTGTTCGCAAATCAACTACAAGGTACTCTACAGATGATAAACATATAGAGATAGGAAATAAGTTTGTATGCTCTTGTCAAGGACTAAAGAAGCAGGGGACTGGCTCAACAAAAAACAGAAAAAAAATTGGCCAATCATAAGAACAAATTGTAGTGCTTTGATGAGGGTGAGGATGAATGATAAAGGCTTGCTCACAATTGTAGAGCATGTAGTGTTACATAATCATCCACTAACAAGAGCAAATTTCAATCATCTTCATCGTTTGGAAAGAAAGATTGACGAAGAAAAAGGCAAGACAATCTAGTACATGGTATCTTCATGATTATCTGCAACAAATTTTTATAGATACATGGTAAACAATGTTGGTGGTGAGGAAATACTTGGGCATACAAAGATGGATCATATGAACTTTGCTAATCGAATAAAGATGAAAGCAATAGAAGCTGGGGATGCACAAACTGTGATTGACATGATACAAGAAGAACAAGCAAACGAAGAAGATTTTTTCTATAGAGTTCAGTTGGATGACGAAGGGAGACTAAATAATATTTTTTGGAGGGACTCTATGATGAAAGAAGATTATCAAATCTATGGAGATGTCATGGTGTTTGATACAACCTACAGAACTAATAAATATTACCTCATTTGTTCTTCTGTTGTTGGTATTAACAACCATTGAAGAAATATCATGTTTGTTGTGTATTTTTGGCCGATGAAAAAATAGAAACATTTGAGTGGTTTTTCAAAGTATTCAAGAAGTCAATGGCATGAAAATGTCCTATAACTATTTTCACAGGCTAAGATCAAGCTATTACAAATGCAATACAAAAGGTATTTTCTGTTCATGCCTACTAATTATTGATACCTTTACATACTATATAAAATACCTGAAATGTGAATGAACAACTCAAGGTCAAGGTACATTTATAAGTTCAATTAGCAAGTTCTGAAACTTTATTCTAGTGCCACTAAGTTCAATTGCATTCTACGACTACTCATAATCTTGCTCTTTATATGATTTTTATTATTTTTATAATTACTGACACATTTACGTACTATATAAAATACCTGAAATGTGAATGAACACCCCAAGACCAGGGTACATTTATAAGTTCAATTAGCAAGTTTTGAAACTTGATTCTAGTGTCACTAAGTTCAATTCCATTCTACTACTACTCATAACCATGAAAGATCAAGCTATTGCAAATGCAATGCAAAAGGTATTTTCTGTTCATGCCTACTAATTACTGGTACCTTTACATAATATATAAAATACCTGAAATGTGAATGACTGATACATTATGCATCACAATACAAGTCTTCTCTCAAACAAGACATCGACTTTGTCTGTGGTATCTGCAACAAAATGCAATAAGTAGATTTGCAGAGCTAAAGTCAAATAAAGCATTTACGGCAACATTCAACAAGTGTTTATCAGGTTGTGTTGATGAGAACGACTTTGAAATCTGTTAGGAAATGATGATATCACAGTATGGTTTAGAGAACCATTCGTGGTTTACAAGACTCTATGGCTTGAAAGAGAAATGGTGTACAACACTAAATAAAGACTTCTTCTCAGCTGGAATGCTATCATCTCAAAGAAGTGAAAGTACAAACTAAGCCATTGGGTTCAATGTGAAAAAAAACAAGTTTGATAGATTTTTATAGAATTTTCAAGGAGACAATGAAAACTTGAAGACTAAAGGAGCAATATGATGAACTTCAGTCATCAAGATCAAATCCTGAATCCACATTACCAATGACGGGTATGTTAAAACATGATTCAAATATCTACACATTGCCTGTTTTCAAAGATTTTGAAGATGAATTCATAAAATGCATTTCAAGTACTTCAACAGTTTTAATGGTTGAGAATAGCACAATGGTTTATCATGTTTCATCACATGATGATAATGGTCTTATGCATCGAGTCATATTTGATTGTGAGATGAAGCTGATAACATGTACTTGCAAGAAATTCGAGGAATATGGTATGTTATACTATCATTGTTTGAGAGTACTACATGTTAACTCTACACAATCTATACCAGATACTTATGTACAACAGAGATGGACAAAACTTGCTAAATCAGATGTTTAGGACAAATTTAAAAGTTTGACAACGACAATCGAAAAGGTAAGCGATAGTATTCCTTGGCGATATGATATGGCACGAAAGTATTACAACCTTGTGTTGAAATGTCAAGGAAATGAGGAAGCAAGAAGAATTCTTGAAGAAAGTTATAAAAGAGATCTTCTTGCAATAAACTATTTGATATCTCCAACAGTTTCTACACTTCAATCTGAAACATCAATACAATCAAATGTTGTCCTTGATCCAACTCGTTCGGTTACAAAAGGACGACGACAAAGGATTAAAGGTCATTTTGAAAAGAACAAGAAGAGCAAAGATCCTACTTCAAATTCAACATTAACGAAAGGGTTTGGCTCGAAGACACCTATTGCTAGATTGTTTTAATTTAATTCTAACATTGTAAATCCAGAATACTATTGATTTATAATGGTTACACTTTCTGATTATATATATTTATATTTTTATGTATCTAATGAAACAAATATAAATACCTAAAAAGATCATATGTAATATACATAAATTGTTTATATAATACCTGAAAGAAACCTATGAGTTACATACAAGGTATCTGTTTAATACCTAAAAAGATCATATGTAATATCTATAATGAATTTATAAAATAGCTAAAACAAACATGTGTAATATTTATACGGTATTACATATTTACCTTATATATAAATTTATTACCTTAAACAAATTACTGATTGGTGTTGACCTGAAAGAACAATGTGTAATACTCATAAGGTATTTCTATAATACCTGAAATAAACATATGTAATACCTAAGAGGTATTACGTTATAAATAAAATGATCATGTGTAATACCTGTAATGAATTGATGTAATACCTATATAGGTAAAATATTTACTTATTTATTACCTTAAACAAATTAGTGTATGGTATTGACCTTAATGGACCATGTGTAATAACCATAAGGTATTTATATAATACCTGAAATAAATATATGTGATACCGAGAAGGTATTTAGTAATACCTATAATGAATTTATATAATATCTGAAACAAACATATGTAATATTTATAACGTATTACATATTGTTGGGATATTTCTGTTAGATTTTGATGAGACAATGTAACTTTGGATAGGAAGTTAAAGTACCCATTTTTCACATTGTTTAAGTGGATTTTAGCTTGATAAATTTATCTTTCTAAGTTGTGTTTTGTAAAAATGTATATATCAGAAAGATAGAAGAATACTGATGTTAACAGGATTCTGGAGATGAAGTTTCAAAGACTGATTTTCAGCTAGGAAAGTCAGTAAGCAGAAGAAGAAAATAGAATCAGCAAACTGGATTAGTAAGCAGCAAACTGAAAGCAGTAAGGGAAATTGGAAGCTAACTGCAGGATTCTGGAATAGGAAGCTGTTCAGAATTAGGAAACTATCGCAGATCAAGAAGCTGACTACAGATTTCAGGAACAGGAAGTTGTTCTGAAACAGAAAGCAGACACAGATCAGAAAGATGACGCAAAATAAAAAGCAACTACTGCAACCTGAGCAACAAGCTGTAAGTTCTTCTAACTTATTCATTGCAGTACGAGGAATATACTGAATGCAGTATGAGAATTCCATCCTATCAAAATATCCGGTAGATGGAAGTCAGCACCTAACCAATGAGGTGATGTCACCTAAACCGCGGACCTACAAAAACATTGTAGCCGAAGTATGGCGTCATTAATGTCATTCAGAGTAGGACATGCCCTACTTCCTAATTTTTCCAAACGCATTTATTGCGAAGATTGTGAAGATCAATTTGAATTTCTACAAGAACAATGTCTCTCTTCAATGGATATTATATAAATAGAAGGTTAGTGTGACCAAGGAGACTACTGAACATTTGATTTTTCTAAGCTATCTCTTTCTCTCTCTCTCAAGCTATCTAAAGCAAGTTCAGTCACTCAACCTTCAAAAGCAGTCAAGCCAAGCATTCGAGCTATCAAAATTCTTAAGACTGACTTTGAGTTGCACCAGTTGAAAAAACCCTATATACTTCTAACCATTTGATGTGTGCTAGGTTGTTTTAAGGTTGGTGTTCTTAGTTGGAAGGATTAGATCCTCGCTAAGTGTTTGTCTTTGTGTAAGGCTTGTAACTCTGTGTGAGTTTTGAACCCTGTGTGGGAAGAGGTCTAGGAATCTGTTGATTCTAGTAGGTTAACTTGATAGGAAGAAGTTTGTAAAGTTAAGTCTTGTAATGCAAACTGACCTAGTAAAGTTCCTTCTGTGTAAAGAAGTGGAGTGGACATAGAATGATTACACCACTTTCGAACCACTATAAACCCTTGTGTGTTTATCACTTTTATTTACTTGCTGCATTGTTTTCTTATATATATTTATCTTGCTACATTTATCATAAGCATACTGCTAAAAGGATTCTGACAAAATCATACTTGTAAAAGAAAATCGTTCTTCAAAAGAAACTCTATCTTTGAATTTCCGCTGCATACTGTGATACCGAGACAGTAAGCTAAATCAGCATTCTATCAGCTTACTAAATCGAGCTAGTTGCTACATTTTCTGTAGAATCAGCAACCTGTTTATGGAAAAGTTTTTAAAACGCAAAATTTGATAGAGGTTCATTCATCCCTCTCTGAACCTCTGACCACTTGGGACCAACACATATTTACCTTATATATAAATTTATTACTTTAAAAAAATTACTGAATGGTATGTACCTGAAATAACCATGCGTAATACTTATAAGGTATTTCTATAATACCTGAAATAAACATATGTAATACCTAAGATGTATTACGTTATGAATAAAATGATCATGTGTAATACCTGTAATGAATTGATATCTATATAGGTAAAATATAGTACCTTTAATAGTTTCAAAACTATGTATCCAATCTATGATATATATATGTATAACATTAACAAAATAGATTGTTATCATCCTCAAATAACCAAACATATAAAACATATAACATTGTTATCATCTCCAAAATACCAAACATATAAAACATATAACATTGTTATGAAGTCCTTATACCAGAACATATAAACTAAAAATGTTGTCAATATCCAATCCATATTACATCAGTTCGCCGCTCTCTTTGTACGAGCCTTGTATGTCTTTTGAACTGTAGTTATTCTCTTCTTCAAACTTGTCTTCTTTGTTGCTTCTTTCTTCTTTACTTCAGCTATCTTCAACCTCAATGCAGGCTTATTTTGATAAAACTGAAATATTTTTTCCAATACACTCTTCTTAACCTCATTAATATTAGATAATACAATTGAAGCACAGAATTCAGCTCTGATAACTCGTCTTATACCAGCCTAAAAATATGAAAAAAAGAAAAAAAAATGGTCAACACATAGAATGATATAAAAAAATACAGAAAAGTAATTCAAAATACTTTTGTCAAGTTAGGAGAAGAATAAACAACACCATCAAAATGCTTAATGTGATGCATCATGTACACACCACAGTCCAAATCCTCATTTGATGTTTGCCACCTGAATTCCACATTCTCAAATCCATAGTTTGTCATCTCTATTATTTTTTCATGTTTTTGTCCGGCTAAGAATTTCAACATTTCAGTTCTCTGAATATCATTCAAAAGCAAATTTTTTTTTATTAAAATCAGAAATAGATATACATGTGATATATAAAATGTACTCAATTAATACCTTAAGGTTATAACAATGATACCTTAAAGGTATATACTTGATACTTAATTATTAAAAATATATATATCTTAAATAAAATTACCAATATTTCAGCAGCTTTAAAAAATTCATCATCCCCATCTTCATACTTTCTATTATCTAGATACTGGAACTTCTTATCAACCGTATTAAAGACAACAACAACATAATGATTTTGAAAAATAAATGGGATGAAAATCTGCAATTTCCATCAATATAAACAAATATTAAAAATGTATAAGCAACTACAAGTCTACAATATAATAATCATATCAATTACTAAAACGTGTTACCATTTCAACAGATTTAAGAAGATTGCTCTTGTTGGAAGCTACCACAACTACCAACTATATCTCATTGCTCTTGAATTCTCTTCAAATGAACCAATATCCATCAATATCCTATCCAAGGAATTCTAAATATTAAAAAAAAACATTAAATAAACCACAACTTCCACAAAACAAACAAACATTACCAAGTAGAAATTATTTATAACTTACACTGTGTTCCATGTTCAAAACAAAACAAGTTCTTTTATGTTCAACCTCTACATCATTATTCAGCATCAGAGACCATGCAGTGATAAAACTAATATAAATCATAATGTTTGGATATAATGATATCATGTCTTCCCTTGGCACAAAATGAAGATAACCTTTTCGAAACAATTCTTCTCTGTTAAAAAAAGAAAAAAAAACACATAAATTAATAAATGATACTACAAAGTTACGCATGTCATACTTTAAAGGTATATAAGTGATACTTCCTAGGTATACATATGATACATTAAAGTTTCACATGTGATACCTTAAAGTTACATACGTAATACCTTGCAGGTATACATATGATACTTTAAAGTTTCACATATGATATCTTAAAGGTATATAAATAAAACTTTCAATGTATATATGCAACACCTTAAGCTTACACATATGATAACTTAAATCACACAGCTTAAACTTACGAATTGCAGTCAGGTGTCTACTCTTCATAGAAACAGAAATCAACAATCTCTCAATGATCTTGATCCATTTCTTTCAGAAACTTCTTTGAATAAATAAGAAAATCTGAAACATATCCTACTTCATCTTTTATTTTCCAAAACTCACAATCATCATCCTCCACAAGATGCTTACCCTTTGAACCAACAGACATCACAGCATCAACCAACTCTTTGCTTGAAAGAATGTCTTTGTCAGATAAATCTACATTCTCATCTTCATCATTTTGATTATGAGAAGTATAATTTTCTTCACATTCAGGGGGATCTAGAGTTAGCAGCTCAAATGATGGCATTTCTGATGCCAATTTCTTCATCATTTTAAAATTTTCAACCACTTCATCAATATATCTATGAAGTTTCTCATCAGAAAAAAAATTATGTGAATCAGTCATCTCTGGTGTTGAGCTAATAGTTAATATATTCACAAATTTCTTCTTCATATTCAACATCTTGATCATGTGGTAATTCAAAACAATAGAAATATTTCTCTTATAACACAGAAAAACTTCATGTAATTCCTGTAAAAACATATCAGACAGTTATAATATACATGATACTTTAAAATCACACATATGATACTTAAACAGACATATTAGATACTTGAAAAGAATACATTTGATACCCTAAAAGGTATTTCATGAATACCACACAGATATCACATGCATGCCTTGAAAAATATGTAATACTTATAAGTATATAATATCATGCTTACATCTTTTATAATCTTCTTTATTTCTTCGTCATCAGGCTCTCCTATCGGCAGATCAAATTTTATGTATTTTCGTACTTCACCACACTTTTTAGGAATCTCCTCAGCCGTTTCAACATCTTTTTCAATTTGTTCTTCAACCTCTATCCCTACATTCTCTCCAATAACCTAACCTATCCTTGACAACAGGTACATATTCACCAGAAGCTCACCTTCTCCATATTGACCAGCGGCAACCTCTTCATAATATTTCTTAGATATTTTCTCATCAGCCCAATGTTGTACCAGAGGCAATGTCCTAGGCTCTTCAAATCCTTGTCATTTTACCCTTTGCAAATATAAAATTTGCAACAAATGACACAACCACTTACATATCTTACGTTATCATCCTTAAAGGCCCTCACTGACTCACACAACCTATCTAGAACATATGAGTATCAATCTAACTTAGAAATCATATTAATATGAACAATAGACTTGACAACAGTTATACTTATCAGCCTATTTGAAGAAGGTGTTAGAAAGGAACACATAGCATACAAGATAAACAACCTCTTGAAATCATCGCCACCATCAACCAATTGTTTAATTACATCCACCAAAGCCTTTAAAGGAACTCTAGAAGCAATTTCATACTGCTCACTAAGTCTATCACACAAAGGACAAGCTTCATCACTCCTAGTATAAGTTTGTAAACTACGACCTTGATTCCTAGGTATCATAAACACATCATAAACATCATATGTTGTAACAGTAAAACAACGATATTTGTCTATACTAATCATCCTACTAGAACTATTAAAAATTTTCAACAGCCAATTTAACATCTTCATATTACACTTTGTCATCTTCAAATATAAAAGACCCCCAAAACCAATACTCCTCACATCATCTTTCTGTTTTTCAGTCAATGACTGCACAAGTTCAACAAGACCATTTAGCCTACATTGACTGACAAAAGTACTGCCAATACAAAAATAAAATATATATATATATATTAAAACACTAACATAAATATATCTCATGCATATCAGACATATCAGATATAAATCTGATAACACATGATTAATAAATGTGATACATGACAGACAACAATGAGATACATTAAGCCAATATATATATATATATATATATATATATATATATATATATCACCTTAAGACTATACATGTGAAAACTTGAACACCTAAAAATTAAAGATAACCTAAAACAATATAACAAACCAAATTTTTTTTTTCATAACACCAATATATATGTCACCTTAACATAATTCATAACATAGATCTCATGCATATCATACATATAAGGTAATTCATCTAATAACAAATGAGAAATTAATCTGATAAGTGACACATAATCATCTGATACCTTAACACCAATATATATATCACCTTAAGTATAATCATGTGATACCTTAACACCAATATATTTGTCACCTTAAGTCTAATCATATAATACCTTACACCTAAATATATCTTTGAGAATCCACACCACCATCAACACATTTATCATCATCATACTTCTGAATTGTTTTCTTTTAACTTCTTGTACGACTATAAAAAAATTATACAGAGATTCTTCACTGAACTACATAACTCAATAAAAGTAAAAAAAAAACAAAACTCAAAAGATTTAAAACTTATAAACTTAAATATTTGGCAATAGCAACTGAATTCCCCTTACTTTGTTTATCAGCAATAGCAACAATTTGCTTTTCACTTCAAAAAACAAAAAATAAAAAATAACAATATTAGAAACCAAACATAACAATACAATAAAAAATACCTAAAAAAACACAGAAGTCCACTCCAATAAGTAAAAAAATACACATACAAATATATCTATTCATTTCCACAGTATGTTTTTCCTTCAATATACATATGATACCTTCACTGAATATATATAATACCTCAAGCATGTTTATGTGATACATTAAACATATAAACAACAAAACAAACATAAACAACATATAAAAAGCATGAAACCTTTAACATAAGTAAACATAATAATGAGCTTTTACAACATATAACTAAAATTCTTATATTAACACTACAAGAAAAATAGGATACAACAACCCCCAAAAGACAACGCTTTTTATGAATTTGTGTAGTCTTTTCGAAATTTACAACCCTTTTTCTGAAAAGCGTTGTCTTTGTTCAAAAAATTCGACCAAAGACAACGTTTTTTTTGGATAAGACAACGCTTTTTTCATAGGGTTGTTAAATAGCGTTTTTTTTTTAAAAAGACAACGCTTTTGTGCAAGGTTTTTTTCAAAGTGTTGTCAAATAGCTTATTTTTTTAAAAATAGACAACCCTTGTATGCAACGCTTTTATGCGTTGTCTTTTCATAGTACTTTTTCGCCAATAGACAACCCATTGTGCAGCGCTTTTTTTATGTGTTGTGTTAATTATAAATTAATTGTTTTTTAATTTAATTAAATTTAAAAAATTTAATTAATTTATAATGTTATCTTATATTACTTGCATTAATATTATCTTATATGAACAAACTCATAATTTTAAAAAATAGTATTTTTATAAAATACTATTTTGAATTAATTAAGAAACTACACCTAATATATTACTCTCACCATTTTATATAATAATAAAAAAATTATATATTATTTTAAAACATAATTCAAAAATTATGTTTTATAATTCATAATTCATAAATTATGAATGTTTTTCTAAAATAAAAATAAAGATAAAATGAGTTTGGTTTTAAATTTAATACAAAAAACATAAATTATTTTAAACAATTATTTTTTAAAGCAAAAAAAAAAGATATATATAAATCATACCAATTATATATATATATATATATTTAACCTTTTAAAATATATTAAAAATATAAATAATAAAAATTAACAAAAAATATGTGATAATATTAATTATTTTTTAATTAAATTAAATTTGAAAATTTAATTATTTTATGATTTTATCTTATATTATTTGCATTAATATTATCTTATATGAACAATGTAGTACCCCGGACCAAAAACAAAACATAATTGGTTAATTAAATAATTAAACCCGTAATATTTTATATGCGTTAATTCTTAATTATATATGTGCGTTTCAAGTATACACTAAGGTATGAATTAGACCGATGAAAACTCTAGATGTGAAACATAGAATATTTTATATCATGAGATGCGCAATGGAAAAACAAGAAAATAGAAACTAGAGGTCAATCGGAGAATCGTAGCTCAAATGGCGAAGAAAAGAGCCGAATACGAAGGTTAGGTAAAACAAGAGGGTAAAATCCGGACAAATGGAAAAATAATATTTTAATGAATGATAATTAAATTTACTTGGTAAATAGTAACTTTGAAAATCTATAAATAGGGGCTCAGTCAGTTCAAAATATTCATTCGGCCGACGAAAACGAAAGCGACGAAAACAAATAAGTTTTTCTCTCTTCTCTCTTTTCTTTCCATTTTTCGGTCTCCGGCGCGCCACCACCGTGGCCGGAAAATTCGCCGGAGCGCCGCCGCCGGCGGTGGCCGGAAAAATTGGAAGTTGTCGGTTTCGGCCGATTTTTGCATACGACGTTCGTCTCGTCGAGATGAGTCTAGAATAGGTCTCGGATTTCAATTCCGATTTCTCGTTCGCCGGGAAACGACGAAAAACCGACCCAAAAACCCTAACCCTAGCCTCCGTGTTGGGAATGTGGTAACGAAGGATTTTGCGGCGAGGTTTTGGGTACTATTCACTGCCGGAATCCGGTGAGGGGTGGCCGGAGGTGGTAGCCGGTGGTGAGAGGTTTCCGGCGGAGGGCGGCGCCACCGCACCGGGTGGCGCCGGGAAAAGGGGCAGTCAAGCAGGCCGGCGCCGGGAGCGCCGGGGGAGGAGCTGCCGAGAAAACTCGGCAGCTGGTCGAACACCGGGTGATGCTGCCGAGAAAACTCGGCCAGCGCCGAGAGGATCCGCCAAGGCTGCTGAGAAAACTCGGCAGCTGCCGAGCCGATGCAACCCGCTGCCGAGAAATCTCGGCCAGCTGCCGAGCCATGGCCTAACCGCCGGGTTTTTCCACCCGGCGCCGGGTACGCGCGTGCCACGTCGCCCGTCATGCCGTGTTTTCGATCCGAACCCCGTTTTCTCCACCGTACGTCGACATCGAGTCGTCGCCGACGAGATGTCGTTGACCGAGGGTCGTGGGCCCGGTCAAAGTCAACCCTTTGACCAAAATTACGAAAACGCCCCTCAATCTTAAAATGCTCCGTTTGAGCTCATTTTAACTCCGATTGAGCTCATTTTTCTTCCGTAGTGACCCTACTCGTTCCCTCTTCCTCACCTTTGATCAAAATTACCAAAATACCCCTGAATCTAAAATGCTTCGTTTGAGCTCGTTTTAACTCCGATCGAGCTCATTCTTTTTCCGACGTGACCCAAATTTCATTCTCTATCGTCTCAGCTATATGGATTGATTATCTATTCTCATCTCTTCAACTCCGATATTTAGAGCTTTAGATCCGTCGCGTATTTAACGATTATTTCTTCGCCGGAGTCTTTTACAGTTTTAATTATAATTATTAAGGGTCTAAGAAACGTTATAACTTATGTAGGTTACCTATTGGATTGAGCATTGAATTATCAGACTATCGGGACTCGCTACTCGAGCTCTGAATTATCAGATCTGTAGTACTTGTTATTCACGTGGTAACCACCGAACAAGGTGTGGGTAACTTCTAAATCTTTATCTTTTTACTGTTTTCTAGTAAAAGCATGATCTACAGGATATTACGTGCTGTGAATTTACTTGTTGTGTCATACTTATACTGTTTTGGGCATGCATTCTTCTCCACTTCTCTTCTACTACTCTTGAGGTTTGGTGGTCCTCATGAAATACACCAGCGGTATTGAGACCGTTTAATTGGGTGGCGGGCAGATCCCGTACCCATCCTTTCCCTTTCTAATATCTGTTATGCATTTTACGTGTTGTGGCAACGTGCTGGTAGACGTTTCATTTTCTTTGGTTATCCGTCGTGTGTCATAAGATGCAGATGTTACTCCTACGGGTGTATTCAACACACTCACCCCTTAATTTGTACTCATACTACAGGAACTGATGGGCCTGATAAACCCTAGAAGGAGAGATGAGGTGTCATGTCTGGACCTGTTTTGTTAAGTTGGTGTCACACAATGTTTTCAAACAAAGTCTTATTTAATTCACGTATTATAATATTTGATACATATGATGAAAGTGAGATCCTGATGGTTGGTTCCCGCTGCTGTATTTTGTTGTGGTATCGGTATTGAGACCGATTGCTATCAGCAGAGGCTGATTGTTGATATGTGAATGAGTCACATCATCCCTTACCTCCTTCTTCGGTCGTCTTTAATCTTCTTCTTGCTGTGTATAAAGAAAAAAAATGTGTCTCTTATCTTCTCGTTCTTCACGCCCGTATGAAAACTCTGATATTTTAAGTGAAAGAAAACGGGGCGTAACAAACAAACTCATAATTTTAAAAAATAGTATTTTCATAAAATATATTAAAAATATGCACTAGTATATTTTATAATTGTCTTAAAATGAAATTAGATTAAACATTACTAAATATATTAATTAGTCATTAATCTTCTAATTATATATATAACCTTTTAAAATATATTAAAAATACAAATAATAAAAATTAACAAAAAAATATATGATAATAGATAATTGAAAAATATCAAAAATTGAAATAAAAGAAATGCATGTAGAATATTATTACATAAAGCACTAGTGGTCTAGTGTGGGTTCGAATCCCAGGCAACGCGCAATATTTGTCATGATGATGTGTTAGCACTATGGCGACGTGGCATAATGACGTGTCAGCGTTGTGATGACGTCTCTTATCTAAATAAGACAACGCTTTTTACCGTTGTTAAATAGCAAAAATCTTGTAGTGTAAGCTAATATAACATATAACTAATATACATGATACCTTAAGGGTTTTCATCTTATACCTCAAACAATTATTAATATGTGCATGGCATACCTGTCAGCAACATCCACCACCTTCTCCTTCTACTTTTTCTTCTTTCCAGCAACTAATTCTTCTCTACTTACTAGTTTTATCCATGATCATCATAGTCTTCCTCTTTCCTCCAGAAACTATACTTTTATCCATTATACTAACACAAACAAAATAAAATTTCAAAACAACATTATGAATAATCTGCAGTTGGATTACTTCTTCAACATCAACAAAATATGAAAAAAAAAAAAAACATAACACCAAAAAATAACATACAACACCTAAAAGCCGACAAAATGAAACATGTAAAACAACAAACTAATCTATAAACTCACAGGCAACAATTACACATGCAAAAACAAAAAAACAAAAAAAAAATTACAGAAAACAAAAACCCTAGAAAATCAAACACACGCATACAACCATGAAAAATCAAGTACACAACCAAAACGAAAACAAAAATAACAACACTACAAGACCTAAAACACAGTCTATAAAAAAACCCTCCACAAAAGCAAGAACACTTACCGCTATCGATTTTAAGCGAAATTCTCCACAAATTCTTCGAAAATGTAGATAATGTTCAACACTTTAACAAGCAAAACAAAAATATCAGAAGAAAACGAACAATAGTAAGTGAAATCAGAGAAGAAATTTGAAGAGAGAAACCGAAAACCGTGAAGAGAAGAAAGAGAAAAGAAAGGAAATTTTTCAAAAAAAAAATTAAAATATATATATACCGACCCATATACAAATCGGGTTGGGGGGCATACAATTTTTTGAGTAGAAAAATAAGTTCGATTGAGCTCGACTCGTTTACACCCTTAGTGGACACCAATTTGGATACCCAATTTTTGAGTATCTAATTTTGTTACCTGAAATCGATCCAAAATATTTGGATATTCGATGTTGCGGGTAATTTAATGTACTTGATTTGTTGGATTCGTTTCAAGTAACCCGATAATTGTGCAATATAAATTAATTAGCCTTAATTAAATATAAGAGAATAATTAGAAAAGAAACATAATTTTAAAAAAAAATTAGGTACTAGAATACTAAAATTAAAGTTTCATTTTAATCATCTTAATAATAACATTTCTTAACTTTTAAGGTAATAGAAAATTTAACTAGAAATGAATTGAAATAATATCGAAAATGTTGTGATTAATCAACAATTTGAGTGATTAACTTCTCTTATGATATGCCAAAAAACCCTAAATGGAATTTATCTTAATAGAAATTAGTATTTATTTTCTTAGAAGAAATGTCAAGAAAAATCATTTAATTGATTAGTGATAAAATTTATGAGTTTTCTCTCCTCACTAATTATAAATTTGTATCAATTTTTTTATTGGAGACATTCAACGTAATACACAATTGTATTAACGTAATACACAATTAATACAATGTTGAATATTTCATTTAGTTAATTTTCGGAGAAGATTATTTTCGCATTATTCTCTTCATTGAATAAGTAGGAACAAGTTGGGAATGAAATGGTTGTTCTCATAAAATCTATATACGTAAAAATAGTCTTTTTGCTCCTATTGTGATTCTCTCCTATCGTGCCACATATAATATTTAGAGCTTTCATAATCCGTCAAATATCCACATGATATTTATGTGTCATTTAATTAGTACTATATTTAATTTTAATATTTATTTTTAATAAATCCTTACTAATTGTTTGGAATTTCCATTAAATCAGGAACCACCTTATTATTTTTTTGAAAAGGTTAACATCTTTAGTAATCATTATTTTCTTTACTTATCAATATTTACTTAGATAATTTAAAAAAAAAAAGTAATTTAATTATCTATAAGGAGATTGTTGTGGATAGTAAAAGGGTGAAGTTTGGTCGTAAGCATGTAATTGAGATTACTTATATTAGTTATATATGCGATTTTGATTGTGCATGAGACTTTGGGGAAGGATGAGGAGACTAAGGTGGAAAATTAAGTAAAAGAACAATTAAAACATGTACAATTATTTTCTAAAGTTTTAGGATTGGAGTTAAAATTGAAGATGCTAATTATACGAAAAACTTCATTAAAATTGTGATCGTAAATTTTTTTAAATTGTACTGTTGAAATAATTATATATATAGAATAACAATTTAGATATCTAATTAATACAAATGAAACAAAATATATTAATTAAAACTTATTGAAAAGAATATAAATTATCATGATTAAAAAAATTAACTTATTAAATATCTAGATATAATTTTGTAACATTAATAAATAATGATAATCATAATCAGTGACGGACCACATAGTGGCCAAGAGACACTGGCCCCCTGAAATTTTCCAAAAAATATAGGGGTATTTTAGTAATTTCATGTTTTAATTAAAAATAAATAAATAAATATTAATTTTCATGATTTAATTTAACATTCTCATCCATTTACCTATATCTTCTTAACTTTTATTTATATTTGTTTGTGGATATTTTTATCATTAGTTAAGTATTTTCTTGTTCAATCTCCCTTTATAAATTTAAGCACAAAATTTATCTTGTTCAATCTCCCTTTATAAATTTAAGCACAAAATTTATCTTATTATTTTGTTTAATTTAACTGAAATTTGTTTTGTTTTTTATCGTTAGATTTCATCAATTTATTTATCTCATTTGTTGCCAATAATATACTATTGAGTATTGAGGGTTTCCATTTTACTTTATCAAAAAATTCAGTGATTTAAGATAATTTCTTTGAGTTTGATAAGGTTTTAAGATATTGTGTGATCATTTCAGTATTAAGATATTGTGTGATTTAAGATATTGTGTGATCATTTCAGTATTAAGAATAAATTAGAAAATATAGATATGTATTCTTCTTCTTCATCTTTTTTTTTTCTTTCACAGAGCTTACACAAATCTAATTTTAAGGATCTCTTTTACATTATTTACCTCTCTCTCTCTCTCTCTCTCTCTCTCTCTCTCTCTCTCTCTCTTAATTCATTCTTTATCTAATTTCAATGTATACTGTGTTAGCAATAAAAATATCATGCACCAATTTCAAAACACGAAAAATATAAGAAAAATGTTGTAATGTGTTAGTTTAATTAAATTTTTTTTTTTACGTTGATATTGTCATGTTGGAATGTAATTAAGTTACTAATTTGGATGTTATTATAATTTTATAAAATAATATATTAACTCTATCAAATTTTGATAAATTTATATTCTTAATTTAAAATTATTGTATTTTTTTTATTAGTCGACTCAGGCCCTGGAATGAAATCCTGGGTCCGTCGCTGATCATAATAGATATTAATTGTAAATTATTAATTAATAAAATATTAGTAATAATTAAATGGATTTAACAAACTAATATTATTTATACTAACTATTAATATCAATTAATAATATACATATTTTTTTTCCAGTAACAATTCTAATTATTTATTAGGTACTTTTATATGAGTATGTCTCGTAGGTTAGACCGTTAGAGAGATTTAGAGGACGCAAGAGAAAAGGAGACGCGTAAATGTGAAATCTCTCTCTTCTTCCCAATAACCGTACAAAACACACAATCACTCTCTCTCTCTCTAGATTTCCATACAAAGAAAAGAAAAGAAAAGAAAAAAAGAGGCGAAGAAGGAAGAGAGAGATAGGGAGAGAGGGTATAATTTTGCAGAGGACATCTTCGATCTCTTCTTCAATCTTCTCTCCTCTCTCTCTCGGAAGCTTATCCCAAGCTTCCTTCCTATTCTTTCAACATGAATGATCTTCTCACGGTAATCTTCTTTGTCAATTGGAATTTCTCCCATGCAAATGCACCTTTTTGACGCTATTATAATATCAAATCTTTTCTCCATCATTCTGTGAAGAATAAATGCTTCATCATTTAATGTGCATGTCTCTGTTCTTGTTTGGTTCTAGTTTAATTTTCTGCCTTTTTTTTTTTTTTTATGGAAATGTTTGGAGGTGGATGGGGGGTTTTAGTTCAACCTTGAAACCTAGATTTGATTTCTTATTCCTTGTAAATGTCCATTATTTCTTTGTCTAAGTCATGGATTACTTTCTCCATTTATATATTTATCATAATTATTATTAACACAAAAACTAATGGGAGACGCTATCACGGATGGACAGTTACCGTGAGACGGAGCTCATTACCCACAAAACAACATGTGAATTGTAGAATTTGAGTTGCAGTTATTTGGGTTGTAGGTCGATCCGTCTCACGTAATGCAATAAAAATTCGTGTGACGGTCTCACAAGAGATTCACTCAATTATTAATTGTGTCGTTGTTAAAGAGTTTATTTATGCCTACTTTTGCCCCTCTTTTTCAGGAATCTTTTGTGATCCCTCGGGATCAAGCTAGTAGAAATAAAGATATTGAAATGGGATTGCCAAGATCAGGAGAAATAGGATTGCAAAACTTCTTTAATCAGGTGCCTAACCAATCATAAATCTTTCTCTGTAACTGTTATATATGAAGAGGAATAGTCATTTCCATGGTCGTCAAATTTCAAGCACAATAATGCTTCTTATCTGCATTTTCTAGGTTCAAGAGATAGAAAAACAATATGAAAAACTCAATACACTGCTCAGAAAGCTTCAGGTATGTGATTTTGATCTCTTCTACTCCACTTCTCGTTTCATCAACATGTTACATACATCATGTTTTGCATGTAAATGATTTCAGAGATCATGTGAATAGTTCTGCAAATTGCTCTGTGTCTTGTATGTTTGTGGAAGCATTATATAAAATATTCTCGAACAAGGTGGAGTAGGGAAAGCAGCATTTTAACATGCAAGGACAACTTGCTCTTGTGTTTTGCTGAAGAAAATAAAAGAATTATTTAAATATAGTATCTATTCACTTCCTTATCTCTAGTACACTTATGACTTGATATTCAAATATTATTGGCTAAATGTGTTGTACCTATATAAGGCAAATGCTATCGTGAAGTTGCCAATCGTGTTGGCCAGACTGCTATTGGAAAAGGTTAATCTTAGAAAAATTTAGTCCACTGATGAATGATAATGATCAGTTCTATTGCTGCAGGATGCTCATGAAGAAACAAAATCTGTAACCAGTGCTGCTCATATGAAAGGTATTGATTAAATTTGACTGGAAATGTTTGTGGATGTGATGCATGATACTGAATAGAGTTATTTGTTATTTTGCAAGAGAGACAAATCTGAACTTTGTTGAATAGTCACAATTTATAAAGTATAAACGATTATTTGTAGCAAAAAAAATTTGTATCTAGTTTTACGAGAAATTTGACTTGAAGTCTTGAACATGGTTAACTGAATCTCATGTAATCTGCAGAAATCAAGCAGCGGATGGAGAAAGATGTTGATGAAGTTGGAAAAGTTGCCCGTTCTATTAAATCAAAAATTGAGCTACTTGACAGAGAGGTGAGGCAATATACTGCATGTCTTAATGAAATTTGGCATTTCAGATTCTTCTGAAACTGATATATGTTCTCACTCTCGTCCAGAACATAGCGAATAGACAAAAGCCCGGATGTGGACAAGGGTCAGGAGTAGACAGATCAAGAACGGCAACTACAGTGTAATTAGAATTTATTTCATACGTCCTGTCTATCACAATCTTACATGTTTTTAAAGTTACAAAATGGACATTTTGAAATTAGCATGTTATTGAGTAACCTTATGTAGTTCAATTTGAAAATGGAATAAAATTTCCTGTGTTGGTATGTTTGTATGCAGGGCATTGAAGAAAAAATTCAAAGATAGAATGCTTGAATTTCAGGTAGAGTAAATGCATGTTCGACTTGGTATTGATCTCTCAGTTTTGTTTTTTTGATCCTTAAACTTCTCTTAATAAATAATTTTGTAGATTTTAAGAGAGAATATACATCAAGAGTATCGTGAAGTTGTTGAGAGACGTGTATTCACAGGTGATATACTTATACTTAATATATAGACATGAAGCTTCTGCTAATTTTTAACCGTTTTCTCACACTGTATACCATTTTAATGATTTCCTCTTTCATGTGGATTTTAGTAACGGGCACAAGAGCCGACGAAGAGGTAGCTCTTTCTAACTAATAAAAGCTTTGATTTATTTACACAATTTCCCTCTTACCAAACCATTTTTTCAGACAATCGATAACTTAATAGAGACGGGACACAGTGAGCAGATCTTTGAGAATGCTATTCGAGAACAAGGACGAGGCCAGGTATAGATATATAGTTTGATTTGGACAAATGATCAAATGATCTTCATGCTTACTTCATTCATGGAATTTGGACAATGATCTTCATTTGCTCATTAGGCTGTATCATAGAGCAGCTCCACACTTGGAACTTAACTTTTTCTTGTTTTCATTTCAGGTTATGGACACTCTTGCAGAAATTCAAGAGAGGCATGATGCAGTTAGAGATTTAGAGAAAAAGCTTCTTGATTTGCAACAGGTATAATACTTTCTTACTCTAATTGATCATTATTTAACTATATCAAATTATTAGACCAATTATGTGAACCTTAATTATTCTACCATCATTGATAAGACTATCATGCTGTGTGAAAAAATGCAATTGCCCCTGCCCAACATGTGATTAACAAACTTGGCATAAATCCAGGAAAACTTGACATAACATAAACCCCTGTAGGTAGAATAAGGTTATCTGATTATATATGTCATATGAAACTTGGAGAAAATATCATTTCTTCATAAATCGTTATTCTTGTGTTATATCATGAGGTTTATCACATTAAATTTCATCCTATTAGGATATTTGTTTGGATGAAATTACAAATAGTGCATAAAATGAACATTCATGTCTTCGTTTTACTTTTACCTCTTCTGTGCAGGTATTTTTGGATTTGGCAGTCCTGGTGGATGCTCAAGGGGACATGCTTGATAACATAGAATCCCAGGTAAATGTTAAACTTAAGAAGAGTTTTTTTTTTTTGAGGGGATAAATACTAGTAAATGTTAAACTTAAGAAGAGTTTTTTTTTTTTTTTTTTTTTTTTTGAGGGGATAAATATTAGAAAAACTTGCGTGATTCAAGGTTCGAACTCTGGTCATCACAATCTACACTTTTATAAAGGTGGAATGTCACTGAGCTACCGGGCTCGTGGTAAACTTAAGAAGAGTTAGTTACATTAAAAAATCACGAATTTTTTTGTTGAATTTCAATTATAGCACAAACTTTTATTGCAACAATGTTGATATATCACGTACTTTGAAAATTTTCAATTACAACATCAAGTTCATTCTACGACACATAATTGTGACGTTAGCATCATCTTTGGATGCATCTCGATGAGACCAGCTCAAATCAACTTCGATTTTTGCCATCCGTCATCGATATCATCATAAAACGAGGGTGGAAAGTGTGGTAAACTTAACTTCCACTCTTGATTCACGACGGCAATAGCGTCAAATCACAAAATTGATGTTGGATTTTGGGCTGTCTTGTCTAGAAGCGTTTAATGATAGCGGTGAAATTTCATAATTCAGTGACCGACATTATTACAAATCAAAATTCGTATTTGCAATTAAAATTTGACTCATAGTTCGTGAACTTTATATAATTAACCCAACTTAATATGTATGTCGCTACTTGATACCTGCTACAAACAAACCAAGTGACCCAAAAATTCTAGCCATTTTTAAACTATGGCAAAATGGATATAGCCATTTGTTGAATAGAATGGAATACATACACTTTGACATATAAAAAGACTAACCATCTTTCAAAAGACAAAAACTTCTCTCTCTCTCTCCATTTTCCAAAACCTGCAGAAACCCTCACATTCTAAAACATGCAAAAGTCCGAAACAAAGACGTGACACATCATTAACTCGAGCTTCAATCTCGGAGCTTGTTCTATATAGCCATCCTCGGTCTCAAGCTTCGACACGTCTCCAAGACGTGAAGAGAGACATAAGTAATTTAGGTGTAACCAAAAGGATTAGAAACTCATTCATAGGTGGTTGAAAAATGGCAGGTTTCATCAGCAGTAGATCATGTGCAGTCTGGAAATAAAGCCCTTGTGAAGGCCAAGAGTTTGCAGAAGAGCTCAAGAAAATGGATGTGTATTGCAATTCTCATATTTATGTTGATTGTTCTCACCACTCTGGCTAGTGTGCTCAAGCCATGGCATAACCATAATGGTGCTTAGCTTAGCTTAGCTTAGCTTAGCTCAGCTCACTCTATAACATAATATCTGTAAACAACTGTAGCATACACATTGGAGATTTTTATTCATCGTTATTCTTTTCTTTCTACTTCCATTTTCACTACTTGCACTCCTCTTTTACTCATTAATCCTTTACATCTATCTACTTGCAAATGTTTATAGTTAATTTACATGTATATTTTAGTTATTGTACAAGGGATTTCAATACATTTCCTACAATACTGATTTGCTGTGAATTAGATAAATTAATTATTGGCTGTTAAATAATGAATACTTAAATGGTATGTATTTGTTACTATAAATTTTAAAAATTTCCTCAGATCCTTCAATTCAGACACAACCTAAAATGATTCATGGGATAGGACATGTTTATTCAACAGCAAACTCAACTGCTATGCATACACTACCCCAGAAACAGAAACAAAACATAACAAAAAAATAACATGGATTACCTGCAAAAATTTCATTCTATTGGACATGCATATGCTGGTGAAATTTTATGTACAAAAACACTAAGATTTGACTCTTAAAGAACTTCGCCGAAGCCATAATTCATACATAACCAAGTAAAAAGCATCATAATCAACAGGAGAAAGATTCCACTGAAAATGTTTCCTCACCTTCAACACATTATTTTGTAAAATCAAATATTCTTCGACACTCACTGCTTCAAGGATTTTCTTCAGAAGAGGGATATCTAACGTGGCAACAACAATCGAAAAACTGTTCCAGTTGAGTATATCCTGAAAAGGGAGATCATAGTGGTTGGCAATTATTACAGGGATACACCCATAGTACAGTGCATCACCAATACGAGCTGTGTTGACCTCGAATCCTTTGACATGAAGGCAAAACTTGCTCCCTAGAAGCTCGTCTGCATACGATGTTGGGAGGTGTCCAAAGTGGACCGATATTTCAGAATCGTTTTTCCATACTTGAAGAAGCTTTTCTCGCACTGGTGAGTTTATTGCTCCAGCAAAAAAGGCCAGCTTTGACCTGAATTTATACAATAAAGTTGTCAAGATGTCTAGTAAACCAAGTTGGAATAAACTATGTCTAGACTTAAGAATAGAAACAATTCATCCCTAATCATCAATCTGCAGTTTCTCAATATGCTCGCCAAAGAAGTGTTAACTATCTTACATACACATAGCTGAACTACTACGAGGTGGCTTTCGCCCTTGCTTTCTGTGACAATTTGTTTTACACGTATAAAAGAAATGAAGGTTTATAGGAAGCTGGGCCAATTGCACATCCATATTACTATGAACAACTAGCAGCATCATATTCTCATATGAGACAGGAATTGAAAGCTAGGCACACTTTGGTTTTACGGATTCCCATTTTTCTATGAACTAGGACTTACATATCTGTATTAGTTTACAGAATTACAATTTATGGCTTGCTTCAAGCTAGAAAAGGGGCAAGAAAACATATCATATTAATGAGGTCAATTGAACTTGGGAACCTATATGAAAAGGTTGAGAAACTCCATGGTCCCACAATAATCATGTACTCAATAGTAAGATCAAACAACAGGAATACATGCAATTAAGCTAGAAAAATTTAAAGCACACCTTTCATGAGCAAGATTTGGAGGATCGCCTTGCCTGGGCCAAATTTGAGGCAAGGATGCATCTTTATGAGCAACATAGGAAGAAACAAAGTAGCTTGAAGAGCATACAATTTGAATAGCATTAAGCTTAACTTCAACAGCTTTCAACATGGCAGAACGCCCGATTGAATGGCAAGCAACATAAAAATGATCAGCACCTCCACTATTATTCCAATAAGAGTACTCATGACTAATGTTGAAAATATAATCTTGGATGAAGTCTTGGATTCCATTAATTCCAACTCGTGGGTCATGCCTCAACCTTGCAATTGAAAAAGGTAAAAAGAATAGGTCTGCATTGGAAGGATCATTCGTAATGAAATGACTACTCACAAGAGCCTTTTTGAAGTAACTTTCACTTGCATAGTTACCACTAGGTTCGAAATCCACAGGTAAGAGCACATTAGCAAATGGATCATCATGTCGATGGGGATAGATATAAATCATTAAGCTTCTATTCATCTCCTTGTAGTTTTCAAGGAAGACTTCTCTGTCATGGAACAGCGCTTCGTCATTAATATGCATTCCTGAACCTAGAGTCAATTATTTAAGAGATAAAATGTTATGCAACAAAATTTCAATAATACATGAATTGGTTCCTTGAAACGTACAATCTCTATGGATCTGCTGCATCAGATAGAGAATGACATGTCGGAATAGATATTCCAGCATTCGAGTAATTTCACGTAATATATTCCAAAAGAAGCATTCATTTATTCTATTGTTTTGCCTTATATTAGACCAACCATAACATTCAATTCGCCCTTTCTACCTTTAATCCATTACAAGGTCTCATTTAATGAGGTGTTGAGTACCTATTAAAGGTTAAATCCATAATCAAACCTTGAAAGATTAAACTACACACTATCTATCACTCTTCACACACTCCCAAATGAAATTTCAGCAACTCAAGTTTCATCCCAAAGAGAATCCTTACTTCAAGAAAAGATATATAATGCACTCTACATATGCAGCCAGTTTATTCTTCAGCCAACAAAATTGACACAAAAACCCCTATCTCATATGCAAAAAAGGAGTGAACAAATGTGGCAACAGCAGAGACACTGCAAAGAACTTCAACTAAATATAGACAATGGATTACAAAACAAGCTCTTAGCACAATACTGCATTCAAATTTTTCTGCAAGCACTATTTTCCTCTGTTTCTATTCCCTACAATAAACATTACATTCTGTAAACTACAATCCTCCCAAATTTTTCAAAATACACTTTGCATAATCCATTATGTAGTTCACTAGGGGAATAATAGCCTATTATACTGGTTAAAATGAAAAATTAAACAATCAAACAAAAACCATAGAGAGAATAGGGAAATATGAAGAGCAAGTGAAGGCTACAATTTCACCAACCATGAGAAACCATATGAAGTTCGGAATCACTCTGATCCTCTGCGTCTGCAACAACAGCATCCGTCTTCGTGAACCCTGGAAATTCAGGCGGGGAAGAGGGGGGTAAATTGGAGGGGTTTTGATGATTGAGCGAAGCAGCAATGGGAGGGTGGGAATGAATGAAGAAGACATTAGAAGTGGAGGAGATGTAGAGTATAATAAGGAGAGAGGTGACAAGAGCTAAGGTAGTGGGCATCAAAAAGAAGAGGGATTTGAGGGTGTGGGAGTGGTGGCCGGGGTGACTGGCGTCACGGCGGCGCGTGACGAGAGTGTGGAGCATGTACAGAGAAGAAGCAGCCATTGCTGCGTTGATGATGTCAACGCGGAGTATGCTCTTGGAAGTTGGCTGTGAGGAAAAGCCCAATTGTGGCACAATGGTCATTATAATTAATATTATTTTTTCGATATTAATTAGGGATAAATAAAATAATTATCATTAATATTTAGCCTAATTATAAAACAGACGAATGTTGTTATCTATGTATCTTACAAATTGTGATTTTTTTTATAATGAGATTAAAATTTAAGGATAGTTTTTGTAACTAACCCCTAATTAGGACGTACAAAAATCAATTAACACGATCTCTCAAAAATATAGTCTTGCATATGGTCATTTGAAGATTTTCTGTTTTGATTTGGCTCAATGTACGTATGGCATGCTTCAGAAGTAGGTCATATAACTGGTGCACACTATTTTTATTTGAAATTTTAATTTTGATCCCATAATTTGATTTTATCCATTTTGCACCACCAACCTTCAAGATTTTTATAATCAACCTCTGTCATATTGATGTGGCGCTCCAAATTGAGTGTAGATCTCAAACAAAAACTTAAAATCAGCGGTGCAAAATAGGATAGGACTGAAAAAATAACTTTTATATATATATATATAAACCATTATTTGATTTAACCGATTGAATGCATTAGAAATTAATGATACGTCTATAACATTAATTTTACCTTGATATAAAACTATACATGAAGGAAAAAGCTAATGAGAAAATGAATGAAAAGAAATAGAGACATGACTTCTCCTAAGCCACAACTCATACATAACCATATAAAATGCATCAAAATCAAGTGGCAAAGTGTGCCACTGGAAATGCTTTTGCACTCTCATTACATTTCCTTGTAGCTTCAAATACTCATCACCACTTATAATTTCTTCAAGTATTTTCTTCATGTTTGGTATATCCATCATCGTTAAAACCACTGAGAATCTCTCCCAATCCAAGATATCAGCATATGGAAGATCATAGTAATCTGCTAAGATTACAGGGACACAACCATAGTACAAAGCATCCCCAATTCGAGCTGTGTTCACTTCAAATCCCTTTGCATGAACACAGAATTTGCTGCCCAAAAGGGCTTTTGAATATGGCGTTTTCAGACGAGAACGGTGGACGGAAATGTCCGAATCATTTCCCCATGTCTTGACAAGAAGCTCACGTACACGAGAGTTCATTGCTCCAGCATAAAATGCTAGATTTTTCCTATAAAGATCAATACAATGATATTGGTTGGTAAATGTGTGTAGCTTAAATGTACTCTGTTTTATAGGTTTATGTTAGGGTTAAAATGATCAGTTTTCGTCTCATAACTTTGACTGCTTACGCAAATGGCCTCGTAATAGTCGTATTATTCAATTTTGTCTCATAACTTGAAACATAGGTCGATTTTGATGTTGGTTGGAAAATTACATTAGATATCACATGCAACTCAAGTGACAATTTTCCTACGAATATTGATTTTTCTGGTTAAAATAGGATCACAATCGAGCAATGTCTCAAGTTATTGAACTAGATTGAGAAAATCGATTGTAGGCAAGTGGTGAAAGTTATGGAACAAAAATAAGTTTAAGCATGTCAAGTTACGTATAAAATCAAGACAAGGGTAAAATTGGTAGAAAGAAATAGATACCTTTGTGATGGAGAACGAATAGGGGGGTTGCCATTCCTAGGCCAAATTTGCGGTATGGAGGCATCCTTATGAGAAACATAGCCTTGCAAGAAATAGCTAGAGGAGCAAACGAGCTGAATAGCATTAAGTTTGACTTGGACTGCCTTGTTCATGGCTGTTCTGCCAACAGAATGACAGGCAACGTAGAAATGATCAGCCCCACCAGTTCTATTCCAGAAAGGGTAGGTTCGACTGATATTACTAACATAGTTTTTGATGAAATCTTGGATCCCACCAACTCCAATTCTCTTGTCATGCCTTAAGCTTGCAATAGAAAATGGGAGGTAGAAAAGGTGTGCTTGAGAAGGCTCATTTGTGATGAAATGGCTATTGAAAAGGGCTTTCTTGAAATAGCTTTCACTTGCATAGTTGCCACCTGGCTCTGACCTCACCGGTAGAAACACATTGGCAAAGGGCTCATTTTTCTCATGGGGATATACATATATTTTTAGACTCCTATTCATTTCTGCATACTCTTCCATGAAGAGTCTTCTATCGTGGTATGTGTCTTGGTCTTTCTCATCATCATTGTCTGAAGAAAAAAAAAGAAAAAGGAAATTACACATTTAGAGAACTTTACGTAGGACCAAGTCAATTATAATCCCTTCCTTTATAGCTACTTAGATAGCCACATATATATTTCTAATTGATGCTGGATGCATGACTAATTTTGGTCCCCAAGGAAGAGCCAGTGCAATATAATATTACCTTAATATGTTATATATGATCAAAATATCTTTTCTAAATATATGCTTGTCTCTTTTCAAAGGTTCCAATGTTAACTTATACTTAGGTAGGTAGTGATTAAACTATTTCAAGTGTGAGAAAATCGTTCAAAACTCTAAAGTATTTTTTAGTTCGAATTAACTTAGGGCTATAATATGACATTGAAATAAGGTTATTTTTGCATTAAACTCATGTATTTTGGTTAATGTTTGACAAACAGAATCCTCTATTCAATATTAGTGTTTCATCTGGTGCTTCAGAATAACCACCACGTGACAAGTATTAAAAATGACATCACCAATTTACACATGGCATAAATAAAAAACAATGGAATACAAGATATAAAATCAACTTTGAAAATCCAGTTCAAATATTTGGAGGTAGATTGTATTTCTAAGTCTTCTGACGGCTGTTTTTGCCGGAAAATGGTCGAATTTTGATTTGGATAGCAATTGAAAAAAAATTCATAGAGTATTGATAGCAATTAGCAATAGAAAAAAAAAATTAGACACCAAATAGAAAAAAGTGTTAAAGTACCATTTGTATTTGATATTAACTGTATATATAATTATATTAGATGGCTTGAGCAATATTCAATAGCAGCCTGTTTTTGACGTACACTGTGGATGTAACTTGTAGGCTTGTAGCAAAGACCACGACGTGGATATTAAATATTAAATATTAAAAAGAAAAAGAAAAAGAAAAAGAAAAATTAATTAAAGAAAACGATTGCCGTTCATCTGAATTTTCAACCCATGGCCATGACCATGAATCCTGACTCTAGAGAGAGAGAAAATTAACAGTTTTCAGAGATGAAGAGATGATCATGGACAAGAACATATATAGTACTAACAAACGACTGTATATAATAAAAACATGCAAGACATGATTACCAGAAGAGCCCACTTTCATTCTCCTTGCTGGGATTTCATGATCAACATCAACAACATGATTCGGATTATAAGATTTTTCGAGCAGTTTGACTTCTTCTTCCGAAACAAGAGACGAATGATTCACAGTCTGTTTCGGAAGAGCCAGCCTGAGAATCTGTTGAGGATTGATTTTGGAGAATTGATTGGGAAGACGAGGATCAATGTAGAGATTTGAGGAAGAAGACAAGTAGAGAAGATGGAAAAGTGAGGTTGTGAATGCTAAGAAGAAGAGTAGAAAGCATAAGGCTTTGATTGAGTCTTTGATGATGAAGAAGAAGAAGAAGCGATTGCCACCGCCGGAGGCCGCCATAGCCGCCGCCACCTGAATTGGTCGTCTTTCTGATTAACAATGCTAACAGAATATGCCTGTTTACTTGTTTAAATTATATAGACGTTTTATATGGGGGACTTTAGTTGCGAGATATTATGATAAGATTCTTCGATTAAATGGTTTTGCATTGTTTTATATAGAAAGCATATTTTAGTATATAAATGAAGACTTTCTCCAACCTTGGAACTATTCCCAAAACAATCCGGTTGTATTAGAGTGGTAAATAAATGTACCCTTATTATTAGGGGTAAATTACTACCACTTTTTTAATCGAATTCATGAGAAAAGTTCTTTTTTATTGATTTCGTTATTTTTGTTTTTTTAGTTATTTTGATCAATTGATAAATGTGAAAATATGCATGAGTAATTTAGTTGCTAATATTGTGTGTGTGTGTTTTTTTTTGAGCATTTGATTGTGTAATACGTGTTGATTTTGCTACTTATAATTTGCATGATTACCGAATTATTCTAACTTAAATGTTTTTTGTGTTAATTTCAAGGAACTCGGAGAGTTTTTTTAAATAAGGAAAATGAGCATGTCATAGCCCAATTACATTGTAGTAAGACCCAATATCGACCCAAACGCGTTTTTTCTGACTCAAGAAAGTAGAGTTTCAATACATCTCCAATAAAAAAAGAAAAAAGTTTTCAAATGCTCCAAATAAGATTTGAGCGTCGTAATGTTTGAAATCATGTTAGAGATGAGATACGAAGTGTAGAAGACGCGAGGAACAAGTCTAGATTAGATTCATTATTTTCTCTTAACGATTGATGTTTTGAGCGCAATTATTGGAAGATAAAAGCTTTTATTCCAGTGAGAAGGAATGTTAGCACCTTTCACTTAATAATTTCGTAATTAATTGTGTAATGTTTCCTTGATCACTTGATTGGAATTATTTAAGTTGTCTATTGAATTCACATGTTTTCAATTATTAATGTTTGATTTGAATTTATCATATAGGTTAGTTGTTAATAATTGATTGCTAGATTTTTTTGGTCAAAATTTGTAATTGTTATAATTTGATTTTCACAAGTAATAAATTATGAGTCATGCATCTTTTGGGTAACATGAATCTAGATTATTTGAATCAAACTTGTGTATTCAAAGTCTAATTTACTCTATCTTGCCCTGATGACTTAATGTATTTAACAAAGTAGATCTAGAGAGTTGTTCATGTTATTCGATTAAAAAGGGTTGATTAGCGACTTTATCCTAGTTAATTGAACTTAAGAGACATATTGGTTTAAGAAGTCTTTTTGTTAAGTTAGGGATGTTAACTCCAAGATTGAGTAAAAGAAACGTTGCATTGGTTTTAAGATAATCAGTGTCGATGGATAACTAAACAGATCACCGAAATATTTTCTTATATTGATTTCTTAATTAATTGATAATTATTAGTTTCTTTTGATTTAGTTGTTTTCGGTTGTTTATTTGTTTGATAATTAAATTCAAACCCTCCTCACCCACCTTATTTTCTTTTGTTTCACAATTAATAAGAGAAACATAATAAATTTATTCACTATTAATTGTGAAACATAATAAATTCATTCACTCTTCATTTGATCGATTTTTACTTACTCTCAATATAAGTTAGTGAGATTAAATAAAAGATAAATTAATTTGTCGCGTGACTAAAAAATGGTCAAATTTTGGTGTTGTTGCCTGGGAATGATGCTAAATTTATTATTTCATCTTGTGGCAATTAATGCTATTTTAATGTGTAGATTTTTTCTAATTATTTTTATATAATTTTTTTATTTTTATTTTTTTGTGTTGTGTCTTGAAGAAGAATCTAAAAAACAAAAATTAATTCTATATTAATTTTATATTCACTCCAATTTTAAATGGCACGAGTCAGTGAAAATAGACAATCTAAATCTATTGGTATGACTTAAAGCAATACGAACTGTATTTTGGATGATACAAATTAATGTAAATAAAATGACTCAATTTTATTAGTGCGGATTTAGTGGTAAAACCTAACTAAATTTTGATTTGTACGTATTGCCGAAAAAAACTTTTTATTTCCACAATTGGTTAAATGAAACAACAATGTTATACATTTGTACAAGGAGATTGAAATAATTCACTAAGGTCTGAAAATGTTTTTTTTATGAAAAGTAGGAATTTGTTTTTTAAAAACTAAATTAATAAGATTTCATTCCTCTATATTTTGGATATACATTAATTAATGAATGAGAATTGAGATGAGATATTCTGTCTTAATTGAATAGTATTCTTTTTGGCAAAAACTTGAATCCATCATATGGTGTCCCATATTGTAGTCATACTTAAAAATAGTACTATTACTTTTACTCAAAAACAATATAATGTTTTACTGTAAAAGTGTTGTTTTTTTTTTCAAAGAAAGTATCATTTACAATCTTTGCATTAAATTGATTCAAGATATTAGTTTTTACTTAAAAGTTGTATTTTTCACTTGAAAGTATGATTTTTAAGTTACAAAATATCATTGTTTTAAAGTAATACGTAATGATGTTTTAAAAACTAATTCAAAGCATTAGTTTTTATTTTGAAAAGTAATACTTATTATTTCTTTTAAAACTTATTCAAAGTATTATTGTTTACTTGAAAAATGAATCGTTTCACTTAAACAATATTGTTTAATTTTACTTGACAAAGTAATATCTATTATTTAAATATTTTATAAAAAATTCATGCAAATATTTCTGAATTGCTCCGGTCCATTAACTTTAACCACAACAGAATTAAATTAAATATATGTAATATTTGTCTGATTCCTTACAAAAAAAAAAAAAAAAATGAAAACTTCACTATTAATAAATTTAAAAATTCAAATTAAATTGAAATATGAAGATTGTTAAAGTATTATAAATAATCCAACTATGATTGAAAAATTATATAAAAAATCTCATGATTAATAAACAAAATAAAAAAATACAAGTATTGAAAAATAAAATAAAAAATCTAGAATATTAAATAATAATTTTAATAATTCGAAAAAATTCAAAATAAAAATAAATCTATTAAGATTGTTAAAATAAAAAATACACAAGTGAATCTGAAAATAAAATAAAATAAATCTTAAGATTAAATAAAAAAATAAAAAATTACAAGACATATATTGAAAATAAACAAAATACAAGAAATTACATAATATTTTAAATATTAATCTGAAAATTCGAAAAAAAAATTAATATGCATATTATTAATATAATTAAAAAATTCTAACTAAATTGCAAATTTAAAAAAATCTTATGATTATAAAGTATAATATAATTTCAGTTTATTTGGAAAATTATTTTAAAAGTTAATCTTAGTATTTCTTTAAATATTTTTATTTATTAAAATTAATCTGAAAATTAAAATATGAATATTAATAATATAATTATTAAACTAACTAAATCTCAAAATTCTATATATCTTATTTGGGAAATTAGTTTCAAAGTTAATTTTTATATTTCTGTAAATGCTTATGTTTATTAAAATCAATTGTTAGATTTTTTTTAAATGTTTGGATTTATTATAATCAAATTTTAATAAGGAAATCTACAATTATAGTTGAAGATTTTAAATTATTAATTTGATAATTTCAAATATTAATGATGATTAAATAATATTTATCGTTCATATTTGTGAAAAGATAAAAAATATAAAGAAAATATTTAAAATGAAAGTAATAAGGTTAAAAAGATATAAATTAGTTAATGTATAGGGGTATAATTGAAAATTTAATACAAAAGTTAACTCCATTAATACTCATTTGATGGAGAGGGAGAGTGTGCAACATTTATTAAATCACACGTGTAAACTTTGTCATTCTTTTAACAGAAAAATGACTAATACAACATTTCCAAATCAAAGCATTTACCTAAATAATTTATTAAGTCATTAATGAATATAAAGCGGACCTTATATAAAAAAAGCTAGATTAAATAATAATAAACATGTTTTTTTATGATTACTTAAATTAATAAGCACAGGATTGAAGTGCAACGTGGTGTTGATTAGTTGATTCAGCATTAATGGAACTGGCTAATGTTGACATCTCTCCTAATTATCTGAGATTGTTTAACACGAAACAAAGAAGAGTCAAACTAACTGTATGTCATGACTAATTAATTAAGTTGGCCAGAAAAGTAAATTAGTAGACCAAAAAAAAAAATCTTGACTATTGAAATAACAAACTATTTTTCCTTTGCATTGAACTAGCAAAATTTAATATTAGTATAGTGTATAAAGAACATAATTCATGATAATAATATTTGAATTCAATAAAAATATTCAGTATTCAAAACTAGGTAATATTCGTCTAGTATTACCTTGGTCTTTCATTTGGCGCAAAAAATTATATGTCCTAGGGGCACGGATCTAACCCGATCCGTGCCCCTAACCCGATCCGGTGGATGGGCCGCTCCCAGGCGCACCCATGTTCCCCCACACACGGTATTATGGTGTAACCGCGCACAAACCTGATTATATACTCTTCAAGTATCACACATTTACTCTTCAGGTATCACATATCTACCCTTAAGATATTATGCAGAAACAGTGTTGTTTTCTTTTTTTTCCTCTTTTTTTTTCCTTCTTTCTCTTTCTTCTTCTTAATCTCTTTTCTTATTGATTTGTTATTCTTCTTATTTGTTTAGTACATTCTTCTTCTTATTCTTCTTCAAATTGTCGTGAAATCATTTATGAGGTTTTTTCTCCTTCTTATTTATGAGTAATTTTAAAACATTGAAAATAAATTATTTCAAACAATATGATTTTATTTATGAGTAATTTTAAAACATTGAAAACAAATTATTTCAAACAATATGAAATCATGATTTGTAGAAAATTTGACGAAAATATGATGAAATCGTGATTTGCAAAAATTTTGAGGAAGAAGATGATGAAACATTTGAAATCTTAAGATTTCCAGTGAAGATATTAATTGTATGCTCTTAAGGTATCAATTGTTTACTTTCAAGGTATTAGTGCAGAAATAGTGCTGCTTTCTTCTTTTTCCTTTTTTTTTTCTCCTTCTTCTTAATCTATTTTTTTATCGAGTTGTTATTCTTCTTATTTGTTTTGTACATTCTTCTTCTTCTTATTTACATATTTATTTTTAAGGTATTAGTGCTTATAGTGTAAGACAACTCTTAAGGTATCAATTGTATGTTTTTAAGATATCAGTTGTATACTTTTATGGCGTGATTGGTATGATGGAATAGGGTGGGAATTGAATCATCATTCTTACCTTTATTTTTATTCCTTTGATTGGTATGTTTTATAAGTGGGAATGGTGATTCCCGCATAAATTGGTATTACCATGGATGAAGGAATGACCATTCCTTCCTATCCCCATGTATTACGTATTCATATCTTGAAGATTTTTTTATTAATTTTGATAATTATTATTATTTATTTTATGTTTTCATAAATTAACTTTCTAAAGTTGAATTATTATATAAAATTACGTAAATAATATTAAATTATTTATAAAAAATATAAAATAATAACTAATAATTTCAAATAAATATAAAATAAAAATATAAAAAATAGCAAAAAAAAATTAAATACATAAACAGTATAAAAATAATTAATAAATATAAAATCTTAAAAACATAATAAAATAATATGAATATAATTTTAGTTTTGATATAAGATTTATCTATATATATATTTGTAAATACATATAAATAAGATAAATGAATATTTGTATAGATAATAGGTTATTTAAAAAAATATAAATAAATTGTAACTAAAATATTTTTTTAGAAATATAAAATAATTTATTAAGATTTTAATAATATGAAATCATAAAGAATAATTAATAAAAAATATGAAAAATATATTATTATTATTATTTAACTACTTTAAGAATATGTAAATAATACAAAAATAGTAAACTAATAATAAAATATATAAATATAATATATCTTAATATTAGTACAATGATTAATTTTCTGTAAAAGGAATTATTTTTAAATTTAAATATGTCAAATATTTTAAATTTGAGTGATATATTAAATATGAATATTAAATAAAATTATAGTGGAAGGTAATTTGGTCAAATAAAGATTGATTTAATATTATACATTTTATTTAAAGTTATCAATCATAAAATATAATTATAATGATTATTTCATTCATTTCCTATTCATTTGTGATACCAATCACAGGAATCAATATTTTTATACCATTCATTTCCCATCAACATTCAATTCTTGAGTTCATTCAATTCTCACCTAATTTCATTCTATCATAACAATCATGCCGTTAAGGTATCAATTGTACACTCTTAGGGCTCGTTTGGTTCTCCGGATGGGTTTGTTAGGATTGTTTGATTTGGGATTATTTTACTATTCACTTTGACTTTTTGAAAAGTTATTTGTTTGTTTGGTTTAAGGGTTTAAGGATGGATTTGAGATTAATATGTTGTTTGGTTTAAAGTATTATGTACATTCAAATAGGATTTCCGGATATATTTTGTTGTTTGTTTTATTGGTTAATATTGATTATGTATTAATTGACCATTACACCCTTGTAAAATCAATTCAAGGAAATAGTAAAACTAAACTAATTTAAAACCCAATTAGAAGAAATCCACAAAACAGGGGATTAAACAAGCAATCGACTTACATCCCCTTGAAGCAAGCTCGATTGGGGGAAATGAAAATGGAAGGAGAGAACGTATACGAACGATTCTAGGAAGATTAACCTCTCTACTCAACTCAACATATTGTTATAAATTTCCAAGCTTTCCCTTGTTGTTCGAACTTCGTGGGAATCGACACGAGAATATCTGCTGGAATGTTGTGATAGCGATCGCCATCTTGGGCGGGTTTAATCAAACCAAGAGAAGGTGGCCAACGGATATGGAAAACAAGTATGCTCACCTGCCAATTGATTGAAAACATATTATATTGAAATGCGGTTGTTCAGATTTTTGCAAATGAAAAGTGGTTTTGTTATTGTAGATAGACTATCGTCTGCACTCTTGCAAAATTACCAGACTTGTGCACGCGATCGAATGGTGTTTTTTTTATAGGCATTTAGATTTATTCGAATGTGGTTTTGTTTTGACCAAGGTTAAAGAGGTTCATTTCGGTTGATTTATTTTGTTTGTATTGAGTTGAATAATTATATAAATTATTAGATTAATCCATCAATATCACCCGTGATGATTGTAGTTCGAGTTCATATCGGCCGGGAGATCATTGGCAGCGAAACGAACCAACCGAGGCCCTAACGTGTTGTCGACATTCGATCCCTCTATGTATCCAAACATCCGGCACCAAGAAGAACCCAATGCGCCGTTTTATGTCGTGTCCTTTTCGAGGGGTATGAAAGCCCACAAACTTCTGATGTCTTATCTCGCATGTGTGTATGTATGCTTGAGTGCAATTCTACGCAATGAGTAATCATTTTACGTGTTTGTTTCATATGTTCTAGGATGAAAGTTGTGGTTACTTTGTTTGGTGCGAGCCTCAACTCAAAGGACGTGCTCGAGAAGTGGTCATTCAATGCATTGAAAAGATTGATTGGTTGAAGTCTGAAGTTGTCTTGGCAAGGAAGGACGAACAAAAGTGAAAGATGAACTTCAAAGTTGTCGCATATGTGGGGATATCTTTGCTCGTGGTGCTTGTTTGTGTTATCCGGATGGGAAAGAGTCATGAGAAAGTTTGTTCTGTTGTGAGATACGACACCATGCTTGGCGACTAAGTAGGTTAGTTTAGGGCAATTTCGCGTAGGAAACAGATGTACTATGGGATGACTTTTTTGGCAATCAGGTGTTGTAACATATCGCTAGTATATTACTTAAAATTAGTTTGGATCACATTGAACTATGTGTGGTTATGTTTGTAGCTGTCTCTATTTGTGTATTTTGCAAAGTGACTCTTTTTTTGGCTTTGGTATTGGGAAGTTGGTATTATTTTGCTTCTTGACTTGTTTGTTATCGAAATTAAGTTAAGCATGGATCCTTGATTTGTGCCATGTAATTACATTCGAATTGAAATTAACCATAAATGGATGTCACCATTGTCACTTCTGTTGGGCATTTGTAGATGTTTAATTACATAATAGATATAGCTAACATATACCCAAACTGCCTAAGGGGCTGGGCTAGGGTCGTTGCCCTTCAAAACCTACAAAATAAGCCTCGCATAGGGCATCTAAATTATGTCGAAATACCATACATGAATATGTATACCATAGTAGGACGCAAAAGAGGGGAGTTCATAGGACTCAATGCTACAATGATGATCATGCAAAAGATGACACCAAACACCACGAAGAAAGTGAGAGCTACAACCATGGATTACGCGGGATGGGGCTGGGTACAGCCGCTTCCCCCATCTAGTAGGGGAAATCAATCGTGTCAGCATCAAAGGGTTCGTCCTTCACCACGATCGGTGCTCCGGAGGAACTACCCACATCTTCGAAGTTGATTTTGCCGGGCTTGTATACTTCAACTATCGTGCGCCACAGCTCATAATTGGGAAAACCACACTCTCGAAAGGCCGTCTCCAACTTGGTTTCCTGATTGAGAAGAGCAGATACACATGTCAACGAATGTAATGTAGTGTGCATGTACTTGGAAAGAAATTGTAAGTCAATAGTCAGTGGAGAGAAGCAGCATAAACTGATCAGAGTTGAAGAATGCAAATTGAAAAACTACAGCTATACCTTGTTCTTGAAATACCAATACTCGACCCTAGTGATGATGCGATTTGTCCTGTTTTTATAGGTAACCCTTTCCTGGTGTTCACGTAAATGCAAAACTCACGGTAATACACCAAATTTTTGTGCACAAACTCTTTCACGTTCAATGCACTGAAACGTGGGTCACCCGTAACATTCCTCTGGTCACGGGCCATGTCTGTCAGCACGTTGGTGATCATCACCCCATCGTGAACACTGCGTACGCTGCACCTTTTTCGTAGCTCCATCACCAAGTCTTCGGCCTCGTCTTTTGTGAAGATGTGGTGGAATAGGTCAAGATTTGGGTTGCGAATCGGCATCGTGTCCTGAAGCAAGCATAAAAGATATAGTGTCAGTTTAAATAGGCTTGATTTGCATACTATTCAAGGTGAGTAAAACAAAATGGCAAGGATATTAGAATCCAAATGTGTCAAGTGAAATTATTTAAAGAGCTTCACATATGTGTGGAACAAATAATTAGACAGACATTTTATGTCGATAAAAATAAATGCATGTATAAGTTTGCATTCAATGCATTCGGGTTAGGTGGGATATGGTCTTCAGTTAATAGACCCCTCTAAACTACACTTGGTACAATAACTAGGGCCAACCATATTATCAGGATGTGATACTTCAATAAATTTTATAAATTGGGGTGCATTAAGTACACTTTTGCAACTCTGAAAATAGACCCTACAAACCCAAGTTACCATGTCAAATAACATGCCAAAATACAAGATACATTATCCTACTTGGTCGATTTCTAATTGTGGAATACTTATGTAATAATCGCATTATTTGTTTCATATTATCAGGTACACAAGCATGCTAAGTTGAACATCTGTTCATTTTTTCAGGTTTGACTAATGCATAGTTCCTTTTGTGTAACATTTTGAGAGGTTAATTTATGTCAGTGAAATGTACATTTCATAAATCCACTAATGTCCTGTAGGGGTATATTTTATGGAATTGAAATGGTTATCAAATAAGTTGATCGGATCATTTTGTCCTGGTGAAGGCATGACAACACATGGATGTATGTGCATTTTTAAAAAAAATTGGGGTTTTACTTTAGTTTTGGGTCGGATTGTACAAGACCCGAATACTTCAACACTCTTTTGCAGCTCCACCAAATGCATTTAATTTTGGCATTGACATGTATTTTTGATACTTATTGTAATTCATACTATACAACTTTTTGATAGGTTGGAGGCAATAAATTTCCTAATTTCCTGGTGAATGCATTAAATAAATGGAAGAAGAAGTCTGTCTATTTATGGGGGGCTGTGATTGGAGGGTTACAAACATATTTGAGCACATCGTATAGATTGGGGAAAGTCTAGGTGAGGCAAGAATTCGACTATGTCTAAGGATATTCCACTGAAACAGGAGGACTTCTTCTATGATTTGGAGTGGGATGAAAATATTGGGTCCATGTTCGTTGACGTCTTGGCAGACCAAGCGTGGATGGTGCGTTTACGGTAGGAGGAGACAACAAGCATGCCATCCAAACAGCGCAATACTTGGTAAACAAGTTCTTTAACAACTTCGACCTAAAAGACTGTATGAAGCAGACGTGTAGACTCCGAAAAAGGCATGCAACATTCTCTAGGTTGATGCTTCACGATGCATATTTTGGGCAAAGGAGAACAACGAGCTTAATTGCGAAAAGGCCACTTGGTCCCAAATAGTCAAGGTACCAAACTCTGTTGTATACATTTAAGTTTTATGTTGTGATAGTATGTGTTTATAATGTTCCTGATTGGAGAGACAACATTTCTAGTGATTATCTCACATGTATTAAGAGTTGTGTTAGGAGGACCCATTTGCACAAGCATACTCTACCTACGGAGACCCTCATTGGGATGACCTTCAAGTCATTTTCAGTCCCCCTACGATTGGTGTACCACCTCCCCGTCCGAGTGGCATACAAGACGTTGTACAGGTTTCCGACGACGTGAACATCGATGTGGCTAAGAATATCACCCTCCTTAATGAGGTAATTCTGATTTCAAGTGACAAGGATGATAGCTTGTCTACGAATTTCTGGAATGAGTTGCAAAAGGAATGGGATGACTCGGATGACGAGGGTTCATATCCATCTCCGTCACTTAAGACGGAGATGAGTTCAACAAATCACAATACAGGAGGAGGAAAAGAGAAAGCGTTGATGACAGACAAAAGCCACATTGGCGTGCACGGTGCAACGTATGGCTCCTCGTCTGCCCTTGGCACACCGAACTCAAGGAACAAGTGATTGGTTGGATCATCACAGTCAATTTTCAGTGACGAAAGTTACCTTGTGGCTTGTGATGATGAATGTTTTATGAAGTTTTATGTTGATAGTCTATTGCTTGTGTAAGTCTATGTCATTCAGTTCCCTAGTGTTGTTTAGCTCGTGTCAAGTTTATATGATTCAATCAAAGGCTCTTTCTGGGGTTTTGTAACATTCTCAGCCAATGCATCGTGCAGGTGGAATGTGTCCTAGATGTACGTGCCTTTATCTGTGGTAGAATATTTATCTTGGTTTCCTCAGGTGTAAGTTTGTTCAAGTCATGAAATATATAAGTTATTTTGCACTTTTTTCGTCAATGATAGATTTAAACTATACTGCGTATTAAATGTTTCCCTATATATTTTTCAATAATCTGTGCCTACTCTTGAAATAATAACATGCCAGGGGGAATTAATCAAATTAACATAGTTACTGCCATCCAAACATTAATACACATAATATTTTTTTTGAATACATGCTAGAGTTTCAAAATACCCACCGCGGGAAACATTGTTCTATTTGCAAAAGGATTGGAGTCAGATATAAACGGGTTATGTTAAAAGATCGTTCCTAATCACATGTTTGACAAATTTTTAAATTGTTGAATACCCCAAATAATTACACAAAATAGCCCCGTCTCGGGGAATTAGTTAGGATAGCTGTCAATCCTTTATCAAGCAAAAGTTCACATGGTCTTTTACGTTGCAAAATCCATTGTGAGCATGATGTCTTCCACCAACACGCTTCTAGCCTCGTGCGGTAGGCTGTAGAAGAAGTCCAAATCAACTTGATTGTTGCAAAGGTACCTCGCAACCTGCATCCTCGCCTTCAAGTTGGGAAACACGAAGCCCTCTGGCATATCATACACATTGTCGCATTTCATACTCGGTTTCATCTCTTTCCGTCCCCGTTTGGCAATATCATCGATGTCTTTTGCAATCCCGCCCATGTTTTCTTCATTCCTATCGCAGTAGGAACTGATCTTCGTGATGAAGCAATCATGTTCAGTTGTATCAATAGTCATCTCAGCTTCATTAGTCCTTGTTCGCTTGGATAGTGACGAACTCTCAGCGTGGGTCTTAGTGTTCGAATGCATCGCGGAGGTCACTTCATTCGCATTGCACTGGGGGATCGACGAGTTCACGGTGGGCTCATTTGTGGAGGTGTTCAATAAATCATTAATCGCATCAGCGAAGCCCGTGGCATTCACACCGGTGGCACGGTCCTTGCCAAATATCTCCTGCCAATCCTGGAAGAAAGGCCAGGTCTTATATTGCATTGTGCGAGCATTGGGATCAATCTGCAAATATTGAGTTTTATGTCTTCAGTTCGAACTAATGCATTGCAGGCACCAACGGGCTATATTATGTAGAAATTTAAACTTCAATGTTCAATAAATTCATACTAGAGTGGTGTTACCTTGATAAAATCATCCCAAACATCGTCCTCAACATCAATCTTGTGGTTCTCATCCAAACCGATCCCACTCTTGGAATGCATTAACACTAGCGATGCATAACTTCGCTTCCAATTGTGTATCTTGCTGGATATGTGGGGCTCGGCTTTCAGATCCGTGCAAGGGCAGCGTTGGTGAATAGCATGCTCCAACAGGTTCAGGTATCCTGTCCTAAACCCATTATCGGACTTGTAACCTCGGGCCACCAAATCCTTCAATGCGTGTACCAGTTGTTGTTGCTCATGCAAGCGCCAAGTTCGTCTAGGGGTAACCTTCTTCTTTTGGGATGGTTCATTGGTTACATCTATCTCTGCACAAACAATAATAAACTTCCACCAAATTTATCAAAAATACCCTTGTTGGGTTTACATTCATCTGGTCATATTAGAAGGATTTCATTGTGGCCGGTGTTAAGCCTAAGTGATAGAAAAAGTGCAATAACAACACGTCGGATGTAATGTAACAGCATCATATATAGCCTCGGGGAAAATAACATCATCCTTACACACAACTCCAACCCAACACGCTACAAGCCATATAATATAGAGTTATTGTGTCAAAATAAGATGGCCTAAACGCAGCTTATAGAAGTCATATTAGAAGTTTACTACATATAATATGAACTCATATTTACATTCATACTAGAGTTATGAAACGGGGAAAAATAAAAGCAGTCGTGTAATACATAGACATTGTTATGAAGTTTCAAACTAATGAGGGATTAAACTGTGGAGTTCCTATCACTCCACATTTGCATGGTAATATTGTCTCTCCAAGTACTCCACTCCTGAGTACTCTCAACTTGGTCGATGTAACTTGGTTCATTTTGTGGGTGGTCATGTCCTTGGGAAATGTCTGGCACATTACTCTCCAATGGGTCTTCGTTGGCGTTGGTTCGGATGAAATTATGAAGAAGACAACAAGCCAAAATAATATAGTTTTGGGTCTTGATTGGGTAGTACAAATGACTCCTAAGAATACCCCATCGTGCCTTTAGAATGCCGAAAGAACGCTCAATCACATTACGTGCACGAGCATGCATCAAGTTAAAGAACTCTTGCGGAGTTTGCGGGGGGTGGGAGACATTGTTCCACTCTTGCAGATGATACCTAACTCCCCTATATGGTGCAAGAAATCATTGACCATTTGTGTAACCTCCGTCATCAAATAGAAATTTCCTGTCAATCACCATGAAGAAAAGGGTATGCATTAGCTATCTCAATTTCGCTCAGATGTTATCTAAGTTTATTAGAAATACATGACATCTATATAGTATCTAGATGCATTAGGGATAAGGATATGCATTAGGGTATTGAGTTCTATTTGAAATTGGCATCTACTATATTACCAGACGGGACTTTGAGGCCATTGGGACGGGTGATAGCATCTCGCAACACCCGACCGTCTGCAGCAGATCCCTCCCATCCGGATAACACGTATACGTAGTTCATGTTGCGATCGCAAACTGCGAGCACATTAACAGAAACATTACCCTTACGGTTACGATATCTGGCCTTATCACGGAGAGATACTTTCACGGGTATGTACGTGTCATCTAATACACCTAAGCAGCCCTACATAATTTACAGGAAGTGAATTAACGATTTAGATCACAACTACAACAAGAAACGCTAACACATAGACGCGATAAGTCATTTTAAAAGTTGTGTTTGATCCGAACTCACCACGAAATATTTCCACCGATCGACTCTTTCACCAACATCTACCGGACTTGGATGCACAAGGAGAATGTTATGTAGTTGTAACAAAGATATAAGGACGGAGTTGAAGTGTTTGCTTATAGTGTAACCACTACGCGTAAAGTCATCTTTGACAACTCGGTTTTTTTTGTGATGGGAAAGAATAGTTAGAAAGATACAGACTTGTTCAGTTATTGGGAGGTGAAAAGTGGGTTGAAGACCACCAAGATGTTCTAAAAGGTAACACAACCGAGAGAAGGTATCACGAGACATGCGAATGTGGTTAATACATGTTACATCATTGGTGGTAGTCAAATAACAAATGTGATCCAATTGACGGGTGACTCTATGGGTAAGGTTGTACGTTCTCGTTCTTGAGTTCAAATTACGACGATTCTGGTTTGTTCGATAAAACCGCACATAGGCGTAACATACAAGAACTAAAAATGATCTCATTGAAGCATGAATCTCTTCAAGAGCACGAAAAGCCACCACAAGATCAGCTAGCTCATCCCCGGGCATGTCTATGACAGAACAAACAGAATTGTGTTTCAAGGCAATTTCATGTCGTTTTTTGGAGAGATTTTTTGGCAATTACAGACAAGTAAACATTTAGTTTGTGAAAAGACATGTAGGCATTTGTGTTTAAATATAATTTTCTATCCGTATGTTACTATTATACAGGAATTAAGTCAACTACGGTTAGCGGGACAACCGTGGTTCAGCTATAGTTAATGAAGGAATCGTGTCCATAGAGTTTAAAAAAACGGGGCTCCTACACATCCCCATGTTCAAAATGGTTCTGGTTATTAAACTAAACTATTCAATGGATGGTTTCTAAGACAGGGGTGTTGTCGACATTTACTAAGGTATTTCGATGAATGTGTATATTACACTGCTAAACCATTTACAACATTACACAATTTCATTGTTCGAACAAAAAAACAAGTCCAATGCACGTCCAGAAATGACCTCTATGTAGCAAGTTTTCACACGTAGCATACTCACACAATACATGGATGAAAGTGAAAGTAAATTTACAATGACATCCAGTGAGGATCTCCTATTATATTGATACTACAACATTAATTTTATCCACTTTCAAGCCAATTAATTATTTTAATGTTGACATAATCATCCAGTGAGGATCTCCTAAACTAAACATAATTATCTGTTGTGAATTATATCTACAAACCAATCATAGGGCACATTATGTCAAGTAAGCACAGAAGTCCTACAATACTACAGCACGTTGTACCCAAACAATTCAATAATACACTATTCTTTTTAGGTTGCCATGTGGCCTACAACATATTATATACACAGAGCTCTAATCATAACAGGGAGCATACCTTGAGGAATGTAGTTACCAATACAAGTACAGGAATAGTTCACTAGCTCTCACCAGTTTCCTCCTTCGCACAACTACCTTCACAACTGTAACCACATTCTTAGAACATTTATCACCTAGCAAACTGAAGAACAAAAGAAATCCACACCTATGGAAGGAAACTGTAATTAATTACTTACCGAAACTCGTAATTAACATAGAAATCTTGAACTCACACCTCAAGAGCTCGCATGGTGGCAGTGTTCAACCCATCCGATATTCAATCGACCAAAGAAATAGACAATGTACAGCAGATGTTTCCAAATTAGTTCAAAGCTCGAAAAAATACTTTACATGCACAAGCAGAGTTTCCAATACTAATGGGTTAAACTGATTTTTATTTATATGTCAGTTATCAAAGGTAATGATAGATTCAAATTGTATGCATTTTCTAATCTCAATAAGAACAACAAATCACACACACTTGTAAAATTATCAAGTGTTGGTACGAGAGTGCCTGACGAATAAATTCTTGAAATAAATAAAATTGACACTATGTTCTTCTCGAGTAATATTTTTTTCTTACGAGAAGGCAATTATTAAAGCTAAGTTATATTAATGAGTGTGTACGTGTAGCAGTACAACATTACTCATCAATTCAAGCCAAGTTTGCTCTGTCTATAATTTTCTAACCAAAACATAGGGGAGTTTAGGAAATTGAACGAGGCATTTCCATCGCCCAAATAATTGTTTCTCAAGTAAAAGTCCAGTTATTCATAGTTATAATCAATCTTACACTTGGAATATTTATTTTGTGACTTTCTTTCATTAATCCAGAATAGATCATTAGATATATTTTTGCTACCAACCTACATCTATTAATAACAACCCGATCAGTCTAAAAATAAATTGCTAAATCTTAAAAAGAAATAGTTCATTTGCAGATTAAAACTTCAGCTATATATTGTCAAATACCAAACCACCAAAAACACAACTAACTTTTCATTGCAGTTCAATGGCAACATAGCACATTAAAGATTCAAACTTTGAAGCTTTGATTTTCCAAAAAAATGAAAAACGCATCAGGTATTATAGTGATTACAAACACCAACAATACACTGTGGGTTGGGAGACACACTACAACAAATTCATGTGGAAAATGTTGCTGCAGACTACACAAATATGCAGCATCGAATAAACACTGAATGGTGGAATTAACTATCAAGATCACATAAATTTGACAATAAAAAATGGATCGCGGTTTGAATGAAGCATCATATCAGCAAAATCCACCAAATCTTCTGGTAAATGTGAACATGTTTTACATTATAATGTTTTATGTAACATTCATGGAAAATGTGCGTTAAGACAATATCATTATCGAGATTAATGGGTGGGAAAAGTTTTTATTCGGAAAATAAGATCCCTTTTGTCTGAATTTGATGAATGCAACCGCAATCTAATCATAATCTAGAACAATTTTATTAGTAATTGAGGAAAAATTAGCACTTTTTTTTCCTTTATAAAAAACGTAATTTTCTGAAGAAATAAAGAAGGTTTAGCACACCATTTTTCTGCAGTTACTCTCCAAACATAAAACACAATCAAACAGGTTAGGAACTCACCGATCAGTGCCGCTCAACCACGCTAGTCAGAATCGACCCGACTTCTGACCGCTCCACAGTAAGACCAAGTCGCGACAAACCCTTGTTAAGCTTGGACTGGAAAAGTGTAGGAAAGCTTCGGTGAGCAGATGGATTCGCGTATTCTTCGAAGGGCTGGCTTCGCTTTCGATTCGAAGGGGAATGTTGGAAGACGAAGGGGATGTCGCCAGTTTCGCGGACTAGGATTCCAATTGATTGAGTTTCCCCCCTTGTGATTTGAATAATTACCAGGACTCGTTTGTAATATTTGTCATGTACAGGGCGTTTTTGGTCATTGAGAAATGAACAGTAGGGGCTAATGTGTCATTTACTTTTGTTTTACTGTTGGGCTTGAAAGGTGGGTTTAGGAACCCACCTTTTTTCCCGTCTTCAAATCCACCACCCAAGCCCATATAGTATAGGTTAAAAAATTTAATTTTTCGGGCCTTGATTTAAAACCGGGCTTGAGTCCATCAAACCAAACATTGGTTTGGGCTGGTTAAAAAAGTCAAACCAGCCCAAACACATAAACCAAACGAGCCCTTAGGTATTACATATTACCTTTAAGGTATTAATGCTTATAGTATAAGGTATTACATATGTACCTTTTAAGGTATTACATGTCTATCTTAAAACCTTTAAGATATTAATGTTTATAGTATAAGGTATTAGATATGGACATTTAAGGTATTACATATTTACCTTTAAGGTATTAATATTTATAATATAACGCATTACATACTTACTCTTAATGTATTAGTTGTTCATTCAATGAAAAATATCACTTCTATACTATTTAGGTATCACTTTGTATACTCTTTATGTATCACTTTGGAGTAATTATATGAAGAAATTGAGAAGGAAGAGGGAAAAAAAAAACAGCGCAATAAAAGGGAAGAAAAAAAAAAGAGATCACAGCAAGAAAAAAAAAAAGAAAAAAAATATATGGATAATGTTGGGGGCACATGCCCTAAAGCGCATAAGACTATCTTCATTCACAACCCATGACCTTGGTCATGGGAAGAAGATAATAAAAAAAAAAAAAAAACATATAAAAGACAGAACTTGAGGGTGTGTCTACCAATCTAAATCACAACCTAAGTGCTGCCCTTCATTTGGTTATTCTTAACAACTAGAGATGATGTCACTCTACTTGATTACATAAATTTTATGTATTTTTATTCCTATGTTGAGGGGATCTATTTTTTATTTTTTTGGACTTTCAACCATCACTTTTTTCTTATTCTAACTACCGATCCAGCCGTCCGATTTACAATGACAATATATTCCTTCTAATCCAAAATAATTTTCTTTTTAAATGTTAGATTTTGTTCTAAATCGATCGATCCAGCTGTCCGATTTACAATGACAATATATTACTTCCAATTCAAAATAATTTTCCTTTTAAATGTTAGATTTTTTTTGTTTTTTTAAATCAAGCGTTGTATTACCTATTGTCACTTTTTTCCCCAAATTATATTTGCCTCTAATCCTAGTTCCTAAAAGTTTTTTTAATTTTTTATTTACCAATGTCATCTCTTTAAAATTCATTCATACAAGATTCTACAATCTTTCTTAATCTCAATTTTCTCTTATTTCTTTCTTGTATAGTATAAATCTCTTGTTAATTTACAAATTAGTGGAAATTAAAAGGATTGATATTGTCTAAAAACATTTAATTTTTATTCGGTTCTTATGTTTTAATTTAATTTATGACAAACACTCTATAACGATATTCATTTTGAAATAAATGAAGTATCTAGTTAAAAAAAAAAAAATTAGTTTTAAATTAATTAATTACTATGTTTGAACATTTATAATACCTAATGTTAATTAAGAAAAGGTGATTCTTTATTGTTGATTTTACATAAACATTAAGAAATGAAATATGTTACATAAAAATATGAAAAATAAATTACAAACACATAAATTAACAGAAATTACAAATTCTAGATTAAACCTTATATATATATATATATATATATATATATATACACACATACATACAAATAAATGTCTTTTCTTATCAGTTAGACTATGTTTGTTGTGAAGTTTAAGTGGCTTTGTAAGTTTGAAATTGAGATTTAGAAGGATTTATTAAATATATATTTTGAAATCTTATGCTTGTTTTGGATTTTGTATGATAAAATTATAATTAGAATTGTATAAAAAATTAGATATCTTTATTTAAAGTTAAAAAGTAAATATTTTTATTAAGAATTGAAAAAAAAAATTGTAGAATTTTGTAAATCTTATTCAATATGAACTGGACACAACTCATCTTTTTGAATAGGCAGTCCAATCCAAACACCACCTTTTAATGAATTTTCCATTAAAGCAAGCCAAAAGTTTGTTGATGAAATCGAAGAACCAAACTAGTACGAAGGGATTATTTGCAATTTCATTCATGGTGGTGAAAATTTGTGACATAACTACCAAATAATCGTCTTAAGTTGGCATTTGCAGCATCAATTGACATGCAGCTAGCTTAACAAACATATATAGTCATTTGGTGATGGGCTGGATCACCCAAGGCCCGAACTCATTGGACCAGAGGCCCAACTAACACTGAATAAGTCACCTCTTAAAGCTCCATCAAACACAAAAAATTATCTATATTGGAAACTATAACTGTAAAAATGTTTATGCAATCATTTAGAAATAAATATGACATGCATTTACTTGAAGCTTTACCATATATATCAACGCACTGATTTAGAAATAATCGGTGCTACAAAGTTATACATTGAGTTTGATTATTATTTTTAGTCACAATTATAGACAGATAAGATGCAGTAGAGTCGGAATAGGAGATGAAACATGTAGTCTGGGTCGGGCTTTTAATCATGGGCTACTTTGTTGGTTGGTGGCTTCACGATGAGGACTGGGCAATGGGCGTGATGAGTGCAATAGTTGCTCACGCTTCCAAGAAATGCCCTGCAGTCACAATTTAAATATGTATTATTAAAATGATAAAGTAAATAATATAGATGATGCAATTAAATACATGTATACATGTATATATACCATAAAGGGAAAATTGCAAATTTAAAACACTGTTTTTAAGTCTTTTCATCAATAAAGAAAACTAACATGGTACTAACTTTTCAATTTGAAAAATTTTAGAAAAAAATACCCAAAACATTTTAGACTAAAATCACATGGAGTAAAAAATTCAAACTCAAATCTCATGTGACCTAGTATTTGTGATATTTCTGATTTTTATCCTAAAATCATCTAAATTGGAAAGTTAGTGTCCCAACTTGCCAAAAAAATTAGTTTTCTTTGTTGATTTACCAACGATGGTTTATTGAATTTACAATTTCCCTGTAATATATATATATATATATATATATATATATATATATATATATGTGCATGTAGTACCTCTTGATGGCGCCAAGGCCACGACTACCGAGGACTAGAAGATCAACGTGCAATTCTTCAGCTGCTTGACACACCTTCTCCTTTGGATCTCCTTGCAGAAATAATGTTTCTGCTTTCATCTCAATCTACTAATTAATTCATGTCAAATTTTTACTTGTGTATGAATCCACAAATAAACACTGAATCAGACCCTTTCTCATGCATGGGATCGCTGGATGATTTAAAACTATATATAATTCAATTTAATTAATTACATTTTTAACCAACTCTAATTAGAATTTTTTTTTTTTTAATATATTCTATTTTAGCTATTTTAGTCAATTATAAAAAATTAAAAAAAAAAGAGCTAGGACCTTGTATTGTTTGCACAACTGGAGTGCACGAGAGAGTAAATTGGCAGCATTTTCCTCCTGGGCTTTCTTCATTGACTCTATCACTGCTGGTGTTGCATACACAACTATTTATACATGGAAATATATAATTATAATCATTAATTATATGATGATGAAGAAATTAAGCAAAAGATGGATGACGCCATCGATCATCACCTGGGCCAGCGGGGTAGATGAAGGGTTGGAAAACAGGCTGCACATTGACTATGGTTAGATGGGTTTGGTCAAGCTCTGGTTCGGTGTAGCTGCTGAAGAGGTAGTCAAGGGCCCACCTCAGTGCATAGAAACTCCCTTCACTCTCATCTACTGCTACTAACACCTTCATCTTTCTACTACTCTCCATAAGTTCTATTATTTCAATAGTATTATTACACTGCAGATTTTAATTTATATAATAGTAGTGTAGCACCTAGCTAGCTATATGTTTATCCATAATAAAGCATGGGAGAGAGAGCGGTGGCACTCACACTTGTCCACCATGCAAACAAACACCAGCCACGTTCATATATATATGTCTATTTATTATTTGTCCTTATCCTAATAACATATATATGCAAATAATATATAAAAATAATAATAATAATGATACAGAATTAAGCAATGGTGGAATCGAATGATAGAATTTGTGGAGCGGTGGAAAAGCACAACAAATCTTCTGCTTCGCCAAATTACGAGATGCATCGTGTGTGAGATTATACAATTTGAGAGCTACTCAAGATTGATTCTAAAATAAATATTGCATTGGATTGAAAAATAATCAAATCGAGTTCGAGTTACTTATAATTCATCTAACATATTATAAATATTCTTTGAGTATATATTAAATTTAATAATTTACTTTTAATAGTTGGTTTATTTATGATCATAAAGTTCAACACCATCGTGATTTAGTGCACCTTCATATCTAATTACAGTAAAACCTCCATAAAATAATACTCGATAAATTAATAACCTCGATAAAACTAATAATTTGTTCGGTCCCAACTTTGGACCAATTCAAATTTGGACACCAATCAATTAAATAATAAGATAATATTTTTTTTTGGAAAGCTTAGTGTATATTTAAGGTCTCAACGAAACTATAAATTAATAATTATCAAAAAATTCCCAGATACAATATATATGTTATACACTTGAACATTCTAAGACAATTTAGTAAAATATGAATCTATTACTTACTTTTTATTGAACTTCAAATCTGCATTGATCTCATCTTTAAATATCCCAATTGCACCCAAGAGTTGTGTTGTCTTCTCGTATTGCAAAAAATAATGAATGAGACCATTCAAACTTCCAATTAACATAATTATGTGAGTATACATTTTTTGAATGGTAATTAAAACTTGTGTTTTAATTTATTTGTCATCAATAACTAATGTACATTATAAGTGGATTATACAATCCCGGAATTTTGAAGGTCAGTTATATATATACGTTAAATCTCTCCAAATTAATAAATTATTAATTTATCGATTATATAATATCTCTTTAAATTAATAAAATTCTCCGGTCCCAACAATATTAATTTATAGATGTTTTACTGTATAGTGATCTAATTCCAGATCAGTGTAATTTAACAACTAGTGTAATTAACTGAAACAGGTTTTTGTTGTTCATCCATGACTACCTAATTTGTTGTTCCATGACTACTGTTGTCGTCGTTGCTACCTACCATCGTTGTGGAATGGAAAAATATCAAATGTATACTTATATAAAAACAAGGAAGTTGGTAATATTTATAATTTTGTCATTTTCCCTCTTAAAAATGTCAGTCAATTTTTTTTATTATGTATTTTGTATTTTAATTATTTTCCCACTACTAAATTTATTAAGATTTTTACTTCATAATCCACAATGGATAATTTTTGAAAAATCATTATGTAAGATGATTTTGGGTTTTATAAAAAAATTAAGATTATTATAAACTCATGTTATGAAGATTCTTGCTTCATCTTACAAATTATTTTGGGGTTTGAGTTTTATAAATATTAATAACATGTTTTTTTTAAGATGATTCATTTACCATGACCATCAAATGTAATAGGTTTTTTCATAAATGAATTAATTATATTAGGAATTGTAATATTGTATAGAATTTTCAATTTATATAATTGGTTCATTTGATTTAATGTTATAATTATTTTATTAATTCATTTATATTGTCTTGGTCTTAATAAAATTAATTTTTATTGAATATAATTTCATAAATCCCAATAATAGATATTGTTTAAAAATAAACTTAATAACAAATATTAATTTATTTAGGGATATCTAATATCATATTTAATATAAATAAATAAATGTGACATTGTTAAAAAAGTTAATATATATATATTTGTGTGTGTAGTATGGAATTATATGTTATTCTAAATATTTTTAGATTAACATTTGTATATTCGAATATGTAATATCATCGACATTGTATGGAAAATATTAATATCCTTTATCGATATATTTTAATAATGAATAATAATGAAAATATTATTAAATATTCAAGTATATAATACATGATTTGACTATCTGTCATTTTCAATGTTAAACGATATTAAAAAAAAATATTTAATTCAAACAATATTAAAAATTATATTTTTTTTAATTCAATTTATTTTAAAATGAAGGTTCAAAATACATGATTGACATTATTTGTATCATGTTCTTAAAAAAAAAATTCATTTTTTATTGTTTCTAATATATAAGATATATATAATTTAAATAATTAAATTTAATTTAAAATTCATAATTGATACTTTTAATATTATTAATTATAAATTGTCCAATTGGATATATAATAAATAAAATTATTATGAATTAGATAGATATTTAATATATATATATATAATTAAATAAATTCATATTTTTTTAATTGTTAAATACTTTATATCTTCGAAATGTTTATAATTAGTTAAATTGTATTATCAAATAATTGTTATTTACTACATATTATATAACAATACCGTGCAACGCCCGGATACTAATGCAATCATTTAGAAATAAATACGACATGCATTTATTTGAAGCTTTACCATATATATCAAAGCACTGATTTAGAAATAATCGGTGCTACAAAGTTATACATTGAGTTTGATTATTACTTTTAGTCACAATTATAGACAAATAAGGGGCAGTAGAGTTAGAATAGGAGATGAAATATGTAGTCTGGGTCGGGTTTTTAATCATGGGCTACTTTGTTGGTTGGTGGCTTCACGATGAGGACTGGGCAATGGGCGTGATGAGTGCAATAGTTGCTCACGCTTCCAAGAAATGTCCTGCATTCACAATTTTAAATATGTATTATTAAAATGATAAAGTAAATAATATAGATGTTGCAATTCAATACCTGCATATATATATATATATATATATATATATTAGAAGGAAAATTGCAAATTTAACACACTAATTTTAAATCATTAATCAATAAAAAAATACTAAACACTAAACTTTTCAATTTGAACGATTTTAGAACAAAATACCCAAAACATTTTGGACCAAAATGACATGAGGAAACCTAATACTTGTGATTTCTGATTTTTATCCTAAAATCATCTAAATTGGAAAGTTAGTTTCCCAACTTGCCAAAAAAAATTAGTTTTCTTTGTTGATTTACCAAAGATGGTGTATTGAATTTACAATTTCCCTGTAAAAAATATATATGCATGTAGTACCTCTTGATGGCGCCAAGACCACGACTACCGAGGACTAGAAGATCAACGTGCAATTCTTCAGCTGCTTGGCACACCTTCTCCTTTGGATCTCCTTGCAGAATTAATGTTTCTGCTTTCATCTCAATCTACTAATTAATTCATGTCAAATTTTTACTTATGTATGAATCCACAAATAAACACTGAATCGGACCCTTTCTCATGCATGGGATCGTTGGATGATTTAAAATTATATATAATTCAATTTAATTAATTACATTTTAACCAACTCTAATTAGAATTTTTTTTTTTTAATATATTCTATTTGAGCTATTTTAGTCAATTATAAAAAATAAAAATAAAAGAGGTAGGACCTTGTATTGTTTGCACAACTGGAGTGCACGAGAGAGTAAATTGGCAGCATTTTCCTCCTGGGCTTTCTTCACTGACTCTATCACTGCTGATGTTGCAAACACAACTATACATATATGGAAATATATAATTATAATCATTAATTATATGATGATGAAGAAATCAAGCAAAAGATGGATGACGTCATCGATCATCACCTGGGCCAGCGGGGTAGATGAAGGGTTGGAAAACAGGCTGCACATTGACTATGGTTAGATGGGTTTGGTCAAGCTCTGGTTCGGTGTAGCTGCTGAAGAGGTGGTCAAGGGCCCACCTCAGTGCATAGAAACCCCCTTCACTCTCATCTACTGCCACTAACACCTTCATCCTTCTACTACCACTCTCCATAAGTTCTATTATTTCAATAGTATTATTACACTGCAGATTTTAATTTATATAATAGTAGTGTAGCACCTAGCTAGCTATCTGTTTATCCATAATAAAGCATGGGAGAGAGAGCGGTGGCACTCACACTTGTCCACCATGCAAACAAACACCAGCCACGTTCATATACATATGTCTGTTTATTATTTGTCCTTATCCTACTAACATATATATGCAAATAATATATAAAAAAAAAATACAGAATTAAGCAATGGTGGAATCGAAGGATATAATTTGTGGAGCGGTGGAAGAGCTCAACAAATCTTCTGCTTGTTGGGATTATTTGATATGCTCAAGATCCAATCTACTATGTTATGTTTGAACAAATTGTAATCATCTATTATGGTATTTTTATTTATTATGTGATTTATATATTTGTGATAAAGTCCTTGATTAAATTTAGAGACATGATATCATACTAGAGATCATGATAATGAGAGTTACATCTCATATGATTTACATCTCATATTTGATGTAATCATCTATTATGATCACATTTATTTAGTATGCGACTTATATATTTGTGATAAAGTCCTTGATTAAATTTAGAGACATGATATCATGTTAGAGATCATGATAATGAGAGTTACATCTCATATGATTTAATCCAAACTGTTCTTGATCAGTGGATTATTGAGATTGGACATTAATAATTTGGATAGATCAATATATATGTAATAGTCTTCATAAGATAGAGATTAATAGATCTCATTTACTGAATTACATATATAAGTGATATATATAGTGATATTATCATTGAACAGGCCCGATTGAGAATTTCTAGTGGTTATTATTACCTATAGACTGTCAATGGATATTCTCATAAAGAATGTGATGTTAGTGCATCCTTCGACCTGAGATCATTATAGTAATTAACAAGTTATCTGTTATACTTTGATTCCGGACACCTAATGCCCTAGGGTGTTAACTGAATGGTAATTGGGTATGATTAAATGCTTATAGTATTAATAATTGATCGAGAAGGAATCCATCAACTCTTGGTAATGAGTTTGAGCTCTATGTTGTCATTAATTATATCGACTAAATAAAGACCTTGGCCGAGGCGATTGAGTGAATGAAGAAATGAGTTTCTTAAGTCACTCACTAGTTGATTATAATTGACATGAAACATAATTGGTAATCTATTGGGGTTTGATAGTTAAACCATACCCTAGGATTAACCTGGAGCTGAAATGATGGAAGGAAATACTACATTATTCTTATAATGGTTTTTGAGAGTAAATAATAATAGTATTTCATGCTATTCGGTCGTTAAGGAGTATTGCTAGATGCCAACCTTGATTGGTAAATTAATATGATTAATTTGCTACAAGTTTAGTAGTGAACCTATGGGGTCACACACTTATGAGTGTTCTAATCTTTGCTAAGGATTATTTGATTTATTATAAGATAATTAAATTAAATATTTCAAATGGAATATTATAATATTTTTTGCTAGCACCAAGAATATTATTAATAATAGAATGATTTGTAGAAATCTTCAAATGTTTTTCTTCTCACATATGTATATGATGATATACATTATATTTGGCACATATATTAGTGAATCTCGTATATACATATGCATGGAAACTATATATTGGTAAAAAAGCAAAGTTTGACTTTGCAAAGGGGTTTATATATGGAAAAGCTCAAGTGAGAGCTTGTACGCATATATCTCAATGAATATATGGTAAAAGATTTCTTCTATGGAGTAATTGGAGATCGACAAATTAAATGCTAATTTGCAAGTTTCCATTACACTATAATATATAGTTAGGAAAGAAGTTTTATTACCATATAGATTGCTTTTGAAGACATCTATATAAAATTGGGTTCCTTGGAAGAAAAATAAAATAATTCATTAAAATACCACAAAGAGTTCCATTGTCAAGAGTTGATAGCAAAGGTTGGTCTCGGTGTGGATACGCATAGAGTCTTCATACGTTCGAAGAACAAGTTTTAATCTAGAGCTCGTTCCAGGTATTTCGATTTGATCTCTACTTTGTTCGTAGATATATTTTAAACGCAAACGTATCTCTAGGATTGTAATGTTTTTTTTCGGCTGCTGTTATGAACTCATTGCGATCCTTTACTACTTCACCAAATTACGAGATGCATCGTGTATGAGATTATACAATTTGATAGCCATTCAGGATTGATTCTAAAATAAATATTGAATTGGACTGGAAAATAATTGAGTCAAGTTCGAGTTACTCATAATTCAATCTCAAGCTCTAACATATTATAAATACTCTTTGAGTATATGTTAAATTTAATAATTTACTTTTAATAGTTTGTTTATTTACAACCATAAAGTTCACACCATCGGTAGCCCCTCTTGAATTTTCAAAAATGTTATTTTCATATGTAATATTTTCCCGATATTATTCATTTGTATTATTAATTTATAAAAGTCCAATCCTCTTACATCGTAAAATTTTGTCTACCATATAAATTTTAGTTTCCAATTTGTTAAATAATTTGATAAGAAAAAATGTGTCCCCTTAAAACAAAATTCCAAATCCATCCCTGGATTTAACTACCACTAGTAGTTGTCCCCGTGCGTTACACGTTTTGTTATATAATATGTAGTAAATATCAACTATTTGATAATACGGTTTAACTAACTATAAGCATTTTGAAGATATAAAGTATTTAACAATTAAAAAATATGAATTTACTTAACTATATATATATATATATTAAATATCTATCTAATTCATAATATTCTTGTTTATTATATATCCAATTGGACAATATATAATTAATAACACTAAAAGTATCAATTATGAATTTCAAATTAAACTCACTTACTTAAATTAAAGATATATATATATATATATATATTTATTAGAAACAATACTCAAAAAATGGAAATTTTACTTAAGAACTTGATGCAAACAATGTCAATCATGTATTTTCAACCTTCATTCTAAAATAAATTGAATTAAAGAAAATGACATTTTTAATATCGCTTAACATTGAAAATGACAGATAGCCAAATCATGTATTTTATACTTGAATACTTAATAATATTTTCATCATTAAAATATATCGGTAAAGGATATTAATATTTTCCGTACAATGTTGATGGTATGACATATTTGAATATACAAATGCTAATCTAATTAGAATGACATATAATTTCATACTACACATACACACATTATGAAGCAAAAATCTTAATAAATTTAGTACATGGGAAAATAATTAAAATGCAAAATACAAAAAAAAAAAAATTGATGTGACATTTTTAAAAAGGAAAATGACAAAATTATAAATATTACCAACTTCCTTTCTTTTATATAAGTATAGATTTGAGATTTTTTCCACGATGATGTTAGGCAGTGACGACGACAACAGTAGTCATGGAACAACAAATTATAAAAAACTAATTTTCATAAATTTTATTGTTGGTTTCTAGTTTATAAAAAACTTTTAAGATTTTCTATGACGTTTTTTTTTTAAGATTTGCAGTTCATATTTTTTTATATATATTTTAAAATTATTTTCTGATCTTGAATAAAAAGTATTTTCAGATTTAACAATATTTTAAGATAATAATAATTATTAGTATCTTAATATTAGGGACTAATTAATTTTGAACGCTAAATCAATTTTCAAACACTAAAAATCAATATAATCACTGCTAGGATACAAAATAATGGAATCTTGAAAATTTTTTAGGGCTAATAAAATCTCTTGTCATGCACCTCTAATCAGTGGAATGATCACACTAATTACTTCAAAACCATCGCACTAAAAAAACTCCTATTTTGTAAAAAGTAAGAAAAAGGTTAATGTCATAGTAAAAAGTATTATCTTTTCAATTTTTTTTTTTAAATATTGGTGACAAATCCATTAGTTATGCTGACCGTGAATTTGATTAGTATTGACTGAACTTGAGATTCTTCACATATTCATATAGTATTCTATCTCATGAATTCTGATCCGTAAAAGGATTTTATAAGAATTATGATAATATCTTAACAAATTTCAGTTATTTAATAAATTTGCATTCAATATGTAAATGATCACAAAGTAATTGATAATATCACAATTAATTGACTGATATAATGTATGAATTAATTGGATTTTCTTTCTCTTTCGATCAAAAAAGGAATGTTACATTTTTCATATTAAAAAAAAAGGTTCAATTGGAATAAATGCCGAGATTCAATTTTACCTTCCAAATGAGAAAAAATAGAAAGATATCTCAAGAAGAATATGATCATATCATCAGTAATTTTTAGAGAAATCCTGAACTTTAATTTCCTTTTTCATGAAATAAAAGATCAATAAGGAAATATAATAATGAGGATAGAATAGAACAATGAAAACTGTACTTTCATATTATTATTTTTCAGGTAATACAAATATTTAATATTTTAATATTGAATATCTTTATTCTACTATTATGAATTTCGATAAAAGCCCTTTCGTATACTAATAGCAGTAAATTATTATTCATTAACATAAAAAATATATAAATTCCAAAAAGAATTATTATAGAATAAAGATTATCATATAATTCTAGAACTTCCGACATTAGGATTTAGGAAAAAAACACTAGTAATTTTCCCATCAAATAGAAGAAAAGAAAAAGGAAAAATAAATTTTATAAACAAATGTCGGTTAATCAGATGGTACGCTCGAGCCTGCGCTCATTTTCAAGGAAGATGGAAAAGCCAATGCATTCGACCTATATCCACGTGTTCAAATTCTATTGGGTCGTTAACAACATCGTCTTGTGCTCGACTACATTCATCTGCTTCCCTCATCACCATCGTCTCAATCCCTAAATTGGCCCTTGATTTTGGTAATTATTCCGGACATATCCCTGTCGAAGCCAACACTGGAAACCCAGAAGCCTTTCTGAGTTTCTCTCTCCTCCCCCTCCTCCTCCTCCCCTTTCCTTTCTCTCTCTTCCCCCCTCAAAAATTACATTGATTTCTCTGTGATTTGTCGATCAGGCGGGTGTACTCTCTTCAGCCATGACGATGATGACTCCTCGGCCGTTGGATGTAACTCCACTTCCTTCTTCCTCTCATTATTTGGTTTATGCTTAGCATCACTCTTCCATCGTATGTGTCTGTAGATATGCATGCACAACGCTATTTCTCACAATTGTTTTGTCTCTATGTCTTCTGGTGGAGAATTTTTCTGTCTATATATCCTTGTTTGATTGTTGGGATTGGAATGCCTGTGATCGACTAGGGTTTTGCTAGCTATAGGAAGGTTTAAGTAACTTCATTCAATCTGATTTCTCAAAAAAATTCTCAAATGAAGCTGCATAATTGAGTATAATGTTCTAATTTTGGAAGAAATTTTATGGTTTTATTGGATCAAGCATATTCTATATTTTGCTTTTGAACTGTAGCATCAAGAAGATGAAGAAATGCTGGTGCCACACTCGGATTTAGTCGAAGGACCACAGCCTTTAGTTGAAGGTCCCCAGCCAATGGAAGGTGATCCTCCCTACTATGTCACTCCGACTTTAGTAATTTAATAGACAGATGCAGGCGTGTGTATGAAGCTCCCTCTCAATCTGTAATTCTGTTTCCTGGAAGATCACTGTTCACTTGTTGTTTGTTGCATTTGCGCCTGGGGTTGATGAGCTGTTACATTTTATGATTACTATAAATGCAATTGAAGTTTGGGAGCTTTTTTCTTTCTGTATTATCTTCTGACAAGATTCTTATACTTTTCTAGTGGCGTCAGCCGAAAATGCTGGAACTGCGGAAAGTCAGGTCAGTGACGAGCCACAAGCATCACGATTCACGTGGACAATCGAGAACTTTTCCCGTTTGAATATGAAGAAGCTTTATTCCGACGTATTTGTTGTTGGGGGTTATAAATGGTAATTTAGCTTAAATTTTGGCTTTATCTCATTTCATCTATATTTGATGCTAGTAGAATGAAAATTTATTATGTCAGTTGGAATTAATTAGACAGAAATATTTCCTTATATCACTGAACAATGCAAATTCAAACTAAATTTCATTGATTATTTGTCTATGTTGTCTTGATTTAGTGAATCAAATTGACATTTGAATTGCATTGGTTTGTACAGGCGGGTGCTAATTTTTCCGAAGGGAAACAATGTGGACTATTTGTCAATGTATTTAGATGTAGCTGATTCAGCCACCTTGCCATATGGGTGGAGCAGATATGCACAGTTTAGCTTGGCTGTAGTTAACCAAATGCATAATAAGTTGACAGTTAAAAAAGGTACACCCTAGGGCTGTGTATTCTTAATTTCTTTTATGCAGCAAAAGGTTGTGACATGTCATTGTGTATTTTTTCACCTGCAAACCTGACAGATATCAACGCACAGCTATGTGGGCTTGCTACAGGCTTGTGTCTGCTTTCCAATTTGTTAAGCTTAGTATTTGTGCTGTAATTGGATGTTATTTCCCAGCACCTATCCTCCCTTTAAATAACTAAATACAGGAAAGAAAAAAAAAAAAGGAGATGAAGATGGCGGAGTTATGATAATTTCCCTTATATGACAAGTGTTGGGGGTTTGTTAGAACTTCTGGTTTTCGCTACTTAAATTTAGTATCTAGTATTCTACTAGATTCCCTGCTGAGTGGAATCTCAAAGTGAACCCTGTATGTAACTTTTTTAGCTCGCAATTTGTTAATATATATTTTTAAATATCCATTTGATTGATTAACATGTTTAAATTGTGGGACATTATATTCATTTATCATCCCCTACTCATCTAGCTATATTTTAGTTCTGGTGGTAAATTGAGCCTTGTTGTGGATTCCACAGATACACAGCACCAGTTCAACCAAAGGGAGAGTGATTGGGGTTTCACATCTTTCATGCCTCTGAGTGAGCTTTATGACCCTAACAAGGGGTACCTCATGAATGACACTTGTGTTGTAGAAGCTGATGTAGCTGTACGTAAAGTCATTGATTACTGGGCATATGACTCAAAAAAAGAGACAGGCTATGTTGGACTTAAGAACCAGGGAGCAACTTGTTACATGAACTCTCTGCTCCAAACTTTGTACCATATTCCTTACTTCAGAAAGGTGACAATTAGTTTCTGTCATTCATTGAGTTCTGATACATTATCTGTTTGGTATATGAACTATGATAGAGCAAAAAGGAAGAAGCCTCACTTATAAAAATGTTATCAGGCTGTATATCACATGCCGACAACAGAGAATGATAACCCCACAGGAAGCATACCTTTGGCATTACAGAGTTTATTTTATAAGCTCCAATATCATGACTCAAGTGTTGCTACAAAGGAATTGACTAAATCATTTGGATGGGACACATATGACTCCTTTATGCAACATGATGTGCAAGAACTTAATAGAGTTTTATGTGAAAAGCTTGAAGACAAGATGAAGGTACTGATGTCTGACAGGATGATCTTCTCTAAATGTTCGTATTTTCTATTTAAATATATATATGTGTGTGTGTGTGTGTGTGTGTATGTATATATTTATACAGATACATGCACAAAACTTGTGAGGTAATTATATTTCTTTTACTGGCACAGGGAACTGTTGTTGAAGGAACTATACAGAAGTTGTTTGAAGGGCACCATATGAATTACATAGAGTGCATCAACGTAGACTTCAAGTCTACAAGAAAAGAATCATTTTATGGTAATAGTTGTTTCTCAGATTCCTGTCATTGTCGTGTTGATGGATAAATTTATTTGACACATATCTTTGTGGCAGACCTTCAACTTGATGTAAAAGGTTGTAAGGATGTTTATGCTTCCTTTGACAAGTATGTAGAAGTTGAACCCCTTGAAGGAGATAACAAATACCATGCTGAAGACCATGGTTTGCAGGTATGTTACTCCTAATATATTAATAGTGTCTTTGTGAAAGTCTCTATCTATCATGTGTTTCCTTCTGAAGGTTTATGATGTCACTTTACTGAGAATGTGTGTTGTTAACATAGGATGTGGACTGGTAGATAAGTATTGCCAGTCTAGTGAATATAGGAAATTGTGATACTATTTACTGGGATACAGACTGGGTGATAGATATAGCAACCGATTGGCTTAGCCTTTGGCCTTCTAGGAATGACCATCCTCAGCATCTTGAATTTGATGTTTCTGTGAATCCATTCTTTACCTAACTGTCTGAGAGATCTTCTCTTAGCACTATCATATTTTGTTAGTTTAGCAAATGCAGATCATGCTACTTTCGCAGCATCTTTAGATGATCAAATTCATTATCTAAACCGCTTCCTGCTATCATGTCATATAATCATTTATTACTGTCATTACTAGTGTCTATTTGGTATATCCATAAGTTTGGTGGTTTCTTTGTTAACAAATATATAAGACAATTGGGGACTTGGGGGGGGGGGGTTGGTTGGTTATGAGACACGACTTCAATGAAGAAAAAAGTAAGTTAATGGATAGAAGTTATTTTCTATTAATTTATGAATTTTGTGTTAACTTTCTCCCTGAAAGAAATTTGGTATACTTTCTTAAGGTTTTCAACTTCTTTGTTTTGTGATATGGTGATTGATTGATGTCAGAGTTTATCTCAATGACTGTTTCACTTGTACTGAAGAATACTACTTAAATTTCAGGATGCAAAGAAGGGTGTCTTGTTCTTGGACTTTCCTCCAGTTCTCCAGCTTCAGTTAAAGCGTTTTGAGTACGATTTTATGAGGGATACAATGGTCAAGGTGAGTAGTTGAAACATTGTCATCTTTCAATTATGTCTAGATGAGACCAACGTATGAATGTCTTTCATGTTGTTTCTGGTATATATTTTTTGGATGCGGTACTAATTCTTCTGCGTCTTTGGTTCATAATGACCAAATATTGGCATAAACATGTACTTGAAATTAAAAGTGATAACAATGAAGTATTGTCTGTTTTGCTGTTTTGCTGTTTACTAGTTGTGCATATTTGTTTGTTCTTCATCAGTTTCTTTGAAACCAGGAATGCAGTATATTTTGTGTTGTTCTCCAAGATTATCTTCTGCTCAACTAATGGATTATAATAAAAAATCGTTGGGTGAGAACTGTCCTCTAATCATCCAATGCAATAGAGGACATGGAAATAGTGGCCAATACTGGAAATTATTGAATCCGTTCTGAACTGTCCTCTAATCATCCAATGCAATTCACTAGCCTCTCTTTTGTGCTTGTGCCTCTGGTTATTGCTTGTTGACAACCGTGTTCTTTTGCATCTGAAACAAAGCAAGCTGTATCATTCTTTTACATGAATTATTGTCTATAAATTCTGGACTTTTAAGGAAAACATGGATATGTTTTATTTTCTTAGTTTGATATTTTCCTTTGGTGCATCATTTTAATTTGCTTATGGTTGCAGATAAATGATCGGTATGAATTTCCGTTGGAACTTGATTTAGATAGAGACAACGGCAAGTATTTAGCGCCAGAAGCAGATAGAAGTATACGAAACCTCTACATGCTTCACAGGTTAATTGTGCAGTCTTTATGTTTATCTCTCAATCTCTACCTTTGTTTGTGCCTTCTTGTCTTTTTCTTTTTCTTCATGCTCTTGTTTCCATCAAAGAGGGTTGAGAAGTAAGAAGTTCTTAAATTAAAATTCTGATCTCCAAGAACAAAAGCAAGAGTAGTGGTCACATAATTTTGTCTATAAGAATGAGCTTCTAAATTTCTCTGGTTTGAGAATTTTGATGAATATGCTAGTGACTCAGTTGAACTCATGTGTAGACCTGTTTTGTGTGCTCAGTTTCTTATTCCTCATTTTGTTGCTTATAGAAATTTTCATTTATTTTAATTGATTGCTTAACTGTTTATCGGCATAGATTAGAAGCAAGTTGATGATGATAGATGTTGTATCTAATCCTTCGTTTTCTAGTGAAGCACAGGCATTGTTATCGTATGATGTTCAGTTCTCATAATTATCAACTTCATTACTGCCACCATGCTATAGCTTCTGGATTATTTCCCCCTTTCACTGTTTAGATGATGTTATCAATTCTGTTTAGCTGCGAACCAGAATTTTAAGCTTAATATAGCTTTTTGTAAATTATTTGTGTGATGTTTGTTGCCAACCTTTTTCATGTGTTTCAAGAATTTTTGACCTTGGTATCCTGGTTTTCAGAATGCTTTGAAGTGGTATTTGATTGTAGTTGCTAATAAATCTAGACAGATATGGCATAATGTTGTCTACTTATATATCTTTTAAGATAACAAATTTGTATGGGTTCTGTCAGTGGTAACATCTCAATATATGTGTTTATCGTTTTATCTGCAAGAAATAGGCAATAAGAACATTTCTCTCATATAGTTTTAACCTTCACCTTTTGATCCTTTCTTCTACAACAGTGTTCTGGTTCATAGTGGCGGGGTGCATGGTGGACATTATTATGCTTTCATCAGGCCGACACTTTCTGATCAGTGGTAGGTTTCTTACTTCTGAAGAATCTCTCTCCGTCATCCTGTATCCGTACATACACTTTTCAGTCTTTGAGTAGGGGATATAGAATGATGTCAGAAGTTTCCTAGTTCCGTTTGTGATGTTGATGTTTCATGCACAAATGTAGTTAGTCATGGTTGCTTAATCAATCAGATTTTTTCCCCTGTATTCATAGTATTGTGAGCTGTATCTACCATAAACCATATGAGGCTTGCTTTATGTTTTATGATTCACCTCTCAGGTATAAGTTCGATGATGAAAGGGTCACGAAAGAAGATGTGAAGAGGGCATTAGAGGAGCAGTATGGTGGTGAAGAAGAGGTAATATTTCTTTCTGGTTTGATTCTCAACGTCTTGTGCTTCCTCTTTGTTTGTGTCTTATGTTCCTTTTATTTGACAGTTGCCGCAGACAAATCCTGGCTACAACAACACTCCATTCAAATTTACAAAATACTCAAACGCGTACATGCTTGTGTATATACGAGTTAGTGACAAGGATAAAATTATATGTGATGTTGATGAGAAGGATATTGCAGAACATCTTCGGGTATTTTAAGCAATACTCTAGAATGTTTACAATCTTATCACTGTCTCAGATAAGAGGTTTGTCATGAAGCATCACTTGCCTACTTATTCCAGATAAGACTGAAAAAGGAACAAGAAGAAAAAGAGGACAAAAGAAGATATAAAGCGCAGGCCCATCTTTATACTATTATCAAGGTTATTATTACCATTGGGCATTTTCGTGTAAAACTGGTATCTGTGATTCTGTAAATAGTCTGCTGAAGCAATTTATTAATGTTTGCAGGTTGCTCGAGATGAGGATTTGAGGGAACAGATAGGGAAGGATATATATTTTGACCTTGTAGATCATGATAAAGTTCGTAACTTCCGTATTCAGAAGCAGATGCCTTTTAACCTCTTTAAGGTACCTTGTTTTCTTATTCTATTGCTTTGTCAGTCAAATTGCACAAGACTAGCTCTTTTTTAAATTACTCTAAGTTCATTATATGGAGTTCACCCTGTTCAATAAGAGGTGCTAGATGTTCTGGTGAGTGAAAATTATTGCAATAGTATTCAGATGATCAAGTAGATGTCCATGCAAAATTAAATGATTCTTGAGGATATTTGGAAGTTACTGTTGGTACAGTGGATGGAAGCAAAGATAACATATGTAGCTGATCACGACAAGTCCTTTTGGAGTTCAATAAATGCAGTCTGGCTGATATGACAGAACTGAATTTTAAAATTTATCCAATCTGCCAAATAAATGCATATTCTTAACAGAGAGAAAAAAATTCTGCACGTGCTGTGGGGGAAATTAGCAAAATTGTGACTGGAAAAACCATGTTAGCATCTTTGTTTCTACTGCCGTTACCTAATTAAATCATGTTAGTATCTATGAAAAATTCATTCTAGTGATAAAAGTATCATGACAAAATTAAATTTGCTCCCGTTACCTAATTCATAGACGTAAAAAACTGAGGCCCTCTTGTAACGCATCCCAGTCAATTCACTTGGTGGAGAAGATAGTGTTTTGATTTTCTTAATTCTTAGCAGCTGAAAGCTATTTGTAGCCAAGTGACATCATAACCCAACTATATTTGCTTCAGTTAACCTGGTGTTATGAAATTCAAGTTATTAGAAAGCTGTTGTGGATGAGGAGCTTTATCCACAACTCATGCGATCAATCCCTTTTCAAGGGTTGACCTAAAACAGCAATCCATCTGATCTCATATGTTCTGAGCAGCCATGAATTGATTACAGTAGGGATCTTTTTCTCAGTCAACTTACTGCCTACTATTCTGTTTTCCTTTTGAACCATCATGTATAATCAAGGATGAAAATTTCGGTTTCGGTAAAAATATGGGTACCTTGATTTTACAGAAATATCGACGGAAATATCGATTTCGGTGGAAATATCGGACATTTTTTTAAAAAATAGGGAAACTTTATAAAAAAATTGAAAAATATATCTAGTAGTTTACAGAATATTATAACTAACATTAATACATATATTGAACTTAAATTCCAAATAAAATTATATGTTTACAACAAATATAAAGATAAACTATTATATAAACGTTGTCTGTTATGATAACATGACAAATTTTGTACAAAATTAATACATAGACTAGTAATAGCTTGAACTCCTATGAATAGAAATCTCTTTTTATTAAAATCATCATTTTATTAAGGATATTACTTATTAGAGATAATTGATGTATATATATAAATATATATATACATGAAATATATATATATATCTCATTTATATTCAGTAATATAAATATATATCCATATATATCTCATATATATATTAAGTGATATATATATATAAAATTTGACCTAAAAGGGTTCCAAATCCACATCCTCGCTGTAAATATCAACTTTAAAAACAAACACAACCAATTGTAATAATTATGCAATAAATTCATAAAAAAAAAGAAAAAAATTAAAAATAATAATAATAAAAAATAAAAATCGTCGATATCGAAACTCCACCAATATTTCTCCGATATACCGCAATTTTATTAAAGGACTCACCGATATCGACATTTTACCGATGTTTTACCGAAATTTCCCGATATTTCCCGAAATTTCTCCGATATTTTGACCAAAAAAAAAATGTTGCGTATTATTATTTCGGTACTTGAAATTTCGCGAAATTTTCATCCATGTGTATAATCAATGTTGGACAAAATTTTGTCTCTTTTATTTTATTATCCAATCAGAGCTCATAGACATTTATGATATATCACATTTAAATTGTGACAATAATTAGATTGACTGACTAATATAAGGTAACTAGTTATACAGGTACCTTATATATTAGAGTTCTAATTATAATAGGACTCTATAGGATTTTGAATTATGATTCTAATATAAAATTATTTAAATATGAAAATCATAAATTACTATTATAACCTTAAATAATAATCTTTGATACGGATATATTGGGCAATTCATATTTTGTAAGAAACATCCACACTTTTATATAGGTAATAGATATTTAGAGGAAAACCTGTACAATCTTGTGTAAGAACTTTGAAAGTTTTTATTCATATACATTTGATAGAGATTTAAGTTTCTGACCAGTAAAGGCATATTATGAGTATTGATGGATTAAGAGACTACATTTTTTTATAAAGAACATATTGAATCTTTTACTGCAGCCCTAACCTTACATAAGCAGGTCTATTGTAGCATATGACTAAATGAAGGAAAATAAAAATTTTCCTTGGGGTGAAAATTATTGAACATAAGCTTCTAGCACCTCTTGAGAGTTGGCATCTCCTGCTACTTGACTTCACCAATTGCTTCAACATTTCAATGACATTCTTTTGTCATGTTTGATGTTGTTTTGTACTTACTGTTTAACAAGTTAATTATTTTATCTATTATTTTAATGTTCTTATGGAGAAAACTAATTAATTTTTGGTTTCTTATGAAGGAGGAAGTGGCCAAAGAATTAGGTGTTCCAGTCCAATTTCAGCGGTTCTGGATTTGGGCAAAAAGACAGAACCATACTTATCGCCCAAACCGGCCATTGACACCCCAGGAGGAAACACAAACCGTAAGCCCATTGCCAGTTCCTCTTGGTGACTTAATAATGAGGAGTTTAATGTTCTTTATGAGAACTCTTAGTGTGCCTATATATTAAGGGGATTCATTTTTACTCCCTTGTTCTATAAGTTTGGTATTGTGATAGCCCCCCATACTAATAAAATCTTCAAATACCTCCGCAACTCAAAAGAAATATAGTGATAGGAGTATTAATTCTTAGATAAAATTATAGTTTTTCATAATCATCGGTGATAACTTATTTAGTAGTATGGTCCGCAGGAGGGAGGGGGGAGGGAGGTTATTGATACGAAAGCTAAAGCTAAACAGATGAATGAGTTTAACATTGATCACCCTTCTATTAACCATTGGAAGTTGAGACTGATGACTAGTATATGTTAAGGGTAAAGAATACTTATTCACCAGTAACCAGTGGTTGATAAAGGTTTATGAAAAATATTTAGGTTAATCTGAAAGGCAAGGTAAACTGATAATTAGTAGGCATTATGTAGAAGCTTTGTTCATATAAATTTTTATCTGTCCATATTGATGCATGTCCAAAGACTGTCGACTTTGGAAAATTGGAAGATACAATTATGCATTTAGTAAATAGAAAGAACATTACAAGGGTACAGAATAGTATGAAAGAGAAACATGTGGAGTTATTGTGTTAGCTTCTCACTCTTGATTTATCAAAGCCTGGACCATGTATAGTCTCTTGATGTAATTTGTTGGCTGATTTAATTTTGGCTTTTTAAATATTTAGACTAAACTTAGTTTCATTATTTTTGTGAGGCAATTGCTTTATGGTTTTTTTTTTTTTTAATCTATTTATTTTGTTTCTAGTTCTTCAAACTTTAGCCTTATCTTAATTATGCTCTGCAGGTTGGAGCATTAAGGGAAGTATCCAATAAGGCTCACAATGCTGAACTGAAGTTATTTTTGGAAGTAGAGTGTGGACCGGTATTGTATCTCTTTACAGTTTAGATAATTCTGTTGGCTCACTTTGTAAATGTGACTATTGGATGATTTTCGTAACTCCTGCTTCAAATATGTTTTTTTTTTCTGTGCTGAATTTATAGGATTTATGTCCAGTACCTCCACCAGAGAAAAATAAAGAGGACATACTGCTGTTTTTTAAGCTTTATGACCCTGAGAAAGAAGAGCTTCGGTACTTGTAGTTTTATGTAAAAGTTATGTACTTTATACTTTATTATTTAATCATGGCTGCCATTTTACTCTCTGATTTTTCCAGATATGTTGGGAGGCTTTTTGTGAAGAGCTCTGGGAAGCCCCTTGAGATCCTAGCAAAGTTAAATGAAATGGCTGGATTTGCACCTGATGAAGAGATTGAACTTTTTGAGGTTAAGCTGTCGAATTACAGGATATCTGGATTTACTAAAAACGAACAAATCATGTTTCACAGTAGAGCACATGCATTTTCCCCCTGTTTTAGATATACTTCTCACTAAATCATAATTTATTGCGATTTATACAGGAAATAAAATTTGAGCCATCTGTTATGTGTGAGCGCCTTGATAAAAGAGCTTCATTTCGATTTAGTCAGGTTTACGAATTTACTGTACTTTTATTTTTCAATCTATCTTGCTTTATTGTGTACTTATTCCTCCTCATCTTTTCTCTTGTCCTTCAGATCGAAGATGGGGATATTGTTTGCTTTCAGAAACAGCCACCGGTTGAACGTGATGAGCAAATCCGTTTCCCTGATATTCCTTCATTTCTGGAATATGTGAAAAATCGTCAGGTCTATCACTTACTTTCTTTCAGATTCTTCTTATCATCCTTTTTTCGGTTCACTAAAATATAGAATGAATTTATATGAGCTTAATCACTGTGCATCTAAATGTCACCCAATTTAATGACAGACTCCATCTTCCAAACACATCTTTAGAATTTCTAACCAGTTTAGCTATCTGACTGTATTCCATTGTCTATCTGAGCTGGGTTTTTTTCAGCTACTTAAAGGAAATTGAGTTGATGTCAAAGTTACTTACATGTCTTAATACTCACCTCTTTATGTATTTGCATTTGGTTAGGGTCAGCTCTGTGCTTTTCTACTATATGGCCTGATGCTTCTAACTTTGTGGCAAGTTATGAAGACCTTGTTTTTTTCTCTTAAAACTACTCTTATGTGTATGTATTTGTTATTTTGCAGGTTGTGCATTTTCGTGCCCTGGAAAGACCCAAAGAAGATGAATTTTGCCTAGAGTTGTAAGTATTATTGTATGCTATGCCAATATCTAGATTGTTGAGGGCTTTATTTGCAAAGTGCTGTTTTCTCTTCATTATTTATTTTGGAAATAAATTGACTGTGGACATATCTGGCATGGATTAAAGAGCAAAGAATCATACATATGATGATGTTGTGGAAAAAGTTGCACAACGCCTTGGCTTGGATGATCCATCCAAAATTCGGCTCACTCCTCACAATTGCTATTCTCAGCAACCTAAGCCTGGTCCCATCAAATATAGATCAGTTGATCATTTGCTAGACATGCTTGTCCACTACAATCAGGTACTACCATAAAAGTGTTCCATCTCTTTTCCCCCTTTTCCTGGGCTGGCTTTACTCTTTTATTGATATATAACACTAATGGGTTGGTGAATCTTTTTGATTGCTTATGATAGATCTCAGATATATTGTATTATGAAGTGCTGGACATTCCTCTTCCAGAATTGCAGTGTCTGAAGACACTGAAAGTTGCCTTCCATCATGCTACTAAGGATGAGGTGCTGATATTGCTATGATTTACCTTGTATTGTAATTACCGATTCAAGGTATATTAAGTCATTGACCTATTCCATGTCCTTCTCAGGCTGTAGTTCTCAATATTAGATTACCAAAGCAAAGTACTGTTGGAGATGTTCTCAATGAGATCAAATCAAAGGTTAGCGAATGCATTGCTGCATTTAAGTTGTACTCCTAGCCATAAATTTGAAATTTGAACTCCTTGTTTGTTGAAAGGAGTTTTTCCACATGCCTCTTTTTCATCGGATTTCTGTTTCTTCTTTAACCTTTTTTAAGTGAGTTTCCTTTAATGTCTTCATCTAAGATAAAGGTGAGTAGATAGCAGCATAAGATAGACAATTTGTCACATCTTTTACATCTTACATTAGGTCGAGTTGTCTCATCCAAGTGCTGATCTTAGGCTGCTCGAAGTCTTCTATCACAAGATATACAAGGTATTGTATCTGCTAAACAATTCTTTATGTGTTGGTAATATTTTGCTAGTCATACACATCTGTTTCAGAAATTGTGGTGTGTATATTCAGGAGTATAAAGTATTTGTGTTTAACTATGTCTTGTGCCTGGAATTATTGTTAGAATTAGATACAAAATAGTTCGTGATCCAATCCTTACTGGATTGTTGCTGCTTGACTAAATCATAAAATTGACGTATTGAGCCATTAATTTCAACCTTGTTCCTAGATCACACTTAAGTGTATCTGAGTTAAATTCTGCATATCATGGGTAATCCCCATCTCCATTCTCAATTTGCAGATTTTCCCCATGAATGAGAAGATTGAGAACATAAACGACCAGTACTGGACTTTGCGTGCTGAGGAGGTTAACTCTTTCTCAAAGCATCTTTTCTTTCTCCAAGCCTTGGATGATTAATATACACTGTTTTTTATACCTTCCAACCCTCTTAATAACTTTAAAACTTAAAGCTATGGTAATCAGATGAACACTGAATCATTGTTTGACCAAATTGAAGAAGGATGATCTTAACTATTTTAAATGGTAAATTTTTTTCCCTGATGGACTCTTGCAGCTTATATTTACATGGTTTTATTATATCTTAGATTCCAGAAGAAGAAAAGAATCTTGGGCCCAACGATCGTTTGATTCATGTTTACCATTTCACAAAGGATATTGCCCAGAATCAAGGGGTATTTCAGTGTTTGCTTAATTCTATGTTAGCTAATACATATGGTTATGGTTTTTCAACTACTAATAAAATGCCTTTTCTTTTTCCTGAACAGCAAGTCCAGAATTTTGGGGAACCATTCTTTTTGGTCATTCATGAAGGTGAAACACTAGCAGATGTTAAAGTCCGCATTCAGAAGAAATTACAGGTTCCAGATGAGGAGTTTTCTAAGGTATGTACTATGTAGTTTTACCACTCTGTTTTACTTTTTTCCCTTGCCTTTTCCTCAGTAAATTCAAAATCCAACTATACATATTGATCAATTCTATGAATTATGCTTCACTTGCTAAAAGTTGCTGTGAGTAATTAGTTGTGTTTAATTGCTGACACGTAATCTGATAGAGTTTTTGATAAAATGCAGTGGAAATTTGCCTTTTTGTCATTGGGACGTCCAGAGTATCTTGAGGACTCTGACATTGTATCCGGTCGTTTTCAGGTGACATTTTTCTCTGGTTGATTATTACAAGAGTTAATCAGTGGTTAATTTTCCTTGAATGCATTGAGACTTAGAATGCATTGAGACTGAGAAACTTGTGTTCTGTCTTCCAGAGAAGAGATGTCTATGGTGCTTGGGAGCAGTACCTTGGGCTAGAGCACTCTGATACTACTCCTAAAAGGGCATATGCTGTTAACCAGGTAATGAAATTCAATTAACTAAATACCAACTATATTTCCAGATTTCCATCTTTCTATGTTTCAAGTTGTTTCTATAATTGCTGACTCCTTCTGACAAGGATGCAAGGCTATAAGCACACCAAGTAACTGTAGTTGTTAGTGCCCCTCGGTTTTTATGTAGTGATTTATGTCAACAATAAACAAAGACTTCTACGATGATGCTCTTGTGTTTTTTAATTTTTGATCTGGGCATCAACAGTTTACTGTCTGATACATGGTTTACTACCCTTCCATAGGTCCCCTAGATCCTGCATGTGGTGCATTTAACTGGGTGTTTGCATCCACCAATCATCTTATAATCCCCCCACAATATAGGAGGCTAGATGATATCCTCAAGCATTTTAAACTAAACTAACTCATCTTTCTGCTAATTGCAGAACCGACACACATTTGAGAAGCCAGTAAAAATATACAATTAAAGTTGGGTTGTGCTTATTATCTGAAAAGGCCTGCTTTAATGCTGAGATGAGGGAAACAAAATCCAGGACGTGTGGATATTTGAAGGAGAGTTGAGACCGAGAAAAAGGCCGAGATTCACTCTTGTTCTTTCCCAAAGGTTATGGTGATCTTTTCACCATTTTTATTTTCCTTTAAACTTGGATTGGAAAGGTAGCTCCATTCTTAGACGCATGTTGCTTTTCGATTTTCCGATCGGTAGATATTCTGGTTCTCACATCACCTTGCTGCGTAGAAGATAGCAACAATATATTGTATCATGCATAACTAGATTTTGGTTGATGGCTTTGTAAAGTGGGTATAGTTAGCATCTTTCCTATTGTTCTACTCTGACTTGTCTTTTTTTTTTTTTTCTTCATATCCCTTTGTTTTTGTTGTAGTTCATATCTTATATAACTAGGGGATGTGGTTGTAAAAGAAACAATTGTGATGTACTTCAAATAGTCATATTATAATTGCCAACACTATTCAGAGAATTAAATTGTGGTCTACGTTTTTCTTTTCTTCCTATGTACTAGGATTTGTGCTAATCTTTTATTTCTATGCCGCATATTTTAGCGACTTCTATTCAGTTTTTAGTTGTTTTCTACATGTTTGAACCGAACTTAACACCCTCAAACCCCCCCCCCCCCCCCCCCACCAAAAAAAAAAAAAACGTATCACTGTTTTTTTTTTTTTTGGCAATTTCACACTTGAAGTTCAAAGGTAATTTGCAACTCAACAAGTTCGATAGTTTCTAGTGATTTTTTTTGTTCATTTGATTGTCATGAACTACACATTTAGTGCATGTTGAGCTTACCGCATCAAAATTTTATTCACCTGAGCTCCGTTTACTTTGGCAAATAGAGATAAGTTGATTGTCTAAGTCAATAAATGTCTACTCTAACATATAATATCTAACTATATTTATCCATCGTTTACTGTGTAATATATGAAGGTTAGGATAAGAGTGATATTACCTAAATGTCTCTTTTATGTAAATGTTTAATTTTTACTAGGAATAGAAATGTAATTTTCTAATATTATCCAAAGTTTTGGGTAAACTATCCTGGGGGTGGCGTAGATTATTATCCAAGGTATTATCCAGATTTTGCATTTTATCCGAGTCAATAGGATAACTTGAATTTTTATTTCCATCAAAATAAAACTAGATAAAATTTCACTATCCTAAATTATCCCCCAAAGTAAACAGAGCCCTGTTGGAAGCCACAACAATGGGAAAAGATAAAACAAGTTGAACTTCAAATAATTTTTTTTAGTGTTTTAATAAAATATAAATACACGATAAACTAAAAAATTATATATTTCTTGATTGTAATGTGGGTTATATATATTTATATTGGTAAGAATACAATCACATATTTTTATTTTTTTTCAGATTTTAAAGTATGATTAGAATTTTGACGTAACACGTATCTCTGCCTCTCCTACCTAAGCACAAAAAATTTAAGGGTGCGGCTATCCACACCCCAAAAATTACTAAACACACTCCATTCCTAGTGTTACTGTACATTTCATTTATGAACAGTAACACTAGGAATGGGGTGTGTTTAGTAATTTCCATCCGCACCCAAAATTTAATGGTAAAATTTTGAGAAAAAGTAGGGCTTGCGTTTTCTTCATTTCTTTTAACTTATATTTTAATTGTCAGTACACTTATCTATATATGTAATTTAATGAAAATAATTCATTTAAAAAAATTAATGAAAAAAATTAACTCCCTCAGGGATTAGAGAAATTGATTAGATTGTCATACAAATATTTGTTCTTGAGCTAGGTCAAATGAAGCACTAGTTTGAGTTTCTGAAAAATCCACTATCAAGAAGATATATGCTATATATATTCCATTCCAGAGATTGGAATTGGAGAGAGAGAGAGAGAGTATACTAGTGGCTACTGCTGGAGTCTGTAGGAAATGATGCCTTCATCAGTCTCAACAGACAACCTATTCATTTTTATGAGCAACAATAGGTATGATCTCGCTTTATAACCTGCATCACATAAATCACTTTTAATTAACTCAAACTTCAAAAAACCTATATGAGATTGTCTCACGGAATTATGAATATAATTCCGTGAGACAGAGCTCCACTACCGGAATACAAATCCATTTTTGCAAGTCAAACATTGAACTACTTCACATAACTGAACCTAGTCTAATCTTCCTCAACATAATTCCCCATGTGGTGTACCATTGTATCAAATTTCAACTGTAAAAGATCCAATTGTACTTATCCTACTTTTGTTCCAATAGACGAGAGACAATTTACGCTATCCAAGTGTATGCAATACCCATTTTGCGAATCAGCCGACATCAGCTCACTTAGATCACAACAAGAACTAAATGCTATTGAGAAAAGTGCAGTATCTATGTTGGGCCGAAGTTAATATTGTAAACATTTGCAGAGCAGGACACGCACAGGTGCAAAGACAAGTAGCTATAACCAATAGCTGAATATTTGTTCAGCCTTTTGACTCTGAGAAAAGGGAAACTTCAAACTAGAAATAGTGGTAAAAACACATACCTAGTCCCAGCGATTCAATTTCAGCTTGTTCAATGGTATTTGGCTTTATCTTCTTCTTCTGTACGTACGAGTTCATCTTTCCAACAGCAACTTGCAGATCCTGCATGAAGCATAATTCAGAATCTTTCTCAAGTAGAAGCAGCTGATGAGGTATTACTAGGAAATACGGACTTTCTTTAATATATAAGCTGAGTCAAAGATATTGATAAGGAAACTCAATTTTCTATGCAATTCGCCAATGTTACATCCCTATATTCCATCAGTTTATGCGTGATTTTTCAGCTGCAGATACTGCAGATCAATTTCAAGATCTATCGTAGTAAATCTAAAAGCAAAAAGGTGAATGTACATGCAGCTCATCAACAGTTTTTACATAAAATAGCACAAACAAGAATATCATACCTCCCATGAAACCAAGCCCTTCATGTGTTTCGGGAGACTTTCATAATCATCTTGTGTGACATTCAAAAGAAGCTTAGAATCTTCATATTGGTCAAATTCATCAGTTATCTCCTCTTAGAATCATATAAACAAATTATCAATCAGTCATATATGCCTCTAGCAGACCTGTTATAAGCACATACTTTCAAATATCAAGAACTTTCTCACCTTTAATCTCAAACCCAGGCTCACTCATGTCATACTTGGAATCATCTTCACCACATGCACCATGCACATGAAAGAAAATCAGTGTTTTTTTAGCATGGATACAATTCATGCTGGAGTCAATCAACTCACCTTGAGAAGCAATTGTAGCTAAGCAAACATCAGAGATCCCAAAATTCTTTAAACTCATCGAATCATCAAGCCTACATCATATGTTAAGTGGAGCAAACCAAAAGCAGCCATCCATCTAGTCCATAAAATATCAACCTACATTACCAATTCAGATGCGAAAAGCCAGAAAAACAGTAGAATACAAAATCTTACAAATTCAAAGGATACGAGGGATCTTCATATGCAATATCACTCTTTAGTCCAATGTTGCTTCCAGGGGACAAATTATCCAATGCATAATCATCCATTACATCTTCCTCATCAAAATTGACTAAGATACCAATGAAAAATTAAGGAGAAAAAAGTTAAAAAACCCATGAAACTAGATAACCACATAGCAAAATAGAACACTGCAAAGAGGGGGATAAAGGTGAGTCGAACAAACGTGGAGGAATGTAGTTGGATGAGGAACGGAGATGCTCCTCGAGGTCAAAAAAGTCAGTTTGGTTCTTCTTCAGGACCTCGTTGCAGTGTCCTAACAACTCCTCAAAGGAAACGGTTGCAAATGACATGGATTCCAGCAAGTTCAAGTCATCACTGGCAGCTGTTACTCTCCGGTTAATGCTGTGGACGAATGTTGTTGATGCAGAATCTACCAAAGCAAATTCTTGGAAGTGTCACAATAGGCAGGCAAGATGAAATATTGAAATGGGAAACAGAACACCATTTCAAACTAAGTAGAGGCTTTACAAAGTGTGACTTTTGTACTTAATTCTACTAGCTTTATGACAAATTAGCTGCATTAGTTAGTTAGGGATTACGAAACGCAGACAATCAGTTGGTGGACATATATGAGGGAATAAACATCATAATTGTAATCAGTTTCAGAAAGTAATACAAATCTGAGATTTATTCTAACTATCTATCTATCTATCTCTTATCACAACATCGCAGAAATGGAATAGGAAAGCTACACTCAGTTCGTAACAGGAAAATGGATAAAAAGGTTTTGTAGTTGATTATTGAAAGGAATTCGGAAGGTACCATACCCAGGGGGATGGGGCGGCGATCTACCGACTCCTTGAGGGCGGAGCAGCTGCTCTGGAGGTGGTTGCAGAACTTCGCCACCGTATTGCACAGTTTTCCGATCGATTCCTCCATTGCCTCCGTTTTCCCCCCTTTCTCTGTTCAAATGACTATAATATATGTTGAACTGATTTAGTTGAATAAAACATTGAATAAATAAGTTATATTTTAGACATTTATTAATGGCGCCTGTAGCTCAGTGGATAGAGCGTCTGTTTCCTAAGCAGAAAGTCGTAGGTTCGACCCCTACCTGGCGCGTGAGAATTACTATTGCTTTTGTATTATTTTTTTCTTATGCTAAACTAACTTTGTGACTTGTATTGTTTTTTGGACCTTTATGTTGTAAACTCCATGCATCATATACTATAATGTTAACATAAATTGGAAGGATAACTAGAAAAGGTAACTTGGCAGCACCATTTTTTGTACTTGCCTTGGAGGTGACAAAGTCACAAAAGAGCACAAAATCATCTATATACATCTTACATTTTGAGGAAACCAATAGGAGACAAAAGGGCCAAATCTTGACAACATTGCCAACATTAACCATAGTAAACTTTATACAAAAACTGACCTACTCAAAAAAGATGTTCCAATGTTCAAACATGCTGGAAACAATGGGGTTCGCAGAGGCAATCGATGGCATGCATTAGCTTTCTCCTCGGACCAACAGCATCTGTGCCCATGTCTTTAAGCTTTTGCATAGTAAGATTTGCTAGCTGAAACCTGTTCACACTTGTCATTTGAAACACCTTGACAAAACGAGTGAGCCCGAGCGAAACTAGCCAGTTCTCCAACCCTCCCGCCTTCTTAAGTTTTTTCTCAAGATATGATGCTCGCATCCTCTGATTCAGAAACACACTGCTATCAGCAAATATCTTCTTTCGTATACCACATTTTGAGGTTCTACGTACACCAATGGCATTCCCCTCTCTATGACTATGAAGTGGAGGAACATCAGAAGCAATTCTATGAGGCGAACTTGATGGCTTTTGGAAATCTGAATTGGGTTCAAAAGGATGCACTATTATAGAAGGTTGAATAGCTGGTTCTGGAGATGACATGGATTTCTCAGGTTCTTGAACTAATTGCTTTGAGGCAGAGGTCAGTGATGGAGATTGCACCTCGGTGTTGGGTCTTTTGGCCGACTGGGAGTTGTTAGTAGTTCTCGGGTTTTCTTGTAGCTGTCTCTCTCCTACGCTAGGCATTGTCGAGTGCATCTTATTAGGCAATGGTGGGATTATAATAGTTACTCTTTGCTTCTTGACAAATATCCAATCTTCTTCATCTGGTGGATCAACCTTAGGGGAACCTTGATTCTTATGCTTCTTGCTAGGAGCAGAATGGTTGCGTCTCTGTTTTGGCTTCACCATTTGTTGTATATCTGCATAAATTGAGCTGTATCAGGAAACTACTTCAAACTGAGTCTGTGCGTGTTCGTATGATCCTAACATTAAAAATAGATAGATGCTGATTTAGTGCTGACTGCAAATTGAACTGCCAGAGTTAATATTGCCTTGTCTTACTTTTATATAAGAATATCATCCTAATGTACTTAACCAAAAATTATAAGCATATGCTAAATACCAGCAGATTAAGCATAGGCAGTTGGACACAGCGACAACACAATCAAAAGTCAAAAGAAACACCTCCTATACCATCTAACTAAAACAACGAATCGAGGTATGTGGACCAAACCATTGCAGTCAACATTATTTTACATAAGATCCCAATTTCTCTTGATTCAACCTAGAAATGAAGAAAGGAAGTTGAAGGAAAGAAAATGACATAATGATGAAGGATAAAGGATGCACAACTCATGTTCCACTCATTACTAGCTGTTCTTGAATCTCAAAATAGTTAAATATGCCCAAGCATTAGCTGATAAAGCATAAGAAAGTTAAAAACACTCAGTTATCTACCTCAAAATCAAAAGGAAACAAGATTCAAAGGACCAATTCTTTTCCTCCCACAAAAAAAAGAGAAAGAAAATTCCCCAAGTTTCTCTTTGGCCACTTGTGATTCCATCTGAAGATCAACAAGTTAAAAAGATGCCCTTAGATCTCCTTTCTTTAGACTCTCGTTTTCTTCAGTTAGAACCTTACATTCCATGTGTGACATTCGTTTTTTACAAAGAAAGATTCTCATGCCATAACAACCAACATTTATTGGACAACCTAACAATTCAACAACTCAATTGAGATGCCAAGTCATTGTCTGCATACTCAAAAGTTCAATACTCAGCCAAAGTTGGAACCATTCAAAATTCTTTAATTTTTTTGTCAATGTTAACTTACATGATTTACTTAAATCACTTTGTCCTTTTGGTTAATCATCTAAAATCTATATCCAACTTTAGCCTAGACCTGAAAATTATTTTGCAGCAGAAAGAAAATCACAACCATCTACACGTCAAATTATAAGATTTTGCCTTAAACATAAAAAAGTGTCTATGTAAACCCATTGCACCTGATTGTGATCAACTCATAAATCAGAGACTTTTGCAAAGAAATCTGGAGAATTAGCCCAATCATTCTTCCCTGGATTTTAGCTTTCTTGCATCAAAAAACTATACCATCAGCATAGTCGTGAAAAACATTAAACTAGCAATTAGGGCCAATTATTTTAAGCTTAAAAGATTGTACACTCGTTATCAATCCTCTTCGAGTTCATATTCATTCAGCAAGAGATTAGAAACTGAATCGATCTAAGCTCGAAGTTTAGGACATTCCAATTCAAAATAACGAGCACTATTGCTTGAACATGTAAGGATCTCAACAATAAAAAGACATTATAATCGAAGTAGTAGACAATGAGGCTGATGAAGAGAAAAAAATACTTGGGAATTGAAGAGAGCGGAGAAATAGTAGAACTCCGAGGAAATCGCCGCTCCGATCTCTTGCAGGTCTCCACTGTAGCGTACGATACCACCTTCATTTACAACGTCGACTGCATCTATACTGTTCGACGATTTTACTCATCGGCCCTGCTTCAATGGATTTTTTTTTTCTCCTTTCTGGAGTCGATTTCGAATGTTTTATTACCGCATTGTTTGTTTTTGTTATTTTCATATTTTCCCTTTTCTGTTTTTTTTGACCTTTCTAGGGATGAATTCAATTTAGTAATTAACTAATGTTGATCAAAAAGTAATTAACTAATGGGTAATTCTAGAGTCGACCCCTGGTAATTAAAATATTTCTTATCATGGTCATTTTACATGTAAAATATTTATTTTATCCATAAAACTCATTTTTACAGCTTAATTTTACATTTAATTTTTTGTTGCGGCTATCCGCACCCCAAAACTCACTAAACACACCTCATTTCTAGTATGTTTTTCATTTGTATATAAATGGGGTTTGTTTTGTAAATTTTGGGGTGCCGCTATATTTTTTCTTTTGCAACCACCACTATCTTTCATCGTGTTTTTTTCTTTCAATTATTGTCTTCCTAATATCAATTTGAAACCTTCAATTTTTTCCTAAAAATTTGTGTATCAGTGGCAAGAATGAAAAATATATTAATGAAACAATCAGTAATCATCTTAGGCAATAATAGGAATATGATAAGAATAACAATGAAAATATAATAAGTCGTTCTTGATATATCAATGAATTTTTTTCAAAATATCAGTTCACAATCAATAATTAAATTTTTTTCAATATGTTCTTGTTAAAAATTTAGGTTTCAATTTTCATATATGTCTATTCAATAAAAAATGAAGAGTTTTTATTAAGAAAATGAATGTAGGCTTTTATGAATTAAAAGATGATGATGGAGAAAAAGAAAATGGAAGATGGTCGTTGGCACACGGCTGTGATGATAAGGAAAAAAAACACTAAATTTTGGATTGTAAAATAAATTTGAGGATATAATTAGAATTTTAAATAGAAGGTGATTATAATGAAAAATATTTAAGTCGTGAGCAGAATTATAATAGGATCCAATCCCATCCAATCCCTGACATCCTCTCCGTTGCAGCGCTGCCACAAACCTTTAACCTCCGTAATACATAGAATATCAATTTTCAAAACCTTCATAATTTATTATCAATTATCCATTAGCATTGTCCATCAATCTTACCACAATGATAACAAACAAAGTGTATATTTGGAATAATATTAGTTCATCCAAATTTAAGATGTGTCAACTTCATTCATTATTTAGTCAATTTCATTTATTATTTAAACTGGAACTCGTATAGTCTAAAATTTCCACATTCACCGATATATTATGTGTGTGAACTGTGAAGTATTAATATACACATATCATAGTAACATCTCAACTTCTGATAATTAAAATTGTATACAACCAACAATTTTTTAAACAATTTCCAATATGAATGGAATATTTTAATCTTAATTATATTTTATAAAATTTCAAAAAAAATCTATGCTAGTTAAAATGTTGTTGAAATGTAAAAACTTTCAAATTCAAAATTCACATATATGTTATCCAAATTCCTAATTAACATACCTCAATCTCTAGTATCACAAAATAATAATAAAACTGAGACTTATTAGAAAAAAAACACATGAATCGTAGTTATTTCTCAATTGGGATATATAACTTCTTCCAATATACTTCTGTTGTAAATATCTAGGAAAAAAAAATACAAATTAAAGTTGGGCCGACCATAGTCATCTCGGAAAAAACTAGACTGCTAAGAGCATCTCCAACCCTTGGAGGCAATTTTGAACTCAAAATTTGGATTTGAGTCCAAATTTGCTTTTGAGTCCAAATTTGTCTCCAATCATAAAACTCAAATTTGGATTCAATTAGAATATTCTTTTAGAATATTCTTCATTTTTTCTTTTAAATTTTCTATTTTATCAAATATTGGTTTACTTAAGTTAATAGACAAATTAAATATATAGTGTTTCAATGAAATTAAAAAATCTTGTAAAAGAAAATTGATATAAAATACTAAAAGTATATTAGAAAATTCATCACAAATACATATTAATACTAAAGAAAATTACATAGTCATATAACATAATTGTCCAAAAAAGTTCAATTCATGTGCATTAATTCGTAGCCGTTGATAACCATTTTGATCTTTTAATCTCAGTCGTCCATAGTATTTAATTGTATTTCATTTATGTTTATGTATTATTAGTATTTTAGCATGTTTGTTGTGTTTTGCTTAAATTTAGCATGTAGTAATGTTTGTGTTGAAGTAAATGTCATGGTTGTATCTTGTAATTTTAAATTTTTAATGATATCTTATTTAATTTCTATTAGTTATAACTTGCAAAAATATTAATAAAAATATAGCAATACAACTAATTTATATGTTTTTGAATTTTTAAAATTTTCATAAATTTAAAATCACATAATGTAATACATATAATATTTAATGTAAATTGATAACTAGATGAAATATATAGTTTACAATTAAATGAAGATAAATCAAATAAAAGCAAATAATTAAATAAATAAACAACATAAAATTAAATCAAAAAGAAAAAAAAAGATTTGAGTTGTGAATAGTAGGTGGCAAATTTGCCACCTACTATTCACTTGTGGCAACTTTGAGTCCAAATTTGAGGCTCCATTGGAGAGGGTTTGGACTCAAATTTTGAGTTTGAGTCCAAATTTGCCTCTCCATTGGAGATGGTCTAACAAGTGAAAAAATAACTTGAAATGCTCTATCTATTCTTTTTCAAGATGACTATGCCAGCTGGACTTGATGCTTGTTTCTCAATACCCACTAAACACCCATTACCTTTTTTCTTTTTTTTTTGTAACTTAAAAAAGAAAGGAAAGTGTGATTTGTTTTTGTTTTTTATATGTAGGAGAAAGAAACTGTGAAGAAATATATATACTATGTCAAGTGTCATATTCCAGGTTTTAAATTTAAAAAGGTATTTGGGAGTCTAATAAATAGGACATAACATTTAATATACACTAGTATAGCAGAATAGGCATAATAGGAAGAGGTATTGAGCTCCCCAGATTCAAGTCTAACTACTAGATTACATTTGTGGGTTTTCCATTCAAATTAATGTTTGGTTTAATTAGTTATTTAGTCTGATTATCTATCAATTGATATAATGTTATAATTGTCATTTGTAAATTGTAATCCACTTTACTCAGTTCATCAAAATAATATGCGTACTGATATGGTCGAGATGAATATCTCGTCTGGAGAAATCGAAATCCTATTATATGAGTGCGAAATTAATCATTATTTCATATAATTTAACCCGACTGATATATTTTGAAGTGGTAGATATGAAAGTATCTCGGTAATACTAAGATATATTCCTGGATCTCTAATGTCGAGATATAATGTCGACATATATTCAATTAAACTTGAAGCATATCTCATTTCGGATATTTCATTTCGTCGGCGATGAGAACGAGATGCATTGCCTTATTCTGAGCCCACGTCCTCGAGTTTAACAACCGTTTCTCATTAGTGGCTTAGTGGTGCGAATTTTTAGGAGCAGTTAATTTACTTCAAATCCATGTATAAATATCAAATTTTCCCTCTCTTACAGAGGTTACAAACATTAAAGAGAGAAGAGGTTTTGAATAGGTTGGAAAAGGATATAACAAATTGGCGTCGTCTGTGGGAATCGTTATCAAGCTAAGACGTGAGATTATTGCTACTATGGTGAATACACGGAATTCTCGTAGAAGAACAGAAGTTGGGGAAGGATCCAGAATGGCACCGAATGATGATCGGTTGGAAGAGTCGGAGGCTGCTCCAAATCATCCTCTTCAGGATATTATCACATTAACTAAGGAGGAATTAGACGAGATAGTCGCGGCAGCAGTACAAAAGGCTCTGAATAAACGTCCAATGGAATCACAACAAGATGATACAGATAAACAGCGAGTGCAAGGTCGAGGAGAAAAAAGATATTTCGACGGGAGAGGAAGTCGCTCGATATCTCCCATAAGTCGAGGATGATCACATATCGATTTATCTTAGAAAGTTGAGGATTTACAGAGGGAAATCAAGAAGGTACGAAAAAACATTAGACCAAGCTTTCGAGGTAAGAGGGGAAATCCTTTTTCGGATATTGTGATGGAAGATGAGTTATTGGCTTCTTTTAGACCAGTGAGTTTTGAATACGATGGTACTATGGATCCTTGGGATCATTTATGTCGCTTTGAGAACACTGTCTTGTTGCACCGTTACACAGATGGGGTAAAGTGTAGAGTTTTCGCTACTACATTAACGAAAGCCGCACAAACATGGTTTAGTCAATTGGCTGACGGGATCATTCAGAGTTTTGATCAGTTGTCGTCGTTGTTTTTGCACCAATTTGCAGGCTTTCGTCGGCAAGTTAAGTCAACTCAAATGTTGTTTGGGATAAAACAAAAGGAGAACGAATCGTTGAGGGCTTTTGTAAAGAGATTCACGGCAGCTACCTTAGAGTCTCCCGAAGCTTCGGATGATTTGATTACTAGTGCTTTTATGCAAGGGTTGAGAGAAGGCGATTTACATGCCTCACTGGTGAAAAAAGTGCCGAACAGTTTCGATGATTTACTTCAAAGAGCAACCAAATACATAAATTTGGAAGAAGCACTTCGTATCAAGAAAGATGGAGTCATATTGCAGGAAGCGAAAACAAAAGATTCGAGCAGAATGAAAAGAGAAGTAGACTTGAGAGGAAAAGGATTCATGTCAAATACTCGGGCCGAGATGAAAAGAGGTCCTAGGTACGATACTTATACACAATTAACATTGCCACCTGGATAATTATTAATGGAAATTTCGGGTCATCCCCAACTAAGGTGGCCAACTTCATGGGCTCCAAATCCAAGAAAGTCTCCAACGTTTGGGAATGGGAAGTTATGTCAGTTCCACAATGAATATGGTCATAGTACGGATGAATGTACACACCTTAGGGATGAATTGGAGAGATTGGTTCGTGATAATAAGTTAACAAGATATGTAGCACGATCCCGACAAGATAATACCTATAGGAGAAATGTGCGAGTGGAACCCCAACGAGATCAAAGGGCGATGGGAAGAGAAGTAAATGCTCGAGTAGATCCTCCTCCACCACCTCTTCCTCATCGAGATCATCACGTGCGAGAAGAAAGACCGACGATTCATATGATTATGGGTGGACCCACTGATGGAGATTCGAATCGTGCCAGGAAATCTCGCTTAAATTATGTTCGACAGAAACATGGGGTATATGTTATCTTACCAGAAGTAGTTATTGAATTTGGAAAAGATGATACAGTAAATATCCAATCACCTCAGTCGGATGCCATGGTGATCACTGCCGAGATAGGAGGATATAATGTAGAAAGGGTCTTTGTTGATACTGGTAGTTCGGTGGATATTATGTTTTTGGATTGTTTCAAAAAGATGAAATCAACAATAGAAGTCAAGCCAGTGGGGACTTCATTATATGGGTTTTCGGGAGATTTAGTGAATGTGTATGGGAAGGTACAATTATCCATGGTACTTGGCGATGAGTTGTGGAGGCAGACTAAGACTGTTACTTTTTTGCTCGTAGATACTCCTTCCCAGTATAATGTCATATTGGGTCGACCATCCCTAACTGATTATGCTGCAGTCATTTCTCCAGCTCACCTGATGATGAAGTTTCCAGTCAAGAGTGAGAATGATAAAACACTTGGAGTTGGAATAGTGAGGGGTGACCAACAAGCTGCTAGGAGATGTTATGTAGCAGCTATAAGGCATTCAGAAACCAGGAAACGAGTAACCCAACAGCGAGATGAGTTGGATAAGGCCATGGAGATAGAAAGGCGAAAGGGAAAAGAACCGCAAATTTCGGAGTTTGAACCGGGAGAATTAATGAGTGTGGAACCGTTACCCGGCAATCCTGGTCATTCAGTCAATATCGAAAGTCAATTGGACGGAGAGATACGAAATGAGCTTATCGGCGTGCTTAAACAGAATGCTGATCTATTTGCTTGTGAGCCAAAGGATATGACTGGAATTGATGATAACATAGCCATATATAAGTTAAACGTTAGACCAGATGCTAAGCCTGTAAAGCAAAAAAATGAGGCATTTCGGAGCAGAACAGAATGAGATGATTGAAAAAGAAGTGCAGAAATTGTTGGAAATAGGACATATTGAGAGGATACAATATCCGATATGGATAGCTAATATGGTGTTGGTACCTAAGCCGGGAAACAAATGGAGGATGTGCATTGATTTCCGAGATCTAAATAAAGCTTGTCCAAAGGATCATTATCCTTTACCATTGATTGATAGGTTGGTTGATGCTACTGCAGGGTGTGAATTATTAAGCATGATGGATGCAGCACAGGGGTATCATCAAATAACATTATATCCAGGCGACAAGCCAAATGTTTCTTTCATCACTTCATCAAGGACTTATTGCTATACAGTAATGCCATTTGGACTAAAGAATGCGGGAGCTACATATCAGAGGATGATAGATAGGATGTTTAAAGATCAGTTGGGCCGAAATATGGAAGCATATGTTGATGATATGTTGGTAAAAAGTAGGCAAGCTATATATCATGCTTCCGATTTGAAGGAAACCTTTTCCACAATTCGGCGTTATGGTATGAAACTTAATCCGGCGAAATGTTCATTTGGAGTTCAGGCTGGTAAATTTTTGGGTTATATGGTTACTCAGCAGGGAATTGAGGTGAATCCACACAAAATACGAGCTATTTTGGATATGACTCCGCCGAAAAGCATCAAGGAGATTCAGATGTTGACAGGGAGGATAGTTGTTCTAAGTCGATTTATTTCATGATTAGCGGATCGCAGTTTACCCTTTTTCAAGATACTTCGGAAAGAAGGAAAGTTTGGATGGTCAGAGGAATGTCAAGTGGCTTTCGAACAATTGAAAGATTTTTTAAGTGGATTGCCGAGATTGAAGCAACCCATCTTTGGATATCCGTTAATTATTTATTTGGCAATCGGGGAAGAGTCAGTTAGCTCAGTGATAGTTCGTGAAGAAGGAAAAGATCAGTATCCTATTTATTTTGTCAGCCGAGTGTTGCATGGTGCAGAGACGAAATATTTTGATATTGAGAAAATCGCGTATTCATTGGTTATTTCAGCTCGAAAATTGAGACCGTATTTTTTGGGATTTACCATTCTTGTACGAACCAATTATCCGTTAACTTCGATGCTGGGAAAACCGGAAGTTTCAGGACGAATGGTGAAATGGGCAGTTGAACTGGGATAGTTTGATATTCGTTATGAGCCACGGACAACGGTTAAAGCACAAGCGTTAGCTGATTTCATCCAGGAGACAACTCGGTTGAATGAGAGTCCATTATGGGAATTATATGTAGATGGGTCGTCAAGTCGGTATGGGCAGGAGCTGGAATACTTTTCGTCAGTCCCGAAAAAGATGAACTAGAATTTGCTTTAAAGTTTCAGTTTAAGGCCTCCAACAATGAAGCAGAGTATGAGGCTCTGTTACAAGGGTTGAAACTAGCCGAACAGACGGGAATACGATGTTTAAAGGTGAAGTCAGATTCACAACTAGTTACCCGACAATTGTCCAATCAGTGTGAAATCAGGGAGGATCGGATGCGAGCATATGTGGAAAAAATCAGAGAACTCGAGAAAAGATTTGAAAAAATACATATCGAACAGATATCTCGAGATGAAAATCAAAAAGCTGATTTTTTAGCCAAAATAGGTAGTTCATTACAAGATTGCACGAAAAGAAGTATCACAGTGATGGGAATCCCCAAGGATCAGGATGTCATGGTCCTAGAAAGAGATGAAGAGGATTGGAGGTACCCGATACAACAATATTTGAAGGGAGATTGAAATGGAACTACCAGAGAGAAAGAGATTATGGACAGACGAGCAAGGTTCTATTATTTGTTGAATAATGTGCTATTCCGAAAAACCTTTTCTTCGACTGATGCGAGATGTCTTTCTCATAGAGAGGGTTTGATGGTGCTGAGAGAAGTACATGAGGGAGGATGTTCAGAGCATGCGGGAGCCAGATCACTAGCTCGAAAAGTGGTTAGAGCTGGCTTCTATTGGCCTACCTTAAAGAAAGATGCTGAAGAGATGGTGAAAAAGTGCTTAACTTGTCAGAAATATGGCTCAAGGATTCATATACCAGCAGTCGAATTGATTGCAATTACTTCACCATGTCCATTTGCGAGATGGGGAATAGATATTGTTGGGCCGTTCCCAAAAGCAAAAGGAAGTAAGCAATTCATAGTAGTCGCAGTCGACTATTTTACCAAGTGGGTTGAAGCGGAACCATTAACCAAGATAACTGAGTTCGAAATGATGAAGTTCATATGGCGAAATATTTGTTGTCGTTTTGGCCTGCCGAGAATACTGGTCTCGGATAATGGGCCACAATTCCGGGGAAGAAAGATAGAAGAATGGTGTTCCGAAATGAAAATCACACAAGTTTTCATAGCCGTAGCCCATCCCCAGGTTAATGGACAAGTCGAAGTGGTCAATCGTATTTTGTTAGATGGTATAAAGAAGAGGTTGGAACATGAGAAGTTTAATTGGGTGGAAGAGCTACCCTCTGTTTTATGGGCTTATCGAACTACGCCGAAATCCACTACGGGAGAAACACCTTTCAGCTTAGTTTATGGGGCCGAAGCAGTCATTCCCGCCGAGGTACAGGGTGAAGCTATGCGGATTGCATGTTTTGATCCTATCCAGAATGATGAGATGTTGGAAATGGATAAAAAATTTCTAGAAGAAAAACGTGATGAAGCGAGAGCTAGACATGACCTTTATAAAAAGAAAATGCAGGCTGTATTCAATCAGAAAGTAAGGAAAAGGGATTTTCAAATCGGCGAAATGGTTCTCCGACAAACAGATGCTTTAAGAGAAATAGGAAAGTTGGAGGCGACATGGGAAGGACCATATAAGGTGACCAAGATCTTATCTGGAGGAGCATATGAGTTGCAAGATGATAAAAGAAAAACATTACCTCGGCCATGACACATTAGTCATCTTAAAAAGTACTATTCGTAGTATGATGTTACAATATGTAATTTTCCTTTTTTCTTTTCTTTTGTTTCCATGATGTATTTTGTTCGGACTGGATCAGTAGTGAATACTCTTTAAAACTCTCCGTGGATATAGATCTCAGTTATATGAGATCGAACCACGTAAATCGCTTGTTCAGCTCTTTAACATGCAATAGCGAATAGCTATCAATATTGGGAGATCGAGATCATTCAGATCCGACCTAGGGAGTTGATTAATCAAAAATCAACTAATGAAATTGGGAGATCGAGATCATTCAGATCCGATCTAGGGAGTTGATTAATCAAAAATCAACTAATGAAATTGGGAGATCGAGATCATTCAGATCCGATCTAGGGAGTTGATTAATCAAAAATCAACTAATGAAATTGGGAGATCGAGATCATTCAGATCCGATCTAGGGAGTTGATTAATCAAAAATCAACTAATGAAATTGGGAGATCGACATCATTCAGATACGATCTAGGGAGTTGATTAATCAAAAATCAACTAATGAAATTGGGAGATCAACATCATGCAGATTCGATCTAGGGAGTTGATTTATAAAGTAAATTGGGAGATCAGGATCACTGCGATCCGATCTAAGGAGTTAATTAATTAAAAAGTGATCAGTTACAAAAATTTCATGAGTATGAACAAATTAAGTGAACATATCATCAGCAAGATCAAGTAAATTGTTGATAACACGATACTTAAATTAAGAAATTGAACTTCAACCACATTAGCATGTTTTAAAGTGTTTCATAAAGTCGAGTTGAGTTATGGCTAAATGAAGTATGAATCTAGCAAAAAAGATCGATGTATCTAGCATACTTATGCTTCAGAAATATACGAACAAAAGAGAATTGTTTTTGATACACTTTATTCTAACCCCACATTTCGGGGACCTTCAGTGGTAAACATCTCATCGGGCAAATCGATCAAAGTGGCATCGCCTTCTACACCACTTAAAGGTTGAACTTCAGCAGGAGATCGAGAAGACTCTACAGTCAAGTCCTGGGGTACGGGAACTGGATTGGGTAATGGGTTGGCAAGAATGGCTTGGGGAAGAAAGTCTTTCCACCATTCGACATCCTTAGCTTCTTCTATGTTCCCGTGCCAATTCGGGGGAGCTCCAGAGGACATTTGACTTCCCAGTTCGGGTAGGTTGAAGATAAGATCACCCTTAGGCAAGGAAATGTTATTCGCCGCCAAATGAGCCTTTGCTGTCTCTAAATATTTGTTCACCCTTTCCTGGCAGACTCGTACTCCTTCGACGAAAAATGACTCCGCCATAGGGGCAGCTTTGGAAAGAAACAGAACGGAATTCCACATCTGATTAAACAGTCGGGATCTGTATTCTTCGGAAATTTTCTTCATCAATTCGCTTTTCAGAAAGTCCGAAAACCCCCTTTGATATCCTACCCTCAGTCCAGTTGACTGCCCTTCATGAAAATAAAATTCGGATTCCATCTTCCTCTTCTCCTTTTCCTCGTCCAACTCTTTGCGCAGCTCAGTAATGGTGAGATCTCTACTCCTGATTTCCTTATGCTTCTCCACCATTTCGGCATTTAAGATGCGAAGTTGTTCGTCTTTCTTTTCACTTTCAGATCGAGCCAGAGCTAGATCTACTTCTCCTTTCTCCACCAGTGATGACAACTCGTTGATCCTACTGCGGAAATTGGCGAAATCTTCATCCACAGTTTGTTTTTCCTCTCTCAACTGTTCAATCTCCTCCTCTTCTTGCATCATCTCCTGGGCTAAAGAATTGAGATATTTTTGTGTAGCAATCAAGTGAGATATATTACGTTTGCATTTCGTCACCCTGTCCGATCCTTTTGAGGTTGTGGACTTCGGTGGTAATGCAGATTTGGGATGAGCAGAAAGAGTTACGTCTTGTACAGTGGCGGAATTTTTAGCAAGATCACCAAAGCGAGTGTGAAGTATCATAGATCGGGATTGTTGGGAAGTAGGAAGAGTTGCTTTCCTTTTGCGAGTCATACGGTTAGATTTCTCTTCGGCCTCTTCGTTGTTAGCATCTCCAGTAAGATCAACTGGATCTCGAGGGATGGGAGGAGGAAGAGGAATAGGAGCTGATGAACTCTCATCGACAACAGGTGGCGGAGGGATTCGAGAAGACGAAGCGGAATGATCAGGAGTAGCTGATAAGCGGACTTCCGCTTCTGTTTGCGCAGCTAATGCCAAAGCGGGATCTACTGCATGGCAAGATGCGTGAAAAGTAGTCCGTTCCTCTTTAGGGATATCCTTCATAAACGAGAAGTATTTGTTCATCGACATGTCTACAAAATCAAGCATTTTTCACAAGTTAGAATGATCCAAAGTTATAATATCAATAATAAGAGTGGATAAAAGAAATTATGTACAACCTAAGTTGAGTCCTCTGGCTATTTCGGTGTTGGGATAGAAACCCCAATAAGCGAGTAGAGGTGCATCGGATGATAACCCTATTATATTGAACCATCCTTTTTGGAATAGAATGTTCAATTTTGCTACAGCCTGATCCAATCCCAAACTGGGGGTATTTACTTGCGGATTTAGGCATGTCGACCAAGATGGAGTGGTGAAGGGATTATCTTGAGGAGCTTTTACGAAAACAAAAGATTTCTCCCAAGATGAACTAACTTTTTCGACGCCTGGAGACAAGAAGGTGGCCTTTTTGTCATTAGTTCGAGGGGCCACATAGAACATATAGGAATTTGGACTTCGGACTAGAAAACATGTCTTAAATCGACGAGGAGTAGGTTCTACCCCCATCCATTTGCATATCATGAAAAAGGCAACGAAGTATCGAATAGAGTTAGGGTGAAATTGATTGGGATTAATGTCATATGAGTTACCCATAGTGATGAAAAAAGGATGAATTGGGGGAATTAAACCTAAGGGGACATGCTCGAGAAACCAAGTGCGAAAATGCTCAGGAGGGTTTTGGGGTCGATCTGTGAAGCTAGGGATGGCTATCTCATATCTCGTACCCTTATGATATCTACCTCGCAGTAATTATTTTAACAGAGTAAGATGTTTCTCGTTTATCTTAGGTGGACCGAATACTTCGGTTTCTGACTTTTTACGAGATCTTTTGGGTTGGGGAATCGCTGGATCAGATGAAGTGTTCGGAACACGAGATCTTTTTCTTAGAGGGAGGGAGTTTTCGATATGTTGAGGGTTACTTCTCTCTCCCTCTGAATCAGACCCCTCATGAGAAGAACAAAAAGAAGCAAAAGAAGCCATGGATTGGGGGAAATACTGAATGATTAATAAAATTGTGAGGAAGATAATACCTGAAATCGCTTGAAGATAGAGGAATCCTGGATTAACAAAAGGAAGATCAGGCCAAAGTGTTTTTTGAGTGTGGTTAGGGGTATTTATAGGTGATGGTGACTGGGATTTGAAGGGTCAGAATATCCTAGTCGTTGATCTCGAAGCGAAGTAATGGTTCAGATTAAAAGAAGCCTTTTTTTGAATTTCAAATCTCGTTTATCAAGACGGGAAGACGTCAACACGTGTCCCTTCTGAAACGTGTTGGATACGTCTTGCTTTTCGTAAAACTAGAGGATTGCTCTGATTCATTTCTCGATATGTGTACACACACATCATTTCGGGGGGGGAGTGGTTGATATGGTCGAGATGAATATCTCGTCCGGAGAAATCGAAATCCTATTATATGAGTGCGAAATTAATCATTATTTCGTATAATTTAACCCGACTGATATATTTTGAAGTGGTAGATATGAAAGTATCTCGGTAATACTAAGATATATTCCTGGATCTCTAATGTCGAGATATAATGTCGACATATATTCAATTAAACTTGAAGCATATCTCATTTCGGATATTTCATTTCGTCGGCGATGAGAACGAGATGCATTGCCTTATTCTGAGCCCACGTCCTCGAGTTTAACAACCGTTTCTCATTAGTGGCTTAGTGGTGCGAATTTTTAGGAGCAGTTAATTTACTTCAAATCCATGTATAAATATCAAATTTTCCCTCTCTTACAGAGGTTACAAACATTAAAGAGAGAAGAGGTTTTGAATAGGTTGGAAAAGGATATAACACGTACCATTTTCACCTTTATTATTATCTAATAATTTTCCATACTCTCCATTCAGTAATCCTGTCATAAAAATAGTATAAATAGTTTAACTTTGTAGTGTAGTGAAATAGTCATATTAAAAGACGAATGGAAATGTTTAAATAAAGTGAAACAATATATAATCTCTTAGTCATAGATAAGTTGATCCTATAATTTTAATGATATTCTTAATTCTTCTTTAATAAAATTAAAAGGTTAGAAGAAGAGGAACTAATGAAATTAAATTATAGATTGAGAACGTATATGTACTTACATCCACAAATTTGATTTCACTTTTTTTTTTTTTCCAATTAGCTTGAGCTATGTAGCTTATACTGTTATACAATACCTACTGCAAGAAGATAATCTTGAGTTGATTATAGTTTAGTTGCAGATTAATAATACATTTATATTTACTTAGAGGTCACAAATTAAATTTGATTCCATTAATTTCCAACTAAGGTGAATGTTATAGTTTCAATTGAAATTAAGGGCACATAAATAGATTGCACCAATTAATTTGATTTCATTAATTCCTAATAGGGTGGATTGTGGACGCGTAGTTAGTACAATATCTACTGCAATGAAGTTGTGTTAAGTTGCTTTTTGGTTTAAAGAGTCATTAAGTAAGTGTTTCACTGGATTTGTTTGAAAAATCTTACAAGATCATGTTTTAAAAGTTTATAGATGTTTTATTTTAAATTTAAGATAAATTGTTTGGGTGTTTGAATAAATAAGATTATGAAGCTTATAAGACGTTAATAATGAAAACTGAGTGATTAAAATGATCAACTTTAAGAAAAAGTAAGATTTTATTTTAAAAATTCATAAAACATTTATAATTCTTAGGGAAAAATTATTGTTTGAAATTTTATCAAACACTTTTGTTAAGTTTATAAGTTCATCCAAACAACCTTTAATTACACAATATATATTTCCTATTCGCAGTTTTTAGGGAAGAATTTTTTTTTGGTTCTCTAAGTTTATCTCGTTGGATTTTTTCATCATTTATCTTTCATCTTTTGATTTTTAGTCCTCTACATTTAAGAATTACCATTTTTTAGTCATCTCACATACTACATCAGATAACTTTTTATTTTTTTAATTATAATTCATCTTAACACCAGAAAAATATTTTTTTATTGAGAGAACACTAAATTAATATTAATAATTAATTAAAAAAAAAGCTTTTTTTATTCATATGTCTAAGCTTGGGATGCCTAAATTATTAATACAATTAATAACAAAATTCTAACCGACGTATCGGGATGAAAAATAAACCTTTTTTTATAAATATTAATTTAGGCATTGTTAGAAGAAGAACACAACTTCGTGATTAATAAAAAAATAGTGTCTCTCAATTTAAAAGAAAAATTGATATTAAAATTAAATTTAAATTAAAAAAAACAGTTACATGTTATAGCAGGTTAAAGGACTAAAAAATGATATTTCTTAAACATAGATGATTAAAAATTAAAATGATGAAAATTAAATAAAGTAAATTTAGAGGATTAAAAAGAAAACGTTTTTTTCCCCATTCTTATTTCATTTATCTCCAACTATAGTGAGGGTTGTAGCTAGTTCAATATCTATTACAAAAGATGAAAAATAGAAAAAATATTTATTTTTTCCCTGATCAAGCAACATATAGTTTCAAGATGAGAATAAAGGCAAATATGTATTTTTTAAGTTTCAGAAATTCGATTTCATTAATTTCCAGATAGGGTGAGGGATATAAGTGGTGCACAATTTATTTTATTTTCAAAAAAAAAAAGCAAACAAAACTTAAAAAAATCATATATATTTATCTATAGTTTTATTTGTAAGTTTTGAGTTGTATAGATTTAAATCTTAAGTAATATTCTATTTATATATACTTATAATTATTTTTCGCACTCACATTTTAAATTCTGAATCCGGTACTGAATATGCTGGTATTTTTAGTATGGTTAAGTTAGAGGTTTTAGTTAACATCTACCTTCTTAGTTCATCTGACATGATATTATGTTATATATCTATTTTCTACTGTGAGTATGTGTTTGTTGCAGCACAGATTCAATGAAACAGAACATTAAATTACATTTTTTTGTAAATGAATTAAGTACATATATCCAGACCAAACTACTGCTAAATGTTTCTAAATATGAGCCATCAACCTTTTGGAAGAATCAAGTGGAAATCTATCTCAATGATTTGTAATTGAGTTAACTAGCAGTGTATTCTGTTCGTTACACGACCTGTCGCATAAAATTTAATAATTTAATTTTTTTATAACATAATGTAATTATATATTTTCTTAACATGAAATATATTATGCTTTTAATATTTATATTAATAAAAATTAAGATATTTTAAATGTAAATTTATGTCATTTTAAAAAGCCATGTTTGGATAATTTTAGAAATTTGGAATATAAATACTAACAAATTTATAGATAAACTAGACAATGAATTGAAAAGTTTATATTCGAAATATGAATTAGTTAGAAGTCACTAATTTAATCAATGAACAAAATTTATTGAAAATAAGATCTAATTAAATATTCAATCCACTTGAATTAAGATGATATTTTATAAATAAGATTGACTTTTAATATGTTTTGTTGAAAAAAAAAAACCTCCACATCCCACCCACCCCATGAAATTACAAATATAAAATATATATGACAACAAAGCTAATTAGAAATAAAAATGATACATATGATACATCATGCATTGATTTTTAAATGAATGAGTTATTTAATTTGAAGTTATAACTTATATTAAAAAATAAATAAATAAATCTCACCCCTACCACCTGAACAAACGCAGGTAGATCAAATCATCATGCAAAAAATAGAAAAATAATCAACATGTTTTGTTTGTAATTTTGTATCTAAACCTTTTATTTAAAAAAATATTTTACTTAATTTTCTTAGTTGTAATTTTATTTATTGTCATTTTTATTTCATTATTATAATTTTGGTAAATATAATTTTTAATTATAGCACAAAAATTTTAAGTCCCACATTTACGTCTACTACTACAGCTGAAATTACTCAAATCAATAATAGAAAAAAAATCAAATGCACCAAAATTTAAACATTTTACATCTGTTATTTACTTTTCTATATGCAATATAAGATTATAAAAAAAATTCAAAACCATAACAATATAATAGATTTGATATATATATATATATAATATTATACATTAAATTTGAATTTTAAATTAATTAAGAATGTATTTAATTTAAAAATATGATTTGTTAAAATAAACTCTCACTTCCTCAAATTAAAAATACAAAATATAAATATAAATATACTATATATATATATTTAATACTTCATAGTTCATACATTAAAAACAAGTTTTAGATGAAAATTTTATTTAATTTAAAATTATGACTTTTATGTTGTTATCTTTACATTGGAGTTGAAAATGATCACACTAAATTATCTCAATTGTCATCTTTTCGTTGGATCTAACGTAAATCATATATTAGCATTAAATATTTTTCTTTTCTTTTATACTTTTTCATTCATTTTCTTATAATAGTACTTTTCTTTTTTATTGTCTTGTACTCATTTTCTTATAATAATAGCATATTATGAAATATTCATTTTGTAAAAAAAATAATACAATGTTGAAGATGAGTGATAATTATTATATTAAAATAATAAATAAATAAATAATTGTGCACAGACTGAAATGTCCTAAATATTGTTGTATTATAATATAAACTTTCATTAGAAGCTTTATATAGCTTCTAATGAAAGCTTTGAATATAGCTTATGTTAGAAGCTTTGGATCAAATTCTTCTCTATAAATACATGTAATGTATGGAATGAAATGGACACCAAATTCTCTCCTCTCATCTATTATTCTTTTCTTGTCTCGTCTTTTATTTTACGCATTATTTTCATACGTTTTTCGTCTGTTCTACTTCAAGCTTATTTTATAGTTATCGTATTTATTTACAACACGTTATCAGCACGAGTTTTTGCTCGAAAAAAAAAAGGTTTGTATATTTATATCGTTATTTTTATTCTGTGTTTTATTATAGCTAGAATTGAAAATAAAAAATTTCAAATTCTCGATGTTTCTGGCGTAAACTATTTATTCTGGTGCCTAGATATTAAACTACAATTACAAGGGTTGGATCTCGTGAAAACTCTTGAAAGTGTAAATATCGATGAGACCAACAGGAAAGATGAGGCTAACGCCATGATCTTTATACGCCACCATTTATCGGAGGATTTGAAAGATGAGTACATACAGTTTGAAAGGCCATCGGAGATATGACAAAAACTGAAAGAAAGATTTGATCACACAAAGACTGTGATCCTGCCACGGACGCAGTATGATTGACAGCATATAAGACTGCAAGACTTTAAATCAGTCTCCGATTATAATTCGGCTTTCTTTAAGATTGAGTCTCGTTTGGCTTTGTATGGTGTAAAATTGTCAGAATATGACAAATTAGAGAAAACATTCTCCACCATGCATGCCTCAAATCTGGTACTTCAACAACAGTACAGGCAGCGCCAATTTCAAACATATTCAGAGTTGATCTCTGTACTACTCACAGCAGAAAAAACAAATGAGTTGTTGAAAAATCATGATTTGCGACCTTGTGGGTCCCAAGCAGTGCCAGAAGCACATGCTAACAAATCTATGGGCCGATCTAGAGGCCATGGACAAAGATCCGGGCGTGGTGCCTGGAGAGGTGGTGGACGTGGTGGTCCCCATCATGATGTCCAAGCCGGGCGTGGTGCCTGAAGAGGTGGTGGACGTGGTGGTCCCCATCATGATGTCCAGTCGGGCGTGGTGCCTGGAGAGGTGGTGGACGTGGTAGTCCCCATCATGATGTCCGAGGAAGACGTGGTGTCTGGAGAGGCGATAGATGCGGACGTGGTTATTCCCGTCCAAATAATTATCCGGTCAATCAAGGAGACCGATTTCAGTGGAACCATGACAAGGGCAAGGTGCCCACAGAGAAATCTTATGAAAATAATTGCAATAGATGTGGAATGACTGGTCATTGGGCCAAAGTCTGCAGGACTGCCCAACACCTGGTGGATCTGTACCAGGATTCAATAAAAAATAAAGGAAAGGGAGTCCAGGCACATGCCACTGAGGCAGAAATGTCATTTACTACCCCTCGAAACACCACACCTCAAATCATGAATGATCAAGTTCAAGATGGGAAATCTCTTGAACTATCAGATTTTTTGAGTACCTTGATCCCATTGTATAAAGTGCCAAGTGGTGGTGATAAATCCAAACTTAGAGTTTGGTAATTTTGTGTATATTATATAAATTTATGAAATTGTTATTTTATTATAGTGATTCCAGTATTAATATACTTTTGTATAATCAGGCAGTACATAGAGCATACTGACAAAATGAATCATTGTCTACTCGATAGTGCAACAACGCACTCAATATTCACAGATAAAATATATTTCTCGAGTGTGACATTGTGCAAAACACAAATAAGAACCATATCAGGTCCCGTTGAGATTATTGATGGCTCCGGGAATGCAACAATTGTGTTGCCTAATGGTACCACTCTGCATATCGAAAATGCACTTTTATCTGGTAGATCAAAAACATGTCTATTAAGTTTTAAAGATGTTAGACGCAATGGATATCATATAGAGACATTGGTTGAAAATACCAAAGAATGTCTATGCGTCACATCATATGATATGAGCAAAAGGAATGTTCATGAGAAATTTGAAGCAACAACTTATGGGCTATATTGTGTCCCGATTCGAGCTTTCGAATCCTATGCCACCATGCCATGGAAACTAATTAATCCCGATATACTTGGATTATGGCATGATCGTCTGGGTCACCTCGGAACTACTATGATGCGTAGGATTGTGAAACATACTAAAGGGCATCCTTTAATGAATACAAAGATATTGATATCAAATGATTATTTTTGTGAATCATGTTCACAAGGAAAACTCATTATAAAACCTTCTGTAACAAAAGTTGGTTATGAATCACCATCGTTTTTACAACGAATACAAGGTGATATTTGTGGACCAATTCACCCATCGAGTGGACCATTTCGATATTTTATGGTTCTGATAGACGCATCTTCTAGATGGTCTCACATATGCTTGCCATCTACGCGAAATGTTGCATTCGCGCGTTTGCTTGCACAAATTATTAAACTCCGAGCATATTTTCCTGATTATCCTATTAAAAATATAAGGATGGATAATGCCGGAGAATTTACATCAAAATATTTTGATGAATATTGTACAGCACTGGGAATTAATGTTGAGCATCCAGTAGCATACGTTCATACTCAAAATGGATTAGCAGAATCTCTTGTCAAGAGAATCCAAATTATTGCTCGAACTTTCTTAGTGAGATCAAAGCTCACTAGTACAGCATGGGGACATGTCGTATTGCATGCATCATCTTTAATTAGATTACGTCCCAGTGCGTATCATATGCATTCCCCAATGCAATTAACCTTGGGCTTTGAGCCAGACATTTCGCACATTCGCACATTTGGGTATGCTGTACAGGTGCTAATTCCACCTCCACAAAGGACCAAAATGGGTCCACAACGCCGACTTGGCATATATGTCGGGTTTGATTTACCATCGATCATTAGGTTTTTGGAACCAATGACGGGTGATTTATTCTCCGCTAGGTTTGTGGATTGTCATTTTGATGAAACGACATTTCCATCAGTCGGTAAGACAATCCTTGATAATAATAAACCTATGCATGTTGAGAATCTCACATGGTGTGAGCAGAATTTGTCTCATCTAGACTCACGCACACTTGAATGTGAAAATGAGGTCAACAGAATCATACATTTACATAATATTGCTAATAGACTTCCTGACGCATTTAATGATGCCGGTAAAGTCACGAAGTCTCATATTCCAGCTGTGAATGCTCCAGCTAGGATCGATGTTCCTAATGAACATGTGAAAATGAATTCTGATGGACCAAGATAAAAACGGGGTCGACCCATTGGCTCAAAGGACTCTGTTCCTCGAAAAACCAAGAAAGGGGTTTATGAGCCCATTAATCAAGTGAGTTCTAATGAGCAAGCTCCAGGTGAATCTGCAGAGCCTAGTAAAACAATCATGATGATATCAAATCCAGAAAATACCGAGAATTCCATAAATTACTACAATTATGTATGGGATAGAAATGAGATCATTATTGATGATATTTTTGCATTCTCGGTTGCTCAAGAGATTTTGAGCGATGATTGTAACAGTGAACCACGTTCCATAATAGAATGTCGTCAAAGGGATGACTGGCCTAAATGGGAGGAAGCAATCAAATATGAATTAGCTTCACTAAATAAACGGAATGTATTTGGGTCTATCACTCAAACTCCGGACAATATAAAGCATGTTGGGTATAAATGGGTATTTGTCCGTAAGAGAAATGAGAATAATAAAATTGTAAGATATAAGGCCCGACTTGTTGCCCAAGGGTTCTCTCAGAGACCTGGGATTGATTATGATGAGACGTATTCATCAATAATGGATACGATCACTTTTCGTTTTCTCATTAGTATGGTTGTCCATGAAAATTTGGACATGCGTCTTATGGACGTAGTAACAGCTTATCTATATGATTCACTTGATTCTGATATCTACATGAAAATTCCTGATGGATTTAAAATACCAAAAACGGGTAATCCCCGTGAGCTATACTCGATCAAATTACAAAGATCATTGTATGGACTAAAGCAGTCTGGTCGCATGTGGTATCACAGACTAAGTGAATACCTTATCAAAGAAGGTTACAAAAATGATTCAATTTGCCCATGCATTTTTATTAGAAAATCAGAAACCGGATTTGCTATAATTGCAGTTTATGTAGATGACATGAACCTCATTGGCACCCCTAAGGATTTGGCTAATGCTACTGCATATCTGAAGAAAGAATTTGAAGTTAAAGACCTTGGGAAAACCAAACTCTGTCTCGGTCTTCAGCTAGAGCATAGAGCAAATGACATTTTTATTTATCAATCTGCGTACACTAAGCGACTGCTCAAAAGGTTTAATATGGAGAGTGCTCATTCTTTAAGCACTCCTATGGTGGTACGTTGTTTAGACCCTAATAAAGATCCATTTCGACCTAAAGAGTTTGATGAAGAGATACTTGACCAAGAGGTGTCGTATCTTAATGTTATTGGAGCATTGATGTATCTAGCACAATGTACAAGACCAGATATCATATTTGCGGTCAATGTGCTTGCTCGATATAGTTCTGAGCCAACCTGGAGACATTGGAACAGAATTAAACATATTTTCCGTTATCTCCGTGGTACTATAAATTTGGGATTGTTATATTCAAATAATACAACTAACTCGGGGTTAGTTGGTTATGCAGATGCGGGATATAGATCTGATCCGCACAAAGCTCGATCCCAAACTGGATATTTATTTTGTTATAATGGCACAGTCATTTCATGGCGGTCTACTAAACAGACATTGGTTGCCACATCTTCCAACCACTCTAAACTTATTGCTCTTTATGAGGCAGACAGAGAGTGTGTTTGGTTAAGATCAGTTATAGCTCATATAAGGAATGCATGTGGGTTAAATCTGACTACCACTACGCCTACTATCATTTATGAGGATAATGTTGCTTGCATAGCACAAATTAAAGGCGGGTATATAAAGGGTGATAGGACTAAGCATATATCACCAAAATTTTTCCATACTCACGAGCTTCAGAAAAATGGAGAGATAAATGTTCAACAAATTCGTTCATGTCACAATCTTGCTGATTTATTCACAAAATCTCTGCCTACATCTACATTTGAGAAATTGGTATACGACATCGGTATGAGAAGATCCAACGAGAAACAAGATTGACAGTTTTCTCCAAGACTCATATTACTCGTTTCAGGGGAAACGGAAACAATGTAGTGTGCGCTGTACTCTTTTTCCCTTATCCCAGTTTTTATCCCAATGAGTTTTTCTGGTTTGAGGTTTTTAACGAGACAATTTATGCACATGACATAACAAAGCTAAATTCAAGGGGAAGTATTATAATATAAGCTTCTATTAGAAGCTTTATATAGCTTCTAATGAAAGCTTTGAATATAGCTTATGTTAGAAGCTTTGGATCAAATTCTTCTCTATAAATACATGTAATGTATGGAATGAAATGGACACCAAATTCTCTCCTCTCATCTATTATTCTCTTCTTGTCTCGCCTTTTATTTTACGCATTATTTTCATACGCTTTTCGTCTGTTCTACTTCAAGCTTATTTTATAGTTATCGTATTTATTTACAACAGTTAGGTCATTCAAGTCACAACACACCAAATCAGGAACTACAACACCCTACACACATAGTTTGATGTCATATGAATGTGATGAAACCCACCTTCCTCCCTCACCTCCACGTGGAATTAAATCCATTCCTCCACAATGCACGAGATTCATTTTACGATGATTTAAATTTAAAAAAGAAATAGAAAAAGAAAGTTGAGCGTTGTTATTACATATCGGATCCTCTGTACCAAAATCTCTATTTCATTTGTGTGCCACATTAAAACAACGACGTAGTTTTGATATTGGAAAAAACTTATAATTTATAACTACTTTTAATTTGAAAATCAATATAACTATGTGTTTGGGAACGTGGTACATGAATATTTGGTACAGGATTTGTGATATTACTGATTTGTGGATCACCATCCACAAATGTCAGTCCTGGGCTCATATTTAGTACCCATTAAGCATATGGTTGGGCCATGAAGTTGGGCCTAATCGGGCCACATGGCTCACACCATACTGGAACCCGTGGCGTTCTGTTCAAGAAAAGAATCTTCTCGTTTTCGCCATTAATTTGGCAACGACCTGATCAGTGCCAAGTTTTTGTTGATCAACTAGTGTGAGAAATTTTCATCCACAACCATCTATCTCCCTCACATATTTCGTGCAATCAATATCGTGCAGATGAAGTTTCTCGGTGCTCTCCTCTTTGCTCTGTTCGTGCTTCTACCTTTGATTTCCGCCGCCTCCATCGACATTCATTACTGCAGTATGTTCAACTCTTTGCTACCTTCAGTTCACTTGTTTTTATTGCCAGATCTTTCGTTTTTTCATTTTTATAATTGTGTAGTACTATTATTTTAGTTGTTTTTTCCTTCCACTGACGTTTGTAGCTGCAGGTTCTCATCGTTTTTGTTTTTTTTTTTTTCCGCCGGATTTGATAATCTCCTGCTCTGACTTGTGATTTTGATTGCAGACTGATATTTTCCTATGATTTCTTAAATTTTTTTCCCTTTTTTTGGTACTATTTTTTTCGATTAGGGTTTTTGGATTTTCGGGCGAATTTAAGTAGTTGAAATTGAGGTAATCTGAATGTTGTGATTGTACCTAAGTGATTATCTTCGGAAGAGTACTTACTTACCTACTGTGGGCATCGATGCTTAACTTATTAATTATTAATTTGGGAATGGAAGCCGGTTCTTTAATGGTTGAAGTTTCTATTATTGATAACTCATTTTTATGAAAAATAAACCTTCGTTTAGGTTGCGCTTGGTAAATTTTCCTAATATTGTTATTCTTTTGTTGCCTAAATAAATTGCAGATAAAAAGACTGACTATCCTGTCAAGGTCAATGCACTCAACATAAATCCATATCCACTTTCCAGAAACAAAAATACCAGCTTCGAAATTTCGGCTTCGACAGGTAAATGCTTTGTCTATATGCTTTGTATATGTTCGTGATGTTGGATATCCTGCAGTAGCCTAATTCTTTAGCTGATTTTTTCAACAAGTATCTAGTTTTGTTTAATATGTCCTGCATTGTCCTCCATATCTCCTTGTTTTCTCTTCAATGGATTATTAATGGTATTTAATGGACTTGTATGCCCCATGCAAGGAAGATACTCAGATTATCTCTGCACTTGTAGGTGGGACTTAGAATTTAGATGGATCTTTACCATCCTCTCTATTGGTCTGACAAATTGTAGGCCATTTTGATTCATGATCATTAATTTAGACAACTAAAGAGGATTTTATGGCATTTTGGTTTGCTCAGGGGTAAGGGTGTTCCATTCTTAGGAGAAAGCATGTTTTTGGATGCATTATCATGAATAGTTCCATATCTTTTTAATGATGTTTGATGTGATATTCAAGATTCAATATATTGACATATATGTTTATATTTCTTTTTTTATTCAGTTCTTTAGCTTAAGTGCATGAAGCAATTTGTAAAAAATTAGAAGCCATGCTTGTCATTCATTTCTGTGCATGTTAATTTCACTTAAATTTATGGTTCTTTTCTCCTAGTCCTTTGGTATCAAGGCATCATAAAGCTACTATAGTTCAAGGCGATACTAAACCATGTGAGAAATGATACTTCAATGCAGATGTACCAATATCCGATGGGAAACTTGTGATTGATGTTACATACTTTTTTATCCATGTAACTACTGAGAATCATGATCTTTGTCAAAAGACGGCATGCCCTATTCCTGTTGGTGATTTTGTGGTCCATCACTCGCAGGAATTACCTGGAATTACCCCGCCTGTGAGTCCTTAACTATCAGTTTATTTAAGTATTGTATTGCATTGCATTGTGATTTCTTTCACAGTTTTAGGGTGATAAGCAAAAATCTGTGGGGCACTAACTTATTTGTTGCATTTGTTTGTGATGCCATTGAATACTAGAAAATATCAAATTTTGTTCAATAATTAGCCAAGATCTACACTTACATTTGACATCTTAGACATGGTTTGCAAACCTAGACTGGACCGGTTTGTACAACCGGGTGCGGCCAGTTAGTACTAAAAACCAGTAAAAACTGGTAAAACCGGCCAAAATCACAATACCCACTTTTAACATGTTATATGAAGCTTCCATCATTAAGTTATTGTGATTTCTATTTGATGTGGGAGAAAGTATCACCATTGAAGATTTTCTTTTAGCATTTTACTTTTTACAATGTTTTCCCCTCAGTATCTTTCAATTTGTAATTGATGTGGTTATGCAACCATTCAAGATTTTCTTTTAACATTTGTTTTTAAATTAAATTTCTTGGTTATTACTTTTATATATATAGATTTTGATTGGGGGGAGGGGGGTTTCATGTCCACGCATATATTTAGTACATTTCACCAATCAATATCCTTTTCATCGAATCGTTTGGACCATGAGTCTGTCTGGTTGAACTATGAACGGGTGGCCAAACCGGTTTGCTCTCGATCCAAATCCATAAATACGGGTGGCCAAACCGGTTTGCTCTCGATCCAAATCCATAAATACTTATCTAAGATGGGGTTTGATACTTGCAGGGTTCATACACGCTGAAAATGACAATGCAGGATGGAAACAAGAAGCAATTGTCATGCATTACTTTTGACTTCAGCATGGGATTTATAGCAGAAGAGAGCCTGGCCGCCAATATGTAAATGCTCAAGGATGTGTGTTCTATTATCCCTCGTTCCCCAATGTTAGTGTACAGTGACACTCTGTTTTATAATATGTGATGTACGAACATAACTACTTGTCTTTCGTTGAGTATCATGATGATAATAATGGAGACTAATGAACCACCATTTCTGCGATCTTGATTTTCTGCATTGTTTGGTTCTGTCTATAAGCTAATTTAGTGTCAGTTGTTTGGGGGTCATTGTGTTGGATTAGCAAACTCAATCATCATATTTATGAGGTTTAATCCTATCACTCCATTTCAGAGACAGAATTATGACAGATAAGGAAATTAACTTGTAGATTTGAAAAGCGAATCGAAGGTGGATTCAAAAACAGTAAACACAACTTATAGATTAGAAGAATGCGATTGAAAACTACAGTTGTTTAGAGTTTCATTAAATATATTAATAACCCTAAGTATTATGTTGTTGGGTCATCCCCTCTTAGTAGGGGAGTGCACTATTCGGCGAAAACCGAAAAAACCGGTTTAGTTGAAATCGATTAAAATAAATCGAAAATAAAAACCGGTTTAGTTGAAATCGATTAAAATAAATCGAAAATAACAATGTGGTTTGGTTTTAGATTATTCAGTTTTGGTTTTTGTTTTTAAAATTTTCGTAAATCGAAAATAACAATGTGGTTTGGTTTTAGATTATTCAGTTTTGGTTTTTTTTTTTTTTAAAATTTCGGTTAATTCGGTTCGGTTTTGAGAATCAAGTCATTCAATTAAACCTAATTTCATTTATTTTCTTTTTACTTTCTGAAATTCAAAATATTTAATCCCCTCCACCCTGTTGCTTGATTTCATTCTCTTCAATATCTCAAGATTCGTCATATTTGCAAGTTTTAATGGTCGACCTTTTATTTATTTAGATTTCTGAACTCCCTCTCGATCTCTTTGAAAATGTTTTGTTTTTGTAAACGCTTTTTTCTTTTATTTATACTGTTGTGTGTGGTTTTAATCCACTTCTCTCAATTTGGGTCTATTTGTTCATTTTAAGTGGATCACTGGATTGCTTATTTCGTTTTTTGTTTTTTTCCCCTGTGCATTTGGAATATGTGATTACTGATTATATGTCCCTTTTTTTTTTTTTTTTTTTTTTTTCTCTCTAGAGTGTGAATACGTTTTTTTTTTTTTTAAAATCTGAATGTTTATGCATGTTGAAGTAAAAGACCAGAATTTTTTTAAGTTGGGCTACCAACCGAAATATTTGGATTCGGCTGAATTCGATTTCAACTTGTTATTCGAGCTATACAGTTTTAAACTCCAGAAAATTCGATTAATTTAATTTTGACATTTCAATTCAGTTTGCACAACCCTACCCGTTAAATTCCTACATTTCTAAAACCTAGATACATGAGAGTTGGAGACAAATTTCTGAGGAAGATGAACACTTTGCTATTTAAGCTTAGTAGTGAAGGAAAATAAAGCAACCTATAATCACACTACTTAGATACACAGACTATACAGTTAGCTGTTTCTAGGTTGAAACATCAATGTTTCTGGATCTTTGAGAGCAAAATATTGATAGTTCCACGTCCAACTGAATGAAAACTGCTACAACTTTTGAAATATCTTATCTACCTTTCTTGCAGTAATAAAACCAATCTTCATCCTCATGACTGGTAGTACTGCAATAAAATGACACTTGAACATAATTAATAATCACCAATGATATGATGTAAAATAAGATTAATTACACACAAGGACATCTGCATTTCATACCAATATGTGTGATAAAAGAGCACTTAGCACAGTGTTTATTTGTCCAATCACTACCATCTCATTCTACACATGCATGAATGGATGGAAGAACAGAAATAAAAGGTGGACATATTGAAATAGATTGGCCAAACCTTTAGGCAGTGAAGATTGAACAATTTTTTCAAGCATACGAAGATGCATTTTATTTGGAGAACTTTGAACCTATAACTGATAATTGAAAATGAAAATGAGGATCATTATCGATTTTTATATTAACTCACTTTATCATATACTCCCTTCGTTTTACTAAGTGTCGTTTTAAAGTTTAAGTTTTGTTTCAAATTAACTGTTGTTTTAGACTTTTATACAACTTTATTTCCAAATTATCTCTGTTAATATTTCTTAACTAAAATTTAGGGAGTTTATATGATAATTTTTTTTGAAATTAATTAGATTCTTTTTCCATTTTTGAATTCTAAATTCCATTATTAGTAAATGGTGTATTTGTTCAATTTTTATATTACTTAATTTATGACAAAAACTTTAAAACTACACTTATTTTGAAATTGAGGAAATATGTGTATGTGCTTGTTGGACTGTTCACACAGGTTAAGTAAGTTTTAGAAAAAGGCAATTAAATCATAAAACTTCCTACTATGCTCATATTTAATGAGTACTATATTCTTTAATATATCATCTAACGTTTGATGCATTTTATATTTTCAAGACAAAAAATATTAAATTTAGTAGAACGTTTTAGTAAAGTGTATTATATATTTGAGACATCAGAAAAAGACTATTCAAACTTTCTATACCTATTATTTGATTTTAAATATCAATGATTAAATACGAAATCATAATACTATGAATAGATAATTAAGGGAAAATAATAATAATTTCCTATAAACAATAATAATTAATACATTTCCTTGAGAAAATTGGGTTCATCACAATGGTGGACATAATCCTCCTCGTCTCGTGTTTCTTCTTCACCCTTCATAGTAATAGGCAGATAAATTTAGTAATGCAATGATTAAAATAAACAAATCGTAATAAAATATTTGGCTCAAATAAATTCAACGCCTTTTCCTTTCTTCACAGACCCTTTTTTTTTCTTTTCTTTTCAATTTCAATTTCCAAAAATTACTTGTAGAGATTCATGAGCCGTTGCCTGAAGCGACTCACCATTACTACTGCCATAAACAAAGCTCTTCAATTTCTTCCCCTTTTCCATTTGTACAACAAATCAGCCCACTTCCTTCCCTCTCTCCTCCGTCCCTCTCTCTCTACTTTCATTCGCTTCATGGACAACCTTCTCTTCTCTCACGATGACGACGAGGTGGTTTCTGGCCCTTTTGATCACTCCTTCTCGCCTCCTTCGTTCTCCGACCCCGGCGAATCAATCTACCTCGTTCCATTCAGGTTAGTTAGTAATAGCGAAGCGAGTTTGTGGCTTTTGCTTTATTATCCCTTGGTTGGGGTTTCAGGAGTTGATTATTTGATTTGGTGCAGGTGGTGGGAGGAGGCGGTGTGTGGCGGCGGCGTGGTTGACGGAATGAGTGCAGTTGGCGGGGTTTTTTATAATGCGACTGTGCAATTGGATGGCTGTGGGAATGACGATGCTGGTGGAGCTGTTATTTGGGGTTTTGATGGGGATTCGGAGATTTTGGTGGGTATGAGAAGAAAGGGGAGGACTGTTATTAGTGGAGAAGAAGGGGTTTCTGGTGGTGGTGGGGATTTGACATTGGTTTCCGAGTGGATGTTCTTTACTGCTCTTAAATGGTGAGGCTAACTAGTTGGTTTCGTACGGTAGCTGTTTTTTTCTTTCCTGGTAAATAAGGTTTATGCTAGTGGTGAATTTCTGTCATACTTCTGTCATACTTCTGTAAAAGCATCTATGATCCTGTCATACTTCTGTAAAAGTAGTGAAACTTATGCTTTTCATGATGGTTTTTCTGGATGAAGACAACAAGTGTAAACTGAAGTGTTTCTACAATCATAGCAATATGATTTTTCTTTGGAATAGATATAGTTCTTGTCAGTGTTGCGGCTGTTGCCTTAGCATGCTTGAAGCAACTAGTTTTTTTGACAAAATTTTATGAAATTGCTTCAATTTGTTGAGTGTTCTGTTGTAAATATATCTGCTTAGTGGCTTCGTGATGTTGTAATACAAGCACATCCATGTTGTTCTGTGGATTCTTCAGGGGTTGTCCATGAAGGGTATGAAGTTGGCATCTGAGCTAGGCTCTCTCACAGTTGAGAGGGTTCTGACTGAACAATTTTTTCAGAAGCCCAAGATTTGATAGTTGGTTTTATTTGATTTTTTGTAGGCATTATGATAAGAAAGATGTGGAAAGTTCATTATCTGGACAGGATGACTTATTCTCTGTGCAGATCAGACTTTTGTACGTGAGGGAAACAAATCAATTGGTCATTAAGATTTGCCAAAAGGTTCCATTACAAATTGGCTTCCTTTGTCTTTTGTTCAATAATAAGTTCGATATAATATACTGGAAACTGTTGTCTGCTTAATTATTATCAGCTAATTGTTTCTGTTTGTTTATGAGTCCCAAGCTTGTTCTCAAATTAATGGACTAGCACTTCTGAAACATATTACCACTTCAAAGCTTTGAGGGTTAGGTTCTTGAAATTTAATGCTACCAACTACAAATTTTCCGGAGTTCAGCTTGTCTCTTGTAGATTTTCTAAAAGGTCTGGCTAACATTCACTATATGTTTGAAGAGTTGCATACATACAGAGAGATGTGGAAGCTATTTTCAATTAATTACAGTGCTTACCAATTCAAGAGTAGAAACTGTCTCACTGTGTTTTATAGATATGTAATATTTCTCAAAAAAGAAAAAAAGAAAAAAAAAAAGGGTTAGGGTTGGGGGGGGGGGGATATTCTTGCTCAACTTTTTTACGTTACAATATTTTATGTACTTGCTCTATAATCAAACTTTCTGTGTTCTTTAATCTGACAATCTATGTTTTGGGAGTTGCAGGATACTGGAGTTGGAGCTTTCAGAAAAGCATATAGTATATTTTGTACCAAGTCAGGCACGGTGAGCAATATTTTGTTATTAGTACATCATTTTAATTGGTTCTTTCTAAACATTTTCTTCTCTCTTACAATTTACAGTTGCAAGTCTGGGATTTCTCTGGCCAGACAGATCGATTTTTTGTTGATGACAGTCTATCATCTATAAATTCAGCTCAATCACATGAGGTAATTATCTTTTTCTTACTTTAGTGTAGAAGTTAGGAATCTGATGATGAGTAATTGTGCGTAAGTGGGTTACGATCTGTGCCCCCTTGTAAGTTAAAGTACAAAAGCTTATTATCTTTTTCTAATACCACTGGCCACTAGAGAAAATATGTTGCATTAGGTTTGTTGATCTTCATGAACTGTATGCACAGTTTTTGGTGGAATCTGTAACTGCCCTTACTGCAAGGAATAGACAATGTCAATTGTCAAAAGGTGTTGAGTAAGTCATCCTTTTTTTGGGGGGGGGGGGGGGTGGGGATTCTATGAAAGACAGTCACATCTGAGCACACTTATGTGAAATAATGACTTATCATGATACTATATTCTAGATTTTGCTGCAATATTATATCAATGTTCTAATTACTTAGTGCCTCCTATTTATTAGCTTTTCACTGCTCCTTTCATCTCTTTTCAATTTCTTTTATGATCTTATGGCAAGTTTTCATGCGGTTGTCTGCTTTCATCAGCATCTGAGGTGCTAATACTGATTTCACATTATAAAACTATCATAATTATGCATTTATTATTTGAGAAGAACAATTCTATTCAATTACATTTGCTGGTTTTGATATTGTTGTCTGCTCCTTTTGGTTTTGCAGTCAGAATTTTGTTATGGCACCACCTTACTTAAGATGCTATTCTATTTATTAGGGTAGAGATATTTACAATGTGTGATCTAGTTGCCTTTATCAGTATATACGATTATTTGTTACTATTATTATTATTAATATAATAATAATAATTATTATTATTATTATTATTATTATAAATTTTCTTTCCAATTTTTTTGATATTCCTGTGCAGATTCTCCTAGAGTTGCAAATTTATGGCTTGCCATATACCATCAATGACAAAGAAACCTCAAATCAGGATATGATAGTAGAACAGTCTAGAATTGATGGTCCCTCATCCAGTTCTTCATTCATGATGAATGGCAGTGCTGATGAAGTGAACTTGATTTCTAGAGTCTCTCCATCATTCGCGGCTCGTAGTGGTTTTAATGGCATCGGTTCTTTGGGCTTGACTGGATTGTATAATCTCGGAAATACTTGTTTTATGAACAGTGCTATTCAGTGCTTGGTGCATACACCCAAGCTAGTTGATTATTTTCTTGGAAATTTCAGGAAAGATCTGAATTGTGAAAACCCATTGGGCATGAACGTATGTATTTGTGTCCCTTGCAATTTTACTTCTTTCTTAGGTTTATAGAATGAAGATTGGCTAGTTGGACTGGTGGCCACCTTATCCATTTCTCTTAATTGTTACTTTGTACATGTCTACTAGATGGAATGGCTTCCCTTCAGGCTTCCTTCTTCTCACGACTCTTTTCTAAATTTGTGCATTTTGTGACAGGGCAAGCTTGCTATAGCATTTGGGGACATATTAAGAAAGTTGTGGACTCCAGGGGCAACACCAGTAGCTCCAAGAATGTTCAAGTCGACTATATCTAGTTTTGCTCCCCAATTTAGTGGATACAATCAGCATGATTCCCAAGTCAGTGACATCCTTATGGCTTTCAGAGCATTTGTTTAAGTAAATGTGCATGATGGATTGTTTTTTTTTTTTTTTTGATATGTGTTTACTAGTTTCATTATAGGAATTTCTTTCTTTCTTATTGGATGGCCTCCATGAAGATCTTAACCGCGTGAAAAGAAAACCTTATATACTGGCAAAAGAAGAAGATGGTTGTCCGGATGAAGAAGTGGCAGATGAGTGCTGGGAAAACCATTTATCTCGCAATGATTCAGTCATTGTAGATTTGTGTCAAGTATATTTCTTTCTCCTTGCTTCAGGGCTTTTACATGGATAACATAATGTTTCATCTTCTATATTAGCAGTGTAGAATTGATACCTTATGATTGTTCATTATAGTTCATTTATTTTTACTAGAAATAGATGCTAAAACATTTATTGCAGGGTCAATATCGATCATCATTGGTTTGCCCCGTTTGCAAAAAATTGTCTGTGACATTTGATCCATTTATGTACCTGTCATTACCGCTTCCTTCTTCGACAATGAGAAAGATGACTTTGACAGTCTTTAGCAATGGAACAAATTTACCACATCCAGTTACAATAATTGTTCCTGGCAATGGGACCTGCAAAGATCTTGTTGATGCCCTTAGCGTAGCTTGTTCATTAAGAGATGATGAAACACTGTTAATTGCTGAGGTATACTCTTGGAAATCTAATATCAGAACCTGGAAATTTAATGGTTGCTTTTATTACTGCTCAACTCGTCACTCATCAGTGTTATCTTTTAAAGCTTCTGGAGATAATGTAGGCTATAATTGCTAAAAGTTGTATTATTCTAGAGAAGTTATGAGCAATTTTGGCAGATCAAATTCTGGTTTTCCCCATCCATTGCCCTCTCTTATTGCAGATCCTCTTAATATTGTAACATAGATTGTGAGCCTGTTACGTACAGAAGTCTTTACTGTTCTATCTTGATTAAAGTTTTTACTAACTGTTCATTGAAAAAGTAGTTATTGATTAATCTGTTCCAATAGGCATGACAAATTCTTGTAACAACCAGGAATGAGATCTTGCTATGTTTTTTAAAGGATAGGTTATCTAGGAGGATTTCTTATCCAGTAAATACCATCTTCAACTAGTCAGTCTAGGCCTGACATTGGACCAAAATACAGTATCTAGAGATTTATGCTGCATGTCTTTTATTCTCAAAAAATATGTTAAAAAAGGAACTGTCATTTTTTTAATTAGGCAAGAAACCAGTAATCATTTCATCATAGGAAACCAGCATAAGCATTCTAATATGGAATTTTCCTGTAAGTTTAGAGAAAGAGTCCCTTTGTACTGTGCTTGTGGTGCTTGCTTACTGCATTCGTGGCTTTTCTTCCACTTTCTTAAAGTTTTCGCTCAGATATGCTATAAAGCACCAAGATGTGTCTTCACTGCATGGCTTATCATATTTTCCCTTTTTCGTTAGGTTTTGAGAGTATAATTGGTTATCAAGTGTGATACATATGGTGAGACTTATCTACTTGAGTACTCTCAATTTTGTGTTTTTCAATTGTTTTCATGTTGATGCTGTTTTGCAATGAGTACCAGAAAGTAGAGTATCATCAAATCTACTCTCGCAATGAGCCTTAACTTGTGCTTTCAAAGTAAATACATCAGCTCTTGACTTGTGAAATGGTCTGCAGATATACCAAAATTCAATATTTCAATATTTGGATGAGCCTCATGATTCCTTAGACCTAATTAGAGACAATGACCGGCTTGTTGCCTATAGATTGCCAAAAGAGATGGATGGATATCCTGTGGTTGAGTTTATTCATCAACAGCCAGAGAAGTAAGTTTCTCTTACCCTTTTGATGTATCTTGTCTAAATTAATGTTAGAATCAAATTTACTTGAATGCCTGTATAGCATAACCTAGATTGATTCATACTTCAATTGTGAGTATGTAGTCCTGCTTTTATTAGTTACTACTGAAGAAGCTGATGTTCTCCGTTGCATTACTATTCATTACTCTGTGTGTGAAAAAAAAAAAAAATATATATATATATATATATATATATATAAATTTGGGATCAAAATCTCACTGTTTCCAAAGATTAGTCGTGGCTTCAAGTAATGTACTGTGAGCCAAAACTCCTATCACCAGCTATCGTAATTGTTACCTGCCAGTATCTTTTAATTGTGTTTATTCCTGCTGGTCAAACAATGTGCCTTGAATTTTTTCTTTAATGATATGATTGATGTTGTCAGGTCTAATCTTCATCATTGCCCATCTTTCAAGAAGTTTGGAGTTCCTCTTGTGGCCAGAATTTCTGATTTTTCAGAAGGATCTGTGATACATAAAGAGTTTCATAAGCTCATCAATCCCTTCTTACTGCCCAGTGAAGAGTTCTTAATAGATGATGCTTCATGTGAGGATGAAGAAATTGAGGATACAGTTCCGGATGAGGCTTCAAACTTAAAAAGTGAAAGTGATTTAGATGCTGAACACAACTTTGAGTATTACTTGGATAATGGTGATTACTTAAGCAGCTTCAAGATACAGATGGATAAACCAGTGCATGTATTAAAGCCTGATAAGACTATTAAAGTGCTTGTTTCTTGGTCAGAGAAAATGATTCAAGAGTATGATACTTCAATTTTAAGCATGTTGCCAGAAGTCTGTGACACTATGTTGATGTCAAAGCGGAACCAAGATTCTATTTCACTCTATAAATGTGTTGATGCCTTCTTGAAAGAGGAGCCCCTTGGACCAGATAACATGTGGTATCCATCCTTATACATACTTGAGTAGACATCATGTTGCCGTATTATCTTCTAATATTTAATTAAACTGTAACTATGGACAATAGGACAGATGTTTTCTGCTTGCTGCCTTTGGTTTTTTTCTTTTGTTGTATAAACTGATGTTGTCTGCAAGTCTGTTCAGTAATAATCTAACTGAACATTCATCTGTAGGTTCTGTCCTAACTGCAAGGAGCATAGGCAGGCTAGCAAAAAGTTAGATCTTTGGAGATTACCGGAGATCCTGGTCATTCATTTAAAAAGATTTTCATACACTGCTTTTTTGAAAAACAAGCTGGAAACCTTTGTGGACTTCCCCGATGATGACCTTGATCTTTCTAATTACGTAATTCAGAAGAACAAGGCCTGTCATCGTTACATGTTATATGCAATAAGCAATCATTATGGTGGTATGGGCGGTGGTCATTATACCGCATTTGCTAAAGTAAGTGTTAATACTAAGTGATCAAATATCTATTGACTCTTTTGATGATTTTAGTTATTTGTTTAGGATCAAATGTAGTTTGGAATTTTTTTTGTATGTTTTTTTTTAAAATCTATTCTAATGGATTTACAACAGGTGTGTTTGTGTATGGCTGCAAGTGTTTTGCTACATCATGGATTTATTTTAAAGCTCTATACCTTGTGTACAATTAGTTGGTCAATTTTGAGATGATCAATAACGTGTGAGTTGTCGATGACAATGAGGAACAAGCAAGTTAATTGGAACTCGTTTCTAGTAATATCCAAAGTGCCTTTATTAGCTGTATGCCTGCATGAAGGTTTGCTTGTGAAGTACACATTTGCTTCTCTGATGTTGATGGAACAATTCTGAGATGTCAGGATTGAGCTTTAAATGAGAGAGTTTTTATTGAGGATTGTGTTGTTAGATTCATAAACTGCCTTTTGAAAAATACTAAGTGAGGTGCCTGGTTTTTGAGTGGGTTAGCTATGAGGAATTACTTTCGATTTATATTATCCAATGATTATTTGTATTTCATTTAGCTATGATGATGCTTGCTTCATATATAGTGAACATGTCAAAGCCCACATCCTGGTAATTTTTGTTTTCATTTTCATTCTTCCAAAATAAACAATATTACACATTTTCTGAGACATTTCCTTCCAAAACAATCTCATTTTCTTCAAAAAATATTCTTGACATTTTAAAATTACACTCCAAAACACACCTTGTGAATAAAACCACAATGCATGACACTTCCCTGTATCATTCCCTTGCACAGTTCCTTAATCTCTTCTCTTAAGAGGCTCAAAGAACAGCAAGCATTCATCGTTGTTTAGCTGTTACGTCGACGACCTTCTCCAAAGAGTGCATGATTTTATGAAAGGGGTCTGCTTTGATGTCGTTAATACCAGCTTTACTCCTAAAGTGATCCGTGTATTTTGTAATTCCAAACATGGTACTCATGTTATCTCAACTACCAGATAGTTGCCTACATGGCAAGCTTACAGGTTTATATGTTTATTAGAAATGAACAAAGTTGTAAGTTCAGCATGGATGACATCACTAGGTTATGGGCTACTGGTAATACAATGGTTTATATACTGTGTTCTGTTAGACCTAAAATATTCTTGAGAGTTCTCTAACTTGTGCAATATCCCGACCTTGCTTGTGTCTACCAATAAGAAACATGTATTCATCTGAAAAATCTCTTTAGTGTTTAGATACCGGATTGCACTTGTTGAAATAAACTCCGTGTCCCTTCTATTTTGTCCTATTTACTTTATTGTTATCTAAGATCAAGTTAGAATGAAATGTATTGAGGGTCAAACTGGACTTCTAAATCTTGTATCCTTTATTATTCATTTCTGATTTATTAATGGTCTTTGTTCTCTCTCTGTTTTTTTTTTTTTTTTTTTTGGCTCTTTATTATTTCTCTTATTCTACTTTTATCAGTTGTACATATTCGTAGTTTTATGAATTTATTCTTGCTAATGCAGAATAGGCTCGAGAGGTGGTATGAATTTGATGATAGCCGTGTCTTCCCTGTTACTGAGGAGCAGATTAAGACCCAAGCTGCCTATGTGCTCTTCTACAAGAGAGTAATTTTTTGACACACTTACAAGGTACTATGGTAGAATTTGTTTTTTTCTGTTCGTTCTTTCTTTGTTTCTTTCTTTCTTTCTTTTTTTTTTTTTCCTGGGCTCAGAGCTCAAAATATTTAATTTTGATGGTAATGAAGACATTTTTATTATAAATCTGCATATGCCTTTTAATACCCCATATGGTGAGTAAATGAATTTTCTTGAATATGTTATACTACACTTTGTTTTACTAGGTATAGTAAAGTAAGTTGAGATGCTTGTAATGATTTGCAGAAAGACATTGTCCCTTGTAGGTATTAAAGGATTAATGTCAGACCCCCAATACTTCTTATAATTGTACACAGCATCTTGATCAGCACACATGCAGGATCATAGCTTTAAATAAGCTAGAAGTGCTCATCTTATTCACATTTCGTTTGTTGTTCCTTTTTCAAAAAATACAACTTTGGATTTTCTGGTTCCACTTAATGGTATTCAAACATGGGCCCTAATCTTGTGATCGGAATTTATGATGTAAACCACTTGGAAATGTGCTGTTGCCTTCTTTAAAGAGGTGCCTTGTGGACGAAATGACATTGTGGTATCTATCTGTAGACATGTCATGTCATTTTATTATCTTTTAATATTTCATGACATTACACAGCACTATAAGCCAGTTCTATTTCTGCAGACTACCTTCTTTCTTTTTTTTTTTTTTTTTTTTTTTTGGCTTTTAACACATTTTGTTTGTATAAAATGATGCTTCTGTAAACTGTGCTGTGGCTTATGGCCTGCTATTTTTAGTGTAAAATATTGGTAACATGAAGTGTTGTAATTTTCTTGTAGTTGCTGCCCTAATTGCATGGAGCATAGGCAGGCTAACAAAAGGTTAGATCTTTGAAGATTACAGGAGATTCTTGTCATTTATTTGGAAAGTTTTTTCATACACTTTATTTCTTTATTTCTGAAACAAGCTGGAAACTTTTCTGGATACCCCTGTTGTGATTCTGATCTCTTAATTACATAACATGAAGAACAACATGGTTTGCCGTTGTTCCATGTTATATGCTCCGAGTATTCATATGGTGGCATGGGTGGCGGTCATTATACTGCATTTGCCATAGTAAGTGTCGAATGAAGTGATTTTATGATGAGGCTCATTAGTTGAAGTTAACTATATCATGTCTTTTAGACCAATTGAAGCTTGGATTGTTTTTGTATTTCCTTCTGACTTTATACCTAGGCGCATGACAATAAGTATATCTGTACATGATGGTTAATTTTGAAACACTTTTGTAAATTTCAAGGAAATTGTTGCTGCGTGGGTTCTCTGACGAGAAAGCAAGTCGATGGATGTTGTGTTCATGTCAATACATGTTTTCCATGTTCCTAATTATATGAAATTCTTCAGAATATACTGCCAGCCTAGGCTTGATAAGTAGTATGAGTTTGATGACGGTCATGTCTTCCTTGTTAATCAGGTGCAGATAAACACTCGAGCTGCCTATTTACTATTCTAGTTCTCGGTTCAATGTTGGGCAAAGCACTCTTTGAAGGTAAACTGAATGCTTTCCTTTGACGTAAATAGGCCCTGCTCAAACCCCACATGACAAGAATTCTTGGTTTTTGAGATGGGGTTTTACATCTTTACTAAAATCATTTTTCTTGGTTTGGGAAAGTCGGTGAAAACATATGTAGTAAGTTTGCAGAACATACTTTGCATCATGATGCATAAAATCTTGATGAATACAAAAGCTGAATCATCGCATCTTTTGATAGCTAGAAATTGCAAAATTGTGAAATAGCCTTCTTTACAATGCTACGTATTTTACTTACGTGTTTGTGTGCGAGTTCACTTCAATGGATGTGCCCATGTAGCATTATAGGAAGGTTATAATGTACAATACTTGTTTACCATTGCCATAAAAAGGAGCTTTAAGATCAATAATTCGGAGAATTAGTACTCAAGGGCTTCGTCACATTTTTTCCATCGTGTTCGATTGGGGCTCATTCTCTTATAGTTTGTATATCAGAGTGTTGTATCTTCTATTTTGAGGGTTATGAGCATCACATATGATCATGATACTGTATTTTTATTCGATTTTGGTGTATAGAAAGTAGAAAACTAAGCTATTCTCAAGTGTTCTTTCTATCTTGTACTCAACATTATCAATTTGTACTATGTGCACGAAATGATATAATTAAATTGAATACGACAAGCAAGTATGCAATGATATTATTGAAATAGAAGATCATATGTTGCAATAGTTGAAGTTAGCCTAGACAACCACTTTAAAGAAAAATTATATTGTGCTTTAATAAAATAAAATGGGGTGGTAATGAAATTTGTCTAGATATGGTTAGCTAGTAGGTGGCAATGGTTGAAAATTGAACACGTTTCTTTTCTCTTATTAATTGCTAATGTTATAGCTTTCGACATAAATGCATCCGATTATTTTTAATTGAATCTTTTTCATTAGTGGGACCCACTTGTTTTCTTCTTACAATCAATCTTGTACTTTCCATCCGTCCTGCTTTTCTATATTTTTGAATATATGAAGTAATATTTTTTTAGTTTATTTACTAATGAAATGGTGTTATGAATATAAATCCATGTGATGAATTCCCACCATTTACAAATCAGATTGATTTCCACAAATTCATATGTAGAGTGTACGAGTTTTGAGTTGATCTGTATTACTATTCATATATTGGATCTCAATATTATATGTTATTTAGACTTTGAACCTGTATATTTTTGCTTTTGGATCAATATTATATGTTATTTAGATTTTGAACCTGTATTTTTTGCTTTTGGATTTTCCCAGAATTTGTGTTAGTCGAGATTTATGCTTGTTTTTACTACATGCACAACATCATCCTCATTTTTAAGGTTGACTAATTACTGTTTCTCCCGAGTGATGTATTAATTTTTAAATTACATAATTGTATTGTTAAATTATTTTTAGATTTACTATGTGAAAAGAATTTTATATAAAAAATATAATAATCTCCTATTAAATGTTTTCAAATAATACAATAATACTAATAATACAAATTTTTTCTCCTAGAAAAGGGATTTAAAAAAATTCAGACACCTTATATATTAATCAATTAATGAGTAATATACATAAGTTTTAAATTTTGACAATGTAGCCTAATCCCAACATATAGCTAATACGATAATAAAAAAACTGCTCAATTTAAATCGATTCATCTTTTATAAATTTTATTTTGAACTTTAACAATTATATATTTCTTTTACTCATCTTGATTAAAATTCAATTAAAACAAATCTTAATTTATGTCTCTCCAAATCGAACCATCCATTTTGTTCTCTTGAATCGTGTGATAAATATTACAATTATATTTCAGTCTTTTATCCATAACTCAAATCCGATGGCCATCTGCATGGGTAAAAAAGAAATAGAAAAAATGAAAAAAAAAAAAACAAAAAACAAAAAAAGCACATACATGGTATTTTCAGTATTTATGTTATAATTTGGAAAAAAAAAACCATAAAAAGCATTTTCATGGTATTTTCATATGTTTTAATGTATTTTATATTAATATAAAATCTCATATGCTTTAACGTTATAAAAGCTTTTGGGGCATGATATAAATGATAATGCATTATTGAATGAACAACACAACAACAGTTCAACCAATAGTAGCTGTTGTTACCATTAAATGAGGAAATTTTATTATAAGGCATGAATATGAATAGTCATGTTTATATGAGTAAAAAATTTCAATAGGTGTGAATATATCTAATCATGTTTAGCTCTATAATATGTACAATTTAGATTTGTAAATTGAGAGGCATGAATTTTTTCCGACAACTGCACACTGAATCTTATAGTGTACGATGAACAATTTTCCACTTCACTTCATTTTTTTGGCCTCTTTGAGTAATTTTAACTTCGATTATTACATTCTAAACTTGAATTCTCGTGTTCTCAACAATATTCATAATATGACCAACATTTTGGCTTGTGTACTTCCTCATCAAAATCTTGTAAATTTCTATAATAAAAGTTAATGTACAACTCAATTAAAAAAAAAAAAAAAAATGAAACCGAAATTTCAATATAGCTTATAATACACTTATTCTTAAATATGATCATAATGAATTCAAAATACATGTAAAACCGACATATATCAATATTGATGAAAACCTATCCATTATATAGTTGAAATTCTATCAATCAAACAAGCAAAATTCTTTTATTATCACTAAATTTCTCGGAAAAAAACTCACAATTCATGGTTGGCTCTTTGAATACAAAAAAAATTATTTCATTTCATCACAAAATTAATCAAATCAGAAGAAAAATTTCCTATCGCCTTAGAGCAAATCACATAAATCATATTAGAAAAATATGATTGTAACTTATTCATATATTAAAACCTGTAAAATTTTATAACTTATAAAATCAAAATACTAAAAGAAAACTTATGTACCAAAACAGTAAAATTTAAAACAATCATGGTTGGTGTGACAAAATCTAAGTAATACAATTAAGTGTTACTAATTAGAACTTTCCTTTTTACTCTCAACCAAATCACAACTCTTTAGGGTAAAAAAAGACATTGATTGATTCAATGGAATCTGACTGGTCATTCAATAAATTAGGCCAAACAAAACTCATCAATCAATTTATAGCTGAACCAATTGGACCAGTCATAAATCCAACTTTCACAAAGTTTGACATTCAATAATATTATTAATATGGTGCCATTTAGGAAGTACTTTTCTTGGCAAGCTGCAAGAATATTTCAATATGAAGAAACTTCAACTATTAAAAAAAAAAAAAATTAATGCAACATTATTAATTAATTTGCAAGACATAAGTCAAATCTTTCTGGGGTTAAAGAATTGGAATCAGTATCTTTGCTTTGGTAAAGCACTAATTCTTGGATTTTTAACTGTTAATGATGATTTTGGTCAACTGATGAGACTACTTTGTTGGCGGTTAGATAAGAGAAAGGGTGCACAGTATAACATATTTTATTTTATAACATATTCTATTTATTTTAATATATTATACAATATAATGCAGTAATAAAAGATTTAACATACCTTTTTGATGCAGAACATCTCGTGTGAAAATACATCCCAAAATATGCACACACTCACACACATTCACATAATTATTTAATGAATTATCATTATCATATTATAACCAGATTCTGTGAAGAAAGCAGTGACAAATATAACATCTTTTTATTCTGCAGTGTGTCTTAAAAATCGTTAAGTTCAAGAAATAGGGATGTTAAGGTTAAAACATCCTCCGCCTAGGTGATCCCACATCAGCTGAACTTGTCTCCTTCCTTGTTTGAGATCTGCAATTTTGCATCAAATTTCCAAACTGGGTTTCTTGAATTCTGCTGCAAGTGAGTTTTTACCAGCTTTTTGACAATTTCTTTATTGTTCTTATTATTAAAATCTTAGAATGGTCTCTCTCTCTAAAGTATGGGCTATGCCACATGCTGATGAGTATGTAAGTGGTTGGGTAGGTGAGGTTTGGGGGTGCTTTTGCAGATGAAAATAATGGATTATATGTCTTTGGATTCTTTGTGAATTTTCGTTTAAAGAGTAGGGCTTTCTGTGTAAAGTGACAAAGGTAAGATCTTTATCATAAATTTTGTTTGATGATCATGTACTTGGTTGTGTAAACATGGAGTTTCAAGTAACTTTCTGTTGTTTTCTGCAGAAAAGATTAGAAGATCATAGAAGTGTTGAATTAGCAAGCAGTTGTCTTTCAATTGTTTTATGATTTTTGTTTATAGAGTTCTGTGAAAAGTGAAAAAGGTGTGATCTTTAGCAGAAATTTTTGTTGGATGATTATGTTCTTGGTTTTGTGAGGCATGGAGGTTCAAATAGTTTTCTGGGTTTTTTTTGTCTCTACAATTTTGTGATTGAGAAAATCTGAGAGCACTATTTATCAATGCTTATAGGTATTTACTATGTAATATGGTTTCTACGCCTCGCACAGCTTATGTTTTACTCTTTTTTACATGTCCAATAATTTTCGATATTTAGTAATTCTTTGGTAATAGAATTCTATAATCAGAGTATAACTAGCTCCGATTGCAATTTTAATGCTAGGAGACATCAAGAATCAATTTTTGTGCTGGGATATGCAAATATGGAGGTTAAACGTAAAATCTCGGAGTATAGAAGCAAGTTGGACAAGACACTGGCTTCACCTGATTTAACAAATGATGAAACAGTTCACACTCTTGTGAAGAATCAAATTTTGCAATCATTGGATTCTGAGTTAGGAGGTTTGTTGTCTAACTTAATTTCCGAATATAACAATATCTTACATTTAAGACATTGTGGTTAAGATGCATTAATGTCCGTTGAATATGCTTGGCAGAACACGATGACTATGTGGTGAAAAAAAGAAGTCAAGAAGTCTCCAATTTCCTAAGTGTACTAAGGAGTGCCTCTGTGAGCGATGATAGGTCGAAATCTGGCGATGAATCACAAAGTGGATGGAAAGTACGACATCCATCATTGTCATAAATAGCTCTGCTTCACTTGCATTTTTTCGTAATTAAAACCATCATTTTTTTTTCTGTATTCATAGATACTCAACGTATTTACTTCATGAATGCGTTCTTGACAACCAACACATGGGAACTTTGTACTAATGTTTTAATTGTATGATATATTCAATTAAGTTACTGGTTTGGTGGGACATAATGGTAAATTTGATTAATGTAGGTAAAACAGGACACTGATGAACTCCGAGTTATGTATCGAGAAGGAGCAGAAGGAACCCCCTTTCATTCACTACTTGCTGAAGGCTATGTAGATGGGCCCGTTGATGTTTGTAAGCTATATAGAAACTTATACGTATTTGACATCTCATAAAGTGCATGATTGGTTCTTTTAACACGGTTCTTCATTTTCTGCAGGTCTATGCATTTCATGTGAGTCTGAGCTTTATAGCAAATGGTGAGAGTTAAATTTTGATCATATTTAGACTAATTATTTGAGACATAATTCGGTTCTAAGCTAGTTGGTTGCTTAGTTCTTTACTCTTGTGTGAAAAAATACATGCAAATATGCTTCTTAAGCTTTTATAATTTCGTTTAAGGTGATCGAAAAGATACCAAGATGCTAGTTGTTGGCAGAATTTTATAATTTATATCTGAAACTAAAAGCTGAAAAATACTGAATAGAAAATGATTCCATTGTGATTCAACCAGGTGGCCTCAAATTGTAATTCCAACTTTCCGAGTTATCTCGTCCCAGTGTGTGCAAAAAGTTAGGGTGGGTGAACAGATATCACTAGTAAGGTGCATATTACTTCAAACAAACCGATTTCTTGAATTTATGCTGTTTCAAAGATGTTGATGAATATGTAATTATTTGGAAGAAAGGATGAAGCTTTCATGGCCAATGTCGAGCAGAGAAGTGCTAATACATTATTTTACGTTCGAGTACTTCCAAGACGGTCTTGTTGTGGTGCTTCTTAACTCGGTAATTTAGTCTCGTTTCTTCTGCTTCCTTTGAAAATGTGCTCTCTTGGTAATAAAAAGAAAATCTATTTTCAGATCTCTGATTCAGAGAACATTGATAGAAGTACACATGGATTCACAAGAGACGGGATTCCCGATGCACAGGATGTTGTAAGAATGGATCTGTTTGGTGGTTTTGCTTTACAAAAAGTGACTGAAAATAGAAGCTTTTTCAGGCAAGTACTAACTTATCTTTCGAAATTCTGTTTTCTTCGATATTTTATACTCTTCGATGTAGACTTTGTCTTAGCAATGCTTTCAAATCTCTGCAGGACGATAGCTACCATGGATATCAAATTGGACTTTGTTCCTCCGACAATCATCAATTTTATTGCGAGGCAGCTCGTGGGTAGCGGTTTCAAGCTCTATAAAAAGGTAAAATTTTCAATCTTTTTGACAATTCTTGAAATTATTTATGATCACTGTTTGGATCATATGTTAGCCTGGTCTGGGTACAACTGCAGGAAGTTGCATCCGTTGCGAAAGGTGATGGAAAATTTCGAGAGGCATTGAATGGCCCACTCTACACTCGTATACACGAGGCCCTTTATTCACAAAAGGGATCCATGTCTATTCCGGCTTTAGATGATACGAGAACTACATCCATCGTGCTCAAAGAGCCTAGTAGTGAAGCATTGGGAGACGATAGTGCTAAGGAAAATAATGAGTTTGATGACCGTGTTATTGGTTCTAAAGCCAATGAAATCGAAGAATTTGAGGAGAAAGATTCCAATGGACAGATGTCACTAGATGAAGGTACATCGACATTGCATGATAGTTTGAGAGACGACATTACAGAAGAGGTTAGAACTGACAAGACCGAAGTTGTTACTAGCACTGATGTCGAACAAGGTTATGAAACTATGGATCATTTTGGATATGATATCAAAACTAAGGCTGGCATTAGTCGAGAGGTTCAACAAGCTCTCGTTACATTGGAGAAGGCCATTTTTGTCTTACGAAAGTATAATAACCGCCTTCCAAAAATTCAGTTGGACAATGTTGGGGAAGAAACGATTTTCTTGGAATCCGATGAAATGAGAAAAAAGAACAATTCTTCTGTAAAATCATCGAAATTGGAATCAGCGGAATTGACTTCACACACACCTAGAAACAGTTCCGACAATCACGGATCAAGGTAATTTTTATGATAAAAAAACATGTTTAGTTAGATAGCAAGCTACATTTAGTTAATTTATGTTCTAATAATTTTGGTTGAAAATGTTGTTTCAGACATAAAGGGTCGAATTCCTACTTACGAGAAACGAACCCAAGCAAGATTGCACCGGCCTCACCAGATGAAGATCGCTCGAGCCCGCCCCACATTAAGCTCATCGATTTAAACTCCTCTGTGAGTTATGTAAATGTCTCAACTGCCCCTGAGAACAAGACTGAGAGCCCTTCGCGAAGTGCTGATGCAAACAGGGCGACTAAAAGGAAAAATAAATTAAAGTCGAGGTTTTGCTGCTTGAGTTTGAGTTCTGGGAAGCTAAAAGAAAGTAGTTTCGATTAATTGAAATTGCGGAGAATTATTGAGGCTCTGTGCTCATGCTCATTCTAGGCTCTAGGCTGTGGTTATGATTCATATCAGTCTAGACAATTTTCCTGCAGTTCCTACAATCTGGAATGTGTAAGAACTGGTTCTTTTTGTTCTAAGTATATGTAACTTTGATGTAATTTTTAGTCTTGTATTCTATTTAGCAACCTCAGTAGAGGGGAATACGACATGCAAATAAATTTGTAAGCTGTTGATATTGTATTGAACATATGAGATAAAGAGATTCTGCTGCTATATTGTGTTTAATGCAATGTTTATGTTATTATTGGGAATTTTTAATTCATCCAAATGAGTATTTTATTTTTCGATGCATCTCATATTTCATTTTAACCGTCTACATGGTACATGTAAGGTAAGTGATGTAACTTTTACTAGTGAAATGAAAAATCGATATTAAAATATAGTATAAAATCACATTTATTAATGAAATTTAATTCAAAAATGTAAAAATCTTGTATTTAAAATATTCATATAGTTAGTTCACTATATTGCTTTTCTTTTCTTTTCTGTTTTTTCTTTTCTTTTTCAAAAGAAAAACCTTAACCCAATGGGACGTTAAGGGCTCAAAGTCCAAACCGCTGAAACAAAGAGGGGTTGAAATGCAATTTCCTCAAAATAGAGTTTGAAGATATTTAGTTAAACGTTGTGCTCCAGAGTTTGTACCTTCGCCATCTATTTCCAGCACACACCACAGCGTATATATTCAGCAGCGTTGTGCTCCAGAGTTTGTACCTTCGCCATCTATTTCCAGCACACACCACAGCGTATATATTCAGCAGCCTTCCCTCAGTCTCTCTCTCTCTCTCTCTCTCTCTCTCTCTCTCTCTCTCTCTCTCTCTCTCTTCTTGCTGCTCTTTAGGATGTGGAAGAAGAAGCTTAACAATCCCACTGAAATTTCATCAATTATATCTCGAGCAATTCAGGATTTCAGTTCTTCAATTTCTGTTGCCACTCGTAATGATTGTTCGATATTGAATCCTCGCTCCCTGATTTCTTCTCCTTTCTCCACCTCTTGCTCCCTTGGCAAGCTCGAAGGAAAATCTTTTTCTTCGACCCAAGCTTTATTGTTTCAAACCTCAAGTAGCATTCTTACGAGAGATAATGCATGTTTACTTGTAAAAAATGAGAGCTCTTTCTGCTCGCTCTCACACTCCGCCGAGAAATGTAGCTGCTGGAATTGTGGCGCCGAGGCTGAGAATGCGACGTCGTTTCTCTTCTGCCAGGCCTGTCGTACCGTCCAACCTGTAGATAAATCAATCGATTATTTCCATATTTTCGGACTGTGAGTATTTTGACTTCATGTTATTAATCGGGATCGTTTTTCTTTTGTTTTGACTTCAAATAATGCTGAGTGTGGAGCAAGTAACCTGAACATGATTATGGTATCTGATACCATATTTTAATTCACTTGGGAATATTTTGATTATTGAGGATAGGCTTATCAACTGCTCAGTGTAGATCATGCTGGCAATAATTCCATTCATAGAAATCCGAGGAGTGCTAAGCATAGATAAAATCTTTTGTTGACACACAGGGGAAGAAAATATAAAATTGAGGTAGAAGAATTGGAGAAGAAGTACAAAGATTGGCAAAAGAAGCTGCATCCTGATCTTGTTCATTCTAAAACACCGGTTAGTCTTGCTCTTATGCCATTCTTTTGGTTCCTTCATATCAGAAGATATTTTCCATTAGAAATCAAACACTTCTTGATTTTCTTCTCTTTGACTAGAGGGAGAAGGAGTATGCAGCTGAGCAGTCTGCTCGGGTTATAGATGCATATCGCACTCTCGCCGACCCATTGTTGAGGGCAATCTACATTGTATGTTTTCTTTCAATCCTTTTTTTGACTGTCACTGATCCATTGTTGAGGGCAATCTACTTTTATGGTTTCTTTAGTTCTTTTATGACTACATGATGGACACAAACATATATTTTATTCTTTACTTTCATTATATTAGTATGACATATTTGCTTTCTCACTTCCCTTCCCAAATAAAAACATTGGGATGACATCAATGATATTCCTAAAGATGTTTGATGTCATAGAGAAAACTTTCCAAAAGAGGTCCAATCTGCAGTTTTAAAGACAAGGGGGCTTCGATTTAAAGCCCTCAAGATTCCTCTTATGTTTTGTTTCGCCTTTTTTCCCACTCACTTTTCGTATAATTCATGCAGGTGAAATTAGAAGGGGTGCCTGTTGATGAAGAAGAAAGGGTTACAGACCCAGAGCTACTTTCTGAGGTAATGTGAAGAATCTCTTATCATGAATTGTCTTTCCTGTTTTTTTTTGGTTCTTTTTTGGTCATCTCTTTTCCTATAAAGCAAATCACTTGAGATGTATTTCTTACACCCCATGTTCTGTGTGTGCATACCTTTTTGATCATCATTACTGTGGAGTTTAGGAGGGACCTTTATTTACAAGCCAATTTTTTTTCGTAATTTATGGAAATAGCTCTTAGCAGAGTTAAAATATTTGTAGGTGTATACTTTTTTGTTTTATTCAGAGCATATACAAGGCTGGCACAATTACTTCCTAATTTTCATCATTGTGCTGTGATGCTAACTTGAAAATTATGACCAATCTTTTTGAGAAAAAATTGAGCTTGAGAGGATGTTGGGATGGATGAGAGAATTTTTGTGGAGGATAACATGTTGGCTACCTGTATCATTGTCATGAATGTTCAATAAGATTGAATTATATGGGGTTGTATTTACAACATAAATTCATTTTGAAATGTTGATGTAATGTACTTATATTTTATTGAAATGCAGATTTTGGAATTGAGGGAGGCTGTTGATGAAGCAGAAGATGCTGAAGCATTAAAAAAGATACAGGCTCAGGTATGCGTATGGCAACTTGTAGCCTCATTGAATCTTGTTGAAATTTTCCCATACATAATATTTTGGAGATAGGAACTGTAGTATTTGGAAACAAAATAATGATTAGTAGAAAAATCACAAGATGCATATAAATGATCTCAATAAAAATACACTGCAAACCACAAAATATATGTACATTTTTCTACTCTCAAACATAACCAAAACCTGATTAAGGTTGGATTTCTTTTCCTCGCATGAATTGAAAGGACATTCAAAACTTCGCATTATTAGTCAGGGTTGTATTATATATTGCAGATCCAAACCAGCTCCAATGTTCTAGATGTGTTCAATGGCATGGCTTGTTTGGGACCACATCGTATATATTCTTACTTAAAATCACTACCCAAATCATACATGCCTCTGGACAAACAAGCTAGGTCTCGTAGCCTATATTTCTTCTCAAGTCCAACCTGACCAACCTTTCCTATTTATCTACAGATATCCAATTCCTCTATGTTTTGGACTCAATTCCCCTACATTTGACTAATAGCAGCCTAATATAGGCTTTATCAACTGTCATTCTAAATTTACAGTTGTAATAATATGTCCTACATTTTTCTGTCGTGCCTTGCAGTTGCAGGATAAATTGCTGTATTGGTCTAACGCATTTGAAGATGCATATCTAAGAAAAAACTATGAAGATGCTCTGGCTTCAATCCGCAGAATGACTTACTACAGACGTGCCAATGAAGAAATTGTGAAGAAGAGTTAATGCTGGTATGCTTTTAAGTGAGTGAAGAATCTTATGATGGATGGTTTTAGTTCTTTCATGACTTAGATATCCAAGTTTTTCCTTATTTTCTTTGTATTTAATTCCAGTTTGATTTACCATTTAGTAGGGATACATAGGGTGTCTTAAAATGTTATCCTTTAAACATTCAGTCATTGTGCAGCTTTTCAAGTCTACATGTGATTTCCTTGTCTCATAAATTTGACTAATGTTCTGCCTTATTTTGCAGGAGAATGAATGGAATTGAAGAGATCTTATCACTAAATGCTACTAGTCTCGTGAGATTTCCGAATGTGACGTCCATAGTACCATCAATTACTCAGTTCACGTTGAGCTCGTGACAATGCACATATTGGTTGGACTTGGAAGTTACAGTTTCTAGTGGAAGCAATTTGGAGAGCGCATTATGGTGAAGGAAGATAATATTTCTTAGAGCTGAGTTATTTTTATGGAATTTTCTATACCAGTTAATAGTTTGAAAACCTAAATTTACCTTTGTTACAATTTATTTAAAGAGTTAGATGTAGATGGCACTGATAGTGTACTTGTGTTCGCACTTGTGCTGAAAATAGAATAAATATGTTTCTCCAATGTGGGAGATTACTAATGAGAATCATCTGTTAAATCATCTTGTTCAATAGGGTTTTGCTCCAGCCAAAATTGAGAATAATACTCTCATACCAATTCAAGAAATAAACATAGTTGAGATTATAATAAACAGCACTTGGCTAGGCCATTGCGTCCAATAAGAATGCATAAAAATTATTTCATCTCATGCTTTTTATGAGAGATGGGACAATAGTGCCCAAGATGTTACAGGGAAAATTCTATCCTAAGTGTGTTTTTTTAGCTAGTTTATGTATAATATTTTTATATTTTTATTTATAAAAAATTGTTCATAGATGGTGTGGGTAATACATATCCCTAGGGTGGAATTTGCAATGTTACAAGCTATCTCAGCTAAAAAAAATAAAAAATTCTCAGACAGAGAAAACCAGATTGAATTTATTTGGTGTAATTGCAAAAAAAATTCACCACTTTTTTTAAAATTGCAAATTTATCCTATTTTTCAATAATTGTAAAAAAATCATGATATTTTTTCACTGTTGCAATTTATACCATGTTTATATCCGGCGATTAGAGTCCACTTGTCGGACAAACATGCCACGTCATATGCCACATCATTCTCAACAAAAATAAATTTAAAAATCAAATTGCAAAATAAAATCATCACCTTTCAAAAAATTGCAATTTAATCCTAACTTTTATATAATTAGCAAAAAAAAAACGCAACGTTCATTCATTGTTGCAATTCGAATTTATTATGGGTGTCTAAGTTCATGTGTCCAAATAAATTTTCATGTGAGGTAATATTGAATACTTGAATAAAGATATACGATTTATTTATCGGCAAATTAAAGAAAGATGTTTAAATTAAGATATACTTGATACACCGTTATTTTAATGTAAATAAATTATTTTTAAGATTGTGTGGCTTATGTGACATCTCATGTGAAAAATTATTTGGACACATGAATTTAGACACCAAAAAATAAATTCGAATTGCAACAATGAATGAAGGTTGTGGCTTTTTTGCTAATTATATAAAAAGTAAGGATTAAATTGCAATTTTGGAAATATGGTGATTTTATTATGCAATTTGAGTTTTTAATTTATTTTTTTGTTGGGAATGACATGTCATTTGACATGACATGTGATGTGGCATGTTTGCCGGACACCTGGATTCCGATCGTCGAAAAATATAAATATGATCTAAATTGCAACCGTGAATAAAGGTCGTGATTTTTTTTTTTTTTTTTTTTTTTGCAATTATTGAAAAGCAAGAATAAATCTGTAATTTTTCAAAGAGTGATGATTTTTTTTTTCAATTATACCAATTTATTTAATAGAGGTAGTTGTTGACGTCAGATTTTGTAGAGCACAAAATACTAGCCAAACATCCAAAAAATCGATTCGGCTCAAAGAAATCGAACCGAATAAAGAGTATGAAAATCGAATAAAGTAAGGAAAACACTGCGCCCGGTGCCTACTCGGGCAAATTTGTTCGACTTGTTCTGGTCGATCAGTTTTGGCCGGACAAAACGTTTTTTCATATAAGAATTGAGAGTAAAAAGCTTTCTAATTGCTTCCATCCAATGATTTCGGAACCCCTTTAATGAGGATTTAAGCCCTATTAGACCCGAGATATGAAACTTGGTAGGTAAGAAATAAATCCCTTGATTTTAGGGTACAGAGAAGAAAAAAATGGATAAAATCCTATCTAAATCGGATATGATTTGATCTTGATTTCTTTCCTTTCCTGAAAATTCTTCCCTAAAAAAGCTCAACTCCTTTCTGCTCATCTGAAGAGAGTAACGTCACTCTGGTTGGAAAAAATATCTTTAAGTCGCTTTTGGGCCCGGGACTGAACCCGCTTTGGACAGAGGGATCCTGGTCATCACGCCTCTTGGTCAACACAACCCTGCTCGGGTCTCCCCTGGATTCGACCCCCTGGTCGGGTCGGCTATAGCCGGGTGTTCTGTTGCAGGATCAACCTTGATACTTTTATCGTCTCGATTCGCTATTCTGGTATGCTCGGTCATCGAATCTGCTGCTGGACCGGGTCATCTAAGCAGGGGGTGAACAGTAGTTACATAAAACATATATGATTAATATGCTATATTTTTAGTTTGATTTAAACTTTTGATTAAAAATTGCAACAGTACTTCTACTACTCGAAGATGAAAAAATGGCGATGCGATTCTTAAAAATCCACCATCAATTCCTCACTTCTTCTTTGTTAGAGCCGCAGCGGTGCTCTTCTCTAGTTTCCACTGTCAAATTTTCAATCCCAATAAGACGCTAGGTTCAACACTAATCTATAAATATCAACAATCCGGCTCTAGGTTCAGTGCTGAACTGTTCTAGCACTATCCAATTTTTTTTAATTAATAATTTGTGTATTCTACTATCTTAATACAAATTTGAGATAATACAAATGTTTATTTTTCAATGTGGATGGTAATATAAAAAATTATAATTAACATGAATAGTAATTTTAACGACATTAATGATAGGATAAAAATTTGAATCAACACAGATGGTAATTTTAATGACATGAATGATAGTATAAAAAATTAAATTAACATGGATGATAATTTTAACAACATGGATGATAATATAATAATTTAAAATTAATACGAGTGCTTATTTCTCAACATGAATAGTAAAAATATAAGAAATGGGAAATAATTACATAAAATTACTTAAAATAGATTAAAATACATGAAAATACTTTATAAAATATAAAGAGTAAAAAATTATTAAATAATATTTATGTGTATATTTGTTAATCAATTATAATAAAAAAATTAAATGTATGATTAAATAAATTAATAATTTGAAATATTTATTTTTAATGTAAAATTTAATGCTTGGAGATGAAATACTGTTTCTGCACTAAAGTAGTGCAGATTGCTGAAGATGCTCTTAGCTCGTTGAATTTATTTTCAAATTTATATTTGTAAATTATTTTTCATGTGGTGGACCCCATCCAGAACATCCGTTAAAATCCAAAGCTGTGTTAAATCTGATTGAGCATTTTTTGAATTTCAAATTTTATAACGGTCACAACCAAATATCCGTAAAACCCCATTTCTGCACCTCCAATCTTCAATCCACAAGCAAGAAGAATGCTCAATTTCATTCAACCCTAATCTGAAGAAGAAAAAAACAATCCCGTTTTCTCTGCTTTCGAAAAATGGCTACTCTAACCCCTGGAATTCTCCTCAAACTTCTCCAATCGATGAATTCCACCACCAAAGTGACCGGCGACCACCGCAGCCCCCTCCTCCAAGTCATCGGAATTGTGCCCGCTCTATCCACCGCCGATTCCCTCTGGTCCCACCATGGATTCTACGTGCAACTCTCCGATTCACTCAACTCCACCTACGTCTCCCTATCCGACCGCGACACTGAATTCATTCTCACCAACCGCCTCCAATTAGGTCAATTTGTGCACCTCGATCGCCTCCTCTTCGATTCCCCTCCAGTTCCGACGCCGATTAATCTCCGCCCTATCGCCGGTCGCCACCCTTTTATTGGATCCCCTGAACCCCTAATTGCTCGAATCTCCCCTTCTAAGAACGGCTTTGTCATTCAGCCAGTGTCGGACTCAGACCCCTCCTCCGACCCCATTGCCACCTATTTGTCAAGGGCGGGGAAAAGGGAGATCGAAACTAAGGAGAAAAATGCTGAGAGTAAGGGTAGCAGGCAAGTGATTGCCCCAAAAGAGAATGTTAATGTGAATGTGGCTTCGAATTTTGGTGTCGATCGCGCTAGTAGTGGATCTGGCTCGGATAAGATCTCGCAGAGGTTTACCTCGCCAGGAGCATTGAAGCAGAGATCAGTATCAGCTGGGAGGAAAGCTGTGCCTGCAGAGAGGGATCCATCACCGGCCGGAAAGTCTGGGAAGAGATCTTCCTCCCCTGCACCGTCAAAATGTGTGGTGCCTAGCCTTGTGGTTGCTAAGGAGGAAAACAGGAGGACATCCAAGGAGCCTGCGATAGTTGTGCCTTCCAGGTACCGGCAGCCATCACCGACAGCTGCAAGGCGACAGGCGAGTCCGATGGTGGCGAGGAGGATGTCATTATCCCCTGCTCGGAGGTTATCCGGTGGTCTTAAGTATTCACCGGCGGTGGACTCCTCGGGGAAGAAGAAAATGGCTAACATTGCTGCTGGGATTTCTAAGGTCTCAGAGGCGCTTGTGGGGTCTGGGAAACCACTTAGTAGGAAGAGCTGGGGGGACGATGGATCAGCTTCAGGTGGTGGAGGCTCTTCAGAGCATAAAGAAAAGACGGGGGCCAAGAACAGACTTGATTTACAGGCTATTTTGAGGACTCAGGTGCAGTATTATTCTCTTGGCAGTATATATATTTTTATTTAGTCATTCTTCTATAATAACACGTCTATGCTAGGATAAGCTTTGTGTTAAGCATGGTTTATATGTTTGTCCCCCTGTATGAACTTTAATGTGATAAGCAGGCTCCTAAAATAGTATTTATTTGCAGGCTGCTATTTCCAGGCGATTAAGTGATGTACATGATAACCCGCCAAATGACGAAAAATCTGAAAGTTCTGAGGAGAAATCAAATGGATCAGCTCCAGTGATCACTATCCATGAAAAGAAATGGACTGATGGAAGTGTTTCACTTGATGTGGTACCTTCAGGTCTTGCAAAACTTGGGAAGGTAATGTTGTTCATACAAAGTTTGAGGCCTAGTATGCTAGATTTTAAGTATCATTATGAATTCGATTAGTTTCCGTAATTCAGCATTGAAGTACTAACCTGTTATTGTGGCCTTTGATCAGGTCGCCATGCAGAGGAGAAAAATTGCTTCGATGGCTGCTGCTGAAGCTTTAGAGGAGGCCATTGTCACAGAATCTATTGTGAGAAACTTAAGGTACTGCTCTTATGCCCGATAAATGGACATGCATTGTAGTGGTTTTCATTATCAATTGTGCAGTCAGAGTTCAATAATTAAAAAAAAATTGAACTTGTATTCAAATGCTATACATGAGAAATTTGTTATGGCAATGGCAATCACATGGACTAGTTTTGTTTACTCTCTTTACAAAATTTGTTCTTTTGTTCATACATGTTCATGAAGAGGCTCATATATTGGAAGTTCATTTTGATTCGTTTAGCTTGCACAACATGAAGTGAACATCTGAAATGTGCTAAAATTCTGTCCTATGAAATGTAGTATAAAGTTTCATGAAGTCAATTACTGCTTTAATTTATTGTTCACAAAAATGTAGAAGTAAATTTTAACTAAAGTTGTCAATTTTATTGGTTATAAAATTTTGCAGTCCCTTCTATATAGACTGTGTCCTTTGCATGTGATTATTCAACTGCGTTTCTGCTAGTAATTAGACTAGGTAAAATGATGATGCTAAAAATGGATAGTTGATCTCAACAATTACTTTTACTTCATTAATCTCTACATACATCATTATTACATTTTCAGTATGCTATCTACTGCAGCATGTTTTCAGATCTCCTAGCAATGTCAAAGCCTGAGAATCCACTACCAACTATTGACCGATTCATGTCCATTTATGAGGATGTCCTGAAATCAACAGCAGATGCTGAATTAGTTTCTAGCAACCGTAATCCATCAATAACTACAGATAATACCTCAACAGAGCCATCAAAATCTAGCACGCTTTGGGTGGAAGCTGCCCTGGCTACAAATCTTGAGGTTGTGTCCCTTCTGACGAATGAGGGCTTTGAAGGTTTATCGAAAGTGGACCAAACTTCAAAGAAAAAACACGTCAACATTCCTCTTAAGAATAACATTGTCTCCTCATCAGTTGGAACATGGACTAAGGGATTTGGAATGAATGAAACAGTTGAACTTGGAAAGAATTTACAGTTTGAGATGCAAATGTGGTTTGTGAGATTCGTTGAGGAGTCTCTAGATGCTGGTTTTCGAGTGTTTGGAAAAAGCAACGGTGCTGCTAGCGCTGGTGGTCTTAACTGTGGCCCAATAGCAGCAATTTTATCACAGCTGAAGCGAGTCAATGATTGGTTGGACCGCGTAGTTTCTAAACGGGACGAGGTGTTGATGGAGAAGATTGAGCGTCTAAAGCGAAAGATTTACGGGTTTGTCATTCAACATGTTGGTACAACTGCTGAAAATATGATTCCAGCACCTTGAGTTTATCTGGTGCCATTTGTTGTTGACAATACTGGGAAATTGTTTTCATCATTTTACTGCAGAAATTACTTGTTGATGCTGTGAATGCATTTCTTGTATTCCTTAAACGGGGGCCTCATTTGGTTCGAGCTTATTGTTATAAATTATGTTTCATCTCGTATTTACTGTATCAGTGCATATACCTCAATATTGATATTATCAAACATAATACATTATGTGCACTAATATAATAGAATATGAGATGAAATACTATTTTAATATAAAAAATGTGTTGTTGTAGATTGTAGGTTGATGTTATAAGTGCATCTGCGACTTTATATTTGTACCTTTAAAATGTGCAAATATGAGTTTTAAGTTAAGGCGCAAATGCATTTTGATTGTTTAAATTATGATGCAAATTGGTCATGATCTTTATATTATTTAAGTTAAGGCACAAATTTTTATATTGTCTTTAATAATTAATTTACATTGCAATATATTCCTAATTCAATCTGAAACTTTAAAGATGAATTTTATTAAAAAAAGATTTATCCTAGTTATCTCAAATTATTATCCATTTAAGGAAAACTGTTTTCGAATAATATATTATGTTTTCTCTTTACTTTCATTTATAATCTCTTTTCCATTTCCGTAAACTCTGTTTCGACAAAAGGAAGGGTCAGTAAATAACCCAATTTAATTTCTTCCCAAGAAACTTGCTGCGTTAAATTCCCTGACTGCCCTCCACAGAGTCTGGTGGCAGCAACAGCAATACCTTACTACGACGCCGTTTTGGATTCTCATGTAACCGTAAGTTCAGAAAAAGTACAACCAACGACAGCATAAAAAATGGGGTGGTTGTGGAAGAATGATGATGATTCCGACTATCACTCCTCCTCTGCCGGTGACGTCGGAGACCGTTGCGCCACCCGAAAGGTCGTGAAATCGCAGTGCCGAACGGAGGAAGTGGAGCCTGGAAAATTCATTCGCAAGTGCGAGAAAACGGAGCAGGTATTCAGAGGCTGCGCTGGAAGGTATTCCCAATACTAGCCGATTATTATACTTTTAATGATGGAATATAGTTTATTTATTTTCTTCGGTAAAATCTTTCATTATACTTCCCAAGGGCTCGATTTATTGAGAAATTTATCGGGATAATTCTCGGATGGATTGATTCAATGTTTTATCCATATTAGTTCGTGTAATTAATTGGCGATTCATTTCTTTTTGCCGTCAGCTGATGTGCATGTTAATATTTGTTTATTTCTGATTCGAATGATTGGATAAATTTCTGTCTTGGAGTGTTGTGTATGGATAGGAATTTGAAGGAAACTGCTGGATAATTCGACTAAGGTTTGCTATGTGGTATGGATGCAAAAATGTATTATGTATCTTATGTTCAGGCAAACATTAGTTTTCTAAAAGATTGAGAAACACTTGGATCAAATTCAAAGGAAAGCAAATAAAATGGTGAAATATTTACTTAATTGTCTAAATATTGTGAGAGAGTGGCAAGAAAATATCTCAAAATTTTCAAGTTGGAGCTATCCCTAGTTTGCTTTTTCAGAGTAAGGTTGTGAATAGATACTGAAAAGGCTTGAAGAAAGGGAAAATAGGATAAATGAAGGAATAGTCTACTAAGCAAAGCTGAGAACTTATGGCTCAATGTTACAGTTAAATCTATGTCAAAGCGAATTGTCCCAAAAGCCTTATATGCAATTTGCAAAGATTTGTTGCCTAACATACCAAGCTTAGCATGTTCTGTTTAATATTTCACTGTTCTGTTTGGTGTATCAGCATATCTGAACATTTGATGTACCACTTGCTATTTTCTTGTGCATCCAGTAAAACTTTGTTAATAAGCCGCTCTTTGTTCAGTGATTTCTTTGTTGGCTACTGTTCAGCATGCAGTGGCAACTGAAAAATAATTTTCAATGATATATTTATACGACCCCATTCTAGATTGGTTGGTTGGATGACGGAACGACTTAGATGATTCTAGTGATATCACTTTACTTTGACTCCTATTACCTGGGGTCATGAGCAAATTTTGATGATTCTTGTGGTAGCAAATTAAGTTATCAATGACTTAATTGTATTAGTCTTGAGGGATTTATGAATGTTTATGTGGATTTGTGAATTTCGGATTAGTGATGAGGTAAATTTTTTTTTTTTTGGTTTAAAGTTTCAGTTCTATCTGCGAACAAGGTTTCATTTGTAATTGCATTTGAATAAGATGCAGCATATGCACTGGTGTAAGCTAAATATTTGAGATTTTGATTAATGATTAATTAACGTTGTATTCTTGTAACCCAGGCCCACTGAGATGGTTCAGTCTAATAAAGAGTATACTAAAGAAGATGTTACAGACCAAATGGCTAAAGGTTCATTATCTTTGAAGTCTGCAGAAAGTGAACCCTCTTTCTTTCCTGGGCTTCATAGTGATATTGAAGCCATTGAACGTGATCTCTTTGGTGGAATGGCCCATTTTTTCCGAGCAGCTGAAGATATGAAGAATGAGTTCTTCAAGTCAGTTGGGGTTCCACACATATTTGACGATGAAGCTTCACCATCTTACAAGAAGCCTGGAATTCACATTAAAAGTAGCCGTCCAAAAGAAACTTTTTCGAAGAAGAATTCTGATGGAGATGTTGATCTTTCTGGATTGGGAAGAGATGATCTTTCTGGGTTGGTGAGAGATGTTTGAATTACAATAAACAAATAGTTGGATCCTATCCATTTCATTGCTATAGCTACAGAATAAACTATGAACCTATTTTCTATATGCCTTTGTTAATAATACTGTGACTAGAATCCCTTTTTGCTCTGGTTCACAGTGCAGGTAGTGTTTCCTTTATTGAGACCACAAAATTAAAATGCTTTTTGACGGTTAGCAATCGTAAAGTAGTCAATTACCTGCAGTACACACTGTCAATGAAGAAAGCGTGTGTTTGTATTATTCGGTCTTTCAACAATAGATGAAACAGATACTTGAAGAAAGCGTGTGTGTGTGTTATTCAGTCTTTCAACAATAGATGAAACAGATACTAAGCACGTGGAAAATTTGTTTGATGCTTGTGTTCAACAACAGGAAAATACATAGGGAGGAAAAGAAGATGGCTCGTTTTGCATGCCAATTTGAAATATTTGATCAAAGGTTAGTGGATTTCAACCAATTAAGTTGATTCTTCTTCTCTGTAGTGCTCTCTTACTGCTGCAATTGTGGCTCACAAAGTTTTCTTTGTTTACTCTTTTGATCGTTTTATGCACCACTGAAGAAGAAACAAACACATCATTGATTTTGACGTGAGTGGGTTGAACCATTTTAAGTTGAGACTTAGTCTTTAATCTCTCTCTGAGTTCTCTGCAAATGCTTGATGTTATCTTATTATTTTTACCTCTGTTCTATACTTAGAAGCCTCAAATCTCTTATTTTTTTAGGCAAAATGAGTGTATTTATTGAATATTACAACTAATTTTCTTCATGAATTTGATGTTGGTTGATACAATTTAGGTTTAGGTATGAACGCAAGTATGATCCCATGTTGAATTGGAAAATGTTGTCCCACCCATCATGACACTGCTTAATGTTTATAATGAAAGTATTTTTTATGATGATCCTAAAAGGATATGTATTTGACACTTTTACACCACATTAGTGAATTCATATATATGAAGGGTAGTGTTGGCCGCTCTGAAAGATTGAACCAAATGGAGGAACCACACATTCTCTATGAATCAAACAAAAGACCGTGGTTATTATTAGATTATTGATTAATATTAGTTGTAATTACAATATGGATAGAATTAGATTGGAGAGTAGTACTATACTACTGCTGGCGTCCAATACTCAAATACTGTCGCCGGCCGGCCGCCGGCTGCGCCTAAACCTTCAGAGATTACAACCATTTTTTGTTCAAATTAACAGCTCATCAATTTTTTTTTTTTTTTTTAAATTTTTGGTATAGAACTTATCGTCTTAGGGTTTTGGGTTTAAAATTCCAGACTCCAACCCTTTGTTTACTTGACTAGATGTCATCTGAGATTTCCAACATCGAATTATTCATCGTGGAAGAAATTTGTTGCATGCCAAACTTAACAACTAGATATACACAACAATATGAAATTAAAACAGCAAAAACTTGTATTAGACTGTTTCAAGTTCAAAAAAATATAACCACTATGTTTGCAAAAACTATTTTTCTCCCCAAACCTACTACAATTAATAATGTTTACTGGCTACTGTTGATTGTAACTCAAGTTATCTGAGATAGAAAAATATGTTGTAGCATGGTAATTACCTAACTCAGATCCAAATTAATTAATACTGCTTTGTCACATCAAATAACTTTGACTCATTTAGGTTACAACGGAGTTTTTGCAAATCTAAAGAGTTTATTAAGCATATTTTCGACCTCAAAAAAAATATTTCCCTGTTTTATTGCAAAAATAAAACGCGTTTTACACTTTGGAGATTTTCCAATGTTTCCAACTGAAAAACCTCTCTCTCTCTCTCTCTCTCTCTCTCTCTCTCACTCTCTCTCTCTCTCTCTCATTATCCACGGTTTTCACACACATACATGAGACGTTACATCGTATATATAAGAAGGGTAGGTTTCAAAGTTGACATGGTATAACAATAACATCAGCTTTTCATATTCATCATACTCATCTATTAACATCTTCTTCCCATTTTTCAATCCACGCTCCCTTTCTTCTCCAGTTACTATTCCTCCATTTTTCTACATTTCTCAAATTGACTCAGCTTAGTCGTCTAGACTTTTCCAATACATCCTCAAATTCCCCCCTTTGAAACCTTCTTCCTTTCACATTCATTACAAATTTCTCTGCCCTCATGTTTCCTCATTCATCTCCACTTTGATGATCAACTTTCAACCTCACTAAATCACACAGATGGGAAACAACTGTGTTAACAGCAAGATACCTGAAGATGGCTTATTCTACGCGATTTCGCGTACTTTCTGGCCTTCAAAATCACCAGCCACGTCACCTCCCAACCAAACCGATGAACCCACAGAAGCTGCTCCAAATACTAAACCCCCTGCATTGATCAAAATCGAAAAAGAAGCTCCTAAAGTCGAGCACGTGATCATGATCGTGAAAGAATATCCAAAACCACTCGTTCCTCCCAAAAAGCCTCATACCGCTAAGAGAAAGATGAGTGTAGGTCTCCAGGTGGACTCTGTGCTCAAAACCAAAACAGGACATTTAAAGGAGCGTTTCAATCTAGGCCAAAAGCTCGGCCACGGCCAGTTTGGAACAACGTTTCTCTGCATCGAAAGGAGAAACGGAAAGCACCATGCCTGCAAGTCCATTGCAAAGAGGAAGCTGTTACACAATGAGGATTTGGAGGATGTGAGACGAGAGATTGAGATCATGCACCACTTGTCGGGCCATCCCAATGTTGTCTCAATCCAAGGGGCTTATGAAGACCCCGTGGCAGTTCATGTCGTGATGGAGCTCTGTGGAGGTGGTGAGCTTTTCGACAGGATTGTTAAACGGGGACATTATTCGGAGAAGAAGGCAGCTGAGCTTACTAGGATGATTGTTGGTGTGATAGAGACTTGTCATTCTTTAGGTGTCATGCATAGAGACCTTAAGCCCGAGAACTTTCTGTTTGTTAATGAGGACGAGGATTCGCCCATGAAGATCATTGATTTCGGGTTGTCTGTGTTTTTTAAACCAGGTATGTGTGTGATGTCGACTGCAAGAAATTTGAGAAATTGCGATGACAAAAAATTTGTTGTGCAGGGGAGGTGTTTAGTGATGTGGTGGGGAGTCCTTACTATGTAGCTCCGGAGGTGCTCTGCAAACGGTACGGGCCGGAGGCCGATGTGTGGAGTGCCGGTGTTATAGCGTATATTCTTCTGCGCGGTGTGCCTCCGTTTTGGGGTGGTAAGTATGCCCGGAAAAGTGGTTCAAGGTTGCAATTTGAAAAAAATCGTCAACTTTGTGGTGTAATTGCAAAACCCTTTTTTTAGTGATTCTCATGGTTTTACTTGCATTTCTTACAGAAAACGAGCAAGAGATATTTGAAGAGGTTTTACGAGGTGAAATCGACTTCTCATCAGATCCTTGGCCTAGTATCTCAGAAAGTGCAAAGGATTTAGTGAAGAAAATGCTTGAAAGAGATCCAAAAAAGAGGATAACTGCTCATCAAGTTCTCTGTAAGTTGAAGCTTTCTAAATCATATATATGTCTGGGATACATATTCAATGTGAAATTTGCAATAACTTTTGGTTATTCGTTGCTTAGAAATACTATTTTCTCTTTGACTAAATTTGTACACTAACCTTTTGATATGGGTTAATCTAGGACAAATTAGTTTGCATTCCCAAAATTAGTTTACATGAGTATGTGTTTGGGATATATATATTCAATGGGAAATTTGCAAATTTAGGTGAATAACTTTAGGTTGTTCAATTTTTGGAAATACTTTTTTTTTTTGGCTAAATTTCTACATTGACCTTTTAATTTGGGTCTATTTTAGGACAAATTAATTTGCATTCCCAAAATTTGGGGTAAATCGCAAATGCAGTTGCGTGTTTCTCCAAATTGGGAATTTTTGAAAATTCCATTTGATTCTCGCTCAAGTCCAATTTGAATCAAAGCGAGATCGGTAAATTGATTAAATTTCCGAGCTCGAAATATTGGTGTCATCATTTAGTATCTCTGGAGAATGAATGACCAAAAGTTATTGTAGTAGAATTACAATTTTCATTAAAATTTACTTGGATTTTACTGCAGGTCATCCATGGGTGCAGGTGGACGGAGTAGCACCCAATAAGCCTCTCGATTCTGCAGTTTTAAGTCGAATGAAACAGTTCTCATCTATGAACAAGCTCAAGAAAATGGCTATAAGGGTATGTAACTAATCCATAAGTAAGTTCGATTGAGACAATCTACGAAACATGTCTCTCATTCTTCGTGTTTACAGGTAATTGTTGAGAGTTTATACGAAGAAGAAATCGCGGGTTTAAGAGAAATGTTCAAAACAATAGACACAGATAGCAGTGGACATATCACTTTCGAAGAACTCAAGAATGGCCTAAGAAGATATGGAGCTAATCTTGATGAGTCTGAAATATATGATTTAATGAAAGCAGTAAGTATATATCACTTGGTAGATTGATTTGCGAGAAAATATTTTCACTAATATTCCCAACTTGGATTCATAGGCTGATATTGACAATAATGGTACTATTGACTATGGAGAGTTCATAGCAGCAACATTACACGTGAACAAAATTGAGAAAGACGATCATCTGGTTAAAGCTTTTTCCTACTTCGACAAAGATGGGAGTGGTTTTATCACACAAGATGAGCTTCAAAAGGCTTGTCAAGAATTTGGCATCGATGACTTCCACTTGGAAGAAGTGATTCAAGAAGCTGATCAGAACAGGGTAAGTCCATTTTGTTAAATAGTCCATTTCTAATTACCAATGATATGAAAAATATGTGTGAAAATTATTAATGTTGGTTATATAGTAACCAATAGTAACATGTTGAGATGGCCTATTGCAGGATGGTAGGATAGATTATAACGAGTTTGTGGCCATGATGACGCACAAAGGAAATAGAGATTTGGGTAAGAAGAAATTCAAGAATAATTTTGGGGTTGGATATAGGGAGGCAATTTTGGTTTGTTAATATGAAATACTTTTTGTTATTTTGTTATTTTGTAAGTTGTAGTGTGTTTTAGGGTTTTAGCAGCATCATTCAACGTTGAATGTACAAAAATAATATGATTCATATTTAAACATGGGCCTTTCTGCCTATCAAGTAGGAATTCCACTTGATACTACTTTGGGCTTTATTGACTGCTTAGATTGCAAGGAACTAATGTTAGGGATGACATGATAGCAAATTTGTTTTAAAGTATACAGACAAGTTATCCTACCCACCGTAAATATTAATGTGTGTCCATGACTGATATGTTAGATATCTAGTAATGTCTATTAATTTCAACTTTCATATAATCATGAAAAAAGATAATTACACGTCATCGGTGGACATGTTAAAAATTATATGTAGTCGACATTTTATCATATTCGTTAAAATATAATTCTAACGCTAGACTCAAATGCAATTTTGTAGACACGTGGTTTCTAGAGGTCAAAGTGTAAAAGTAGATGAGTTGATTGACCATCGTAAGTTTTTTAATTGAAAGTTGAGTCTTACTGGATAAGATGAGTTGATGAGTTTCTTAATACTTTATTATGGTTTGAGATAACTGGATGATGTTTGATATGTAGAAAAAATGGAGCACATTAACACATGGCAAAAACTTTTGTGCACAAGGTGTACGAATTCAAATCTGTGCACAACAATACTATTATATTATATAAAGTAATATTGTTATATTATATGAGTGATACTGTTATATTTAACAGTATTACTCATATAATATAACAGTATTGTTGTGCATAAATCTGGATTTGTGCACCTTGTGCACAGGAGTGTCACTCTTAAGACATGTGTGAGAGATGTTGGAAATTAGGACATGGTTTAGATCCCTGAACCTATTAACACATATATTTAACATGCAATATCTTATATAGATTAAGAGTAAGTTTTATATGAGATCGTTTTACGAATTTCATTATATAAGATGAAATTTCTTATGGACAATCAAAGTTCGGTCAATGCGGATCAATCCAAGCATTGACTGGAATGTCGATTAATGCTGGTCAACACAAGTCAATATACAAGTACGCAGGTTCATCAACTGATCAATTTATTAGTAATACATGTATTACTAATACTTTTATGATCGTGTTAATCCAAAAATTGGTCTTTTGACCGGCATTGACTGGACATATGACCCATATGAGGTTTTATCTCACATAAGGAGATTTGTAAAACGATCTCATATGAGCTTTTGCGATTTACTAATTGGATAAGAAAACCTCAATATAGAATGAGATCTTTGACACACGATAACATATGATTTATCGGTCTCTCTCCATAATTTCTCTATAAGATTTTTTTTTGTCCTCTATGTAAGTTTGGATGAATCACTATGAACTTAAAAAATGATGAAGTGTATATATGTATTTAAAATTTATAGTAGTTACTCATCAATTGATTCAGGGAATTCATACATAATATGCCCTATTTTTCTATAATCAGTAAATTGCATCTTCACAGTCTATTTACAAGACAAACACTCATGTCAGAATAAGACAAAAAAAATATGAACGAAGTTAAGCATCACAAAATTCAAGTGATAGTTACTATACAATAGGAATTTATAAAAACAATTATTGGTGTGACAATTGCAAGGTACCTTGTGGTACTTATCCTGATGAAAATAATTCAGATAGTTGACAACTGATATTGTTATAAGCCATTAAAATAAATTCAAAAGAATGCTAGCTTCTTCATGTGGATAATAACAGCACATCTGCAATAAATATACAATCTATGTGTGGGGTTAGTTCAAATCGCGTTTAGTGGTTTTCTCAACCTAATTTTATTTATGTATTGTCCCCATGCTTTCATAATCAATCATAAAAAAATTGATGATGCAAAATGGGTCCATGTTTATTATTTCTTAGGACATTGTTTCTTATAAAGTGGGATGAAAGTGATGTAATTATGGTAATTAACTTGGACAAAATGAATCCTATGCTTCTAGAATGGTATACAGTGTGGAAAGGATCATTAAATTTCCTAAAGTTGGTGTTTGGATCGGATGATTTGGAAATGACAATTTGAGATTAGTGTATTTTAAATTCACCCATATCAGAGTATATTCAGAATTCATCACATTTGTTTAAAAATTAGTTCAAAATAAAAGTAATGAATTTCAAATTCGTAGTAGTTCAATCATTACCAATTGATTTACTACTATGAATTTCAGTCACTTCTCAAAACATTTGATTCAAACACAATCTAAAATAGTGAATTTAATATTGCAGTATTTATTATGCTAATCCATTGTGTATGTACTATTATACATAACCATATGCTGAAATTCTTCAATTGCTTATGTTTTAAGATGACGAATTTGGAAATGCTGAAAAGCCTAAAATATATGGCAATAGTTCTTGGTTTGTAGTTCTTAATCAAAAGTTTGTCTAACATGTTGTGTTTGAGATAAATAGTAAAATGGTGTATGGTACGATTCATTTGTCAAAACATGATTTATCAGAGTTTGATATTGTTATTTTAAGCTGTAAAGGTATTTTAAGAAAAAAACATTTATTTACAATTAATCTTGTTCATTGTAACATCAAAATGGGGCACGTCATTTTGCTAGAACTGTCCGTTTATTTTCAAGCTCTTATTGGAAGGTCTGAATTATAAAAGAAAAAAAAAAATCTAAATTATTGCATCTTTTGTTCTTAATATTAATGTGACGTGGTTGTTAGTTAAAAAATGGTATATATTAATTTTTTTGTTCCCTTTAAATGATGTCATGTATGCCCTTTAAAAATATTATTACATTCCTAAATTTTAATATTCCTTTATCCCAAATTTGTGATGGAAGAATTATTATTATAATTTTTTAAACACAAAAAATTGTGTGAGACCGATCATTTTTATCCAATAATCAAACTCATTTTCACTATTTTATATGTGAATTGTGAAGTGTGGATTGTGAGTTGACCCGTCTCACGTAACATGATCTGTGAAACGGTCTCATATAAGACACACTCATTTTTAGATTGGGTTCATAAGTTATATTCTATATGATGATCAATTATGTTTCTCTATCCTATTTTTTTGTAAAATTAATTAAGTTCGTATATTTCATTTACATAAAAACGTGTTCTTTAGCTGTTCACATGCTCTCCTAAATCCATCCCTAGTTACTATTGTTGTTGTGTAAATGTTATCTTACTTTAAAAAAATTAAGAAGAATACAAAATTAAGGTTCCTTTGCTGTACCTAGCTAAGATACTAAATACGTACTAAAACATTACATGTGCTTTCTTTTTTACTAATTGTGTGCGTGTATATAACAAACATATTATAATTATTCGTCTTAGCTAGCTAGTGTAACACTTATCCTAACATATTAAATTTCTCCACCTTCTTAAATCAAACATATTATAATTAATTATTAGTCTTAGATAGTGACAAACACTTATATCCTACTATTAAATTCTCCAACTTCTTAAATTGGTTGTCAATAGTTACATTCTGATGTGCTAGCTAACTAACATTTGATCTCAAGAACACTCGAATTACCTTAAAGAAAGAAGGTGAAAAAAAAAAAAAACTTCTCTATAATGACATCTAATTTGTGTCTCCTTAATTAATTGTTTCATATAAAGAGTGAAATATTAATTCACTGAAATTTGTCTATCAATATACTCATTATTTAATTTTTTTTAGAATTGAAATTCAATTGTTTTTTTTTTAATTGAAAATTAAAATAGAGATTGAAGAAAAGGTCTCGATTCATTGAGGAAAACTCGATAGGCTATTCTAAATATTGTAAAAGAATAAATAAATTAGATGCCAAACACTATGATTTCATTTTTCAATTTTCATCAGAATTATGCTCGCCACAAGCTTCATAATCATTAACGATTAGTTTTGTTAATCAATTGACAAAAGTTGTTTTTAAATGAACATGGATTTGTGCTTAGTAAATAATTTTATAAATCGTTTTAAAAAAACACTTTCTAAATATTTTAAACTAAACATTTTACTTCATTTATTTTTATGTAGAATAGTTATAGCGTTTATCAATTAGTGTTTACTAAATTTTAAATATACTAAATAATAAATGTAATTAAGATTTTTTTTAATATACGCTCATGATTTATCCAAATATAGTTTTTAAATAAATCTAAAAAAATCTTTAAACAACTACAAAAATAGAAAAAAAAAAAAAGAGTAAGAAAAAAAGTACTATTATCCAATATAACATGCCAGCCTTTTTATAATTAAGTGGTCTAAATTAATAAATTGAAGTGACTTGAATTAAAAAAAAAAAAAGGAATAGTGAAGTAACAAAACATGATGAATTATTTTTGTAATGGAGAAAATTAAATTAATAAATAAGAATGAAAGATTGGGTAGGAGAAAAGATAATGAATGATGGTGAATGCAATTCCAGTTGTACAGTAGAAGCTAGCCAGGCGTGAATACAACGTACTACCCACATAATCCCGTACCCCGCGCCTCCAACCGCAATTATAGTCCCGCCTTCTTCCAGGGTCAATCTCCACCGTCCGATCATCTCTGCTTACCAGCATGTTCTGACAGCTCACGATCGACGGTTGGTGGTAACAGGTCAATTGTGGGACCAATCGCTTTCCAGCGTCGTGCCACGTCGGCTGCGCCCCACGACAACCCCCAAGTCCCCGATTCATCTGAGTTTTCAGCCCCCCACGTTCTCCTACAGTTAATTGTTTTGGATCCTTTTTGTGTGTGGACTATTTTGTCCTTTACTATCTACCTTGTCTAGAAAGGCTGATTTGACCTTTCCCCAATGTGTGCAACTTTTTTCTTTTGGGTTAAATGTATAACCATTTTTTTCTTACCCCATATGTTAAATAATTGCACTTTTTTTATTTCACATTTTGTCTTGTTGGTGTTGGAAGATGATGCATCCACATGATTGGTCTAATGTTAGATGCACATTTTTCAATTTGAGTAAGATTTAGTTTGAAGTTAATCATTTTTATTTCTCTCTCAAAATTAGGATTTTTAACAAGATATCGACCTATACAAATTGTTCGATAACAATTTTTTTTTGATTGGTGGTAAATGATAATACTTCTCCAACCTTTGATTCAAAATGATTGAAATGGTATCTATACAAGAATGATTGTATCCAATTTTTTAAGTGTAATTGTCAAATTTATCTAAAAAGATGTCATGTGTCATAAAAATATAATTTTATTTTTAAAATTTTACGACCTTTTGTATAAGTAAACACAAAGTCTCTCATTTTATTCACTAAATCAATCACTCTAAGTTTAGAACAACCTCTCACAAATTAAATAAGGGTAGAATAGATAAATTAAAAATTAATTTTAAAATTTAAATTATAACCCCTATTTTGAAGCAAAATAAAAAAAATATTTTTATTGAACGGGATGAAATAGATATTGGTTAAGTTGTTTATCCTAACATGTTTATGGACTTAAATGCCTATACATTCCAAAGAATGAAACCATTAATGCAGACATATTTTGAGTGCTACACTTCATAAGTGCAAATATAATGTAAACATTATATTCGTTACCTACAATGACACTTGATGTTCTTTCCCAATTGGTGATTAAATTAGAAGGTAGTTAAGAGAGGTTTGTTTATTTATTTCAGGGAGTGGCAGTTTCGTCATTACACACAAACTTATCCATTTCGGTGGTCTTAATAAGGACGTATTATTTGTAATATTAAAAGAATAGATAGGTCGCTGGCCACACAACCTTTTCTTCAATCAGAATCCACAAGGTAAATTCATTCCACTCTCTCTATTTTCTTCTTATTTTTCTGGTTTTTTTTTTATGTCTTTAATTCTTTCTTAGTATGCTCTGATTGGTCTGTTGACTTGCAGAATTGTGTGCATTTTGAACTTTGATTTCTGGGGTTTCTTCTCAGTCCCATATTTGCATTTTGTGTTTTAGTTTATGGAGTCTGAAAATGGGGTTTCAGTTGAAGATGAGAAAAGGCTTGTTCTTGACAACTCTAATAGTGAGGGTTCAAGTGTGGACATAAACAAGGAGAATATCAGTAACAGTGAAGTGTGTAAAGATGGGATTAAAGACAAGGAATGCCTTAATTCATCAGGCCCACAACTCCAATTGTCTTCACCTAAAAATTCCAATGGCAATGCCCCAAAAAACAGGGCCAAGAATCACTCTGATTCAAAGGGATCAGTGGTTTCTGGGCGTAGTAAAAAACCAACCTTTACACAGAGCCTCTCTTTCCCAGCCAGAGCCCCTCATTCTGATGCAATTAAAAGAAGTATCGAATTCGATTCGACTAAGAAAAGGCAGCCTCGGAGAAATGGTGTGATGAATGAGTCCAATGTGTCTAATGGTAATGGCCATGATGGTCTGAGTGTGAAATCTAAGGTTAGCCAGTTAACAAGCAACTTTACTTGGCCTTTATTTTGGCTCTTGTTTCTTGCATTGTTTGCCTTTATTTGGTGTTTTGATTGTGTGATTGAATTTCAGTCTGGGAAGCATGTTTCTGCTAATGGAACTGCAATCAAGCCTGTGAAAGATGTGTATGTGTTTTGATTTTCATTGTTTGCTTGTTAATGTTCTGTGATCCATTCTCTTGAATTTGAATGTTGAGTTGTTGAATGCAGTTTGGCACCTAGAAATGGTGCATTGGGTGTAAAGGAGGATGAGGATACTCGTTCCGCCACATCATCATCGTACTGTTTGTTAATCTTAGAATCCTTATCCGTGTTTTCTTTCTTTCGATTTCTGTTGCAAATGAATGAATGCTCACAGATTTGCTTTTCGAAAACAGAAGCCATACTCCTGGGACTAGGGTTAATGCTTCATCGTTCTCGTTCAGGTTGGAAGAACGTGCTGAGAAGCGAAAACAGGTATATATATGTTGTGAATTCACTTATTTCTTCGCATGAATATATCGTGTTCTGACCAACATCTGCATTGATCATCAGTTCTATTCGAAGATAGAAGAGAAGATACAGGCTAAGGAAGTGGAAAAGAGTAATCTTCAAGCTAAATCGAAGGTGCTTGGGATTGATTTACTATCTCTAATTTGTTAGATTTTGAAGCCTCTTTTGGTTTGATTGATTACTCTTGGATTTGATATTAGGAAAATCAAGAGGCGGAACTAAAGCAGCTGAGAAAGATCTTGACGTTTAAAGCTACACCTATGCCGAATTTCTACAAAGAACCTCCTCCCAAAGTTGAACTCACTAAGGTAGTTTTAATTCATACATGAATTGTGCGTAAACTCAATATAAGTGATAAGAATATATCATATCTGTTAGTTGTTTAATTTGATATTAAGTTAGTTTTTGCATATATATATATATATATATATATATATATATATATAGATACCAACTACACGTCCTATATCTCCGAAGCTTGGAAGGCACAAAGCCACAAACTCAGAAGATAATCACAAATCGCCCAAGGCTTCCCAAATAAATGGTGATAAGAGTAATGCTGTTAAAAAGAAGCCGATGAAAAGCTCCCTATCGAAGCCTAAAACACGAGAATCTTCGACAGCTATCAAAGCAAAGGAAGTGGAGACAGAGGACATAAACAACGATGAATGTAAGTTAGAGAAAATCGAGGATAAGGTAGAAGAAGGTCATGTAATGACTTCTTCTGAGAGTTATGGATCACTTGTCGCCCCGTTGAAGGTTGAATGAGAAGTTGTCACTTTTCAATGATGGGTGATTACAGAAAGTGGAAGCTTAGAGCTCCCACTTTGTTGTGAATACAGTTGTTTGTATGTTGGAGTTATAAATATGTTTCATGTGGTTGTTACAGTCATGTATTCTTTATGATAGTTAGAGTATTTATTACATTATATGGTGGATGTATGCCAACTCTGTCCCTTGTTCTTTTGTAACCTTTCTTTATATATATATGGAAGATTCATTTCATCTGTTGATTTTGTGCTCTTTTATTACATGAATCCTTGAGATTTTTACAGTATCATACACCCTTGATAAATAAGTTGTCGCCATATGAATTTATATAATTATTGTTTATCATTATGGACTGGGCTAGTTTTTCGTAGGTATGTTCTCTCCTCATGAACCCATTGTCAAGAATCCAAAACCAAATGAACCCCTAACCCAAAATAAAGAATAAAATAAATCTCCACTGTGAGGGATACAGCAATTTTATTATTAAGCCCACAAAAGAAAATGAAGGAAAGGGTAAAACTAAAGAGAAGATCATCATCCAGAGCTCCAGCATTTAGGCATGTTTGGATTGAGTAAATAGATTTTATGTCTGGATTTGGAATTCAGGCCTAAATTTACAGGTCTATATTTTGAAAATCTTGTGTTCATGGAGGAATATTGCATGGTGTGATTTTAATGAAATGCCACATCTCATTGATTTTTTTTTTTTTTTACATAGTTATATTATTTCATTGTGAAAAAATTGTTTGAACAAGTTCTTTGCTAAGATTTGTGAAAAAGTCTGCATTGCATGAGAGGGTTTGGGTTAAATCCCAGCACAAAAAAAGACTGGACTTGTCAAATCCCAAATCTGGATTTGCCAACTCTGCTGTCCAAACATACCTGTATTATAAACTCATTGTTCGCTAATGTTCATATAAAATAATACATGATTGCACTCAATTATTTACACCACACCAAAACTAGAAGATCTTGAGAAGCTGTGTATTTACCTGTACTTATATTTCTCTAATCCGAAAGAATACAAATGCATTATTTAGTAATTTCAAATGAAATTTAAATTAAAAAGATATATTGTCACCTCTCCTTTAGTTCTGCTATGGGTACAAAAAGAACCGATAGGTCAACCGAGCCAATTGCATTTGCTTTACCAAATCTCCAGCTTGGAAGCTGAAAGAGAAGTTGCTGCATTTCCTCTACTCTGCTCTTGATTCGACAGAGCCTTTCCAACTCGTTCTCCGCTTCTACCGTACGTCCTCTGCTTTTTCTGTTCAATTTCTTCTTAGCTTCCTTTGCTTTTTCACGTAGATGTTTCAGGCTCACATCATCACCAAGATCAACTGTCATCTGATACATAAGGGCCAAAAACATTAGCAAGCAATATAGTAAATAAAAGACAAAATGTATCTTAAGGTCCCTTATCTATTTGCAAGTGTTTTGAAAAATACAGTCATAAAAAGGTTTGAAATGGTGGTCTCTAAGCTATTCACGAACATTTGAAAAGGTGGTCCATAAACTATTTACGAATGTTTGAAAGGACCCTGAACTATCAACGCATGTTTGAAAAGGTCCCTAAATTATGAAAATGTTCAAAGGTGTAACTGCAGTACATTGTTCTCTAATATCAAAGATGAAGAAAATGCAACTCGAAAACAAGCCTACAATTTTTTTCATTGAAATGATGAATCTTGGTACATACGCATATCAGTAAGATCTTAGAGAGAGGACTATAGACCAATAGTACCTGGTTACTATCTTCTGTTTGTAGTAATGGTTTCCTTCGCTGCTTTATCTTAAAAGGATGGGCCAGCAAGTGAGTATTCCTTCTTCGTGCAAACCTTAAAATTTTAGGGTTGGGTGATGCCATATTGTTCGTTGGTGAAATTTTCTCCCGGCCAACCTTGGCAGTTTGTGACGAGGATTCCTTTTGAGTACCCGGATTAAATTCTTGAGATACTTGTGCTCTCTCTGCCTGTTTATAGTCATGGTTACATACTGAATCCAGACTTGCATGATAGAAACATTTAATTTGATACATAGATAACATGCAACTATTCTTCCTTAATGGGAGGAAAACAGAAGAGAAAAAGTATCACATTTAGATATCAACACAAGGAGTCCTAATTATTTTGGTATAGTCAAAATCTGAGAGAATTCAAAAAGAGAATATCCTCTACATGTCTTTTTATGGTCATGGGTTCCAAAGAGCATATCTTTTACTCATATGAGATCCTTGAAATCAAGACCAGCAGAAGAAAACATATTTTCTTAAACAACAAATAAAATAAATTTGAGATTTCAACTGGACACTGACTTGCTTTCTTGCCTTCAGTGCGAGGTAGCGTGCATTCTTGAACCATTTGTTAACCTACAAATGGAAAAATAAACAAGTAACAGATCATGCTTAGTTGACTGTAAATAATCTATTATTTTCCTACTTATGTTGCGTCTGATGGATCAATGTTTGACCAGTCATTCCCTCTAACTGGAAAATATTTTGGCATGCATGCCATTGCAAGTGCCTTTTCACCCTCTCATCATTGCCACTCTGATTGACTTACATGTGTAACCACACATGACAAAGCAAATAATTCAATATTTGCAATGGCAGCATTGATTATTCTTAAAACTGACATTGCATAAGCCTGTTTCATATTTCATGAATCTTGACAAGCTATGAATCAACTTTACAATGTACTAGCATAAATACATTGGAAAAGTTACGAAGTTGGCACTTAAAATGATATGTAGAGGTAAATTATGTTATTTAAACGCTTTTGAAATTTGAATCATCTCCTCTTTCACATTTTCAAATCAAACCATACATTACCTTCTCGAATTCAAGGCCTAGCTGCTTCGAGAGACTCACTCTTAAAGCTCTTTCTGGAAGTTCATTTTCAGCAAAAACAAGTCGAAGCTTCTGGAACAGAAAATAAAGAACTGATAGTGAGCATACTTGGCCAATAGAGGAAAAGCAACAAAAGATGAAGCTATGTTACCTCAACAGCATTATGAGGGAGTCTGAAAATTGGCCTCTTTAACTTCTTGATCAATTTTCTCTCTTTCAGTTCTGATAAAGTTTCTTCAGAATTTTTCTTATCAACTTTACCTAGAGACATCAAAGTGCTGGCAGCATCAGTCTCTTTTACTTTTCTCTTTCTTTTTGTGGGACCCCAGTCTTCATCGTCACTGATTAGTTCACTTTCAATAGCATTCTTTCCAAACATTTCCTAAGGACAACAAAAAATTATCATATATCTCCTAATACATTGTTACATTTCCTAGGGATTGATAGGAGTTAGGTGAACAAATATCAAGATTTTGATACCTTTTTCGCTCATCTAAGAACTTCATGAAATCAATAGAAACATAGAGTTCAACTGAAATAAAACAATGCTATAATCCATATCAACTAAACAAAAGACATTGCCATCTCTAACTTTCTATCATTCAAATAGTTCGGGAAATAAACCCGCATCTCCTTCCAAAGAAATGAATGTAAAGAATCCTCTGTCCTCACGATTGGAAAATTTAAAAGTATATTCACACTATTTTACATATCAGTGCACTTAGTATGCCCAGATCAATTGTTTCTTGCTGGAAAATGTAATCATGTAAAATCAATATTTGAGTACTTACATCATATAACTTGATATAATCGACAGCTGCTCGTTGTCTGGGCCGGTATACAACTTCACTGTTGTTGATCTCATCAGAATCTACTCCAATTAACTCCAGAGTTTTATCAGAAGATCTGTCGCTCCTCTCGTCAACTATTCCAGTTAAATCCTCAACTGAATCTAAAAAGCTGGAACTATAATCGGAAGCATCAGACTCAGACCTCGACATACTGTCACTGCAACTGTGTTCAACTGCGTTGGGATTATAGTCATCATCTTCAGAATCATCAGATGGCCATTCCTCTTCCTGGCATAACCCAGAATTTCCACCATCAGGTAATGCAGCTTCTTCCTTAAAAACCTCCTGTTACAATTCAAGATGCCACTTTATCATATAGTGGAAAGGTATCATACAAATATCTGCAGGTTACAGAATAACTACCTGCCAAATACTATCCAAGGGAAAATGGGTACCAAGGTGTGCATTTGTTGCTTCCAATATTTCTATCTTCTTCTTACAAAATTTGCAAAACCAACCTTCATCCCCTGGAGGAACCCAGATAATCATTGACTTCACTATATGTAGTTTACTACGAATAAAAAGCAGACATATGCTATAAATGGAAAAGGCAAAAAATCAAAAGCTATTGTTAAGATTTAGAGAAAGCAATAAACTATAAGAAAACTCACTATTTTCTATTGACAGTGGAGGATCAAGACACTTTCGGTGAAAAGCACGGTTGCATGTCCCATCACAAACTATGATGTCATCATCTGGGAGCGCTTCACACAACTTACATTTGACACAGATTATCTGTAGTATGTAAAATAAGAAAACAATGAATCCCTTGCTCTATGGAGAAATTTAGCCGAATGGTAGCAGTCTCACCCAAAAACAGGTAGAAAAAAAGAATCTAAAAAAGAACAATAGCATAATAATGTGCTTTTGCTCCATACTCTTATTTATTTCCATAGATGGTAATTGGTAAATATTAATAAACATACTAATATGCTTAGGAATTATCATCTGGTAGTCAAGACATCTGTTGCCAAATGCATATGCACAAAAATATCCCCTCCTAGTTACATGAAGGAAAATGGCCTTACATGTTCATGTTGAATAGATCCATCAGGAGCAACTGCTGAATCATTGATATGTCCTTCAGAACTAAGCAAATCTAGTTGGTGAATGGCTTCACGTATCCCTAGTTTGCACTTCAGTATCTGCTTCTTGGCCCTTTGTAGTTCTTTTTCTGGTTTAATCTTTTCTTTACTGAAGGAAAAACGTTACATCTATGTGAGTAGCATGCAGCACATACTGATAAAAATATCGGAGATAACAACTATATGTTCATTATAATTTTCCGGATGAAAATTCTTTTGCGCCTGACTTTTTCTTTGAGGTAACAGTTTTTGTTTCTCATTAGATATTAAGAAACATGGGGTAACTGTATACTGTGCATTCTAAAAATAAACCTTCAGGAACCAATAACATTGCATCAAAGAGTTCTCTAATTTAAAACTACTTGCCTTCAGAAATAGTGAAGTTTTGATGTTTATCCTTTACGAAGTCATAACAACAATCAATTTTTTTTTTCAAGTGTGTGGATAAACTTTCTTTCTAACTTAGTACCCGTTGTGATGATTTTTTCTTAAGAGACCTTTTACGAGTAACATAATTGTCAGATGGCAAGGATTGTACAATGACATACAAAGTAAAGTACATCTCAAAGTAGGCATTCTACATTAAAAACAACAGGACATGATTTTATACCTCTGACCTTTCCAACCTTCTGTAGAGTAAGCATCAATGAGATTCTGCTCCAGCTTCACTTTTATTAATAGGTACCTTGTCCTCCTTTGTAACCGAGAAGCTTCATCAAGCTCTACATTGTTTTTTCTCTTCTTTCTCCTTCTCTTTAACTTTCGAGGTATTACATCTCTATCATCTGTTTTTCCACTCTCCTTCAACCCAACTGCTATAGACTCTTTTAGACCACTCGAAGATGGTTGTTTTTTGGAGGCTTTGGTCTTATGCGCTATGGTTTTATTGGAAACCTTCCTCTTCAAATTAGCTTTGCATCTACGTAAGCTCTTAGTAACTTTACTCTTAGATAACGAAGAGTGACCCTTATTTCGGGGTTTTAGCTCTTGTTTCATGCTTAGTAAAGTTCTGTCGTCATCTTCGATATGCAATCTTTTACGAGTCTTTTCTTTAGACGCTCCAGGCATATCGGATATATATGAAATGATTTAACAGCACCAAACTGAAAGTCATAAAGAAACAAATAAACTTCAGCATGAACATCACAATTCAATAATCATGATCACGGAAAACAGAAAAAACAGAGATATTTTCTAGTATCATCAAAGTTTCAATTAGTCCCCTAAACTTCAAACAAACAAACCCCAATTCAATAATCTTGATCTCCTAAAGCAAGCAGAATATAGAAACATTTGATCAAACACTTGCAGAGTACAAATTACACAAAATAAACCGCCTGCGATATTTCGATCTTATAATCCAAAGGCAATGCCCAAAGCCCGAATGACCAAATCAATAACACCACCAAATTTTGATAGAAGATATGGGAAGTTTACGGTTGTATAGATAGTCAGTGGCCAACTCCTTGTGCCAATCAACTTCCTGAAGTAGAAAGTCCAGCCTTCTTCCGCTAGGGTTTCTTCAGCATATCGCCTATTCAAATCGCGCCTCCGCGCAATGCCGCCACCCAGCAACCATTTTCCCAACTCTTTCTCTCTCTCCAGTCAAAGCACAATCTCCACAGTCCTTATCATTACCCCTTTCTGCCACCGCCGCCAGGCCCACTGCGAGTGGGTGGGGTATGCATGAGCGCTAAGTGAAAGTGGAGAGAAAAGGAAAGGGGATTTAGGGATTGGCGAACTGGAATTGTGATCTAAGATCCAAAATTTTCTAAATCCTAAAATTCCGAATATGAACTATGTTCTTGGTGCTACTAGAAAATATGATTATATTCCATGAATCATATTATTTAATCATCATATTTTAGATTAAATAATTTTAACAAACATTAGAACATTCATGAATGTGACTGTTGGTTTCTAGCAACATTTCTTAGTGATCCGATTATATTTATATGGAGTAATATATTTAATTCTGAAGAACAGTACAAGAAAAATTATTTTTTTCATTCAATTGTTTCTGTTTTGAGCTAACTTTAAGTGTTGTTCAATTGTCCAACTCCAACATGTTTTTTTTTTTACGGTAAAAAATAATTTCATTAATCATTTAAAAATTACAATCTTGATCCATTAAACTAGTTGCAAAATTATAAAATTTAACAAAAGTTGAAGGAGAGGAAATATTGATAGCATAGTGAAAAAAAAAAATCGACAACATAATTCGACTCTCTTTTTTAAAAACAAAAATAAGAATTAGTGAATTGATCGAGAATATTACGATAATTTGAGATTATCACTCAGTCAGCAGCATCTGCATATAATTTATCAACACATTTTATATTCATTTTGAAAATAATGTGATCATGCCCCTTTTTTTATATCCATGTTACTAACGGTGTTTCTTGTCAATTATAATCAACAATGAATGACTCAAGAATCTTGTTATATAGCTCAATCTTATTACATGAGTTGATGAAATCCTTCTTGATCCATTATTGATTGTATAAACTACAAACATTTTAATCATCTCCAATAACTATTCAACTAGCACTGAGTTATTAGGTGTCTGGAATTATGTATGATACTAACTTTGTTTACTTGCTATAAAGATTTCAAATTAGAGAAAGTTTTCATCAGAATCTCCCTTCGACATTTTCATAGTAATATTAACCATTGAGAATTATAATTGAGTAGTTCAATGATCACATCTCTTTATGTATCATCTACTCATGTAATTTAGTGAATGAAATGCACTAATCTCTGTCTGATAGAGACCATAAAAAAAAAAAAGAAAAAAAATTCCAGAAAAAGAAAAAGAGGCCATCATATATATAATCATCTATCCGAATTATTATTATCCCTTTATTTATAATAATTTGATCAAACACAATTTAGATTTAGATATAAAAGACTCAACTATCATTACATTCATTAAACGTGATAATAAAATGTCATAAAATATTTTACAATGAGTTCAAGTAGTATATTTTAGTATAGAAAGAGGCCAAATGCAACCCACAGTCCAAAAGACAGAAATTACCTTGTAAAGAAATTACCGCAGTTAAAAATATTGATGTATTAATATTACTGGTGTACTACAGATTTACCCAATACTTTTATGTACATCTTGTAATACTTTTTGAAAGTATCACATGATAAACATGAAAATATTACATTATGAGAATTAAACACTATGTAATACTTTTGTATATATCATGTAATACTTTTTGAAAGTATCATCATGTAATACTTTTATGTATATCATGTAAATACTTTTGTGTGTATCATGTAATACTTTTTGAAAGTATCACATGATACACATAAAAATATTACATTATGAAAATAAAGTATTGATATGTGTCATTTTTTACATATTTTTTCGTACATTTATGTATTCGTTTGAGCATATTTAGGTACGTTTTCATAGTGATTTCTATGATTATCATGTATAAGTGCATTTAATGCTTTTGTAGTTAGTTTCATGATTTTAGTGGAAAAAATGCGAGTTTTGGCTCACACGCGCAGCTGTGGGAGAAATGATATAATTTTTGATCTAAAAGTCCAAATTGAAATATCTTAATTGTGTTGGAAAGCTAATGAATATATCTAAAAATTTTATGTTGATAATTTTTCCTAGTTCTCTCTTCAAGAAAGCATAATATTCAAAGAAGACGAAAACTGTGATGTTTGGTTGTTCGTCCCGACAGGACTTTAGTATTTTGGCCATAACTTCATCTAAAAAATTGATATTAAGCTGAAACTTATGGCATTGAAAAGTTAACTTTAAGTGTTGCAACTCTCATGAAGAATATAAAGTCAAATTCTGCCACTTTTACTGCTCACGGTCCGTGCTATGAGGCACGGTCGTGCTAAATCATGCAGAGAGTTTATGCAGTGGTGTACCGGTGACCGTGCCGTGGAGCACGATCACGCCCGAATGACTCAGATTGGCGTGAGAACTCGATTTTTTGTGTATTTAATACTTCTAATCCATTTAGGAGTTCTCCAAGATGTTATATTCCCACTTCTACTTGGTTTAGAAGACATCTAAACTCTTATATAACCACGAAATTGGTGGAAAAGAAGAGACAACATAAAATCATATACACACATAGAGAGAGACAAATCAATAGTTTGAGAAGGATTCGAAGGAAGAGGCAAGCGATAGATCATATTTGGAGGCGCTTTGAAGGAGATCAAGTGGACCGAAGGATTGGAGAAGTGGAAGATCACCTTTCCTAGAGTTTTTTCTATCTTTCTTATAGTTAGATTTTTGGTTTAAATATGATGTTTTACGATTTGTCTATAAGTTGTTTGATAATCATGTCTAACTAATTTTTTAAGGTTTCTAGGATTTGTTAGTAGTTAAATTTGAATCATTATGAATCTTTGATTTTAATTCAAGTTCTTAATTTGTGAACCATATTTGTGTTTTTATGTTTTGATTGTTTATTTGATTGTTCGGCCGGTAATTGAGCATGCTTAAGTAATTAAGTCAAAATTCGAGAGAACAAATTTAATTATGAAAGAGTAAACACATGACATATAAATAAGTGGAACTAGATCGAGAGATTAATGAACTTATGTGATGGGTAATCAATCCTAGGAGCTTTTAGGAGTTAAATTGATTTATTGGATCAAGTAGAGATACATTCGTTAGCCTTTTAATCAACCGGTTAACTGACTTGAGAAAACTGTTAATTTGATATTTGTGATTGCTCATAAAGGGGGATAATTAATGAACTTGGTTGGTCAAAGTAATATTTTGATGATAATTAGATAAAAGCATATCCTAGAACCTGTCTTCGTTATATTGATTCATTGTGTTCATTCGTTGTTTTATTTTGTTTTTGTTATTTATCTGAAATTTATCTTATTTGGTTGTCTAGATAAAATTATGTGTTGAAATTGGGTAATTAATCAGTTCTAATTCGATAGTCTCTGTGGGATCGACTTTACTCACCACTTCTACAATCTACAACGTATATTTGCGGTAGTAGCTAAAAAAATTTAGTGAACAAGTTTTTGAAGAATCATGTAATACTTTTATATATATCATGTAATACTTTTATGTATATCATGTAATACTTTCAAAAAGTATCATATGATACATATAAGAGTATTACATGGTACACATAAAATTATTACATTATGAGGATAAAACATCATGTAATAATTTTATGTATATCATGTAATACTTTTTGAAAATATCACATAATACATATAAAAATATCATGTAATACTTTTATGTGTATGAAATAATATTTTTATGTGTATCATGTAATATTTTTAAGTCAATGACGTTGACCGACCGTTGACCATTGACTTTTTGACTTTGGTCGTTGACTGGGTCGGGTTGATCCGTCTTACGAAATGGGATTTGTGAGACAGTCTCGTACAAGACCTACTCATCTTTTTATGGGTGAGTCTTGTGTAAGATTGTCGGACATAAGAAATTATATAATACTTTTGTATGCGTTAGCATATATTTTTTTATATTCGTCCAAATCCAAATAGTATCCAAATAGTCGTAGGTGAGTCCCGACATTTCGGGTTTTCATAAATTTCACATAATAGGTGATACTTTTGTATTATATTATGTAATATATGTACATAATATAAAAATATTACCTGAATATAGAAAAATATTATCTAATACACACAAAAGTATTATATGTTGCACGACTCACACAGAAGGAAGAAAACACATGTAGGATCAACATGTTTTTTAAAATCCGATCCAATTCAATTCGGATCATGTATCCTATAATACAAAAGTATTACTTGATTTACAAAAAAGTATTAACTGATACATATTTTCTTAAAGTTTGAACACATCATATAATACAAAAGTATTGTCTAATATATAAAAAAGTAGGGTTAATTTCATTTTTGGTCCAGTATGTGAGGCCTTTTCCATTTTTTGACAACCAAGTATACATTTTCCAATTTTAGTCCGGTGTATTTCAACATTTTCCAATTTCAATCCAGTTTTCCAATTTTGGTCTTGTATGTTTCAATTTTTTCCAATTTCAGTTCAATTTTGGTCGGAATTTCCAAAATTGTCGATGTCACGAGATTTTCCGGCAACCATCCGATCAATATTGGATTAAAATTGGAAAAAATTAAAACATACAAGACCAAAATTGGAAAACTTGACTGAAATTGGAAAAAATTGAAACATATTGGACTAAAACTAGAAAACGTATACTTGATTGTTTAAAAAAGAAAAGGGTCTTACATACATGACCAAAATTGAAATTAACCTAAAAAAGTATTGCATAATATACACAAAAGTATTACATAATTTCTTATATTCGACCCGACCCGATCCGTCTCACGGATGATCTCATCCAATACTTTGCCTCCGTTTTCATATATAGCAGATAGAGAATACAAGGGAAAATCTTCGTAAATATAATGTGACAATGGGGTGATAATTTGTACAAGACTTTTAATATTCCTTGACGAAAAATGTTCAAAAAAACATAAATGACAAAAGTTACAAGTATCTCAATATAATAATTTCTGTAAGATTTTAAAATTTTTAAGGAAAAATGCATTGAATATATAATGATACTACACAAATAGGATTTTCCATAAAGAAACTCCATAAATAGCTGCAATTAATGATAATTTCTTCAGGATTTTCTTAATTTATGACGAGAAATGCGGTGGCAAAACTAGATGGAAAGCAATTACATAATATGACAAATTATATAAATTTTGCATATTATAAAGAGAAAACGCGTTCAAAATAAAATAATGTGACATTGAATAGGTCTTATAATAAAAAGTTCAGTTACGTTTTTGTCAATAATTATGAAAATCTTGAAGATTTTGTCATTTTAATTTTCACATCCCGTTTAGGAAGATTTTTTCTACTTTTTTCTTTTTTGAAAGGAACTAAGATTTTTTGCTACTTTAGTGTGGCATCATTTCATTCTCAATGCAATTCTCTATATCGTATATGTAAAATTTTATAGAAATTACTGTATTAACGGAATTGTTACATTTTTATTAATGTTTTTTTTTTTTTTGCAAATATTTTTTTGAAAATTTATAAAATCTTGAAGATATTATCACCTTGTTTGTCACATTCCATTCACAGAGATTCTTTCCACTTTCCTAATTATTGAGATTTTATCTATTATAAAACGTACACACAGTTTCATTTTATTTTTCATGTGTTTTCTATTCTATTGAGACTTTATTTACTATAGTTTGTATACACGATCTTGTTTTTTCATATATTTTTTCTTCTATAGCATTGCTACTTCCATCCTCTAAAATAAAATCAGTCTCCCAAATGATTGTAATATTATCTTCTTCATCTTCCCACCCCTTTTAACTTTCTATACTATTTTTCTTATATCCTTCATTCTTCAACCTGTTGAATTGTTTGTATTAGTTTAAAGAAAGATTTTGCGATTTTTTTTTATGGATGGCTTGTCACAGCAGAGGATCTTTTCTTATGAAATTTAAGTCTCATATGTAAATGAATAATTTTTTATCTTCTATTTGAAATTCAGGTGTAGAGGTTTTTCAATGAATTGAAAGAGGGTAATATCTTCTACTTTATTTTGTTATTTGGATAAATTCAACTACGGTCATAATTTATACATACTTGAAATGGACATTTAGGATATAATCATCAAATGACAACTTGCCTTCAAGTTATTTAACAAAGTAGATAGAAGACAAATTGGTATTTAGTGGTGAAATCATGAATGTCCACGCCAAGTATGTATAAGTAACCGTGACAACCTTCTTATTTAATCGAATAACAAATTATAGTGTAAGATTTAGTCTCATAATTAGTTGGAGAAAACCTAAACTCCTGAATCTCAAATAGAAAACAGAAAAAACTATTTACACTCATGGAAGATAAATTTCATAAGGAAATAGTTGACTAATTACGTTATCCATATATGCAGGGGCGGAGCTAGACTAAAAATCCGGAGGGGGCTGAACGATTTTTGGGGGCTAGATTACTATAAAATCTGTATTTTAACATTAAAAATAAAAAAAAATCCTAAAAGTATATATAGGTAATTGATTTTTTAAAATTTTTTGCCCCCCTCACCCACCATGAGGCTCCGCCCCTGCATATATGGGAGATAAATTTCATTATAAAAAATATTAATAATCTGGATTTTGGCTACCTTAAAATAACATTTCAAGCTAGATTTCTACAAAATCTATATATATATATATATATATATATATATATATATATATATATATATAAACAGGATCATAGCTAAAAATAACAACTATGATTTTCCCGCCTAAATTTTATTGCTATAAGTTGAAAGAGAAATTTTATTAAAAAAGAAAAAGAAAAATCCATTAGCAAAACTAGGTGGCTTTGGGGGATTGGTGGAGAAGGTAAATAATTAATTTTTTCTATGAGATTTTTAAACGTCAATAACTATTTTATTTCAAATCGGTTTTTATATATAAAATTAATCATCTTTTAATGATCTTTAATTTGATATCGATATTGCATATATAAAAATTTATATTTTGAAATTTATATTTTATGGGTTTGATCATTTATGTAGAGGTGTTCATCCGATTCGAAAAATTGAAACTGAACTGGGGTCAACGGTTCGGAAAACCGTTGACTCGATTTCGGTTCCAAACCAAAATCGCAAACCGTGATTTGACAGTTCGGTTTCGGTTTGGGCATATTTCGAACCGTAAACCAGCGGTTCCAAACCGACAGTTCGAATCAGCGGTTAAACCGCTGGTTTATCTATTTTAAAAATATTTATATTTTATATAATTAATATTATGTATTTATGTTATTTTACTCTTTAATTTTAAGTTGTATTAATTATTATTATTAATTTGTACTATAAGTTGTAATTTTTTTAGGTTTATGGTTTGTATTTGGTTGTATTTAAATTGTAATTTCTAATTTTTGAAATTGTAACTTATAAGTTGTAATATAGTATTGTTAAGTTGTAATGTAGTATTGTTGTAACTTGTAAGTGTAAGCTCTAGTTTTTAATTTATATCAAAATATTTACTCAAAAAACATTGTTATTTTGTAATATATGAATAATTGCAATATTTATATGCAAATTTAATTTTTAAAAAATTTAAAAAATTTAAAATTTTTAAAAAAAATTTTTAAAAAAAAAAGAAAAAGAAAAAGAAAACAAACTGTCCAAACCGACGGTTTGAATCGGAACCGGCGGTTTACAAATCGGAACCGAAACCGGAATCTCCACTGTTTGGTTCCGATTTGACCCTCCACAGTTTTCCAAACCGGAACTAACGGTTTGAACCGTTTGAGCACCCCTACATTTATTTAATATAGCAAAATACAGAGTTATTTGTTTTAACTTTACATTAAAATACAAGAGTTAGAAAATATAAATGTAAATGTCCTAATAAAATTTACATGATAGAATAAATTAAATCAAATAATTTTTTAAAATATAAAAAATATTAGATTAGATTATTTTTTTAATCTAATCCTATATTTTATAAAAAAATATATGATTCTTCAATTTATTTTATAAAAGTTTATAAAAATAATTATATTTTATATAAAAATAAAGTTTAGATATAAAAGGTGCAAGTATTTAAATTCAAATTGTAATATACCCTATAATCATAAAAGAAATATTTCATTTAATAATACATCTTATATGAAGTGAGAAATGTAAATATATATATTGTATTGCCAACTACTAAATAATTATATAATATTACGTTTGTTAAAAGAAATTAACTAATAAGTACTTTTCTAACAATATTTTAATAGGTTTATAAATAATAAATAAAATAAATTATTTGTAATAATTTTTTTTTTGATAAAATAGTAAAATTCACTAATAAATATAACAATATGTGCAATGCATGACATATGAATCCTACATTTGTATATTTAGTCAAGACTCTACTTCATACAACGATTTTTTAAAATTATAAAATATAATTTTTAAAAACAATATAAATATGAAACCTACATTTGTATATTCTTTATGATATAAATTTTTAACATATGTAATTTCAGTATTTTAATATTAATTTTTAATACTATCATAATAAATAATATACCACGCATCGCGTGGGTGAAATACTAGTTAAGTGAAATAATACATCCAATTGTTTACTTGATAAATATTTAGTACCTACGATATTTATTAAAAGTTGTCGATTGTGCAACTTAGCAGTAATATTTATGGAATTGACCCGGTGATTAAACTGGCTTGAACAACGATTCAAGATTTAATTGGTCGGGCCGGTTCAATCCGGAGGTCTAACAGTTTAGAAGAAATTTTAATAATTTATTTTATAAAAGTTTATCACGCTATGTAATTTTTTATAAAGTAGTAGCTTATGATGGTTATGATGATGATACAAAAAATCCTTGTTAGTAATAGTGAAATAATGATAAACTCAAGATCTTTGTTAATAAAATTTACAACATTATTTAAAATAGCACATAACACATAAAATTGCATATATATATATATATATATAAATAATAGAATATCAAAATTATAGCTCCTCAATTTTTAAAAATTAAGAAAATTCATTAAGTTTATTTATCAAAATTCTCTTAAAAGATGAATATGATTTTAATCTCTTATAACTTATTCAAAATATAGTATTAGGGAGTTGTTCCACATTGGAAAAAAAAAAAAAAAGAAAGTATGAGAGTGTGAAGTATATAAGTTTTGTATTGAAAGTTGTCCCACATTGAAAAAATATTAAAAAAAGTATGAGGGGTTGTAGTATGAAGTGTGAGAGTTTGTAAATCCAGTTTTTAGTGTATAAAGAGATCAGATCAATGACTGATTTGCGGTTGAACCGATCGAACCGACTCCACAAACATACCAATGATCAATTTGCAGTTGAACTGATTGAACTAGCCCCATAAACGGTGCTTGACAGCTTGTTGACAAGAAGAACCTTTCTGTCTTTGGTCCCGATTTTGTGTGAAATAAAAAATTTAAAGCAATCGAAATCCAATCGAAAAGAAAAGATGAAGAGATTATTATTATTATTATTATTATTATTTGTAAGTTTTAAGGACATCCGCATCAATAGTTTTTAGGAGTGTTTTTAACTGAAAAATAATATTTTAATAATAAATATTATTAGCTATGTTTTAGCAGAGTTGACAATGTTCTCCTGCAAAAATAAATTGTCATTCATTTCCAACATTCTGCATTATTCGTTGCATTAAAATGGAATATTCCATAGTATTCCTTATAGTTATTATTTTTTATGTTTTCTTTATTTGTCATATATTTAGTAATATACATAATCATTGTTAATTTATCAAATTTTGATCTTTATCATTTTATTTATCACAAAAAATTCTATGCCCCAGGGGCGCCGTGCCCCCAACCCGACCCGGCGCATGGGCCGCTCCCACGCGCGCCCACGCGCCCTTGTTATGTGTCCACGCGCGCGTATCTGTTGGTATCACACATTTGTTCTAAATGTATCACACATATACTCTTCAGGTATCACATATGTGTAATACCTATAGAATAAATGTGTAATACCTCAAGACCGCGTGCCTATGTTGCACGCCCACACCGCTCGCTCACGCAGCGCACCCATGTGCCCACACCCGTCGCGCGCGCCTCACAAGTCTAAAGGTATCACACATATACTCTTCAGGTATCACATATGTGTAATACCTATAAAACAAATGTGTGATACCTCAAAACCGCGCACCCATATTGCGCGCCCACACCGCACGCTCACGTCGCGCGCCCATGCGCCCACAAGTCTAAAGGTATCACACATATACTCTTCAGGTATCAATACCTTTAGTTCATGTTTGTAATACTCATAGAACAAATTTGTAATACATCAACAGTATATGCGCGAAAAATATATATATATATATATATATGTGTGCGGGTCTGGGCGGGTCGGGGGTACGGATCCTAGGATCCGTGCCCCAAGGGCACACAAGTGTAGCTCTTTATTTATATATATGTGTGTTTAAATCTTACTTAATAACAATATTTTACATTAATGGTTTTAGAAAAAAAATCAAACTAAATAAAAATAATTTAGCTAATTTTATGCCATGTTTAAATATTATATTTATGATATGTGTAGTATTTTAAATTTTTTGTACATTTAAATAATTATAATTTTTATTATTATCCAAATAACATATCATAATAACGTTCTTAAAGAAAACAAAAAGGAGAAAAAAAGAATGAAAAAAAAAACAAAACAAAAAAACAAAAGAAGAAAGAAAAAAATTAAAAAAAATGAAAAGAAAAGGAAAATAATGAATTTAAAGAATGAAAAAGAAAAAAGAAAAAGAATACTGCAGGATTTCACTTGCGTTAACCCAGTGCAAGGTTGACGGTTACAAAAAATTAGTGCTTTGATGAAATTTTAATATTCGGACGAATGGAAATACTCTAAGAAAGTGTATTTTAGAGGAGAGAGAGTGCATGAGAGAGAGAATGTGAAATGCAATCAGCGGAAGACACGAGTCTTAAAAGGAAGAGAGAACGTTAGTATCAATCATTTTTTTTCCTTTTCTTCATTTTTTCTTGGGATTTTTTTAATATATTAATGGCATTCTTAAAACTAGAGACAACCCAACAATGGGTCGCGGGTTATGCAAATTGACACACAAATTTTTTTATTTTTATTATTTATTATTTTTTAAATTCTTTTCGATGGAAAAAGAGTATATGTGTAACATATATAAACATTTACTAAGATATATATGTATTATATTACATATAATATATAAAAATATTTCCTTGCAAAAAGTTTTTTCACTAAAATTTCTTCATTTCTATAAGTAGTGACTTATATCAATATTTTTATAAATTATTATTTGCATTAACAATTATTATTATTATTATTATTATTCATTTCTCATATATAGTTCAAATAAAAAATTATTAAAAATATAAAGGTGGGCAAAACCATTAGCCAACGGGCTAACCCACCAAAAATCCAACCCACTGCGAGCCAAACCCACTTTGACCCACCTTTTCGCGAACCTATAATTACTCAACCCAACCCTCTATTTCGGTGGAGTAGCCAACGGGCTAACCCACCAAAAGTCCAACCCACGCGAGCCAAACCCACTTTGACCCACCTTTTCGCGAACCTATAATTACTCAACCCAACCCTCTATTTCGGTGGAGTAGCCAACGGGCTAACCCACCAAAAGTCCAACCCACGCGAGCCAAACCCACTTTGACCCACCTTTTCGCGAACCTTGACCCACATTTTCGCGAATCTATAATTACTCAACCCAACTCTCTATTTTGGTGGAGTCAAACCCACTTTGACCCACCTTTTCGTGAACCTATAATTACTCAACCCAACCCTCTATTTCGGTGGAGTAGCCAACGGGCTAACCCACCAAAAGTCCAACCCACGTGAGCCAAACCCACTTTAACCTACCTTTTCGCGAACCTATAATTACTCAATCCAATCCTTTGTTTTGGTACCCACGCGAGCCAAACCCACTTTGACCCATCTTTTCGCAAACCTATAATTACTCAACCCAACCCTCTGTTTTGGTGGAGCCATCTTTTCGCGATCCTATAATTACTCCACCAAAACAGAACCAACCCTCTGTAGAACCAACCCTTCTGTATTGGTGGAGCCATCTTTTCGCTATCCTATAATTACTCCACCAAAACAGAACCAACCCTCTGTTTTGGTGGAGCCATCTTTTCGCGAACCTATAATTACTCAACCCAACCCTCTGTTTTTGAACCAACCCTCTGTTTTGGTGGAGCCATCTTTTCGCGAACCTATATAATTACTCAACCCAACCCTCTGTTTTGAACCAACCCTCTGTTTTGGTGGAGCCATCTTTTCGCGAACCTATAATTACTCATTGGTGGAGCCATCTTTTCGCGAACCTATAATTACTCAACCCAACATTCTGTTTTGGTGGAGTGGGGTGGGCTAATCCAACGGACCTACCCCATTATAACAACTCTACTTAAAACGCTCAATACAGCTGCTCTAATGCAAGCCAGTGTTTATGGAGGAAGATGAGGAGTTAGAGGAACATAGGAGAAACAATGTTGAAAGAATAGAAGAAGAAATTTGTATGTAAAAGAACAAAATGAGAAATTTAGTGTAGTCTGACTACAGATCAACTTTATGGTTTTAGTCTTTTCTTTTAGAGATTTTACCAATCCAAGCCTCAAAGAGATTTTGACTATAAATTTATGGTCCAATAACTTTATCAAATTTCATGTATTCATTTATAGCTTTCAAAAAAAATCAAATACAAACACACCAAAAGATACATAAGAGAACTCTTTCATACATAATTACTACGGAACAAATTCACAAAATAATATACACTTTACATTGAGTCAAAATTATATCATCACTAATCAAACACTCCTCATGACATGCTTTGGCATAATGGTGCTCTTATCCCTGCGGTAGCCATAGATCTCGATTTGTGCATTCGATATAATTCCCCAACGAAGACGTTCAGGCGTATAGCATTCAGGAAAATGATGGATTCTTGCTTTTACGAGGACTAAACATTGAAGGCGAATTGCATTTTTCAGAATGTATCTGGCCATCGACAATGGCAACTCCTTCAACATAAAGCCCTTTATTTTCACATATTTGAGAAATGGGAAAACTATTTGGCATTCGCTCAAATAACTTTTCCCATAATTATCCCAAAAATAGCTGCTCCCAAATGCATACTGCCCAAGCTGCAAAAAACAAGGGTTTCTATCATTGATCCACAACTTATTTCTAAAATAAAAGATGAGAAATAAAAAAGGGATTACGTACGTTGAGGAAAAATCTCTCAATGCACGGACACTTTCTAAGGAAAATGACAATGTCAGAGGGATTTAGGAAACTCTGTGGTTCCACAACCAAGTTGAGTTCCTTTAATTTCCCAAGAGAGAATTCCAAATCCTTGTACTCACTGTCCTTGAACCTGGCAGCCAGCCCCTGGAAAAGTTGGGCAAAAACATGGGATTTTCAGGAACAAGATAACTGAATGTTGTAAGGGAAAAAAAACTATAAATTATTTACCTCGATAACAGTGCTGCTAACAGTTAGTGTCTCCACATAAGCCAATGCATCCACCATTTCCCTTCTATTGGCAAGTATCTGAAAACTCCTAGGGTGGGCAATATCAATAATTACATCGCTCAAATGTGGTAGATCGCAGTAAAAATTGAACTCCGTAATCTTTCCATGGTAATGGAGTGTGCGAAGATTAGGAGCATTTATTGCAATAGAATCCACATCAGAACAGCCCTTCACCACCAATGTTTTCAGATGTAGACCTGAAGCTATGAAAGAGTAAATGGAATTGCATTGTATCAACTTCATAGCCCTCAAGGATGCACAGTTAATGAATACAGCGTCAACTGTGACAGGCAAGGCCCTCACTTTCTGAAACGTGATTTCCCTCAAATGGCGTAGGCCATTTGAGTCGAGCGGCAAGTGAAGATCACAGTTGACAAGCTTCAATATTCTTATGCTGTCAACATCCACAAAACTGAGCGTAAAATTGTTAATTGAGGGGCTCAAATCTAATTCAATTTCTTTTACTCCAAGAAGAACAGTCCTCTGAATCCAGTCAGAAACGAGGCCTGACTCACCGGTTGCATCATAGTACAGCTTGAATCTATCAGCACAACTGTTCAAATTATTATGGAAAAAATTGTTAACACTACTTCTGAACTCATCTCTAGAAAAACTCCTGGCAAAATTGCTGTCGAAAGAGAGATCACGACAGAATTTCCAGGAATTTTTAAACCTTTTTGATAGGACAGACAGGCTACAAAGTTCTTTGACAGAAAGAAAGGAGAGAATATTCTCAATAACATCCTCAGGCAAGTAAGAATCGGTTTCAATTCTCTTATGAGGAGGCTGAGAGAATGGAACAACACTTGTTTGGTCAGATAGAGCAGCCATATCTTTTGGTAGAAAAACTTATATTATATTGACAGAAAAGCTATATATGTTTAAAGAGAAATGGGAAGAATTCTTGACAATGCATAAAAGAGAGAAATCAGGGAGTTTATATAGGAGTTTTTCCAAGAAAAAGGTGTTTGACAAAATTTCCAACTATATAATTAGGGTAAAGTGAAATAATACATGTGTGCTTGAATGATATTTTAGTACAATGATATTTATCAAAATTTTCCAATATAATTTTGAGGAAGAAAATTGTTTATTGGATATTTCTTCATTTGCTTCAACAGTAAAATGAATTTACGTTAAAATCCAATATTCTGTTAGACATAAATGTATAAAAATTTATTAATTTGATAGTCAACTCAACCCCACAAGACCATATATACAGAGGATTAAAAATTTATTATGATAAAATCCATGAATGAATATAGATGTGTAGATAATCACAAACATATTTGTGGCAAATCCAATGTTTCAAAATTTATGACCCAACTAAATAAAAATGAAGCCATGAGATAAAGATACATTTCCTTTTTTTTATTTTTTATTATTATTTGTTTTAAATTCAACTTGTTTCCAAATAAAACTTTAAGAGTTCAATTTTTTTCCAAATAAAACTTTAAGAGTTCAATTTGTTTCCAAATAAACCTTTAAGAGCAATTAGAAATTCAACTTGTACTTTATAATTTATGGGCAAGATGTTCTTTCTTAAGAAATTTTTTAGAACAATTTACATGGTCTAGAAGAAACGATTGATAACCTGTAAATAAACTGGGGATTTTTCGCAACTTGGTTAACAATCATGAAGGGTTCTTTGGAATTTACTTGAGAATTTAATGTGTAGAAGTCGTTGAATTAAACAAATTGTCAAAATTGGTCTATCCTTCAAAAAGTTTTAAAAACAAGAGTCCTGGCATGATAAGCTTAAAGAATAAATTTATCCATATATAAAAGTGAAATACATAGAGGGCTGCGGAACGATTCAAACCTCTTTGCGGACTTGACAAGTAGAAGGCAAGTCATCATTTGGTGGTCAGATCTTGAATGTCCACACCAAGTTTGTATAAGTTGTAGTGATCGCATTTGAGTTACTTAGAGAATGAACCTATGAAGTAGGCGTTGTCATTTCTCATGATTGGTTGCAGAAAACCAGAACACTGGAATATCAAGTAGAAACAAATAATTATCCACATAAGAAAGATAAATCTCATAAAAAAAAAGCATCAAATAAACTAAAAGAAATTAAATAGTATTATGAGAAATTATTTCTAATTTACAAGTCGTATGACAACTAATAAAAGTACAAAAACAAACAATGTATTCGTACCATAAATAAGAGATCAAGATCGCTTTGGGTAATTCTACCACTGCTTCACTTTTTATTTTTATTTTGTTTTTTCTATAATGCACTTTTTAGCTTTTGATCTTTGTCTTGGAAAAGTGTGATATATTTTGGTTAAATGATACTGTTGTGTCTTTAACACTAAAGAGAAAAAAAATTGAAATCAATTGTCTGAAGAATGAAGGAAGTGAAAAAATATTAGAAAATGTTCAAAAAAAAAGGGAAATATGGAGAATAGAATTTTATAATCATATGAAGCAAACAAAAGTTGTTTTAGGCTCGCAAAGAGAAAGGATTTTATTTAAGAGATGGAAGTGCGTAGGAATGAAGTAACAATAGAAGAATGGGTTACCTGAAAGCAATGCGATGAAAAATGGAAGAGAACATGTATGAAAATGATGAAATGAGGTCGTATATTTATAGTAGATAAATCTCGTTAAGAGAAAATGGACAAAAATGAAATGAGGATATACGTCTTTATTAGCGGATAATATCTTCATAAATGAGAAAGTTGAAAGAATCTCCGTAGATGTAATGTGGCAAATAGGTTTCATGATTTTTCCATAATAATATACAAAAACATATATAAAAATTAAACGTGTATATTTAACATAATAATATCTACAAGATTTTGCATAGTATAAAGAAAAAGTGCATTGAAAATGAAACGACACCGCATTAAATATGTTTTGCAGTAGGAAAAAAAAGTAGAAATAGAGTTTTCATATGGTATGTGAAAATTATATGAGATTTCCTTCAAGATTTCATAATCATTTGATGAAACACGCCTAAAAACATAAATAGAAAAGCAATATGTTCTTTAATAAAATCCATCTAATTCATAATAAGTATCTATTTAGAAGTAAAATCTTGTTAATTGTGATTTTAGAATTTTATTTTGAAATTTGTTCAAAAATTATATAGATGCATACATTTATATCCACGAAAATATCGTATTTTCCAACTCACCAACATGAGACTATTTTTTTCTAAGAAATTACGCATCAATTGTTTAGTTATATATTAATCACTTTTTAACAAGGTTAATCACAGTTTAGTTATATATTAATCACTTTTTAACAAGGTTAATCACAAAAAGGTACATGCTCCTTGCAATTTAATCACAACCTTTTTATTTTTACAATTTCAATTTAATCACTACTTTTAAATTTTGGGATTTCATAAGAAAGTTCAAAATTTTATTATTCATCATAGTGATTTCCGGTGAATTATTGTTGACTTGGTTGCTGTAACCGCTACATCAGATGCCGTATTGGACCAATCAGTTCAACCGCAAACCAATCACTAGTTCGGTAATTCATTCTTAAAAAACCGGTTTCATGGTTAACACATTCACAACACCAGCCAAAACGGGTCAAAATTTACCTTAATGATATTAATTAAGGCATTGTTCAATAACTACATTACTAAGTACTAACTTTTTTTCATAGTGCATGACTTCAAACTCAATTTAGTTTGTTAACCGATGTTGGATAAAATCATACACTAAAATCATTTATGATCGTGTCTTCAATGACTTTTTAATTCGCTAATCAATGTGGGACAAATTCATACACTTTATACTACAATCTCCTATATATATTCTTTGATTTTTTTGGGAGATTTAACCAAAAGTTACAATTCATTCTTTTTTATCCAAAATATAGTCCCTAGACCTATATCAGTTAGCTTATGCTCAATGTTCTGAAATTCCTAGCCACCGCGTAGACGCTAGGTGGGACATGGCGGTCCGGTTTTGCCCAAAGCCATTTTTTTTTAACAGAAATACAGTATCAAAGCTAGTTATTCAATGTTTCAATTTGTTTTTTTTTTCTACAACAAACAGCAATGTGTAAAGAAGTTGAAACAAAATTAGGCCCTTCTTTTTCTCTCCAGAAATACAGTATCAAAACTTTTTTTTTTTTAAATTAAACCACCAAAACAAGTTATTCAATGTTTCAATTTTTTTTTCTACAACAAAGAGCAATGTGCAAAGAACTTGAAACAAAACTGGTAATATGATTGAAGAAACATAAATAAAAGAAGCCATACCTTGAAACCCTCGATCGCTGACCATCTTCAGTCTCGGCCGCTCACTGCCGACCGGAATTGTTCTCCGGTCACTCATCTTGCTGGAAATCGGACGGCCACCGTTGAATGTTGATCAACAAGGGTTTACCCACTCATTTTCCGTCTCGGGTTTCTACATGCCCAACTATATAATCTGACTCAAATTTATGTTTTTAAGGTTTAATCTTTTAAAATCTTTATATTGCTATAAATATTTTTATGCTTGGTTTATAAATAAATTAGGTAAATTTGGGTGCGGCTATCCGCACCCCAACCCAAGAAATACTAAACACACACTACACTTGGGGTGTGTTTAGTAATATGTGGGGTGCAGATAGCCGCACCCAAAATGTTTTCCTAGATATCTGATTTGATTTCAGTCAAGTGAGTGAGGCAAGTCAGTTGTCAACTTGTCATAAAATTTGTTTCAGGTTTGAGATTCATTTTTTTAAATATTATTTATATTAGAAAATCAAAATTATGATTTTGTGTTAGCTATCATCGAAGAAAATATTAAGTATAATGTAATTTTAATTTTATATATTATTTAACTTTTGAAATATACGCTACATACTTGTAGGAACATAATTAAATATATTTTCTTAATATATTTTATTTTTAAGAAAATATATGTTGTTATATCTATCATATTATCATAAATCCTCTCACCATTTATTTTTCTTATATAACTTTATATAAAAAATCTAAATTACATGTTGCCTCACACTTGATGGACAGCACCTAGCCAAAACGGAAAAAGAAAATTGCATTGGAGTTGAGAAGAAATTTGAATGTAAAACAATGTGTCCAACTTCAGATCAATTTTATGATTTAAGTCTTTTCTTTCATTCTTCAGAGATTTTTGACTATAAATTTATGGTCCAATAACTTTATCACATTTAATGTATTCATCTACAGCTTTCGAAAAAAATCAAATACACACACCCACAAAAGATACATATGACAACTCTATCATACATAATTACAATGGAACAAATTCACACGATAATATACACTTTACAACGAGTAAAAATTAACACTCCTCATAACATGCTTTGGCATAATGGTGCTCTTCTCCCTGATCTCAATTTGGGCATTCGATATTATTCGCCAACAAAGACGTTCAGGCAAGATACATTATGAAATATGCATTTCACTCAAATAACTTATTCCCATAATTCCCAAAAATAGCTGTCCCAAATGCATATTGCCCGAGCTGCAAAATGCAACGGTTTCCATTCGTGATCAACAACTTATTTTTAAAATAAAAGATGAGAAAAAGGATCACCTACGTCGAGCAAAAATCTCTCAATGCATGGACACTTTCTAAGGAAAATGACAATGTCAGAGGGATTTAGGAAACTCTGTGGTTTCACAACCAAGTTGAGTTCCTTTAATTTCCCAAGAGAGAATTCCAAATCCTTGCACTCATTGTCCTTGAGTTGGGCAAAAAACATGGTATTATCAAGAACAAGATAACTAAATGTTGTAACAAAACAAAAAAAAACAAAAAAAAAAAAAACTATAAACTATATACCTCGATAACAGTGCTGCTAACAGTTAGTGTCTACACATAAGCCAAGGCATCCACCATTTCCCTTCTATTGGCAAGTATATGAAAACTCCTAGGGTGGGCGATATCAATAATTACATCGCTCAAATGTGGTAGATCGCAGTAAAAATTGAACTCCGTAATCTTTCCATGGTAATGGAGTGTGCAAAGATTAGGAGAATTTATTGTAATGTTTTCAGATATCGAGTCGGTGCTTTGAGAGAGTAAATGGAGTTGCATCGGATCACATTCATAGCCCTCAAAGATGCACAGTTAATGAACATAGCTTCAACTGTGACAGGCAAGACCCTCACTTTCTGCGACGTGATTTCCCTCAAATGGCGTAGATTATTGAGTCGAGCGGCAAGTGAAGATCACAGTTTACAAGCTTCAATATTCTTATGCTGTCAACATCCACAAGTTCATAACTGAGCATAAACTTGCCAATTGAGGGGCTCAAATCTAATTCAATTTCTTTTACTCCAAGCTAACAGCCCTGTGAATCCAGTCAGAAATGAGGCCTGACTCACCGGTTGCATTATAGTACAGCTTGAATCTATCAGCATAGTTGTTCAAATTATTATAGAAAAAATTGTTAACACAAATTATGTACTCACTATAGAAAAACTGCTGGAAAAATTGCTGTCGAAAGAGAGATCACGACAGAATTTCCAGGAATTTTAAAACCTTTTTGATAGGACTGACAGGCTACAAAACTCTTTGAAAGAAAGAAACAGAGAACATTCTCAATAAAATCCTCAGGAATGTAAGAATCAGTTTCGGTTCTCTTATGAGGAGGCTGAGAGAATGGAACAACACTTGCTTGGTCAGACCAGAGCAGCCATTTCTTTTGGTAAAAAACTTATATTATATTGACAGAAAAAAGCTATATATGTTTAAAGAGAAATGGGAAGAATTCTTGACAATGCATAAAAGAGAGAAATTAGGGAGTTTATATAGGAGTTTTTCCAAGATTTTAGCACAACAGAAGAGACCCCACAAAAAGAAAAGGTGTTTGACAAAATTTCCAAGTATATAATTAGGGTAAAATGAAACAATACATGTGTGCTTGAAAAATATTTTTGTACAATGATATTTATTAAAAATTTCTAATATATTTTTGAAGAAGAAAGTTGACTCTATTGGATATATCTGCATTTGCTTCAATAGTAAAATGATTTATGTTAAAATCCAATATTCTGTTAGACATAAATGTATGTATAGATACTCACAAAATTTATTATGTTGATCCCAAAATAAATTTTGTATATATCTATACTTTTATGTCTAACATAATATTGGATTTAACATAAATTCATTTTACCGTTGAAGCAAATACAAATATAACCAATATAGTCAACTTTCTTTCTAAAAAATATATTGGAAATTTTGATAAATATCATTATACTAAAATATTTTTCAAGCACACATATATTATTTCACTTTACCCGAATCATAGTTAGAAATTTTGAAAAACACTTTTTTCTTTTTATGGGGTCTCTTCCAGATTTCTCTCTTTTTTTGCATTGTCAACTTGCTTTCAAATAAAACTTTAAGAGTACTTAGAAATTCAATTTGTACTTTATAATTTATTGGCAAAATGTTCTTTCTTAAGAAAACTTTTGGAAAATTTTACATGGTCTAGAAGAAATGATTGACAACTTTTAAATAAACAGGGGACTTTATAATCATGAAGGATTCTTTGGAATTACTTAAGAATTTAATGTGTAAAAGTTGTTTGAATTATACAAAATTGTCAAAATTGGTCTTTCCTTCAAAAGGTTTAAGAATAAGAGTTCTGGCATGAAAAGCTTGAAGAATAAATCTATCCATATGTAAAGTGAAATACATAGAGGGCTGCAGAACGATTCAAACCTCTTTGAGGACTTGACAAGTAGAAGGCAAGTCATCATCTGGTGGTTAGATCTAGAATGTCCACGCCAAGTTTGTATAAGATGTTGTGATCACATTTGAGTTACTCAGAGAATGAACCTATGTAGTTGGTGTTGTCATCTCGCATGATTAGTTGCAGAAAACCTGAACACTGGAATATCAAGTAGAAAAAAATAATTATCCACATAAGAAAGATAATCTCATAAGAAAGCATCGAATCAAGAAATTAAATAGTATTATGAGAAATTATTTCTAATTTACTAGTATTATGACAACTAATAGAAGCACAAAAATAAACTAATTCACCATAAATAAGAGATCAACACGCTTTGTGCGATTCTACCACTTCTTCGCTTTTTATTTTGCTGTTTTTATGATGCACTTCTTAGCTTTTGACCTTTGTCTTGAAAAAGTGCGATATATATTGATTAAATGATAGTGTTGTTGTCTTTAACACTAAAAAGATAAAAAAAATTGAAATCAATTGTCTGAAGAATGGAGCAAGTGAAAAAATATTAGAGAAAGTAAAAAAAAAATAATAATAAAAGGGAAATACGGAGAATAGAAATTTGTAATCATTTGAAGCAAACAAAAATTCTTTGAGGCTCGCAGAGAGAAATGATTTTATTTAAGAGATGAAAGTGCATAGGAATGAAGTAATAATAGAAGAATGGTTTACCTGAAAGCAATGTGATGAAAAATGGAGGAGAACATGAATGAAAATGATGAAATGAGATCGCATATTTATAGTAGATAAATCTCATTAAGAGAAAATGCACAAAAATGAAATGAGAATATAATTCTTTATTACCGGATAACATCATCATAAATGAGAAACTTGAACAAACCTCTGTAAACCTAAAGTGGCAAATAGATTTTATTATTTTTCCATAATAATATGCGGAAACATTTATAAAAATTTAACGTGTACATTAATATTATAATATCTACAAGATTTTGCATAATATAAAGAAAAATGCATTGAAAATGAAGCGACACCGCACTAAATATGTTATGCAGTAGAAAAAAAAGTAGAAAAAGAGTTCACATATGGTATGTGAAAATTATATGAGAATTTTCCTTCAAGATTTCATAATCATTAATGAAACACGCCTAAAAACATAAATAAAAAAGCAATACGTTTTTCAATATACTCTCATTCGATTCATATTAAGTATCTTTTTTGAGATAAATATTGCTAATTGTTATTTTAAATTTTTATTTCGAACTTTGTTCCAAAATTATATCGATGCATACATGAGACAATTTTTTAATTATTATATCAGTGAAAATAACCTATTTTCCAACTCACCAACATGAGACTATTTTTTTCCAAAAATTTTAATTGTTTAATGATAAGTATTAATCATTTTTAATGAGGTAAATCACAAAAAAGTACATGCTCTTTGCAATTTAATGAGAACCATTCTATTTTTACAATTTCATTCACAAAGTTTACTAAAATTTCAATTTAATCACTACTGTTTAATAGTTTATTTTTGCAATTTCATAATGAAGTTAAAAATTTTATGATTTCATCATAGTGACTATTCGTTGAATTGTTGTTGACTTGGTTGTAATGATTTCATGGTTAACTCGTTCACAAACCGTCAAAGTCCACCAAAATGGGTCAAAATATACCTTAAGTCAGTGTACACTATTAAGTACTAACTTCATTTATAGTGCATGATTTCAAAGTCAATTTAGTTTGTTACCCAATGTGGGATGAAATCATACACTAACATCATTTATAATCGTGTCTTTAACATCATTTTAATTTGCTAATAAATGTGGGGACAAATTCATACACTTTTTACTACAATCCCCTAACATATACTCCCTCCGTCCCGCTCAGATTTGCACGTAGGGACGGACACGGAGATTAAGAAAAAGCTGTTTTTGTAGTGTAAAAAACACTTTTTTGAATAGTAAATGACAATTTTAGTAGATTTTATTTGCCATTTTTGGAGTGTGCAAATCTGATTGGGACGGACGAAAACGGAAAGTGTGCAAATCTGAGCGGGACGGAGGTAGTACTTTGATTTTTATTGAGTGATTTAACCACAAGTTGCAATTCATTATTTTTTTATTCAAAATTTAATATTTTTACCCTTCTGACTTGAACCACGTATGTTAAGGCCGTACCATCGAAATATAGGTCACACTACCTATCATATACCAATAGATTAAGATTATTTTATTTATATCTACCCATACAATCCAAAACATAGGTCATATCACCCCATCCCGTACAAATAGAATTAGGTCGTTTCATTTTCATTAGTCCATATCATTCAAACTTAAGTCATACCACTTTAGCTCGACTTAGAGTATAATTGACCAAAATGACTAAAAAGAACAAAGGTAGAAAAGACAACAAAAATGAATTCTTCGCATGGGATTTGGTTAAGAATGAGGGACAACTTCTAATACTTTATTGTACATAAGTTATGAGAAATTAAAAATATATTAGTACTTTTTAAGAAGAAATCCTTAATTTTAAAATGAAAGTTTATATATAATCAAGGAAAAAAATTAGATTTGATCCTCAAAACCACATCTTATTCAAGTTTAGTACACAAAAGTTCTACCTCATTGTAAATAGTCTCATATAACTTATTCAAATTTCATCACATTTGGTCCTCTCCATTACAAACCGTCCAAATTGACGAAATTTAACTAACATGAGGCTTTTGAAAGGAATTTTGGCATCAAAAGCAAAAAAAATTCAGATATAGATTCTATTTATCCAATCATTGATTTACTTCTCCAAATGCAACCATTTAAAAAAAAAAAATTGCAACTTTTATTTTCTTAAAATTCAACTTTTAAATTTAATGAAAATTTCATTTTTTTATAGTTTATTTAATTTCTAGTTAATAGATTTATCAATTAATAGGCAGATTACCTGCAACAAATGCACCGTCTTAAAATATAAAAAATCAATTTGTAACTAAAATTACAAATATATCATTATTATTATTTTGAGATAAACTGTTTTGAATATGTATAATTTCTAATTGTATAAATTCATCAATTAAAAAAGATGAATTTTTACCTTTTTTAAATATATACTAACATGTAAAAAATTAATAGGTCAATACTATATTTATATAGTGATATTATAATTTTATTTGAATAATTAATTATTTTAAATTGGGAATAAAAATGTCTTTAGTTGACGTAAAGATTTGCAATTTTTCCAAACATAAAATTTAAAAGTTGAAATTCTTAGAAATTTTCAGAAAATATAAATTATAAAAAAAATGAAATATTCAAAAACTAAAATTTATAAGTTGGTATTTTAAGAAAATATAATGTAATTATTTTAAGACCTATGGTGGCTTGAAAGCTCGATACCCACTTCCCTGTTTGAAGATCATAAATATGCACCAGATCATCCTTGACAAGAGTTTAACAAAATTAAGTACTTAAAGAATCTATTTAAAAAAAAAAAAACTGACTTAATATAGATAAAATGACTGTCTGAAGAAAATATACAAAAAGCTAAAATCAGTACCTGACCACCAGTTCCAATTTCCAAGATATTGACCAAGTGGCTCAATATCTGATTGGTGTCTTCAGATGATCGATAGAGTCTGCACATATGATGGAAAAAAGTGAGAATTTAACATAGTCCACTCTTCTGTGCTCATTGCAACAAATGAGAAACTTAGCTAAAACAGTTAAATTTGTATAGTAACTCTGTGAAGTAAGAGTGTAGTCCAGCAACCTATATGATTCAAATGATTTGCATAGATGTTTCTCTACACTTCAAGTTCAATTGACTCATATACTTTTGAGGGCTTTTATTATCCCTGTATCCAATAAAATGTCAACTTCTCATATCAGGTTCGACAGAGGAACAAGAAACCTACTTGTAGACAATATCAACAGTTTTATGAAGATCCCAGCATAGCACATAAGGATCCTGCAAGATATGTGACGGCATTCATGAAGTAATACAATTTTTCCTTCACATGCACGTCAAAATACAAGAGGTACTACACTACCTTACGACCAACAATGTATAAATAATTTCCACCCTTTGAGAACTGAACCTGAAAGATGCATTCTTTGAATAATTACCACTTCTGAAAATGCAAAAGGCATCAATAGACATAATCACCTCTGAAAGATGAAGAAACTCTAAAAACAAACATAACCTAGAATAGTTCTTCAAGATCTCTAGCAGAGAAGTCAGAAAATGAGAAAATTTTGTAAGCAAACACTACACGAGATCAGATGCTGGCAAGGCCTCCTGACTAACCAAGTTCTTTGAATTTGAGATCCTACAAAATGCAATGTTATAGCCTGAGAAATGGACCTATCAGGTAATCAGACATGATGAAACATGCCTTAATACATCTAGATTTAGTCTACTTAATTATGATGCACGCTTGGGGAAAGATGCGAATAATGTGTAAGTGGTTATTCAAAACACATATAATACTGAAGAAGGCTCTACAAAGTAATTTTAATATCATGTATCCTCTTTTTCATTAGCAGATCATTGTGATGATGTAGGTAAGTGAATCCTTCAACATAGCTATGCCACTACTACAATTAATTAACATCCTTCTGAGGAATGAGAGTTTAACAACATTATAATGAGCTTCATTCTGAGTACCTTCTTTTTTTTTTTTTTTTAACATTCTACATAACATTGAGAAGATAGGCATAGTCAACAATACCATAACAACTATGACATAAACATATAAATACCATATGAGGATCAGATCTCAACACAAATCCAATAACAAGTCATTGAATTGGTACAATACACTGTCCCCTTAAGCTGATGCTTACTTGTTTCCATTCGAGTTGAATCCAATTGAAAAGGGCAGCAGTAATCTCATCCTCGACGTCATAGGCACAATACATGTAGCGCAGCTGAAATTTCCATTTCAGGGGTACTTGTTATTGTCAACAAACAGTATACGAAGAAGCATATAGCAAATAGTATGACAGACCAAGCTAGCAAGTAGACTAAGAACCCAAACAAACACATTAAAGTATATAACCACTATATTACAGCACCTGACTAGAATTAGCATCTCAAAGATGAATAGGATGGTTTCTCTAGAAGTTGCAAGTGCACATAGATCAGGGTCTGAAATATCAAACTGCCAATATAATAATTAATACTTTCAAAAACTACAATATACTTGGAAAAGTAAAATAATGTCATGAAGAAGACATGGAAGGATACCGGCAATAGATACAGATTCTCCTCCTCTCAAAACAATGTTTACCCCATATGAAATCTGCAAACAAGATTAATGCATTAGAACACATCCCCCACCCCAAAAAAGAAAGAAAGATAAACTTGCATGGAGAGACGCTGAAGGGAAGACGAGAAACTGAGTGAACTCTATCACCAATAATATACTACTTAGTATATAACTGTTCTGAAATTATTTGCCACCTTTCAAAATTACCAAATATTTTCACCAAATTGATGATTAAGTACCTTAAAAAGTTCGGTTTGCAATATAACTTTGTTTAGTTTTTCAACATCAGAGGTAGGAAGGTAACTGATTGACTGCCAATTACTGCACCTCAAGTGCAGGAACAAATACTGTCATTCAATATTACCATCAAATAGTCAGCAATTGCTAAGGTTCAAAAGAGGTAACCTACCAGAATCGGGCATGGAAGTAGTAGCATTTACAGGACTGACACTGTCTTCATAAGCTTACAATCTGAAAACTCGTAGGAATTGTCTTCTGAACAAGTTAGGAAGCAAGAACCATCTGGCCACCTATCAAAAAAAAAAGAAAAAGAGAAGACGAGGAAGAAGGTGATGATGAAGGAGGGTGACCATTGACCAACGTGGAGAGATTCGAAAAAAATAAAAACTAAACTTTTTATTCCATAATCTTTCTGGATTTCAACATAAAGATACAAGATTATTGAAAGCAAAATTACCATTTGATGCCATTGAGAAAATTATTAGGGTTTGAAGCAGTATTTCAGAACTGCTGAAAGAAATGGTAGGTTCTATATAGAGCGACGTCGTACCGTACGGCTGGCCAATAGCTCACTACGTCGGAGTTAGTTTCCTCTACTTCTTCTTCGCCTCCCATTAATCCACTCTGCAGAGCATTCTCTAGACGAGAAAGAAATAAATTACCACCAAAAAAGTATTGCAGCTATGGGCCTAACGAATATTTATGGATTGGGCCTGCATGTGTTTCCACATGAGCCAAGCCCTGTTATTTATTTGCCGAAACAAACATTGGACTAAATAATTTTATTTTGCTTCTTACCAGAATTTCATAATTTGAATAATTTGATTTAATTATATTCATCATAATTGACATAAATAAAGACTTTCGTTATTCGACAATCAACATATATTAAATTTCCTAATTAAAAGTATTAAGAGTAGGACTCTTATAAAACTGACTCACATATATTTTTTTCAAAATTGTGATTCACAACCCAAAATCCACATAAATTTATAAAAATTGGTTTGGTTAACGAGTAACAGGGTTTGGTCGTATGGAATATATCCATAAAACTATTTTATATAAATTTTTATGAAAAAATAAATAGTTTTTCAAATTCGTTGACTATAATCTATTAATCTGGAACTCTTCGATAACAAATTGAAATTGTAATTGGTCTACTATTTGGTATACGAAATAGCTAATCCACCTATTTGGCCATCTCTATAGAAAGGAAGTACCTAGAAATGTACACACATAAATCATGATACACGTTTCATATCATTTTTCTGTTATAACAATCATATCATTAACTGCACGTGACATAAAAATCATATCATTAACTGCCCGTGACATAAATGGGATTGAAGAAAATCAACGGTTTGGATTCATTGCTTCTCCCGCTTATATATATATATATATATATATATATATATAAAAGAAGTATTCTTTCTGGCACGATAAGAAGAAATTCCTTTGAGAAAACACCAGAAGAAGAAGAAGGAATCTCTAAAATGGGGGTGGAGATTCGATACTTCGAGTTAAACACCGGGGCGAAAATTCCTTCAGTCGGGCTTGGCACCTGGCAATCTGAACCAGGCCTCGTCGGCCAAGCTGTTGAACTGGCAATCAAGGTCTTCCAACTCCCAACTCTCTCTCTCTCTCGTTGATTTTTGTTTTTGCTTCATTTAGCTTGCAGAATCTGAATAAATTGCACTTGATTTATCAAATCAGTTCTGTTTAATTTAACTGTCGCGGTGATTTTCTGAAAGATTGGCCATATATGATCAAAATATTAACTATGGGGGGCTAGCTAAGTTTGGATATGCTCTATACGTGTGAAGTTCTTCAAGTGTTGATTCAGTTGGAAGTACAAAGAACATCTATTCTGTTGTTCACACAATCTCTAATTAATATTCGTTAGTTTGAAACTGTGAGTTGCTAGCTTTTAGTCATTCTTATAACAAGTACCTTTTATGAATTTCTTTCGATTTTGCATTGCAGACTGGATACCGTCATATTGACTGTGCTCGAGCTTATGGGAATGAGGCGGAGGTACAGACTTTCTTCTTTTCAGGCTTAGAATCGGTTTTTCCATTTAGGAAGATATAGTATGAAGTTAATTCAAGATGTAGCTCAACTGAACATCATTCCTTTTTTGAATTTGAGAATAATGCTGATTATATGTAGCATCCATGAATATCCTTAGGCTTGCATGTAATTCCTATGTGGTATTATCACTTGTTGTGGAACTTAGTCAACAGTTCTTTATTTTCAGATTGGTGTAGTTCTGAAGAAGTTGTTTAATGATGGAGTTGTGAAGAGAGAGGATTTGTTTATCACCTCTAAACTCCGGTAAACAGATTTAGTTAGCTCTTATTCCATTAAGAAAGTGAAATGATAACATTGAGTGTGATAGTTGATATTTGAGTATTATTATTTGTGTGAAGTGAGATGGTCTAATAATCGTTTCATCTCCTCGTGATTTGTATCTTACAACTGCAGGTCTAGCGACCAAGCACCTGAAGATGTTTCTGCTGCTCTGGACAAAACACTAGAAGAGTTGCAACTAGACTATGTTGATTTATACCTTGTATGTAATTTTGCTCTAGAATAGTCTTATATCAAGTCTTTTGACTATGGAATGAAGCCATTGCAGTTTTTGAATCAGTAGTCTCTATTGATAGAAGTATCGGAATTAAGCAACTTTGAAATGATTTATTGGGTTTACATGAAGACATCTAGTGTATATTTGTGCTTACCCCATCATACAGTTATATCTGGAGTTATAAGTGGAACTGTTTGATCTTGCAGATTCATTGGCCTGTGCGAATGAAGAAGGGTTCTGTTGGCTTTGGTCCTGAGAACCTTGCACCTACAGATATACCTGGCACATGGAAAGTCATGGAAGCACTCTATGATTCTGGTAAGGCCAGAGCTATTGGTGTTAGCAATTTCTCAGTGAAGAAGCTGGGTGATCTGTTGGATATAGCCCGTGTTCCTCCAGCTGTCAACCAGGTGGAGTGTCATCCTTCTTGGCAGCAGCCCAAACTGAGGGAATTTTGTAAATCCAAGGGAGTTCACCTTTCTGTGAGTTGAGCCTTCATTACTTGATTGTTAATGTTACTAAAGATCGCCATTTGTTCTTTTCTTCATCCTGTCGCCATATGGGAAGAAAGTTAAATTTGTTTATGTACTTCATTTTGCTTTGTCACGTAATATCCTTGGTTCATATCTGAATTTTGGAATTAGAAGAACACTATTCTAGTGATTTTGGTGAAAGTACAATTATAATGGCTTTTAATTGCCTATTGCAATCCTCTAATTTTCTGCTAGTTATATCTATTAGGGATATTCACCATTGGGTTCTCCTGGTACGACATGGCTCAAAAGTGAGGTCCTCCAGCATCCTGTTTTAGTTACTACTGCTGAAAAACTAGGTAAGACTCCTGCACAGATTGCTCTACGATGGGCTCTGCAGATGGGTCATAGTGTACTTCCGAAAAGCACTAACGAATCACGAATCAAAGAGAACTTTGACGTTTTTAGTTGGTCCATACCGGATGACTTATTTGCCAAGTTCTCTGAAATCAAGCAGGCAAGTTCTCATATTTTTACTGAGCTTCTCTACAACTTATTTATCTGTATATCTTGTTTTCATTGGTGTCAACAGTAGACTGTTGTGGAAGTACTTATAGCCATATTCATTGTGTGAAAACACAATAAAATCAGAGTTGAATGTTATCCCCACATGCAAGTCTTCTACATGTATGCTTAGTCGTAGAGTAAATCATTCTCTATCTGTATGTGTATAGTATATGTTTTATTGTGCCCTGGATCCATCATGTTTTTTTCCACTTTATATCCAGATTGGTGTATTCGTTCCTACATCCATCTGGATTCAGCTGCTTGTTGTATTATCTTTCATTTTACACACCCCCTCATGGTTGTATATGATTGTATGGATATTGCAATTTGCATCTGGTTTAATACACCTGAGCATAGAATCTGGAGGACAAATGTGGATTTTAACTCCCGAGCGCTTTTATATCATTGTTTTTTCCTGAATTTGCAGGCAAGACTGATTAGAGGTTCTTTTGCTGTCCACGATACACTCAGCCAATACAAAACAGTGGAAGAACTGTGGGATGGAGAGATATGAGTTGCTTTCCGATGATGCAATTTATGAAATAATGCGGTTATATAATTTATGCCCTTTGTATTTTGAAGTTTGTCAATGCTAAGATTCTTGAAACTGTTTTGCGATGTTTCTTTCAGATATGTTGTTATTCATCTTTATTTTGATGCTAGAAAATTCTCAAGTCCTATTAACCTTTTGTTTGGTTTATTTTGTTTTTTTGTTTTTCTTTGTTTTCGTTCTTAGCTATAAAACAAAATAATTTCAGGTCAATTCTGTTGTGCTCGTAGGTTAAGACTCATTTGTGACACAACGAGTCTTCGGCTCCGTTTGCAAAAGGTTGTATTTTTAGAAGAGTGGTTAATTTTAGAGATTGTCAAAGGTTATGTTTCGATAGAAGTATTTGAAACATTTCAAAATCCATTCATAATGTTCAAAAATTAGTTTAAAATGGAAGTTATGAATTTCAATTTCATGTCTATAAAAACACCAATAGATTTCCTAATGTGAATTTCAAATCATTTTTCAAATTAATCCACTTATTTAAATGGATCCTAAAAGAAGTTCAAGTACTTAGTAGTGAGTACAAATACTATGAAATTAACAATGACTGTGAATTAAAATGGAATTAGGGGTGTTTTGTAATAAAGCCAATCTCCATAGATTTTTCATTTAAAATGACCGTGTCCTTTACTTAATTGGTGTACTTGAGAGTGTCTGGGGAGAGATTAAATTTTCTGAAAATAATGACTACTAAAGGGCAATTTGGAGTTACAATTAAATTGCCAAATGCAAAATTGAAAAAATCTATTATACACTATAATAAAAATATGAATGTTTTATTCATATTGCATAATATCAATTTTAATCTTCATATAATTTAATTTAATTAAAACATGTAAATGTTATAAGATAGAATTCATCCAAATTACAATTTGACATAATTATCATCTGGCTCAATTTGCTAGCACAAAAACTTCTATGCACTTGGTGTATGGATCTATGATCCATGCATCTGACCAAACTCATCCAAACGTGTCTGCATGCACCCCACGCGTCTGGGTGAGTGTGCCCAAACTCATTCAAATTCACTCCCAGATGTTGTACCTTTATATTATGTTAGTTCTATATTTATGTAATGTTAGTCATGTCTTTAAGGTTTTTAGTTGTACATTAACATATTTTTAGATAGCTATTAATATCTTTCATACTTTTTAGTAATATTAATCATACATTTTAGATATGTTGGCTGTATTTTTATATATTATATAAATGTATGATTATGTTGATATAAATGGATAAATAATATCACATAAAGGTATGAGTAATATCACATAAAGATAAACATGTACAAATTGTTTCAAAATTAGGGTTTTTTTTGGAGTTAAAGTATAAATAAAGGTATAATATTTTTATATAAAGACAGGGACGGACCTACAGCTAGCCCCTGCCCTCCCCCCTACAACTTTTTGCAATTTTTTTTTTTACCCCTTAACTTTTTATCCCTTCAATTTTTTTTTATTACAATTGAACCCCTCAACTTTTGTTCCTGGTTTCGTCCTTGCATAAAGGTATTGACTACTATAATATAAAAGTATGACTAATATAATATAAAAATATGACTAACATAGTATAAATGTCAGCGGTTTTTTTTTAAAGTTAAGTATTACACTAAGGTTATGATATCTAAATATAAAAGTATGACTAATATAACATAAATATATGATTAATATAATGCAAAGATATGACTAATATAATATAAAGATAAAAAAAAATGCTCGGATTCAGGTTAAGCAGGACCCGACTCGCAAGTTGCATGTGCAAAAGGTACACATGAGAGTTACTCATTTGCTAGATAGAGCTCATCTTTAGAATCCTAATTAATTCTTATTAAATTAGTGATCTAATTACAGAAAATTCTCTATATCTAATTTAATTATCTATTATCATAATAAAACTCTTTTCAAATATCATCATAATTTAAGTTTTAATAAAAACAGATCAGCTTATTTCAGTTATTTATGTCACCTCAAAATGAGATTTAGAGACAATGATTGGAACATAGTAAATGAGTAGCATCATAGATAGTAATTAATTTGGACATAAAGATTATAAGTTTGGTAAGAGGTCAATGAAAAGTAACAAGAATTTTTAGTTTTGATTTTTCTTTACATGTATGATTTTATTTAAAAAAAGGAAGATTATTATGCATTAGATGTAATATTGTTTATGGCCAATTATAAAATCTCTTATTTCAAGTAATGATGGTGTGTTTATTTAAACTAATGAGGATATGTTATATATATATATATCTCGTATATAAGATCAAGAAACCAAACTCAACAGTATGCAACCAAGCATACACAACAAAACCCTCAACGCAAGAGAATTGAAGAATGAGAAAAACGAGAACAAACAATACAAGAAATAACGAAAGCAACACCAGGAATTAAGTGGTTCGGGTTGATATCCCTACATCCACTGAGATGACAGCAATCCACTATGAAACAATCAAAGAATTACAAAGTATCAAGTGATCTCACACATAAACCCTAATCTGCGTCTAAGTCTTTGAAGATGAATATCTCTCTCTACAGTTTACAACTCGAAGTGAAATCTAAATAAGAACTAATCTACGCCTTATATAGATTATCCAGCTTCAAACCGCTCCTTAAACCGTTAAGTAACGCGGGAGAAAACGGCCTCGCAATCCAGCTCGATCAACCTGCAAAACTGAAACAAGAAAACAAAGAAAAAAGAAATAACTAACTTACCAGATTGAAGTCGCATTTTGAAAACGTGCTTCTTTAAGTTTGCCCTTTTACGTTTTTAATTTCCTTAGTTAAATTTTTACTGATTTCAAATACTTCATTTTCCTTCTTGCTCGACTGAGTATGCATGCTATATACTACAAATCTCCACCTTATAGCATGTTATACTCCCACTGATCAACTCCTTGGATTATCATGTTATACTTGTAGAAGACTTCCCTTTTAAACCAATCAACTCCAAACACAGTTTGAACTTAGCAGTAGGCAATGCTTTGGTTAAAGCATCAGCAAGATTCTCTTCACTTGGTACCTTGCAAACTCTAATTTCTTCTTTGTCAATGATGTATCTCACATAATACAACTTGACATTAATATGCTTAGTTCGTTCATGAAAACCCTGATGCTTTGAAAGGTGAATTGCACTGTTATTATCACAGTACACATTAACACACTTTTGAGTGATTCCAAATTTTGAAAGTATTCCCTTAAGCCATAGAGCCTCATTCACTGCTTCTGTTAATGCTATAAACTCAGCCTCTGTAGTGGATAAGGCTACCACACTTTGTTGGGTTGATTTACAGCTATTAGCAGCCCCAAACAAAGTGAAAACATAACCTGTTAGTGACTTTCTAGTGTCCATGTTACCAGCAAAGTCTGCATCCACAAAACCAGCAATAGGAGAGCTTGAGTCAGCTGCTTTCTTGAACCTTAATCCCAGATCAACTGAGTCATTGATGTATCTAAGTACACATTTAACAGCTTCCTAGTGAGCTACTCCAGGATCTGACATATACCTACTGATTAAACTCATGGAGTATGCCAAATCAGGCCTGCAACACACCATGGAATACATCACACTCCTCACAGCATTAGAATATGGAACCTTACTCATTCTATATTTTTCTTCCCTTGTACTTGGACACTGATCTTTTGAGAGTTTCACATGTTGTCCAATAAGAATAAAAGTGCTCTTACTTTGATTCATCTGATATTTTATCAAAACCTTCTTCAGGTAACTACTAAGATCAAGAACAACTTCATTTCTTGATCTATCCCTTGTGATATCCATCCCTAATATTCTTTTAGCTTCCCCTAGATTTTTCATCTCAAACTCAGAGTTAAGCAAGCTTTTCATCTTGTTTAGATTCTCCATAGAATCACTGGCTATAAGCATGTCATCCACATACAATAACAAATATATGAAAGATTAATTTGAATCAAATTTGAAATAAACATAGCTATCATACATGTTTCTTGTAAAATGAATACTTTTCATGAAATGATCAAACCTGAGATACCATTGTCTTGGTGATTGCTTCAATCCGTATAGTGATTTCTTGAGTAAGCAAGCTTTCTCATCACTTTTTGATATCAGCAATCCTTCTGGAATCTGCATATAGATCTGCTCTTACAACTCTCCATGGAGAAAGGTTGTAGTGACATCCATTTGGTGCAACTCCAAATCAAACTGAGCCACCATAGCCAATAAAATCCTAATTGAGCAATGCTTGACCACTGTTGAGAAGATTTCAGTGTAATCAACACCCTCTTTCTGTGTAAACCCTCTAGCTACAAGTCTTGCTTTGAATCTTATTTTGTTATTCTGTGAAGCTTCAATTTTCTTCTTGAAAATCCACTTGCATCCCACTAGCTTTTGATTTTTAGGCTTATCCACAATCAACCAAGTTCCATTCCTTGCTAAGGAATCAAGTTCACTTTGAATAGCAGCTGTCCACTTTTCCTTCTCTTTGCAAGTAACAGCTTCACTGTAGTCTTTTGGCTCTTGATACTCTACATCTTCAGCTGCAAGAAAAACAAAGGAAATGATATTAGATTGATCAAATCTTGCAGGTGGTTTAACTAACCTTCTTGATCTATCTCTGGTGAGTTGATAATTGATCAACTGATGATCTTCTTGGCTTGATTCATGTTGGTCTTCTTCCTGAATTTCTTCATCACTTGTACTCAGCTGATGATCATCATTTGAACTCATATGTGAAGGCTCCACCTCAAGCTGAGCTTCATCATTATTAGTCTTGGCTGACACTTTGATATCTTCCTTATTTAGAGGCATGCAAGTCTCATCAAATGACACGTCTCTAGACACAATGCATTTCTGATTTCCTTTCTCCAAACACCATAGCTTATATCCCTTAATCCCTTCTGGATATCCCAAGAATACACATTTGAGTGCTCTTGATTCTAACTTGTCTTGCTTGACATGGACATAAGCTAAGCATCCAAACACTCTTAGCTTAGAGTAATCAGCAAGATTTCCATTCCACTTTTCTTCTGGAGTTTTGAATCCTATAGCACTGGATGGAGATCGATTGATCAAATATGCTGCAGTGGTGACTGTCTCACCCCAAAAGCTCTTGTCTAAACCTGAACTTAACAACATACACCTCACTCTTTCTAATAAGGTTTGATTCATCCTCTCTGCAAGCCCATTCTGTTGTGGTGTGTAAGGAGTGGTCTTGTGTCTAGTGATTCTCTTCTCTTTGCAAAAAGAATTGAAAGCATTTGATACAAATTCCAGGCCATTGTCAGTTCTCAAGTATTTCAACTTCCTATCAGTTTGATTCTCCACCTGAATTAGCCATTCCTTGAATTTTTGGAATGCCTCATCCTTACTTTTGAGCACAAATACCCAAACTTTTCTTGAGAAATCATCAATGATTGATAGGAAATATCTACCTCCATTCTTTGTAGTTGCCTTGGTAGGACCCCAAAGGTCTGAATGGACATAATCTAACCTTCCTTGAGTGGTATGAGTACCTGAATTAAACCTCAGTCTCTTAACTTTTCCCATAACACAATGGTCACAAAAACTGAGACCAGTGATCTTATCTTTCCCAAAAGCTTCTTATTTCTGCAACTCTTGCAGACCTTGGATACTAATATGAGCCAACCTCTTATGCCAAATAAGAGTTCTATCCATCTCTTTTGCTGAATAGCTTGAAGCCTTGAGAATCTAACATGCCAAGAGAAATAAGATTTTTCCTTAATTCTGGAACAAACCTGACATTGGAGAGAATCTTTACTGATCCATCCTTCATCTTCAATGGAATAGATCCAACTCTTTTGACTCTACATGTCTTGTTGTTTCCAAGCATGACAACTCCATCTTCCTTGATGACCAAGTCCTGAACCATCATTTATGAGGGCTCATGTGAAAGGAGCAACCTGAATCAAGGATCTACTCTTCAATAGTATCATTTGAGGTTATAGCTAGTACCTCTGCAGATTCATATCCATTATTGGGATTTGCTGCATCAGTTGTTGGATTTGCTTGATTCCCTGGTTGATTAGGCTTCCCTTTCTTGTTCCCTTTGAGTTTAAAACAATCTTTTTTGTAGTGGTCAGGCTTATGACAGTGAAAGCATCGATTCCCTTCAATATCTTCCTTAGAATCTTGATTTAAGACTGGTGGTTTCTTATTTCCTTTCTTGAAGGGCTTCTTCTTTCCTCCAGCTTGTTTAGCCATCAAACTTTCTCCTCTACCCTGAGCTTTAGCATCTGATTCCTTTGTCAGTTCCTTAGTCTTCAAGGCAGTTATTACCTCCTCCAAATTGATAGATAGTTGTCTGCTATACAGGATTGAGTCACAGAAGGTTTCAAAACTTTTGGGAAGGGAGTTGAGTAACATCAAGACTTTGTCCTCTTCTTCTAGTTTGACATCCACGTTTTCAAGATCATCCAATATCTTGTTAAACTCCTCCAATTGACTCATCAGAGACCTATCTTCAACAATTTTGAAAGCGTATAACTTCCTTTTCAGAAACAGACGATTAGCTAAGGATTTAACCATGTATAGGCTTTCAAGTTTCTCCCAAACTTCTTTTGCAGACTTAATCTTGGCTACCTCTCGCAAAACCTTGTTGTCTAGGCTGAGTATTATCATACTATGTGTCTTCTCCATGAGAGTTGTCTTTTGCTCGGCCTTCATTCCTTCAGGAAATGCGTCAATACCCTGCAAGGCTGCTGCAGCTCCATGTTGGACCAGCAATGCCTTCATCTTAACTCTCCATAGACCGAAGTCACTTGATCCATCAAATTTTTCAACTTCAAACTTGACTGATCCCATTTCTTGATCTCCAAAGTTCCCACAGACGGCGCCACTTCTCGTATATAAGATCAAGAAACCAAACTCAACAGTATGCAACCAAGCATACACAACAAAACCCTCAACGCAAGAGAATTGAAGAATGAGAAAAACGAGAACAAACAATGCAAGAAATAACGAAAGCAACACCAGAAATTAAGTGGTTCGGGTTGATATCCCTACATCCACTGAGATGACAGCAATCCACTATGAAACAATCAAAGAATTACAAAGTATCAAGTGATCTCACACATAAACGTCTAAGTCTTTGAAGATGAATATCTCTCTCTACAGTTTACAACTCGAAGTGAAATCTAAATAAGAACTAATCTACGCCTTATATAGATTATCCAGCTTCAAACCGCTCCTTAAACCGTTAAGTAACGCGGGAGAAAACGACCTCGCAATCCAGCTCGATCAACCTGCAAAACTGAAACAAGAAAGCAAAGAAAAAAGAAATAACTAACTTACCAGATTGAAGTCGCATTTTGAAAACACGCTTCTTTAAATTTGTCCTTTTACGTTTTTAATTTCCTTAGTTAAATTTTTACTGATTTCAAATACTTCCTTTTCCTTCTTGCTCGACTGAGTATGCATGCTATATACTACAATATATATGAAGATTAATATCTATTCAATATATTTTTTTTATTTGAAGCAATGATGATGTTTTCCATTTGGAGCATAAATGTTATTCAATTTGAAGTTATCTTTTGTAATGTTATTCAATTTGATGTAACGAGGATTTGTTAGTTTTGATTTTTTTTACAGTCTTGTTTTATTTAAATTGATGAGATTATTCATATAGTTTATGGACAATTTTAAAATTTCTTATTTAAAGTAATGATGATGTGTTTATTTAACTAATGAGGATTATTGTCTATTGTCTATTAGATATGATATTGTTTATGGACGAATGTAAAATGAGTAAGTCTCCTGTGCAACCGTCGCACATGCGACGGTCAAAAGTATGTGATTTTCGGGCATAAGTATGTGAGTTTCAAGTATAAGTATGTGATTTCAAGGCATACTTATGGTCGAAAAAGACATACTTATCAAAAGACATACTTATGGTCGAAAAAGACATACTTATGGCCGAAAAAGGCATACCCGTCGCATGTGCGACGGTCTCACATGAGTTTTTGTGTTGTAAAATTTGTTATTGGAAGTAATAATGATGTGTTTATTTAAACTAATGAGGATTATTATCTATTAGATACGATATATATTGTTTATGGATGGTAAAATATCTTATTTGAAGTAATGATGATGTATTTATTTAAACTAATGAGTATGTGTGGCGTGTATATATTGTGTGGTGGCCATTGGTAATACTCTACCACCTGAACTTGAAGTTTTAAGGTCAAAATAATAATTGCTAGTTTTAAGGTCAAAATAATAATTGCTAGAGGAGCCTAGCAGTCGATAATACTCTCTGACAGCCCGTAATTGCTGGAGAGCAGCGGATGGGCAAATTATTTCGATGGTTTATTTGTTCCATTTCTTTGTCTTTATTCTACTGAAATATTTGATTATTTAAGATTTATTCTAAGATTATTTAGGAATTTGGGTAGAGCTATATTATTTTCTTTTTACTAATTTGCATAGTTTCTTTTTTCTTTTAAGAAAATAATTAATTGACTATAATATAAAGTCCTCACAATAATTATATATATATATATATACACCAACGCATCCTCATTAGTTTAATTAAACAAATCATCATTACTTCAAATAAAAGATTTTAAAATAAATCATCATTACTCCAAATTGTCCTTATGATATTTAATAGAAAATAATCCTCTAGCTTGTTACGCATCCTCAATAGTTTAATTAAACAAATCATTACTATTTCAAATAAGAGATTTTAAAATAAATCATCATTACTTCAAATTGTACTTTAAACAATATGATATTTGATAGAAAATAATCCTTATTACTTTAAATAAAACAATACTGCAAAAAAAAAAAAAAAAAAATCAAAACTAACAATTCCTCGTTACTTTTCAAACATGATAACATTGTAAAAGAAAATATTTGCACATGACTATGCTACAAACACATCATCGTTGCTTCAAATAAAAATATATCTAATAGACAATAATCCTATTGAATCTTTAATATATACTTAAAAAAAAATCATAGTTGATTAAATCTTTTTCCTTCTAAATTTCATTTAATTCTAGCCATACATTTGACTTTAATTTATATATATTTATTAATATTTTATAATTATTTTAATTTAACTCCTCTTTCCTAAACAAATTAATATTAAATTATATATAATTCATACATTAATTTTACAAATCATGTGTATCACATGGGGTCTATACTAGTATATAACTATCATTATATATATATATATATATATATATATATATATATAAAACAAGACCACAACCCAAAATAGAAAACCCTATTTTCCCATCCAAAATCACTTTCTATCGTTGGTAAGTTGACTTTTTATGCATATAATTGCATTTATTTTTTGCATGGTTAAATTTACTCAATATTTAATTTAATTATTGAATACTATTTAATGTAATTTTTAAATTTTTTATTTATAATTTAATTTAAAATTGAAAAACATAATCATTATGAAATTTTTAGGGGAAGGAACCATGTACGTTTAATCCCATTTTTTACTAAGTACAAATTCATAATTACAAACTAATTTTATTTAAATATTATTCTTAATATAAGCATGATGTATCAAATTTATTATTATCACTTGCAATTTTATTTAAAGTTAGAAGTTTAAAATTAAATAACTTCTTATTTATAATTCATTTTTTAAATATGGTGTATTGAATTTATTATTCATATTTGTAATATTGTTTATTTTCAGTTTTTTTTTATATGTATTTTTTTGTAAGTTTTTAGATATGAAATAAGATGTCAATAAATAAAATTACAAAATAGAATAATAAAATATTTTATAGATATAAAATTTAAACTATTTGAAAAAAAAAATATTAGAAACAAACTTTTTATATAGTTGTTCAAATATAACTACGAATATGACTTCCTATACAATGCACAAAAGAAATACTAGTAAATAAATAAAATCCAGCTATTTTAAGCATGCCATAATCAGTCGAAAGTATGGGGAGTCCTACTTAATTCTAGCTTATAGGTGTTTGGGATTAATCAGAATCAGGGATGCAAAGAAACACATCCTTCATGTTTTCTTGAAAGGGTTGTATGAATTGTTTTTATTATCTTTCAAGGAAATTGACTGGTTGTATCATTAAACATACTCGACTTATCATTTCTTTTTTTGAAAAATAAATTTCATAAATGTCATGTATTAAAATAAAATAACTTTAAAATAATGATTTTACATAACTCTGATAGTATTTAGAATCCTATTTTTGGTTCGGTAGAAGATTACAAACAGAAATAAAAATCGAATTGAAAACTGAAGTAGAAAAATTAAACAATCGTAACAATCACTACTTTCGATTCAATTTCTGCTTAAACTAAAGTTTGTTTTTAATTGGATCCATGTTTGTGTGTATTTATTTTGGCAAATCCATGTTTTAATTTTCTAATTAAAAATTATTCAAATATTTATAGATTATGAAGATTGGATTTAGATATTTCTTATTGGACGGATATGCCCCTTTAGTTGTTACTATTTCCATACTCTGCCACACAAATTACTTCAAAGGATTAATTATTTTCCAAGAAATTGAATTTTTTTTTCTTGGGTTTTGGGGAACCAAGAATTTGATTTCTTAATTGTGAATGCAAATTAAAACCCTAAACCTCCTATAGGACCATTAATATCAATGGGTATGCTTCGATTAGCTTCTTCTAAAGTTGGTCGTCTTGCAGTTCGTGCAATTTCTTCTCCAAGATTCCTTTCTGAATACATTATTAATGCCTTCAAAGGTAGCACTATTCAACCCACCAACTTCTTATGTATTTTTGCTTTATCTCAATCTCTCTTAATTTTATCCATTTTTAATCATTTGTTCGCCTAATTTTGCAATTTTCGACGGTGTGGCATTTATTTTAGTAAAAAAAATGTCAAATAATATTTCCACATTACCAAATCATTACAAAATAAATAAATAAATAAAATTAATTAAGAAAATACACAAAATCCCAAACCAACTAAAAGTCACAAAAAACAACCTAATCTCAAATTTTCACCTAACCATAATCCTCAATTGGAGAAACACACAAATTAATATTCCATATTAAGCAAAGGGCAAGGAAATCAGATGAAATTGTAAATAGCCAACTAAAAAAACATTTATTTTTAACCAAAAGTTTAAAATTATTCTTTTTTAGCTATGAGAATATATTTTGGACCATAGTATCTTTAATGAAATTAACTCTGTACCATCATAGTTCACCCCGTACTATTATAAATGAAACCTGTACCACCATAGTACACACCCGTACCACAACGAATATAACATATATCATCATATTACACTCCGTAACATTATCAATGTAGTTCGTACCATCATAATAAATACACATATCATCATTAATGTAGCATGTACTATCATATCACATTACAAATGTTAAAATAATATAATTGACAAAAATCATTTTTCTTGGCTAAAAAAGAACAAAATTTTATAACTTGACAAAAAAGAATGTTTATAAATATAGATGGTTAAGAATGAGGGTTACCACAGGAGAAATTTTAACCACGAGTCTTGTAGCTCAAGTGGTATCCCACCTTTATTATGGTGTCACGTTCGAATCCGGATCATGCAAGTTTTTTAATCTTTGTTGTTCTTTGCCATTTTCTTCTCCCCCACTTGTGGGAAAAATTGATGAAAATACCTATTACATTACCTCTAATTATGACATAATCCTTCAATTTTAAAGTCGTATATATGACCATACCTTTTAATATTGAGTTTTTAAAAATAGTCCATATGTTAATGTTTGTTGCCGAAAATATCCGTTTACCAAGGAATTTTCAGCAACCAACATCAACCTATGAGATATTCTTAAAAATTCAAAAATTAAAAAGTAAGGACATAATTAGTGATAATATACCCTACATGAGGACGGTATCTGTGTTCTTAATTTTTTTTTTTTTTTAATTTCTCACATTATAAGTTTTCGTTTTCCATTTTCATTTTCTTCCTAATGTTTTATGGTAATTGTTGTTTGTGGAGGGTCGTGGCGAGGGTGGTTATGGTGGGTAGCGGAGAGGTGAGAAAGAAGAATACAAGTAGACGTTGGCTTGACCCTTGGGAAGAGGTGTGAATACATCTTTTGGATCCAAGGGTGGTGTCCATTGTGGGAAAGGATACATCTCCTTACTCCTATAAATAGGAGGCCCCCATTTCATTTCATTTCATTCGAACATTCAGATTTCCAACGTTCATTCAGAAAATCACGCATAGTCAATATTAAGAAAGTCTCGAGTATTGAGTAAGTTCGCCGATAGCTTTTGGGTTGTTGTGCTATAATCCTTAAGCTTGAAGTCGTTGTATCTTGGGGACGATTGCCGTTAACCGTGAGCACTTGGATACGGGGCAATATCGTCTTACGGAGAAAGAGCTTAACTCTTGCCTCGACTTAACCTCGTTGTTGTGCATCTTTTCAATACGCCTAACCACCTAATTTTCCAACAGCATCAAATTGTCTTGATACAACGTCAGCATTATAAAACTCAAGATCGATCAATGATTCGGTTGCAAAAAGCCTGTAACTTTTTATTTATATCAAAATATTCGATTAAAATTGCAATCAAATTGAAATTTATGATTCCGACAAGTCATTTCATTATTTTACATGTTGGCAACTAACATGTAATATTGCCCGGACAACTAAAATAATGGAACCTAGAAAATGACCAATGATTCGAATTGCACGAAATATATAAAATCATGTATGTTTTTATCGTATACGACCTAAATGTTTAGTTAAAATTACAATCGAACTAAATATTCTTCCTAAATTAAGTCATATACAACATAAATATGAAATAAGATAATCCAAATTTTAAAATGTAATAATATAATTTTTAGGCGACCATTACCTCAAAAGTGAAAAAATATTCGGATCAAATGATATATCTTTCAAGAGTAAGTTTGTGAGACGAATCAACCCACAACCCAATTATCCACCACCCAACCCACAATCCAATTATTCACCACTCATACCCAACAATTAACATGTTATTCTCACAACCCAATTATCCACCACCCAACCCACAACCCAATTATCCACCACCCATACCCAACAATTAACATGTTATTTGTGGTGATGGGGCTCCGTCTCACGGAAACTATCCGTGAGACCGTCTCACATGAGTTTTTGTGATATTTCAAAACGTTTGACCTTTCTTTTTCTTTCTTATAAAACAACAAAATCCGCACTTTAAACCATATTAATTCCAATATCTACAGATATATTTTTGTTTGTTTTTGCGCGTTCGTGTATAACATACGTATCAAATTAATTTTAAAAAATTTATGTTTTCCATATTTTCCTTCATGACAAATATAAATTTTAATTATTCACTTTTATTTACTAAACCTAGTATTTTAAAGTTGGATATTTTCTCAAAACTTGACATAATCATTTTTCAAAATCTGACTTAAATTGGAAAATTTTAAAACATAAAAGATCAAAAATGGAAATTATATACTTGGTGGTATAAAAATAGAAATAATATTATATATATGATCAAAATTGAAATATATATATATATATATATATATATATATATATATATTATAAAGAGAGAGATATTTATTTTTTGAGAAAGTAGAAATTGTATTAGTAAAACTAGAATCTATCAATTCCATTGTACGTAGCTTCACCGTTATATATATATAGGAAAGTACTTATCTAATCAAAACATTTACTTGTTTTCCAAAAAATTAATTTCTCTCCATATCTTATGCACATATTAAAACCCAAAACCTAATTGTTTTTATAATAAAACCAACCAAACCTCAATCTGAGAAACACACAGCATGCTTCGCTTAGCTTCTTCTAAAGTTGTTCCTATTAATGCACATCGAGCAATTGCCTCTTCAAGAATTAATATCTTTGGACCCATTACTAATCCATTCAGCAGTACTGCAAATAATACGATCGAGAACCCTAATTTAATTTCCCAGTACAATATCTGTACCCATGATCCCAAGAAATTACAAGTTGATCGTAGACTTGTTCAAGTTTTCAAGTCTAGAATCAGATTGGCCAAGTTGGAACTCAGTGTACGTTCAGTTCATTCTTCTCTCTCTCTCTCTCTCTCTCATCTTTGAAGATATGACTAACTCTTCTAACTTGTAACTATTAGATGCCAGCAACCCCAGCTGATTTTGCTTTCCCAATTAAAGATATAACTTATTATGATGATTGTCCGAGAAAAATCTATTTGAGAATGGAGTTGGATGGAGAGGAAATACAGTACATGTAACAGTGTACTCTGGCAAACCTATACCAGAAGAAGATAGTGACCTTAGTGATACTGACGACGACGACATCAACAACAACAACACTTCATCAACACACTCCAACTCCAAGCAGAATGAAAAATCACTTAAACTAACAGTTTTCATCAACAAATTAAAAGATGAAAACGAAAGCTTGTTCTTCAAGATTTCCGCTTCTGTTGATAGTTTTACTATCAATGAAATAGTGTTTAATGAGCGTACAGAAAAATATGATGGACATGCGCTCTTCTTTGGGTATAAAATGTATGTCTTCACCCTTTTGCCCAATCTTTCTATATATATGTTTTTTATAGCATATATGTATGATGATATTTGTTAATTAGTTTGGTAAATTACTTGTACAGGGATGTGGAGAGTGATTTGCAGAATGCTGTGAAGGAATATCTTGAAATAAGAGGGATTAAGAAAAGTCATTTAGGATTCTTGTACGAATACTCGACTCGGAAAATCAAACAACAACATCTGCTGAAGAAGGCAAGGAATTTTGTTAAGGAGCAGGGACTTTAAGAGTTTGCTTAAAGACTCAAATTATGAGTTATTTCATTTTATGTGAATCCATAATAGTTCTTTTCAAATCATAAACCATTTTATTCCTCGAACTTATTTTGTTCTTGAATATTTGGATTTTGAATTAAGTGGTTTAATTAGTCCATATCTTCATTTTGCTTTTATTAGATAAGATCCAAGATCAAAAAAAAAAAAAGATAGGATCCAAGATCCGGGCCGAGAATTAATTGATATCCAAACTAAATTAATTCTTCGATTTAATTAAATTAAATTACAAAATCTGCAATGTACCCCAACATCATAGAAGCACATTATAATGCACGTATTAATTACATTTGCTCTTTATTCAATCAAATACAAAGTTTGATCAAAGGTCCTTGCTTGTTACATTTGCTCTTTTATTTAATAAAATACAAAGATTAATAAAAGGTATATGATGACTGAAAGTATATTTACAGAAATATAACGAACAAAAGAAAAATAATATTGTTCTATTATTTTTTATACGTTATATACTATACGTTATATATTACTATGCTAAAAATAATATCAAATAGAAAAGCATTAGATACAATATTTTATTGTATATTATATATTTTTTAATCCTTAAGAATATTATATACTCTTTTCATTTCAAAATAAGTGTCAGTAGGTTTGGTTATAAATTAAAGAATATAAAAATTGGATAAGTATACCATTAAGGCTCCATTTACTTTGGGGATGACTTAGAATAGTGACATTTTATCTAATTATATTTAATGTTTACTTTGATGTTGGTGGATGACTTATGATAGTGACATTTTATCTAACTTTATCTAGTGTCTATTTTGATGGAAATAAAAAGTCAGGTTATATTTCCGACCCGGGATAAAATGTAAAAATCCAGATAATACCTTGGATAATAATCCAGGCCCCCCAAGATAGGTATCCAAAACTTGGGATAACATTAGGAAATTACATTTCTATCCCTAGTAAACATTAAACATTACTCTTCAGCCTAATATTCAGGTAATATCACTCTTATACTAACCTCCATTATTATAGAGTAAACTGTAGATAAGGATAGTTAATATCCTTATTCAGATATTATATGTTACAGTAAACATTGGAAGTGAATACCAATTTATATCTTATCATATGAATTTATAGATAATTAACATATCTCTGTTTGCCAGACTAACAAATCAAGGAATTCAGAATTCAACAATGGAAAGATAATCAAATTAATTTTATAAAAAATATCATATTAAATCCCTCAATTTAAGTTAAGGAATATTAGTAAAGATAATTTGAGAATAAGGAATTCAGAAATCATATTCGAATTAATTTCATAAAAAATATCATATTAAATCTCTAAATTTTAGTTACAGAATATTAATAAGGATAATTTCATTAAATTAATTCCATAAAAAATATTGTATTATATCTCTAAATTTTAGTTAAAGAATATTAATAAGGATAATTTGGGAATAAAATATGTCAAGCACAACTCATGCATAAATATCTCATCCCTCTAAATATTATGATTTTGTGATGGATTTGTGACATATTAACGGTAATATGTACCTACAGTGGATTGGGTGGCAAACCTATGTTTTTATAATATGTAGAAAATGTTATTGATATATTTTATAGTATTATCATATGCTCATAAAATGATATATTGGATATACGTCTATACACGATGAAAGAAAGACAGGAAAATATTTTCATTAGACCACTATAAGTTATATAAACTAAAAAATATTATGAAATTCAAAAAATTGTATTCGATGTGTTATATTATTTAATTTATTATATTATTATCCTAGAACCGAATGATAGGTTGTAGGTCCTGAAGAGTCATATAAAATTTAGAGGAAGAAGGATGAATAGACTTTTTAAAATTTTCATAATATTTATAAAAATTTGATATTTTTAACATAACAATACTATTTTCTAACGATATTTAATTAACAAGATTAGAAAAAATTTCCAAACTATATGATACTCAATATCATATTAATTAGAACGTCCAATTCGATTGTACTAATATCGCTTATGGCAGTTCTTGATCGCAAAAAGAAAATTTAAAACCCTAATACCTTTTTTAAGCCAACCCTAATATCTTCACAGAATCGTGAAGATAAATGTCATAAAGATACATCAGCATTTTAATAAGATAAAACTGAAGATATGTCTATCCATAATAGAAACATTATTTGCCGCACAAATAATCTTATAATATCTTTTTCCCAAAGAAATCAGTTTCTTGATTGTGAAGGCAAATACATTAAACCCTAAACCTTACATATATATATATTTAATCTCACTCCTTGATAGCATTGTGCGATAAAGAAGAAATAAAAAACCCAAATCTCAGATTCCCATAAGAAAATCAGCAATGGCTATGCTTGGTTTAGGTTTTTCTAAAGTTGTTCCCGGTGCAGTTCGTGCAGTTAATGCCTCACCACGAGTAATCTCTAGATCCATTTCAAGTGTACGAATTTCTCAGCAGGTCAAGATGCAGATTAGCCCTATTTGCATTTCCCACCATTACTCCACTGATCTTGAATTTGTCAAGATCATGGATTCTGAAATCAAATCCAAACAGTTACTGAAGAGACCCGTAATTCTCTTCTCTTTTTTACTTTTTTTTTTCTTTTCCTATTTCATATTCCTTGTTTAATTAACTAAACTGTTTTGGGAAGTAGATGTCTATTACCCCAGCAGGGTTCCCGTTCAGAATAGAAAATATTCCTTGTAAGAAAAACATCACGTTGAGAAGGGAGATTGATGGGGAGAAGATCGATGTTGAGGTAATGCCGATCCAGGAAAGAGCAAAAGATGACGATGAAAGTGACGTAAGCGACAGTGGGGATGATGAGGAAGAATGTAGGGCTCCATGTCTGAATCTGTTTGTGAACATCACCAAAGAAAATGGAAAAACATTTAACATTAAGGTTTCTGCTTCTGCTCATGAAATTAGGGTTCGTGGAATGTCTATTAAGGAACCAGTAACAAAATCCGATGGTAAGACTTTGATGACATGCTCTGGGTATTATGTGGTGGAGCAAGACAGTGAATTGGAGTGTGCATTGAGGGAGTTGGTGGAACACACAGGAATTGAGAAATGTTATGTTGGATTCTTGAACGATTATATGCTCAAAAAATCCACAACAGACAGTCTTAGTTTGCTGACGAAGCTCAAGAATTTTATTGAGGACTAGAGACACTTCTTCTAACTATTATTATTATGGATGTCTTAGTTATTTTATTGATTTTAAACTTCTTATTCAAATCAAGCTATTGTTCTGATTATAAGTCTTCTTATTGTATTTTGGCTTTATCTTAATATCGATCTCTTTATTTACTAGTATATATTAAAGAGTTAGATTCACTTTGAGTCTTGTTTTGGGATAAATGCTCGACCCGTTACTTACATGACTAATTCTTCAACCCGTTAGTTACAGGACTAATTAATTTTAAATTTTATAATTTACTCCGCAATTTGAATTTTGTAATTGAATATATTAAATTTAATTGGGGTTAAAAAAAATACTGAAATTGAATAGATTAACTACAAACAATTGAAAGGAAAATCTCAAATTTTCATTGTGTAATTTAGGCATTTTCACAAATTAAATGTATTCCAATTCTGATTTTTTAATTACCATAATTTTTTTTACAATTTCCATTAAATTTTATTTGGAATTTCATATACTACCTAAGTGGACATCGGAATTGAAAATTTTATTTTAAATTAATTCAATAATGTGGACATTACTCTTACGTCTCCTCATATTCTTCTATGACCTTTGGAGTCCATTCATTTGTATATATAATGTACTATATTTGTATATTCAGATCAATAAAATTATATATTCTTTCTCTCATATTCTTTCCATCTTGTTCATTTTATAATGTTGATAGATTGTCCATGGAGACAAATGAAATTGAGACAACTTATTTTACAACAAAATTGACATGCAATCCCAGCGTACATCCACATAGATAAAATTGAAATTTCATGCAAAATTTGATAAAAATTTGTGAAGTCCACATAGACAAAATTGAAATTTCGAGCAGAATTTGACCAAAATTATGAAAAAAATTGAAATATGTTAAATTGATGGTAAAAATGAACAAGGTCTAAATTATAAAATTAAAATTTTAATTTTCCCAAAATTAATATATATAACTATGTTTTGCGATAAACGTCAAGGTTCAATCCACCAATTACAAAATTGGAGGAAAAACAGATGAGAAATGATATATACGAAAATCTGAAGATTGAGATTCATTTCCAAATTTCATATTATCGATGAATTGGAGGAAAAAGAGATGAGACATGATATATATAAAAATAAAAATAAAAAGAAGGAAAAAAAAATCGAAAACTTATAATGTGGTCCGATTTAATAAAAGACCGCAAGAAAATAATAAAGATATCAAAAACTTCAATTTTGATTATATATTACCTTTAGTCATATCCATTTATGCACTACTAATGTTCCGACTTTATATAATTATCAATGGTCATTTTTATTTTTTTTTGAATAATTTATCAATGGTCATTTAAGTTTCAAAAAATTTCCAATTTTAATTTTAGATTAGTCATAGTTTAAGATTGTCGCGGACTTGGATGCTCAATGCACTGCCAGTATAGGATTTTGGTTTATAGGTGCAAAATTGATTACGTAGTACTAAAACCAAAATTGGGAACTCCCCCTTCATTTTGCATCGGAAAAATCAATTAATTTTCTATTCTTAATTACAATCAAAATTGGTTATGTGACACCAAATTGAAAATCTCTAATTTGTGATTACCGCTGCTTCCACCACAGAAGATCCCGATTTTTGAAAATTATAATTTTGAGCTCTGCAAAGAAGGATGCCATGGAAGCTTTGGTTTTGAGCTCCATCATAGCTTCTTCAGCAAGCTTTGGATTCTTGTACAAATACTCGTCTCAGAAAATCAAACAACAACATCTGCTCAACAAGGCAAGGAATTTTATTAAGGAGCAGTGACTTTAAGAGTTTGCTTAACGATGCAAAATTATAAGTTATTTCATTAATGAATCCATAATACTTCTGTTTAAATCATAAACCATTTTATTCCTCCAACTTATAATGTTCTTGAAGATTTGGATTTGGAATTAAGTGGTTTAATTAGTCCATATCTTCATTTTGCTTTTATTAGATAAGATCCTAAATCAAAAAAAAAAAAAGAGATAAGCTCCAAGATCTGACCGGGCCGAGAACTAATTGATATCCAAACTAATTGACTGTTAGATTTAATTAAATTAAATTACAAAATCTACAATGAAACACATCTTAGAGGCAAATAATGTACGTATGGATAACATTTGCTCTTTATCTAATCAAACACAAAGATTGATAAAAGGTACTAGCTAGTTACATTTTCTCTTTTAAATACAAAGATTAATAAAAGGTATCCAATATAAATTCTTTATGAACAAAAAAATATTAAAATGCTCTATTATTTTTCGTATGTTATACTAATTATTAAATATTATTATGCTAAAAATAATATCAAATAGAAGAAAATTAAATACAATATTTATTGTATATTATATAATATATTTGTTATCCATAAGAATATTTTATATATAATATAATTGTATATTATGTAGAAAATGCTATTGATATATTTTCTATATATTATCATATGCTCATAAAATGATACATTGGATATACTATAACACGATGAAAGGAAGACATCAAAATATTTTCATTATACCAATATAAGATATATTAGCTAAAAAATATTAATATTACATTAATATTATTATAGAAATTCAAAAAATTATATTAGATATGTTATATTATTTAATATAATTATATTATTAGGTCCTAAAGAATCAAATGAAGTCTAGAGGGAGTGGGATTAATGGACTTTTTTAAATTTATATTTTCCGATGATATTTAATTACATGAATTTAATTAGCATGATAAAAAAAAAAAAAAAAAAAAACGAATTTTCCCAAACTATATGATACCCAATTTCAAATTTACGATATAGCTTATAGCATTTTCTTGATCATTAAAAGGAAAATTAAAAGAAAAACCCTAAAAACCATTCAGACGCCAACATACTAGACCCCTATATTCAAACTCCTTATGGAATGGAAAGAAAAACGTAATATTCCCCCGAATCTTGAAGATAAATCTCATAAAGATAGATTTAGTATGATAAAATTGAAGATACGTACGTACCCACCTCCATTTACTTACATCCTTATAGAAACATTATTTGCCACGCAAATAATTAATCTAATAATATATTTTTCCCCAAGAAATCAGTTTCTTGATTGTGAAGGCAAATACATTAAACCCTAAACCTCTACAAGCATATATATATGTATGTGTGTGTACTTTAATCTCACTCCTTGAAAGCATTGTGCGATATATAAAAAAGAAATATAATACCCAAATCTTAGATTCCCATAAGAAAATCAGCAACGGCTATGCTTGGTTTAGCTTTTTCTAAAGTTGTTCCTAGTGCAGTTCGTGCAGTTAAGGCCTCTCCACGAGTCATCTCTGGATATATTTCTAGTGTACTTTCTCAGCAAGTCAAGAGGCAGATTAGTCCTATTTTCATTTCCCACTATTACTCTACCAACGCCACTGACGATGGTGAATTTGTCAACATCATGAAATCTGAAATCAAATGCAAGCACTGCCTCGAGAAAACCGTAATTCTCTTCTCTTTTTTTACTTTTACTGTTTTTTTTTTCTTGTTCAAACTGTTAAACATGTATATCCATGTTGGAAAGTAGATTGTTGTAGCCCCAGCAGAGTTCCCGTTCAGAATAGAAGACGACCCTTGTAAGAAAAGTATCACATTGAGAAGGGTGATTGATGGAGAGAATATTGATGTCGTAGTAATGCCGATCCAGGAAAGAGCAAAAGATGATGAAGAAAGTGACGTCAGCGATGACGACAACTCATGCAGTTCGGATTTGGATCTCTTTGTGAACATCACCAAAGAAAATGGAAAAAGTTTTGACATAGGGGTTTTTGCTTCTCCTCATCAAATTAGGATTGGTTCAATGTCGATTAAGGCAACAAAATCATCTGATGAGATATTTGGGGAGTATGTGGTGGAGCAGGACAGTGATTTGGAGTGTGGTTTGAAGGAGTTTGTAGAACGCAGAGGAATCAAGAAATGCTATGTTGAATTCTTGCACGACTATATGCTCAACAAATCCAAACGATACAATCTTCTTTTGCTCAACAAGATCAAGAAGTTTATTGAGGATTAGACCTATATATAAACTCATTTTCATAACTTGTTACAATATTATTAAGGATGTTTTTATTATTTATTGATTATAAGTTCTCGTTTAAATCTAGTTTATATTCTGCTTACAAGTCTTCTTATTGTATTTTTGCTTTATCTCAATGTCTCTTTATTTTTATTTAGTCAATATATAATTAGAGAAAGGCTATATGCCAGTAAACAAGTTTAGTTAATTTTGAAAAATTAATTAATTTTGTTATGTGATTGAAAAATTATTTAATTTAAGTCATTTTTTCATTGAATTCTCCAACTCGGTATTCTTTGGGATACGACTAAAAATTAACTCAGCTATACTGTATTTATAAATTATGATCTGCATAAATTCCATCCATCTTAATTGATATATATACTCCATAAACCCAACTTGAGTATTATATTGTTGAGATTTTGAAACCTTTTAAAATCAAATTAGAAAATGAGTGATTTCGAACACAAAAGAAACGCCAATTAGCGGGCCATGTCTATAATATTTGATCGGAAAATGCCCCTCTAATATTCATTATGTACTTAGATGTTATTGGTGTAGGTTCATGACTAGAAGATAGCACCACTTCTCCAACTCTTTATAGTTACATGACTAATTTTATAATTTACTCCGTAACTCAAATTTTGTAATTTAACATATTAAATTTAAGAGATAGTTTCAATTTTAGTCCTGTAAGACTTTTTTCCATTTTTGGATAACCAAGTATACATTTTTCAATTTTGGTCATATATGTGTTTCAATTATGTCCAATATCGGTCCTATATATATGTGTGTGTGTGTTTCAATTTTTTTCCAATTTCAATCCAATTTTAGTCAGATGATCGTCGAAAAATCTCACATGACATCGACGATTTTGGGAATTTCGACCAAAATTGGAAAAAATTGAAAAATACAAGACTGAAATTGGAAAATTGGACTGAAATTAGATAAAATTGAAACATACATGACCAAAATTGGAGGAAAATCTCAATTTTCATCATGTAATTTTTACATTTTTCACTTTTTTTTTTATCATAATCAATTTTATGTATTCTAATTTTGGTTCTCTAACTACATTTTCTTTTCGAATTCTGATACGATTTTATTCAGAATGTCGCATACGACCTACGTGAACATCAAAATTGAAAATTCTACATAAGTGAACACCAGAATTGAAAATTCTACATTAGCAATTCCAACATCCACAAAAACAAAATCAAAATTTTGAGCAAAATCTGTTAAAACATGAATATGGTCTAAGTTATAGAACGAAAATTTTAATTTTCCCAAATGTATATATCTATTACATGTATATAACTATGTTTTGCAATGAACCTCAAGGTTTAGTCCACCAAATTACAAACAGTCCATCTACATTGCTGAAGATTGAGTCATTAAAAGTTCATACTATCGATGAATTGGAGGAAAACTGATGAGATATGATATATAAAAAAAAATCAACAAAAGAAGGAAAAAAAAAACCTAAAACTTATAATGTGAAATATAAAAGATTATTAAGGTCCGGTTAATTAAGAAAAAAACACACATACATACTAAATAGAAATCATACATGGAAAAACAAAAACTTTGATTTTGATTACGTACTTTTGTCTTATCCATTCATGCACTACTAATTTTTCCGACTTTTACAATGGCCATTTAAATTTCAAATTTTTTCCAAGTTTAATTTTAGATTAGTCATAATTTAGATATTTGCTGACCTAGAGGCTCATGATGTCATGTTGCACTGGCCAACATGGGGTTTTGGTTCATAGGTGCAAAATTAATTACGTAGTACTAAAACCAAAATTGGGGGCTCCCTCCATTTTGCATCGGAAAAATCAATTAATTTTATTTTCTTAATTAGAATCAAAATGTCCAGTTTGGATCGATGCTACATACATTAGAATCATTTCATGCTAACAATTATGTACTGCAAATCAAAAGACAGGTAAAATAGGACCATAATTGGAAACGATTAAAATCGATGGAAAGTTAATTATAGAAACAAGTAAATTAAATTAGTGTTCCAATTAAGAGTAGATTTAACAAAATTATAGGATCAAAATTGGAATTTTTTACATATGATATATCCCACAATCTTTAAAAAATAAAAAATAAAACACAAAAACTTCTGTGCACTAGGTGTATGGATCTAAGATCCATGCAATCCGGGTCGATCCAACCCGGATCCGCGAGTTTTTAATTTTTTTTTTTTTTCCAAATTTTTGTCTTGATCTTTATGTTATAAATGTGTGACCTTTACATTATAAATGTATGACCTTTATGTACAACTATCTCTACCTTTATGCACTGTAACTTAGGAAAACAATGAAGATTTTCAACACATTTTGTACTATGTACCTTTATGTGATATTAATGTGACTTTTATGTTATATTATGTCACTTTTATGTATAAATATTCTGACCTTTATGTATCTTTATATATTATATAAAAGTTAGAATGTTTGTACATAAAGGTGACATAATATAATATAAAGGTAGTATTGATATCACATAAACGTGTACAGTTCAAATTATATTGAAAATCTTCATTTTTTTTCTAAGTTATAGTACATAAAGGTCATGATAGTTGTACAAGGTCACACATTTATAACATAAAAGTCACACATTTACAACATAAAGGTCACAACCTGAAACAAAAAAAAAAAAAAAATTCAAAAACACGCGGATTCGAATCAAAATCTGGGTTGACCCGGATTGCATGTACACCAAGTACACACAAGACCAATTCAAAATAAAATCACACGAGAGATTACGTAGAGATTGGATAGAATAGTATCATCAAAATCCGTTGCAGATATATCTTTATATCTAAAGGCTTCTTTCTCAAGAAACCGATTTCTTGATTGTTAAGGCAAATTATGAAAATCCTAGTAAGTCTCCCACGTCTACATATTGTATTTATATTTATACACATATATTACTACACTTCTAAAACCTAATTTTTATACTGACACAAGAATAAAAATTACCTTAGAAGAAAATGGCTATGCTTCGGTTAGGTTCTTCTAAAGTTATTGCTAATGCAGTTCGTGCAGTTGCCTCTCAACCACTCCTCTCTGGATCAATTGCCATTGTTCAGAGAGAGAACTATGTTTCCAAGCAATCTTCTTTCTCTACATTTGCAGATGCAAAGAAGAAAACTGATAAGGAACTTGCTAAATTACTCAAATCTGAAATCAAATGGACCAAGCGAGTGGTCTCCATGATACAGGTAATTAATCTTTTCTTAATTACAATTTAATTTCATGATTATTATTATAATTATTTTGTCCTTATTAAATCTATATTATGAATATACTTTGTTGTAAACATAGAGCATCAAACAGAAGTAGAGTTTCATGTGTTCATTTTTGATATTTTCTGAAAAAATCTCTTCTTAATATGATTTGATGCAACGCCTTCAAAAAAAAAAAAAGATGCCTGAATTCCCACCTGGTACTGGGCCATTTGAAATCGAAGACATCCCTGGTGAAGGTCAAACTATATTTACTAGAGAATTGGATGGGGAGAAAGTCGTGATCGATGTAAGAATGCCTTTGAACTGTGAAAAGACAAACCTAATTTCAGATAGTAGTGACGAAGATGAAGACGAAGACGAAAACTCATCACAAAGACCCGTCAATGGACCTTGTGCCTTCTCTGTGAAAATTGTGAATGAAAATAAGAAAACATGGATGGAATTGCATTGTTGGGCCCACATGGATTCTATCCGAATGAGAAGGATAGATTTTAAGGGATCACCAATAATTGAGGATTCAACCATTAATTTTTCTCAGAATGAGTAAGTTTCGCTCTATAACAACTTTTTTTTTTCCAAGTTGCAAAACTGATTCTTGATCGTTAGTTATTTTTTTTTATTTTTTTTCCCTCTATTGGTGGAACAGTAAGGATGATTTGGAAGAGTATTGGAAAAAGGAATGTCTTGCAGTCAGAGGCATTGACGAGAGTTTGAGCAGGTTCCTGATCGATTACCAGGTCAAGAAAGTCAAACGTCAACGCTTGCTTTTCCTCAAGAAATTCAGAAAGTTTGTCAAGGGATGAAAGTATTTTCTTTATATTTGTCATTGTTTAGCACTCATATATCTCGATCTTTTATTTTGTGCAAAAACTTATTATTTACTTCATGTCATTTAGTTTTGGCCGCTTAACAAATGGTACCGTAAGTATTTTATTTTTTAATTTAGTAACATAATTTGAAATTTTTGCTTGATTTTCAAAGTTTTTGTAGTTTGTAATTTCTAGCTTCTTGTTAACTAAGAAGTGATTTATCATGTTAATTTTTTTTAGTCTTATCTTATTTTGAAATTATCTTTAAATATCTGTAAACCAACACGCAAATTAAATTTAACAAAAATATACCTTTTGTAGTTAAATAAGTATGCTAAAATATCTAAAAATGAACAAATAAAACCGATAAAATGCTTTAAAATATAATTAATAAAATTTTCAGAAACTATTGTGAATTTTTTAAATTAACAAAACCATTTTAAATATTATTAAAGTAAATATAAATATAATAAAATCAGAAATTTTATTTTTTGATTTTTAGAAATTTAATATAATTTTGGTTTTTTTAAATAAAAGTTTCTTATTTTATTATATTTTTATATTTACTTAAATAATATTATAAATTTTATTTGTCAATTTAAAAAATTTCAAATATAGTTTTTCATAACTATTATTATTATTATCATTATCATTATTATTGTTATTATACCAAGTCATTGTTTTAGATTTTATTTGTTGATTTTTAGATATTTTAATTATAACAGTTTTCTGATTTTTAGAAAAGTAATAAATCCTGATTTTTTTATATTTTATTGGGTTCTTCGTTGCTGACTTTTATCTGAGGTTTTGGGGGAGGGGGAATTGTATGACTTGGATATAAAAGATTATAAAAGAACTCAAAAATCGATCTCACGTATTATTTAACTACGTCAAATTGTGACAGCTATTTATTAATTATTACAGGTAAATTGATATTTTGAACAATCAATATTGATATGAAATATTTTTTAAAACTTAGAAAATTTGAAAAATAAAGTTATAATTTAAGATAATATACGAAATATTTTAACCAATTTACCACCCCCAACAACTTCAGAGAATCAGAAGAGATCATGTAATTAAGGAAAACTTTTTGTATTAGTTGCAGTACGTGCACTTATTCTCATAAAAAAATATCATGCATGAAACCTCTGTGATATGGAAAATCTGCTTCGCTCTCCCTCTTATTTTCAAAATGGCAAGGACTACATGTGGGTTATCAAAAAGTCAGCATGTTTTTCCCAACATCGCTAAACATAATAGGAGTGCAGTGCACGAAATTTGTTGGTTTTTGACCAATTTTTAAGTGTTAAATGATTATTTTATCCTTACCTTTTGTCTATAAATTGCATCATGCCCCTTTACACAATAAAGTTTGTAATTTAATATTATTTTATTTATTCTCCTTTTTTTGTTAATTTTTGAAATTTTACTTTATTTAATAGAATCCCTCTTTTACTCTAAAATTTCTACTTTATTTAATTTAATTATTTCTATTATTACTATTTATGTATATATTTTTTGAATATTTTACAACCTTAATTTTAAAATGAATTTATACTCAAACTATTTTTCATTTGATTAAAATTTTCTTTTAAACTTTGTATACATATAATTTATTTTTTAATTAATTTTAAAACCAATAAAATAAATCTTTGTAATAATAATATAAAAGAATTAGGATTTAAATTATTTAAAAATTAAAATTCAAAGATTGATCAAATCTTCGAAAATCTAACATTTGTGGGAATTATCAAATAAGAAAAATCATAAATTTACCCTAGTATAAGATTAAATTTGAAATAAAAATCTGATATGAAAATTTTACCCCCAATATAAGATTAAATCTGATATGAAATAAAAATCTGATGAAAATTTGATATGAAATAAAAATGTGCTGAAAATTTTATAAAAATTTGATATGAAATAAAAATCTGATATGAAATAAAAATTTGATAAAAAAATATGAAATATAAATCTTAAATTTACCGCAGTATAAGATTAAATTTGAAAATTAGAAATAAATAAATATATATATATATATATATATAAAATCTCGCCACCTCCATTCCACCATTCTGCAAAAACATTCTCTTCTATCCTCATTTCTCTCTCTGCACACAGCGTCGCCCACCTCCACCATCGTGCCGCCGCACACAGCACCGTGAAGGAACAACCACCGTGCGACCTCCGACGAGAATTGTTTCCCCCTCTCCACTCTCTCATCTTCGCATCTCTGACCAACGCAACCCCGACCAATTCGATTTTTTCATTTTTCAACCAAAACATGTGAAATTCATACCAAAATGATCATCTACTCAAGCCCAAACATAACCCCATATCAATTTCAAAAAAAATCAATCGATTTTGTGACAAATTGATCGAAATACGTTCGAAATTTCAAAGCAAACCTTATTTTTTTGAGTTCTCATTTGAACTTACAATTTCACAAATTGATTTAGGGGTTTTAATCCCCATGATATTAGCTTTCCTCTAACATATTTATTTGTGATTTCCATTCAATTTGAGTTCTCCAATTTTTGACTTCTTTTTTCAAAATTTAAAAGATTCGAGAAGAAATTCAAGCGAAAACGATCTACAACTAATAAAATATAAGAAATTTGTTTGTTTTTCATCTAATCAATCACCATTCAGAGAAGAAGAAAAAAGAATGGAAGAACACAGCTCCTTATCTTCGCGATAAAATATAAGAAATTTGCTTGTTTTTCATCTAATCAATCACCATTCAGAGAAGAAGAAAAAAAAATGGAAGAACACAACTCCTTACCTCCGCGATCTGCAATCTGCGCTCCTCTCTCATTTTAATTCTTTTTTTTATAAGAATTATTTTCTTTTCTTTTTTTAATTAAACTTTATTCTATTTTAAGGGTATAACGGGAAATTCAAGACAATATAACGGCGTTAAATTCAATTCGAAAACTTTTTTTAATAAGAATTATTTTCTTTTCTTTTTTTAATTAAACTTTATTCTATTTTAAGGGTATAACGGGAAATTCAAAAGACAAAATATAATGGCGTTAAATCCAATTCGAAAAAATGAAGCGTATGTCGTATTTTTGATAATCCACATATAATTCTTACCATTTTGAAAATAGGAAGAGGAGCGACACAGATTTTCCATATCACAGGGGTTTCATGAGAAACTTCCTTGTTGCTTGAAAAGCCTTTCAATTAGTCACAATTTCATTTTAAATTGTAAGCTTTTTTTTTTCTTGTCAATGAAAGGTTATTGAAGGAGTATACACGAGTCAAAAGGTATCATTGACGATGTTTTGAATTCAAAATTAAATCATACAATTCAAATAGAAACCTATATTATTAGTTCACATTTGAGGAAATGACGTAAGGTGTAATAAATACAGGACATAAGTGATTTTCGTCAATAACGTTGTTGTGAGTCTATGACGTTATTTTTCTGATGAATAATTAATATATTCGTTTAAATTTCTGATAAGCTTAACTTTATACCAATAATTGTTTAAAAAGACAAAATTAATTCTTATAAAACCATAATATTATTTGAGAGAATAAACAACATTCTAAAATTAGTTTTAAAAAATATGATAATTAAATTCAAAATCTGAAAAATTAGTTTCTAGAAAAGAAGCTTTTGTAAATAAATTTAATTTAAATTATTAACAACCCACACACTTATAAAACGCTCTTCAGTTTTCATAAACCCACATGCCAAGAAAAATATATAAATATATATTAACCTAAATTTTACGAAAAGCCAAACTCAAAATCCGCCAGCAAAATTAACCTCACAATTGCACGATGATTCGAATTGCAGGATGTACCTAAAGTTCTGTACTTTTTTGTTAATACCCAAATGTACTTGGTTAGCAATCAAAGTATTATTCATGATTTTTTCGACAATTATATTTTTTCTTTATTTTTCATATTGGCAAATAAGTGTCCTAGGATAAAGAAACTTATTCAGATTGTGAAGTTTTTTAGGAATCTCGGCAAATTTATATTGTGAAATTTATTTGATAAATTTTTATTTAAATTATTTTAATCATTTTATTGAAAAAAATAATTAAGGGTTATTCTAACTTTAACAATAAAATCAAACCAAAAAAGTGGTGGGAGTTGAATAATATAATAGAATAATAATATTATTTTTTCTAAATAATAAATAAAAAATTATTTATGTAGACAATGTGTATTTCATAAAATCAAAAATATATTTTTCTTATATATATAAATAATATTTACATTTTCTAAATTTAATAAGTTTAATTTAATTTTTTTAATCTGAGTGGAACTAATATTAGTATATGCTTGTAAACAGAGTACAAAAAAAAAAAAAAGCATTGGTACTAATTAAAAGGCTTTTAATTAAAACAATTCCATATGCGACATGGCTTTCACAATAGATTTTTTAGAAGAAATCAGCTTCACTTGTCAACAAATTTCTTGAACTTTTCCAAGACATGCAGAGACTGTTGTTTGTATTTCTTCACCATATACTCATACAAGAATAAAGCATCAGATTTCCTAATCCCCCTTATTTCAAGATACTCCCTCAATCCACACTTAATATCACTGTTGAAGATATCACTGTCCATCTCCTCCCTGTCAACACCAAAACAAACAAATATTTAAAGGGACTTTTTCAATAATTGAATTCTTAAATTTTATTTTCACCAATTTTCTTTCAATTTTAAGAAGAAATTCATCGTTGACATGAACGCTGGAAATCACATTCTAAATTGGGAATTTTAATTGTACGGAACTATGTTGCACAAAATAAACAAAATCCCCAACTTGGGGTGCAAAAATATTCAATTTAGTATCACATATATTAATTTTACATCCCAATTTGTACAGCATCAAAACTATAATGTGGTCTTGATATCGATATTTCCACTAAAATTTAAAAAATATAAAACTTAAACTGGGTCTATATTGTGAGACCAAAAATGAAAATTTATTCAAGATTCAAGAAGTTAATACTAAAGATTTAAGTACGAATAGAGAGTGATGAACAGAAGATGAAAAACTTACAGATTATTCAGCCCAAAGCATACCAATCGATGCTCATTAGATTCCGATTCAACAGGCTCCATAACCGATATTATTTCAACGCTCATTTCACGAGCAGAAAGAGAAACACCAAAAGCCAACATTTTTCCATTTCCTTTGGTGATTCTCACGTATAGATTTACAGGAATCCAATTCCGACATGGACACTTTCCCTCGTCTTCATCGTCATGTATAAAATCCGGCATAGCTACACTGACATAGATATCCTCTCCACCAAACTCCCTCCTCAAAATCAGTTCTCTCTCACAAGGATTGTCATGGATTCTGAAAGGGAAATCAGCTGGGGGTGATGGCATACTTTGCTTGAGTGATGATTGCTTCGATTTGATTTCGGATTCAATAACTTGGATGACAAGATTATCAGATTGAGAAACCTTAATCTCCGCGTGGGAAAAGCATTTAAATCTTTGTCTCTTATTAAAGGGATATTGATGAGTGGTAGAATAAAGAGTTCTTGGAGAGATAATTGCACCAAGTGCATTAGTGACAACTGCAGAAGGAATTACAGGTTTAGAATAAGCAAAACATGAAAGCATAGCCATATTTGTTTATGGTTAATTAATATTTCAAGAATTATAAAGCTTGAAGTGAAGGTACTTATAAATAGGTGGTATTGAGGTTTAGGATTTAATTTACCTTCACACCATTTCTTGGGAAACAAGTCTTTTAGGAATTTTTTTTTTTCAATTCTTGGATTTGTTTTTATATTGATAGGATACTTTTCATATATATATATATATATATATATATATATATATATATATATATATATATATTCAGATTTTATTTCCAAACTCTTAGTTTTTTTTTTTTTTTTCTGTTTTTCCTTTTGGAGTTTTCGTATTTTTCAAATTATTATTCAGATATTTAATATTTTTATATTGATTTAGATTTTCTCAAAGTTTATAATCAGTTAGGCTTCATTTCCATGGAGAGATTTTGAAATCTCGAATATTTGGTATTAAAATCCACTCTGATTCGTGTAGATTTGAAATTGATCCTTTTCAAATCATATAACTCAAATTTCTCCATCCGAATTGATTTTTTTTTTCTTTTTCTTTAGATTTTTATATCATCCAATTGTTTTAAATTTTATTATGTCTATTTTGTGGTTTCAATTAAAAAAAAAAAAAAAAACTTAAAATATAATGTTTGGTGATTTGATATTGGAGATGATCAATAGGCGCCGCCAGATCAGCTAAAATCATCAGAGAACCCCAAACTTATCCTTCAAATTACTAAATTATTTTTAAAATTACAAGGAAAATTTATCTACCCCAAATTTATGAGAAGAGAAGAGAGAGGTCTTAGACAATTACTTGTTTTCCAAGAAATCATGCAAATTAAAACCCTAGATCTCCCATCTATATATATAACATAAACCCCAATCTTGGACTCACATAAATAACACATAAGACTAGAGTCAGTAGCTAGACGCAAGATATGGCTATGCTTCGTTTAACTTCTTCTACAGTTGTTTCCAATGCTCTTCGTGCAATTTCTGCACCCAGAATTCTCTCTGCACCCATCACTCAAGTTTCCCTTCCTCTTAAGAGGGGAATATTCCCTGTTTTGTCCCACCACCAACAATTTTCCACTGATTCCACGAAGCCAATTGATAATAAACTTGTCAAAATCTTGAAATCTCAAATCAAATCCGGCAAGTTATCCTTGGGAGAAACTGTAAATCTCTTCTCTTTTGATCACTACTTTTATCATTTCTTGCATCATAATCATCAATATGATCTCTCTTAACTCTTATAACTAACTTTTATGTGTAGACATCAGCAGAACCAGCTAATTTCCCTTTCACAAGAGAATATAGTTCTGATGGAAAAATAGTCACTTTGAAAAGAGAGCTTAATGGAGAGATAATGGAAGCCCAGGTAACCTTGCCCATGCATTTAGCAGATGATGAAAGTGACGTCAGAGATGACGACAGCGATGTCACTAATTCATATGATTCAGATGCGGAGAAAGAGGAGAAGGAGAAGGAATCAGATGTGGAGGAGGACAGCTGTTGCCATGGTCCTGTGCCACATGTTCATATGATTGTTACAATCTCCAAAGAAAATGGAAAAAAATTGGAGCTTGCGGTTTCTGCTGCTGCTCGTGAAACTATTGTATATGGAATTTCACTTATGGAGCCTGTAGCAGAATGCAATAAGAAGTTGATGAGTTTTGGGCCCTACTTTGTGTATGTTTTTCTTGTTAATGTTGTGTTACATGACTTTATTTAACCTTCATGATATGATTAATAATTTGATGGTTTTGATTGTTTAAACAGGGACATTGAGAGTGATTTGCAGATTGCTTTGAGGGAGTATCTTGAGGTGAGAGGGTTTGATAAGTCCATTGGTGGATTCTTGTACAAGTATACGAGAGTGCTTTGCAGATTGCTTTCTTGAGGTGAGAGGGTTTGATAAGTCCATTGGTGGATTCTTGTACAAGTATATGGTTCAGCAAATCCAAACAAGATCCTATGATTTTGCTGAAAAAGGTCAAGAAGTTTGTAGGGACTAGTCAGGATGTCTTTTGTGAAATGGAGTGACTATATTATTAATTAGGATGTCTCAATTATTTATGCCATTTTATGCTAGCTAGGACCAGTTTCGTTCACTTCATGGAAAAAACTTCAATATTGATCCTCTAGAAAGGTCTCTAGTCCGATTTTGACTCTTTAATAGGTCTTTTTAGTCCATTAACCAATTTCCTTCAAATAGTGATTTAGACTCCAATCATGCATGTTTTTTCCCCTTCCACCATAAACTCATTAAAAAAAACTAAATTAAATGAGATAACAAATCATGTTTTTAGTCAACATTCAATAAATATATAATCGGCAGCTTTCAAACTACTCTGGATATATATGATAAAGAAGTGATCATGGTGATTAAATTATAAACATATATTTTGATTATTCCATGACAAAAATAGTGCTACCAACATAAACAGCAATAGTTAACCAAACACAAAATAAAAAACAAATTGATATACATATTTTCTTATTTGTATTATATATAAATTTTGATATGATGGAATAGGGGTGGGAATGGAATCATCATTTTTACCTTCATTCATATTCCTTTGATTGGTTAGTTTTATAGGTGGCATGAATTGGTTACCTATTCCTTGTGAAGAAAATGAACATTTTTTTATTAATTTTGACAATTATCATATTTATTTTATGTTTTCACAAATTAACTTCCTAAAGTCGAATTATTATATAAAATTTTGTAAATAATATTAAATTATTTATAAAAAATTATAAAATAATAACTAATAATTTAAAATAAATATAAAATAAAAATATAAAAAATAGCAAAAAATAAATTAAATACATAAATAGTATAAAAATAATTAATAAATATAAAATATGTTGAGATATTTCAGTAGTTATCTTGATAAGACAGAACAGGATGCATAATAAGATAATGAAGTTTGCTAAAATAAGTTTCCATGTATTACATGATCATAAGTTTATCTATCAAAGAATAAGATCATGTATTCTAAGGTATAAGGAAAACCAACCTGAGAAGAAAAGAATAAGTCTTCTAAGGGCCAGAGGGCCAGCAAGCTGTAAGGAACAGCAATAGCAAGCTAAAAGGAAGAATCTGCTTCCTAGGTATAAGGAAAACCAACCTGAGAAGAAGAGAATACAGCAAGCCTGTAAGGAACAGCAAGCTAAAAGGAAGAATTTGCTTCCTAGGTATAAGGAAAACCAACCTGAGAAGAAGAGAATACAGCAAGCTGAAAGGAAGAATCTGCTTCCTAGGTATAAGGAAAACCAACCTGAGAAGAAGAGAATAAGTCTTCTAAGGGAAAAAATTGCTTCCTAGGTATAAGGAAAACCAACCTGAGAAGAAGAGAATAAGTCTTCTAAGGCCAGCAAACTGAAAGGAAGAATCTGCATAGGAAGCAGATAGGATACTGCAAGAAGTAGACTGCATGCTGAAAAGAGCAACGGAAAGCAGAAAAACCTCAAGCAGAAAGCTGCACAAAAGGAAAAACCAATCTTAGAAATCTTAGAAGATATAAGGGAGAATAACCAATCTTAGAAGATACAAGGGAGAATAGCATCAGGAAGCTAAAACAGCAAGCAGTATCAGGATGCAGGAACAGAAAGCTGTACAGAATCAGAATCCTGGTACAAAACAGAAAGCAGTTTGAAACCACATCCTGAATAGCAAGCAAGAAGGACCTACTGCTATCTACAAAGAAAGTAGGAAGTAGCCAACGGACAGCAAGCAAGGAGGACCTACTGCTATCTACAAAGAAAGTAGGAAGTAGCCAACGGATCTTTAGAAAGATAAGTGCTACTTTCTCGAAGGCAGTATCAGGAAGAACATGCAGCATAAAGAGAAGCAACACTAACTGACTTCAAATAGTCGTTGCATGAACTTCAGCCATGGACCCTTACTGACTTGACAGGTCAGCAGGAATGTCAGAGAGGTCCAGGAGCAAACAATAGGCGCATTAAATGCTCATGTCAGAAGCGGTTCAGATGCATTTAATGCGACCACAAAGAAGATCTTGGAGATCAAAACTTGAACTCAAGTAGTAGGAGAAACATCCATCTTCAATGGATATTTCTCAACGGATAAACTCTCAAGATCTACAAATAGAATGTGTGGCTGATTGAAGAGATTTGTTGAACAGAGTCGAGAGGAAACTCATATACTTCCCAAAGCTTCTCAAGTTTTCACATGTTCAGTCACTCAACCTTCTAGGAGCAGTCTACAACAGCAATAATGCTTTCAGAGATCAAAACTGCTTCCCACCAGTTGAAGAAATATTTTCTTTTAACCATTGTGTTGTGTGTGCTAGGTTGTTTTATTTGGTGTACTTAGTTGATTGGATTTTATCCTTGTTAAGTTTGTTAGTCTTGTGTAGGCTATATTTCCCTGTGTAGGAGTGTGTTCCCTATGTGGGAGAAGTTTCCCTGTGTGGGAGTTTGTAAACCCTGTGTGGGATTAGATCTAGGAATCTGGGATTCTAGTAGGTTAACTTGTTTTGGAAGAGGTTTGTAAAGACGAGTCTTGTAAAGCAAACTGACCATAACGAAGTTCCTCCTCAAAGAAGAAGTAGAATGGACGTAGAAGGATTACACCACCTTCGAACCACTATAAGCCATAAGTGTTTACTGTTTATCTTATTTGTTATATTGCTTTGTCTGCATATCTATTATGTTGCATCTATTATAAGCATCTTGATAAACGTGTATAGCAAAATCATATTTGAAAAAGAAAACTGGTTTTTCATCAGAAACTCTAACAAGTTTATTCCGCTGCGTTGCATTCTGATACCGGAACAGTAACCTGATTTAGCCAAGGGCCAGGTTGCTGACTCGAGACAGGATACTGTTCTCCAAGTGAGACAGAAACCTGTTAATCAGTTATATGTTTTAGAAAAGTTTGAAAAATAGATAGAGGTTAATTCCCCCTAAACCTCTGACCACTTGGGACCCAACAAAATCTTAAAAACATAATAAAATAATATGAATATAATTTTAATAATATAAATAATTTTAATACCGATATTGATTTATCTATATATATATATATATATATATATGTAAGATAAATGAATATTAGTATAGATAATAAATTATTTTAAAAAATATAAATAAATTGTAACTAAAATATTTTTTTAGAAATATAAAATAAGATATTAAGATTTTAATAATATAAAATCATATAGAATAATTAATAAAAAAATATGAAAAATATATTATTATTTAACTACTTTAAGAATATGTAAATAATACAAAAATAGTAAACTAATAATAAGATAAAAAAATAAAATATATAAATATAATATATCTTAATATTAGTACAATGATTAATTTTCTATAAAAAGAATTATTTTTAAATTTAAATATGCCAAATATTTTAAATTTGAGTGATATATTGAATATGAATATTAAATAAAATTATAGTGGAAGGTAATTTGGTCAAATAAAAATTGATTTAATATTATACATTTTATTTATAGTTATCAATCATAAAATATAATTATAATAATTATTTCATTCATTTCTTATTCCTTTGTGATATCAATCACAAGAATCATTATTTTTATATCATTCCTTTCCCATCACCATTTCATTCTTGAGTTCATTCCATTCCCACCTAATTTCATTCCATCATACCAATCATGCCGTAATTTTTTGTCATTCCTTAATTAAAGACATTATTTTTTTGGACCACGACATTGACACATTATCTTTTCAATTTGAGCTATTTTAGGACATTTAGTTTGAAATTCCAAAATTTTGGGCCTTAATCACATGTGCAATGCATGTGTCTCCCCAAATTTGGGTTTTTTTTACAAAAAATTGAGTTATTTCTCTCAAATCGAACTTGAATCGAATTAAATTTTGATAAATTAATTTGGGGCTTGGCTAGGGCTTCAATAAATGAGAGTTTTTGTGTATATTTTGGTTAAGTTTTGAGAAAGCTCTATCACAACCACCGCCTCTCCTGCTGGAATCCACCATAACCACCCTCAAACTTACTAAAAAATTGATATTTCTTGAAACTGAATCAAAATGTATGTTTTATATACATAACCACCTACCCTCAAGCTTACTAAAAATTTGATATTTCTTTAAACTGAATCAAAATGTATGTTTTATACCTCAAGCCATAACGAAGCCCCAAATCATTTTATCGAATTAATTTTGATTCAAGCTCGATTTGAGTGAAAATCAAATAAAATTTTTGAAAACCTAGATTTGGAGAGCACATGCGATTTTTAAGCCATGTTTTGAATTTCAGGTTAATTGTCCTAATTTCAGAAATGATAGTGTCCCTATATGATGAATAACTAAACTATATGAGTAAGGCACATGCAATTCGCGGGTCCTGGTCAATCCAGATCCGTGCATTTTTTTTTCCCTAATATTTATGTTATATTAATATACAGTTAAAAACCCTAAAAGTATATATGACTAACATAACATAAAAGTAACATAAAGGTAGGACTAACATTACATAAAAGTATACTTAGGAGCGAATTTAGGTGGATTTGGACCCACCCACTACAAGAAAAAAGGGCTACGACAAGTATTTTTAACCCTTGTCGTAGCCATATTCAAACCCTTGTCGTAGCTGGTGTTGTCGTAGGGTCTAAAAAAATCCGCTCATAGACAACGATTTTTAACCGTTGTCGTAGCCATATAAAAACTGTTGTCGTAGCCATATTAATAAATAAAAGAATATTTTACCACGTAAGCTTGCCACATCATGCTAGGGATGACATGTCATCATAAGGATGACATCATCACTGAAATCATCATAATCAATATTATGCGTTATGTGAGATTCGAACTCGGGTGGCTCGGTGGTGCTCTAACCACTAGACCATTGATGCCTCATGTGACAATGTCTTGCATATATTTCTTTTATAATATATTTTTGATATTTTTCAATTTTCTATTATTAATGCATTTCTTTGTTAACTTTTATAAAGTACCATTACTTATTAATATAAGTAATTGATTTCCAATTTTGATATATTAATATATATATATATATATATATAATTAATGATTAATGACTATATTAATAATAATTAATATATTTTTCAAATTATATTTATAATTAATATATTTATAAAATTAATAATCTGTTGTACATATTTTCTAAAATTTCTTTATAATGAAATAAAATTTAATTCTCAAAATTAGTTTATTTCATCAATTTTATTCAACAATATATAGCATTTCTTCTTTCATTTAAAAATAATAATATTGTAATATTTGACTTTTTTTTAAAAAATATTAGTCTACGACAACGCTTCTACGAGGCTACGACAACGTTAGAAAACAACTCATGTAACATTGTCTTGCATATATTTCTTTTATAATATATTTTTGATATTTTTCAATTTTCTATTATTACATATTTTTTGTTAACTTTTATAAATTAAGTACCATTAGTTATTAATATAAGTAATTGATTTCCAATTTTGATATGTTAATATATATATATATATAAATAATTCAATGATTAATGACTATATTAATAATAATTAATATAATTTTCAAATTATATATATAATGAATATATTTATAAAATTAATATATTTTTCAAATTAATAATCTGTTGTACATATTTTCTAAAGTTTCTTTATAATGAAATAAAATTTAATTCTCAAAATTAGTTTATTTCATTAATTTAATTAATTCAACAATTAATATATGCATTTCTTTGTTAACTTTTATAAAGTACCATTACTTATTAATATAAGTAATTGATTTCCAATTTTGATAGATTAATATATATATATATATATATATATATATATATATAATTGGAAGATTAATTAATGACTATATTAATAATAATTATTAATATATTTTTCAAATTAATATATGTATATTAATAATGCATATATTTTTCAAATTATATATATAATTAATATATTTATAAAATCAATATATTTTTCAAAATTATATTTACAATTAATAAATTTATATAATTAATGTATTTTTCAAATTAATATATTTATAAAATTAATAATTTGTTGTAAATATTTTCTAAATTTTATTTATAATGAAATAAAATTTAATTCTCAAAATTAGTTTATTTCATTAATTTAATTCAACAATATATAGCATTTCTTATATCATTTTGAAAAAAAATATTGTAATAGTTGACTTTTATTTTTAAATATTAGTCTACGACAACGCTTCTACGAGGCTACGACAACGTTAGAAAACAACTCTTGCCTTTGCTTTTCTCATATTTCTAATATATTAGAAAGTCTTTTTATTATTCCTATTTTATTTATAATTAATTTTAAGCAATCTAGGTTTTATTTGTGTTAAGTAATCAACATTTTTTGTTTAATTTAAGCTTATAATTTGTGGTTTATAATTTGTTGTAAATATTTACAAAATTTTATTTATAATGAAATAAAATTTAACTGTCAAAATTAATTTATTTCATTCATTTAATTCAACAATATATATCATTTTTTATATCATTTAATTAAGAAAAAAATTAAAATAATTGTCTTCTTTTTTTAAATTTCAGTCTACGACAAGGGTTTTAAAATGGCTACGACAACGTTTTCTAACTCTTGTCTTAGGGGTCCTAGGACAACACGTCTACGACAACGGTAGGTTAATACCATTGTCTATGAGAGAAGTTTTCGGGCTATGACAACGGTTTAAAAATGTCTACGACAACGGTAGCTAAAACCGTTGTCTATGAGAGAATTTTTGGGGCTACGACAACGGTTTTGACAACGGTTGCTAAAAAACCCTTGTCTATGAGAGAAGTTTTTGAGTTACGACAACGGTTGCTAAAAAACCCTTGTCTATGAGAGAAGTTTTTGATCTACGACAACGGTTTTATCTACGACAACAGAATTTTAGGCTACGATAAGGGTTTTTAGCAAAAACACACGACAAAGGTTTTTAGCAAAAACACATGTCGTAGGGGTGTTGTCTATGAGAGAATTTCTTGTAGTGACCCAGACGCGCGTGCAAGCATGTGGGTGGTATGTGGAGGCCTAATACATAACATAAAAGTATACTTGGGAGCGAATTTAGCTGTGTTTGGACGCACCCACCCAGACGCGCGTGCAGGCATGTGGATAACGCGTGGAGGCACATTAGGAGTGGTGCATCAAGGTTTTGTCTATTTTAATTACTATTTGTAGTTAGAGTGGAATTGTTAGATATGATACCCAAAATACAATACAATTGCCTAACTAATTTTAAACTAATCTGGTAAATGAGAATTGTTAAAGTGATTAAAGTAGAAACACTGAGATATTATTCCCATGACACAAAGCAAACAACATAAACGACATCAAAATGTTAAAACGTTAAAGGAACAAAATGTTAAAATTTTAAAGGAATACCATTTGATGCACATTTCTTATTGTACTAAAATAAACAAAGCAAAAATTTCTCCTCAAAGTTTAATATTATTTTATTTAATCTCATGTATTACATGGACTTTACCAGTATATATATATATATATATATATATATATATGTATATATACTTGAAAACAGATTATAAAACAAAAACAAAAAGACAGTGGGACTAATTATAAGGCTTTTTAAGTAGTACAACTAGCCCAGAGCATGCAAGAGTTGGATAAAACAATTCCATTTGCATAAAATGGAACACATAACTGAGACATGGCTTTACAATTCAAGAAATCAGCTTCACTTGTCAACAAATTTCTTGAGCTTTTCCAGCACATGCAAAGACTGTTGTTTGGATTTCTTCACCATATAATCATACAAAAATAAAGCATCAGATTGCCTAATCCCCCTTATTTCAAGATACTCCCTCAATGCACACTTTATATCACTGTTTAAGATATCACTGTCCATCTCCTCCCTGTCAATACCAAAACAAACAAATATTTAAAGGGAATTTTTCAATAATTGAATTCTTAAGTTTTATTTTCACCAATTTTCGTTCAATTTAATCAGAAATTCGACCAATGGGAATAATTGTTGACATGAATGCTGGCAATGCTTAAGTGACATTCTAAATTGGGGATTTTAATTGTGCAGGGGAGAAACTAATCTATGTTGCACAAAATAGACAAAATCCGCAATTTGGGGTGTGAAGATCTTTCTATTTTAATTTTTTCCTCAATTTAGTATCGAGTACATTAATTTTACATCCATACAATCAAAATCTCCAATTTATACAGCATCAAATCTATATATCGTGGCCTTGAAATCGATATTTCCACTAAAATTGAAAAAATATAAAACTAAACTTAAACGGGGCCTATATCATGAAACCAGAAAAGAATATTTCGCCAAATCATATATTCAAAACTCAAGAAGTTGATACTAAAGATTTATGTATCTATGTATATAAATGAATAGAGATTAGAGAGAGATGAGTCGAAGATGAAGAACTTACAGATTATTCGGCCCAAAGCATACCAATCGATGCTCATCAGATTCCGATTCAACAGGCTCCATAACCGACATTATTTCAACACTCATTTTATCAGCAGAAAGAGCAACACCAAAATCCAACATTTTTCCATTTCCTTTGGTGATTCTCACGTATAGATTCACAGGAATCCAATTCCGACATGGACACTTTCCGCCGTCTTCGTTATCATGCATAAACTCCGGCATAGCTACACTGACATAGATATCCTCTCCACCAAGCTCCCTCCTCAAAATCAGTGTTCTCTCACAAGGATTGTCATGGATTCTGAAAGGGAAATCAGCTGGGGGTGATGGCATACTTTGCTTGAGTGATGATTGCTTCGATTTGATTTCGGATTTCATAACTTGGATGACAAGATTATCAGATTGAGATAGCTTATTCGCGTGGGTAGAGAAGTTGTAAAAAAAACATTTAAATCTTTGCCTCTTATAAATGGGGTATTGAGTGGTAGAATAAAGAGTTTTTGGAGAGATAATTGCACGAAGTGCATTAGTAACTACTGCAGAAGGAATTACAGGTTTAGAATAAGCAAAACATGAAAGCATAGCCATATTTTTTTTATGTTTAATGTTTCAAGAATCAATAATTATAAATTGTCAAGGGACTTATATAAATAAGTGGTATTGGAGGTTTAGGGCTTTAATTTACCTTCACAAGAGAAACTGATTTCTTGGGAAACAAGTCTTTGAGGATATGTTTGGAACAATATTTCAGTTTTTGGATTAGATTTTATATGGGAAATTAATCAGATACTTTTCAGATTTTAATATTTATATTCAGATTTTATTCCTAAACTTTTAGTTTTTGTAATAATTTTTCCGTTTTTCTTTTTTGAGGTTTCGCATTTTTTCAAATTATTATTCAGATATTTTATATTTTTATACTGATTTAGATTTTCTTAAATATTTATAATCAGTTAGGATTGAGATTTGAAATCTCTAGAATTTGGAATTTGAATCCACTTTATTTGGGTGGATTTGAAATTGATTCTTTTCAATTCCGGTATCTCAAGTATTTATCCAAAATGATTTTTTTTTTTTTTTTTTTTTGGTAGATTTTTAATATCATCCAACTTTTAAGAATATTTTGCATTTTGAAATATTAATTTTTAATACCGATTAAATTTTCTTATGTCTATTTTGAGATTTCAATTATATAAAAAAAATTACTTAAAATATAATATTTGGTGATTTGACATACGGGATCAATAGGCTCCGCCAGATCAGCTAAAATCATGAGAGAACCCCAAGCTTATCCTTCAAATTGCTAAATTATTTATTTAATTACAAGGCTAATTTATCTACCCTAAATTTATGAGAAGAGAAGAGAGAGGTCTTATTAACCATTTACTTGTTTCCCAAGAAACCATGCAAATTAAAACCCTAGACCTCCCATCTATCTATATATATATATATATATAACAAAAACACCATTCTTGGACTCACAAAAAGAACACAAAAGACTAGAGTGGGTAGCTAGACGCAAGATATGGCCATGCTTCGTTCAACTTCTTCTAAAGGTTTATCTGCTCTTCGTGCACTTTCCGCACGCAGAACTTTCTCTGGATCCATCACTAATGTATTCACCGGTTTTCATGAAGTTTCCCCTCCTCTCCACCATCAATTTTCCACTGATGCTAATAAGCCAATTGATGATAAACTTGCCAAAGCCTTGAAATCTGAAATCAAGCACTTGAAGCAGTTATCCTTGAGAAAAACTGTACATCTCTTCTCTTTTGATTCTTTTTAAATTTGTAGTACAATTATATAATATTAACATGATCTCTCTTAACTCCTGTAGATGCCAGCAGAACCAGCTAATTTTCCTTTCACAATTGAATATAATTGTTGTGGAGAAAGAGCCACTTTGAAAAGAGAACTTAATGGAGAGGTGATTGTGGCCGAGGTAACCTTGCCCGAGGATTTCGCAGACGATGAAAGTGATGTCAGCGATGATGACAGCGACAGCAGCGATGAAAGCAGCTCGTCTGATTCGGATGCGGATGATGTGGAGGAGGAGGAAGAGGAGGAGGAGAAAAACTGTTGTGAAACTTGTGATTGTACAGAGCCACATGTTCATATGACTGTGAAAATCTCCAAAGATAATGGAAAAGTATTGGAGCTTGGGGTTTCTGCGGCTGTTGCTCCTCCTGAAATTATTGTGAATGGAATTTCAATTGTGGAACCTGCAGCAGAATCCAATCAGAAGTCGATGACTTTTGGGTCGTATTTTGTGTATGTTTATTTTTTCTTATTGTGTATATATGGATTTATTTGACCTTTTGATTGGATTAATATATGATTTGTTGGTTTGATTGTTTAAACAGGGACATGGAGAGTGATTTGCAGATTGCATTGAGGGAATATCTTGCGGTGAGAGGGTTTGATAAGTCGATTGGTGGATTCTTGTTCAAGTATATGGTCTGCAGATCCAAACAAGAGACTGTGGGTTTGCTGAAAAGGGTGAAGAAGTTTGTTAAGGAGTAGTCAAGATGTGACAATTTTTTAATTAGGATTTCTTGCTGGTAAATAGTTTCATTCTCATGTTATCTTTCTTTCACCCGTTGTTTGAACCCTATTTCAATCTCTTTGCAATTCAAGTTATTATTCTAGTAGTGTCATGTTTGATTTCAGATTGGTTTCGAATTCTGGTTAAATTAAGTTCTGTTTATGATTTGTCGTTTGTGTTCCTCTTAATAACTCTTTTTCTTCCTCTTTTTCTTCTTGTGAGCTTATGAAATAAATTCTTGTACAAAGAAAAATAGGTAATTGCTGAATATCGAGTAATTGCATTAATATATAATTTCTTTGTATTCTGTATGAATTGAATTGCTCTATCTTATAGGCGAAATATTAAAATATTGGAAATGTGTTGAACTAACTAAATGAGATAAAAAATAAAAAAAAACATGTCTTTTAGGTCAAATAAATATATAATTGGGAACTTTCAAATTAAACTACTCTGATTAATTATAAGAAGTGATCATGATGATTAAATCATTAAAATTTTGATTATTCCAAGACAAAAATCGTGCTACCAGCATAAACAACAACAGTTAGCCACACACAAAATTTCAAAAAAAGAAAAAAACATTTGATATACATTTCTTATTTGTATTATATTATTTTAAGTACTATTTGTAGTTAGAGTTAGAGTGGACGGAGTTGTTCAATATGATACCCAAAATACAATACAATTGTCTAACTAATTTTGAACTAATCTGGTAAATGAGAATTGTTAAAGAGATTAAAGCAAAAACACAGATATTATTCCATGACACAAAAGCAACCAACATAAAACACGGTTCAACAAAATGTTAAGGAATAACATTTGATGCACGTTTCTTATTGTACTAAAATAAACAAAAGCAAGAACTAATGAGAAATTAACTTCAACCAACAAATAGAGAAGGTATACCCACTCCAAATATCATATTTGAAAGCACTCCAAATCCAAGCTGCCCTACAATAGAAAACATTGACTTCCCTAGTTGACCCGTCCCATTATTATTACTAGCACCAGTCCCATGATTATAATTTTGTGGCACGAAATTTTGTTGCGAATACATATACTGATCACCATAATACATATTGAAATTACCCGGCCCAAAATTTGCCCGAAATTCGGGCAACCGGGACCGGTATTATGGAAGTCATGGTAAGGTGCAAATCGGGGCAGGGGATGGAAAGGGACACGTTGATCGAGCTCGGTGATTTCACGTTGACTAGTTTGTTCGTGTTGCAGGTATGAAACCATGGGTGCTAAAACGCACTCCAAATGAATATCGAAGTTACAAATCCCACACCTATAACGCCACCCGTTACAAGAATTTCTACAAACACCACAAAAACTAGCAATCAAAGATGATTGAAGAATCAAGGGATGGGCGTTGTGAAGAGCATGGTGCAATTTCTCAGGCAATTGTGTGCACAATGGATGAACATCGAACTCACACTCTTTGCACCTATAAAACAGGCCCTTTACAGGATCTTTACAAATGTCGCAAATTCGATCCATTTTATGGTGTATGACCAGGGTGAGGGGGTGGGGGTACATGAAGGAGAAGAGGAGGCTAGCGCACATCCCACAGTAGTCGTGCAAGTCGAAATCACACCCGTTGCAACGGAATCTCGTCCCCGTTCGGAGGGTTTTGCAACCATTGCATATGAATTCTTGATTGGTATGAACTGATTTCATTGTATGCTCTGGATGAGAAAAATGATCTATGTGGGTTTTTGGTAGAGGGTCCATGGAAATTGGCTTTGAAAATAGAATATTCCAACAGTATCCCAAGAAGTAATTAATCTCAAAACTCACAAAATTATCTCTCTCAAGTGCTGTTTCCAACTTCTAATGAAGAATGAAAATAGGAATTTTATAGGGTGAAAAAGTGGGGGAATTAAGTCATGATTCACCGTCCAGTTTCATGCAGCTTAGCTCACTGGACCAAATCCATGCATGCATGAATTTCCTTGCCAAACATAATGCTATCTCACGTGTCTTTAAATTATTTTGTCATGAGAATATCAACGGTGGGTGGCAGACAATATATTCTTGGAAATAGTTAAACAATTAAGTTGATTGCTAATTATTGTTATTGCAGCATGCAAGTGGTTAGTGGCCGCCTAATAACACATGAGATCTTCTATTACACTTGGTGTTACATCTCTTATTCCAAAACAATCACCACACATCAAGTGTATTCAATGACATCATTATTTAACACATGTCATATAATAAATGCTATGAAACATCAGATGTAACACCAAATGTAATAGATGATTCAATCCGACCTAATAATAAAGAAATTCAAGGCATTATTTAATCAAACATTAGCTCTCTATTATGGATTAGAGAGATGGAAAATTCCTCCACTCGACTATAGACTATATAAATCGAGGAATAGTTCAAGTGGCAAAGATGGAACTAAAGCTAAGGGAGGGTGGTTTTGCCACCCAACTTATAAAATTAAATAAAAATTTACCCCTTCTATATATATTAATAATAAATATATATTTTTTGTTTATTGTAAATAAGCAAGAAGAGATGATTGCACCAATGGTGAATAGAAAATGCAAAATACATGAAGAAAATCACCAAATAAGACATGGGGAAACCATTACGTCACCATGAGTCATGACCGTGTAAAAACGTGGACACGCCTTGACGTTATTAAGGATATAAATTTCAAAATATATTAGAGCCCATGTTATTCTGTTGTGAGTTTTATTTCCCCTAGCCCACTTACTAATTCAATTATTTTCCTTTTAGGCGATGTTTGGTTTGAATCTATATGTTGGGTTTAGGCCCAAAAAGTGGCTAATTTTCAAGTTTAGTTTGAATGGTAAGTTGGGTTCAAGAAAGGTGTAAGGCTGTACTTGAGAATTCGAGTTCGGTCCATCTTGTTGGATATCTATATCTATCTATATCTATACTATAAAAACAAAAAAGTTGAAAATATTTACAATCTTGCTCTTTTCCCTCCCAAATATGTCACATCAATAATTTCTTTTTGTATTTTATATTTTTAATTATTTGGTCCATTTGATTTAATAATATAATTATTGTATTAGTTCATTCATATTTTATTGTTCTTAATTAAATTAATTTTTATTAAATATAATATCTTAAGTACCAATAATAGATATTATCCAAAAAATAATCTCAATAATAAATATTAATTTATTTAGGGATATTTGAGATCATATTTAATAAATTAATAAATAAACATAACACTGCTAAAGATGTGTGTGTGTAATACGTGTGCAGTATGCAATTATATATCATCCTAAATATTTTTTAGATTAATATATTTTTATTTCAAATATGTAATACCATATATTCAACATTTTATGAAAATTATTAATATCCTTTACTGATATATTTTAATGATGAAAATATTATTAAGTATACAAGTATAAATATCCAATAATCAAATTCAAATTTTGGCATTTAGTTTACATTTAGGGTTTTGTATCTATTTATATAAGAATGCATATTTTGAATTTAGATAGCTCAACTGATAATTTAAGTTATGCGCTTAGTTTCTAATTATGTTGTTGTCGTCGTCGTCGTCGTCATCATCATTACTACAACTACATTTAGATTTTGTATTGGGCTTGAATTGTACTGATCAATGTTGGGCTATAGCAATTAATTTATGTGATAGTCATGATGGAGTAATTGACTATCCGCCATCTTCGATGTTAAACAATATTAGAAATATTTTTCTAATTCAATTTATTTTAAAATAAAGGTTGAAAATGTATAATTGATATTGCTTGCATCAGGTTATTATGTAAAATTTTCAATTTTTTTATATATTGTTATATATATATGTGTGTATATATATATAATTTAAGTAATTGGATTTAATTTGTAATTCATAATTGATAATTTTAGTGTTACTAATCACAGATTGTCAAATGAGATATATATAATAAACAGGATAATATGAATTAGATAAATATATATTTAATATATAGTTACGTAAATTCAGATTTTCTTAATTGTTAAATATTTTATATCTTTAAAATACTTATTATTAATTATATTGTATCATCAAATAGTTGATATTTATAACAAATCATGCAACGTATGGGACTAAGTACTAGTAAAAATAAGCCTGCAATTCTAAAAAAATTGACTTAATAAATCAGATTTGTCAAAAGTTATATTTCTCTCTCTAATCATCAGTTTTAAATAACTTTAGAAAATCAAATGAGCTAGTAGGTTATAAATGGGAGCTCCCTAGTCATAAAAAGTGAAAACCATCAATCAACAAGCACCAACATAAACATTAATCAACAATACATAATCAAAATCAAGGAAAAACATTGCATGTACATTTCTTGTTGTACCAAATTACATAAATAGACAAAAAAAATATAATTTCTAGACATGATTAACCTCGACCCCCAAATATAGGAGTTATATCCACTCCAAATATCATATTAGAAAGCACCCCAAATCCAAGTTGCCCCACCAAAGAAAACATCGACTTCCCTAATCGACCCGCCCCACTACCATTACTACCACCAGTACTCACCTGATGATTCTGCGGTGGCACAAAATTTTGTTGCGGATACATATACGGCCCACCATGATACATATTAAAACCCGGCCCATAATTAGGGTAACCAGGCCCGTAATTCGGATAACCCGGCCCGTAATTTGGTGCAAATTGTGGGGGAGGCCGGAAAGGAACCCGTTGGTCAAACATGGGAATCCCACGCTGACCAGTTTGCTCATGTTGAGGGCAAGAAACAACAGGTGCTAAAACACACTCCAAATGAATATCAAAGTTACAAATCCCACACCTATAACGCCACCCACTGCAAGAATTTCTACAGACGCCACAAAAGCTAGCAACCAACGATGATTGAAGAATCAAAGGGTGAATCTTATGAAGAGCATGGTGCAGTTTCTCAGGAAGCTGTGTGCACAATGGATGAACATCGAACTCACACTCTTTGCACCTGTAGAACAGGCCCTCGACAGGGTCTCTGCAAACGTCGCAGATTCGATCAATGCTTCGTGTCGTTTGAGGCTTTCGAATCACGAGGCTGAGTGAGTGGTGGTGCATGAAAGAGGAGAGGAGACGAGGGGATGTCCCACAGAAGTCGTGCAGGTCGAAATCGCACACGTGGCAACGGTACCTCTTGCCAGCCCCATGGGTTTTGCAGCCATCACATAGGAATTCTTGATCGGTTTCCAAGGGTTTTAGTGGATGCCCTGGATGGCAGAAATGGTCTATGGAGTTTTTGGGTAGAGGAGCCATGGGAATTGGCTTTGGAACTGATCATGACAATGATCTAATGTAGTGGGTTTGTTTTTGTAATTAGTGTGTGTAAAGAAAGACTTTTTTGGATTGTTGAAGATATTGACTTGTAATAGATTAGTGCGTGTAGTTGACATGATGAAATAGGGTTGGATCATGTCATTTTTGCGAGTATTTTAAATTGTGGTGACTGGGTGAGTGTATTGGATTCATCGTTTTGATTAGAGCGACTTCTGACTCTTTTGCTTGGTTGGTGTGGGAAAAAATCGTTAAATTTTATTTGATAATTCAAGAAAAAACTATTATTTGTTTGTTAGTTATTGACTTATTATATGTGTATGTATTTTTTGGAATTAAAAATAGATGATAACATCTATGGAAATAGCCAAGAAGGTGAAGGAGCACATGACAAGTTGACAACTATATATTGTCCGGGCAAGTTGATATACAATCTAATGATTGCTGCACTTACAATGTACGTGTTAGAAAATGTAATTGGTATATAAACTGATATTATTAATATAGAAGTTTATCCAGTTTAGGTTTTATTTATATATAGTTTACATTTTTACTTATACATCCTTGGTTAAATGACATACATAATCAATAAAACAGATTTACATAGATGTGCATTTAAAATATGTAGGCCAAGAGTCAAATTAGTCATTTTAAACGGTCAGAAAGGATGAAAACTTCTCTGCTAGCCTAATTCAATTTACTGAAATGCATTGAGGTTATATTTGGAATATCGAAGGATATGAGTAAATGTAACCACTTGAAATTCATCACTTTAATTAAAAACTACTTTTTGAATAATTTGTGTAATTTGAAATACATTTATTTTAAATATTATCTCTAGAAATTGATCCATCATTCACACATGCTTCATCACGTTTCATTTGCACACATGACACAATACATATGCGGTTTGTGTCACAAACGCATATGATGTGTAACATAAATCACAAGATAACAAGCATACACGTGTCACACCCCAATATACAAGTACAGTTTTGCTCGTGGTTAACTTCATCTAGATAAAAGAGCTTGGTATAGTTAATATTGTCATACTTCCATTGAAATCCATTCACAATAGAGGAATCCAACTTATTCAAATAGATTGATTTCAAGACTTTAAAGTCGTTATATACTTCTTCACAAAAACAGAAATACATACAATTGAGGTCTTTTTTAATATCACTCAATTTCGTTTCATTGAAGAGATTTAAAGAGAAAAGTAATATTATGTTCCTGGGCATAATCAAGTTGGTAAGGTTTGTAGGAAATCTTCCAACGACATAGGTTCAAATCATGTGGTAGACAAATTTCTACTCAAATATCGTGGAAGTTTATATTCAAAATTCATTCATTTCTCCCTAATAAAAAAGAAGTAGCATTATTATTTTTAGAATGAATAAAAATTATCCATAATAATTTTCATACTTTTTAAATTCATAATATTTGTGTCCTCATTTAAAATATCAAAAATAAGTATTTTCTATTTTTAAAGAAATTTTTGTGATTGTTTCAGAAAAAAAAAAAAAAAATTAAAATTGGTGATGTGCCTAAAGATCGGATAAGAAATCTCATGTGGGAGACCTGATCACATACACCGTGCTCCTCCTCATCGGATCCGAAAAAATCTCGAAGAACTGGATTACAATCACATTTACATTATTGATTTTTTAGCATTAAAATGGGTTTCGCCATTTACAATTTCTCTCTTCTCCAATATCCCTGCGATTCTCCTCTCTTTTCTGCCGCACTCTGTAATCCACAGCACTCATCCGCACCCAATTCCACCTCCTATGATATAATTAATCCCAAGGTACAATTAAAGCACGCTGTCGCAATCATTTTCTCTCTTTTCTTAATAATTTTAAAACCCTAATCTTTTTTTAACGATTATTATAGCAAGTTTTGCGGTTAAATTGTCGCAAACGACGCCCTGTATCTGTGAATTGCCAAACGACGGCTGAGGAAAAGATTGTGTCGGGAAATAGAATGCTGGTCAGTTTTATTCAATGTTGAGAATTAATAAAGAATTCAAATAAATGTTTTTTGTTATTTGAGCTGTTTTCAAGTTCGAATTGATTTATTTTATAGCAATGATGTAACTTTGATTAGTTATGGTGCTAATGTAGGTGTTTGTGCCGCCGCATCCTTTGATTAAGCACTGGGTTTCAGTTCTTCGGAATGAGGAGACGCCTTGCCCAATATTCAGTAATTTTAATTCTGTGTATAAAGAATCTGTATATATGTATTGACAAGAAGTTACTTTTTCTGGTTATAATAAAGTGAGAATGGTTGCTTGGTTTCTAATACGAAAAAAAATATATTGAATTGGATAATTTGAGTAGCTTATTGAAATAGTAATGAGAATATGCTTGGAATTTTTTTAAAATGGCAAATTGGTGACAGTGGCTTGTTTCTTGTATTCCTATAATTTTGTCCTTTGTTTGTGTATTTTCCTTTATGTTTTCCGTTTTAACTTTATAGAGAATGCTATGGCTGAGCTTGGCAGATTGTTAATCTATGAGGCATCAAGAGACTGGCTGGTGAGCCTTTTCGTCACCGCCATATGTTTTATCTTATTTGTTAATGTTAATAAAGGTAGTAAAGTTGGAGGACCAATTTGTAAACTGAGTATTTTGAAGTGAGACAGGTATCAAGCAATTTGTACACAGAAGTAATGTTTTCCTTGAAAGAATGTCATGGAAGCTGCAATTTTAAATCATATGAAATTTGTTTAGGAAACGTTTGCAAAATGTCAGCCTGTGCTCAAGAGTATCATTAGTATGCATGTGTTCTTATTCTCACAAATTGAATATGTATTTATGAAAATGCTGCCAGCCAACAATCAGTGGAGAGATCCAGTCACCAATGAGTGCTGCTTCCGTGGAATTTGTTGATCCAAGAGAACCCATTGCAGTTAGTCTTCTCTAAACCTTTCTGAATGTACTTAATTTCTATTCGTACCCCCAATAATATTAGATAGTCTTTGCGTTTTCTTATGATGATTTGTGATGTTCAAACAAATGATCTTTGGATAGTTTGCTTAATAACTGGCATAGGATTTTGAGAGAGAATTTTATTTTAGGAGTTATCTGACTGAGAAATTTTTGAGAGACCTTTTATTTTCCTACATATTGTGCATTATGGATTTCATTGAGTATGATTCTTTTGTGTTAAGACTTCAAATCTTGAATTGATCGTCATCTTGCTGTACAGATTGTTCCCATATTGAGAGCTGGTCTTGCATTGGCAGAGCATGCATCATCAATTTTGCCAGCAACTAAGACATATCATTTAGGTAGAAACTGTTGGTTTACTTTGTTTAAAGGAACTTTGTGTCCAGATTCTGAGATTTCTTTTTTAATTTAGGGCATATCGAACCATTATCTGCAGTTCATGTTGAATATCATTTAATACTTATTTGCTTGCCTATACTTTTATCATCTTGCAGCAATAAAAACATATCATCTAGGGTTGCAATTTCTGTGCTCTCTTAGTAAGAAATTGCAGAAATTTCTGACTCTGATGACAGGAGAAAGGAACACCTTATATCTGAGAGGAAAACTAATTTCGGTTGCCCAAGATTGCATCTCTTGTTCCAGTTTGTTGACATTGCAGTATTCTTTCTCATGCAATGCCATTATTTTAACTATAATAATATTATTAATGTTCATTTATTTATTTTCATTAGTTCCTTTAGAACATAAATTTCCTTCTGATTTAAACTCTTTTGGTTTGTTGAATCATAATGCTAGGGATTAGCAGAAACGAAGAAACACTTCAGCCAACCATATATTTGAACAAGTAAGGATACACTATAGATGAAATTGATAGGATACTGTTGAAGTTTTCCAGTGTGGTTATGTTTCTATAAAGGCTTCTTTGCTCTATAGATGTGATTTATGAGTGCATAAACCAGGTTGTTTTGTTATTTCTCCTCCTATTTGCTTTGCCTTAGCCTTTTTGAGAAGTCTAACAAATTTCTTACTTCTAATTCAGATTGCCTGAGAAATTTCCTGAAGGTTCTCGAGTATTCGTTGTAGATCCCATGCTTGCGACAGGTATTTGTATTTCTACCATTCTGTGTTAATGTGCATCAGTTTTCTCAAATTTTCATGCTGACCAATTTCCAATAGTTTTTCTCATATACTGGTATTAATTGGAACTTTACAAGTTTTACTGATCTTGCCTGATGTTATTCCATCTATTTTTATTATCTATAAATCCATGCTTTACTTTTGAAGTCAGATAGTTGTGGGATTTGGTATTTGTATTGCATTAATGCCTTCAGCTAAAGGTCTTCTTTCTCTCAAGCTAACATTTTAGTGTTAAAATGTAGTATGTTTTCATAAGGCTTGAAAATCCCTGTGCCCTTAAAGTTCTATTAAAATATAACTCGTTAACTTATAGTTTACATCGAATTGAGAAGCCTTGATTTGGGCCGTCGCTCACATTGCGCATTTTAACATGGAGAGCTTTTAACATTTTTTGTTGTAACTTAATTATTCTGAAATAGTTCTATAACTCTAGACCTTGTAATGCCATATTCACTTAATAAAAGATAGAACATGTCTTTATAAGGATAGTAATAATATTTTCTTCTGTTTGTGCTTATAAATGCTGGTTGATGTTTCTGCATTTCATGTTTCAGGTGGTACAGTGGTTGCAGCTCTTCAACTGATAAAGGACCGAGGGGTTGACAACAAGCAAATTAAAGTGGTAGGTTTTATGTTGAAATTCTTATTCTAAATAAATAATGCAAAAGTAATATAACATTATAAAATAAAAAAGAGATAAAAACAGCAAGAAATATAATATAGAAATTTATAAAGATATATAAGCTGTCTAACTATAAGCTGGTATCATTTTTTCAGTTCATCCCATTCCTACCTAATTTCATCCGGCATGCCATAAGTGTGAATTGAACACTCTGTTATTTGCTAACTATATGAGTTTTTATTTAGATATCTGCTGTTGCTGCTCCTCCGGCTCTTCAAAAGTTAAGCGAGAGTTTTCCTGGGTAATGATTATATATCTATCCATGTTAGATTGAGAGTCTATATTTTTTGCATTTCTCTAGGTATATTAGATGTCGTGCGCTAAGTAATTTTCTAATTATTATTATTTCCCAGGCTTCATGTATATGCTGGAATCCTCGACCCTACTGTTAATGACAAAGGGTGGGTTAATTTATCGAATGAGCTAATTGAGTGCTGCAGACTTTCGAATTATTTCCATTTCCTGAATTACTGGATCATTTTTCAGGTTCATAATTCCTGGACTCGGGGATGCTGGGGACCGGAGCTTTGGCACATAAATTTAGCAAACTGTACAACAAGCTCAATCATTTCTTACCTTGTTAGCCCCAGTTTTGATAGAGCAGGTACAAGAAGTCTCTACCTTAAATTTTTGCAGTGCAGGTCAGCTGTTATGTGACATACTTTTTCTGGTAAATGCCTGAGTTTTTACTTCATTGGAAACTATAAAGAATTTATAAAAAGAAGAAAATATATCCTAGTGATTGGATGTATTGTTCAGGTATCATTTCGTAACTTTAAGCTCTAGACTCATTGCAGTATTTTTTCCAGTGAAAAATGAGATTATGTCTAATTTGTTCTGACAGAGTTTATGCTTTTTTTTTTTTTCAATAATCAATGCTCATAATTGATTTTCATACTGTATTCGATTATTTCTGTGTTGCAATGTAGTCCCTGTTGGGGTGTTGTTCGTTGTGCATTTATTATTTTACATATTATAAGAAGGCTAAGAGTAGAATAAATTTTTTGGTTAGCAAATCTTGGAATTCTCAAAAGATATAACATTTTGCCAATCTGGCATGACAACTTCAACTTCAACTTCAAATAGTTGTCATCAAGAAAAGTTGCATTACATATCTCCTAATGATTCATCCTAAACCTCTTGTCTGCTATCTCCTCTAAGAACAAACTGGGCTGTGGCTGTAACAGTTCCAACATATCTTTCTACACGGCTATTGTGATTGGCATCATGGCCGTTGTTAGTATAACCGTTATTTGGGAAGACCCTATGCAGTCCATGCACAGTGATTTGGTCTTCCATAATTTTGAGCCACAAAAACCTTAGTAGCCCCAGAAGTGCAATGACGATTGAAACACATAAAACAAACACAGTTATTGTGTGCATTGTTTCTCGTTCTTGGTGGTGGGGTGAGATATTGGGATGCAAATGTGCAAGAGTGCTTGACGACTCTTATATCCATGTAAAATACATCGAGATCTACTGAATTCTGTGAGATTTTGTAAATCTCTTCTAGATTATGATACTCCCATTACTGATTACCTCCTAGTCGTCATATTCATAACGGTTTAGCAAATCAAATTTCCTTGTCATAAAATACTCAAGTAAAATGTATGTTGCTAGGTAAAACAGAGTTGCTTAGCTCTGTTTTGCAATTTTTAGTTTCCCTTACTAATAAATTAAATATTGCAAGTATAGCAGGATGCTCTGCCTAGGAACAGAGTTGCTTAGATCTTGAAGCCAAATTTGGCAACAGAATTGAGAAGTTTCCAATATGATGACTTATTTTAGCATTAAGGCAAACACGTTGCTTTCGAGTTCCTAAATGAGAATCTTATTAACATCGATTGTATTCTCAATAATCATATTGTATACGTGAATCGAAGGCCACTGCTGATGAGACAACAGTTTATGATTGCTGCTTTGAGTTTCACTGCTAGATGTTACCTTATGGATTTTAACTGCTTTGACAGAAGAACAAGGCATATACAATTCCTGCTAATCCAAAACATGTATTTGCCCGAGATGTAATCGAATTTTGCAAGTCAATATTGATGCATTTCTTCGTGAAACAGAGCAGAGTAATTACTAGAATAGCTTGCTTAAGGTTTTGTGTTTGTATTACTGCAAAAATTACTGGAAATGTTAATTTATTTTTGTAGTATATTTTCTTTATTTTACGCCTTTAATGCAAGACATACATATATATTTTATATAGAAGTTATTTTGTGCACATGATGAACATTGGTGGTTTTGAAATTGGAGTGAAACATGTATCACAATAAATTATTTCAATTTTAAATTTTATAGATATATTTCCTCTTGACAACCAAACCAGGCACGGCAAAAGCGTCGCCTATTATTTATCAAAAATACTTTTGTCAAAGTCAAACTAAGAATAATTAAAATGAACCTTGCGTAATTAAACTGACTTACTGAGCTAAATAAATTAGAATAAGTACCAATCCTATATCACCCGCTCAATACATATTTTGATTTTAATTTTGCCAAACCTTGAATAAACGTTCCAAAAAAGAAAAATTATATAACCAATCATGTGAAAAATTGGAAATAGTAATTTCTAGTACAAATCATAACGACATAAAGTTCCATTCTTGTAATCAATTTCATAGCTATAGCATGAGTAAGCCCTAAAAGGTTTTTTTTGCGAAAAATAGAAGGAAAAAAATAATTGTAAAGAGGCTTCATTAGTGCACCATCCTTTCAACAATGCACATTTTAATAGAGCTAATTTTTATCCCATTTAAAGTCCTCACGATTTTAAAAACTCAGAAAAATAAGGCTTCAAGTTCTCGTGACTTTTTAGCGATTGTCCAGTTTTTTTATTGTGAAAATCATGAAAACTTAAATTAGGGTGGAAATTTTGGATGTTTGGTTGAGAGACAATTGGTGTAATCGTCTTAGTTTGAATCCTGTTATTTTGTTGTTTTCCTTTTATATCTTCTGTTATGCTAAAGATTGGTATGGCTGAGCTTTGGTTACTTGATTGTTGCAATTTGTTGCTTTAAACTCTGGTATATTTGTTAATACAAGCTGTTGACTTGGATGATCGATTTGTCATCAGCTGTATACAGCTCTGCCTTTTGATAAGTCTAATAAAGGTTTTGCATCAACCATAGGTTTCATGGTTCATCCCATTCTTGCAAGAGGTATTAAATTCTACTGTTTCGTACTAGGGTTTGTCAACAAGCAAATAAAAGTAGTCGGTTTCTATATCAAATACTTGTTGGGAAATGTTGTTTTATCTGGACTTGTATTGTGATTCCAATGTATGGTTTGTAGCTAACTGCAAGCTATATATATCTTCTTCATTGTGGTTTGCATTTTTTACAAATTGCCTGTTTTATACCTATTTTCTTTAATGTTTTAGGTAGATAAAAAGGTCAGTACTTTGGGTTCTTAAAATCTTTTATAGGGTGACATGTTCTGTTCACTAGGTTGACACAGTGAGGAATTCCTGGGTTATAATCTACAGGATCAAATTACCTTGAGATCTATATTTTGCTTATCTTGAATATACTATTTGCATATTTTGGTTAGACTAATGTTCTCTTCTCATTTGTCAGGCCTCATGTATATGAATGGCTGAATCTGGGAAAGTCGTCATCATTAATATTTCTCATCCCACTCTTCTATCCCAAGGTATGGAAAGCTCGGCTTAATCTTTTGAAGTTTTCGTTGGCTGATCAGTTAGAATACTCAGTTTCGAGTTCATTGGGATCTCAAAGAATTCAAAAATATCAGGAAAAACATTGCATCTGTTGAATGATAACTGATAAGAGTACACTCAAGCTCTAAATTTTATGCCAAGATTCCCAATGGAAATGTGAATTCTATCTAATTAGTCTGATTTGTTCCAATTATCTTTGATCATTAATGCTTATATATCCTTTTAGTTCTTTTCCTATTGTGTGCCATATAATTGTTCTTTTATAGGTCTGACAATTTTAAGTAGGATAAGTGATGTAACCAATTGAATGACTTGAAAAAAATACATAACTCTAGTCTCTAGTATAGTAACATCAAACTCGAATAGATTACTTAATGAGAAGTTACAGTTCTTATTTCTTCTCTGTCTTCTTCACATCATGAAGAGTCGCAATCCTTATTTTCCTATAGCATCCTAATCTTCTTCTTCTTGATTGTCACCACTTCGCTCTGAGTTTTCTGGAGCTGTAACAGTTACCATATGTCCTTCAAACTGGCCGTTGTGATTGGTATCATGACCATTAGTATTATAAACCGGAATTTGTGGAGCCATAGCTAGTCGAAGAGTTGAGATTTCGAATTCCAAAAATTTGAGCCACATATACCCTAATAGCGCCACAAACAAAATGCCTAATATAACGCATAAAATGTACGAGCTTATTGGATCCATCGCTCTCTTGCTATTGTTGTCTTTGGGGGTAGGATGGGATACGGGTGCTTGAGTGCTCAACTCTTATAGACGCGTACATCATGTCTAGATTTAATGAATCGAATAAGATCTAGTAAATCCCTTGCAGATTGCAACACTCTCCTTTACAGATCGAAAAAAGTAGCCGTTACAAATTCGCCTATGAAAAGAGTTGGCGTTACCTTATTCCGTGTCATCTCATTGTGTTCGTTTAGTCAAATCGATGCATAATGAATAACATTATTCAGATCAAATTGCAAATTTCATCAATACTTACAGAATGAAGTAGCTATATATATTGATGTGTGATGTTTTATTCTAATTTATAGTTTAATGTTTTTCCTCTAGGAAAGTGTACTCAATTTGGATCCACAGACATAGTAGGAACTCTGGATTGGATCCTCTATTACATTTGGTGGATTGGATCCTCTATTACATTTGGTGTTACATCTCATGTTATGATAACATTTAATGTACATCATGTGTGAAATATATAGTGATGTCATTGAATACGTGGTATGTGGTGATTATTTTGGAATAGAAGATATAACATCAAGTGTATTAGAAGATCTTATGTGAGGAAACTATCTAAGGAAATGATATCTAGGAAATATTGTTGCTAAATTCTCAAGCCAAATTTGGCAATCCAATTAAGGAGTTTTGGCGAACATGGTGTATGCATTATGTTAACATGCATTAGTTTCAAATTTATTCAAGAATTTGCTTTGACACGAAGCTTACTTATTTTGCAGATAGAATTTTATTGTTTACGTGAATAAATTGAATAGGCGATGTAGAAAGAATGCAAAATCATTAAGAAAAATCGTTTGTTGTTATGTGTTTAATATATCTATCTTGGATCGGTGTAGTACTTGGTAATTGATTGGGTTTTGAGTTGGGCTGCTATAAACAAGGTGCACGGATCTTAAAGATCCGTGCACCACTATTTGACCCGGCCCAACTTTTTTTTTTTAATTAATCCGCGTATTTTTTTTTTCGCGCATTTTCTGGTTTTTTTTTTTTGCCCTGACCTTTATGTTAAGTTAGTCATACATTTGTGTTATATTAGTCATACATTTATGTTATATTAGTGATACCATTATTTCCAGATTTCATACATTAACCCTAAACCCTAAATCCTAATTTCGGCACAATAAACCTTAATTTGGCACAAGTTGTAGATATTTACATTTATGTGATATTACTCATACATTTATATGAGATTATTTATACATTTATACCAAAATAAACATACATTTATGTAATATATATAAAGGTACAACTAACTTAATTAAAAGGTATGACTAACATAACTAATGGTATGCATAATATAACTAAAATGTATTAATATGTCTATTTAAAAAAAATGCTAAGGTACAACTAGTCTTACAAAAGGTATGTCTAACATTACTAAAAGATATATCTAACACTATTAAAAGGTATGCTTAACATAACACTAAAGGTATGACTAACATAACTAAAAGGTCTGTCTAACACAACTAAAAAGTATAGTTAACATAACATAAAAAGGTATGCTTAACATAATATAAAGGTCAAGCACCTGGGAGCATATTTGAGCGGATTTTATCCGCGACCTAGAAGCGCGTGAAGGCGCGTGCGGGCGCGTCTGAGCGCGTGACGGGCCTTTAATGGGCCGGATCAGAAGTGGTGCATGGATCACAAATCCATGCACAATGTGTAAATGAGTTTTTGTGTTGGGTTTTTAGGCTTTGCTCCCTGCTCATCACTTCCTTTAAAATTTTGTAATTCTTTTGTAACTTTTTTAAGTCTATAAATAGATATTGCTATTTTTTTTTTTATAATTTAATGAAATCTAAAAATTTATTTAATATATGTGAAATAGATTCTAGAATTATTTAATAAATATGGAATACCCACCCCTAAAAAAATTCTTATAATTTACATATGTTTGATGTTTTTTTCAGATTTATTAAATAAAGTTTCAGTAATTTGTAGATTTTTAAAATACTTTTCTGACTTATTGACTCATTCAAATTTGCTTAATAATTTTTATATGTCCATAAATTAGATTTCTTGAATAAGATTTGTAGATATTTTTATACGTTTATTAAATAAGATTTTTTAAATATTATTTTTCTGATTTTTAAATATTTTTAGATTTTAGAAATAGTGTTCAGATTCTTTTTAATATATAAAGATCTATCAATCAAATATAGAAGTTAAATTATATTTTCTATTGATTTGAATAAATTTGTCTTTTTTTTGGTAGTCAAAGTATTTTAAATATATCTTTTTGTAACCTCTCATTCAATTACAAGGTATGATGATTAATTGGAGTAAATAGCGACAATATATAGTTGTTCTAAACTGTTGCCCAAAAAATAAGTGTCCAACGAGTCAAATCTCATTAATTAGAGTATTTCACCTTTTTCTTCAATTCAAGGTGTTTATAAACAAGTTATTTTGATTTATCTATGTAATCTTACAAAATCAGGATATTTATTATTTAACCTCATTATTCAGTCAAAACTGGTTATTTACATTCAAATCTTCTAAATGAAATTTCATCCCACGGGCATGTCTTTGAACTATGTACAAAAGTAAAAAAAAAAAAAAACTAAGTATCCCTAAAGAATATCATGAATTGGTGCAGTAAAGAAGAAATAGTGGGAAGAAATAAACAAGGAAAACAATATGTTATAGGTTATATGATGATAGTGAAGAAGGCTAGACACCAAAATAACCACCGTCGCAGGTGCAAGCTCCGGTGCTGGCGGTGTTGTCTCCGTGGGGGCGTGGTTTGCTGCTTAGGCAGCAACAGACGATGCCGATGAAGATGATGAACCCACATGCCGTGGCTAAAGCATGAGCCCATTGCCAATAATATCCCATTTTCTTTGCCTAATTACCTCTTGCTCAGTCCCATGTATCCAAACATGGTGGATGAATGAATGAGTGTATATATATATATATATATGTTAACAGACAATCTGGAGAGGAATAGAAAAAATGGTGCACATGTGGGTGAGGTATAAAGAGTGGAAGAACATATGGGCCAGCCTGTGAAGCAAAGATTAATTAATAACCAGGATCAACTTCTTCTACAGCTATTCCTTTCTGTATCGAGATTTGAATGAAGCTAAATGAGTCTTTTAATATCCAATTAATATATAAACTATTCTGAGTAGACGACAAAGCGTGGAGGATCCAAAAGGTTGCTTTCTTCATCAACCCATTATATCTGCACCTGTCTTGTGGAATTTCAACTTTCTGCTTTTTCTTTCTTTACTACTTTTTTTTTCGGTCTTTTCGATTTGGAGACAAATATGTATCTCGTAATGCATTTGGAGCTAAGTTCAAGTTTATAATGTGATATTTTGTTTATGAATTATGAAACGTCATTCAACTCCATTGAGGAATATATAATATTATGTTGCTGTCTATTCTTGTTCCTTTTTGTTTTTTTTGGAACTGAGCATTTATCCTCACTGATACAACACTCTTACCACGACAAGATCTTTGACAGCAGCTGCGATACAAACTTTTCAGTACATAGGCAGCACATAAAGTTCACGTTTGGATCCCAATCATGATGTTTCAACCTAATTACTAAAAAACCTCAATTCATTATGAGATTCTGCTATTTTAGTCATAAAACTGCCAATTAAGTCGTTGATTCCATAGATAGATGCAATTTTGGTCAATTTATGGTATGAGTGCAAATTCATTCAACTTGAGAGATGAACTATAATCTTATTTTAAGAGTCATAATAATCACACGTCATTTAGAAAGAATTCAAGCTATTTGTCTTTTAAACTATTACACATATCATCTAATTTTGCACAAATTGGTCTATATTACACCCAATTGACAGTCTAAATTGACAATTGCGAAAACAATTTGGCCAAGTCAGCAAAAATTTTCAAAAGTTTGGATTTAAAGAATAAATCCAAATTCCAACAATCAATTAAGTCGTTTTGAAGTAAAGGCAAAATATACATGTTTCTAACAACACAAGAGTTCAAAGTTTTGCTCAAGTTGATACTCTCTCTTTAGCTGAGATAACATCACTTTACAGACACTACCAGTGGACTTTTTTACAGCATTCTACGAAATCTCTGTATATTCACTAAGATTTCTCAAAATCAACACAAGGTAATAAAGATTTTTTTTTTTTTTATAAGACATAAGGAATTCAAGAACTTTACAACCTCCTAATCTGTAAATCGTTGCTGCCCCATGTCGCTTGAGAATTGACAGCTGGAAGAAGAGAAGAGCCTGAGAATATGATGTATCATCTTCATTAAGCAGCACAAGCATTCTACATGGAAGAAAAAACATCCCAAAAAATTGAAGTCAGTATCGTCACAGAGATGATCAGAAGAGAGAGACATCAATTGTTCTTAAAGCAAGAATAATCATACAGTTCACAGCTTACAGTCAATTTTCTATCAGCCAAGTTACGAGGATTCATCCTCAAGGTAAATGAATGAGGTGCACAACCAAACACATCCAAGTTAAGGTTAATTTACATGAGGGATGGTACTTCAAATAAATGAAAAGGATAGCAAAGAAACGATATTTTTTTAACAATGTAATGAAGATTTGATCAGATAACATGGTTTATTTATTCAATTCCTTTTTTTCCTTATTAAATAAAAAGAAAGATTTATTCAAATTCTCAAATTGTTTATTCACTGATTGTTCAAACCAACTGAATTAATCAATAAGGAAGTATTACCAACTGTTTCATGAATTCGCTTAAGACATTAAATTGAAGCTACATTCTTAAAAATGAAACTCTTTTAGCAGGTAGCAAATAGACATCAGCAAAGACTACACTGTCTTCATACTACAAAATAAGAGAACCAAACTGACAATCACAACAGTAGAAGAATTATGAGCTAGATCCGAGCAAATAAACAGATATTATGGTAATAGGAAAAATATTACCAACTTCTTAAAAAGAGAACACACTCACATAAGTCCACAGCAGAAAGTTGGATAAATGAGCAACTGTCACTAAGAGATTTACTCGATCTCCTAGAAGTGCAAAATGAAGGAAAGCACATCAATCGATAGTATTATACATCTTGCAGCAAAATATTTATCTCCTTGTCACAGATTCAAAATAATTAATCTTCACTTCTGACAATTATAGATCATTTGAAGCTGCAGTACAGAGTAAAGAAACCAAGAAGCATTTAGTGCAGAAATAGATATCTCATAAATTCATATAAGGCACCATCCAAATCCTTTTCCACAAACTATGGTGTAGAGGATCACCCAATGATAACTGCTACAACAAGCAGCAAGTGCCTCATAACTTCTTAAACCAAGCACAACAAGGCCAATTATTATCCCCAGCCACCAGACACTTTAACAGAAATTTCTATAACACTAGGATTGCAGGAAACACAATAATGCAACAAAAATGAAAGCATATAATAGGAGATATATGAAGAACATAGAGTTTAAGTTATACAAATGAATGAAAACAAATCAAAGACAAAATAATAAATATGAAGGGTAAAGAAACTGACATATCTCTGGCATCACAAGCTACAGATCGCTATAATTGCGCCAAACCGCACGAAATTCCTCACGGAATGTGTTCAAACGAGCTTTCAGGTTTGGTGTCCTAAAACTTGCATGAATGATGGTGGCTAGAGAGAGAGAGAGAGAGAGAGAGAGAGAGAGGGGGTTAGAGACACATTAGTAAATTCAATCCAAAAGGAATGTAAAAGTGACATATCAAATACCAAGAAGGCCAACTGCCAGTGCCCACAAAACAGTAATAATGCCACAGGAGACAAACCAAAGGATGGAGCTCACTGCATGGAGAAAAATCACATGCTATTACAACCATGAAACCGAAATTAGAAGTTAAAGCTAAAGAGAATTAAAAATTTCTTACCTAGAGCAAATACAAAGACAAACACCCATCTAGGCCATCCACATATATGTATTGCTCGTTTTGCAGATGGGCGCCCACGAATAACAGGCCTGAATAGATTACAAACTCATTTAAGGAGCACAATAATGCTTGGATATTTCAGAGCTGCATATCTACTTACGTAAGAGGAGGTCTCATTTTGGCAGCGAGATGTGGAGAAAACTGTCTGACAGCTCTTGTGACTTTTTCATTGAATGTGCCTGCAAAGCTAAAGGAACAAATTTTGCAAGATAAGGAAGCAGAGAACAATCACAGGCACTCCAAAGTAAGTAAAATATATACTAGTTCTACATCATTTCAATAAATAGAAAACTAAAAGTAAACAAATTAAGAGTATGTACTCTTTATAAACTAATAGTTCAATAGGAATTTTTCATGGTCGGAATTACTCAACATTTGCTTCAATACACTAGACCACATGATTAGACAAGCTAAAAACACAGGATATTGCATATCTAAATCCTAGTAACGATATAATCTTCATGAAACCTCAAGGAAGTACTAGTTTAAACAGTCCAGCTGACTTTTGTAAATGAATGCAGGATCTGCAATACTCTAATGATAGCATATCAGAGAAACTATTGGTTATGATTAAAGCATGTGACTTCAATGGTGTAATAGACTAAACATACCTATCATTTAGAAAAGCAATGCTCAGAGCTGCCAATAAAGCAGCAACAATTGCTAGAGGGCTCCTAAGAAATCCCATCCCTGAAACTCGCGTTCATAGTGAAACATCAATAATACTCGGGCTAAAATATATACATGTGAGTTATGCCTTGTACACAAACAAATATTAACCTCGTCTTCAGCTCTCTTACCTAGAATGAGAACAATCAGGATGAAATAGTTTGTCCGGTAACTGCAAAAATTAGATCATAAATACAAGAAATTAGCCATGAATGTGACTCACAGCTCCGATCACTGTACAATTCACTAGCCATTTTTCAGCTCCTCACGAATAGTAAAACAACATGCATGAAAATTCTCTCGAGGAAAAACAAAAATACTGTAGAATCCGACAGAAATTCTACATCATGTAAACTTTCTAATTATTTTCCTTGTATGTAATTACAAATAACCATACTAGACACATACAGCAATTTACTACTTAGCAATTAGAGCAATTTAATCAATGAGAAAAACTTAAGAAGAAAGAATCGCACTAATAGAGGTTGCATTTAAGGCGACTGTTCCATTTGGCATAAGAACGTGGTAAAGTGAATCGGGAGAAGAACTCCGAGAGAGGACGCGGCGGCGATGACCAGTCCACTTCTCGCAGCGCCTCTACCAGATCCTCAGCTGTCACGTTACTCCAATCCATCTATCGTAATTTGATCGATCAACTAATCGCGAGAAACCCTAGCCAACAAAAAGAATCGAACAAAAACAACAAAACAGAGATGGAACAAAAAAGGAAGATGAGATTTTGAGATTTGGAATAGAGTTTTTGACAGATTAATTTTGAAGATTATTAGGCCGTATTTGCAAGTATAAATAAAAATATACATGAATATGTATATAAGATATGACTTAGAGAGAGAAGCAAAAAATATTAAGAAATAGTGTCTGAGCCCGGGTTCGAACCGGGGACCTCTAGTGTGTGAGACTAGCGTGATAACCGACTACACCACCCAGACGAATTGTTAATGGTTCTTCACTTTTAATATTTATAGAATTTGTTAATGGATCAAGTTACCTACAACTCAAGTTTCTGGTACAATTGATTAATATATTTACATAAACATTATTTAATATTTTTTTTATTCATTATATTTTCAATTTATTAAATATAAAAAAATTAATTGGATGAACCTTAGTGTAAAGTAAAAAAAAAACATATCATACTTCTCCCACGAATGATCAATTAATACATTTTGGAGTGCAAAATAAACATTTGCATCTATAATTTGTCTAAATCCACCAAGAAAATCCTAAAAGTTAGTGAGTTGCCTCTTAGCAAATTCAATGTTTGAGGGCAACACTTCTAAATTTTCTTTAATTTTTTTTATAATACCACTCATTAAAAAAATGAATGCTCTCAAGATTTTCACATGACATTAATTTAAATTTGTATTCCAAATAATTGAGTTTATATTAAGTTAATGTAAATTGCAAGTTATTTTAATATTTAAGAATCACATTTACTTTTTTTTTTATTGAGATTTTAATTGATTTTGAAATTGTAGAAAAGATAGATATTTTATTGAGAGTTTTAGAAAAAGTAGGTTATAAACATTCTGTAAGATTTTTTATTTTTTTTAAAAGGAATTACATATTACATTTTGATTTTAATTAATTAATTAATTATAATTATAATAATAATAATAAGTTCAACATTAATAAAAAAATGAAAAAAATATTTAAATTTTTACAATAAAAAAGATCCATTGTGCATCACCTTTTAAAAAGAAAAAAGAAAGAATTCCTTTCAAATTGCAGTGGTTGTATTTATATGGTAACTATTTTTACATAGAAGATAAATCCAGATTTGTGCATAATAATACTGTTATATCATATAAATAATACTGTTAAAACTATATATAATATAACAATATCACTCATATAATATAACAGTATTATTTGATATGATATAATAGTATAGTTGTGAACAGATTTGGATTCGTGAACTCTTGCCCCGTACTTTTTGCCTAAAAGAAAGAAAAAAAGTTTTCAACCATGTCCTTTTCAAAGCCGCTCCGCCACCACTAAACCGCCGGCGTCAAGCCAACTGCGGAGCAGAAATTCAAGTCCAATTCAATCTATGAAGTCAGTAAAACATCTTCGCCATCATCGCAGACAATATATAATAACCATCCCCCATTAATTCCCCTCTCCCAACCTCCATCACAGCTCATCTTCACGCCCAAACAAAAACACAAACGAAAAATTCAAGCAGCCCACCATAAATTCAGTGGAAACAGCCAAAACAGGAAGAAAGAGCCAAAAACTACCGAAAGAAACCTTCCTATTTATACTCGCTTTGGTAGTTCTTTTAGGGTAGAGCTGAGTTCATGTGTCCGCGATTTTCCAATGGCACAGTCGGTTGTGGGAGATTATGCGATGGGGAAGCAGATAGGGGTGGGTTCGTTCTCGACTGTGTGGCTCGCACGCCACCGTATCCACGGCACGGAGGTGGCGATCAAAGAAATCGTTACCTCTCGATTGAATCCCAAATTGAAGGAGAGCCTCAAGTCGGAGATTTTTATTCTGAAGAGAATCAATCACCCGAATATTATCCGTTTGCTCGACATGATCGAGGTCTTCTTTTTCTCTCTAAGTAAAACAATTTATTGGAAATCGAAGAATATGAAGTGAATATAAAGATGCTTTCTATTGTTTAAGTTATTATTTTTTTGCTGCTGTTGTTCTGTTGGAGTGATGAACTTGGCATTTATGCTGCTGAATTTTGAAGTATAATGTGGTTTGATTTGTGGGATATTGTAACTGTGAACTGGGGATTGTGATTTGGTTTGAGATGGCTGTGGGTATATAGTATTGTGATTAATATTAATATTAATAATATAATACTGATAATTGTTATTATTATTAATATTAATTTGTTATTAATATTGTTGTTATTGTTTGGATACACATACCTGAGTCTCTTTGTTTGCTGTGTTTAGTCATTATTGTGTTGCATGGCTGGACTGATAATAGTGATTTATAGGAATGAAAGGACTAGCTGATAAACAAATTAAGAAATCTAAAAGGAACAACGAAAGCAAGGATTTTTATGATCAACCACTAGTGAAATGAACAAGTGTTGTTTTCTGTAGGGTTCATGTTGATATCGCCAGCTATTGGCTTGGATTTTGTGATTCCGGTTTGTCAGTGTATGCTTTTCTGCCAATAGTTGAGCTTTGTCGTGACTTTGTTCATCCATGTCGGTGTATGCTTTTCTGCCAATAGTCGAGCTTTATCATGACTTTGTTCATCCATGTCGGTGTATGCTTTTCTGCCAATAGTCGAGCTTTGTCATGACTTTGTTCATCCATGTCGGTGCCTTTAACTCTATGTGGAAGCAATAGGGTTGTTGGTGCATTGAACTCTATATCAGAACTCTGAGACAATAATTATTATTTTTCATTTTGATATTTCTTTTAGTGGATTTTCGGGTCAATTGGGGCTTTAGAGAAGCCTCTGTGTTGTCGTTTTTCATAAGATGGTAAAGTCATGGTCTTCAGTATCTTGCTGCATACATGAAGTGTGATGTTATTCCTGACTCACCTTTACCTTATTGATTTCATAGGATGACGATTTATACTATTGCTTGTGTTCATTCATGCATTTAAAGACAAAATGGTGCATGGGGAGATTCTGAATGCGTGTATGAAACATAGGAGATATATCTCTCTATAGTTTATATAAATGTTGTTTGAATTGTATTTGACTGAAAAATAAGTTTTGTTATGTATTACTAGGAATCTGGAAAGATATACATTGTTTTGGAGTTTTGCAGAGGGGGAGACCTTTCGATGTATATTCAACAACACCAACGAAGAATCCCCGAGGCGACTGCAAAATACTTTATGCAGCAACTAGGTATCCATCGTAACATTGTTGTTTTCTGTATTCCTATGGCTTCTTTTCACTTCTTGAATAATTGAGTGGTTTCTTGTAATCTAAATGATGCAGCTGAGGGCCTCAAAGTTCTTCGCCAAAACAACCTTATACACCGTGATTTAAAGCCACAGGTTTGCTTTAAAAATAAACTTCACACTTCATTTATCGGTTTGGTAAGGTTGTCTTCATCTTTAAATGAACTTCACAACTTAGATCTACCATTCTTATTTTATGTTAACAAGGAAGTGCAACTTCGTGAGCACTCGAATAGCCTCATTTCCATCTTTATATTTCTTTGATTCTTTCTATGAACGCCAGCAAAGGTTATGCTGGTTTCTATCACTTTATTGAATACATAAATAAAAGAATTATTTTGTTTTTTCCTTAAGAAGGCTATATAGATTACGATAAAGCGATATGGGCTTATTGTTAGTTTTAATCAGTGGAAACATATCAGCTGTTTCAGCTTATTTTATAAGTATATGTAAATTCCTCTATAATAATTGATAACTAACTTTTTTTTTATACAAATAAATACTACTAATTTTGTAGTCAAGTCAGATATACTGTAGATGATATGGCAAGCATTTCAAGTTCATATTTGTAATATTCTCATTGAATGTTATAAAAGTTAAATGGGCATCTTCCCCTGGTGTGAATGTTATAACTGTGTAAAGGTAAATCTAGTGTTTTCTTTGTGGATTGACTATTTGCATTAAGTTCTCAGCTGTATTAAAGTATAGTTTGCCTTTTTCCAATCAAATATTTCTGTTTTTATCATACTGTCATCTACTTCTAAAGGAATCTTTTGGGGTTTCTGCATTAGTTCCCAATTGGAAAAATAACGGAAATTGGTCTTATGAACTAATATACTGCAATTTCATGTCTAAATCCTGGAACAGAATCTCCTCCTTTCCTCTGATGGTGACAACAGCATCTTGAAGATTGCTGATTTCGGCTTTGCAAGGCATGGTTTCCTTCTCTGAAATATTTTCAATTTAACCAGATCCCCTGTATAAAGCTTTGAATTTGCAGTTCAGTAATTCCCTTTTATTTTACCAGATCTCTGCAACCCAGAGGACTTGCAGAAACATTATGTGGTTCACCATTGTACATGGCTCCAGAAATAATGCAGCTCCAGAAATATGATGCTAAGGTGCGATTTACTTTTACATACTCTAGCAGCCACTCAAATATTTCTCTAATTCATTTTTAACCAATTACACAGGCAGATCTCTGGAGTGTTGGTGCCATCTTGTTCCAACTCGTAACTGGGAGAACTCCATTTACAGGAAGTAATCAGATACAGGTGTGTTAGTTACTTCTTCTTTCAACTACAAATAGTTATCTTTGTATTAGTTCTGCTGGTAAGTGAATCATGTCTCAAATGCCTTTTGCAGCTGCTCCAGAACATTATAAAGGCATCCGTATTGCAATTTCCACCCGAGGCAAAGGATTTGAGTCCGCACTGCATAGATCTATGTAAGAAACTACTGCGGCGAAATCCAGGTACTCCACATTTTTGGAACAAAGTATATCTCCCCATAGCTGTTTGCTTTAAATTATGTTTTCTCAAGGACTTTGTTCTGAGTTCTTTCTTTTTTGCATCAGATAGATCAGCATCCTTGGATAATCTTATGGCTTATTTTTGAGTTATGTCAGAATTTGTGTTTTATATTCTTGATTTATCTATGATTTTATATCTATATTTTGAGACCCTTGTCTGAACAGTGGAGCGATTGACATTTGAAGAGTTTTTTAACCATCCATATCTATCTCAAAGGCAGCCTGATGAATCAGTCAGGTAAAGGACATGTACATGTTTGTTTTATCTTGAATATATAAGCTCTTCCTACATTTAAAAAGCTTTTTTTTTTTTTTTAAAGCAGAAATAGGCAGTCAGAAAGAGTTTTAGATGGTTTTCCTTTATCTGATGGGAATTCAGAACAAGGTCCACATGAAGATTGTTTACCTGTGGGGAATACAGAACAAAGTTTTCATGAAGATTTACCATTCACTCTAGATGACGATTCCAGTGGCCCTGTTGGCAGCCCATCTTTCCAAAGGAAGTCCGTAGTAAAATATACATATGGATTTTCTCCTGATCCAAAGCCTGATTGGAGCGATGTTTCTAAACTTTCCAACAGAACAGATTTGTCCAAGTATAGTGGTGTGCCAGCTAGAACAGAATTTACAGGGTCCAACCTTGGTGGTCGCTGTCTTTCAGATGGAAACCTGAAAATATCTTTTAAAACCGCAGACTTTGGACCACCGCTAGATAATCATCCACAAAAAGGTACTTACACTGTTTTATCTTCTATGATACTTGTACAATGTTGATTTACTCAACACACAGCTTATCTTTCTTGGAGGTATTCATTTATATTTATCTGTCTTACTTGGTTGAACTTGACAGTCATGGATTCACTGGAGTCAATTGTCAAGGATTATGTAATTGTCTCTTGTCCTCCAGTGGACTTACCATCTTCAGCCCATGCTTATAAACCTAGTCACTTTCCACCTAAATTTGGAAGTCCGCCTCTTTATTCTAGAATTGTCAACTCCACACCAAGTGCACCAGTCCCAATAATTGGAGGAGCATCTGGTAGAGTTAATAGAACTGGAGGTATAGAAAGTCAACTATCTTCCCCTGGGATTTCTCAAGGGTCAATGAATATAGCAGTTAATTTTGAGCAGCCTTCGACTGACTACATGACAAGGATCAGTTCATTGCAGTGCTCTGCAGCTGCCATTACTGAGTTGGTGAACAACAAGGTAACTTACATAACTTTGTCCAAAGCATGTCCATGGATTCCCATTTGCATAAATCTTGAAGCAAACCTTCCTTTTTCAATGTTTGGACGATATTTCACTCTGATTTTTTTCTTGGTTTTTGACCCTCAAAAGTTTTTCAGATGTTGTTTACCTCAAAAGTCTTGGATCTCATTGCTTCATTCAGAAATAGTATTAGTGCTTTGCTGGCTCTGTTATCTACTGTAAGAAAGCATCATCTTGCCTGAGTCATCACCAATGTCAGTTGAACCACCAAAACTTTGGAAACCATACCTTTTAACTATGTCACTATTGGGAAGCGATCTGATCAAGACAAAATAATTATGAAAGGGAATAGGAATGCGGGAAGACTTGTTTATTTCATATTATATGCAAGTAAAGAAAGATATCATGAAATTTTTGCTTCAGACAGTAGCCATACTCCAGATAAATACATGATTTCATGTCAAAATAAATTATCATAAAGATGGTGTGGAGAACTGAATACCCCTTAACTGAAGATAAATCATCTACTTTGTAAGTGTCCTTTGGGCAGCCTGCCAATGATGGTATGGTTTTATACACCTTGTTTCACATCTTTTCATGGTGAATCATCTCTGTGTTTCATACCATTTACTAAATCATGGTCTATTCTACCTTCATTTATCAAACATGGTATGAAAGATGTTCTGTTGTGCTATGTAATAAGATTGGAGCAATTTGAGCCTAATCTGCCGTAGAAGCTGAACATAGTCTACTGTAAATCTATTGTGCGTATTGTGAATATGTTGATTGTTGAGATCTTTCTTACTCGTATTACCCAAATATCTTGTAATTATCTGCTGACTCTCCTACATATACAATATCTTAACAAATCATTGTACTCATCATTTTCGAGATTGAGGGAGGAAAGCAACTACAAGCCTTTTCAATTCAGCTTGTAATTCTTGCTACATGGAAGCAAGCATTGCATATTTGTCATACGCATGCTGCATCAGCTATGGAAGGGAATCCAAGCCAAGAGACTACAAGATTAAGACAAGTTTCTGAGGCTCGGCACAGTCATGCTGTGGAAGAGTCCCCAGAAACTGCTAAGAGACCAGGGCCACTTGAAATCTGTCAAAAGATCGAGAGAGCATTTCTTCATGAAGTTCAGCGTGCTGAAGAACTTGCTAAAGTAATAGACCCTGGTATGAGTATGAATGTTTGATATTTTTCTTTTTTAACTCAAGTCAGTTGGGCTACACGAGAACTCAAATGGATAAAAACATGCCCCTTCCCCAACCTTCGAAAAGGAAGCTAAAAAATAAAATAAATATTTGAAGAAAGAAAAAGAATTCTCATGCACCCAAAAGTATGGCCGAAAGGAAAATGTCTTTAGTACAAGTTAATTTTGAGAATCTGTTTAACCTTGCTGTTAGACATGTATTCATGTTTTGTCCATAATCGAGAGTCTGAATTCTAAAATGGAACTTTTATCTACTTTGTTCTTAAAATTGGATGTCTTTCCCCAGAATCAAAGATACTCCATTTATCATCTCTGTATGCATATCCATGTGCCATTATTACATGTGGCTATAAATTATGCAGTGATGTTTTAACGAGTTCCGTATTTCAGGAAATATAGAGATGCCAGATGCAATGGAATTGATATATCATTCTGCTCTAGCTTTGGGAAGACATGGAGCAGTAAGTGTTTCTATGTCCTTTGCAGCAATCGTAATGGTTAATTTCCCTGATCAAATGATCACCGACTTTAAAGAGCCACAACAAAAAGTACATATTTCAATATAATAGCAGCAGGAACGTATAAACACACAAAGAACTGATGGAAAATTTGCCAAATTTGTTACTTTAAATAGTTTCACAACAAATCTGGAAGGTTAAAAATTTGGAGTGTACTATTGATGGTTTTGCAGGTAGATGAATATATGGGCGATGTGGAAAGTGCAGCCATTTTCTATTCAAAAGCTATGCATTTATTCCGTTTTCTTCTAGTGGAAGCTCCGTCTCTCATTTTGAATCCTCCGTTTTCCCTCACCAACTCAGACCGATATCGTATTCAGAATTACATTAGTGCCCTTAACAACAGGCAAAGCATTTCAAGGTCTCAAAAAATGGCTGTTTCAAAGGCCGAGGATCAGCCCTCCCCTTCTTCAAACTAGTGGTGATTCATTACTTTCATTCTTTTTTTCTTTTCTTTTCTTGTAAATAGTGAATTTCCTTTTGGGGCGGGGGGTTGTTCTGTTAGGTAGGACTTTGAAACAGAAGTTGGTTAATATATTCGCATGTATTCTACAGGGTGCGGAAAGTCCAATGTTGTACAAAGGTGCTGCTTCTTGAAAGCTGGTGTTTTAATGAAACTAAATTATGTATTGTATTCTGAGATTGTTCTTTCTTGCGGCACATGTTAATTTTGTGTCGTTAAATCAACGTAGATATTATTATACGGGCAGAATATACCCAGTTTAGCATCTAGAAAACCCTTAGATTTGTACGCAGTTGGAATAGAATACGAGATTGAAACACATTGTTCATCCCAAGTGGGCTAATTGCAATGAAGTAAGCAAAATAGTCAAAGTGCATGGATCACCGAACTCTGCCAAATTGTACTCCTTTTCTTCACCATGCAAGGAAGCTTTTGTGGCAATCCTCTTGGTTGGTCCAACCTCTTCTTCTCTACCCAAATATTCTTCTCTTTAAACTCCATTTTCATCATCTTCAACACCTCAAATCCTCTGTAAGTTGAAGCACTCAACAATGGCGGTTTGCTTTCAACCCCCTCGACCAAGCGTTGAAGACGACTCAGTGGTGCTCTTCTCCCCATCCAACTCACCAGAGGAGTCCACCAGTCAATCTTCCTCCTCCCACCACTCCTCACCCCACCAAATTCAAGAACCTTATAAACTAACTGTCACCAATCTTTCATACACTATCCAGAAAACTGCATGGATTTCCAACATGATCAATTTTCGTGGTGTGAAGAAGGAGAAGCCGATCAATATCCTCAAGTCGGTTTCTTTTGTAGCGAGAAGCTCGGAGATTCTTGCAGTCGTGGGCCCGAGTGGGACAGGTAAATCCACACTCTTGAGAGTTGTTTCTGGCAGGGTAAGAGACAAAGACTTTGATCATAAGAGTATTATGATCAATGATAATGTGGTAACAAGCCAAGCCCAGCTGAGGAAGATATGTGGATTTGTAGCTCAAGATGACACTCTTTTCCCTCTTCTTACAGTTAGAGAAACACTGATGTTTAGTGCCAAGTTTAGGTTGAAGGAGATGAGTGGTCAGGAGAGAGAAGATAGAGTTGAGGGACTAATGCAAGAACTGGGACTTATCCATGTAGCTGATGGCTTCGTTGGAGACGATGAGAATCGAGGGATTTCAGGGGGAGAGAGAAAGAGAGTTTCCATTGGTGTTGATGTTATTCATGACCCTCCAATTCTTCTTCTTGATGAGCCAACTTCCGGGCTTGATAGCAGCTCGGCTCTTCAAGTGATCGAACTGCTTTCATCCATGGCTCGAGCCAAGCAGAGAACCATAGTCCTGTCCATTCACCAACCAAGTTATAGGATCCTTCAATGCATTTCAAGTTTCTTGATCCTCTCTCATGGCTCAGTGGTTCACAACGGCTCACTTGAGTCGTTGGAGCTTGCTATTACCAGGCAAGGGTTCAGAATACCACCCCAGATAAACCCCCTGGAATTCTCCATGGAGATCATCTTGACTCTTGAAGAGTCATATTCTAAGTACTATTCATCTGGAGTTGAACAGAAAGAAGAATATACAACATATCCACCTTTGCAAGCTAATGAATCAACACCTGCTGATTCTTTACTTTCAAGATTGTTTGAAATAACAGTGCTTTGTTCTCGATTCTGGAAGATCATATACAGAACAAAGCAACTGTTATTAGCCCGTACGATGCAAGCCCTTGTAGGAGGGTTTGGTTTAGGCAGTGTTTATGTGAAAGTTAGAAAAGACGAAGGTGGGGTTGCAGAGAGATTAGGCCTTTTCGCGTTTAGTCTAAGTTTTCTTCTTTCTTCCACAGTCGAAGCTCTACCAATCTACCTTCAAGAACGACACGTTCTAATGAAAGAAGCATCGAGAGGGTCATACAGAGTCTCATCATACCTAATTGCTAATACAATAGTCTTCTTCCCATTTTTGTTCATAGTGGCAATTCTGTTCTCCGTTCCATTATACTGGATCGTTGGCCTCAACCCGTCTCCTTATGCTTTTGCATTTTTCACATTCGTTGTTTGGCTCATAGTGCTCATGGCCAGCTCGTTGGTGCTGTTCTTGAGCGTTATATCTCCGGATTTCATATCTGGGAATTCGTTGATTTGCACAGCTTTAGGAGCATTCTTTCTGTTTTCGGGATACTTCATTCCAAAAGAGTTCATTCCCAAGTATTGGCTTTTCATGTACTATGTTTCACTCTATAGGTACCCCCTGGATTCTCTGGTTCTTAATGAGTATTGGAGTGAAAGAAAGGAGTGTTTTTCGACAAGGGTTGGTGATGGTTTATCAGCATGTTTGCTCACTGGGAATGATGTGTTGAAGAGCAGAGGATTAGAGAAGGACACAAGGTGGATCAATGTTGGGATTATGCTTGCTTTTTTCGTGTTTTATCGCCTACTTTCTTGGATTGTTCTTGCAAGAAAGGTTGCTAAAACAACTCTGTAAAAATCATGCAATTATTGTAGCTTGCTTACATTGACATTCTAGTATTATAAAGTAAGCACAATTATAGAAGTTATAATATGTTGAAAAAGAATCTGCATAATTTACTTGAATGAATAATTCATTGTGAAATCAGTGTGAGATTATTTTGACTGCAAAAGTCAAATGTGAACCAACATCAGCTAACTTTATTACAAAAAGGGTCCATCTGCCACTGTCTTTATGAGCTCATCAGCCTTATTCTTCTATCATAAAGACAAAACCAGAAGTCTCCCATTTCATAAAACACGAATTCTATCTGATTTTCTGGGGCAGCAGCTAGAAACCTTCTGGAAATGTCTTGAGATTTGATCCACCTTAATTTGCTCAACAATTTCCAAAGTCAGCTTCTATAAACAGGACTTGAATTTGATATTATTTTCTCTAGTCTATGAAGAATCTATTCACATACCTTTAATAATCACATAATATAGTAATGCAAGTGGGCCATTGTCTTCAGCCGCCCAGTCAATATCAACAAACCACCTAAATAACCTTCATTGTAATTGCAAATAATCAAATAATAGAATTTCAATTTCAAGATGAGATTTCTTAGTCTTTTCTTCATACTGTGTCTTTCATCATTCTTCTCAACCGTGATTTCAAGATCCCATTTCAGTTTAGAGAGGGGCGATTCGATTTCAGTTGGGAAAGAATCAGAGTTCATTACCTCCCCAGATAGCTCCTTCACTTGTGGTTTCTATGGCCTCGGAACCAATGCATACTGGTTCGCGATATGGTTCACCAATTCCAGGGATAAAACAGTTGTATGGATAGCTGATCGCGACAGGCCAGTTAACAGCAAAGGCTCGAAACTAACAATCAGGAAAGATGGAGCAATGGTCTTAACAGATGTAGACCAAAGTGTCATTTGGCAGACAAATACAACCTCCACGAATGTTGCTAAAGCTGAGCTTCTCAACACAGGAAACCTGGTCTTAAAAGACCCACAAGGTCAGATTCTCTGGCAAAGCTTCGATTTCCCAACTGATACCCTTTTGCCTTCTCAACCTTTCACCAAGAACACTAGACTGACATCTGTGTTAAGAAGGGATAGTTTTGCATCAGGGATATTCAATCTGTACTTTGGTAGTGACAACGTTTTCAGGCTGATTTCAGACAGCCCGGATACGTCTATATCCTACTGGCCAAATCCAGATTTTGATGTGTACACTACTGGTAGAACTAACTACAACAGTAGCAGAATAGCTGGTTTGGATGAAATGGGGAGGTTTCTTTCGAGTGATGGATTGCATTTCAATGCTTCGGACATGGGATACGGTGTGAAGAGGCGACTAACGATGGACTATGATGGGAACCTCCGAGTCTACAGCTTGAATGACTCGACAGGGCTGTGGAGTGTGACATGGCAAGCTCTTGTACAGCCTTGTAATGTGAAGGGCATTTGTGGAAGAAACGCGGTGTGTGTGTACGCGCCTAAGGCGACGTGCAGGTGCCCTCCTGGATTCAAGGTGATTGATCCGAGTAACTGGAATGAAGGCTGTAAGCCCATGTTCAATGAGACTCTACTGCTTTCAAGAAAAGTGAAATTCATGGAGGTTGCTCACACGGATTACTATGGATTTGATCTGAACGCGACTGATCCAGTCACGTTGGAAGAGTGCAGGAAGTCGTGCCTGGAGGATTTTCGTTGCAAGGCCTTTAGCTACAGGCTATTAGGCCAAGGTTTCTGCTATGTGAAGAGTGCACTTTTCAATGGATATTCATCTCCTGATTTTCCTGCTAGTATATACATCAAGTTACCAGAGAGTTTCGAGGTATTGAAACGTGACGTAATTCATGGTAATGGCCAGATTTGTAATGAAGAAGAAGTTGTTGTGGGGTCTCCTTCAATGTATGATTTCAACAGCAAAAGAGTGAGATGGGTATATGTGTTCTCATTTGCAGGGGCTCTGGGGGCTATTGAGTTGGTGTTTATACTTATAGGATGGTGGTTTTTGTTCCGAAAACATGGGATTCCATCATCAGTTGAAGCTGGATACAACATGATATCGAGCCAATTTAGGTGTTACACGTATTCGGAGTTAAAGAAAGCAACCAAGAATTTCAAGGAGGAGCTTGGAAGAGGAGGGTCAGGGGCTGTGTACAAAGGCATATTATCCGATGAGAGGGTTGTCGCGGTGAAGAGACTCGGAGATGTTAATCAAACACAAGATGAATACTTTGCAGAGATTAGTACACTTGGAAAGATCAATCATATGAATCTTGTAAGAATATGGGGGTTCTGTTCAGAAAGAAGGCATAGACTATTGGTCTATGAGTACTTGGACAACTTGTCTCTTGACAGGCATGTTTTCGGGCCCAGTTTTCTTGGTTGGGATCAGATATATGCAGTAGCATTGGGGACAGCTAAAGGGCTAGCTTATCTGCACCATGAGTGTTTGGAATGGGTGATACATTGTGATGTGAAGCCCGAAAACATACTTCTAGACAGTGATTTCCAGCCCAAGATTGCTGATTTCGGGCTGGCAAAGCTGCTGCAGAGAGAAGGGTCGGGCTCGGAGTACACTAGGATACGTGGGACGAAAGGGTACATGGCTCCGGAATGGGCCTTGAACCTTCCGATCACTGCGAAAGTCGATGTTTTTGGGTATGGAGTGGTAATATTGGAGCTGGTGAGAGGTATGAGGCTGTGTAATTGGGCTGTGGAGAATGATGATGAGGATGAGAAGGAGAAGCAAGAAGCAGTTTTGGCGAATTTCGTTCGTAAAACGAAGGAGAAGTTGAAGGGTGGGAGCTTGTTGTGGGTTGAAAGGGTGGTGGATTCAAGATTGGAGGGGATGTTTAGCAGAAACCAGGCCTTGAAATTGATTGAAACTGGGATTTCTTGTGTTGAGGAAGATAGAAATAAGAGGCCCACAATGGCTTCTGTAGTTCAAACTTTGTTGGAATCTTGAGATCTAACTCAAATTTGTGTTTTTCATTGCTCATTTTGTTTCTAATAATGGCATTGCAATTTTCTACTTTGAAATGTGAAATGAAACTGGCAAATTGAATGGATTGTGTGGTTGCTATATACATATGGCGTGTATTTAAATTCATTTTGCTTGATGTTTTTTTTTTTTAAATAAAAACGGGATATTATAAAAAGGAAACAAATAATAGCATACAAGGAAAGACAACAAAAAACAAAAGCAAAAGGCCTCGAAACGGCATTTCTAGGACGCGAGCATCATTAAAATCCCAATATAAAAAAACTCTCAAAGAGAAAATTATATATCGGAAAAAAAAAGTACCAACGTAAACGAACTAAACAAATTTGTAAAACTAATGATCCGAAAAGTCAAGAAATATGTTGTGAGCAATATCACAAGACGGTGTATTCCACCATTTGAAATCGACTAAAATCTCTTGATCCAAAAGGTCAAGAAAACATGCCGCGGGCAACATCTCAAGACGGTGGATTCTACCATTTGAAATCGACTAAAATCTCCTTGTTCAAAAAGTCAAGAAATATATTGTGGACAACATCACTAGACACTGAATTCCACCATTTGAAATCGACTATAATCTTGTAAGAGCGTCAGCCATCTAATTTCCTTCCTGAAAAATAAATTTGAGCTATTTAATTTTCATTTTCTTATCGATATAATAAAATGTGAACTATGAATTTTGACAAAATAGATACATAACTTTGGGTAGAAAACTCAAGTCACCGAAACTTGATGTGTGACCCTATATGAGTTCATTTTTAATAGAAAATAATATATCCAACAAATTTAGTTGAACATAAAATATTAAAACTCCCACAACCCAAAATAAAAACCCATATATTCAATTCAAGTTTCAACATGACAAGATCCAGTTTTTATTATAGAGTAAGGGTAAATTACATTTTCGATATCCGAACTATACCCCAATTTCACTTTTGGTATCCTTATTTTTCGAGAGTAGCAACATAGCAACTCAATATTTCAAAACATCACATATTTAGTACCTTCTGTCAAGTTTCTGTCCAAACTTGATGGAAATTTACGAATCCTAACATTTTGGAGCGAAAATTGCCCTTTTTCCCCAATTTCGTTCTGCAACTTTGAAGATGACCTAATTTCTTCTTCCTTTCTTCAATTTTCAGTAGATTTAACCCCACTTTTTTGTTCTTAATACCAGTAGGCCCATCTCCATTTACTAGAAATTGTGGATTTTTGTTGAACGAATCTCACTTTTTAAGTCATTGTATGCAGAGGCTTTAGATTTCGTTCGATTCTTGTGCATGGATGAGAATTAGAATCAAGAAATTAAAGAGTTGTTTAGGGTTCAAGATTTAATCTTGACCATGGTGAAGCTTCTTTTAGAGCTGTCATACTGAATCATTGATTAAACGTCTCATATTTGGAGAGGGCTTCATTTCCTCTTAAGTAAACAAGTGAGAATTTTGAATGTTAGGGCCTTTATTTGGTGTTTTGATTGGGTAGATATGAAGAAGTTGAATTCTAATTATTCGAGTTCAGGGATCGGGTATATGAAACATAATAGAATTTGGTGTATCCAAGTTACCAAATGTGTGATTTTGGCCTGTAATGAAACGCTTAAAATAGAATTTAATGCTAATCCATATTATTAATGAGTTTAAACAAGTTTTTGCGGAAATGTTTTACTTAGAAGTGTTTGTGCATGTTTAGGCCATTAAAGCCTTGAAGAAAGGGGCGCAATTGCTCAAGTATGGACGAAGAGGGAAGCCAAAGTTTTGTCCATTTCAATCTACTAGATATTGAAGAAAGGAAGAAGAAACTAGGTCATTTTCAAAAGTGGCAGAATGAAATTAAGAAAGAATGGGCAATTTTCGCTTCATAGTGTTATGATTATTAGCTGCGCAATCATTCATGATTATCCAATGGAAAAATTGGAGAGAAAGTTACAAATGTAATGGGGATTGAAGAGATGATGAGAAAGGATGAAGAAATTAGGGTTGCAAATAAATTTGGGGAAGAGGACAACCAATTTTCGCCTCAAATGCTTAAGGCTAGTTGACTTCCGTCAAGTTTGGACGGAAGCTTGACAGAAGGTACTAAATTTGTGATTTTTTAAAATATTGGGTATCAATTTTGCAATCCACCATTTTTTATATTTTTTTCTTTCTTCAACTACACCCTGCACCTCCCCTCACCCCCTTCTCTCTTATGCACGGCGCCCCTCCCCCTTTCTTCTTCTTCTTCTTTCTCCTCATCTTCCTCCCTTACCCTTGGAGCTCAAGAACAGGACCGTTTGTTGAGAAACAGAACACGGGTTTCTGGAGAAAGGCATTACTGAATCAAAGTTGAACCACATCTTCAACATTCAAACAAAGCAGAGTAGGCACATGAAGAAAATGAGGAATCTTGGATTGTTGAGGAGAGGTCAGAGCTTGGAATGAGGGGTCTGTTTCTTCTTGGGAGAATGCAAGAGAGACTCAAGAGAGGATTGTGAGATGGAGTTGATAATCTAAGATGACACAGATATGTAGCTCTGATGCTTCTTCTTCTTGCTCTTTGACATCGCCATTTCACACAGAATTGTGATATTGCAATGATATGTGAAGAAAAAAATACTTAGCAAAATGAGAGTGATGTGTTTTGGATTCACTATTGAATGAACTTAATGTACAAATGAATTCGATGAACTGTGATTGTATATTTCAAGTCCATCCACCAATTCTTTAATTGAATGCAAACATAGAAGTATTTTCCTTGGGGATATTAAGCTCATTACAAAGATATTTGTGTAATACCTAAAAGGTATTTATATAATACCTGAGAGTAACATATACAAATACTTATAAGGTATTTATGTAATACTTGAAAGAAATATGTATGATACTTATAAGTTATTTGTGTAATATCTGAAAGGTATTTATATAATACTTGAGAGTAACATATACAAAAACCTATAAGGTATTTACCTGAAAGTAATATATGTGATACTTAAAAGATACTTGTGTAATACCTAAAATGTATTTATGTAATACCTGAGAGTAACATATACAAATATTTATGTAATATCTGAAAATAATGTGTGTGTGTAATACCTGAAACATATACAAATACCTATAAGGTGTTTATGTAATACTCGAAAGAAATATGTGTAATACTTAAAAGATACTTATGTGATACCTGAAGAGTAAATGTGTGATAGCTAAAGAGAAAATATATGTGTAATACTTAAAAGATACTTATGTGATACCTGAAGAGTAAATGTGTGATAGCTAAAGAGAAAATATATGATACCTGAACATAACACATTATGTGATATCTGAAAAGTATATGTGTGATATCTGAAGAACATGTGATACTTGAACATAATACATTATATTATATAGGTTATGTGATATCTGAAGAGTATATGTGTGATATCTGAAGAGCTGTGATACCTTAACGTAATGCATTATATATAGGCAAGCGTGGGCAGTGCGCGTACGACGTGGGCACGTGTGGAAGCGGCCCACGCGTCGGGTCGGGTTGGGGCACGGACCTAATAAGTTTTGGCGTTAAAGAAAAGGATGGTGAAAGTTGAAACCCTACTGCTTCCACACGGTTGTGTAATTCACACGTGCCAAACCGAGCCGCCACTTCCAATCACACTAGATAATGGAGTACTTGCGTCTGTCTCACTATCTGTTTTACTCAAACGGCGTCGTTCACCTATCTCCATTTCCGCCATTATTGTCTTCTACAGGAAAGCAAAAAATCACTCCACCCCTCCCAGTTGTCGTCTCAGTTTCCCCAAGGTAAGGTTTTTTTCTTCGAGTTCAAACCTTTTTCATCCAATCCACTAGTTTCACTCTTTTTTTGCTGTAAAACGTTAGAATTTTTTATATTATTTGCAGTAATTCTGCAACCAAGAATCGGAATTGCAGCTAGGAATCCCATAATTTGTCGAGCTTTCAGTAGTTTCCGTTCAGCAAAATTTATTGGTTTAGTATAAATGGCGGGTTGTTCATCAAGTATTAGAGTAGCCCATTTCAAGAATTTTAGAAACGAAGTCATTTCGTCTAGGGGCTAAGCTCCAAGAGTTTGTTGATAAGTAGATTCAGTGTTCTCGAATTAATGGAACTCGAACGAATTTGGGCTTATCTTGTAGTAGCAAAAGGCATAGAATTGTGATTGTTAATGTAATGAATCCCGAGTCTGAGCCGCAATTGAGTGTAGCAGAAACTACTGAACTAAGTGGCATTGATTATGTGGAAAAAGATGCTGCTATGGTTATTGAAAAGAGTTATAATTCTGCACCAGAAAGTGAGAATGGCGGCGGTGGAAATGGGAAGTTTTTCGGGTGGTGGAGGTGGCGGTGAGGGCGATGGCAATGGTGTGATTACGAAGAACAGGAGTTTGGGCCATTACTGAAGTTTGAGGAAGCGATTAGAGAGACTGAGTCGAGAGGGGCAAGTCTTCCAGCTGATATGTTGGAGGCTGCCAAGAATGTTGGATTAAGGGAAGTTCTTCTGCAACATATTTGGACTTGCAGGTAAAACTTTGTAGTTAGCGAATATTATTCAATGGTTGGCTTAATAATGATGGTTTTTGGAATTTGGGAATGCAGGGTTTATCATGGCCACTCGGATTTCTAATGAAGTCATGTGCCATGCTCAGGAACAGGAGGTTTGCCGATCCATCGTTTCTTTTCAATATTGGAACTGAGGTTTGTAAAGCTGGCTCATTGTACTTGGTCCATATGCAAGTCACATTTTTGTTTATATCTGTACTTTTCTTGAGAGCTTTAGTTTATGTAGTTCTTGCAGATGTTGGTTATTTCCATAATGCGGATGTTATGGAGATATTATTTGGCATTTCCAACTCATACTTGTTGTTCTGAATCTTTTATCTCATTTATAGTCGATTCTTGTTGTGCAATATTTGCAGAAGTGAAAATAAGAGGAAAAGATTTCTGGGCAGAATTTGAATTGTACACAGCTGATCTTCTAGTTGGGGTGGTTGTTAATGTTGCACTAGTTGGTATGCTAGCTCCATATGCGCGAATAGGACAACTATCTGCTTCTCAAGGATTTCTTGGTTGAATGCAGAGAGCTTATGCAGCACTACCTAGCAGGTAGGTATCTACTCTATAATAAAACAGCTTAACTGTTTATCTGGAAATTTCATTGTACGATATACTTCTCACTCGCGACTTGCTTTTCTCTAACTGTATAAGTTTTGAATGCTACAACACAGTGTTTTTGAAGCAGAACGGCCAGGAACTAGCTTTTCTGTAAATCAGAGAATCGGAACCTATTTTTATAAGGTAGTAGCTAATCTGTATAATATTACCTTTCATTTCTAAACAGTGTTGGCTTTAATTTTGCATTGCCTCTTTGCTTCTGGTGTATATTGCTTAAATACGCATGGTTTTCAGGGAATTCTATATGGATTTGTTGGGTTTGGATGTGGAATTGTTGGACAAGGAATCGCGAACCTAATAATGACAGCTAAGCGGTGCGTTCCTGTTATAGATTTATAAGCTTTCATATGCATGCATCAGTGATACATATTTGCATGTTTGCTTGTGACCTACATTTTATTCTGAAAATATTAAGATAATTTACACTAAACACTGTTTCTCATGAAAGAATTCTCCGTTTCACAGGAGTATCAAAAAATTAGATGATGACATTCCAGTTCCACTTCTTGTAAAGAGTGCAGCACTTTGGGGTATGCCTTTTTCTTCATTGCCCTTGTCTGTTTTTTGACTGACTGATTCTTGTCTTTCCCTAGGCGTTATTAATTACGTTGAGCTCACCATAACTGCGTTATATACATCCAGTTCTGCATTTCATTATTCTCTTTACCTCATCAACTATAAAATTTCAATCAATAAGAAAGTGAAACCAGCATTTCCCTACTGCAATTTGTAATTAATCTATGATTCACACATGTTTTTTAATCTATCAAACCCTTCTTTGCAGGTGTTTTCCTGTCAGTTTCTTCCAACACTCGGTATCAGATAATAAACGGGCTGGAACGCATAGTGGAAGCATCGCCAGTGGGAAAGAAGGTTCCACCTGTTGCAATGGCTTTCACATTTGGTGTACGATTCGCCAACAATGCTTTCACAGACTCCTTCCAAGATTTTCACTAATCTGGTCTTGAATTGGACACTAATCACTAATTAAAATCCAAAGAAAACAAACCTTCACAAAGTCAAGAAACCAATTTATAAGAAGGGTCTGAAATAACACTTGCTAAAGGACAGGAACCAACTCCACTAAGGGAAACAAGAAAAACCAATTGCAAATAAAAGGAATAATGTCGTTTACATAGTAATATCCCACATTGCAACAAACGAGAGAAATATTAGTACGACATAATATAACTTAAGTGATATATATAGTTTAAATAAAATAAATTTACAACGGAAAAAGAACAAAAAAAATCAAGTATAGAGGTATTTCCTCTCTCTCACACACATTCGATGTTCTTGATGTAAAATACATACTAAGACATTGCTAAAACACACTTACACAAATTAATACATATTTATTGTAATGAATTATATTCACTAAAACATTGTGTTGGGTGATTACAAAAGGGTCCATCTGCCATTGTCCTTACGAGCTCATCAGCTTCATTCTTCCACGATAACAACAAAACGCAAGTCTCCCATTTCATAAACACAAGTCTCCCATTTCTGGTGCAGCATCAAGGAACTTTCTGGACTTGAAACTAATGTTTTTTTCTCGTCTACGAAGATTCTATCTACACACCTTTAATGACTACATAATATTGTAATGCAAGTTGGCCACTGACTTCAGTCGCCCTGTCCATATCAACACAACACTTAAATAACCTTCATTGTATTTCATTAACGCACAAAATCAAGCTTTCAAGATGAGATTTCTTAGTCTTTTCTTCATACTGTGTCTTTCATCATTCTTCTCAACCACGATTTCAAGATCCCATTTCAGTTTGGAGAGCGGCGATTCAATCTCAGTTGGGAAAGAATCGGAGTTCATCACCTCCCCAGATAGCTCCTTCACTTGTGGCTTCTATGGCCTCGGAACCAATGCATATTGGTTCGCGATATGGTTCACCAATTCCAGGGATAAAACAGTTGTATGGATAGCTGATCGCGACAGGCCAGTTAACAGCAAAGGCTCGAAATTGACAATCAGGAAAGATGGAGCAATGGTCTTAACAGATGTAGACCAAACTGTCGTGTGGCAGACAAATACAACTTCCACGAAAGTTGCTAAAGCTGAGCTTCTCAACACAGGAAACCTGGTCTTAAAAAACCCACAAGGTCAGATTCTCTGGCAAAGTTTCGATTTTCCAACTGATACCCTTTTGCCTTCTCAACCTTTCACCAAGAACACTAGACTAACATCTGTGTTAAGAAGGGGTAGTTTTGCATCAGGGATATTCAATCTGTACTTTGGAAGTGACAACCTTTTCAGGCTGATTTCAGACAGCCCAGATACGTCTACATCCTATTGGCCAAATCCTGACTATGGTATATACGGTGCTGGTAGAACTAACTATAACAGTAGCAGAGTAGCTGTTTTGGATGAAATGGGGAGGTTTCTTTCGAGTGATGGATTGCATTTCAATGCTTCAGACATGGGTTACGGAGTGAAAAGGCGACTAACGATGGACAATGATGGGAACCTTCGAGTCTACAGCTTGAATGAGTCGACAGGGCTGTGGACTGTGACATGGCAAGCTCTTGTACAACCCTGTAATGTGAAGGGCATTTGTGGAAGAAACGCGGTTTGTGTGTACACCCGTGAGGTGACGTGCAGGTGCCCTCCTGGATTCGAGGTGATTGATCCGAGTAACTGGAATAAAGGCTGTAAGGCCATGTTCAATGAGACTCTATTGCTTTCAAGAAAAGTGAAATTCATGGAGATTGCTCACACGGATTACTACGGATTTGATCTGGATACGACTAGGCCAGTCACGTTGGAAGAGTGCAAGAAGTCATGCCTGGAGGATTTTCGTTGCAAGGCCTTTAGCTACAGGCTATTAGGCGAAGGTGTCTGCTTTGTAAAGAGTGCACTTTTCAATGGATATTTATCTCCTGATTTTCCTGGTACTATATACATCAAGTTACCAGAGAGTTTCAAGTCATTGAAACGCGACGTAATTCATGGCAATAGCCAGATTTGTAAAGAAGAAGAAGTTGTTGTGGGCTCTCCCTCAATGTATGATTTCAACAGCAAAATAGTGAAATGGGTATATGTCTTCTCATTTGCAGGGGCTCTGGGGGCTATTGAGTTGGTGTTTATACTTATAGGATGGTGGTTTTTGTTCCGAAAACATGGGATTCCATCATCAGTTGAAGCTGGATACAACATGATATCGAGCCAATTTAGGAATTACACGTATTCGGAGTTAAAGAAAGCAACCAAGAATTTCAGGGAGGAGCTTGGAAGAGGAGGGTCAGGGGCTGTATACAAAGGTGTATTATCCGATGAGAGGGTTGTAGCGGTGAAGAGACTTGGAGATGTTATTCAAACACAAGATGAGTACTTTGCAGAGATTAGTACACTTGGAAAGATCAATCATATGAATCTTGTAAGAATATGGGGGTTCTGTTCAGAAAGAAGGCATAGACTATTGGTCTATGAGTACTTGGATAACTTGTCTCTAGACAGGCATGTTTTCGGGCCCAGTTTTCTTGGTTGGGATCAGATATATGCAGTTGCATTCGGGACAGCTAAAGGGTTAGCTTATCTGCACCATGAGTGTTTGGAATGGGTGATACATTGCGATGTGAAGCCCGAAAACATACTTCTAGACAGTGATTTCCAGCCCAAGATTGCTGATTTCGGGCTGGCAAAGCTGCTGCAGAGAGAAGGGCCAGGTTCGGAGTACACTAGGATACGTGGGACAAAAGGGTACATGGCTCCGGAATGGGCCTTGAACCTTCCGATCACTGCGAAAGTCGATGTTTTTGGGTATGGGGTGGTGATATTGGAGCTGGTGAGAGGTATGAGGCTGTGTAATTGGGCTGTGGAGAATGATGATGAGGATGAGGAGGAGAAGCAAGAAGCAGTTTTGGCGAATTTCGTTCGTAAAACGAAGGAGAAGTTGAAGGGTGGGAGCTTGTTGTGGGTTGAAAGGGTGGTGGATTCAAGATTGGAGGGGAAGTTTAGCAGAAACCAGGCCTTGAAATTGATTGAAACTGGGATTTCTTGTGTTGAGGAAGATAGAAATAAGAGGCCCACAATGGCTTCTGTAGTTCAAACTTTGTTGGAATCTTGAGATCTAACTCAAGTTTAAGTTTTTCATTGCTCTTTCTGTTTGTAATGGCATTGTAATTTTACTTTGAAATGTGAGATGAATCTGGCAAATTGGATGGATTGTGTGTGGTTGATATATACATATGGCGTGTATTTAATGAATTTTTCTTGATGTTTTTTTTTTTAATTAAATACGAGATATTATAAAAAGGAAACATATAGTAGAATACAAAGAAAGACAGCAAAAAAATGAAAGCAAAAGGCCTCAAAAGAAATGTTTAAGACGCTAGTCTCTTTAAACTCTAATCTATAAAAGCTTATATTGGGAAAAAAAAAAAACCAATGTTAACAAACTAAATAAATTTGTAAAACTCCTGATTTGAAAAGACAAGAACATGTTTTGGGCAATATTATATTACAAGACAACTTAAATCTCCTGATTCGAAAAGTCAAGAAACATATCGTATATAACATTACAAGATAGTGAATTCCACCATTTAAAATCGACTAAAGTCTTTGAAAAAATGTTGACCATCTGATTTCCTTCCCCAAAAATAAATTTGGTATATTTAAATTATATTTTTTATCAATATAATAAAATGTGGAGTATGAATTTTGACAAAATAGAGACATAAATTTGGCTAGAAAACTCGTCACCAAAACTTGATATGTGACCCTATTGAGTTCATTTTTAATAGAAAATAAATATATCCAAGAAATTCAGTTGACATAAAATATTAAAAATTCTCACAACCAAAACGACAAAAAAGAAAAAAAAAAAACACACAAACGTTCAATTCAAGTTTCAACGTGAAAATATCCAGTTTGTAATAAAAGAAAAGATGGTGAAACCCTACTGCTCCCACACGGGTTTGTAATTCGCACGTGCTAAACCGAGCCGCCACTTCCAATCACACTAGATACTGGAGTACTTGCGTCTCTCTCACTATTAATTTAACTCAAACGGCGTCGTTCGCCTATCTCCATTTCCGCCATTATTGTCTTCTACAGGAAAGCAAATCACTCCACCGCTCCCAGTTGTCGTCTCAGTTTCCCCAAGGTAAGATTTTTTCTTCGAGTTCAAACATTTTTCATCTCATCCACAAGTTTCACTCTATTTTTGCTGTAAAACATGAGATTTTTTGATATTATTTGCAGTCATTCTGCCACCAAGAGTCGGAATTGCAGATAGGAATCCCACAATTTGTCGAACTTTCAGTAGTTTTCGTTCTGCAAAATTTATAGGTTTAGTATAAATGGCGGGTTGTTCATCAAGTATTAGAGTAGCCCATTTCAAGAATTTTAAAAACGAAGTCATTTCGTCTAGGTGCTTGAGCTCCAAGAGTTTGTTGATAAGTAGATTTCAGTGTTCTCGAATCAATGGAACTCGAACGAATTTGGGCTTATCTTGTTGTAGCAAAAGGCAAAGCATTGTGATTGTTAATGTAATGAATCCCGAGTCTGAGCCTCAATCGAGTGTAGTAGCAACCACTGAACTAAGTGACTTTGATTATGTGGAAAAAGATGCTGCTAAGGTTATTGAAAAGAGTTATAATTCTGTACCAGAAAATGAGAATAGTGGCGGTGGTGGTGGTGGTGGAAATGGGAACTTTTTGGGCGGTGGAGGTGGTGGTGGGGGCGGTGGCAATGGCAATGGTGATGATTACGAAGAACAGGAGTTTGGGCCATTACTGAAGTTTGAGGAAGTGATTAGAGAGACAGAGTTGAGAGGAGCAAGTCTTCCAGCTGATATGTTGGAGGCTGCCAAGACTGTTGGATTAAGGAAAGTTCTTCTGCAAAGATATTTGGACTTGCAGGTAAAACTTTCTAGTTAGCAAATGTTATTCAATGGTTGGTTTTATAATGATGGTTTATTGAATTTGGGAATGCAGGGTTCATCATGGCCACTCGGATTTCTAATGAGGTCATGTGCCATGCTAAGGAACAGGATGTTGGCTGATCCATCGTTTCTTTTCAAGATTGGAACCGAGGTTTGTAAATCTCGCTCGTTGTACTTGGTCCATATGCAAGTCACATTCTTGTTTATAGATGTAGTTTTTCTAAGAGCTTTAGTTTCTTTAGATGATTGCAAGTGGCCTACTACTTGTAGATGTTTGGATATTTCCAACTAATACTTGTTGTTCTGTTTAATTTATCTCATTTATAGATAGTGATCGATTCTTGTTGTGCAACGTTTGCGGAAGTGAAAAAGAGAGGAAAAGACTTCTGGGCAGAATTTGAATTGTACACAGCTGATCTTCTAGTTGGGGTGGTTGTTAATGTTGCACTAGTTGGTATGCTAGCTCCATATGCGCGAATAGGACAACTATCTGCTTCTCAAGGATTTCTTGGTCGAATGCAGAGAGCTTATGCAGCACTACCTAGCAGGTGGGTATCTACTCTATAAAACAGCTTAACTGTTTATCTGAAATTTCATTGTACGATATACTTCTCACTCGTGACTTGCTTGTCTTTAACTGTATAACTTTTAAATGGTACGACATAGTGTATTTGAAGCAGAACGGCCAGGGACTAGCTTTTCCGTAAATCAGAGAATCGGAACTTATTTTTATAAGGTAACAGCTAATCTGTATAATATTACCTTTCATTCTAAACAGTGTTAGCTTTAATTTTCCATTGCCTCTTGGCTTCCGGTGTATGTTGCTTAAATACCCTTGGTTTTCAGGGAATTCTATATGGATTGGTTGGGTTTGGATGTGGAATTGTTGGACAAGGAATAGCGAACCTAATAATGACAGCTAAGCGGTATGTTTCTGTTAACATATTTGTGTGTTTGCTTGTGAGTTGTGACCTACATTTTATTCTGAAAATATCAAGATAAATTTACATTAAACGCTGTTTCTCATGGAAGAATCTTCCGTTTCACAGGAGCATCAAAAAATCCGATGATGACATTCCGGTTCCGCCTCTTATAAAGAGTGCAGCACTTTGGGGTATGCCTTTTTCTTCATAGCCCTTGTCTGTTTTTTTATTAGTTAACCGCGTATTTGTTATTTACATCCTGTTCTGCATTTCATTATTTTTCTTGACCTCATCAACTACAAAGTTTCACTTCATAAACAAAGAATTTTTTACTAAGAAAAGCAACGAGAAAGTGAAACCAACATTTTTGCTACTGCAATCTGTACTTAATGTATCTACAATGTCATTTTGCAGGTGTTTTCTTGGCAGTTTCTTCCAACACTCGGTATCAGATAATAAACGGGCTGGAACGCATAGTGGAAGCATCACCAATGGGAAAGAAGGTTCCACCTGTTGCAATGGCTTTCACAGTCGGTGTACGATTTGCCAACAATGTCTATGGGGGGATGCAGTTCGTGGACTGGGCTAGGTTGTCCGGTGTGCAATAACCGAGTAAAAAAGCATTCTCCTCCGTATCACCATTCGCCTGGGCCGGTGAGTAATCTTATGGTGGATTGGTAACAGTTGCAGGCTGTTCTAAATCATCTTAAGCAGTAGAAAGATTTCCAGAATTTATTTGTATTTGGTTAAGTGCAAGTGGGAGGGCACTATGCCACCCCAATGATGTCTTGTACTTTAATAAAACCCTAGCTTGGCCTGAATAGTGTTGTTATATTGTTGACTTCACTCATTTATGAACCTGATATTACTTGGTTCTAACTTTTGCACTATGAATATTAGCTGTAATAGAACCTGCTGCCAAGCATTGATGGTATCACAATGAAATTGCTTTTTTTTTGCTTATCTTAGTAACAATCAATTCATAACTTTTATTAAGAATTTGGTGAATTTATAACTTACAAGAAATTATAATCACTAAATATCCCTACATTCCAAAAGAACAAGGGAAATAAAGAGGGAAAAAAAAACAAGAATCTAAGGCAAAAGTTGTCCATAAGTATGGTGACTGCTCTCACTGATTAAAGAGATTTGGAAAAAGTCATTTGAAACCTCAAATGTTGATTTTGGATGTTGTTTCAATGCTTTAAAGTTACCCTAGCAGACTCCTTCCAAGATTTTCACTAATCTAGTCTTGAATTGAACTCTAATCACTAATTAAAATCCAAGGAAAACAAATCTTCACAAAGTCAAGAAACTCTGAAATAACACTAAAGCCTTTAGTCTAAAACTCTTCAAGAACCAACTCCGCAAAGGGAAACAAGAAAAACAGAACAAAACAAAAAAAGCAAATAAAAGGAATAATGTTGTTTACATAGTAAAATTTACTTGTAATGTTTTTTTTTCCTCCAATATTACTATATTCAATACATTAACTAAATAACTTGAAAATGATTAATACGAACATACCACCAATACCTCCTTCTAATCTCTACAAAAATCGAATAATTAAAAATTGGGTGGGAATAATTGGGTCAACGGTCAAATCCTGGAAACAAAAAAACCCCTGAATCTGAATCTGCATTCAATAATTTGTCTGCATTTTGTATGGAAATAAACACTTGCATTCATCCCTTTCACCTTCCCGCCTTTTCCCCCTTTTCTTTCTATTTATACTCTTCTCCACCACCACTCTTCTTTCACTCTTTCTTCTTTTCATTTAATAATCCGATCAAGAAAGAAGAAACCATGACCAAGATCGACGCCCTCCGCCGCTTCCTCCTCCCTTGCATCCACAGCAGCCGCACCTCCCCCACTCCGCCGCCGTGCCCCACCAAGAAGCGCCTCAGCACCTCCCTCCGCGACGATCTCGACGACGACAAGAAGATGCCCCCACCAGAAGAAGAAGACAGTCAAGAATCCTCGTCCCCCACCACTCCCGCCGCCGCCGTGGCGCCGCCGCGGTCCTCCAGGACGATGGTCATCGGCACCATCTTCGGCCACCGGAGAGGCGGCCACGTCTGGTTCTGTGTCCAGCAGGACCGCCTCAACACCAAGCCCTCGCTCCTGCTCGAGCTCTCCATCCCTATCTCGACCCTCATCCACGTCATGCGGTGCGGAGTGGTACGGATCGCGCTCGAGTTCAACGCGGCCGAGTCGGCCGAGTCGGAGCTGAGTCGCTGCCCCCTCCACTCGGTGCCGGTGTGGACGCTCTTCTGCAATGGGAAGAAGCTGGGCTTCGCAGCCCGGAGAAAGGCCACGCAGCAGAACAGGACCATGCTGAGGACCATGCAGAATAACACTGTGGGCGCGGGGGTTATCCCCTGCGACTCCGGGCCGGGCTCCGAGGAGATCATGTACATGCGGGCCAATTATGAGTGTGTTTTGGGCAGCGCTGATTCTGAGTCTTTCCATTTGATTAACCCGGATGAAGGCCCGGGTCAAGAACTCAGCGTTTTCTTGCTCAGAACTAGATGATCAGTTTTCAAATCAAGATTATTCAAGAATGAAATTTTGCTGTAATTTCAAGAATGGTGAGGGCTTTTCTGGAATTTAATTCCATTGCTGATCAGGCTGAGAAAATCGAGGTTTTCTTGCTGAATTAATATGTGGGAAGGAGAAACCTGCTCTGGTTTAAACTTATTTTTTAGTTTTTGTTAGAAATTAAAAGTCAGGTTTTAGATTAGAAGATAGGTTGATATTGAAGAGATTGTTGTTGTTCTTGTGTGGTGATTTTAGCTACAAAATTTGTTCTTTTCTTTTGAACAGGATTCTTAGCTCAGTTTGTAATTCAAGAATTAGCAGTTACACCATTTTGATTGCCAATATAATAATGCAGTGATTTCTAGCCATGTATCATTATCATTTCCTTTTTTTTCCCCTCTTTATGTATGCTTTGAATATTATGATTTTAATGAGGGGTGTCAATTATCATATCCATTTGAAAAGCAATTTAATTATGTGCTTAAGATGGGACACAATGATTCAAGATTCTTAATAAGCTGTCATTCTATGAAGTAGTATAATTCTTTTTCTATTTTATTAGTGATCTCTGCTGAAAGTAGAATATTTGTTCTCCACCATTGGAATAGCTTGGCCTGTTTAGCAAATTACAGATTAAATTCCTAGAATTCTGAACGATTATATAACATTACTTACTTTATAGGGTTTTCTGGAATCTGTTAATAGTTACAGGGAATTGGTTATAATATTCAGCTTTCTTCAACACTGGTTGTGCTTGCAAACCAACAAATGCCTCAAGATTTGATTGATACCATAAAACAAATTATGGACCACTTCCAACTTTCAGTTTTGATTGGTCTAAATGTTATAACAAAGGTTTATCAATAACAGGCTTTTCATTTTTCAATCCACTCATTGTTTCTTGTCTTCATTTTCTTTGAAGGGGTTGAAATGGTCAAATTTTGGTGTCCTTTTGTAAATATCTTCAGTTTTTTCTGTGGCAAGGAAGGAACTATCTGTCTACATAACAAGGAATCTCTAACACTATTAGATATTTTGTCATAGCTGTTGCATTCAGACAGCTATCATATTCCAATGTAAAACATGTCCTTAGTGATATTTTCTTAGACTCTCCTTAATAAATGGCTGTTGTTGCTCATAAGATGAACCAAAGTTCATTTCAAGATGTTGGAGGGCAAAGCAATCGTACGTGAAACAGATATGTCTGAAGATCTGCAAAACCATGCTATGGAATTAGCCTACCAGGCTTTGGATCTACACGAGGTTTCTGATTGTCAATCCATCGCTCATTACATTAAAAAGGTACATAATAAATTAAACTAAACTTATATACTTGTCTCTTTAGCAAGAAGGAAATGAAAACAATTCAAGAATCAATTATTAGGGAAAGTATAATATTATGAGAGCAAGGACAGCCAGTTGGTTTTTTTGATAAAAAGCTTGAGGTGATAATGAAGTGTTACACTTTTATGGTATTGGAAATGAATGAATCGAAGCATCGCTAAAAGGGAGCTTTTTAGTACCAAATAAGTGTTGTTCTTCCAACAAGATCAAACAAAAATGATTAGCCTTGATTTATCATGTTTTTTTGTGGAAAGTGAACCTTCAAAAGCTATTGGAGAAGTTTCAGAGAATCAGTCTCTTTGAATAACAAGTTGCAATTGTTATTGCTTTTAAGAAAAGTTAGTTTAGCTTAATGTGATTATATATATATATGCTCAAAGATACTATGTAAAGCAATCTTTCTTTTTTCTCTTTAGAGAAAAAAGCATGTGAAATTCTCACATTATTCCCACTGCTTTCTGTATTAAGGTTCACTATAACTCGTAAATTATTATTGTTTCCACATCTAATCTGGTAACTTTTTCTTAAAATCAAGCATAAGAATATGCACTTTGTGGTGGATTTTGTTACCCTCGGTTGAGGAGGCCCGACAACTCTCTTTAATGTTTAAAAAGTAGCACGAAAAATAGCTTCATTTGGAATGCCTAAAAACATCAGATTTTCTTCTGTACATTCATCAAAAATCCTTAGCAGATCTAGCTATTTCTTGGAAAGAGTATATATAATGAAGCCAAGAAATTGCAATGACAAGTTGGCTTTGGTAGTGCAGAGTTTTGATGAATCTTATGGTCCAACATGGCATTGTGTGGTTGGCAAAGACTTTGGCTCTTGCATCACACACGTAAGTGGAAGTTTCGTTTTTTTCTGCGTAGAGATGATGGTTTTTCTTCTGTTCAAAGATGGCAAAGACTTTTCCAAGAGCAAGCAAGAAGCTGTAGGAATTTCACAAAACCTGCCAGTTTAGTGTTCATAAAATGGTTGTTTTCGATTGAACATATCCGCGAAAGATAAGTTCGATATATGTCAAATATTATAGAAGCAAGCTTGTGATGAGTTTTTGTGTTTAAAAAATATGATGGTCAAATTATATTGTCTTTTGATTACAAAGTAACTAATTCCTTGTATGGGAAACTTTACTTGTTGAGTTCATCTGAGGTTCTTTTATTAACTATCTAAGCATAATATTGTTGAGAAGAACAGAACATAGGAAAAAAGAAGCATGGTACCTTGGAAGAGATTTCAAAGACATGTCGTTTCTGTAGTGGTCGTGAGGACGGGGTAATCTGCAGCCCGAGGACTAGACGACACGATAGATGCAATAATCATCCAAACCTCAGGATGCAGATTACCTAATCTTCATGACCCAGTATTGTTATAATCACTATCAACAATTTGAGTCGAAGAAAGAGACAAATTAACCGTAGAGAAGGTTTCATGCAGAAGAATCGATGGTTCGTTTGCATGGGAAGAGGGATGTATATGTAAGCCTCAAACAGGTGAAAAAAGAGTTCATATAGAAGTGATGGGGATTTGATGCCAATAACTTATATTATAATGTGCAATGATAAGGTGCTCTTACCTTAATCATCGTCGATTCTGTTCTTTTCTAACCAATAATAACATGACAGAACCTTTCCTTTATTCAGACAACCATATTTATTCTTGACTGCTTTCAGAGCTGGTAATCCACGTAACTCGTTACATCAAAATGTGCATTAGTTGCTTCAAACCAACATGGTACATGCATAGCACACTTGTAATAATTTACTAACAAGGAATCATAAGATAGATACCCCTTACACATCAGATCCTATTCTTCCATTGTTACTACAAATAGAAAGCTCATTGTTATGTACATGTTCATATATGATTGTTGTTTGCTATCCCAATCACCATCACTTAATTATTCTTGTGCATCACTGCAGTTAGTTCTACATCTCCATCTTGCTTTGAACTCTGATCCAAAAGCCCTTTTCGTCGAACAAATGTTGTCATTCTTAGTATGTAAAGTTAAGCAGAATCTGATGCAATTTAGCTCACACATCATATGTTGATAAGAAGGTGATTGAAGTGTTGCATCAAACCAGGCTTCTATATCATAATGATGGTGGCATTTATGTCGATATATTCAAATTTGATAGCATCTGATTGGCTGGTTCTGTTATTACGTGTATAAAATGACATCATTAATATAAACGCGGAATGCATTAAAAGGATCGAATAGCATGAATAATGTAAAACAACATAAGTTTCAAAACAATTTCTTATTTTTATAACTCAATAAATCTGATAGAATTTAATTTAAATGCCATCGAATATACATCTATAGTCTGACATGTAATAGAAAGCAGATAAACAATGATTCTATTAACACCTTTAAAAAAAATGTTTTTATTAACAAATAACAACAGTAACATGATTTGACAAAATAATTTAGCAAAATTTTCTGACGATACAAATCATCAATTAGATGGTCACGTGCCCTATAAACTATAACAAGACTACGACTCTTTAGAGTAATACATTCATGTAGAATTCAACAATGTCAATAGACTATACACTGAAACATTGATATTGGCAGCAAAATAAAAATGTACCACCACAGAACTTTTATCAACTGCAATGATGAAAATTATCTATCTATTAATAATATTGCCAAATTTTAACTCAAAACTGGTCCTAGCTGCTTCGTTGGGGACAATGGATTTTGTTGTTCACCGAATTGAGGATGAGCTAGCATGTTGTGCCAACTAACTGAAAGGCGGATCAGACAATAGCTTCTTCAGCGTTTCATATGTCATGAAAACAATGCCTACACTTGGAACAACCTTGTAGTATTCGGGCATGATCCCTCTATACAAGCCACGTAAGCCTTCAGAACGAACAATGTGTCTGAAGGTTCCAAATAATCCAGAATTATACACTCGGGCTCGACCAGCAGCACCTTCCAATTGCATTCTTCGCCTCACAAGGTCCAGGGGGAATGTTACTGCAGTTTACAAGAGCATATCATGTTATAGTATTATTGCATTGCTACCCTAATACAAAATTATGAACTTTTGACCATGAAGCATCCCACACCTGCATGCTTTCAATTATATCTTATGTTGGTTTATCAGGGCAAAACCAACATAACTCTTTTGTATGCCAAAGCAAGGATACCTTTAATTAAAAAATAAAAAGTAAAAAAAGAAGGGTAATATACTCAGACATATTTAAGTCTCAATTTTCCTCTAATAGAGAGATTACATTTCCTAATTATAAGCTTTATATCTCAAATAAAGAAATACAAATAATTACTTCACATGTTTAAAACAGATATCATGCAATAATAAGGATATTTACTTAATTATAAAGTTGTACAAAAATTGGGCACCTGTTGATGATGCAATGCCAGAAAGACTGCCACAAGCAAGGCTCACCAATACTGTAGAATCCTTGGGCCTAATGGAAGATCAAACACTCTTAAATACATAATGTAAAAAGACAATGGCAAATTACCAAATATAGTCAAGTCAGTTTCTCTCACCTTCGAGAACTCCAAGAAGATCTTAAACCCTCATAAACTGAAAAGCTTATTGCAATACACGGTCCAACACCCTGCAAACCACAAAAAATAAAATAAATAAATAAAAATAAAATCAAAGTTGTAATCCATAAGAAAAGTTCCCAAGTTACAGAACTCTAGACATAAAAGATATAAAGGTAAAGTACCAATAATGTTGCTCCGAGGCCTTTGTACAGGCCAAAAACACCTTCATCTCTGCAGATGGTACGAAGTGCATGCCTCATGCCTTGATAGTATATTGCATTTCTCTACAATTTTCAGAAATACATGGAAAAAAGTACAATTAATTAAATTTTCAAATAGATGGGCACAGCATTGATAAACATGCGCACGGGCTCATATCAAAACCAAGTTCCTATATAAAACTGAGTTGAACAATTGATGGTGATTTGAGGTTTTAGAAAAGACTTCTAGCATTTATCTAACCTAGTTTAGTTTTTTTTTTTTTTTTTCTTTTTTACCACTTCTTTCTGTGCAACCCTTATACTAAGGTGGTGACCGGCTAAGGGATTATATGTAGCTTAACGGGCATTATTCGAAAAACAGAAAACTGTCTGAGCAAAATCCTTTAGTGGAACTGATGAAACATCAAGCAACTGCAACACTTAGTGAGCTAGAGGGGATGACTAAATATAAACATGTCACACTTCACTTTAACAGCGAAATAGTTTTGAACCTGTGCTGCAAGCCTTGTCCGGACAAGATCTAATGGATATGCAGCAGCAGCAGAGGTCATTCCGGAAAGGCCACCGCCTACAAAATGCACAAACATATCTGCCTTGAAGTTTCCCCCATGACCTTCAAGACCTGGAATTGATTTCAAAATCTGCAAACAAATTTAATACAGGTGAGAAGGCCACAGATGAAGCTCCGTTATCAGCACATCAATCAAGGTTCAACTACGACAAAAAATGCAATGCGCTGCTTAAATACTCACACTTTTGTACTTTTCATAGGCATAGAAGTTGACTGCAGAGTAAGGCAGCCGATGAGCTATTGTAACCAAGTTTCCTTTCCAGAAGGCCCTAAAACCTTCTTCGTTGACTATACGTAATGCCTCTCGCCATACACTAAGCTTACTCATTGTTGCAACATCCGAATGCATGCCTTGTACCTGACAAGAAATCAAAAGAGTTAATAATAATTTTAACACAACAAATAGAGAAATGGGGGAAAAGGAAGAATACAGAACATCCATGTTGCAGCCTGAGGCCCCATTGTCGGGAGGATAAAACAGCAGTACTAGCGTGCATGAAGAATTATCAAAGATCATTGATTGTATTTCTCCTCTCTCCCTCTTATATTTCTGCATCTCTTGTCTCTGTATTTCCCTCCCTTTCCCCATTCTCCTCTATGTTTCTTAGTTTCTTGAGCTCAAACTAGCTCTTAAGTGTTTTCACACGCCCAAACGGAAAATTGTAAAAGGGCTTCAGGATTTATCTAAAGCAAAATCTTTTTGTTTCACAATTCTCATATTCAGCCACATTTTAAGAAATTTTTCAACCAGGGCAGTAACTAATAAGTGAGTTCTTAGGTTTCCTTTTTCTGATTATAATATCCATATTCAATGTCCTAACGGCGAATCAAGCATAATTAAACATGAGGGAAAGGAAAAGGGAGGAAAATCAAAATAACCTGAAATAGAATGGTGAGTCGAGCGAGAGGAGCAGTACAGGTCTTGCTAAAAGCTCCGGCGATGCCACCTGAGAGGAGCTGCGGCACCGTACCAATCTGCGTTATCTGCGGCGGCGGCTGTTGTTGCTGCTGCTGCCGCTGCCGCGAGTGGTGGTGCTGTAGAAACTTCCTCGTGGCAGAACCGCCATCCACCCCGACTCTAGCTTCCATTAACCCAACAATAATTAATAAATAAGTTAAATTATATTTCCACTCTTCAAACAACACTATAGATCTCTCAAAATCTTCAGCGTACTGCAGAAAGATTGTGTTTGAGAGTGATCGCAACAAAATCAACAGAGGTCGCCATTTCTGCGTCGATTTCTCTAATTAATTAAGAAAAAAAATGGCGTGAATAAACCCCAGTGGAAAACCCTAATGTAGGGGAAGGTGCAGACTCTATATTTGATTCCGAGGAATATTACTTTTGACCATTTTCTGCGTGGTTCCAACGACATAAGAAACGCGATTTTAACCGAGTTAACAACGCTTTTACCGTGTTTGGCAAGGACAGGAAGAATCATGTTTTGCCGTGATTGACTAATTGGTTGGGCCTCTTTTGACAACCAAGCCCACATTATTGAGCCCAGCTCAAGATGAAATAGTTTCAATTGAACACTACACGAGTATTTGTCCAACAATTGTCCAACAGTTCTATAAAGATAAATGGCTGGATAATTCTACAATACACTAATATAATGATAATAAATCATTTTATATATTTAAATAACTAGAATAACTTATTGAGTTCGAAGACTAAAATACCACTGTTCAGTATTAAAGAATCTTCTCGATAAAGTCTTAGTTACTCTCGATAAAATAACTAATATACAGATGATAATCGATGAGAAGTTAACAAAGAATACATGTCATTAAACATTAATGTGAAGTGTTTGGATTCAATATTTGAATTCAATGAATATTACTTTATCAAAACACTTCATGCATGTGTACAGTAAATATTATCTTGAAAAAATAATAGATATGCAAAAACTTGTCGCAGAATCATAATTGTCTTGATGGGAAAGTTAACTATGATCATATTAATAGCTAAACATATTTAAAGCTAATGATAAAATAATAAAAGGGTAATATAGAAAATTGCTTTAGTCAAACCATTATCATAATATCCCAAAAGTATTTTCACCTGTGATTTAAAATCTACTTTGGGGAAGATGAAAACAATATTCTTGACCTAGCTAGCTTCCAATCATTGATGACTTTACTCATCATCTTTAAAACTTGTTTCAAAAATTAAAAGGTAAAATAGCATAACATGATTACCAAATAGGTAATAGATTATGGAGTGAAAACATAACTTTAAATTATGAGATCAACAATAATAATAATAATAATAATAATAATAATAATATATAACTTAAAAAGACTGACTTGCCCCTACACTTTAGAAGACATTCAATTCACACGAAAATTTATTTTGTTATTGCATTGGTATATCATTTTTTAATATATAATATCAATGTATGCTATGTTAGTTTCTTTATCTTTATTTATAGATAAAAAAATATCACTAGTACCACATGTCATGTACACAATTTTTCTCATAATAATATTTTTTAATAAAAAATTTAATAAATGATTTTAAATACAATAGCTTTTAATATGGCTAATTAATTACTTTATTATAAGAAATATTACTAAATAATATAAGAATTTTAGTTGGATTTATTAAAATAGAGTATGTTACTACTTATATATTTGAAATGTGTTTAATTTAAAAAAGTTTGACAAAACTATATAAATAAAAAGAAAAAAAATAAAATGAATGTGGGTTGATTAAAATAAAATTGTTCAAATTTAATAATTTCTGCGAATATATATTTTAAATAAACTCTGAACTTATTTGAAATTTTATTTTTATTTTTTATCATTTAATTGAAAATAATATTTAAGAACTATTCTACACTTTAATAATAAAAATCAAACTAAAAAATGTTGGAATGCTTAATAATGCAATAAATATAGTAAAAAATTTCAAAATAATAAATTGAAAATTATTTATATTTCTTTACAAACGCAAATACAGTCCAACAATTAAATAATATGTTAATCACATTATGTTATATTTAATGCTAAATTAGGTGAAATGTAGTCCACAAAACCATAATATATTTCTCCTATATAAATAGTATTTAAATTTTTCAAATTTTATCAAGTTCAATTTAATTTTTAAAATCTCATGTTGTAAGCTAAGTCCAACATTTATGCTACCAGAAGCTCATATTCATATACCTAAAAAAACTATGTACATTTAGATAATTGTCACAAATATTTTAAGATTTGATATTTATTAACATTGATTTATTTTCCAACATGAGATCAAAATTAATACTAAAATAGACTATCATAAGAGGCTTGTAGCTTGAATGTAAGAAATTCATTATAATTATAAGTAATTATTTTGAGTCAAAGTTTAATTTTAATTAATGATATTTATCGATATTCCCCAAATTTCTATCTCCTGAGTGTGGCTATTCGAAATTTGTGAAAAAATGATGAAAATTCAAAGTTAAAATTTTTAAGATTCTTTATAATATTATAAATATCTCATGTTATGATAACTAGCTATATATTTTAAAATATTATATTATAACCAGAATAATATCGATATTTTAAAATATATAGTTCATAAAACATTTTCGTATTTGATTACAACTTATTGTTGATATTGGAAAATTTTAGAAAAATAATGAAAATTTCAAAATTAAGGTATTTATGATTTATAGTAAATAATATTTAAAATAATTCCAAGTGTATAGCTTGATATTCTCAACGTTCATCTTTATGATATTAAAAGAAAGGATAACAATATTTTATCAAGTATAATCATAAAATATCTCAAAATATCAAACAAAACACATATAAATTCTTTTGCTAAGGATAACAATATTTTATCCAGTATAATCATAAAATATCTCAATATCAAACAAGCACATATAAATTCTATCTCAATATCAATCAAGCTCATATAAATTATTGTTGAAGTATACAATATCTGTTATTTCTTGAAACATGTATGATTTCTTAACCACTTTCAGGATTATAAAAATATACGATGTTCATTTCTCGAAACACATATGAATTCAGCACATATAAATTATTTTCTTCTAAAAAACGTAGAAAATATTGAAACACATATGGTTTTTTTTTCCACTTTCACGATTGTAGAAATATACGATGTTCATTTTTTGAAACACGTATAAATTCAGCACATATAAATTATTTTCCTCTAAAAACCATAGAAGTATTGTTATTTCTCAAAACACATATGATTTAGTATTGTTATTTCTTGAAACACATGATTTCGTTTCCACTTTCACGATTGTATAATATACGATGTTCACTGTATGAATTCATGTTCATTTTTTGAAACACGTATAAATTCAGCACATATAAATTATTTTCCTCTAAAAAACACTCTAAAAACCATAGAAGTATTGTTATTTCTCAAAACACATATGATTTAGTATTGTTATTTCTTGAAACACATGATTTCGTTTCCACTTTCACGATTGTATAATATACGATGTTCACCGTATGAATTCTTTTCCACTCTCAGAATTGTATAATATAGCTTGAATGTAAAAAATTCATTATAATTATAAGAAATTATTTTTAGTTAAATTTTAATTTTAATTTATCAATATTTGTCGATATTTTTCCTCTAAATTTTCTATATATATTATTGAATGTTAATATTGGAAAATTTTGAAAAAATGATGAAAATTCAAAGTTAAAGATATTTAATATTTTTTATACTGGCCAATATTCTCTATTTCATGTTAAAATCTCATATATAATATTTTTAATTTTCATGTTATGATGATATTATAAATATCTCATATTATAATAACCATATTTCATAAAATATTATATTATAGTTTATAGAATAATATCAATATTTTACAATATATATCGATGATAGTTCATAAATATTTTTGTATTTGATTACAATTAATATCGATAGAGGAAAATATATGGTTTACTAGTTATATATATAAAGACCACATATAAAACATGTCAAATCTATAATTTTTTTCATATTAAATATTTTTTATACAAATTAGATTTAAAATAAATAGAATTTTAAAACTAATTAATATGACTAACTAATGATATCAAATTTAATGTTGATAATAAACATTAATAATATATGAACTTTAACTACATTTGTAAAAATTATTTATATATTGAAAACTAGTATATGACTCGTGTAACACATCAGATTTAAACAAACTTAAATTGAACTTAGTAAAATTAGAAAAAAAAAATTGATATTATTTATATAAGAAAACATATATGTATTTATGATTTTACGCATCACCAAATTAGCATTAAATATCACGCCATTTGATTAAAAAAAATTGTTATGTCTATAATATAATTCAATTTCCCATCATTTTTAGTTTGATATTAAGTTTAGAATAACTTTCAAAAAAAATTCAATTAAATGATCAGAAAAATGATAGACAAAATTTCTCAAATAAATTTTACAGATTAGTTTCAAACATATATTCGCAAAAGCTATTAAATTTTTATTAATTAATAAATTTGAAAAAGTTTGAATAATTTTTTTTAATCATCTCACCTTTACTTTATTTATTTATTTATATTTTTAATAAACTTTTTAAATAAAAAATTTCAAATGTATAAATAATTTCTATATTTAAAATCTAGCATGTGTTATATATTTAACAAATTTAGTTAAAATTTATATATTATTTAGTAATGCTTACTATGAACATTAAATTTGATATCATTAGTTAATCATATTAATTAACTTTAAAATTCTATTTATTATAGATTTAATTTGTAAAAAAAATATTTAATATGAAAAATTTGTAGACTTGACATGTGGTATATGTGATCATTTTATATATATATATAAAGATTTCCAATTTAAAATATTTGTAGAAAAAATATTAATAAATAAAGAAGGAAAAAACTAAAATTTAAGTGGTTAGATTAAAGAGGATTATTCAAACTTTTGAAACTTATTAATTAATTAAAAAATAATATTTTTGCAAAGTATGTGTTTTAAATAAAATATGACATTTATTTGAGATTTTTTCTCCTTTTATTTTTTTTATCATTTAATTAAAAAGAAAATTTATGATTGTTCTAAACTTTAACAATAAAATCAAACTAACTAAAGGTGGGAATGTTGAATAACACATTTGACTGACGATATTTATATAACAAAAATAATAATAAAAATAAATTATTAATTAATTATGTATGTTCCCTTACAAATGTAACACATATTTCAATAATTAAATAATATATTAATCAAACGGTGTTATAGTTAATGTTAATTTGACAATGTATGAAACCATAAATATATGTTTTGTTATATAAATAATATATAATCTGTTTTTAAATCAGTGGGTTTAATTTATTTTTTTTTAAGTCTCACTTACGCGGAAATTATACTTGTACCATATATCGTTGCTCCACATAAACAAGATAATATCATTGTGCCAATTAAACTTTAAACGAAGTTGGCACACCAATTGATGCTATTTTGTATAAAAGGCTCACCGCTTCTTTTACTTAACGGCTCGTAGATCAAACGTCACTTGTGCAGTTAATGTTATGTAATCAGATTTCTGTGTAAATGCAAGACAAGTGATCTCGACATTCCATGGAAAATTTTAAGATATCTCAAAGGACCATTTAACTTTCATTTAATTAATTAATTTATTTATTTATTTTGCTTTTCGAGATACAAAATCATTATTTATTTTTATTTTTATTTTATTTAACTTTTGACAAAATGAACTTTTGAATCTACAATTTAGTCAATTTCAAATTTTCTTTTAATATAATTGAACCAATGTAAGGTTTAATTCATTTTTAAAAAGTTTATGTTTGATCGAAAGTGCTTCACAAGGTGCGGTTAACAAAGTCTTATAAGCAATCCATGCATTACGAACCTAGTTTCATTTTTTGTTTATCACTTTATGCTTGTAATTCTATGCGCAAGATTTCTTTTCAGACTTACTTTAAATCATTATCATCAAATAAGGAATCATGTTTTAGATAATCTTAAAATTACACACACAATATATATATATATATATATATATCGAAATTTCAGATCAACTGATGTTAATGAACTTTTTTAAGGGAGCCCAAAATTTTATTTAAAAAGAAAAAAAGAAAATAATAATAATAATAATTATTATTATTATTATTATTATTATTATTATTATAATTATAATAATAATAATAATTATTATTATTATTATTAAAGAAAAGCGACGCATATTTTTATGTTGGAATTTTTAGGGTCAATGAAAAATCACCTTATAAAGTGTCTATTAGATTAATAGGGGTCTATGAAGAGGTGTGAACCAAAGGTTGTAAATGTTCATAATTTATTTAAGAAAAGTTATTAAATCATACCTTTAGATGAAAAAAACACGATTGAATGATTTTGATTGATTTAATTCAAAAGGTGCACCTCTTCACCAATGGACACCTGGAAATCTATAAATAGACTCTTCAAATTCCACAATTCACATATCGAATAAATATTGAATGTGCATTCAACATACATTGAAAAATGTATGGAATTTCCTATGAAATTCATTTTGATTTTCATTTTTTTCCTTGTTCAAACTACAATTTGGTTCAACGTTTATTGTGTTTTGGAGTGCTACAATCACAAGATGTGATTAAGTGATCCATGTGTAACGCTCCATTTCTTTTACGTTACTGTAGAATATCAGAGTTTAATAAATTTTTCGTTTAGGCGTCCAGATACTCGATAAAACATGCATTTCCAAGGTAAATTCAAACTTGCAAATAAAGATAAGTCGGTTCGAACATCCCCATTTTATAAAATGTGAATCATACACAGCGGAAGAAATATATTTTTCTTTATAATTATAAAGCTAAACTATACAACTTTGCAAACTAAGCTTTCCCCAAAAGATTTCAAGATCATCCCATATACAATTAAATAATATAACACATCTTTCACTTTCAATAAAACTCTTTCACAATATTTAGAATATCGGCTACCAGCATCCACCACTTGCACACCACGCTCATGGATTTCCACAAACTGAAACATTTTAGCATACAAAAGGGTGAGTGTATGAAGACACTCAGTGGGGTTGGACTTGTGAACAGTTAAAACATGATATGGAACATAGGCATATAATTCATCAATCACATAATTACGGATCTGAGCCGCCTTGGAAAAACTTTGCGGTTCTGAGCCGCCGTGAAAACATTTTCTGGTTCTGAGCCGCCGTATTGTGATTCTGAGCCGCCGTATAACATTTTGTGGTTCTGAGCCACCGTAATGCGGTTCTGAGCCGCCGTGCAAATATTATTGTGGTTCTGAGCCACCGTAGTAAACATTATTATGGTTCTGAGCCACCGTAATGCGGTTTTGAGTCGCCGTACATACATATCATGTCACATAACAATTTCTTTCATCTTGCAAATATTGCACATTCACGTTTGTCACGTAACAAGGCACAAAATGCCACATTTATAAAATAAGCATATACGTTTCACATCAGCCAACAGCTTCACATTAAAGTACATGTACACATCAATGGGATAGCAAGCATTCTGCCCATAACCTTCATTGCATTTCATCATTCACGAAGTAAAATACATTTCATTTTGAACTTCACGTTTAAACTTTCATGTTAGAAAAATCAGTGACATGTAGTAATTGCACGTAAGAGCGCACATTGTTCACAACATGTAACCTATAAGAATTTACCCCCACCTCGTTCGATGGTAACCCTCGTGAAACTCAATTCTTTAAATCATAAGTTCGTTCTTTCACCGGCTAGAAAATACGAAACAAGGTTCAGACCCACGATTGGCTTGATGAGAGCTTGGTTCCAATGTACAATTAACCGAAATATATGATAGTGATCTCGGCGGCAACCGACGGTGGCGATGTCGTAGCTAGGAGAGAGGAGAGGAGAAAGAGAATTATGAGGGACAAGAGAGAGCATGAGTCTGAATCTTAAAGAAAGAGAGAAATTGAGAGGATAGATAAATGAGTTGCAGAGAGTTGACGGAGTAAGGTGAGAGAGGCATGATTCCAATACTTAAGTTTTACAAAAGGATTAAATACACATTAATTAGAGGAGGTACGAGAGAGAAACGTGTCAAGAGAGGGGGAGAAACGAGAAAGGTTTATCTTGTAGTTTTTCAAATAGTATGCACGTGTCCATGGCTTCAAATTGAAGACATTACACTCTCTTATTCTTTGTTTTATATGGTAAGGTAAATGTATTTATATTATATGATAATATCCATTGTGTATCATGCATTCATATATAACTATATATTATATATGTGCATACTTATATGTATACTGTATGTGCTTATATAGAAATGTTTAGTTTTACTTTTCATTCATTATTTATGCTCAACATGTATATTATACTATTATAAAAATATTTAACAAACTTTATACATATATTTATGTACCCACTTCCGTAATATATATATAAATATATTATAATATTAACTAAACTTAATTTATATTAACATACTTACACGGCATTCATTATGTATATATATACATATATTTATGTATTATAATATTATCTATACCTATATATACAATCAAAATTGAGATTTATTTTCATTTCTTCCATAAGTTATACTACCATTATTCAAATAGTTTACATATTCAAATAATTTACATTATCATCTCGATTTCGTATTAATTATGAGAATTTTTATTACATTTTACGTAGTCAAATTTTAGTTTGGGGTGTTACACCATGTATATTGATATCGGGTAAAATTTGAATGTTCATCGAGATTAAGTGATTAACGTACCAAATTATGGAGTATGATATATTCTTAAAAGCAAAATTACATTTTTTGTTATCCTTTTGAAGAATTTTGTAAAGACCATCAAATATTTCTGTGAAGTAAAGTAAAGGAGGTCAAATAATTAAATGGAGGCTAATTTCCTTATAAAAACGTACATAATGAGTTGAGTTGAATAATTGATTATGTGGTACAACAGGAGTATAACAAGATGAAGGAGGAATTCAAAGTGATAACCTAAAAGAGATTCTTGGCGAGAATCAATTACGAAATTTAGGTTGGGCTAAAGTCAACAATTAAATCTCGATCTAATAATCTAGCTAGTTTGAATAACATGTAAATAAGCATGAATTAAACTATGAAAATAACAACCCAAAAACTCGGTCTATTTGATCCAGCTCATGCGGCCAAACCGGCTTGATCAGCTTGGGCCATTAACCCAACAATTTTTTTTTCCCCTACCAAACTAATGTATTCATATCATTGAAAAATAAACCATCAAAATAACTAAATAATTGATTATTAAATTATTATTCTTTTGAATTTAGTCTTTTAACTAAGCCAATTAACAATTTCTCTGATTTTGTTTTTTAATAATTAAACGTTAAGGTCAATTTGCCCTATTGAGCTTAACAAGGTTGGGTGAGTCTACAATTTTATAAGTGTCATAAGACGATTTGTGTCCGATCATATCTGTTGTCCCATCAATCTAGGTTAAATACATTATTAATTTCATATTTTATAATTTAAGAAAATGTAATTTTTACACAATATATGAGGACATTAAAATGTTTAACAAATATCATCCAAAATAATCAACCGTGCCTAAATTTTGGGTGCGGTGCGACAATCTCAAATACGTCACGTTGTGTGAGACAAAATCCTACACAATTTATTTCAACTTAATATTAAATCAAAATGGATCATTTACTCACACAAGAGGGTACAACATCGAATATTTAGCCAGAAAAGTAGAAAGTTCTTGTGAATCCATATATCTGGAAATTAGAGTAATAACTAATATGGTCCATTTATGCATCAGTGTTTTAATACATTTGAAATATGAACTGTTTGATTGGTGTCATAAATTAAGGATAATCAATTATCTGTGAAAACTAGTCATCAAATATACAGATGAGTAAATTTACAACTTGTTGTATCGACAAATAATTTGTATGCTCATTTTAATAGAAAATTGATCAGCTCTCCCTTATGCCAAAAAACCAATTTCCCCGTAGGGATGTAAACAAGTAGACTTAAGTCAAGTATTGTCAAGTCCGATCTTAAACTTGAAGCTCAAACTCAAGTTCGACTCAACAAATAACTTGATAAGTTTGAGTTCAGCTCAACTCAACTTGATATCTTAAATATTTGTAAAATAATTTAAATTTCTAATAAAATGATTAATAGTAGAAATTTTAATGTGAATAAATAAACTATTAAGAAAAAAATAGTAAGTTTAACATATACTCGATTATACTCAATTAGGCTTGCAAGCTTGTGGAGTCAGTATTAATATGCTCAAAAGCTACTCAACGACCAACTCAAGCTCAATCAACTGATTTAGCATCGAACCAAATTCGATTTTTTCAAGTCGATCTCAAATCTCGACTAATTCAAGAATTGTATTATCTCATTTATATATCCCTCTCCACCACCCTTCATCCTTCGCCCTTGTTTTTCTCTCACCTTCCATTTATTTATACTTTACGATGACAGGTCAAAATCTTGTGTATACAAAATCAAACAAAATTCACCCAAAATTATATATATTATAAAAGCAATAAATTAAGGTTGGGACTAAAGTTATCCATCCATTTCTAAGCACACCCCAATTATATAATTTTTAATTAAGAAAATATAAAATATTAAAAAGAATACAATTCTTGAATATTCTTCAATGTACAAGGTAGTCGAACATTCTTCTTCTTGTTTGACCAAACAAATTTATTAATGTTTGTTTTAAGAATAAAATTTATATTTTCTATTTATTTTATTTTTTTAATTGAAAAACATATAAATTGAGGTGTGTTTAGAAATCCATGGGGTGTCTTTAACCCCACTCTAAATTAATGAGGTAGGAATGAATCTTATGTGAGACCGTCTCACGTGAGACGAGTCAACCCGCAACTCACCCTTCACAATTCAAATATAAATTAGTAAAAATGAATTTAATTTATGAATAAAAATGATCTGTCTCATGAAAACTATTCTTGAGATCGTCTCATACAAGTTTTTGTGATGAAGTAAAGATTAATTGGCAAGAGAAATAGAATGAAGAGTGGAATTGTGCAGTGAAGTTGGGTTTAATTAGTGAGTGGTGGTGTGGAAAGAGATAAGCTGAGGCTGCCCCTACTATAAGTCTATAACTAGCCTGACACTTGATGGGCACGTCCATTACCATTTCCAACGACTTTATTCCAATCACACCATTTCTTCTATTTTTCTCACCTTACTTTAACACCTAAGATTTTATTTATTTTTTTATTAAACTCAAGCATTAATCTATAAATTAATTAATACTTAAAATAAGACATAATTTGTTTTTCTGCATTTCTAATTAATTATCTATATTTTTCTTAAGAAATGGTACAGCAACAGACTTTTTTGGAATTCATCGTGGTATTACTTTCACTTAGATACGTGAAACTATGAATTTATAATGAGATCCGATATATTAACACATAAAATATACAATATGTTATTATATTAATTGATCGTGCTCCGATCCAACGTTCTCCTTTTCCCCATAAAAAACTCGAAACTTCAAACCAAGAAACCTGCAAAACAAACACTAGGAGGATTTTCCGGCGACTCCGACGCTCAAGTCAGTAAAATAGCTAAGCCGTTTTTCAATGGAAGTGTGTGTAAGTGTTTTAGTGATATATTTTTTCATAAAAAAATGGAAGAAATGAGTATAATAAGTTTATATACTCTTTGCGAAACGTGGCAGTTGACAATATCCGATAAATATGGGAAGTGGGCGAAAATGACGGTTATTTGAATTCAAACTTGTTCGATTTACTTCATCAATGATCAGTTCGTCATCATGTCTCAAACTTCATCAGTTCGTCAACATCATCATACACCAGTTCGTTCTCCATGAAGTGATCTTTGTTCGCCGCTTTAAGTTGTTCACACCTGTTGACTTTGACTTTAGTTCGATCTAAAGGAAAGAATCCGATTCATGTCAGTTCGGTCATATCATTAATGTTATTTAGAAACAATTTATATGTAAAGGTTGTTAATCTGACTCAGGAGATTAAATGGTCAATAAATTCGGAAGATCTTGTATCAATTTACATATTACAATCATGTTAACTACCTGTAGTCTATGGATATAAAAAATTGTTTTAGTCACTAATTGGATAGAAATACCCAAAATGTTGACCTAAAAATGCATTGAAACCCGTTTTTTATCCACTTTTTAGGAACATACTGAAAAAAGCAACCCTTCCAACATTAGTTTTATTTTATTAAATAGTCAATTATTTGTATTGAACATTCTTGCATCAATCTTAAATTTTAGAGGTAAATTAATTTTATCGAAAAGATATTATATTTAATTCTCAAACAGTGTTTTTAGGATATGATTTCAGGTAAAAATGGGAATTTCATATGTTATTGTGTTTATAAAGTGAATTGTTTTAGATAATGGAATAAAATATTATGGTTGTTTATTTTTTTTATAATTTTCTTACTATTTTGTGCTTTCACAAAAATGTAGTTTATTTTATCAATTTTAAAACTTGCAGTGTTATTCACATCTGTTTTATCAAATTTAATTATAAAATGTACTCTATTTGATTCTCTCTCTTAATTAACATTCATCAATAAAACCTTAAATTTATTTAGATTAGTCCAATACAATTAATTAACTATTTCAAATAATGTAATACACTTAATAAAGATATAATAATTTTTTACTTGAAAAATGTGAATTAAATATTCATAAAAAATTAGGACAAATCTGCTTCTTAATTTAAAAGTTGGAATTGTATTTGCATTAAAAAAAATTAATGAAATGTTTGCAATTTTTTTTGGTTACAATTGTAGATTGAGAGTCCCGAATCTAAGAACTTAAGGACGGGACATATATGTGTATATGTCCACCTACCTTGAGTAGTTTAATTTGATTAGTGAAAAAAAGTCGTTCAAAAGTATTGCTCTTTCCGTATTATCTTACCAAATCAAATAAAACAATATAATTATAAATTGTTAGTCCCAATTGGTTAGAGGTTTAGAAGGGGTGAATGAACCTCTATTAATTTTTCGTTTTTAAATTTTTTAGTGAAACAGGTTCCTGAGAGAAGCAGTAACTTGACTCGATTCAGAAATCTGGCAGAATGTTGATTGAGGTTTCTAACTTGATTATCACAGTATGCAGCGGAATAAACTAAATATAGAGTTTCTTTATGAAAACCAGTTTTCTTTTCCAAATATGATTTTAAGAATCCTTTAACAGAATGCTTATGATAAATGCAGCAAGATAGATATGCAATAATGCAATGCAGCAAGTATACAAAAGCAGTAAACACTTATGGCTTATAGTGGTTCGAATGTGATGTAATCCTTCTACGTCCACTCTATTCTTTCACTGAGGAGGAACTTCGTTAGGTCAGTTTGCTTTACAAGACACTACTTTACAAATCTCTTACTAGCAAGTTTACTTACTGGAATCAACAGATTCTTAGGCACTATCTCATACAGAGTACAAAACTCTCACAGAGTTATAAGCCTACACAAAACTAACACTTAGCAATGATCTAATCATGTCAACTAAGGACACCAAAAATAAAACAACCTAGCACACAACAAATAGGTTAAAAATATATGGTTTCTTCTACTGGTGCAGCAATGAAGACAGTCTTGAACTTGAAAGCTCGAGAACTTGAATGACTGCTTCAGAAGGTTGAGTGACTGAACTTGGAAGCTTGAGAAAATAGCTTGAGAATGAAGAGTTTAGAAAGTGCTTGCAATAATCAATAGTTCAATAGTCGTAAATGTCACTCCATCCTTCTATATATATCTGTAGGAAAAAGCCCGCTGAAGAGAGACACTGTTCTTGTAGCAATTCAAATTCGATCTCCAAATCTGATTTTACTACGATATTTTCTGTAGAATAAATCGATCCGATATGCTGATCCAATCACCCTTTCGATAACTGTAACCTGCAAAACAAACACCAGAGATTTTTCCCTGTGAAGCCCCTCCGACGCTCAAGTTAGTAAATTGATATTCTTATTGTGAATGTAGTCCTCGTAAAAAATGGTAAAATGAAGGGTATTTATACTTCCTGTGTAGCATGAAGACATTGTTCCCACATAAGAGGCGGTTATTTATCCGAAAATCATGGGTTAGTAGGTAGTTTTTAGTGGAGATCGTGGGTGGTTAAAGAAATCTTAGTTCAGCTATTATTTTTCGGGCATAACTCGATAGTTCATTTCATTTCTTAATGCGAACTCTCGAACAATCGAGATGACAGATATCGCTTTCAACTCTCATATCCATTTCGCATTGATAGTTGTTTTTCTCTTTGATCTTTTAGTTCGGACAGAAACAAAAACGAGGCAATAATTATTAACTCGAATAACAGTTTGACACTTTTGTTCGGTCGAGAGAACTGGAGCTGAATGAAATAAAAACCGGGTCTAAATAAATGGCCATATCAAAATCTTTGTAATTAATGCGCCTGGAAAATTGGGTACAAGGGCTCGTCCTTGTCTGATTCGCATTAATGGTGCCACTCCTCGACTACAGTCCTTGTTGCAGAGCTGCGGGTCCAGGTGACATCACCTCATTGGCTTGACACAAAATTATATCTAATGGATGCTTGACAGGAGTCAATCCTCGTACAACATTCATAAAATATTCCTCGTACTGAAAGGAATTAGTTAGAAAACTTACAGTTTTCTGCTCAGCTTGTAGATGTTGCTTACTATTTTGTGTCAACTTTCTGATCTGCTTCAGCTTCCTGTTTTTTAACAACTTTCTGTTCTCGAAACCTGCAGTCAGCTTCCTGACCTGCGATAGCTTCCTGATCCTGAACAACTTCTTGTTCCAGAATCCTGCAGTCAGCTTCCAGTCTTCCATACTGCTATCTGTTCTATCTGCTTATTGACTTAGCTTTCTAATCCTGGTTCCATCTTCAGCTTACTGACCTTCCTCACTGAAAATCAGTCTTAAAGAAATCTTCATCTCCAAAATCCTCTACATCAGTTTTCTCTATCTTTCTGATGCTTACAACATTACAACTCAAGACAAAGAAAGATAAACTTATCATCTAGAAATCCACTTATAAGAAAGATGCTTACAACATTACAACTCAAGACAAAGAAAGATAAATTTATCATCTAGAAATCCACTTATAAAACGTGGAAAAAGGTACTCTAAAGAGTCATCTAAAATTACATTGTCTCATCAAAATCTAAATGAAAATATCTCAACATAAATTGAAGACAATAATTCACTTTGAATTTATTCCGACGTCCTAGGTTATTATTATGAAGAAACTAAAGGCAGTGCCGATTAATAATAAATAAATAAATAAAAACTGCAATTGATTGCATTATGAATAGAGCATAATATTTTTTTCCTTTTTTTTTTTTTTGGTTGAAGGCAATAAAAAATTTATGGAAAAAAGTGTTGTTAATTTGGTGAATTTGTTGCATTTGATTGTTCTATCATTTGTATTTTAAATATCTTTTGTTTTTTAATCATCTGGGAAAAATTCATTTTTTTTTCCACTTAAGTGCTATAATAAGTAAATGTTTTTTTTAAAAATAAATTTGTTTTAATGAATTACATCCATCACACAAGAGTATCGGACAACTTACCAAATGAATTTTAAGATTCATAAAAATTACAACCAAATTCTTAAACTACCAAAAAGCTAATAAACTTATAATGATTTGACCGGTTTCTAGGAGTAATTGGTTTTGATATCACTCATTTATATTGATATCATATTGTAAATTTTAAATGTATTATATGTTGATCGTAGAAGATGTCAACTTTTATTAAAAATACAGTTACTTGTTTTAGCAAGTATTTGAACAAAAAAATAGGATCTCTTTGAATACATAAATCTAAAAAAAAGGTGAAAGATAAATTATGAAAAATTTCATGAAACAAACTTAAATGATTCCTCAAGAAAAAAAGACATATTAGAATGCAACAAACCCTTTTTTTTCCCCCAAAAATGTATATAAAAACCTACTCCTGTGATTCAAACTCAATTTTACCAATTATTAATTATAAGTTAATATTGTCAGACTTTGTTTGGATTAGAATTAGCCCATTAAAATTTGAAATGTATAAAATCTCAATTCATATTTGTTATTAAATTAAAAAATTCCAATAGCTCTTTCCTATCTTTTATAATTCTATTTTATAAAATCTTCAAACAAATATAAAATAATCAAAATTCACTTAAATCCCATATTATAACTTACAAAATCCATCTAAATCTTGCCAAACAAAACCTTAAAAATGTGAAAATGATAGCAGATGGAAAATGGAGGAGAGAGAGAAGTGAAAGTGAGGGGCGGTTGGATGAAAGACGCTAAATTCGGGGGATTTAATACACACACACAAAAAAAAAAAAAAAAAAACACAAATCCCAAGCAAAAGATTTACTCCATGATGACGTTGTTTAATTACCCATTGCTGCCATTTCTCATGCTTTTTAGACGCTCTACAGCTCAACTATTATTACTCAATGTGTGTATTGTGTGAGAGAGAATTCTACGTCACCATGACCACTTCTGTTCTTCCCCAACTATTATACCCTCTCTCTCTCTCTCTCTCCAAATTATTTTTTACATTTCTCTCACCCCATCTATTGTTTCTCCTCAAAAGACTAAAATAACCTTATGATCTATGTATATTTGACTTTGTTTGATTTTTTCAGTTCCCACGACAACTAATTTTCTGGTGTTATTAATTAATGAAAGTAGTATGTTAATTTGTAGAAACCTTTTTAAGGGTGCGTTATTTGAGTATAATAGTGTGTACTATGGGGAAATAATGATATTATTGTCCTTCCATCTTGTTCCTTTCATTTAAAAATAAATATTTCATTTATATTTATATTAATTGTATGTGAAAAAAAAATGTCCCCTAAATATGTTTATATTAATGGGGTGTTTTTAATTTGGTGGGGTGACACATGTTGTCCACAATAATGAGTATTAACTCTCATAACTAACACATATTTCATTATATAATTTTCTATGAGTTCAATTTTTATTTAAATAAATATAAGAGAAACAAATTTAAGTGAATATTTTAAGTGGGTATTTTACATAAAATTGTAGTGAATACTCTTAAACTTGTGTGTTTTTATTGGACTGATATCCTCTGATAACCGCTACTCAAACCCTATAATATAAACAAGTACAAATAAATAATAGGGCTAATTTTATTTTTCAATCTGTACTACAAAAGTTTTTTTAATTTTGTATCCTAATTTTTTTTTTCTCCGATCACAACTCATACTATACATTTTGTTTACTTTTGCAGCATTCGACCAATATTTTCAGATGAGAAAATGTCCACGTGATTTTTATGTGCTAATTGAGGGTTATTTTCGTCATTTCTAAGTCATTTACTAACTCCTCCTCCAAAAGTGAATTTTGCGCTGATTTTTCCTACATTTTTTTTTTTTTGCAAATTGTTTAAGCAAAAAAAGATTAATGGTAAGGTTCAAACAAAAAATAAGATCACTTTACCATTGAAAATAGTTGATAAATCGAATTTACTGATGCCTTAGAAGTGCAAATGACAAAAATAACCCTCAATTAGCACGTGAAAATCACGTGGGTGCTATCTTGCCCGAAAATATTAATTGGAGGTTGTAAAAGTAAACAAAACATATAATATATGATATGATCGAAGAAAAAAAATAGTTTAAGATGTAAAATTAAAAAACGTTCATAATACAGATTGAAAAATGTAATTAACCCTAAATAATATAAGCACATACAAGTAATGCAATAAAATAAATATTAGCTTTGCCTGAATTTTAATGAATTTTTTTTCACTTCCAATCCATTTAAAACTGCTACCCTATTAGAATTTGGGCAAATAGGATATCCGATAATTGTCATTCTTACTAATTCGAAAGATATTAAATTCCATACATAATAAAGATGTCAAAAACTCATAATAAACTCAGTGAGAGAAAATATAGAAACACTGATATGTTATTTAATCAATATAACAATTTCGTCTAATTTAAGCATAATTGTTAATGGAAAAAAAAAAGTTACTATCTCATATATTGTTACATAAAATGAAATGAAAGATGTGAACATGCTACCAGTTGTACAAATAGTATAGTTTCCCATTTTGGAGCGGTTTGAAAATGAGTACCCCTTCGTTTATATATGATATGCCTGTATAAGTTTGTGAACAACCAATATCATAAAGTCACATCTTTCACTTCATTTTCATTTTATCTATTATTATATATTAAATATTATTTACCTGTCAAGTCTGTTAGGCAGATGTATTAATAATTATGGTTATGATTGTTCTAAACAATTTTTGTATCGATCTGAATATTAAATGCATCGACTTCTAATCCATGTTTGTATTGAAATTTTGAAATTCCTATAATTCTATTTTATTTTTACAATTCTCGACATCTATTTTTATCTTCATAATTTTCAATATGAAAATAACATTATAACTATATCCATACTCTATAAAATTCTTAAACAAATACAAATTTTTCAAAATCCAAACCCACAAATCTATCTTAAATTCTAAATTTAAATTTACAAAATTCATGTTTAAGTACAAAACAAACATAGCTGGCTTACATGTCTTGCAACTTGTCAAATGATGAAAAATTGAAGTATAGCAAATATTAAAAATTGCTTAAACTAAAAAATATTTATTGCTCAGTTAGCTTTTGTCGATTCAAATTACCAAGACAACTCCAAGGACATGATATTCATAAGGGTGTCTATGACGTAGTTATAGTAGTAGTCAGTGTACACTAACACTCACTATTTATAGGAAAATATGTCTCAAATACGAGGAAGTTCATAAATTGAGAAATTATGTTGATTCTAAATATTTAGACTGCTCCTGAGGTTGATGTCTGGCAAGAGACTACTCTATGCCACTTCAGCATGCACTTATCTTTGGACCTTTTTTGCTATTTATACAGTCAATTTTGATCTCTGTAAAGATCTAATGCTGAAAGAATTGTAAATTTTGCATGATCTCCCCTGTACCATTGAATATGGATCTATCTTGGCCAATTTCTCTAATATTATATCTTTTGTCAGGTAATATTTCGGCTCAAATCTTAATTTCTTTGTCAAATTGGTAGCCTACCTTAAAACAGGAAATCATTACATTAAAATTATAATTATTACACCATGTGCAATTGTTGCACCGTGTGTATAACGATTATACTTATAACAAAAAAAAACATGTTTATAGTTGTAAAAAATATATTTATATAATTCATATTTATACATGTAAAAAATATACTAATGAAACACATACTTATAACTGAAAAACAAATATTTATATTTATAAAAGATATATTTAAATCTTGTTGATTGTGGGACGGTTTCACAATAGAGCACTCTAATTATTATCATCATATCAATCCTATATTATAGTTTGAGCTATTTTAATTAAGGGGAGTAATCCTAAATAACACAATTTGTATAAGACTTTTTTTTTAACCTCAAAACATAAGAAAGTGATTTTTTTACCTTTCTTTTTTTTAATCGATAAATTTCCTTTCAAATACAGCTCCGATAAAATTATTAAAAAAACCAGACTTTTACCTCTTCTTTCTTTTCACGATTTTTTATTTCTATTTTTTTTTTGGTTGTTTAATATATAAATTAGTCTTTTGTAGTTCATATGTCTTTATGTTATTTAATGTATCAAAAATCGACCACGCGTAATGTTTTTATGAATCATGTCATACATGTAACTTTTATTTGAATCATATCGTGTAATATCTATATGAACAATGTCTTGTAACACACACACACATATATATATACACTCACACGTACGATTAATCATATTGTTTAATGTCGGTGAATTAAATGGTGTAACACCTGGACATATAAATCATATCATGTTATCTATATAATCATCAATATATATATAAATCATGTCATGTAACATGCACTTATATGAATTATCATGATCACTATGCATAATGTGATCATGAGAGTTGATTTGTTTTTTAACCATAAAAGATGTAGAAAAGATATAAAATCATGTTGTGGTATGGAAAATGTAAAAAATATCCAATTGTGGTAATTAAAAGAGAATATTTTACCTTTTAATTAAGCCTATTGCTTGTCAAGTCGAGTACTTTAAATATTTTTAATTATTTTTCCTTTTTATTTGTCGAATTTGAGTTCGAACGGTCAACTTGATATTTTACCAAAACGGAGAAGTGTTTTGTGATTTTCATCCAATTGAATTCCAATGACCTCGTGACAAAAGACTTTGAATCAAATATCAGTTCATTGAACATGACAATATTAAGTTTATAAATTATAAGTATGAATAATATATCTCTACTTTCAATAGTATAAACTTTATCACTGACCGAAAGTTTATATTTTTATTTTTTTCAAACAACTTAGTAAAGATCCTTTTGTCCATAAAAGTTAGTATGGCTCCTTTTTGGGGAGTAAAAATAACAAATTATGTGGACTTAATTACTATAAAGATATGAAATGTCCACTGCCTTAAAATATACCAAAAAAAAAGTTGAGAAAGTGATGAAGCAAAAAAGCATATGATTCCAAACACAGCTTAGAGCACCTACAATGGGTGTTTTTTAAAAATGTTAACTAACATATTAAAAACACTTCTATTATAGTTTAAGTTTGATGATGTGTTATGTGAAACTCACATCATGAGTGTTATTTAAGGCATTGTTAAATTGTGGATGTTCTAATTAAGGTTGGGATTGTTCCTAAATGAATTATAATATTTGAGTTAAATAAAAAAAGGTAGTTGAAATAAAATAATAATATCCTTAATAATAAATAGGGGCAACAATATCAGAAGCTTTGATTTCAATCAATCATTTCGTTCTTTTAATAAAAACATGGGAAGAAGTGATACACTATAAAAAGCAACTGTTTGGCGGATAGAGTATGGTGCTGCCCAAACTCTGCCTTTTTTTATCATCTCCTGTCACGTGCGTATTCCAACTTCATACGTTTCAAATTTTAATCATACTAATGCCAATTCTTTTTGCAACGTATTTTGTCAAATACAACAATCATCATTCATGCCAAAAAGACTTTGCTCATTTGGGTAATATTTTGGCAATCATCTCAATGAATTCAATTTCAAAATCCAATCATTCAAACACATTCTTTAATTTATATAATTATAATTAGAGGGATTGAACCATTATTCTTAAATAGGGAAAATACCCTAAATACACTAAAATTTATAATAATATACAATAACTACACATTTTGTTATAATAGTACACCCAAACTACACATTTTGTTATATAATATATACCAAAACTACATATTTTGGTGATTGAGTCACTGATTTGATATATCAACAGTATTGATTTGATGGGTGGTTTGTAAAAGTTGCTGAAAATGATTGCACGAGAATTTTCGTATAAATCCAAAAAATGGAAATTTTCGTGTAAACCTTAAATTTGGGAATTTTTGAATTAGCCCTAAATCTGAGAATTCTCATGTAAGATCTAAATCTGGGAATTCTCGTAAGCCAAAAAATTGGAAATTTTCGTGTAAGCCTAAAAATTGGGAATTTTCGTATAAGCCCTAAATATGGAAATTTTCGTGTAAGTCTAAAAATTAGAATTTTTCATGTAAGCCCTAAATTTGGGAATTCTCATATAAGCCCAAAAATTGAGAATTTTCGTGTAAGCCCTAAATTTGAGAATTTTCGTGTAGGCCTTAAATTTGGAAAATTTCGTGTAAGCCTAAAAATTGGGAATTTTTGTGTAAGCCAAAAAATTGGGAATTCTCGTGTAAGTCTCACTATACCTAATTTTCGTGTAAGTGAGTGGGTCATTAGTGTCAAATCAGGTACAAATTGGGGGTGGGGGTTATTAGCAAAATGTATAATTTTGACTTTTTTTTATAAAAATTTAGATAGAAAACGATATAATTATATTTCTTTATGTAGAAATTGATCTCCCTAATATGTCACAAATGAATTTAGAATTTGGTTTTAAAAAACAAAGATTGATGATTTTTGGGTTTGGCTGTTTCAGGGTATCGTTCTTGAAAAATGTATTTTTTGATATTTTAAAATGAAAAAATATATAGGACAAAATTATTTTTAGATCTTTTACTGGAAAATTAAACTAGTATATATTACCTTTTAACTATTGATATCATGTATCTATATATTAGGGTGGTTAATAAAATATTTTCAAGAGTTCCTTTTCATATTGCTTTTTTCCATGTCATATATAGATTTATTTAAACAATATGATAATCAATTGATAATTTTAAAAAAAAAATTCTTTCAATTTTCTTCAGTTTCTCCCTACACCTTTACCTTATCTATCCACTTTTCATCTTCTTTCACACTACAGCATATTTGTGTCCATTATTTAAAAATTCAGTAATAATAATATTAATAGCAGTTCTTAGATAAAAATATAATAAATTTAAAACATGTAATGAGAAGTTCATCTTTCATATTACCGGATGACTCGTGTCGCGAGAAGTTTTGAAATTTCACAACCCATTATGAGGCTCTCATTTTATCTAATATGTGTTAAAATTAAATATTTTATTACAAAACTCATCTCAAGAACACAGTTTTTTTTCATGAGAACCTGTGATCGATAATGGAATTAATTTCCCAAAATGTCCAATAAGAGTATATTTAAACATTAAATTTAGGGCTCAAGACCCATTAACAACATCTTACAATAATTGGTCTAAAGTTCCAATTGATGGATTGATGTTACTTAGAACATGTAATACTTGACCAAATTACCTTCAACTTTATTACATTCACAAAGTATTTGTTGGCTCCGACATTAGACAAATAGACTCATTCACTTCAATTGGGCTTGAACCGATTAATTATTAATTAGTCTAAGTAATATTCATGACTTAATAATAGATTATAATTAGAGTTGGTAATTTAAATCATTCTACGTGGTTCATTAGATCAAAAAGTAATTGAAATAGGAACAAATGAACAGTATGAAACTTCTTCGACTCAACCTATTTTAATATCGTTAATATTATTTCAAATTCTATTGTTCAAACAAATCACATCGACATGACCAATTATGTTCGATTATATTCGTCACAATCCAACATGCGTTTTGAGTCGTTGGATCAACCCGTCTAACTCGAACTATTTCGCCACCTCTCAACAAAACTACATATAATAATTTAGTAGCTTACATCATCATCTTATTAAGTAAATAACCAAAAAAAAAAAAAAATTAATTGTGTAATATATGGAATTACTCAATTAAACTTAAGTAGGGAGTCAGAAAAGCATTAATGGTTGATGAGAGCATCCAACAAATTTAACGTAGATACTGCAGTTAAAGATCTTTACGTAATTATTTTGCAGTGAAAGAGAAAAAAGCATGGCATATGCATACATGATTAATGCATGACTCTCTCTCTCTCTCTCTCTCTGTGACACAAACACACATACACAGTCTCTTTCGCTCCTTCTCTCACACACACAGAGACTCCTTCTCTCTTTCTCTCTCACACACACAGTACACAGTAGTTCCACTATTCAACGTCGGAACTGTATGGATTTTGTCTGCTAATAACCCTGCGCCAGGAGAAAGAAAGGGGGGTCTCTATACTCCCTGCCAATTTGCTGTTTCAGAAAAAAAAAAAAAGAAGAAGTTAAAATCAGGAAAGAGAGAGAGAGAAGAAAGAGAGACTCAAATACAGTAGTCATCATATATTATACATACATACTATACAAGACTATCATGGCAGCCTCTCATTTCATCATCACCCCATCTCTTTCACTGTTACCCCCTTTTCCTTCCCTCTAAAACTCCATCATCTTCTCTCTGTCTCTCTCTTTCCACACACCCACTTTGTATCTTTCCCTCTTTCTCTCACTACAAAGAGAGATTCCCTGTCCAGCACAGTACACTACTCATGGCTGAGGGATTTGAGCCATATCATGTCCCACAACAAAGCAGAAGAGATAAGCTGAGAGTTGTAAACAACAACCCACCGGGGTGCGTAGATAATCTCCAAGGGTGCGCAGCTTTAGCCCCCCTTTACGATCCATCTCTCATCCCTTCTGATTTGATCAACTTGCACCGCCAAAGCTTCAATCTTTCTTCAAACCCAAGTGCTGGAGTTAAAGAAGAGGGCATGAATTTGATGGGCTTTGTTGGAGGTATCAACCCGAGTCATATGTATGTCGATCCACACCTGTCCGTACACCTAAACCCTAGCACTATTCAAGATATTAATGGCATCCCATTTGCGTACTCTTCACCCCACTGCTATAGAGCTGTTCTTGATCAATCTTTTCATGGAAATAATGAAGGCCCCAACAGTAACACCGCTGCTGCAAACAGTAGTGGTCAAAGCCTGTCCTTGTCTTTGTCCTCACACCATACTAATCTCCCTTTGGAGCTGAATCTTCAGAGATATGATGACTCCTCGGTTTTTGGTAATAATAAGGTCAGTGGTGGTGGAGCTGGCTACGTTGTTGGTTGTAATAATGGGGGGTCTGGTTCAACCCCTATTGAATTGTCAAAAAGCTCAGTGCCATTAGGGCCCTTCACTGGCTATGCTTCTGTCTTGAAGGGGTCAAGATTCTTGAAACCTGCACAGCAGTTGTTGGAGGAGCTTTGTGATGTGGGTAGAGGAATTTATGCTGATAAAGTTAGTATTGGAGCTGATTCTTCTCTGTTGGATCCTCCTCCATTGGAGAGCTTGAGTGGTGTTGATGATTCGGTTAATTGCAGTGATGGTGGTGAGCAAACTAGGAAGAAATCCAGGTTGCTTTCGATGCTCGATGAGGTATATATTAATCAATACTATGTTTGCTTAATGCTTGTGTAGTTAATCTTTAATTGCAAGTATTGTTTAACATCTCTTCTCTTCATGTTAATAGTACTATTCGAGGTATATGAGCTTTAAGTGTAGAGATACTGTGCTATTTTAGCTTGTTAAAGATAGATTCTCTTGAGGGGTAGTCATGATTGCTTCTAGTAGCATGCAAGTTTTTGTTTTTACATGATTTAGTGGCTCAGAAAGTATTTAACTTTGATCATGTGTGTAGAATTGAATCTTTATAGCTGTATCCTTGTGAAATTTTAGGGAATCTAGATTCTTGTATGATAGGTGTAGAGGGTGTCAAAGAATGAATTTTTAAAGTGGTATTGTAGGAATATATGCACAAAGATTGGTGCAAGAAAATGTGTGACAACCTTATGATCAGCAAATAGGGGAAATTGTTACTAAGTATGGTTTGCATCTATTGTGTAAAGTGATTAAGAGAATCATTTGAAAAGATTTATTCTCGTAAGCATGTTTATTGGTGGAATTTGATTTTATAATTAAGACAGTCTATGGCTGATGTAGTTGGACTGAAATGTGTTTTAGTACTCATCTTAGTGTTCTTTTGATCCCTCTTTTAGAATTTAAGTGGGAGAATATGATTCTGTCTGTTGTACCTCACTTCAATGAACGGTACACTGCATCATTTCCATGTATTAGCATGTTTTGTGGCCAAACGAAAAGTTAGAAGTAATTTGCTGATAATGCTGTACGTGTATACGACGACATAAGTTGGCTTATTGCACTCCTTTTGCCATTGTTTTTTTTTTTTTAATGAGTTGTGGATTTAGTGGTTGAATACTCGAGCCATGTTCAATTTGAGTCGTGCAGTAATTCTGTGGCTTCATCTTTGTTTTATCATCCAATTAAATCCATGTAGACCTGATCAAATTGTAATGAAATTTGTGGGAATTGGTTTGTTTAATGGATTGTAACATCTTATGCAAGAATACTACATAGCTTCTTCAAGTCTCAATCGAACATTTTAGCATGTAATTGGGGTTGATATGCGTAGTTGGAATCTTTTAATGAGTTGTTCAAGCAATCAACCTTGCCTAGTGATCTTGATGACCTCACAGAATGAGGTTGCTTTGTTGTGTTGCTAATGTCTTCAAGCCTCTAACTGGGAATCATGATTTCTTCAGTTAATCTTTGACAGTACACAAATACATTGAACATGCTCGTTGTTTTCGCTAGGTTTATAAGAGGTACAAGCAGTATTACCAACAGATGCAAGCTGCCGTGGCAGCATTTGAATCCGTCCCCGGACTTAGCAGTGCAGCCCCGTTCGCAAATCTGGCATTGAAGGCCATGTCCAAACATTTCAGATGTTTAAAGAATGCCATTACTGATCAGTTGCAGTTCACATCCAAATCTCATGGAAAATTAAGCTCCGAAAGAGATGATACTCAAACTCTCGAGAATTCAGGACGCGGTGGAGCCACCTTTGGCCAACGCCCGTTTCATGCAGGATTTGTCGATCAACCTGTCTGGCGTCCACAAAGAGGACTGCCCGAACGTGCTGTCACGGTCCTCCGAGCTTGGCTGTTCGATCACTTTCTACATCCGTAAGTGTCCCTTCTACTTAATTAGGGGTGTAAACCAGTCGAGTCGAGCTCTTGATAGTGATAAACTCGAGTTCAGCTCGACTCAATACCTGAATAATATTTATTAAATAACTAAGATTCCTAAAAATATGATAAAAATGAAAACTTCCTATATAAATAAATAAACTATTAAAGACAAAATAGTACTTGTCGAGTCAAGTATCAATATGCTTGAGCCCGACTCGATTATTTTTGAGCCGAATTTGATGAGTAGTATTATCTCATTTACACAATTTTGTCATACACTTATATTTTGTTCCAGTACTAACCGATAATGCTGCTATTACAGTTATCCAACCGACACGGACAAACTAATGCTGGCGAAACAAACGGGCCTATCAAGGAATCAGGTGTGTGCTCGTTCACATTACAACGGGTGTTTCCTCGTCTTACAATATATATATATATATATATATATATTTGTGATGGTTGTGAAACATGGATCAGGTATCCAACTGGTTTATAAACGCAAGAGTGAGGCTATGGAAGCCGATGGTGGAGGAGATACACATGCTCGAAACACGACAAAGCCAAAAGGGTTCACAAAGAGAGGAACAACAACAACAGCAACAACCTCCAAATGATCATCATTTGCCTACAAGCTCCTCGATTGAGTGTGAAAATGCATCTACCTCGATGCAGAGGATCGGAGAGTTCCCTTTGAAACGTAGTCGTGAGGATCCAACCGAAACGCCAGGTGGCAGCGTGGGACAGATGAAATCACAGTACGACAGTTTATTACACAATCATCCTCACTTGGGAGTCGGTTTGAGCAACGCTGGTAATGGTGGCGTGTCCTTAACACTCGGCCTTCATCAGAATGGGGTTGGGGGATTGTCTGATTCGTACCCTATAAATGCAGCTCGTCGGTTTGGCCTGGATTCGCATGGCGATCAAGGATACGTGGTGAGTGGATTTGCAGCACAGAATCGACAGTTTGGAAGAGGGATTATCGATGGACAGATTATGCATGATTTTGTTGGGTGAACATGCATTGATTCTTTGTGCTAAAAGTCTTCATCTAGATGAGCAAGTTATACATGAGAAAGGCTTCAGGAAGCTGATTCATCACTACATGGTTCTCTCTCTCTCTCTCTCTCTCTGCAATTAAATATTTCTGTGAAATTCTTTAAAAATTCAGTAGCTGTATGTAAAATTCACCCAGAGCTGCCTATTATCACTTGATGATAAACTGTATAATCTACGCAAGTAATTGCATTTTCAGTTTATTATGCTATACTTTCAGCTCTTCATTCATACATCTTTACAGGTGCCTAATGATTACTTAATCATCACAAATATAATTAATTATTATGATTTGATGTGTGAATAATTACAATTTGGGTTTTCAAATTTCAAATTAATTTTCAATGGAAATGGAAGTTTGATGGGACAATACCTCTTCTTGGGTGTTTTTAGTGGATGGAATTGGTATATGGTTGAGTGCCACATTTAATGCGTTGTCTAATATGGCTTGGATTTTTACTTACGGACTGGTTTTTTTTCTGGAAAACTGATCAAACTTGATTGGGTGTCCAATTGTATATCTTATTTACTAATAATAATTATTAAGAAAACTTAATTTGTAACAATATTTAAATTTGAAATAAATTATTTAATAATATTAAGCACGACTGTATTACAGTTTTTCCTAATTTAAAATTATTATTTTGTAACTTTGATCACAAAATAATTTATTTCTAGTGTTTTGATTATACCTCATTAATTTCTTAAAAAAAAATCTTTTATAAAAATTACTCAAATCTATTGATCAATCCTAAATTTAATTAGATATAGTGAATTAAAATAATAAACATTGGGCAAGAATGAAATTTAAATATTGAAATAGTACTAATTATGAGGTATTTTGGAGATTAAAATAAATGAAAACAAAAGGAATATTTCACTATTTCATACTTTCATCCATAAAAATGGATAACCACATTACCATATTACTCCAGTTTTGGAGTTGTCAAGATGGGTTGGAGATTTCCACTAGGCCCAATAATTAACTTGGTATCTGTTAAAAAAAAAAAAAATTCAGAATTTTTGTTTATATTATACTAAACAAGTTCAGTGGAGTAGTCATATTTACTTAATCCTAAATAATAATTGTAATAATTCCGACTATATATTATATGTTTATCATGAATATATCCATGATTGATATTTAATTTATATTTATATACAAAAGTGTGTGACATTATTCCCTATAATTTCATATCAAGACTAATTGTTTAATATAATTCCGTAAATTTTCGATTTTTTATTGATATCAATAATGTGATCAACGATTCCACCAAAATTTCAATAAAATAAAATTTTCGACAATTTCAATATTGTCCATTATACCCTCTCCCCTAAGTTTGTGGGGTGATTCCTTTATAGAAAGCTAATATTCTATTTTCTATTAATGCATTATCTACGTGTATTAATTTTTATTTAATATATGTTGACGATGTGAGGGTTGAAGATAATATTGGATTGCTATTATTAACAAAGAATCTCATTTGCTAATTCGAGGTTAGTGGTGGTACAAATCGAAGTGATAACAATTAATAGGCGTAGAAGAGAAGCATTATATCTTCGAAGCAGAAACCCTTTTCTAATATTAATTATGATGCAAAACTAGTTAAAGTGATTGTATAGGTCTGTTATTTAATTAAAAAAGAAAATAAAAGGCATTTTAGAGGCCCAATTATCTAATTTTGCAGTTATTAGTTTGTCACTCAAATAATTGATACTTAAATAAGATCAAATATCGAGCTGTTACAAGACAATTAAACTAATTCAAAAATAATAATTTTCCAAACTTACATAAATCTATGATAAATCTTATCTTTGGGGACCTGATGAGAAACTTAATCCATAATTTTCAATAATTAAAAACTTTATCTTTCATTACTGCATCATCATGTCTCTAACAAACATATATAATATAGCAAAATTTTGTTTTGAAAATAATAAATGGAATTAAAGGAGAAATGATTCCAACGACAGTTTTAGTGACGTAAACGTAAAGTAGCTTTGGGTTGTCTTTTGATGCTCATTTTCTCTTTGAAGGAAACCCCACAAACTTTATTAATTTCAAATGGAATCATACAATTAAAACACATTTTCCCTAAATAATACTATTTTTGGCACTAAGCCCACACAATAAGCATTTTATTTTGCAATTTGGTAGATATCTCTTTGTCAATAGAATCTAATCTTGTTAGTATTTTTAGGAATTGCTGAAACACCCATTTGCATTTCTTTTTGTGTGTGTAATTAAATTTAGCTAAATATCTTGTCATTGGTAGGGTAGATAGGATGATATATATTTGTGAAATATTTCTTTGTTTCCTTAATATCTATATAATTGCAAGTAAATTATGCATTGAAATGGAAACTCGATACATATCGAAAAATAATATTTGCTTTTCATACGTTTTAGTTTTGATTAATTTTTTCTTTCTAATAGTATCACATTTCTTACAATACTTACATGATTAATCTACATCCAATTATATATACCCCACTAATTTAAAAATCATATCTACTAACCATAATAAAGTAATATATTCCAAGGTATCTATTGTTAAAAAGTGTTTCTCAAAACTATATTACATTATTTTGTTGATAAGTTCTGAGACATTTTTTAATTTTCTCTCAATTTCCAAATACAAAATGAAAAAAAGAATTTCTCTCGAAAAAATACTCGAAAGGGGAAAAGAAATTGACATAATGAAAAATTTGTATTGACTAGCCGTTGTGGAGATTGACTATTGCTTATTATTCTATTCTTATATACAAAGTGCGCCCGCAACCACAAGACGTTATTAGTTTATCCACATAAATATAATGTCTTCCTCATAATTATTCCAAACAGTTTTTTTTTTTTTTACTTTACCAATATTATTTTTTTTAAATTGTTTGTTTGATTATTAGACAATTTTATAAAACTTTATAACACTGACTCATAATTTCTATAATTGAATAATCTACCATTCATAATAATTTCATAATTTCATAATTTCATAAAATTATGTTCGAGAGATGGTGTCATATAAATATCCGTTGTGTTAAGATATTTTTCCAATGAAGTTAAATCAAACTAACAAAAACTATAAACAAACTATGTTAGCGAGATTGAAATGAAGTATTGCAAGACAATCCACTTGACCAACTATGCACTATGGTCTGGACGAGGGGTAGACCACTGAAAACTAAAAGGAAACAAATTTTTTAAATTTTCTTGAATATAATTGACAGATCACTTAATATAATTTACGAGGAGAATTGTTTAATTAAACATTATTACAATTTTCTCCACACATAAAACTATACTTCTGTAATTTAACCAAAAAACATAAAATCAAGAAAATAAAAGAATTAAGATACTAATTGAATCCACTTAGCCACGCTGGGCACCCCCATGTGCACCGCGAACACCATATAATAACCCGGCGGCGCCACCTTCCCATTCGGCGGAGCCGTACATTTGATCCTATGACTTCCGCCACTATCCCCCACCGGAGTCTCCACCGACAGCTTCACCAACCTCTGCCCCTGCGAAAACGAGTGCGTCGAAAACGGCGCGCTCGCCAAATTAACCTCCACTATCCCCACCACCGGCAGCTCAACCGTCACCGCCGCCTCAAACGCCTCCCCATAGCCTATCTTCTCCGGCAATTCAACCAAATTCGGCCGAATATTCGCTTTATCCAGAGACAGATACTCCGGCGAAAACGCTTCGATCCTCAATTCCGTCGGAAATTCGGCGTTAAACTTGTAGAAGACATGCGGATTACTCCCGGCGATCAGAATTCTCCCGTCCGGCAACAAATTGGCCGTGGAATGGTACATCCTCGGAACGGAGGCAGGGTTTAGGGTCATGAACCGGAGCCCCGCGGGTTGATCCGGTCTGTACAAAACCGGATACAAACACGGGTCAGAAGCCAATTCGAAACCCTGGGTCCCAGCTTGAGCTCCATTGATAATCAGCAATTCTCCGGTGGGTAAAATTACCATATCACCCATGATCCTCCCAAACGGCATATCCTCCATTTCCCAAACGGAGTCGGGTCGGGTCGCATCGATCCGCCCGCAGCTTCCATGGGCCGGGCTATCCGTGATCCTCTGCATATACGCCCCGTACTCTGCTCCGCCGCAAACGACCACGGTCGCAGATGAATAGTCACCCGTTAAGACGAGCATCGCCGATGATCCCGCCGACGGGTAATTCCTCGGACCACCGTCCAGAACTGGATAATTTCTCGTCACAATGTTGGAATTGTAATCATACGAAACAGCTTTGTTGTTGGCGAAAATGAAGAGTTCTCCGTTTGGGAGTAGATGAACGTAAGGATAGAGATTATCCATTTGATTATCTTCAACCTGGCTTAGAAAAGAGAAATCCACAGCACCGATTTCCTTCTTCGGGGGGAAATATTCCACACTGTTTGCTTTTCTTCCACCGATTATGATCACCGAACCATCTGGTAAAATTTGGTTCGTGGCGTACCATCTTCCATGGTACAGTTCAGTATCCTGCAGTTCCTCCCAATCGCACAGCGAACCGGGTTCACAGGGGGCGAACTTGCGGATTTTCTTGAAGCCGTCGAGGTCGCCGCCGGTCTGGATGAGGGTGCCGTCGGGGAGGAACTGGCCGGAGGAGCACCAGGTGTCGGTGGAAATGGTCAAGGGGCGGACGGTGTTGGTTTGTAAGTCGAGGAGAACGGAGTGGGCGGTGCAGTCTTTCCGGTTCGGGTGAACCGGGTTGACGAGGCAGCGGTTTTCGGGGAGGAGTTTTCTGGACGGGCCAATGTGGGTCCGGTCGAGGAGGACGACGGTGTTGAAACGCGTCACCGCCGTGTGCATGGAGGCTATGCCGGCGTCGGGGACGAGGAGCTCCCACACGCCGGGGAGGTCGGCGCGTGTCGAGCTGCAGAAAAGGACGAGCAGCAGAAGGATGGATGTAGTCATGGGAATTCTAGTGAGAGAAAGTGGAGAGAGAAGTTAAGTGTGAGTTTCGGTGAATTTTGTCAGTGAGGAGAGAGATGGTGATGTTCGAGAAAAGGCTAAACGATGACGTATGATATGCCAAAAGACCGGTTACACCATAATTCACAATATAAACATATTTTTTTCTAATATATTACTCCATTATATATATAATATGATAATATGACATGTATATATTTTGCTACCCAGAGATTGTCTTTTCAACGTGTGATAATGTGAAGTTCATTGAAAAGTTAATTACAATAAAGACATTAACTAAGAGAGTTTATTGGTGTAAAATCTGTTTATGTTCATATATTATCAAAATTTCAAAATCTTGGTGAATAAGTTTTATGGGAATGCTCACATATCCATTGTGAATATATCTAAATATATTCTCTAAGAGCAACCGCAGTAGTGCGGCACCCCCAACGCCCAGCGCTACTTTCTCTCTCCCAACAAGGCACCAGGTTGGACGTTATTCTGTGAATTAAAACAGTAGGAGGACTGCCCGATGCTATTTTCTCTCTCCCAGCAAGACACCAGATTGGACGTTATTCTGTGAATTGAAACAGTAGGAGGACCTCATCTAGCGCAGAATGTTTTAGCGCTATTATTATTATTATTATTATTTTAATATTTGTTAGTTTTATCAATTTGATATAATACAAGTATTAATTTTCCAACATAGATAACAATATAAAAAGTTTAATGTAGCACGAGTTTTTAATTTGAACGATGTGGATGATAATATAAAAATTTATAATTAATAAGAGTAATCATTTCTCAACATGGATAGGAAAATTACTGAAAATTGATTAAAATACATGAAATAAAATGTAAAATTACTGAAAATTAGAGTATCGGAAATATTACATAAAATTACGAAAAATAGATTAAAATACATGAAAATACATATAAAATTACTGAAAATAGATTAAAATACATGACAATAAAATATAAAATAACTGAAAAACTAATTAAAATACATAAAAACAAAACATAAAATTACTGAAAATAACAATAAACCTAATAATCCGAGAGACTAGCACCAAACCCAGACCCTCCAAAATTTGGAAATTGTCCTAACATATCAAACGTATTAGTGGGCTTTGGTACTTGAGATTGTCTCCTCTTCTGCATAATTATTTGTTGTGATTCTTGAAAGTACTCACGTTTTATGGGATCAACAATCGTGTCCAAATCGATTAGTATGTTATCTTCTCTAATCATTTCTTTTTGTGCAACTTTTTGCCTTTGCACCTCAATATTGTGCTCTCTATTTGCGGACGAAGTTGAAAATAATTCTCGTAATTTCTCATTTTCCTCTTTCATAGTGTTTAAAAAAAACAGACATATCTTCGCTTTATTTTCTTTTAAATTTGAACTTTTTTTACCTCTTGTGGTCGCTGTGATGAAGAACCATCACTTATGTTTTCATCACTTAAATTGATTGAAAATGAAGGTGCAGAAGGGTCAAGAGAAATAAGAGACTCATTAACAACTTCATGTGGAAATGATGCTGAAACTCCGCTTGTGTTTTCAGCCTACACATATTCTTTCAAAATAGACCACACATGGTCGAATTTAAACATTTCTTTATTACCTTTTTGTTGCAGAAACAACTTGTTTGCTCGCATATCTGCAAATAATATTGAAATTTAATGAGAAAATATTTATATCACATAAAATAGTAAAATATATAGATGATTACTTACGATATTGAGTTCATTTGCACCGCTTGGATGCATATACTCAACTTGATGTAAACAACCATTGAACTTTCTAGTATCTTTGAGAATTGTTTGCATATGACATTGTGTAGCACCCCAACCCATCTCAGTAGGATTGAGGCGCCACCTTAACCTTATGCTCAAATGATTTTTTGTAAAAAAGATAATAATTTATTTTTTTCTTTTAAAAAGATTTTCGTAAATAAACTCAGCGGAAGACTTTACTAAACACGAGTATTTTTTTTTTCTTTTCTTTCAATTTTTAAATTGAAAAGCTTAGCATGCAAGTACTAACTCGTGTTCTACCCACATTTATAAGTCAAAAACCTTGTCATATTTAAAACGACTAAACAGTCTACTTAAGTCGATATTAGAAGTCTCAAAAGGCATCCAACGTTTCAAATTCGTACACATTAAAATATATTAAAACACACACATATTTATATATATATGCTTCTAGAGGGGAGTCCATACAGCCGGCTACTCATCCGCTTCGTCATATGTTGATCCTGAAAATATTTAAACATAGCAACATAAGATTTGAGAAATCTTAGTGGATAACGCTTATTAACTGTTACATTAAAGAGATTAACTGATACGCTTAATATGTCATCTCCAAGGTCCGAGGACCTGGTATAATCTCCAAGGTCCGAAGACCTGGCTCCAAGGTCTGAAGACCTGGTATAAACTCCAAGGTCCGAAAACCTGGCTCTAAGGTTCGTCAACCTGATACTTCACCCGAAGGTGTCATTTCATTTCATCATACTCAACATACGAGTTATTCTAAACAATGTAATTGTAAATAAATGTTACCCACTTTTGACGTTGATTCGTAAGCTAAGATAGCTCCTGAAGTATCCGGTTGCTCGTACTGCACTCGGCACGTTCATAAATTCTTAGTCTTTATGCTATATTTCAATCGTATCATACTTATCTAACCTATCATGCATATCTTACGTATAATATATGTATATCACAAAAACATAGCTATTGATTTAGGAGAAATATTAAAATATACTTTCAAACAAGCATCGATTGTACCTTGAAAGGAATGAAAACCGTATTTTACTTTTTAACTCATAAAACTCTAATTCATATGCTAAAGACTTAAATTATCTAACACTTCACACATAAACACACATTTAATCATATAATATCAGTTTTGAAAAAGTATAAGGGATCGATTTTATAAAATAAATTTTCTAAGGTCGGAAACTGCATAAATCCAACTCAAATTGGACTATCTTTGAAAAATCATCATAATTCATAAACTACTCCAAACATTACCAAATTTTAACCATATGCTCACAACTTCATGTAGAATAACATACTAAAACAGTTTTGAGAAACTCAAAGTGTACGATTTTATAAAAATAATTTTCTAGGATCCAAAACTGCATAAATCTAACTCAAACTGGACTATCTTTGAAAAATCATCATAATTCATAGACTACTCTAAAAATTCTCAAATTTTAACCATAAACTCAACACTTCATGAGTATAACATACCAAAACAGTTTCGTAAAATTCCAAGTATAAAATTTTATAAAAATCGGCAAAGTGGACTGCCCTTTCTAAAGATTTTCACAACTTGATTTAACTCACTTATTTTCATAATTAAAATGTAGATTCGACTTTTATAACACTATCAACCTCAAATAAACCATCTTGACTCAATTTATCACACATGCAATGAGCTTAGACAAGATAATCAAACATGCAATGACTAAATCAACATGCAATTGAACAATCAACTCCCAAAAGTGACATACTTTAAAGATCAACCATACCAAACAAGACTTTGAACAAATTTCTTCACATTAGTAGAAAATCACCCTTGGATCATACATGCAATATGTTTAGGTAAAGAAATCAAACATGCAAAGCTTAATCCCACATGCATTTGCTCAATCAACACTTAAAATGACATATTTTTGAAGATCAACCACATATCATCTCTTAGATCACACATGCAATAGGCTTAGGTGAGGGAAAACAAACATGCAATACTTTCTTCAACATGCATTTCAATATTAAGAACCTAACCATGACTCTAAAGAGGAGATTGTTGAGATTTAGCTAAAATACCTCTAGGGTTGCACACAATTTATGAGTTCTTGAGTGTTCCTTGGATGGAGATTATCTTGAGCTTAACTTTCCATGATCTTGTTTCTTCACTCATTTCTTGAATTGGGTAGCTTGTTTGAAGATAGAGAATATGATTTGAAGGAGAAGAAAAGGAGTAGAGAGAAGAAAGAACAACAATCTAGAGAGAGAGAGAGATGTGCTTTAAAAATGAGGGGTGGAATGAGCTTGAAGTGTGGAGTCTCCCCTTTTATATGTAGCATAAAGTATAATAATTCTAATTTAATACATGTATTATACATATAGATCATCTCTTGTAGTATTTGTCCACTAGAGGTGTGATGATTAGTGTCATGGAAACTTGGTTTGGATTTGATGGGGTATGGAAGAGATAGAGTGTAGTTCTTACCTAATGTGACATGTAAAATAATGAATCATGGTAATTATACATAAACTTATTTTCAATTTAATACATCATATAAGTCACATGGGTATGTTTGAAATATATTTAATTTAACACATCATAATAGTCACATACTTTATTGCACATAAACTATATAATAAAGTCCACATAACTATAATTAAACACATAAGTCACATTTCTTATATTAATTATTTAATCATTTTTATGTGTAACTTATCTATTTTGGTCGGTCTTTTCCTCGTGCATGTTGAGTGCATCACGATCGAACCTGGTCTCTTCGGATAGCTATCCTGCAAGACTTTTAGACTTGAAGAAATATTAGTTCATCCATTCTTGATAAAAAAAAAAATTCGTCTTAAACTCGAAAAGATCATACGCTATAAATTATTTTATAAAGAGTGAAATTTATATATATATATATAAATATATACTATGCAATTTTTATGAAAAATGGGGTGTTACACATTGTATTGATCTTTGGTTACACCCATTTATGTTAGAGCTTGACACATCAGAATTGAATTTTTCTATAACGTGTTTCTAAAATTGATCTCTGGATTGGTTTATACCAACAATTGGATCTTTTGAAATTTTAAGATAGACACCGCAAAAATATTGATCTTCAGCATTTGTATAATTAGTATTGCGTGGCTTCGACATTTTAGAGAGAAGATGAATCTTATGTAAATGAAGAGATGTGAGAGATGTGTGCTTTGTGTGGTATATCTTCACTATTTATAGAAGACCTGGTATAAAATATCACAAGAATCTAACTGATAGGATTAAAAGAAAAGAATTGATATATATCTTCACTTTTTTTGAAGGGTTGAGATGAAAAGATTGAATGAGTTATTAATGATTATATTTGAATGCACGTGGATTGTGCTTTGTTAAAATCTTTGTTTTTTCAACTTTTTTTGAAGGGTTGAGATTCAAAGATTGAGTGAGTTATCAATGGCTACAATTGAAAGCACATGGAATGTGTTTCTTAAAATCTTTGATTTTTCAATTTTTTTTTGAAGGATTGGGATTTAAAGATTGAGTTAGTTATCAACGGTTATAGTTGAAAGCACATGGATTGTGCTTTCTTTATTCAATTATTATTGGTTATATAATGACATATGCTATAATGGATTTCTTCATTATCTTTTACCTCATTTTCCTATTGATTACACATTTCTTTTCAAATCCATTATTTTTCTATCCTACTAGTCTCACAATCGAAAAATAGATTTCAATCATGTCGGTCCTTTTGCAAAATCTTATTCTTCAAGTTCATCTAATGAAGAGTTTCAACAACGGATGATTAGTTACGATATGGAGCAAGAAGTACTCATCCAACAAATATACAACAACAATCAAAGGATGGAAGAATTTATTAGGCTTCAAAATATCAATTCTACGAGTGGAGGCCCAGTTCCAGGTCGTAGAATAATTTATCGTGATCGAGAAGGAGCAACACAAAACCTCTTCAACGACCACTTCTCTGAAAATCCAACATTCAATGAAGAACAATTTTGTCGATGATTTCGAATGTCCTGAAATTTATTTCTTCGTATTGTTAGTGATGTTTCTAATCATGATCATTACTTTGTGCAACGAAGAAATGTAACTAAAAAACTTGGTTTGTCTACACTCCAAAAGGTAACAGCTGCATTTCGACAGTTCCAGCAGATGTAACTGATGAATACATCAAAATTGGAGAGTCTACGTCACTTGAATGCGTTAAGAGATTTTGTTGTGCTATCTGGAGATATATAGAGAGCAATATCTGAGATCACCCACTCCTAATGATGTTGCTAGACTACTTTATATCGGTAAGCAACATGGCTTTCCAGGAATGTTAGGTAGTCTTGATTGTATGTACTTATAGTGGAAAAATTATCCAACAGCTTGGGCAGGACAATATGTCAGGCGAAGTGGATCTCCAACAATTATTCTTGAAATTGTAGCTGATTATGATCTGTGGATATGATATGCATATTTTGGGATGTCAAGATCCAATAATGACATTAATGTGTTGGAGACATCTTATCTTTTCTCTAACCTTGCTACAGATGTTGCTCCTCCAGCACATTATGTCATTCAAGAAAATGAATACAATATGAGATATTATTTAGCTGATAATATTTATCCCAAATGAGCGACTCTTGTGCAAACTATCCATTCACCAAGTGGTTCCAAAAAATAATATTTTACGAAAAAACAAGAAACATGTAGAAAGGATGTGGAACGTGCATTTGGAGTTCTTCAAAGTAAATTTGCAATTGTGGCGAATCCAACACGTTTTTGGTTGAAAAGTGATTTGTAAGATATCATGACTCCATGCATAATAATGCATAATATGATAATAGAGGATGAACGAGATCTTAATGCTCCGATTGAAGAAAGCTTGAAAGTGCCACCCCCGAACATTGAATTTGCTGAGAATGAACCTACCCGTTTTCAAGATTTTCTTGGTCAATTTAGACAAATTAGAGATTCAAATGCTTATTTTGCACTTCGAAATACACTAATTGATCATTTGTGGGAAGAGTATTCTAGTTCAGAAAATTATAAATGATCACTATGTAACATCTATTTACATTTCAATAAAAATAAGTTATTGTTTTTGTTTTCATTTTACATTGAGTTTCAATCAATTAATAATATTAATTTTTATTTATTAAATTTAAAATACAAAAAGTTAAAACTATATTAAATAATGTTTACATGTGTAAATATGTTATCCAATTATAACAAAATTTTAGAAATATGATTAAATATATTATTAATTAGAATTAATATGGAATATTCATTTTTTGTGTAAAATATAGTGCGGACTGTTGGAGGTGAAACACTGTTTCTGCACTATAGTAGTGCAGACTTCTGGAGATGCTGATGTGTGGAAATCATACACTAATGAAATATATTTTCTAATATAAAATTAATAAATATAATATTGATATATATTAAGATGTATCATTATGTATAAACAACCATTTTTGTTTTGCTTTAATTTTCTTGCTTAGAGCATCTCCAGCAGTCTGCACTACTCTAGTGCAGAAACAGTGTTTCATCTCCAGTAGTCTGCACTATATTTTACACAAAAAAGGAATATTCCATATTATTTTTAATTAATAATTTATTTAATCATATTTTAAAAAAATTTAAAAAGGAATTTAGGTTTTATTGTTATTTTCATTAATTTTATGTTTTATTTTCATGTATTTTAATCAATATTCAATAATTTTATATTTTCATTTTCATGTATTTTAATGTATTTCTAGTAATTTTATGTAATTGTACTTCTCGTTTCTTATATTTTTATTATCCATGTTGAGAAATGACAATTCTTGTTGATTTTAAAATTTTATATTATTATCCACATCATTCAAACTAAATACTCATGTTACATTAAATTTGTTATATTACCATCCATATTGAAAAATTAATATTTGTATTATATTAAATTTAATAAAACTAAATAAAACTAAATAAAACTAACAAATATTAAAAAAAAAAAAAAAAGATAGCGCCAAGCAGAACGATGCTACATGTGACGCCAATTTGCTCCAATCTCTAAACTGACACCAGGGATAGCGTCTTGCTGGAGGATTGATTTTGGCGGTGGACGTCATTCTCCAGCACTGTTGCGGCTGCTCTTAGTATGATTGCAAAATTTTATAAATTCATATGAGTTATATCATATGAAAGGTAGGCTAAAGGTATGTTTTTATGCTTCTAATGTGTTGTAAGCTTGGATGTAGAATGAAATTGACAATAAGAAACTTGAGAAGCTATACTTGAATCAGAGTTGATTTTCGTAGAAGAGTATCAGTAAGTAAATAATCCATGTCCAGGTTAATGGGTTTATACTTAAACTTCATATAAAAAGATTAGTTTTAATGAAATTAAATAAATTCGAATTTTGTTACAAATTAATGAGAAGTGATCAGGATGTGGAAAATTTAGAATCCCACCCATACTTTAATGGAGGGGGCCAGATTCTAGGCAATATCATTTTAAGTGGTTTCTAGGTTTAATAATGGCTATTTTTGAATTCGAAAGCTAGAACATTTATATGATTGGGATTGTTTTTTCTTTCGAATTTTGGTATTATATTCAATATATATATTATTATCGCGTGCTATACCTGTTGTTACTAAAGCAGATATTTACAAGATTTTTCTTTTTTATTTTCTTAAAAGAGCATTGAATATTGTATGAACAACATCGAATGACTTTTTCACATGGGTGATGGCTCTTATCTATAATAGATGATAGATGTATGAGTATGACATATTGGGCCTAAAATGGCTGATGCTTCAATTAAATAGATGGTCAATGAATATGATGTCTGGTTGGATTATTATATCACTGTCCCACCTTTGATACATAAATACATTATACATAACTCATATATGATCTAACTAATATATCCAAACCCATATAACTCATATATGGAAACTCATATAACTACTACACGTGATTAAGCCCACAAACTATTTCATATGAGCCCAAAGTCATTTCTCATAAGCCCAAAACCATAATTTTCAGAAATGTCAATCATTTATTTATATTTTCAAGACTGATTGTTGAATTGAATGTTACCATACGCTCCAACTCCACCTAGCTCAAATGTGAGGGGCCTTATAAGTCTAATCATCAATCAAAAGAAGAAAACAAAAATATCATTTCTACTAAAAATTTCGTTACAATTAAAGCAGGCAACATGCTCTTTGTAATAATCTTGAAATGATCAAACACTACACAATACAATACATCTTAATCCTAATATCCCACCTAAGTCTAAACATAACACATTCATCCATACACACAGGCCAATCTAGACACAACACACATCATCCCAACATTACTACACAATAACTGGGAAACATTTCGACAAACAGCTTCAAGGCATTGCTTCACTACAATCAACAACAGCCACAGTTGTTTTAGTGTCATTCTTGTAAGAATATCTGCTTGCAACAAAGGCATATACACAAAGATTCCCAGCAGTAATCCCTGCTAAAAGCCAGTAGAAATAGTCGAGCCGACTACTATTCAAATCCTTTCCGAACCAACTCTTCCCACCCTTCTCAGTCACATGATCAACCAAAGTTATCAAAAGACTACTAAGGAAATTTGCAGCCCCCATTACACTAAGATACAATGCAATGCCCAAACTCCTCATCGAATCAGGGACTTGATCGTAAAAGTACTCTTGTAGCCCTACCAGCGCGAACCCATCTCCTATTCCGAGGATCAGAAACTGGGGTGCTAGCCAAAACACACTCATTGAAAGTGATCCATTCAAAGGATTTTTCTCCACAAGATTCAGTCTTTTTTTCTCAACCAAGGCTGCTACCACCATTGATAGGACGGAGAAGATCATCCCAATCCCGATTCTTGGAAGGATTTTGATGCCTCTTTCGTGCCCCGTCACTCTTCTGAAGAATGGGTCTAGGAGCTTATCATAGACTATCACACAGAGAATCATTCCAATGGCAGCTAAGGCATAAACTGAGGCTGGTGGGATCAGGAAATTGTGAGTGATTTTACGATCAAGAGTCGTGCTTTGCTTGATGAAGAATGTGGAGCCTTGTGCCACACATATACCAAATGGTAATGTAGTTAGCCAAATTGGAATCATGTTGATAATCAGCTTCATTTCTTCCACTTTAGTCACAGTTGCTAGCCTCCATTGACTCTGCTTTTCTCCTTCTTCAAGAATCGCAGCCTTGTCAAGAAACCTAACAAACACAAACACATTACCATTTCCATCCAAAAATTTGATTCTTAACCATTCTAATCAAGACCCCAGATTGTTAAACATCTTACTTGAGCTTGTCAGTATGAAGAAGCAGCCTCCCATGAGCCTTGCCCGATTTAGCAACCTCATATAGCTGATCAGGCTGTGATGGATAAGGCAGATTTCTCTTTGCAAAAGAAGCAACAAGAACTTGAACCAGTGGCATAAAGGGGCTACCAACGGGCTTTCTAAAGCGATAAAAAGGCTTTCCAATGCAAAATATGAGTATAGTGAGAGCCATGACCACTGTAAGAGTGATATCCGCAGCAGCCCAGCTGAAATGATCCTGTACATACACAAGCACCGTAACACCAAGAAGAAGGCCACAGCAGAGCCCCGAGTTCCACCAATTGAAAAACGACATTTTGTCCTTTCGTTCCTTTGGATGATCGTCATCAAACTGGTCAGCCCCAAAGCTCTCCAGAGCAGGCTTGTGCCCACCTGTGCCTACTGAGATCAAGTATATTGCAAGAAAGAAGAATATCTCATGCATCTTTCGAGGCTCCACGCAGAGGGCCATGTTGCAAGGCTTCAAACCCGGGACCACTCGAGACATTGTCAAGAGAAGCAAGCCCTGTTTTTGCATAGAAAAGTTCAAGATTATGTTGAACTTGAATACAAGAATTGAAAGATGAAAACAAGATTATTTATTACCTGGAGATAAACAATGGAGGAAACAAGAACAGTGGTGAATCTACCAAGATAAGCATCTGCAATAAAGCCTCCAAATAGGGGCATCAATGTGGTCACACCAGACCAATAGTTAACACTTTTTGCTGCTGTTTTAAGGTCATAATGTAACACCTTGGTAAGATATATGATCAAGCTTGTTGCTAAGCCAAAGTGGCTCAACCTCTCACTGAACTCGATTACTGCCAAGAACGCGAAAAAGGGTTAAATTTAAATCCCATATAGCAACAAAAGGCATGAATCAATCTTCAAGTTTGTTACCTATAATGAAAAGAGAAGCCTTCCATGCACCGGTGGAAGATCGAAGAGGGATTCTGCCTTTATGATCAACTGATGAATCATACACCCATTTCTCATCTGATTCTTGTTTCTTGGTTTGATCAATCTCCATATCTTTGTCTACTTGTAAACAAGTTGGTTAATACTAGGATACTGAGTGGTGTTGTTGTGTTGGCAAGTATGGTTGGTTGGCTGTGCTTATATAGGCAAGAATCGAGGGTGTTGAGGCGTTGAATATTTCCACACATGAGAGGAATGGTTAAAATGAATTATTGTTTGGTAAAAACATTCTTGTCAATGATTGAGATTTGAAGAGAAAATATTTGATTCCTCCCACTAACTGCAAGTCATTGTTTGGTCCTAACTAGGGAATAGTATACATTCCTTATTTGTTCAAACCAATCGTTTTTGATCTACGAATCAAGCTCTAGCCAAGAGTTCTAGATGTGATGCTTTACAAGAAATCTTTGCATGTGGGCCGTTTAGTTAATACTCAACATAAGCCAAATAACTTCAAATTCAAAATAAATAAATAAATAATAATAAGGGGTTAATTGCTGCAAAATCGCAAACTTTCTCAAACTTGCAATTTTAACATGACTTTTGATTATTAACAAATTTAACATAACTTTTAATGTCTTAAGCATCGATAACTAAAGGGAATATTTCGGGCATTTCAGAATCCCCACATTTTCAAAAATTAGGAAGAAAACCCTCAATTGATGCTGCTACTACATGTAATAAACAAATATTAATTGATCTAAAAACATGAATTCATAGAGTTAAAAGATGTCTCAAATCTGTCTGTTGGTTACGTATGAACGAGACATTAAAAGTTATGTTAAGTTTGTTACTAGTCAAAACTCATTGTTAAAATTATAATTTTGGGGAAAGTTCGTGATTTTTGCTAATCTCTAATTATAATAATAATAAATAAAAACTAATAAGTACTCTAAAATTATTAAGTATATAATCACTATTCAGACACGTATATTTTGTTGTTTTATTATTTTACAATTACATTTTAAAGTACGAGACATTTTGGAAGGCAGATATATAGTCATAATCTCATATAATAAATGTAAATATGCCACGTAATTTATTTTATTGATGATGTAGTATTATATATATGTATGTAGTAAAATAAAGACACGAGATATTGAATAACTTTATAGATAATAGGATTCAATTTGTGTTTACGCTTCTACTTCAAAGGGATTTCTTGATTAAACTGATTATTCGAATCTTTATTAGGTAAGGGACAAGAAAAGTTGTGTACAACCATAAACTATATTACGAGAAACCTGGATTAAGGACTAAATACGTACCCATGGTTTTATATTCAAGCAGAATATTTTTTATCACACCATATAAATAAACTAATCCCATTAAATAAATAGAAAATTAATAAAGTGCAAATTTGTATAAAGTTTGACCTGGAAGAAATAGAAGTGAGTTGAGCAATGTAGATGATGATCCCATGGAGGCGAATAAACGTGATAAATTGGGTTTGGTTAGATTTGTTCAAATTGCCATAATCACTGTTGAGATACGTTCACATCCTACTTCGGATACCTTAAATTTGTCAAATTTTGCATTTATCCAACCAATTATTTATATGGTTATGCAATACAACAAGAGTGTATTTAAAAATTAAGTAAATTAAACATATCAAAATTTCTATTATAAGATATATTGAATGAAAATGATTTTATTTTGGGAAACTCTCGTTCTTAGTCAACTCTCATAAATAAATAATTTTTTTTTGTTTTTATGCGTTTTGCTTTCTTAGTTTTATTTTTTTTTCTTTTCTTTTTTTAATACTTTAGTCAATCGTACTCTTGGTATGAATGCAGTGATATAACTTAAGTTTTGGAAGATATACAATCATGAAATTTGACCATGATTTTGGATATAGAATATAGGGGTAAAATCTGAGTTTTGATGGTTGAGGCTGATGTAAATGGAATAAACCAAATTTATTGGTACGGTCATGAGTAATATGTCCAAATTTAACTAGAAAAAAAAAAAGAATGTTAAGTTATAGTTAAATAATATTTTTTTCTACCAAGTGGTTAAAAATGAAAATAATTTTTCTAATCAACACACAACTTTCAAAATAAGTTGGTCTTGTGTGATGTCATCTTACGGATCTCATTATGTGAGATGGATATACCCGATCCGATCAACATAAATTAATGTCGTTGATTTAAAAATATTATTTCTTTTATATCTATCATATAATGCTTTCACAAAGTATTACATAATATATATGGTTAAATGCAAAAAAACAACCTAAGCTATTGGTCTTTTTCATTTTTCAACCTAAACTTTTTTTTTTTTTTTTGTATCAAATTGCAACCTGAACTATTTAAAATTTATCAAATTGCAACTTCCGACCCATTTTTCGTCTAAAACGTGAACACTTGACCCACATGCTGAAAATATAAGGGTATTCTTGTAATCTTGTAATTTAAGGTAATCTTCATATGAAGTCAGCATGCGTGTTACGTGTTCACGTTTTTGCTGAAAAATAGTTCAAAAATTGCAATTTGATAAATTTTAATAGTTCAGGTTGCAATTTGATAAAAAAATAAAGTTTAGGTTGGAAAATGAAAAAAATCAATAGTTTAGGTTGTTTTTTTTACATTTAACCCTAATATATATATATATATATATATATATATATATATATATAAACTGATTATCTTTTCCAAAAGTACTAGTCAATTTCCCTTGAACTCGTATCATTTCCATGATTAGTTTTTTTTTGCTAAAGCTCCAACATATATATTATATTGTAGCTAGTCTGTCAATCTAAGGGATTTAAGATTAAAAATCTTGTATTATTCGATGAGTGGATCTTATATGATACCGTCTTACGGATCTAGTTACATGAGATAGATTAATCCACAAACTACATTTGACAATGTATATATGAATTTATGAAAATGAATTTTGTTTGTGGGTAATAAGAATTTGTCTCACATTAATTAATAGCGAGACAGTCTCATATAAGTTTTTTATGTTCCTCAATTCTAAATTGGGATTATCTGATTTGCCTGGTATTAATTAGCAAAAAAAAAAAAAAGTGGAGAAATTTAAAATTTGAAATAGGTCAAGTCATCTTAATCAATTTGATCGTCTCATGGATCATCTTACGTGAGACGAGTCAACCCACAACTCATACGTCACAATTTATATATAAATTTGTGAATATAAATTTGATTTGTGGATAAAAAAAATATGTCTCACGAAAACTATCGGTGAAATCATATCACATAAAAACATAAATATAATTCCCAGTTCTTTGTAAAACAAGATGTTTAAGGAAAAAAAAATTAAGAAGAAAAATGTGATTAATGGGTGCAAATTATTGTGGCAAACTAATAAAGAAAGTGGGACTTGTCGTTGTGGGGGTCATTTTTCGCAAAGTCGAACCCTTTACAAAAAAAATTCAACTCTAGCATCGAATCAAAGGCTGCTGCCACTTATTTATATATTATATAACTTTACCAAGAATTACACTATTATTATTATTACTCCTTAAGTCATCCTTAGCCACATATTACAAAAACAACTTTCCAAAAATGGCATTGTGGGTACATAAAATGCACAATGTAAGTCCTTTTATTTTTTTTAATTGGTCCAACTACAGATTGTTTGATATTGGTTCCCACAAATAAATGTCTTTTTTGAGATTTGATTTTGTATCATATTACATTAATTTTTAGATTTTTATGTAGTTTTATTCCATAATTATTTCTATCCAAATCATTATTTCTATCCAAATCTCAACACCTAATTTCTAATTCCACATGCGTATTAATTATTTTTCTTTCTAAATTTAGACATTTGATTGAAACACTCTAATTTTGAAATTAATTTGATTCTGATTCGTTTTCGTTTTCATTTTCTAATCCCAAATTCCTTCATTAATTTTTGACACTTTTAAAAATGCACTTAAGAGAGAATAATTTAGAAGCACTATAAAATTTTAGTAAAATATTAAAATTCATCATTTTGAACTTGAGAGATGATATTTGAAGTTCAAATCCTTCCTCCTTCAGGTGTAACTCCAAAAAAGTTTAACTGTTTAAAAAAAAAAAAAGTTTAACTGTTTCAGGAGCCGCCTATTTTTTTTTCCATAGAAACCAATAAGATAATTATTTCAAAATATGTATATGGATACCATTAAGACTAACGATCATTAGGTAGTTCTTGATTTTTAGATTTCTCAATAATCTAATTTTTTTGACGATTTTTCGACTTGAATTGATTTTATATTTGAGGGATAAGATTATATTTGGTTAATTTTATCAACTCAGTTGTTTCGAGTTAGGTATGGATTTTATTAAATTTCCCCTTAAATTAAAAACTCAAATTCAATTTCTCTTGATTGAAAATGGACCCAATTTTTGACATTTTTCCAATCTCTCGTAGCTATAATTCATTTTCTTACTAGCTCATTTTGGACATATTAGAATATTACAGAAAAAATTCACGTTTATGTATTAATCCATGTGATTTTCATTGCCCATTATACATAATTAGGCATTGAACTCTAAGCTAGCTAGAATTTAGTGGATCGACAAAATAAGTGAAGGCCACTTAAATACTAATAGTTCTAAAAAATCACAGTTAATTAATCACAATTGATAATCATCATCTTTTCTTGAAAACACCAAGACCAAATAATTGCATGCACCTTCCAGAAGCTAAGTTGCATCCACTAACTCAAACTAATTTAGAAGTAACTAAATAATGTATCATCAGTGATACATTGTGTTTCACTTATTTAATAAAGATATGTCATTATTATATTCTTAACTTGATAATAAGCTAAAATATAATTCTCTCTTCATTATAAATGTATATTTTTATAATGAAGTTCAATTGTAGGTACAAACCTTTTAGAAGCCATGCTAAAAAAATCCCACTTATACCTTTCAATTTATTTATCAAATCCATCATGTTTTATTTGTGATATTAATTAATCATACACAAACACTCATGTGAGACAGTCTCACGGATAGTTACCGTGAGATGAAACTCCATCACCTACAAACATGTGAATTGTTAAGTTTGGATTATAGGTGATTGGATTTATGGGTCGACCCATCTCACACAAATCAATAAAAATTTGTGAGACGATCTCACAGGAGATTTAAATCATAAGCTTGAAATAAAAGTATATTAGCAATTTCGATTGAAGTGTTTTTTTCTTTTAACTTGACTTCTCTATTTGACAAATTTTAGTGGTTTTTTCTTTTAACTTGACTTCTCTATTGAGATGATGGCAGGAGTACAATTCACACTACAAGAAACAAGAATAGAGTTAACACTTGTTGGTTGTAATCATGATTTGTTAGGTATCCAATAACTTATTACAATCATCATAAGTCAACTTCTTAAACTAATGACTTTTTACGATCTTCTTCCCTATTTATGAACTAGTTGGCACCACATTCATCTATATATATATATATATATATATATATATATATATATATATAAACAAAACAGAGAACTAAACAAGGTTTATATTAACAATTAACTTTTTATTTTAATATCAATAACACAAAACAGAGGGCATCCAATACATTAATAATTAATTAAGAAACATTTTTGACATAGGAACTCGACAGTAAAAAGAAAAAAAAAATCCAAACCTTTGTTAGACTATACACTTTACACCATTTAAAACAATGTCTTCAATCATACACTACGTATATACCTATGTATAGATCTATCACAATAAAGTGATAAACAATGGGATTTGAAAGCAACTAGTGATAATGTTAACATCAAAGATGAGAAAGAACATCTCTGCATGAAAACTGGAAAATTAAATTCCACTCAAGACATTTATTCCGCATTGCGTTAATTCATAGTCAGTTTCATACAGCTTGAAAGAATATGTTCTTTTAATTTATTTTATCAAAGCTGAAAATAACGTCTAATTGCACAAATAAAACGTGAAATTATACATAATTATTTACCAAGATTGACAGAAGATAAGAGGGGAAGCAACTTTTTCCTTAAAGCAGTATATAAATTCATAGGAAAACGAGTATATATGTTTTGCTCCAAGATATCAGATCAATTATTGTCATATAAAGCTAAATTATGTGGATACTTTTTTAATTTTTAATGTTTTTTTTTTGTTTTTTTCTTTACAAGAAAATTTGCTAATTAGGAAAGAAAATTTTATTATAGCAAATGATTTAGGGGTGCTCAACCGGTTCCGAACCGCCGGTCAACGGTTCGGCGAACAATTGACCCGGTTTCGGTTCGAACCAAAACCGTGAACTGTGGTTCCACGGTTCGGTTTCGGTTCCGGGGATTTCGAACCGGCACCTATATTTTTTTATTTTTAAAATTGATATTGCGACACGTGTACGAACAAGATGACAGAGTCGTTGATGATCAACGACTCTGATTAACTAGCCGTTGGACAAACCGGCGGTTTGAACCGCCGGTTCGAACTTCAAATTTGATCAACGGTCATGATTAAACAACCATTGATGATGGACGGTTGAGATGGTTTGAACCGCCAGTTCAACCGAATTGGAACCGGAGGTTCGACTCGGCCCGATATATATATATATATATATTTGAATTTTCATTGAAATCTATAAAGACAAAGTCTTGGGTGAGACCGTCTCACGGATCTCATTCCGTGAGACGGATAGGGTCGGGTCAAACATAAAAATTATGTAATACTTTTGTGTGTGTTATGTAATACTTTTATGTATATTAGGTAATACTTTGTATTATAGAATGCGTTTTGAGTTGAGTCAGACTATAAGAAAATATGTAATACTTTTATGTGTATTAGGTAATACTTTTATGTATATCAAATAATACTTTTGTATTATGTGATAATGACCCGAATTGGGTCGGGTCGGGTCGGGTCAACACAAAAACGCGCGGATCCTAGCTAGGCGCCCAGGTGCTCTTCTTCCTCGTGCGTGAATTGTGTAATATGTAATACTTTTGTGTGTATTAGGTAGTACTTTTATGTATATCATGTAATACTTTTTAAAAACATCACATAACTTAATATCATGTAATACCTTTATGTATATGAGGTAATACTTTTATGTATATCATGTAATACTTTTATATATATCATGTAATACTTCGATCCAACCCTACCTGTCTCACGGAATGGGATCCGTGAGACGGTCTCACACAAGACCTACTCATCTATAAATACCCTCATTCCATTTGTGATTTGCACACCAATTTCATCATTTTTGATACAATCTCTCTCTCAATTCAACTCTTTCAAGCTCATACTTTCCATCTTTGATCAATTTCAATTCATACTTTATATATATTTTTTCTTCAATTCTATTTCATTTCTATTCCCAAAAAAAAATATCTAGAAGAGGTTCTTCTTCCACTGGTTCATCTCGTGGAAAAGGAAAGAGTCCGATGTCAATGCCGCCACCACAATCTTTGCACGACGATGATGAAGATTATATTAAGTCTTCTTCGACTCAATATAATCAAGATGATTTGGAGGCCACGTTAGACCCTAATACCGCCGCCGCTTTTACCGAAGAAGAAGAGGAGATGCCGAGAGAAATACAAGAAAGTGGCAATACAACACGCAACACTACTCCTAGAGCACTTTCTACGCTTCGAAGTAATATTTTCTTCTTTCATTTTAAGAAGGAGAAAGTATCGAATAGCAACGTTGCAAAAATGTACAAATTCAAGCATAGAGGGGGTTATGGGACATTCAACAATCATGTGTTGAAAAAACATCTCGACAAGATGGGATGGACATTGATCGAGCTCAAACGCAACTTTGGGGATTTACCGGTTCTTCTCAAGGTGGAGGTATGTATTCTCTTACTTTTAAATTTAGTCAATTGAACCATTGGAAAGACGTAGTCGAATTAATTATGGAAAAATATCTTCCATTTCAATTTTCTTATGATGATAGTTTTGAAAAATATGTTAGCACTTACTTACAACATAGTAGTAGAAAAATATCTAGAAACACCGTTACACGGGATATTAAAAAAATAGTAGGAGAGTATAAATTTAAATTAATTAAAGAATTTAAAATTTTAAAACAAAAACTTTCTATATGTAGTGATATTTGGAAGGATCCTTATAAGAGTATTATATGAGTATTACATGATTATATGAGTATTACTTGTCATTGGATAAATGATGCATGAAACATACAAAAAAATTTAATTGCATATATTGATTTTGTTGGGATATTTCTGATAGGTTTTGATGAGACAATGTAACTTTGGTTAGAAAGTTAAAGTACCCATTTTCCACGTTTTATAAGTGGAATTCTGGTTGTTTAAGATAGACTTGCTAAGTCTTGTTTTGAAAGTTGTATATACCAGAAAATAACATATATTGAGTTTAGCAAGATCCTGGACTTGAAGAGGTTTTTTTAGTCTTAGCTGAATAAGGAAGCAGGATCAAGGAGGTGGACCAGTAAGCAGCATAACAAGAAGCTGACTGCAGGATTTTGGATTAGGAAGCTGTTTAGAATCAGAAAGCTGACTGCAGGTTTCAGGAATAGGTAGCTGTTCTGAAACAGGAAGCTGACGCAGATGAGGAAATAGACACATAACTTTTAACAGCCACTGCAACCCGGGCAGAAAGCTGTAAGTTTATCTATCTTCTCTGTTGATATACGAGGTTTATTATGGTGATGTACAAGGATTAGTTCCTGCTCGAAGTTACCAGTAGATAGAACTCAGTCACTCAACCTTCTGAAACAGTCAATCATTTCTTAGAGCCTTCAAGTTCAAGACTGTTTCAAGTTTGCACCTGTTGAACAACTCATATACCTTTTAACCATTTGTTGTGTGCTAGGTTGTTTTAGTTTGGTGTTCTTAGCTGGAAGGATTAGATCCTCGCTAAATGTTAGTCTTGTGTAGGTTTTGTAACTCTGTGTGAGTTTTATACCCTGTGTGGGATAGAGCTTAGGAATTTGTTGATTCTAGTAGGTAAACTTGTGTTAGGAAGAGGTTTGTAAATCGAACCGACTTAACGAAATTCCTCCTTAGAGAAGGAGTAGAGTGGACGTAGAAGGATTACACCACCTTCGAACCACTATAAGCCATAAATGTTTACTGCTTTTATCTACCTACTGCATTGCATTGATACATCCTGCTACATACATCATTAGCATTCTGCTAAAGGTTTCTGTTAAAAGCATTCTTGTGAAAGGAAACTGATTTTCATAAAGAAACTCTATCTTTAGTTTATTCTGATGCATACTGAGATCATCGAGTAAGAAACCTAAATAGCTTACTGCCAGGTTTCTGATCGAGTCAGGTTATTTCTTCTCTATAGAATCAAGAACTTGTTTCACTAAAAGTTTTAAAAACGCAAAATCGATAGAGGTTTATTCACCTCCCTTCTGAACCTCTGACCACTTGGGACCAACAGATTTCGATGAAAAACATTTGGCTATACACATTGCACAAAAAAATAAACATGTTTTAAATGATTATGGTATACAAAGAAAAATATTTTCCATTGGATTTGATAACATTAGTGGTAATACGACTAGTTTACCTTCATTTATTGAGTTTTGTCGACCTCCGATTGGAGATAAAAAAATTCATATTCATTGTATGTGTCATTGTTTAAACTTATGTGTTCAAGATGACTTAGAATCATTACATGAAAATATTGAACCTATTTATGAAATTGCTAGATTTACGACATATCATAAAAAATGGGTTAAGTTTTGTAAGAAAAACGGAATGGAAGTTAAAAAATTTATAGTCGATGTGCAACATCGTTGGAATTCAACATATTACATGCTTCAAGATTCTTATGATTATAGACACATGATTTGTGAATTTTATCAAGAAAATTCACATGATAACATTGTTTTATTTGAAAATTCATGGGATGCATGTCTTAATTTAATTCAACTTTTAAATTTTTTTGAAGAGGCAACTAGAGAATTATCCGATTGTTATTATCCTACTTCTCCATTAGCTTTAGATCATTGTGTAAAAATTGCTCTTATTTTGAATGAATATTCAACATGTCATATTTTAGGTAACACAATTATAGTCATAAAAGTGAAATGGTTAAAATATTTTCATGAGATACCCGATTTATTTTTACTTGTTAAATTATTAGATTCTAGAATTAGAGAAGATGGCTTAGAAGAATTATTAAAAATGTATTATAATGCATTGTTCCCACATATGGTATTGGGAGAATATGATGAAGTTGATTATGTTCCTAATTTTATTGAAGTTATAGGTAGAGCTAAACAAACCTTATATGAACTGTTTAAAGAATATAAAATAATGTTTGGTGATTCTAGTGATGATGTAGGTAATCAAAATGTAGGAGGTAGTAGTCATTCGACATCTTCATCAAGTTTTGTTGCGGCTCCGGCTCTTAGTCAATTTTACAATTTTTATGATAGTACAACACAAAAACGAGCTAGAGGTTATAACTCTTGTCAAGAATTAGATTCATATTTAGGTGCTACTTTTGAACAAATTTGATTTGAAAATCCTATGGATTTATTGAAGTGGTGGTCAAGAAGAACCACCATTTATCCTATTTTAACAATTATTGCAAAAGAGATTTTTGAAAGTCCCGCCTCAACCATTTCCGTGGAACATGCATTTAGCAAAGGAGGTCATATGTTGAATCCAAGAAGATCCAAATTGACGAAAGAGAATGTACAAAACATAACTCTCTTTGAAGATTGGGTGAAAGCAAATAACCGTCAACAACATCTTGATTTGTCCTATTTAGACGACTATGAAGATGCATGTATGGATACGATTCAAACACATCCTCCTCCACCGGAACCAACGTCGATGAATGAATGTAAGTTTAGGTAAGAGTTAGAGAACTACGTGAGCTTTTATTCCTTCGTTTTGACAAGGATACATAAGCAATTTCATTCTAAGTTTGGAAGTTACACTTTCAATCTTAGAATGAAACTTAAGCTCTTTCAATTTTTTTTTCCTCTTCTTCAATTTATTTTATACAAAGATGAAAAAGTTGTAATTTTTTAACTTCAAGTCTTCAATATTGTTGTATGATTCATCATTCATGATTGTAATATGACAAAAACTTGTGTGTTCCAGGAACACGGATCTTATGATCCGTGTCCCCAACCCGCCCCTAGGACCCACACGCCCATGTGCACGCACCTGATTGGTATTCCATATTTATTCTAAATGTATCTCACATATACTCTTCAAGTATCAGATACCTTTAGTTTATATTTGTAATACCTATAAGACATACCTATAAAACCTCACCAACCATGTGTTCATACACCCACATCGCACGCCCATGCGCCCACGCTGTGCGCGCGCCCACAGGTATCTCATGCATACCTTAAAGGCATTCATGAAATATCTTCAAGGAATCCACATGTATACCTTCATGTATCCACATGTATACGCACATCTCACCACGCCGCGCGCACCTCACAAACGCACGCGCCCACTCCATGGATACCTTGAAGGTATACATGTGGATACCTTGAAGATATCCATGTGATACCTGCGCGCACCTTGGTCACCAAGCCGCGCGCACCCATGCTCCCACATCGCGCGCTCATGCGCTCACGCTGCACGCGTCCATACACCCACGTCGCGTGCCCCCTCACCAAAGAAACCTTGAAGGTATACATATGGATACCTTAAAGATATTCCATGGATACCTTCAATATATATATGGAAAAAAAAAACTGAGCGAATTTTTTTTTTTTTAAATTTATGTGGGACCCACAGGTTGGGGACACGGATTAGATTCGTGTCTCCGGGACACGGGAGACCTACTCTTGTAATATATTGAGTTGAAATATTTTTTTATTTCATAATTATAATATATTTTATTGTAATTTTTTGAAAATTTTAGGTTGTAATGTTGTACTTGTACTTCTAAAGTAATTTTTGAATTGATTGTATTTTATTAATTTTCACTCATTTTACTTTGCTAAAAGTCTTAAAAACTTTATAAGAAATCTAAAGACTAAAATTATGAAATATTAAACAATTAATACAAAAAAAAAAAAAATCAGCGCTCGGACACAGCCGTGCACAAGGGCACGATCGACCGTGCGCTGATCACAACATCACTGGTGCGTTGGGCACGGTTGTGCCCTGGTGCACGGTCCGTGCTTGAGTATTAAAAAAAAAACGAGCTTGAACTGCCGGTTCCGGTTGAACCGGTGGTTCCGAACCAGAACCGAAACCGAGCTCCCTACGGTTCGGTTCCGGTTTCGCCTATTGCGGTTCGCTAAACCACCGTTTTGAAACCGAAACCGGCGGTTCAAACCGGATGAACAAGTCTACAATGATTCATGCATGAATCATCTGTTTGAAGGTATGGTATTTAAAATGTGCTCAAGAAAAGGTGTAATCTACTTTAAACAACTTTATTTGATCAGCTTATCAATATGTCCAATCGCATAAATATTTGTCTCCTCAGAAATTGTATGTGTTTAGGTCCAAAGATTTGTTATTTCTATATGTGTTTAGGTCCAAAGATTTGTTGATTGGTTGGTTGCAGAGTAATTTTGCCTCCATTGTTCACAATAATTTATTTTAATCTTGAAACGTTTGAGGTGATTGAAGAATGGGAAGTTTTATTGTGAATCTCAATTAGTGCAAGACCTTTGTTTGAGAGGGGATTATCAGTCAAATTTGATTGCTGAATTAATTCAAAAATTAATTACCATTGTGACATGTAAAAAAAAAAAAAAAAATTAAACAAGTTGGATGATTAGTTTTACAATTGATAGGTGCCAAAATGACATTTATCCAAATTTCTCATTCAAAATACATGGAGTGGAGAAAATTGTATCACATATAATATGTAAAACCAGATATAGTTTCATTTTATATAAACAAAAGTTTGTAGATTTTATATCTTTGACTTACACTCACATTGGTGTGTAGTACATTTGTAGGTATAATAGTCGTTTATACCACAAAATCAAATAAGATTAATTTTTTTTATCACAACAGATCTATTACTTTTCTACCACGATTTGGGTAAAAAGTTTAAAATAACTCTTGATCTATTATTTTTCTATCACGATTTGGGTAAAAATTTTAAGATAACTCTTACACTCACATATGTATAATAAAAACTTTTCTATCACAACAAATCTATTACTTTTTTACCACAATTTGGATAAAAAGTTTAAAATAACTCTTGCACTCACATCTTTATATATATAAAAGTAAGACCATTAAGGATACTTGGCATGCTTACATTATTTTGACATTAAATATGGCTAATTAATGATTTTAAATTTTATATTGCTAAGAAAAATTACTAAATAATTATAAATGTTGACTAAATTTATCTAAATAACATATGTTAGGCTTCAATATAACAATTATTTGCATATTTGAAATATGTTAAATTTAAAATTTTAGAGAAAAAAGTATAAATAAATAAAAAAGAAAAACACTAAAATAATGATGAACTTATTGAAAATGATTGTTCAAACTTTTAATTTAAACTTATTTATTAATGAAAAATTGAATAATTCATTTTTGAATTTATATTTAAAATAAACTACAAAATTTATTTGTGAAACTTTGACTTAGACTTTTTTATTATTTAATTGAATTTTTTTTTTCGAAGATTGTTATATATGTTAACAATAAAAAGCTAACTAAAAAATTGATAGGTGAGTTAAAGATACAACAACCATAGCAATATATATTATTTTTAATAATAAATAAAAAATTATTTATGATCCTCTACAAATGCAACATATATTATGATAATTAGATAATTATTTAATTACATCACGTTATATTTAATGTTGCAATATTTATTGCACAATCATAAATTTCATTTTACTATATAAATAATATTTAAAATTTTTGAATTTGATTATTTTAATTTACTTTTTTGAAAAATCTCGTGTATTACACAGGCGCTATACCAGTGTGTGTAATGAAAGGTTGTTAACTGATATATGTGGTAAAATTTTCATTTTCTTATATATGTGGTAAAAAAAAGTAATTCACCAGTTGTTATACGCAGTACAAATACAACTTGCTCACCAGTTGTTATTTATAGTATTAAATATAACCACATACAAGGACAAATCTAGAATATTGTTTTATGGTGGTCAAATATTTTTCAGATTAAAACATAAAACAGACCGAAGGGTAAACTTTATATAATAGATAAATTTATACAATGTAAAGGACCAACCTTCTAAATTAATGGTAAAAATGAAAAATATCAAAAAAAAAAATATATTACATTTAAAATGAACAATTTTATAAGTCCAAGGGGCGACCGCACACCCACAATCCATGACTGCCCCTACAAAAGAAATGTAGAGGATCCATTCTGACAAAGATATATTGTAGTTCCATTGAATTATATTATTATAGTTAAACTGATACCTTAGCTTGGCTGTCCTCTATTTATTAGGAATAAAAATTAATATATATATATATATATCTATATATATATATATATCGAGACACCAATGCTATGAAGAGAAGACAGACTTTGTCTTGAGAAAGAAATCAAGAAAACACATTTATTAATCAGCATATTCAGAAGCTATTTCCAGTTCCTGCTCAACATTTGGATCCATGATCCTGTCCACTAACTCTAGAGATAATTAAAATTTCCAACCACAACAAACTAGTGGAGATGATAATTAAATAAGATAAGTGTTTGTGAGATCCCTACATGGTAGCAGTAATGGCAGCATAAGATGTATTTAGATCATGATTAGTGCTGTCCATAATTGCCACTGAGCTGAAGCATTGTGAACCAAACAGAAGAGAATCGTGATTTCATCATCACGTTGTTCTACCATTGACTTTCCTTTTTGTCACACTGAATCGCTAAGGGATAAAAGGAAAGACCACATTCTAAGAGCAAATCATTGTTCCACCAAGTTATGACCATGATATCAAGTCTGACCAACAAGATTTGGAAAAAAAGATGAAAGTTTACATATTGTTACGATTCTAGAAGACCCCTTCGAAGAAAACAAGTTGATGCATGATCACAAAGTACAATATGAGACCAAGAGCTGCTATAGAGATGGAACCATTATGGCAGAAACGGATAGCCTAATTCTGAAGTGTATGACAAAGGATGAAGGGAAAATTTAATTAATTTACTTGCATAAAACAGTATGTATACCAAAGCTAGAAGGCTAAATTAAATAAGTAGAATATACTTTACAGTTCTGAATTGGACAGAAAGATTAACATTTACTGCAAAAAAAACCTTATTTCATTATGACTTTAAGAGCGATGAAAACTCATCACACCAGGTTTTCTGGGAGTTAGTCTATCTTCTATTCATGAATCTGTTGAATCTCTATAAGTTTTTAGTTGTTTCTAACTATAAATTATGACTCATGCTAATTGGGAACATCCACGGCCAAGTATATCAAGTTCGAGCATCTGAGTTTTTAGAGTACAAGCAATAAGGTGGCAAGACTAGGTCTTCACAAAATCTACCAAGTTAGGCTTTCACTGAATTCAAGTAGGTATTCCTTTATCTTTCTACATCTTTTTTCTTCTCCCCATGAATTTGTTCCACTTATGAATGAAAGAAATCTTTTTGCACATTATGCCTAGTCGCATTTGTCGTGCTGGCAACACAACATTAGTAAGAAATTCAGAGAGTCAACACAACGCACAAACCTCTAGCCATTGCAAGGTTTTAGGAATTGACATTAATCAGCCTTCTTCCACTCGGGAGTCCAATAATGGGAATTGTTTAAGTTGATTTATTGCTCCAATAGTTTAGTGGAGTAATAATGCTCATAAACTACAACTAAGAGGATTGGTCATACAATATCCACACAAAGAAACAAAGAAACACGACAATGCTATATGTTCAATTCATTATCTTCTGCACATAGTTTATCCCACAATCCACCTTCAATATACAATGCAAAATCGATTATCCAAGAACGCTAATATCATATGCATATCTAGTTAATGGAGCAACAAAATGGCCATTGTTACCTCAGCATGTCCCTAATCTTCAGCTTTCACTCCCAAGCCACCATAAAGCCAACAAGAAAGGCATCAAACTGAAACTTCCTAGCATAATCCTATACCTTTCACCACAATGCTTCGATTATAACATCACATGGAAGCTAAAATTGATCCAATCACTTCATCTTCACATCATTTCTCCATTTCAATACCGTAGCTTCCATCATTTTGCAAACTCATATCAAACATTTCCGAATTCTTGTTTTCGCACTTCTTATAACCATTGCTTCTCCTAAATCCAGAAGTATTATTACCTGGTCTGCTACTCCTCCTATCATCCCTGTCATGAAATCTTGATTCTGCAGAATTCTTTCCTACTGAATCATTCAAATAAGTTCTCATACTTCCCTTCTTTCTTAGGTTTCCATTAAGATTCCGATTTTCGCCTTCTTTTGCAACACCCTTCGTTCTCAGCTGGAGATCACTCACATTTCTTCCATTATTTGAACTACTATGATTGTCCCTCGAATCCCTATTGTACCCCTTCCCTCTTAGACCCATTTTCCCTAAATTTCGACTAACCTGGCCATGATTCGAAATTTTTTTCAAATCCGAGCTCTCAAATTCTTGAATTGCAGCGTCCAATTTTTCCGTTTTCCTAATAATTTGACTAGGGTTTGAATCTTCTTCCAAAGCGGAACCCTCAAATTCTTCAGAGATGGCATCCAATTTCTGATAGGGTTTAACGCTATGAACAACCCCCTTGGGGAAAAACCTGGCAGAGGGCAAACCATTATCGGGACTAAACAGTTCCGGGCCGTCTCTTTCTGACCACAAATCAAGCCCACCAGGCTTCTGAAACCTATCCGCCAGGACCTTCAACTGCTCGTCAGCGCTCACTGAGAACAAATTAGGCGGCTTCTCAACTGTTTCCCAGGGGCGTTCGAGTTCAGAGACAGCGGCCTTGAGCTCGGCCCGCTTCCTCATTTCATATATTTGGCGTTCTCGGGCCAAGCGGGCTTTGAGCAGTTGCTTTGCTTTCTTCAATTGCATTTTTTTCCACTGCCATTTCGAGACTCCTCCTGGGTATGTTCGTGGGCCACCGCCCATGCGAATCGGCGTCGTTCTGCGGGGCATGGAGGTGGGGATAGTAAGGGAGAGGTGGGAGAGTTTGGTGGTGAGACATAGTGATCGGGCTGATATCGGGCCTCCAGACAGGGCGTTTGCTGATGAGAGAGATTGTGGGGTCGTTGGAATTGAGAGAGAAATCTGCAAGAGTGACATACTATTATTCTATGGCTGTGAATTCTTATACAGAAACGTGAAAATCTGGATTGGAATTTGTGTATCAGCGACTCAGTGTATGTGTAAGGTGCGCGACGATGAAATGAGGAGTTCTGAGCCTAATCTGTTGGTGTATACGAATTGGGCTTTGCCTTTTATTGAAGATAGGCTTCATTCTGGGCTTTTACTTTCAGTAAAGATGGGCTTCATTTTGGGCTTTTCTTATTTCTGTTTTAATCTCATATTAATTCCAGATAAGGATTTTAGGCCGAATAATCCGTATGTGTATTGGTGAATGTTATTAATCTACAAATTCATCATTTGTAGGAAGAATCTCTAATTCAGAAAATTAAAAAATGTATATTTCTATTGCAATATTATTATGAATTGTTACTTTAACTTTTCATTGATTTCGTTCAATTAATCATATATATTTTTATTTATATAAATTTAAAAATAAAGAGTTCAAATAAATAGTAATTTAAAAATTATATTAAATAATATATACATATGTAAAAATAAGATTAAATGAATACATAATAAGAAATATTTTAAAATATTGATTTATATTTTACATATCTAGATTTTCACACCAATGTGGAAAACTCGAATTTCAAGTGTTGATCGTCCTTAAAGAAGAAGATGAACTAAGTTGTTATTTCTGAGATGTCCTTTCTGGCAAATTAATATTATGAAATGGTAGCTTTAATGAGTCCACGTGTATCTTTATTGATTTCCCCCATCCCTACACCTACCCCATACAAATTACAATTGACTTCTAATTAACCATTCCTTTAAACTATTCACCACATGCAACCACACCATATTTCCATCAAACCCCATGCTCCCCCTCTCTCTCTCTCTCTCTCTCTCTCTCTCTCTAGAGAGAGAGAGAGAATAGTACTGAATGCAAATGCTCCATCTGCAACAGCAACTAGTTATTTCAAAGAAAGAAAAGACATTTTCAAGAAGTAATTAATCAACGTTGTACTTTTTCAGATTAGTGTGGTGTTAGTTAATGGCTAGGTTTGTTGTTTGCTGGTGGATCTTAGTGAATGCTCACATGGTTTCATTTATAGCTGCAAATAGTGATGAAATACAAGTCAATGAAGAAGCGCTTACGGCCCGCAAGACTGCTCCACCAAGCCCGAGCCCGAGCCCTTCAGAGGTTGTGAGAGTAGATGAAGGTGGAAATGCTGGATCAGAAGAAGAGCTGATGAGAAGCCACCACCACCACCACCACCATCGTTCGTTTGATAGATCAGTTGTCGGTGGCGCGGCGGTGATAGGGGTTCTGGCCACCGGCTTTCTGGTGGCGGTTTTCTGTTACATTCGAGCAACCAGAAGACATCATGTACAACCAGCAGCCGCTGCTTCTCCTAATACAAAGAATATTGAAGAAGCTAATTTCCTAGCTCATCCATGATTTTTAATCTTGTTTTTCTCCAGCATTAGAATCCTCAAACATGATTACCCATTTAATTTATAAATATGTATGTAAATACACTCTATAAATTTAAGTTAAATCTGTATATGTGCCTACTTTTACATCGATCCAGTCTTTGAGATACCATATATTTTAAATGAATTTGATTTAGGTGATATTAAAGTTTTTTTTTTTTTTTTTTTTGAAAGAGAGATGGATGATGTCTAAATTCTAATAATACTCTTTCAGTACTTGAATCGATCTGTATGTATTTCTTTGCGGATTCTGAGCATTTGCTTTTGAAGGAGGTTATATAGTAACACATCATTTAGTTTAAACAATATATTATCTAATAATTGGTCATAAGCCCAATTAGTAGGCTAAGTCCATGGTTTAGCTGTATTAATTCAAACTTTTGGTATTTGCAAATTAAGTGCAACTTCTACTAAAACAATGGTTTCAAGCCAAACGTTTCTTGGCAGAGTTTTCAAGTTTCTTGGGTATTATTGGTTAATATGTCCAAGTTCTTTGGTTAAGCAAGAAGTTGCTTAAATACCAAACACTCCAACTTTTGATTTTGGCTAAAGTATTTATATTCTCAAAACTATCTAATTTTAGTTATAAGTAATTTTGCCACAAAATTAAGGGCTTTGAAAGTGGAAAATGCATGATTTTGGAAGTTTTCTCCAAAATCATAACAGGGAGAGGGGGGGGGGGGGGGGATTTAACAATAATTTGTTGAAATTCTAGAGAATTTAAACTGATTTTTACAAGTTTTGAGTTTCTGGTGAAAAAAATTCAGAACTTCTTCAGTTGAATTATGATTGAATAGTATGGTTTAGCTTTTCTTTTTATGGGAATACCAGTTAATTGGTTTTTTTGGAATCAAGTTTTAATTGGTTTTTTTGGAATCAAGTTTTTATTTATTTATTTTTGAATGGTTTAGGAGGCATCATTTCCATATTGTAAGAATTCTCAAGTTAGAAAATCCGAAATCGAATCTGAATCTCTTTTAATAAATTCAATATCAAACGAGTCAACTATTTTTTTATTCGATATTTATTATTATTATTATTATTATTATTATTATTATTATTATATGTGAGGTTTAATACAACGGGCCTGGATTAAATCTTCCAGACAACTTTTGTAGGCTCATTACAGTCCAATATTATATTAAAGCCCACTTAAATAAATGGCTCCAAAATATTACGGCCCATAAGAGAGGGAAAGAAAAACTAGTCAAGAAGTTCCTGTAAATTATTTACTGTAACCCGCGCTTGATTATCCCTAGTCTTGAAGAAGAAGAAAGAGAGTTAGCAGATTCTAGCAACAGCAAAAATCCACCGATTGAGCAGAGAAGAAACCTAATTATGGCGACGGAGCAGTCCATAATCGCCGTCATACGAGCGGCCCGTCCTGTATTCCGCACCCGCCATGATAAGGCGGCATTCGCCGTGCACGCCTCCTTTGTCGCCGCCGGCTATGTCCTTCACGCTACCGGTCCTTCCGCCTTTGCTGACGATGCTCTCTACGTCTCCTCCGCTGGTAATTTTTCCTAATTATACTTTATGTAGTTTAAATTGCTTCTTCTATTTCCCCATGACCTTGTTTAACCGAAGACACGCTGTTTTGTGTATTGCGTGTATTTGAGTCTCGAATTCTAGTATTGCAGTGTTTTTATTCTTTTGTGAACTTGAAATGGGAATTTATTTGTGGTATGTGGATTTGATTTTGGTTAGATGAAGTGGGAACGGACAATTGGAACGATGTTGAAGATAATTATGCGTTTGTATACTCAAATCCTGAAAAGGATTCCAAGAAAGTTCTAGTGAAGTGTCTTGTTTTGAATGATAAATTGCTTGTTGATGTTCTGAAGGATGGTGCTTCTGAGCCACAGCATATCGAAATCGAGTAAGTTCAATAAATAAAATGAGATTCGATCTTAATGTTTGATTTTGTGTAAGGGATTATAGACGTGCTTGACTAACTGTTGTGTGAGTTTGTAGTGTTCCGGAGTATGTTGAGGAGAATGGCGGGTCGAATTATGGTTCTCAGTTCAAGAATTTGGGGAAGCTGGTAGAATATGTTAATAAGGAAATTTTACATAAACTGGATGGTACTTCTGCAGCAACAAGTTCATCTAACAAACCTTCAAGGTGGGTTATTTGTTGTTAGTTTCTTAATTGATTTTCATGATTCTATAGTAAATAATACAGGGCATACCACAATCTGTTTTATTTATTATTATTATTATTTTTTGGCTGCGTTTTTTTGTATAAAGATTGGGTTGGTATCAGTATTCCTTCTTTGCTTGTACATTAACTTTGCTCTCATGTGTTTGGCACAAAGCAATGTTTTCTCTATTGTAGAAGGTACAGTCTTACTAGTTTATTCAATGATTTTTCGATGCCTTCATTGGCTGGTTCTCGACTTTTTTTTGGATTCACTTTTTTTTTTTCTTCTTTAAAGTTTAAATTATCTCTATCTTAGCCAACAATGTTTAGAATGCATGATAGAGATATTGCAAAATCTGAACTTTCTAAGAAGTGGTTCTGGTTATAAGCTATATTTTCATCCTTGGGTATTTTCAAAATCCAAGTTTTTGTTTGCACAGTTTTGTTGATCATTGTTTATGTATACTTTTCTTAAGTTGCTTTGCTATATTGTTTGCAGTTCAGAAACAAGTTTAAGAGACGACAGAGATAGGCCGAGGATGGGATATGATTACCCAGAAGATCCTTATACTTCTCCATATCCAGGGTAATTTTTCTGATGGCCCCTTGCTTCCACATTCTAGCCAACATGAGTTTGTTGTGGTACAATAATTGGTTTTGTGTGGATTAAACTCAGGCTGAGTAACTAACTGTGATACTTCAATTATGACTTTTCCCGTACAGGTAGAATATGACAATGCTGACATTTTTTCTTGTCATGAAGAGTTGTATCTCACCAAACCTTGTTTCAGTGTTTTTACATGTCTATTATATGTAAACTAAGTGTTCCCACATGTATGTATATGCCTCTCCTCAGGCGTGTGCTTTTATTTCATGTAGGGCCTTGGGCAATTAGAGGCCTTTGTGCCCAGTGCTTTTGAGAAGTTGTGTGCGACACTTACATTTAATTAGATTACTTATGAGACTTCTGTACATCCATATCATGTTCAGCAAATGCTGGCTTCTATTGACCAATTTTATCTTGCTGTGACATGTAGATATGTAGTTCCTCCAATACCTGGTTCTGGTGGCAGCGATCTCTTTCCTGGGCCTGGGGCTGGAATCTATCCTTCCAGGTTTCGCATTTGAATATCACTTGCTTAACGGAGGAGCTTTTTCTCATAAAGAATGCTTTTTAAGTATCCAATTGGGGGTTTTGCATTTATTGATTGCTGAAATCTTTTCAACTTTTTGTAGGGGCGGTGATTTTGGCGGTGGCATGTTAGTCGGTATGTAATTAATGTCTCTAGCATGTGATTAACAAATAACAAATTAACAAATTGTTTAACTGCTATATCATTTGTTTGCAGGCCCAGACAATCCAATGTTCTTTGGGGGTGGAATTCGTGAACCTGGCTTACCTGGAGGTTTACGTCCTCCGTGAGTTACTCGCTCAACTCTCATCTATCAAAATGTTTTTGTGTTTTTATATTCCTTGTCAGTCTCAGAAGTTTCACATTTATCTTGTGATGATACAGGGGTGTGCCACCTGGTGCTCGCTTTGATCCATATGGACCTCCTGGTGTACCAGGGTTCGAGCCGGGTCGATTTGTCAGGTATTCTATAATCTATTCCACATTTCTGGTCTAGTCGAGTTATGGGCTTACATGAACATGACTAGGTAATTAGGCCACATATGTTGTACTTTCTCTCTGAATCTATCCTGATAAGGGTATATAAATGATGTGCAGAAATCCAGCAAGGCGTGGCGGAGGAACGCATCCAGACTTGGAGCACTTCCACGATGGCTCCGATTTTATATAGGGTGTGCCAAAGTTTCAAACTGGAGAAAGAATATCGTTTCTGCTTTTAAGCACATGGCGTATATAGCAATAAAATGGGGTAAATGAGTGAATTTTCTTTGTAGTTGGGGTTTGGACGTAATTATCAATAATATTTCCTACTTATCGATACAATCCATTTTGTTTTGTTGTATGTCAAAAGCTGTAGCATAATATGTTTCCTGCCTTACGTGTGTGAATGAGTATAAATCGATGATAGAGTTGTTTTATTGGGTGTATCAAAGGTTTAATGGTACACTCTTGAGGCTTGGGATTTGGTGAGGTTGATTCCAATTAGAATGTATTTTGAGAAAATTGGTTAATTCAATCACATGTGATTCACATCTAACGTTGAGTGCGACATATAAATCCTCGACATCCAAATCATTGTTCCTTGTGTTGTTTGGTTGCATTACAAATAGTTTGAGATTGGACAAGAAAATTACAAGGATCGAACACAACTCTTATTGCCCATTTTAAACGATCCCTTGACGAATAACATATTTACTTTTTCCTTCTTTAATACAATTAGAGTTGAGGAAGGAGTGAGAGAGAACATGGGAGAGACAGGAGCAAAGAACTTCAGAAAGAAACGGGTGAGAAAAGAATTTGGACAGGTGGCCCCCTGAGAAGTCTCGAAAAAGTTGACGTGGCAATCTACTTGTCAAAACTTGTTTATATATATAGATTTTACTAGTTTCTCTCCATGTGGCAAGATTAAAAAAGACAGTTAAAATTATTTAGGAGTAGAAAATGACTGGTACATTTTTTATAAACTTTGTGAGTCCAAATAAACCAAGATTAATACTAAATCAAAGTCGAGGTTCACAAGATGTAGCAAATATTATAGATTTAATCTTCCATTCAAATATTGACAAATAAATAGAATTTATTTTCTTTTGTAACTTATTAACGGTAATATATATAATCAATAAGAAGCTTCCAAGCTTGATAAAGATAAATAATAAAAAAGGAAGCTTCGCCGTCTAAGTAAAGAGATTTTCTTCGTACCAGCACCTATCTTCTAGAAGGGGTTTCTAGATTATAATGAAACAAAGAGTCAAACACCCGTAGAGAATCAACCTTGCTCTGTAATTTATTAATATATATGTCATTTCATACCTCCAACTTAACACAACACATCAAATTCTTACAAGATTGGTCACATAAATAAAACCTTTTATGAAGATGGGTTTGTATGGGAAACAATATTGGTTGTTGGCGTTGCTTTTCTTTGTAATATGTTCAATAATTCAAGAAAGAAGCAGTGCTGATGCTCGACCACTTCACTTCCAACAAAGTAAGTCCCAATCAATACATACACTACAACTCTCTCTAAAATAAAATGATGATGATGATTATGATTTGACAGGTTACGGTGGAAGTTTTTCAACACTTGGGATGGTCTGCAAGTGCTGCGATGGAGTGGGTAGAGAAGAAGAATCATGCAAATCTTCATGGGATGGATCTTGCTCTAAACTCCAATGTCTGCCCTGGAAATTACCATAATTAACATTAGGTTTTGTGTACATACTTTTTTGTCCGTGTTTTTAGAATTTTAATGTAATTATTTCCATTAATTAGTTCACGATTTTGGGTTAAGGACCTCTTGCTTCTCTATGATGGACTCATAACTCACTGGAAAAAATATATAGTTCAAATGATAGCAGTTAGCGAAGAGATTTTTAAAGTTATTATATCATAAAATTATCCAAGATACGAGCACTATATTGCTTTCTTGTACGGAATTCTTTTATAATAAAATTATCCAAGATATTACTTTCCTGTACGGAATTCTTTTATAACATTGAAATATTGAATTATATAGAATTGAGGGGCTTTGAGCTATACAACAAGTGAACAAACAGGGCATATGTCCTCATTACCAGATTGTGAATCTTATCCATGATTCACAACATTTGAAAGCATAGGATTGTGAATCTTATCCATGATTGCCCAAACAATAGAGTAAATGGGCTTCACTAGTTTGGGCTTTATTGAATTAAAATTTTGGTCATGAGCCCATGGGAATTCTTGAATTATCCAAGGCCAGGAGAGAAGGTCTCAGCATGGGCCTGATAAAATGACCTTTCAGATTTATAGATTTTTCATTACTTAGTTTTAATTAAACCCAAACTACATCATATGGGGTGCGCCTTACGCAATTTAGGTTTTTTTTTTTTTTTAATTACGAATGCCTGAAATGGTTTACTAGTCTCCTACTTTAAAAAAAAAAAAAAAAAGGTCTCCTACTTAAAAAAGGTAAAATTACTGTAGTTTAAACTAAGTATTTTAATTATATTTGTACTTTTTTTAACAATAACCAGAATATCCTTCGAGACATCCAATATTCTATGTTTTTATAAAATAGAATAGGGTATGTTACAGAAATCATACCAACTATTAGATCTTTTTATATTAAGATATTTAAAATTTGAAATTTTAGTAGACAACCACCGATCTTTTAAATAGTACCAAATAATCGTTATAAGTAATCAGCAGCTGAATAATTCCAGCACGAGAAAGAATATTTTAGCAATATTTCACCACCGATTATCTGTAGCAGTTATTTGATATCATTCCAAATAGAGTAAAATTCCAAAGTTTGGATGCATTACTGTAAAAAAAGGTTCAAAATTTGATATGGTTTTTGTAATGTTCTCAATAATAAGACAGATTCTTTTTTGTGTTATTGGATTCTGCTCTTCACTGGCCCGAGGCACAAACCTAGGATTCATGCCCTGAGTCCAAGTCCGCCCAATTCACTCAATCCGAGCCCAATTAATAAAAATATAATTTGATTTATGATGTTTATAAGTATTATAATTAAAAAGGTATTAGTCACATAATTAAAAGGTAATACTTGATGATTATAATATATTGGGAGATTTTTTTCTGTTTCATACTTCACGCTTCTTCTTCTCTTCTTCATCGAGCTTGCTCTTCTTTGTTTTTATTCTTCCTCCTCGTTTTTGTAGATATCTTTTTCAAAGAATTTAGATGATTAATTTTAGATCGGGGCTCTCATTGTCAAAACTATTTTTTTACAATGATTTTAAACATTAAAAAATCAATTAGTTTCAACAATCTACATGAAATTGAGAAAGAAGATAATTAAAATCGCGAATAACAGTTTTATGTTTTTTAAATTATTCTCCACAATACAATGATAATTTTTAGTTATACAAGTAATATTTAACATTTCCATAAAACAAGTAATATTGTCTTATAGTAAAACAAAGTAATACATTTCAACTAAACAAGTAATACATTTCAATCATATAAGTAATACCTTTCAATTATATAAGTAACATATTTTGAATATACAAGTAATATCTTTTCATTGTCAGATACAAACATGTTCGGACGAATGCATATGCAAACGGACAGATGTGTGGAGGCGGTCCAAGCGCTAGGTCGGAATCCGTGACCCGATATAATAGAAGTTTTTGTCCAAATTCTTAAAGCAATCGATCACGGATCATCCATCACTTGATTTAATATCTTCTAAAAAAAATTATCAAATAGTAGTTATACTTAAGTAAATCTAAAGATTGAATTATAAAATTTAATATTGACCAAATTGTTTCTTGATTTTCAAATTGTTCTCTGGACTTTATATGTATAGTATAAAATTATATATTAAAACAAGAAGCAATACTTTATTTGTTTACCCTGATTATCGATTGATAATTCGATCATACAGGTAAAACTGACACCCTTGATCTAGGCCATGAATACCCCTGGCTAACTCTTCTGGTGGGCCATTAGAAATGAAGGTTTTTTTTTTTTTGATTTATATATTATTTTAAAGAGAGATGATTAAGATGGAGAGAGAGCATGTGGCGTAATATTGGACACACGTCCAATTACCATGCGCCCACTCTTAATTACTTCTCTAACCAACCCAACTCTACTTTCCTCTACTCTTCTTTTTTTCATTTTCTATTCTATTAATCTAAATATTTATATGTTATATACATAACATTTTTTCTGATATTTAGATTTAAACAGAAAACTAGGAATTACTACAAATGTCTCAATAGCTAGGTGATTATGCTATATATATATATATTTTTTTTTTTTTCTGATATTTAGATTTAAACAGAAAATTAGGAATTACTACATTTGCGAAATGTCTCAATAGCTAGGTGATTATGCTATCATATATATATATATATATATATATATATATATATATATATATATATATATATATATATATATATATATATATATACGCACAAGTTTAGATTATAGAAAACCTGTTTTTATAAAAACTGAGGGAATTAATCTTTAACATAAGATTGAAATTGAGATAAGAAATTCCTTCATTTTAGAAAATGCAATTTAATAAAAAAGCCTGCATGGAATATGCTGTAAACTATTTGCAAATTTTTAAAAAGTAATAATAAAAAGAGGAAACCCCCATCCCTAATAAAAATGTTGACTTGCTTACTCCACAATTTTCGTAAATTTAAATTTATTTCATTTTTTCAAAACTAATACACATACATTTAAACTTAATCAATCGAGTTATTGCGAAAACATAAACTGCCTTTAGATACATGGCCTTTTACTACTCCATAATAAAGAATTAAAAATAGCATACATTAAATTGTAAAACTTAATCTCTTTGAAAATTGAAATATTAGTAATCTCCATTTAAATGTTATTTTGAAAAATAAAATCGATCTCCACTAATCTGAAAATTTTCTAATTTCTTACAACGGTCCTGATGCCTTTTAGAATTATATGCCGGTTTTCTGTCTATATAATCCTCAAAACTTATATGCCTTGGGGCCATGGATGAAAATTTCACGAAATTTCTCTCAAATTCAAGTATCGAGATAATAATACGCAACATCTTTTTTTCGTCAAAATATCGGAGATATATCGGGAAATATCGGTGATTCTCTTTATAAAACTGCAATGTATCGCCGATATATCGGTTTTGTGTCGATATCGGCAATTTTTTCTTTTAATTTTTTTTTTTAATTTTTTTTTTTATGAATTTATTGCATGGAAAGTTAATATCCAGTATGAAAGTCATCTTATTCTCTTCAATTTTATTAGATAATATCATAGTATGATAGTATATATATTTATATATATATATATACACATCAATTATCTCTAATATCTTTAATCCTGAAATTATCACAGTAAATAGACAATCATTTTAACCCAAGGAAGAAAATTACTATGAATTTTTTATTTTTTTCCTTTCATTATGAATTTAGTTTACTATGAATTTTTTTTTTTTATCCTGAAAGTCATCCTTTTTTTTCCTTTCATTATGAATTTAGTTTAATTGAATTTTTTTTCTTTTTTATTATGAATTTTTTTATAGTATATTTGAAGGATATCTATTAAAATTGAGTTATTTATCTTTCTCTTTTTATATATCTATATCTTTGTCTATATGTGGAGCAAATAATTACTTTATATAAATTTAGTTAAATTATTTAAAATAAATTAGTACTCTAGCATTTAGGTTCCTCTCATAATTTAATTAAGTTTAATTAATTTTTTTAAAATTTAATAAAAGGATTATGATGAATATAATATTAGTTTATCTCTATATTTATTCTAAATATATCATTTTATTTATAATTTTAAGTTCAATATATGTATTAATATTAGTTATAATATTTTGTACATTACTATACATATTTTCCAATTTTCATATTTTTTTAAAAATGTCCGATATTTCCACCGAAATCGATATATCCACCGATATTTCCGTAAAATTAAGGTACCGATATATTAACCGAAACTGATATTTTCATCCTTGTCTGGGGCACGAACCCAACTCGACCCGGTGCGTGGGCCGCTCCCACGCGAGTCCACGCACCACACGCGCCCATGTCGCGTGCGCACCTGCTTATATATAATATATTATATTCAGATATCACACATTTTCTCTTTAGGTATCACACATTTACTCTTCAGGTATCACATATTTACCTTAGACAAAGTCTTGGGTGAGACCGTCTCACGGATCCCATTCCGTGAGACGGATAGGGTCGGGTCAAACATAAAAATTATGTAATACTTTTGTGTGTGTTATGTAATATTTTTATGTATATTATGTAATACTTTGTATTATAGAATGCGTTTTGAGTTGAGTCAGACTATAAGAAAATATGTAATACTTTTATGTGTATTAGGTAATACTTTTATGTATATCAAGTAATACTTTTATATTATGGGATAATGACCCGAATTGGGTCGGGTCGGGTCAACACAAAAACACGCGGATCCTAGCTAAGCGCCCAGGTGCTCTTCTTCCTCGTGCGTGAATTGTGTAATATGTAATACTTTTGTGTGTATTAGGTAGTACTTTTATGTATATCATGTAATACTTTTTGAAAATAACACATAACTTAATATCATGTAATACCTTTATGTATATGAGGTAATACTTTTATGTATATCATGTAATACTTTTGTATATATTATGTAATACTTCGATCCGACCCTACCCGTCTCACGGATTGGGATCCGTGAGACGGTCTCACACAAGATCTACTCTTTACCTTAAGGTATTTTCTTTTTTTTCCTCTTTGTTTTCTATTCTTCTTTCTCCTTCTTCTTTTTAATCTCTTTTCTTATCGGTTTGTTATTCTTCTTATTTGTTTTGTACATTCTTCTTCTCTATCTTCTTGTTATTATTCTTCTTTAAACCTATTTTTCATAACTTACATATCATTAAGTACGTAATTATGTAATACCTGTAGTTCATATATGTAATACCTATAGAACAAATTTGTAATATCTCAAAACTATTTTTCATAACTTACATATCATTCAAGCATGTAATTATATAATACCTGTAGTTCATGCTTGTAATACTTATAGAACAAATCTGTAATACCTCAAAACTATTTTTCATAACTTACATATCATTCAAGGATGTAATTATGTATACATGTAGTTCATGTTTTTAATACCTATTATCTTAAAATTTTCACTTGCAGCTGAGGGAAGGAAAAAAAAAATATATATATATATATATATATATATATATGCGGTCAACACGGGTCAAAACAGATTGGGAGCACGTATTCAAGGATCCGTGCCCCGGGCACAAGAGAACTACTCCTATATAATTACGTATGTTTGGTAATGGACAAACGTAAGGTGTTTTGGTCTATCAAGCGACAAAAACTAGTTTGAGGATCAAACTAAAAGACCTCAAGCTTGGGTTTTTTCTTAAAGATTTGGTTGAGTATTTTGGAAAGGATTTTGGCTTAATTTATTACGGGTTCTTTTTTTTTTTTTTTTGGGTTAAATCTTGTAAGCTCTTCTCTTATGTCTGATAAAATGCATGTTTTTTTCCAGTTGAATATATATAAGAGGGTTAATTGGGGCAACCTCGTCAACTATCATTCTATTCAACGATTTTGCACATAAATCATCAAACTTTTTTTTGTGACATTGATATAATATACAGATTTGATAGTTAAATCAACAAACTAATTTTTCATCCTATTTTTACATGTGATATATTTTTAAGAGTTTTTTATTCAAACATTTGAGTTGTTGTGTACTAAAAAACTCTTAAATATGTAGAAAGATTACAACAACTCATTTCTTTGGACAAAAAAACCTCTAAAAATATGTTACATAAGTCACATGCCAAATCTGATAAAAACAAATCGGAAAATTAATTTTGTTGTTTAAATATTAAAATCATATAATTTATATATATCAATGTTACAATACAAAAATTCGATGATTTATATATTATAAAATCGATGATAGTTTTGATGGGGTTGATGCAATTAATTGCTGAAATAAAATTGGTGTTCGGTTAACTATTAAGATGGTATGACATACTTCTGAAATTCCACTAAAAAAGAATGAAGTTATTTTTGATATAATATTTACGTCGGCAGAATTAAAAATAAAAATAAAAAAGTGGTAAAAGCTAAGGGCAGTTTGTCCATATATAGATTGGTGTGATCCTCAAAACCCAACTTTTTTCTTTTGGGATAAGATTTTGTCCAACCTCTTTTTTTCTATTCTATTTTTAAGATAACAACACTTTGATAACCTCCCTTTTCCTTTTCTTTTAAGGAATGATTTAATTCCCTTTTTTGTGTTTATGATTTAGGATTTTCTCTAGTAAAATATAGGTACATGATATGTATGTGTGCATTAATTGTTATATTATTTGGGTTAAATAAAATACAAGATAGATATTTCAACCCAAAATCTTTAACTCATCACAGACCTTTATTATGTAGGCTGTAGCCATGCTTAATGATTTCACTCAAAAATATAAGCATAATTACAAGAGTTGCCAAATGGCAAAAAGTCACATGCCTTTAATATTTAAATATATATTGTGTTATCGTATTGTAATATTTAGTTGGCCTTCAAGTTCAACGGAGTCATGTTTTTGCCTACATTGTAATTTTGTAAGTCTTAAATATTTTTATTTAATAATATCAAAAGAAAAAAAAGAAAAAAAAAAGGGAATGGATTCTTAATTTATGTTTATGAACCAAAATGAAGGCCTAAATTTGTTAGGAAATTATACACTACAATGGGGATGTCCAACAAAATAGAAACAGGAAGCAACAAAAACAGTAAGCTACAAGTCGAGTCGAGGAGGTCCTCTCTCCTTAAGATGAGATACGCTCAGGGTAGTGCTCACTGGAACCGTGCGTATCGTCTCCCAAAGATAAAACGACTTCGTCTTTGGAGTAGTAGCACCACAAACTCGAGAGCTCCGGCGAACTTTAGTACTTTGAGAATTAAGCTGATGCAGTTGGAAAACAATGCAAGGTTTTGATTTCAATGTGATAAAAAATGATGCATGACAACCCCTATATATAGGTCTCCAACATGGGGTATTTCACCTAAAATTGATGAGAATTTACTGCCCAAAAACGGGTCTTTTAATGCAAGCTAACATTTCGTTCAAAAATAAGAAACGGTCAAAAAACGCTCACGGCGTTGTATTCTGCAACACGTTGTTGCATCAGTAAGCTCATGTTACTGCACAAAATTCTATTGGGTGCGGGCACGCTTGCTGCTCCCGTTGCAGCAAGCTAGGTGCGCTTACTGCTCCCGGTGCCGTCAGCATACTGCAACAACAGCAACCCGGCGCAGCAAGCACACTGCATCAACAGCAACCTGGCGCAGCAAGCACCAACAGCATGCTGCTCCTGTTGCATCCCGACACGGGCGCACAAATACCCGGCGCCATTAACGACGCTGCAACTTTTGTCCAAAAATATAAACACGGGTCGGATAAAACCCGAGCCCGATCCGCCCAAGTCCAGCCCAACATCCAATTACCAAGGATCAAGGCCGAGGTCGGGTCCGAGCCGAGCCCTGCACGCTCGTGTGTTGCACGAGCATACTACTCCAATAGTATACTAATTACTAAGTCTCTTCACATGACTTTTCTTATACTTGCATTTTCAAGGTCTATTTTTCTATGTGGGATAGTTAAGCACTCCTCCCACATTCAAGATCTTTTCATTCTCATTTCAGGTGGCCAACTTTGATGTTTAATTTCTCACACCAAAAATTGGTTTCTAGTGATTCAAAATGTCTCGATTATCTACTTCAAACATAAATTAATCTTTTGGCATCCAATCCTTAAAAGGATTAACTCTTAGTCACTTAACTATTGGTCAAAGCGGTGTCACCCACCACTTTCCATAATCAATTTTCCAACAAAATTAACAATATACCATATTAGTCAACACAAAATTAGGATATTTTCATGACACAACAACATTCAAATTAAATATGAATAATCAAGAGAAAAGAATAAGCTAGGTACTAAATGTTGAAACAATTTACAATATTAACCAACAATAGATATGGTCCATATGGACAATTTAGATGATACAACATTATATTCGATGAATATGAACTATGTACTCAATGTTCTCACAAGAACAACATATTAGCTTAATTCAATGTACCATGAGGTTGGACAAAAATCAACAAGAAACAGTCGTCTATATGGATATACATTTATAATTTAAAGGGTCGATTATCAAATTATTGAGAAAATTTTCAGAAAAACTAAGATTTTGAGAGGTAAAATTTTCGTAGTATGATAGTGATATTAGTACTTATATATATAGCTTTTCTAAAATCAGATAATCCTTATCATATAGAAAATATTACATGGTTCTCACATAACAACTTTTACTCAATATTAATTGTATGTAAAATATCACTAAACTTCTATCATTTATACATTAGCTATTGAAATAAACATTATAATGTGTTTTGCACGTTGTGTTATGACTACGAGAAAAAAAAATTGGAACAATTTATGCATCATTTAAGCTAGCTAGATTAATTGAATCAACTTTAAAAAAATATTTAATATTCAAATATTTAGAAGTAACATGCAATACACAATAATTATGATAAATATAATGTTAAAAGTAGTTTGAGAGTATTCTATTTTCTATTATATTTTAATTTTTGTTTCTTGTAACGCGAAACAAATACATAGATTTAAAGATTAACTTATTAATTAATTCAGAATTGTATAATTACACAATCAAAAAGAGAAATTCTCATACTCACAATTCACAAGCAATGTACATGAAAAGAATTGTAGTTTCTCGTAAGAATGTCATGTTTCGAGTCAAAGTTTCATATAGTCTAAAGTTTATCATTAAAAAAAGCGAAGATAGAAAACAATATAATATTATGATAAATAATTACAAGGTTAATGGCAGTGTCCCCACCTAAGTCTCTTGATAAATTAATTGAATGTTCTATATTTTTCTCTATAGTTAGATAGAGATTGAACAAGACCAATAAGCCTGTTTGTTTTGTCCGACAAGATAAAAGGATAAGGTCAGTCCCTTTGACCCTTCTTAACACTATATATGTATATATATAAAATTTGCTACCTCTAATCTTTGTTTTAATAAAAAAATTTATGACTCTATTCGATTTTAATGTTTTTAAAAATTGTTATCGAAAGATAATAGTCTAGTAATTAACAAGTGTTTTGGCTTTTATATTCCTCTTCAAATTGTTAATAAATTTGAATCTTGTAATTAAGAAAAATTGTGGAAAAGTGAACATAATACTGCTCTTTCATAATTCATACCATGTCACTGGAACAGTCATATGAGCAATTATATTTAAGTAGCAAAATAAATACTATTAGAATATCAACTATATAATTTTATAATAGCCAAGCAAGGAAGAGACTACTAATCGTGTCCGAGAGTGGGCCCTCTTACTTTATTGTGGACCACCTTCTCAGTTATTTTGTCTTTTATTATTAACAACTACAGGGTCATACACGAGATTTAATAAAATAAATTAAACTTAGTGAAATTAAAAAAATTTAAATATCATTTACACAATAAAATTAAATTTATAGTTTGTGCAATATATATCGTATAATTTAATATTAAATATAATAAAATATGATCAAATAATTATTTAGTTGTCAAAATATGTGTTACATTTGTAAATGAACATTTAAAAAATTATTATTATTTTGAAAAGAATATACATTGCTATATATATTATATTATTCAACCCACCCATCATGTTTTTTTAATTTGCTTTTTATTGTTTACATTTGTAACAACCCTCAACTTTTATTTTCAATTAAATGATAAAAAAATAAAGTCAAAATTTCACAAAGAAATTCCATAATTTATTTTAAAGCATATATTCAAAAAATTATTTGATTTCAATAATTAATTATGTTGAATAATAATTTTCAAGCTACCCACCTTTATTTTAGTTTTTTTTTTCTTTTGTATCTATTTTTATTTTTTCTTTACATTTTAAAATTTTAAAAAATTCAAATATATAATAATACCTATCATTGAACTTTAGCATATGTTATTTAGATAAATGTAATCAATATTTCTGTATTATTTATTATTTAGTAATAATAATATTTCTTATCAACATTAAATTTATAGCAATTAATTAGTATATTTAATATGAAAACATTGTAGGCTTGTCATGTGGCACTTTGGTTTTACTTTTATATATATAAAGATTACCAAAAAGAAGTAAGGAACGCATGAAACAAATAAATTGCTTTTTCTCTAGAAACTATTTTAATTACACTTCTTTTTTATAAGATTGAATTATCTTCTTCATTCTTAGATTCTGTTAATTTAATTATTCTCCTGTTTTTCCTGCATGCTTACCCAACATAAAGTACTCATATAGTTGAACTTTTTTTTAATTGAAATCTCATAGGAATACTGATCATTTCATAATTATTAAGACTTGGTGAAAATGGATCTTATATTTCATATTCAAATAACTGTCTCATAAACTTAATTGAATTGATGAATTCAATATTCATAATCTGTAAAGAGTTTATGAAATTGATTTGTGTATGGGTTGTAGATTCAAAGATCAATAACTCATTTTTAACTATTGATTTATTTATATTTAAAATATACTTTAATTAAAATGTATTTGAAATGTGTTCATTATATTAAACCTAGGGAAGAGAAGATGATGAACATGAGTCTGGTATCTGTATCTATTATGATTATTTGGGTTTGAACCTTACTTTTATTATTCTTATCTCGATTGTCCACAGTTTTCCTAACTAAATAAAATTAAGGAAGATGACTTGAATTCACTCCCCCTCAATCATTAAAACTAAGTTATGTAAAATTCATCCCTCAATCTAAACACAACCTTATTATTATGCTCAAGCTGCTATTGACATATCACTAATTAACAACACAATAGATGAAATCATTTTCAAATAAAATATTTATGTGAATGCAACAGGAAAAAGAGCCATGTACAGTGTCGTATAGGTCCAATCAAAACCCCACTGATTAAGCTTTATTCTTATTGTTTGACCAATTTATAAAAATCTGATTATGTGTTGAGATTACAAGTATTTTCTCAATACATTATAAATATTCCCTTAAAATCTTGTATTTATCTTTCAAATATTCTCTCAATTTACTACAATTCGTAATGTAATTCGATATAATTAAGGCATACACAATTCTCTGTAAATAGATTTAATCTCGATGATGATTTTCATAATCTATAAAACAGCATTTGACTATGTCGACGATGCTCTTTATTCATAATTAGGCAATAAATAAAAGTGGTCCCAACCGAAAAGGTCAAAAAAAGGGTTTCAACTTTCAAAGAAAGCGACAATTGGTAGAGAAGTGAAAACTCAGAAATCCTCGAAAAGAATTCAAAGAAAAAAGATAAAGGGTGGAATGGATAGTTATTATCCAGTAGGTATTCGTGGCAGTAAAAGGTTGGGAGTTAAAAGGAGGGTCCCACAGGAACAATGTTTATTCCACGTGGCATCTTTCTGTTAGATTTAGGCAGGTACGACTCTTTGAACGCCGAGTAACCGAAACTGAAAAACCTAAAACAAAGCAGTAACCAAATTACCAAAATATATGCTTCCAATAAAATATAATAATATTTACAGTGTGATCCGCGAAGATATACAGAATATACATATAATACTTTCTCTGTATCTATAATCTATGTATGGAAAAGATGCATCATAATAAATAAATATAATAATTTCCCTCAACAGGCGAGACCTCCTCTTTTTCTTGACCCTTTTTTTTTTTTTTTTTAATTTAATCCTTTTTGTCTCGAGCACACATTATATATACACACATTTGTATATAAATCTGAGATCATTCACGTGTGCTGCTCTGTTTTTTTGTGCTATCATTAATTAGCGTTTTCTTAGTTTCTTATTTCCTTTTCCCATTCGATTTCGCTTTTTCTTCTGAGGTTTGTGTTTGTTTGTGGGAAAAGATTCTCGGCGGTTACGTTTCTTTGACGGTGGGTGCTGTATATATTAAGGGTGGTGGGGGTCTTCTTTCCCAAGCATCTCATTCTCATATCAATAACTTAGAGAGAGAGAGAGAGAGAGAGAGAAGATGGAAGGAGGAAAGCAATCTGGTTCTTCACTTGCTTCTGATCTTTTTGGGGCAAAGGACTCTTCTCCAACTGCTTCTTCTTCTGGGATTTTTGCTTCTATTTTTGCGCCTCCTCCTATGGTAATAATCATGATTTCCTTTTCTTTTTTAATTTATTATTATTATTATTCAAATTTTGCTATGTGCTTGTCCATTCTCATAGTTTTATGATTATCAACAACTTTATTGACAGTTGACAGTTTCTGTGTTTGTGTTGGGTTTTGTGTAGTTGCATGTAATTTTGTAATGGATTTCTGTCTTTGTTCTCAAGTTCTGAAGTAGTGTATGAGTTCATTATTACCATTGTTAAATCAAAGGGAAAAAGACTTGAGCTTTTCTTAATTTCAGTTTCTCTTCAGTCTCTATCAGAATGTTGCTAATCAAAGTTTAAATGTAGTTCCTGATAAGTCTCATCGTTTGTTGTTGCCTTGGCATAGGTTTTTGAACGCGAATCGTCGAAATCTTCGGAAACTGAGAAGAAGAGTAGCTATGGGAGTGAGAAGAATGGCGTTTCAGGTTGTTTAAATTGAGTTCATAGTACCAATCACATTTAGGACATGCAATGGTTTTTTCCTTTGTAAATCTTGCAGGAATCATGTACTAACCATGTATGTTCAATTTACAAATTCATGCCAACAAACTGTTAAAATGAGTATTTTTGCAATTTGCTTTACAATTAGTTAGATGGAAGTTTGAGCAGAGTGTAGATTAATTTAGAAAACTTATCCGAATGGCAATGGTGTAGGCGGTGAAGGGCAAAACCAGAGCTCGACAAGCAAGGACGCTAAGTCATATTATACGGACGAGAAAGTGCAGCCGTTTCATTACAGCTCATCAATATACTACGGTGGTCAAGATGTCTATTCTCGACCCGAGAGTGCCCAGAACCCCGGGATTACTACTGTGAGTAAGCTTAATTGAAATCTGCATATCACTGTTTCTTTAGATGAAATTCTATTTTAGTTGTCATTTAGTAGAATGAATGAATACTGATGATTTTATTCGGATATAATGCTGATGCATTAAAAATTGAATCGTTGTTAGTTCAACAAAGACGGAGGAGAAGATGACTCGGGCAGTGCTTCAAGGGGAAACTGGTGGCAGGGTATGCTTCGATCAATCTGGACATGTCTTTAGCTATTTTCAAGAATTTCTTCTATCTGACTAATTTTAATTCTTTTCGCAGGGTCTCTTTACTATTAAAAGCTCCATACAGCTTATATATTTACATATACTTATCTAGGTACTGCAGATGATTTAATTTTCTCTATGATGATGTTAAAAATTCTGGTCAAATTAAGTAAATGTTGAAATATATACTTTAATTGAGTGACTTGTTCATTTTCTTATTTGCAGGAAGATATATATGTAGGGGAGGAGCAGTTAATCCTGCTCTTTGCAGTAGAAAAAGTGGATGTGTAGTGACAGTTATTATAGTTAAAAGACAGACTCTTGTCACTGTCTTTGGAATATTTGTAACTGTGGCTAGTAACCTTTCACCCTTTTCTTTCTTCTTGTAAAGGATAATCAAGATGGGGGAAATATATAAATATAAATATATATATATATATTAACTAATTATAAATCTTGCGCGTGTTATCTTGTATTTTTTGCTTTTTTTTTTTTTTTTTCTCTTTTCCACGGGTAAATATTGGTCTAATCCATACAAAATTTGTTCTGTGTCATTAGTTGAATAGGACTGGTGTTATTGTAACATGCAGAGATGGGACTATAGTTTCGTGTCGAAGCTATCTTTTTGGTAGCAGACAAGAGAATGGAGATGTTGGGTGTTTTAGGCCACAGGAAGTTGGAGATATCGAAGAATAAGCAGAAATGTTCCTAGTAGAATGTCGTTGATTAGAACGTAAGATTGTGATTGTTGTTTGATAAAGTTGTAGTATAGCGATAAGGGTGTTGTCTATCAGGATAAATTTGGTGGCAACATTGTTGTCAATCAGCCTTTTCTGGGACTGATTGCTTTTAATTCTGTTTGAATCTGTCAATATTCGGACGTTGAAGTGGATAAAGAGGATAAGTGCAAAAAGAATATGCCTTGTCTGGAATTGGATTATTGGATAGGAGATGGGCACGTTAGATAAAACTGGATCATTTGTGGTTGAAAGTTCTGAAAGCATTGTGTGTTGCACATCAGAATATTCGCCTCGAAAACTTTTCTTGCCACGAGTTTTCATCGGTCTAATATGCCTGGTCAAGTTTAATTTGGACATGGCTTTTGTTTTTCAAATAAAGAGATAAAGTTTTGACACTTGAGTTGAGCTATAATTAGCTTCGAAGGTCAAAACTTTATTCTATAAGATGTGATAGGCAGTGTTGTGTTAGCAGATGGTGGAGATGATGAAATATCAAAAACCCCAAATAATATCAACAAGAAAAATATGCTTATTTATCTCTCATAATTTGTATAGCAAATGGAGAGTGTATTAGAGCAGTATTGTTCTAGATTAGCAAACTGATCCAGGAAAAAACCTGGTCTTTTTCATTTAACAAAAAGTATTAGCTGATATATATATGCCTCTGCCACAAATTCTCAGCAATTATTGGCTTCTTAACTAACTATATATATAAACTTCATTTTGCTCCAACATTCTGAATCTTCCCTTTACGGCAGAGTGTAAGCTGCAAAATCAAACACAAATATCTCAACTCATTTCTCTCCATCATTTCCTTCCAACTCATTTCTCCATCATTTCCTTCCAAAATTTGTCTTTTTTTTTTTTGCAAAGGATAATTTCAATTTTGATTCTATATATACACGGTATCTTTCATTTTTAAACAACCAAGTATACATTTTTCAATTTTGATTCTATATTTTTCAAAATTTTCCTATTTCAATCTAATTTTCTATTTTTGATCATGTATGTTTCAATTTTTTTCAATTTTAGTCCAATTTTGGTCGAAATTCCCAAAATCGTCGACAGATTTCCTGGCGACCATCCGATCAAAATTGAATTGAAATTAGAAAAAATTAAAACATGCAAGATCAAAATTAGAAAATTGAACTGAAATTGAAAAAAATTAAACATAGAACCAAAATAAAAAAACTTATACTTAATTATCCAAAAATGAAAATAGTCTTCCATATAGGACTAAAATTGAAATTAAAGTTTTAGTTCAATTTAAAAATTAAAATAGAAAGTAACTACTTACGTCCACATTTGAAGCCAATGGGGCGTTTAGCGAAACGGCAGCGTTTAGGAATAGTGATGGCAACTTGGGGCTTGACGCCGGAGGCCTTGGCCGTGCCGGAGAGCAGAACGGCGCAGAGGCATTTTGGATTCTGCCCAATTCTCCTCACTTGAACGCAGCAGTTCCTCGAAACCGCTGCCCTGCCATCACGCGCCGCCACCGCGCACGGCGCCAGATGCACCGCCACCTTGTCCGGAGACTCTTTTCCACAAACGCCGCCAGCGCCTTTGACACCTCCAATCCCTGCTACGGCCAGCAAGATTAAAATGCAGACAACCTTAAAATAACCGGACATTTTTGTAGCTTTTTTTGTCTGAAGAGAATGCAAATGTTTGTCAGTTAAGACTTTAGAGAGTTGATGAGTTGTAAATTAACTCGGAAATCACATGGATTTATACTACATATCCAGTAGTGTGAACACTGAACGGTCATCTGCTGGAAAGGAACGAGCACTAGAAAAAACAGCAAAATTATTGCTTTTGATTTGAATCGTGGAAGATTGCACTTTTTTTCTATCCATTAAGTTAATTATGATTAACATTAAATTTATAATTTATGTTTTTTGTTTATGGTCGATATATATAGATAAAGATGCCCAAACGGTTCGCCGGTTCCGGTTCCGGTTCGAACCGCCGGTTCGGCGGTTCCGGATTGGTGGAACCGAAACCAAATCGTGTGGGAGGCGGTTCCGGTTTCGGTTCCAAACCGCCGGTTCAACCGGAACCGGACGGTTCGTCCGATTCGAACCGGCGGTTTGGCAGTGTTTTTTTTTTTTTAATCTGGTGCCCAGTACCGCGGTACTGAGATATGGGTACCGCGGTACTGAGAGTCAGAAACCAGCGTTTTGGTTCAAATTTGATGGGTACCGCGGTATCCATATCCAGTACCGCGGTACCCACCTTTTTTCGGCCGTTTTCTTTCTTTTTTCGCACGTTTTGTCTCCGTCATACCATACCATGAGAAATTGAAATTTGGACTATAAAATATTGAAGTGAACAAACTTTTTCATTATAACTTGGAAAATTATTACAAGTTAGAATTCTTTCTAATTTATGATCTAATCTATTACAAAAGTTCCTATATATTACAATTACAAAAGTTCATGTCTATCTACAAGAAATAAAAGTCTATCTTGAATTACAATTACACTTATCTATCTATCTATCTATTTTGAATTATATAATACAAGTCTAAGATCTAAGTATCTAATTAAGTAACTATTTAAACAACATTAGCCAAATGGAGGGGGAAAAGAAAATTTGAAAAAGCTTGAGTTTCATTCTAAGTTTGGAATTGAAATTCCAAACTTAAAATGAAATTGTCTACGTATCCTTAATTGAAATCGAATTAAGGAATCAAAGCTCACGTAGTTCTCTTACCTCAACTTACCTTCTTCAATCGTCTAGGTTGATGCCACTACCGCCGGAGGATGTTGTGTTTGAGTCGTAGCCATACAAATCCGTTTCACCTTCCTCAAAGCGTGTGCAATCGAGGTTTTGTTGACGTTTGAATGCTTTGACCCAATCCTCAAGGAGCATAAGGTTTTGGACATTCTCGGCGGCCAAGTTTGCTCGTCTCGCACTCAAAGTGTGGCCCGATACGCTAAAGGCATGTTCAACCGAGACCGTTGAGGCGGGACATGCAAACATCTCCTTCGCAATTATTGTTAGTATAGGATATGTGGTGGCCCTTCGTGCCCACCACTTTAATATATCCAAATTGTTCTCGAAAGCAACCGATTCAAAAGTAACACTTAAATAAAAATCTAATTCTTGTGATGAGTTCGTACTTCTAGCTCTTTTTTGCGTTCTAATATCATAAAAGTTGTAAAATTGACTAAGGGTATCACCAAAACTAGATGAAGAAGATGAATAACTACTATGTCCTACATTTTGATCTCCTACATCATCACTACTACTTGAATCACCATGATTTGTTTTATATTGTTTAAATAAATCATACAAATAACCTTTAGCTTTAGCAACTACTTCTCTAGGATCAGGGATATATTCTACTAGATCATATTCACTAATCAATCCAAATGGGAACAATGCATTATAGTGCATAGTTAATAGTTCTTCTAATCCATCTTCTCTAATCCTAGGATCTAATAATTTAGCACATAAATATAGGGGGGGTATCTCATGATAATATTTTAACTATTTTGCTTTCATCATAATAATTGCATCACTTAAAATAGGATCATCTCTATAAGAGTTAATTACCAAAGCAATTTTAACACATTGATCTAAAGCTAAAGGAGATGTAGGATAATAACATCCACTCACTTCCCTAGTGGCTTCTTCAAATTTTTTTAACATACTCATCATGTTTATATAAGAATCCCAAGAATGGGCAAATAACATAACATTACCATCACGAGTATCACCAAATTCCATAAAAAAAGCACATAAAAGTTCTCTATAATTATACGAATCTTGAAGCATGTAATAAGTAGAATTCCACCTATGTGGCACATCTTTCACAAATTTTTTTACTTCTAATCCATTCATTTTACAAAACGCGGCCCATTTTTTTCGCATTTGTACGGTATGACAAATTAAATTAATTGCATTTCTAATTTTTTCTATTTCTTCTTCTAAAGTTTTTAATCCATCTTGAACACATAAGTTAAAAACATGACACATGCATCTAGTATGAAAAAGATCACCACTTAATGAAGGTTTACAAAATTCAATTAGTGTAGACAAGCTAGCTTTATTATTAGTTGCATTATCTAAAGCTATAGCAAATACTTTTGTTAATATACCATAATCATTTAACACATGTAGTACTTTTTGTGAAATATGTAAACCGGTATGTTTTTTATTAAAATCAACAAAAGCAATTAAACGTTTTTGAACATCCCATGCATCATCAATCCAATGGCAAGTAATGCCCGTATAATCATTTTTTTGGTAAGGATCTTTCCAACAATCACAACAAATCGCAACTTTTTGTTTAAGGTTAGCTAAATCTTGTAGTAATATATATTTTCTTTCACGTACTCTTTTATCAATATCCCTAGTGGCCGTATTCCTACTTATCATTCTAGCGGGTGGTTGTAAATATGTGCTCACATAATCTTCATAAAGGTCATCCGAAGCCCATGAAAAAGGTAGATGTTTTGAAGCAATAAAATCGGCGGTGTCTTTCCTAAGTTCTAGTTGACTAAATTTAAAGGTTAAAGAATCCATACCTTGTGAAGACCCGGTGAATCCTCGTAGTTGTGTTTGAGAGCGCTCCAATCCAATCTTGTCGGGATGCTTCTTCGTGATGTGGTTAGTGAACGTTCCATAGCCCTCTCCATGCTTGAACTTGTATTGCTTCCCACAATGGTTGCATGTCACTATGTAGTCGACGTTACTATTAGGCACGACATCCTTCTTGAAGTGAATGGAGAAAATATCACTTCGAACATAAGAAGGTGCTCTACTTGAGGGGGTTTGAGTGGCATTCAAACTCTCTTGCATCGGCGACACTTCTTCTTCGTCTTCGTCTTCGGCGGCTAAAGCTTGAGCGATTTGTTCCCCCAAATCGACATTTGGATCAAGCTCGTCACACCATTGATCGATGAGCTCATCTTCATACGATGGTGGAGGTGGCATGAGACTCTTTCCCTTCCCACGGGAGGATGAAGTAGAAGAACCTCTTCTAGACATGATGTATGTAAAAATTTTCCAATAGAAGTAGAAGTAGAAGTGTAGAACTAGAAGTAGAAGTGTAGAACTAGAAGTAGATGATATAATTAAGAACTATAAATTGAAATATAACAAGAATTTGAGAGGTTTTGAACTTGAAATATTGAAGTGAGCTAGAATGCAAGAATTGAGAGAGATAGCAAGAGAATTGGGGTGAGCAAATACACAATTTGAACCCCTATTTATAGATCTAAAACTTAAAAAAAAAAAGGCACCGAACCGGTTCGAACCGCCGGTTCCGGTTCGGTTGAACCGGCGGTTCGACTCATCTCCGCCGTCCATCTCCAACGGCCACTTGATCTAGGCCGTTGGATCAAAATTTGACCAAAACCGCCGGTTTGAACCAGCGGTTCCAAACCGGACCGGTTTGGCCGGTTTCCAACGGCTATGTAATCGTGGCCGTTCATTTCCAACGGCTATTTTCGATTCAAAGAGAGCCGTACACGTGGCATCCACCATTGATTAAAAAAAAAAAAAAAAAGGATAAAACCGGCGGTTCGAACCGCCGGTTCGCCGGTTTCTGAAATTTGGAACCGAAACTGAACCGGTTCCCGGCGGTTCCCGGTTCCGGTTTGGAACCGAAACCGGGTCAACGGTTCCCCGAACCGTTGACCGCTGGTTCGAACCGGCCCGGTTCCGGTTTTCCGAACCGTTTGGGCATCTTTATATATAGAGTAAAGCTTATTCATTTGAATAAAATTATGTATTCCGATTAGGACTCGTAAATAAATTCGATATATTATGTTCTCAATCTAGCTCGATAATTAACGAATGAAATTAAAACATTAAAAAGCTTGTTTTAGCTTTGATTACTTGTATTAACTTTTAAAGAGGAAGCAAAACTAGAATTTGATTGTCAAAGTAGTTGAGTTGCTTCTTGAAAAAGTAGATCCAACCACCCAACTAGTGTGGTTAGTGAACACTTGTCTTTGCACTCAAAACTAAAGCTCAAGATATTGTGTTCATAACGAACTTCCTTTTTCTTTTCTTTTCTTTTTTTCTCAAAACAGAATCGTGTAACATCATAAAGTAGTTGAAGTTCATTACAATGGGCTATGTATGTCGACCACGTGTCAAATTTAAATAAAAATTAATTTCGCCGTTGCCGGGGATCGAACCCGGGTCACCCGCGTGACAGGCGGGAATACTTACCACTATACTACAACGACTTGTTGAAATATAATTTAAAAATTATTCATGTAATCATGAATACTAATCTTTCCATGTTGGACAAATTTACTTATAATTTTACTGAATATTTAAGCATGAATGTTTCAATATATTTCATTATTTCAACAAATTCTCAACTTATGCAAATCTTGACACAATAAAAAAAATAGATACATAATAGTTCTCACCACCTCCTTGCACATTTTCTGCATTTACACGAAATCTGTCGATCCATTTTGCTCATCAGTCCTCAAGAAGCTCATGAGTTCGTTGACTAGTAGCCTCCATCGAACCTCTGGAAGACCGGAGAGATGGAGATGGTGATATCTCTCGGGTTGTGCTTGAAAATGAATCCGTTCTCCTCATATTGATGCTGAATTTGCCATCGATATTCAGATACTCTGTCAAAATCCTCTTCACTCCAAATGGAGTTGTGTCTCCCTTTGCAGGACTGATCAGCTGTGAAGGCGAGAAGCTGGGAGTCGTAAACAATGTCTTATACGGAGGGGTGGAGATTGGGAGAGTGGTTCCATTGCTTTTGTGAGTGATCACTCCAACTTTGGAAATCGAGATGAGTTGGTCTGAATGTTTGGACAAGTCGTCCACGTAAAGTAGGTCGTCTATACGTGCCACAATGTTGAATGCCAGGCTCTCGAGAACCCTGGAATAACTCTCCAGTACTGATTTTCCAACATCCTAGGAAACATCGATCAATTGCATTAGTACAAAACTACTCAACTGAAGTTTGGTGTTGTTCATTATAGAGGAGATGATAGGTTGTGAGAAATGAGAATAATCACTTATGTGATAGTGTTGATGGCTAAAAAAACATGGAGTTGATAATTTTGATTCTAAATACACATGCTACAATATCTCATTCCTTGTTTTTGTCTGTTTATCTAATAACGAGTTAAAATCATTTTTCGTCTCATGACACTGATCACCTACACAAATGGTCTCATAACAATCATGTTTTTCAATTTAGTCTTATAAATTAAGACATTACTCAATTTTGGTCATATTTTGGCCGGAAAGTTCAAAATACAGCCAACATGGGACCAAAATCGAACAATATCTCACGTTATGGGTCTAAATTGGAAAAGACGAATGTTATGAGACCATTTGTGCAAGTGGTCAAAGTTATGGAAGGAAAAATGCTTTTAACCCTCTAATAATCAGTAGAGAAGTGAGATGACTATACTAACCTTGTTGCATTGGATTTTGGTCATGTCCAAGGTGGTCTGAGGAAGACCGGGAAACCTCTGCTTCAAGCTTAGGAGAAGGCTCTCGGCCCGGCCCGCCAGCAATTCTCTTTTATCTGCATCACTAACCAAATCCTTAACCATTTCCCATGATGACCTGGAACTGGACCTCTGTGTCCTATACAAAGGCTTTGAGTTCATTTTCCGGCGCCACAAAAGAACCGTCGCCTCGACTTTGTTGGCAATCTCTAAAGCTTGATGCTCAGAGGACGACAAATCAAGACAATCAAGCAGACATTCAGGTGAAAATTGGTCCGAATTGATATACCTATGTATAAGATCACCCAAACTCGCTTTCCCATTCTGCAATGTCAAGAAAGCGAATCAATCAAGAACCTATTTTGTTGACCACATCAAAGAAACATCAATCTTTCTTGCAGTTTTCGGTACCTTTGGGAGAGCTTCCAAATAGGAATCTGGTATATCCATTTCAGCCAAAGCAGCATTGTTAATAGCCATGGCAGCTTTAAGGATTTGGTTCGTGCAATCACGCCTATGTTGCAACATCTTTCTTGCATTCTCGGTGAGGCCACCAGGGGGGACACGTGGGACTGGAAGCCACCATTTGTCTTCTTGACGAGGAAGGGGTTGACGAAACGAGGACGTTCCATCAGCTTCAGGGCCTAATATCCCTTGCTCAACGTACCAGAACTCCGAGTTCTCAAAGCTGTCCAATATTTCCTATGACAAGAGGCTATAAAATGAGAATCTTTACAAATATAGTGCGATAAAAAACGAAGAATTTGGTATCTTACGAGTAGCATGTTGTCTAGTTTGCGCAATGCAGGGAGGTTAACGTATAGATCTAGCCGGGGTCTTGAAGTCATGACCTAAATTACAAGAATGGAATACATAATTGATTGCATTAAACACAATCTAAATAAATGGAAGCTTTATAAGTTCACCTCAAGTTTGCTTCCATCTGGGAATGTTTGCCAAGAAGGTATTAATTCGACTATGTGATCACTAACACAGAGAAGCCAATCCATTTCTCTTCGCCACATTAATTTTTTCTCGGGTTGTAAGGGCTCTAATCTCCAAATTTGTCCGAAAAGTGTGGCTAATAGGAATTAAAGCAACATATAAAAACATATGAGCATAACTACATTAATCATAGAAGAAGCTAAAAAATGCAATAAGTAACTAACCACAAAGATTGGTAATAGCATTTGATATAGCCAGAGCAGTGCAAACCCCATTGCCACAACCAGACATGTCTTCACCAAGCAGCAATTTTGCAAATCTTTCTTTCATCATCTCAGTCTCTATATACACACAGAATTCACACACTCACATGAGAGAGAGAGAGAGAGAGAGAGAGAGAGAGAGAGAGATGGACAATTAGTACCTGAAAGACGACATGATCCTTGTTTTTCTAATTTCCTCTTATTATCCAATTGAGGCTTCTCAATTTCTTCAGAAACCTCAAAACTGGTGGAATGTGGAGATGAATCCTCAGAACAACTATTTTGGTCATAATTTAAGGTAACCTCAGAAGCCAAAAAATCAGAATTTAAACTGCTTTCTCCACTCTCTTCTTCATGCAAATCTGCAAATCTTTCAACTCCACACTCATTCTCAGAAACCCCTTCTTTTATCTCACTTTCATTCATCATCAATGCCTCCATTTTGGTGGGAGAATCACAGTACACAGAATTGTTCACTACCATGCCATCAAAATGGTACCTTTTACTGGAAATCCTACTCGGAACTCTGGCTTTATTTTTCAAGAATTTAACTGATTTGGAGACCCACGACGACAATGCAGAAGAAGGATTTGAATTTCTTGGAATTTGGTTGTGATATAAAGGATTGATATGAGGTTGGTATTGAGCAAGAATGTCAGTATCCATAAGAAGAGAATTTAGGTAGAACCATGGTTGGTTCAGTGAGAAGGAAAAGTTTATAAAAGAAGCAAAGAAAATGGGAGTGGAAATGGCAATAATGGTTCAAAGATAGCACTGAAGTGCAAGAATGATGGCTGATGAGAGAGAAAGGGAGAGAGATGATTAGAGAGGTATTTATTCAGAATGATATGAGACAAGAATGTTTGTCTTTTTGCTTAAATTAGGCTCTTTCAACAGTTTCTCTGCGTTACTTTGTTAGGCTTTGCTTCAACAATGGCTCTTCACGTAATTATTACATGCCCCTAATTGCAATTTTGTATACGGTAATTCTGACACGGTAAATACATCGATGAAATTATTGAGGGCATTTCCGGTATTTTGTTGTAGATTTTGCAATACTTTTGTGTAAAAAAGTATCACTCATTCTAGTCAAGCCGGGGATTGTCTAGTATGTTGTACATTTAAATAATCATAATTTTTATTATCATACAAATAACTATCTTGTATATAACTAAAGTATTTTTAATATCAATTTCTGATAGATTAATTGTGATACAAACAAATGTACATCATTTAATAACACAATATAAAGAAAACAAAAAGGAAAACCAAAGAAAATTAATGAAAATAAAAGAAAATGAATTAAAATTATGAAAAGAGAAAATAAAAATGAAATGCAATAGGTTAACATGGTGTATAGTCTATAGCTATAGATAGTCTATACTTGGCGGTTGAGAAGATCTGGCCCAATCTTCTACAATATTATTGGAGCAAATAAAAAAAAAATCAAATTTGCATATCTTTAAATGTAGTGCTGAAGAAAAAACATCAAATTCTAATGTTTTTAGGCATAGTGCTAGTGGTGCTAGTGATTCTACGATGAAATTAGTTCTATAGTAAATTTCATTACAAGTTTCTTAATATTTAATTCTAAAGATTTGATATTTATATTCTTTTAGAACTTCTTAGCTGCTCCATAGTTAATTTTTGATGGAACACATCTGTTACTAAAATATATCAATATACATAATTTTTCATGCAATGTATGCTGATTCATTTCATTTCATTAGTCAACATTTTGCACGAAATGCAGATGTTAGTTCTTGAATTGTGAAAGTGTTCATTGGAATAATCTCAAATACTACCTCCTAAATGTGGGCCTTTGGTTGATAGCATGTTTAAAAATTCACAAATGACAAATGCCTCCACTTACTAAAGGGTAAGTACCCTTTTTAGCTTTCATATTAATATATATATATATATATATATATATATATATATATATATATATATACCAATGATTATGAATGAGACTGATTTTCTCCCCCTAAAATTTAAATGAATATCAACATTGATCTCATAATTTGATCAAACTGCCTAGCTTCTTTACTCTATTAAAAATATTTAAAATATAAAATTCTTAACTATCGTATAACTAATTATAAACATGCAGTTTGATGATGTCAACACTTTCCATTAGGTCAGGTAAGAAAAGGGATAAATGTAAAATAGAGATAATTTAAATATGACAAATCAAGAATATCTTCCATTGAATATGAATTTTGTAGTACAATGCTAGGTCGAAAAAGAAAAATGGTTTGGATTCACGTGTAATGAAGGCAAGAGATTTGTGTAGGATACTTACTAGGTGACAAAAATCATGTTCAAGTTCAAAAAACATTCCAATGGACTTGACGTTAAAGTGTTTGGTAGATGTTAATGATGGTAACATGTGTGCACTTTTGATGTCATAAATGCACACATGTGTGCACTTTTACATACAAAATGCACACATGTCACCATCCTAACATGTGATGGTAATACCATCACATGTAGGATGGAATTTGTCAAAATTGGGACATTTTTATTTTTATGGCTAAAAGTCTTTATATCATGCCCAAACCTTCATTTTAATGTAACACCTATAATATGTGATGTGTGTTTCAGTTTAAAAAATCAATGATTAATATTTCTTTTTATTTTTTCAAATATGTCATATACACACTTTACATAGTTATGATAATACTCACATGAATAGGATACAATTTTCTCATTTTATGCTTAGGTTTAAATATATAGAGTATAATATCTACTATTTAAAGTTGAGATCGTATGGACGGTAGAAAGTAGATGTGGTATTTTTTTTGAGCAAATTGCTTAAGACTAAGGTAACTGTTCATATCCAAAAAATTTACAATTGCAGCAGTACTGTTTGAATTGCAATCATTCTTTGGGGTGTATTGTGTTTTACCAAAATTTTAGTTTTGTATCATTATTCATGTAAAGGTGCATTAACTGAATATTAGATTGAAATATAATAAAGAGGGAACAAAAGTTTTTAACCCTCTATTTTTGTGTCCTTAAATTATTAGTCTTTCATACATCTACATTTTTTAGTTCTAATATTAAAACAAATTTGAGTTTTAGTCCACTTACCTACAATAAATAGGTTCGAGTGACATATTGTCGTTTATTTTGCATCCAAACTACACATTATAAGTGACTAAATTTCTAAGATAATTATCAAAATTTATTTTAAAATGTAAAAATTATAGTAATTCATCAGTACTAAGAATCTTAAAATTATAGGATTAAAAATAAAAATTAGATAAATAAATGAGTAAAAATCTAAGATAACAAAGTTAGTGGACTAAAAGAAATTATTTTCCAACAGTATGTGGAAAGAACCTATGTGGGCATCTCCTCAAATAATGATTCTGATAATTAAAGCATGCTTAAAAGTGAATGTTGCAAGTATATACAGTAAAACCTCTATAAATTAATATTATTGAGACCGGAGAATTTTATTAATTTAGAGAGATATTATATAATCGATAAATTAATAATTTATTAATTTAGAGAGGTTTTAACATATATACATAACTGACCTTCAAAATTTTGGGGTTGTATAATCCACTTACAATGTACATTAGTTATTGATGACAAATAAATTAAAACACAAGTTTTAATTACCATTCAAAGAATGTATACTCACATAATCATGTTAATTGGAAGTTTGAATGGTCTCATTCATTGTTTTTTGCTAAAGTAAAAGAATGGTTCATGGACTTACGTATATTGTATCTGAATTTTTTTTAATAATTATTAATTTATAGTTTCGTCGGGACCTTAAATATACACTAGGATTTCAAAAAAAAATATTATCTTATTATTTACTTGATTGGTGTCCAAATTTGAACTGATCCCAAGTTGGGACAAATTATTAATTTTATCGAGATTATTAATTTATTGAGTATTATTTTATGGAGGTTTTACTGTATATGCAAATAGGTCACACCGTAGTATATTAATTAGTGTTGGTGCAGTTGAAATTTTCATAATTTGTACTAATAATGTGTTATTTGTCTTATTATCCCTAATTGTATTTTGTAACTTTCCTTGTAAGGTAACGATTAGAGCAATCTTTGTCCTAGTGATGGTTGTTCTAACAGAAAGGGGGGAAAAATACCTAAATCAACCACCCCCAACAACTTGTACAAATTACGATTTTACTGTTTCATTAACTTAATTAGTATTGTACCATATGATACTATACTTTTCAAAAAGAATGTATGCATGAATATTGTTAATGTAACTCTCCACTTTTTTTAATGAATGGCATATCTCTTTTTTTTTTTTTTTTTCTAAAAAGAGTTTAGGTGGCATGATTTGAAAGATGATTTTGGTGAGACAAGTTCATACCAATAAATGATAAATTAATTGGTTAGGTTAATAATTTTTTTTTATTGAATGAAATATGTATCATTATGTTATTTTAATGATATGATACATGTTTATTTAATTTCTTCAATTTAAAATAATAACGCAAAAAAAAAAAAATTAAAACATGTTTTGATTATACTCAACATCAAAATCAAAATGAAAGATTAAAAGAACCCAAGAACGAATAGGGATTTCTTTCTTCCATTTTAGGGATTTTGTTATTAATGGGCTTCTTCTCAAACCGACCCTCAAGCTGGGCTTTTTGATAAGGAGGCCGTAATAAAGGGATTCATTCTTCCAAGAATAAATGCTGGGCTTTGTTTGAAGACCTGGGTTTGAAGTTAAGTTAAGATGATAGTGAGCTTTGACTTTGAAGATTAGATGCTTGGACCAAATTGTATGTCGAATAGTTGGGCTTTTTCCTTTTCAATCCATTTTTAATAGAGAGGCTCTTATGGACGAATTTTAGGATCCGTACCTCCAATCCGTCCTAGACCCGCTTATATATACGACCTTTTTTTTTTTTTTTTTGCACGTCTTATTCAACGGTTCATCTTCTTCTACTATCCTTACATTCTTCTTCTTCCGATTTGGCGGTTCGACGACCTTCAGCGATTTCATCTTTTTCTACAATTATTTTCCTTTCATTCTTCTTCATTAATCTCGGCTTCATCTTCTTCTACAGTTATTTTCCTTTCATTCTTCTTCTTCTTCATTAATCTCAAACTCTTGATTTCTTCAAAATATGAAATTTTCCTTTCATTTCGTCTTAATGTTACTATAATCTAGGGTTTTTAAAAATTTTATATATTTTTCTTCTATTACTCAAATCTTCAATTTTCTAGGGCTCTAATTTTTGTAATACCTGAAGTATATCCCCATACTTTTACACTTCGATTTGTTTAATGATAACCTTTTTTTTTTTTGTTTTTGATTTTTGATACCTTTGAGATTCAAATTTATTCTCTTCGAACTCGAGATGACTTGCAGAAAAAATGCTTTCTAGGTTTGTCTTGTGTCTCCGAAAGAAATGGTCGATGGGCGAACGACGGGGATTGAACCCGCGCGTGGTAGATTCACAATCCACTGCCTTGATCCACTTGGCTACATCCGCCCCTTGGATTCAGGAAACATAATAGAGTAGTTGAGATTTTTATGCCATATTTCGTGTCTTATTCATATTGGTGATAAATAAAAAATGGGGAGTATGATAGAAGTGACACCAGTTCTTACGCAATTGCCCAAGGATCCAAGTTTGGAGAGCAATGACCAAACTTGAAAGTTAAAATATTAAAAAAAAAAAAAAACCACAAGTTTGGATCACAAGTTTTTTTTTTTAATGTTTAAAAAAAAAACATATTTATGTAATATTTTAAAGATAAATATGTAATACCTTAAATTAATATTTTAAAAGTAAATATGTAATACTTTAAACATTAATACCGTAAAGGTAAATATGTAATATTTTAAAGGTGCATATGTAATACCTTAACTATAAGCATTAATACCTTTAAGGTGCATATGTAATACCATGTAATTATAAACATTAATACCTTAAAGGTAAATATGTAGTAATTATAAACATTAATACCTTAAAGGTAAATATGTAATACCTTAAAAGTGCATATGTAATACATTTTGCTATAATATTAATACTTTAAAGGTAAATATGTAATACTTTAAAGGTACATATGTAATACCTTAACTATAAGCATTAATACCTTTAAGGTGCATATGTAATACCTTAACTATAAACATTAATACCTTAAAAGTGCATATGTAATACATTTTACTATAATCATTAATATCTTAAAGGTAAATATATAATACCTTAAAGATGCATATGTAATACTTTACTATAAACATTAATACCTTAAAGGTAAATATGTAATACCACCTTAAAGGTAAATATGCAATACCTTAAAAGTGCATATGTAATATTTTTTACTATAACCATTAATACATTAAAGGTAAATGTGTAATACCTTAAATTTGCGCATATATAATACCTTATACTATAATTATTAATATCTTAAAGGTAAATTTATAATATCTTAGAGGTGCATATGTAATACTTTATACTATAAACATTAATACCCTAAAAATAAATATGTAATACATTAAATGTGCATATGTAATACTTTTTACTATAACCATTAATACGTTTGATTGCATTCAACTAACAAGTACAACTTTGCATATTTAATCATCTGACTAATCTTCTCATATTTTATACTTTTTAACTATATCATTATATTTTGAACTTTCTATCATAATTCCTTCATGTATAAAAAAGTGGAAATGGAAAAGTTATCATGTAAATTGGGTTTAGTTAGGAAATTTATCTCAAGTATTTGTTGTTTAAAAATTAAAGTAAAGGAGTAGTAGCAGATTGATAGGAATTAGAGTTAATAATTAGGTTGGTTTGGTAGAAATTGTGAAGTTTGTCTGAATTTAGGGACACCACTCAATACAATGGGTCTTTCTCCAAAACAGATAGCTAAGACAGGCTTCAATTGCGTGAGATTCACGTGGCCCACGTACATGCTTGCCAGGCTTGATTTCAGCGACATTATAGTTTCGAAATCTCTAGATAAGTCAACATTTTCTACTGCAAAATCAGGATTTGTGAAAAACAGCCCTAAGTTCTTCAACACCAGTGTAGTGGAACTTCACAGGGTTGTGGTTAATGAGCTTGGAAAGAATGAAATCATGGTGGTCCTGGATAACCACGTCAGTCTGCCAAACTGATTTTGTGCCGGCAACGATGGCAACGGCTTTTTCGGCAAAATTAATTTCAACACGGTGGAGTGGTTGTAGGGCCTGGCGGTGGTGGCGAGGGCATATAGCTGAAATAGACTTCAATTGCGTGGAGTTGCTTGGCTTCCATGGATGAAGAAGAATTGGAGCAAAAAGAATGAAGAAGACAGCGTATAAAAAAAATTAAAAAAATAAAAAGGTTGAGTCAATGGGTCAGGTGCAGTCAACGGGTCGGTTGGGGTACAAAAGATTTGGATAAATTTCATAACACCACCTAATTTATAGTTTATTTTCCAATTCTATAGTTTATTTCCTAATTTTAAACTCCATTTTGAAAGTTTCTCAACAAGGGACTCAATTTAACCCTTTTTTCTCAATTTAAGGCTTCTCAACAAGGGGCTCAATTTAACATTTTTTTTCTCAATTTAAGGTTTGAAATTTAGATTGAGTTTTCAATTCAAGACAAAATTTCATTTTCTTTTACTTTTTAATTATATTTATAATTTTATTTATATTTTAATATATATTTATATTTTAGACAAATTAAGACAAATTAGTGCAATTTTGGAACGATTTTCATCCGACTTGTATTAATTTATACAGAAAAAAAAAGATACAAAAAAAGACAAATATAATTAATTCAATTCATAAAATATAATTTATATTAAATTGATTAATATTAAAATTGAGTTTCTATACTTTTATTCATAAAATTAAGAAAATATAAAGAATCTTAATTTTATGAATTGGATTATATATGCACACACAAGTTGGATGAAAATCATTTTAAAATTACACTAACTTGCTATAATTTATTTTAAATATAAATATATATTGAAATATTAATAAATCTATGAATATAAATAAAAAAAATTGAAATTTCGTTTTAAATTGAGAACTCAATCTAAATTTCATGGTTCAAATTGAAAAAAAAAAAAATTTAAATTGATCCCTTATTGAGAAATTTTAAAAATTGAATGTAAAATTGAAAACTAATCTATAAATTGGTTTGTTATGAAATTTATCCCAAAAGTTTTTGCCTTTTTAATAAGGGCCTCAGTTTTGGGCCTTAGTTTTTTTAATTAAATTTATCGGCCCCTTTTGGGCCTTGTCTCTGTAACCCTTTGTATCTGTGCCTCTTTTTATGAGGTTTATTCATTTTAGGTTGAAGACCATTCTTAATCCCCATCCTTAGAGGGGCCTAAAAATAAAGAAATTAAAAATTAAAATTCATAACAAATTCAATTTAAGGCAAACCATTGCTCACAATAGGTGGTTGGAAAGCCCTCTCAAGAAAGAATACACTCATACCAAATATGCATTAGACAAACCTCATATAGAAGAAAGTTGGAGTAAAGTGACACAGTTTCGAAAAATTTAAGATGTACATTTGAAGTTTTAAATAACCGTGACTAAGAACACATACTATAATCTTCACTAGCAATCACAATTCACAAAGAAACATAAATATAAATTTTTTAAACAATCATGAATTTTTCAAAAATTACAACAAAAAAGGGCACATTGGTGTTAAAAATTTAATCTACTCGATATCAACGCATATTTGTTATATTAAAACTTATTTGAAATTAACTTAATTGATATTGCAACCATCCTCAAACAAATCTCTAATTAAAATAGTAGTATGTTCCATTCACAGGTCTGATATATCTAATGTGGGCACATTAGTTGATTTTAATCCATATTTACTGTGGATTGGAGCATGTTATTTATTCAATTCAATTAGATTAACTAGCAATTTGTACTCAATTTTAGCCGCCCAAATTAAACTATTCCCACATTTCCATGAAACCACAATCAGTCGATGAGTAGCCTGTCTTATATGGAAGTAAAAGCACAAAAATGAATGCCCTTGTCTCCCTAAAAAAGAGCACACCAATTCTATAATATGTTTCAATTTCTTTCTATGGTAATAATTGTATGACTAAGATGATACACTATATAGGTACTAATAAAATGCAACATTAAAATTATTTTATTTTTTCCTACGACATTGTTTCAGTTGTTCGAGAATATTAATATTAAAAAAAAAAAAAGTAAAAGTCTTGAATGTCTTTTTGGATTTGTTAAAGCACCGTCTTTTTTTTTTTTTTTAACTGCAAGATCTGTCGATCAAGCTTGAAGCTGATAAGTTTGCAGCAAAGCTAAAAAGTTAATCAAGCCTTCGCTATTAAGACTTTGGTTGATACCAAGAAACCTATAACTCCACCACTCATGTAGGGTTGTAAACGAATCGAATTCAATATCATGATATTCTATTCGTATTAGTTTAATTATTCGAATATTCGTATTCATATTCGTTTATTATTCGAATAACAAAAGTAAATCGTATTCGATTCGAATGAAATATTCTAATATATTCGAGAATATTCGAATATTCGTATTCGAAAATTTTGAACTTGAAATTTCAATTTTTTTTTCAAATATGTATTTATTTCCAAATTAATAATATCATATTTCAAATATATAGCATATGCATACATGATACAATACCTATATAGATTGTAAAATTTTAAAGAAATTTAAGATGTGGTTTAGAATTTCTGTTGGATATATATATATATATATATATATAAATTAAAAAAATTATATATATAATTATTCGAATATATTTGCGAATACTCGAATCGAATTTCGTCATATTCTTATTCGTATTCGGATAATATATGAATATAAAAGAGAATTCTTATTCGTATTTTTCTAATTCGAATCACTATATTCGAATTCGAATATCGAATCGAATCAAAAAACATCGATTCTTTTACAATCCTACACTCATGTATGTCCATTTTTATTAATTGTTTTTATTTTATTTTATTAATGTTTGATTCTATAATAGAGAGGGACTGTTACAAGCATCACGATTGAAATACTTGTTACGCTGAATTTTAATTTGTCGGTAGATTATACTTCCTCCTTAAAACTATGGGCCAATTTATATTTTATCATTAAAAAAAATCTTTTGTCATACGTTTTCCCATAATCCATAGAAATTAATACACTTACTAACTATCTGACAAAAGAATTCTCGATTGTTTGTGTGCCCTCCAACTCCAATTATCCATGTTTTTTTTTCCCATAAAGAACTAGCTTAAAATATCAATATGAAAAAGAAAAAAAGAAAAAAAAAACACAAAATTTAAAGGATTAATTGCATTTTTCCATTTAAACTGATTTTTTAACCTTTCTACTATTTGTTCGTATGAACTTAAATTGGATACATTTTGACATATCAAACAAATATTGATTGTTGATTTCAGAATTGTCCGCGATTATGAAGTGTCTGATACATTAAATTTAAAGTTCATGCAACAAAATGCAGCATTCAAAACTTATACAAAAAAATCAAATCACATTTAGTTCGAAAGAGAAAATATTTTATTTATCTAAATTTCAACAAAGATCTATTGTTAAAAGCATATAATCTTGCCTAGCTTATGTGCAAATATTTACTTATACATGTGTATTGGTCCCAAGTGGTCAGAGGTTCAAAGAGGGTGAATGAACCTCTATCGATTTTAGAACTTTTCTATGAACAGGTTTTTGTTTCTACAGAGAAGACAGTAACCTGACTCGCTTCAGAAACCTGGCAGAATGCTGATTCAGGTTTCTGACTCGATATCACAGTATGCAGCGGAATAAAGATAGAGTTTCTTTATGAAAACCAATTTTCTTTTCAAGTATGATTTTAACACAATCTTTTGATCAGGATGCTTATGATAAATGCAACAAGATAGATATGCAACAATGTAATGCAACAAGTAAGATAAGCAGTAAACACTTATGACTTATAGTGGTTCGAAGGTGATATAATCCTTCTACATCCACCCTACTCCTTCTCAGAGGAGGAACTTCGTTATGGTCAGTTTGTTTTACAAGACTTAGTTATACAAACCTCTTCCAAACAAGTTAAACCTACTAGAATCTAAAATTCCTAGGTTAAATCTCACACAGGGTTCACAATCCCACACAGGGAAGATAGTCTACACAAGACTAACAAACTTAGCAAGAATCAAATTTTATCAACTAAGTACACCTGACTAAAACAACCTAACACACAGCAAATGGTTAAAAGTATATGTTGGTTTCTTCAACTGGTGCAGCTCGAAGACAGACTTGAACAAGAAAGCTCAGATGCTTAGCTTGACTGTTCCTGAAGGTTGAGTGACTGAACTTGAAGACTTGAGAAATAGCTTGAGAGAATGATAGCTTAGAGATATAAAGTGCTCAGTTGTTCAGTAGTCTTCACAGTCCTCGTTACCTTCTATTTATAGCTTTTGGAAAATGCCCGTTGAAGGAAGACATGATCCATGTTGCAATTCAAAATGATCTTCAAATCTTTGCATTTAATGCGGTATAGAAGATCAGGTCTTCAAAGCATGTCCTACTCTGTTCCTCATTAATGGCGTCATACTCTAGCTACAGTACTTTGCAGAGCCGCTGTCTAGGTGGCAACACCTCATTGGCTCGTGTTGGTCCCAAATGGTCAGAGGTTCGGGGGGTGAATGAACTTCTATCGATTTTACAAACTTTTTAAAACATTTACTGACTAACAAGTTTCTATCTCAAATAAGGAGAACAGTATCCTGTCTCGAATCAGTAACCTGGCCCTAGGCTAGATCAGATTACTGACCAAGTATCAGAATGCAACGCAGCGGAATAAACTTGATAGAGTTTCTGATGAAAACCAGTTTTCCTTTCCAAATATGATTTTAGAACAAACGTTTAACATGATGCTTATGATAGATGCAACAAGATAGATATGCAAACAATGCAATGCAGCAAATAAGATAAGTAGTAAACACTTATAGCTTATAGTGGTTCGAAGGTGGTGAACCCTTCTACGTCCACTCTACTCCTTCTCAAATGAGGAATTTCGTTATGGTCAGTTTGCTTTACAAGACTCGTCTTTACAAACCTTTTCCAAAACAAGTTAAACCTACTAGAATCTAAGATCCCTAGGCCAAATCCCACACAGGGTTTACAAACTCCCACACAGAGAAACTCTCACACACAGGGAAAGATAGCCTACACAAGACTAACAAATTTAGCAAGAATTAGATCCTATCAACTAAGTACACCTAACTAAAACAACCTAGTACACACAACACAATGGTTAAAGTATATGTTTCTTCAACTGGTGTAGCTCGAAGACAACCTTGAACTTGAAAGTTCGATTGCTTGGCTTGACTGTTTCTGAAGGTTGAGTGACTGAACTCGAAAGTTTGAGAAGATGTAGGATAGTAAGATAACTTAGAGAGCTCAATTGTTCAGTAGTCTTCTCAGTCCTCTTTACCTTCTATTTATAGATAATGGAAAATGCCCGTTGAAGAGAGACATGATCCAAGTTGCAATTTAAAAAGATCTTCGAATCTTCATAATTAATGCGGCATGAAAGATCAGAGTTTCATAGCATGTCATACTCTGCTCCGCATTAATGACACCATACTTTAGCTTCAGTACTTTGCAGAGCCATTTTCCACGTGGCAACATCTCATTGGCTCTTCACAAACTTCTATCTACTGGTAACTAGTCAGGATCCAATTCTTGTATAGTATCCAGCTTTTTCCTCGTACTGCATTGAATAGACCAGAAAGACTCACTGCATGCTGTTCTGATTGCAGTAGTCACTTTCTGTTGTGCGTTAGGATTCTGTTTCAGAACAGTTTTCTATTCTTGAAACCTGCAATCAGCTTCCTAACTCGCGTATCCTTTCTGACTTGCTTCTTGATTCTGAACAACTTCTTGTTCCAGAATCCTGTTGTTTGCTTCCTAATTCTGACTTCAACTAAATCTTACTGACTTCTCATGTTGAGAATCAGTCTTCGTGGAAACTTTAAGTTCAGAATCCTACTGACATAAGTTCTACCTATCTTTCTGGAATAATCAACTTCTTAAAATACAACTTGAAAGATTAGATAAGCAAACAAAAAATCCACTTATAAATCGTGGAATATGGGTACTCTAAAAGATCATCTAATATTATATTGTCTCATCAAAACCTAGTCAGAAATATCCCAAACCTCGTACTGTATCCAGTGTATTCCTCGTACTGCATTGAATATGCTAGAAAAGACTTACTGCATGTTGTTCTGATTGCAGTAGTCGCTTTTTTGTTGTGCGCCAGGATTCTGTTTCAAAACAACTTCTTGCTCCTGAAACCTCCAGTCAGCTTCCTGACTTGCGTATCCTTTCTGATCTGCTTTCTGATTCTGAACAGCTTCCTGTTCCAGAATCCTGTTGTCTGCTTCCTGATTCTGACTTCAACTAAAGCTTACTGACTTCCCATGTTGAGAATCAGTCTTCACGATCTCTTTAAGTCCAGAATCCTTCTAACATTAGTTTCTCCTATCTTTCTGATATAAGCATCTTCACAACATACAACTTCGAAATATAAGATAAGCAAACAAAACTCCACTTATAAAACGTGGAAAATGGGTACTCTAAAAGATCATTTAATATTACATTGTCTCATCAAAACCTAGTCAGAAATATCCCAACAATGTGATTCTTTTTATATTTAATCAATGTGCAATTAAAAAAAAAAAAAAATCGATATGAGACATTATTTACGCCGTAAACTATTGTTAAATTAAAATCATCGGTAAATGTCATTCTTATATAGGAAATCCTTAAACTTGCCAGCATAAGATTCGAGCATGGGAATTAAGTGAACGGATGTTCCAATCGTCAACAAAGAACAAAAATATATAATAATTTTAATCATATGAAAGATATATATTATTCTCTGTCTGTTTTTATACCATAGTCTTAAACTTGTATTGCAATTACTTGTCAATGAAAACATATATTATATCCCATACTGAAACATTATAAAGATAGATCTAGATCTAACACAATGGATGAACGTCCATGTGCATTTCTTCCTTTGTCCCTCAACATATTATATATATATATATATATATATATATATATATATATATACGTTATTATATATTAATAAAAATGAATTCATGTTGTGATATTAACGTGCAATGGACTATGTGCTATACAGCCAGCATATAGCAGGTACAACCACCATTTTAATTCATTATGACCCTACATCATGCACTAATTGTTTCAGCTTATGAAACATTGATACGTTACTAATATTGACTTCTAATTAATATTATATAATTTGACCACTCTCATATTCTCCAACCTTATAGGACTTTACAATACACAATGACTGCAGGAATTTTTTTTATTTTCTTTTAATCGATAAGAATAGTTAATCAAAATTGAAGAAAGTTTACAATGATATATATATATATATAGTCCAATATTTAAGTCTTTATATATATATATATTCTCTCATGTTTTATTATATATATTTAATAGGGTAAAAAGCACTTAACCATCCCAACTATAGCCCGTTTTGCAGTTCCTTGTAAAAACTTTTTTTCGTTGCACCGTCCCTACTAAACTTTGCAAGATTTGCACATTCCAGTAAAATACCACTTTCCGGCTATTTTTTCCGGCGTACATGAAACGCTGTCGTTATAATTAAGGGCAAAACAGACTTTTACTGTTAAGTTACACATGTGAGGGACACACGTGAGATCATCAACTCACTTCTCCCCCTTAATCAAAACGGGAAAGGGTAAAAAAAGAAGGGAAATTTTGTCAGCCTCTTAGGAATCGAAAATAGTTTGTACAAAGTTTCATACTTACACGGTATCTGTCGCATGTCATATACCTTCTCCCCGGGTTTAAGTTCGTCCACGACGTCAGCCTTTTTGTAGCCTTCCTGCAGTGACATACATCGTCCATGGCAGCAAGTTTGGATTTTGGGTGAAATGCCTTGGTGAAATTTTTCTTGCCTTGCTGAAATTTTTTTTTTGCCCGTTTTCCCTTTTGATTAAAGGGGGGAAGTGTGTTGAAGATGTCATGTGTGTCACTCACGTGTGACTTAACAGTAAAAGTCCGTTTTGCCCTTAATTATAACGACAGCTTTTCATGTACGCCGGAAAGTGGCATTTTACTGGAATGTGCAAATCTCGCAAAGTTTAATAAGAACGGTGCAACGAAAAAAAGTTTTTACAAGAAACTGTAAAACGGGCTATAGTTCAGATGGTTAAGTGCTTTTTACCCTATTTAATAATTAGTGCATACTTCGATTTGAATCTCATATTACCAAAATAATATACTTGTGATATTTATATCTTCACAAAATTGTCATGATTTTATAAGATGAGTGTCATATATCTGTGTATTTTATGTCTTGTTGCAATAGGAAAAATATGAATGTGTCGAGATCTCATACAATATGAGAATTAATTATTTTATCTAAAAATTGTAAATGAAATGTTGACATATTAATGATGAACACATTTACACATGTTCATGGTGTGTGGGTGAGCATTTCTCCTTATAGAATTAGTCTATTAAGACAATTAACATTAAAACATACAAAAGGTGATAGACTATCTAGTTAATTACAATAAGGGCAGCACTCTTGTGCCCCCGACCCGCTCCGACCCGCCACACACACACACATATATATATATTTTTTTTCTTTTTTCTTTCTCTCTTCTTCTCGCTTCTCCTTCCTCTTTTTTTTTTCTCTCTCCTCTTCTCGTTGTTCTTTTCTCACCTCCGCTTCCGACGCTGGCGAGCTCCTCTACTGGATCTCCGGTGTGGCCGCCGCCCATCTCCCCTCTGGGTCGTCTTCCTCGTCAACACATTCAAGACTAAGACTTCAAAGGTGATGGAGGTGTCGTATCTCCTCTCCCCAAGGTCTGCAAAATCGGGATAAATCATCGATTTCTCGGCGATTTATCGGAAAATCGGAGGCTCCGATATGGAATACCACTGCTATTCAATTTTGTTATGATGTCGGCGATTAATCACCGAAAAATTGGCGATAAATCGCCGATTATGGCATATCGGCTCCACCCTGTATAATTCTGTCAAATTTTCACGAGAAATTGGTGATATTTCGCCGAGAAAATCGCCGATTTCTCGCCATTAAATCGGAGAGTCGCATGATACACATACACCCAAGGATTTTTTCCTATAATTTTTCAGGCACTGTAGTTGTTGTATTGATGAAGAAGATGAAGGATGGTGGGTTTGGTGAGAGCAGGAGGTAGGTGGGGTAGCCGTAGCACTAGCACGTGGCTTGGGTTTTTTTTCTTTTCTTTTCCATTTTTTTTTATGTTTCTTTTTCTTATTAAATCTATGTTGATAAGTTTAAGTATTAAAGGATTTTTTTTTACTTACATGTGGATGATTATTAGTATTTAAAATACCACATCAATAATTAAATTAAATATTTCGGGCTTTATATCAATAATTAAATTAAATATTACTAGGTCATGTATTAATTTTGTTAGATAATTTGTCATGTTATCATATGAAACAAGATTTATATAATAATTTATCTCTAATTTTTTTATAAACATATCTTTTTATTTGAAATTTAAGTTCAATATATGTATTAATGTTATTTATAATATTATGTAAAGTACTAGATATATTTTTCAATTTTTTTTACAAAATTTTTAATTTTTTTGCGCAAAAACCGATATATCCACCGATATCGATATATCCGTCGATATATCCATAAAATCAAGGTACCGATATATCCGTCGATACGGATATTTTAGTCCTTGCCTCTCCCATCTCTACCAAATCTGAGCAGGAATCTATAGTTAGTTCCTCGAGAGCAGTGAGATGGCGCAACCACCTCTCTGGAAAACTACTCCTTATCTTACAATCATACAAACTCAGTGTTGTGAGAAACTTTAGGCTTTCAAACCATTTATTTGGGTTTTGCAGTGATGAATGCAAAGTGTTCGATGAAATGACGGTTAGAATTTTAATTTAGGAATCTGATTTGATTTTTTTAATTTTGTTTAATTATTTTTTGTGGTATTTTGATATTGTAATTGTTTGATAATTTGATTTCTATCGAGAACAGTAGTAAATTAAAGTGACAATAATCTCCATCATTTTTGTTTGTAATTAAAATGTAGATTCAACTGTGTCTTTGACCCTTTTTTTTCTTGACTATTTTTGTTGAATTGATCATGTTAATACTTTATCTTACAATTGGGTGAATTTGACTCTTAATACTTTATCTTACATAGTCTAATACCTTAACAGAAACATGTTAATACATTATGTTATTATCAGTCAAAAGTACTCAGTTGATACTTGAAAGTTATTCAATAGATACCTTAAAAGGTATACATATGATACCCGAAAGGTATACGTGTGATACCTTATGTTATTATGAGTTAAATTTGGTGTTTGGTAACTACTGATACCTAAGCCAAATAGATGAAATACCTCAAATGATAATTAGTAATACCTTATGTGTGATTGTATGTATGTCTTTACTCAAACAAGACATAGACTTTGTCTATGACATCTATAACAAAATTCAATAAATAGATTTGCAAAGTTACAAAAGGTTGATGACAGAGGTCATTTTCAAAAGAACAAGTACACCAAACAAGCCAGTTCAAATTCAACAGCACTAAAGGAGTTTGGTTCTAAAACTCCAAATCCTAGATTATTTTAGATGAATTCTGAAATTGTAATTCTAGAATACCATTAACTTATGTAATTAATATTATTATGTTTTACACTTTCTAACTATGTATCTTTATGTTTTTAACCAGTTTTAATATATTTATATATGTAAGTATCTAATAACACAGAGATAAATACTTTAAAGAGACTTATATAATACATTTAAGACAAATATCCATTATCTTTAAATGTAAGTATATAATACTATATATGTGAATATGTGATACCTTTAAGGTATTAGTGTAATACCTTAAAGGTAATATTTTAAAGGTATTATCTGAATGATTCATTATGTTGTTTAAAATGTTATACCTTAAAGGTATCTATATAATAGTTTAACAATATTTATTAAATAACTCAAATATTAATATGCAATACTTCAAAGGTATGTATGTGATACCTCAAAGGTATCTATATAATACCTTTAAGGTTACCTTAAAAGTATGAATTCAATACCTTGAAATGTAAGTATATAGATAGTTAAATATGTAATACATTAAATGTGTTAGTGTAATACTTTAAATGTGTATATGTAATACCTTTGCTATAAACATTAATACCTTTAATTGCAATCAACTGGTACTTTCGTGTATTAGCCTATAACAAAAAAAACTTTACATATGTAATTATCTAACTAATCTCCTTATGTTTTACTCTTTAACAATATCATTATCTAGTTAAATATGTGATATCTTAAATGTATCTAGATAATACCTTAAAGGTATTATCACCAAAATCACTGTTATCATCTCAAAATCACCAAATATATAAAACATAAACATTGTTATCAACCCCAATTCCCAAAACATAGAAATTAAAAAGATTGTTTCAATCCAATTACACAAACATAGAAACTGAAAACATTGTTTATAATCAAATGATGGCATTTCAGAAGCTTCTTATCGGAAAAGACGACTCAAACATTTCTGGACTTGAGTTGCAAGCTTATTTCTTTTTTATTTTACTTTTTATCTTTAGCAGCTTCATCATATGGTAATTGGAAACAATTGAAATCTCTCTTATAACAAAGAAAAACTTCATGTATTTCCTGTAAAATAAAATAGAAACATGTCTATCATAATACTATCATAAGTATTTATCAAAATACTTAAAAGTATTCAACTAATACATTGAATGTAGATAGTTGATATCTAAAAAGTATACAGTAGATACCTCGAAGGTATACATGTGATACCTGAAAGGTATTCAGCAGATACCTCAATAGTATACATGTGATACCTGAAATATACTCAAATAATACCTAAAAGGTATTCAATAGATACCTCGAAGGTATCACATGTCATACATTAAATCAATACATATAATATTTTGATATTAAAACATTTAACATATAAAAGTATAGTGACAGAACCAAACACATTTTCCTTTTGCATAAGAAAACAAAATCATAACAAATAACTTTTATTACATTTAAGGTAACACATGTGATATATTAAAGTAACACATATGATACCTTAAGGGTATTCACTTGATATCTTAGAGTAACATCCTATATATATGTGTGTAATACCTTTCAGATCATATGATACCTTAAATGAACACATGTAATACCTTCAGACTATTCATGCGATATCTTAAAGGATATTCACACAAAATCATACCTAAACAATATAAGAGCATAACACCTTTAACATATAAAAATATCTATTTAGAGTACAATAACATTAACAATATAAGAAAAACACCTATAAATAGCAATACCCATTTTTTCCTTTTGCATAAGAAAATCACAACAAATAACTTTTAAAGTATATAACTAAAATGCTTATATAAATTCATGTGATGACTTAAAGTAAGACATGTGATACTTTAAGGGTCTTCATCTGATACCTATATACAGAAACTCAGAAATACAAAAACACAGAAATATAAAATTAATTTGTTCATCAACATCATCACTCACTTCTCTTGACAAATGTGAAAGAAAAACTCTAACAATGCATCTACTGCAAAAAAACATAAACTATATTCCAACTCTAAACACAACTACAAACATTTAATAAATTCCCGTTTAATATATTTATCACCAAAAAATAGCAAGCAAAACCCTAGAATTCGACTAAACCCTAATAAACTCAAATAAACCCTAGAAATTCAATTACACACATACAAGAACAAAATAAAAACAAAAACAACTAGATTATAAGAACTAAATCACTATCTATGAAAAAAATGAAAAATACATTAAACACTTACCATTAACAAATTGATGTGAAAATCTTCAAAAAGCCTTCGAAAACACCAATTATCTTTCACAACTCACCGAAGAAACACCAACATATAAATCACAACTCACCGAAGAAACAAACGAAAAATGGAAAGAAAAAAGTGAAGAAATCACAGAAACGGTAAAGAAAGAGAAACAGAGTAGAGAAAGAAAGAAGAAATAGAGAAGAGAACGCTGAAGAGAGGAATGAGAGGAAAAAAATCAATTTAAAAATATATATACTAACCTATTTTCTAACCGGGTCGGGTCGGGGCGGGTTGGAGGCACGGATCTAAGATCCGTGCCCCTGAGGCATATAATTTTTTGCGTTATAATAAAGATGTTAATTGGCTTCTTTGCAACTAAGATTCAAATATCTCCTAGATATTAATCTAGCTACTAATTACCTTTTAAGGACAGAAAAGAGAAAAAAAAAATGTAGCGACTTGCAATTTGTTCATTTATCAAGTACAAGTTGTGATTATTGTTCGTGTTCTATGAATTCGTTAGTGCACATTAGTGATGCCCAAACGGTTCGCCGGTTCCGGTTCCGGTTCGAACCGCCGGTTTGGCGGTTCCGGATTGGTGGAACCGGAACCGAACCGTGTGATCGGCGGTTCCGATTTAGGTTCCAAACCGTCGGTTCAATCGGAACCGGACGGTTCGGCCGGTTCGAACCGACGGTTCGAAGAAAACTGAAGAAATTTGGGTCAGTACCGCGGTACTGGATATGGATACCGCGGTACTGAGTTGCAGAGAACCAAAGCACTGAATTTTGCGTCTCAATACCGCGGTACCCATATCCAGTACTGCGGTACTGAACCAATTTTATATAAAAAAAAATCTCAGTACCGCGGTACTCATATCCAGTACCGCGGTACTGACCCAATTTTATACAAAAAAAATACAAAAACCGGCGGTTAGAACCGCCGGTTTGCCGGTTTGTCAAATTGAGAACCGAAACCGAACCGGTTCTCTGCGGTTCCCGGTTCCGGTTTGGAACCGAAACCAGGTCAATGGTTCCCCGAACCGTTGACCGCCGGTTTGAACCGACCCGGTTCCGATTTTCCGAACCGTTTGGGCATCACTAGTGCACATAGTGGCTTTAATTGACTAACCCCAAAATTATAAAAAAGCAAAAAAAATAAAAATAAATAATAATAATAATAAAAATAAAAAATTCAACAAAACTAAATTTGTCAACTAGTGAGACTGAGAACCATAAATACTAAAGAAGCAATAGCATTGGCTTGCGAAAATCGGTCCAATGCAGTGTATCAACTTAACATGCATTAATCATGAGAAAGTTTATAAACATGCAATGCACTAACTTGTACGTGTAAAATATTATATGTTCGGATTTTTGATTGACGTGTATTTGAAATTTATAATAGTAAATTTAATACTGGTCATATTTGGATTTATATAAATTTGAAATTCATTACTTTTAATTTAACTTAATTTTTAAGTAATATGAATAAATTTTAAATTCTCTATCATTTGTTTCGAATCTTTCAACCCAAACACAACCTTAAATTATTATGTGGTTAATAATTGTGTTATTTAAAACTTGTTTAGTAGGATGCACGATCGACTATCTTAATCAGGCAGTATATATAAAATCTTGAATGAATTTTTATCTATATTGGATATCTTCAAACTACAGTTACGTGTGGCACTGGCCCTTACCTAGGTTTTTTTTTTTTTTTTCCTTTCAATTATTTAAATACTAAAGAATATAAATATATATATATATATATATATATATATATATATATTCAACTTCATCATGTAAATTCACTCTTCAATCATCTCACAAAATTTCCGCCTGACCATAAGAATTTTTCATGTTTAGGGATTGATTTAATCACTGATCAAAAGCAAGCATACCTTTCCACTTGCAAATAAGTTCTTGATTTGGTATACATATTAACAGCGAATATTCTAGTAATATTCAAGAATAGATAAGAGTAAATATTTCAATTTATTTTTAGAATTGATGTAAATATTAGTAGAGATAGTTGTGATCCTAATATCTTATAAAATTTGTTGTACTCACCTATTATATATAGTGGATTACCATATCGCTTGGCTTAAGGTGAACATTTAATTAATTCACAGATATATTCAAGCTTAATTATGGATATAAATAGCTTAAATTTTGGATTTATATTTAAATCAAAGGCATGTGAAGAATGGTCCCTACGAAATGATACCTTTTTAGGTAGAGAAAATTGAGTAATCACATCACAGGCAAAAGGACAACTTCTCTCATGATAGAGAGTACAGTAGTTTCTTAGATTCAATTCCTTTAATTAATTCTTTACATAATTTTATATGGGGTAGCAATTAGCATGCCAATTGGTATCTAATCATTCACTCTGTGACACTACTCTTTATCAAAAACAAAATTTTAAATCAATTAAAATCATTTCAAATGTCTCGATAGGATAAAATTTGAGTCTTTTATGTAGATCATAATTGTAACCATCAAAAAAATTTGTTCTATTTCTGAGTTTAATCAAACATAGATACTAGAGATAACTCTGAACAAATATATGTGCAAAAATATAACTCAAAAAATATATATATGTGTGTAATAATTTTTAAAGAGACACAATATTGTTTCTTGTTTAGTTTTGGACATTATATTTCAAAGCTCGCAGGCCTCAAATTGGCTCAAACTTTGAAAACTGAATTGCTCCTAGTCGGTTTGTTGACTTCGGACCTTCCAATACATAATCATTGGTTACCCAAATCATTATTCCAATCAAATAAAAAATTACATTTTTTTGGAAAAAGTTGTGATCAATGATTAAACATAAATAAATCAAAATGATATTTGAATTAAAATTAAAATGGGGACCCCTTCAAGAATTGGTGATTGAGTTCCCTTCAACCGCAAACAAACCTTAGGGTAAAAGTAATTTGAAAATATTATTTACAAAAGTGTCTCCATTAAATTAATCATAATGTTAGCACTTAAAAAAAGGGGTATAGGTGGAAAGAAAATTACGCAATCAACTAACTATATATCTTTTGAATATTAATCTGATGTTCGCTTACAATTATAATCGATAGAATTTTTATTATTGGACCAATTTTGTCTTTCAGTGCAGGGTTTGAATGAGTAGGTTTTATTTGAAACTGTTTCACAGATTACATGAGACAAGTCAACTCATAATCCATATTTTATAATTGATGGTTTTATGTGAGATCGTCTCACGAATGTGAAACAGGTCATAACTCACACTTCACAATTCATATATAAATTTGTAGAAATAAGTTTAATTTATGGATTAAAAAAATCCGTCTCACGAAAATTATTCGTGAAACCATCTTACACAAATTTTTGTGTTTTATAATTCACATATGAATACTCGAAAATGGGTGGATAATGAGGATCCGTTGTGAGTATGAATTAATTATTTCCTTCATTTTATATATTTGCTTATGATTTGGATGATGTCATCTCTTATATTTGTAATATAATCGGTTTGAATGTCGTCATTTTCTATGTGTGGTCGATTTCCATATTTCAATAATTTTTGTTGTGCATCAAAATTGATGACATAAAAACTGATATTAGTTCAACACAGAAAACATAGCTAAAAAATGTGACGTGGGCTCTATATGATGGCAACAGTCCTAAAAACCAGTTTCTTTAACTAACCTAGCTATAGTATAAATGAATGGGTCAATAAGTCAAAATTTCGGAAAATTAATTCTACTTGATCGACTTAGATTCTCGAAAGAAAGAACTAGATTAACATTTCCGGAGTTAACATAGAAATAAGGTTAGAAATCGAATAAAAATTTAGTCTGAATAATCTAAAACAAAGCAAACATCCTGCAAGATGTTTTAAAATCTACTCTCATTTCGAGCCAATTCCACAAGAGACTGATTTAATTTGAATTTGAGGTAATGGAGTTTTTACAATGGCAACATAATTTAAAAATAATGTGCATTATTTAGGATGAGTAATGTTTTAAAGTTCGCTAGGTCCTAGTCGAGCGATTTACTGGCGCCTAGCGTTTTTAGAGTCTAGGTAGCGTCTAGACATCGTATCTAAATTAAATATATTTTTTGTTATTTTAACTATTTTTATTCATTTTTTATCTATAAAAACTATTTTTGAAACTTTATTATTCTGCTTTTGAGTTTATATTTGAGGATAAGTGAAAATTTAATATCTCATTTGAATTATATTTATATATGACTTATTAAATAACAGTAAAATTATTTTTATTAGTATTTCTCAATTTTTTTTCTATACCTAATTAAATAATAATAGTTTTCTAGAAATCTATAGTAATTATGAACACCACCATTTGCTAAAAGGTTAAAAAAATATATTATTTGATGATTAGGAGCGTTTAGGCCCGTCTAGGATCGAGTAATTGAGTCTAATCCTGCCTACACCCACTTAATGCATAGAGTGGCTAAATAAAAAAAAGGGTGTGACTAGTGAACAGTAACACTACACTTGGGGTGTGTTTAGTAACATATGGGGAGCACCCTTAAAAAAAAATGGATGTGGTTATAAAATGTCAAATGCCTAAACACTGTTATATAATCGTGTAGACCGATCTTTAGACGAATAAATATTAGAAAAAATTGTATAGTGGATGATAGAAGTGTTATAAATGTGTGCGAGGAAATGTGAGATTGCAAAACTTATTATTAGTACCACCTTGTATGCGGACCACGGAACAACAATCATCATTTTGGCGACTCCATTAACTTCTCAAAGCACCCCATTTAATGTATACCTAGTGGGTCCCCTTCTTAACCTTTGACGAATTTCTAGCCGTTGATTCCTTATCTCAAAACACATTAAGGAGATACGATATGATACGATTGAGCAATGAAGAGGTTTTTATGCAAATAATTCTGAGAAAATGACATTGGTGGGAGAATAATAGATTCCAGCTACTTACACACCCTTTCGGCGCCAAAATTTCACTCCTCCATAATTTAATTTAATTTCAATTAATTATCCAACATTTTTTAATTATTACTTACGGAATTAGGAAGCAACCAACCTTATGATTTATATTTGGTCCAATTTCTAAAGTGATTGTACCCGTACAACTTGTTATTTTCTTTTTTGATTTTGTCCCCTTTTTTCTTCTTTTCCTGCTTTTTCTTATTTTTGTGAAAGTGTTCAAATTTGAACCGAATTATAGCAAAAGGTGAGACAGAAAAATCGTTGCTTTGTATGTTATGTCTCTCATGCATTGTTTTAACCACCCTAATGTATTGTTATTAATATGTCAAACGAACCTGGACAAATGAGTTATGTATGAATACATTCGAGTTTTCATTTTTGTGCTATTTCCATATGTGAACAAACAAAACGGATTCCAATGAAGTCGAAGATCATTTTCAAATTAGAATTGGGATGTATATTACTTTTCAATGAAAAAGTGAAATTATATTTGAACACTTAAATTTTAACACCAAACATATTAAAACAAGTTTACATGAACTTTCCCATATATTCTTTGAATAAGTTGTTTCAGTAGAAGCCAAATTTATACACAAACCCTTAATAAAAGTATGCAGTGTTCGCACTAAAAACAAAATCAAACAACCTTTAAAGTTGGGGTTTCTAGTTCACACTTCTTAATCTAATTTTAAAAATCTAAAATTTAGAGAGCCAAATTTATACACAAACCCTTAATAAAAGTATGCAGTGTTCGCCCTAAAAACAAAATCAAACAACCTTTAAAGTTGGGGTTTCTAGTTCACACTTCTTAATCTAATTTTAAAAATCTAAAATTTAGAGAAAATAAATCAAGATTGATAAGATATTTCCCCTTTTTTTTTTTTAAAGTAAGCACTACCTCCCCAATTGGCAGTACTATAATTGGGGTTTTAAATATCTGAGGAACTATACATTAATAGAATCCATTTCATAGAAAAGGTTGGCGTCCGCGAGAAAAGGCGGGAAGCAAGCGCCGTCTAAATCCGGCAGTGAAAAAGATGGGCCGCAAAACGACTGCCGTTAAAACAGACGGAAAAGCGGTTTGACCACAGTTGATCTGCAGTTACGCAGAGGGGAAATTATTATTTTTTAAATATCAGATTCTTTGTTCACTTGTGGAAGCAAAGGAACACCACTAAATTTTTTTATTTCATTTGTGGGGCTTATTTTCCACATTATTTTATAATGTTTATTTTTAATCTTTAAAATGGAAAATCCCATACTATCCTTTTACTACTCGAATTATTTTTAAAAGCATTAATTCTTTTTTCAAAATAGACTACTACCATTTAAGTTTGTTATTATGAATCCAAACTTCATAATAGTCCTATTTGATGTCAGCAAATAATTTCAGAAATAAAATGGTAACAATTTCTTTGACGAAAACCTGAAACAGCCATAACAGTTTTACTATTGAAATATTTTTCCTTTTCCTTGTTTTCACAAAGTTTAAAAAAAAAAACCTCAATCAGTCAAATTATAATAAAGATGATTAAGGTGTAGAGACAAGATTAGTGGATTATCCAAGAAAACAGGGAGAATTAAAGGGGAAAAATGAAAAGGATTAGACAAGAGAGTGAGACACAGAGTATAAAGACAATAAGAGAAAAGACCAACATGGTTGGATTCCATTTGACTCGAGTATTTCCAACTTAGTTTTTATAGACTTGTTTGACTCAATTGCACAACTATCTAATCTGTCTCTTTTTGCCACTCTAATTACTAATTAGTAGCATAAAGCCATAGCTGGACTAGTTTTGTTAATTACTTTTATATCATGATATGTCTCATTATGTGTTACATATATATATATATATATATATAACATATGTTTGTGCGTAAATTATCTTTATTTTATCAATTCAGTGTTTTTTTTCTCACTTTTAAAAAGATATTGAAATGAGCACACAAGATAGTATACCATTTGATTAGGGAATTCCTTCTAATCAAACTTCATTGCATCTAACGAGTGTATTAGCTTGTTGACTTGCACATATGATTGGTTTCTTCATTCATGTTTTAAGAGAGAATGCACCGATAACTTGATAAAAGAAATCTTAAAAACTACAGGGTGTATAACATTTCCAAATGATATTAAGTAAATTTAGACTCATCTTAAAGAAAATTCAACATGTCATAGAAAAGAGATTTAAGCTAGTTTACGATTATTTCAACCTAAACCAAAGTTTGTTTCGAATATGAGTCAACTGACATTGTTGTCGCTTCTATAATATCTTACAAGCTTATCCTCCAATCTATTCTTGATTTGTTGGACATGAGCTTATCAACTCTATTATTGATATATAGGTAAGATCTCACAAATTGAGATGTCGTTCTTATTCGATAACTTAATGAGCTCATTGAGAAAGTGATAAACTCTACACATCTAATATGAACTCAATAATTGGAAGATATATAATGAAAATAACACAAAACAATGACTATTTTTTATGATTAGAGAATCAATTAGCTATAGTCATCGCAATTCTAGATGAGTAAAGAATCAACAAGGTGTTAATGTTGATTTTTTTGAAGATGATTATACCTTAAATTCATTATATAAATGTCTTAATAGACTTGATAGTAGATAGATACGGGCATAAGAACGAAGGGTGATGGACATAATGGTAGACATAACGATAGGCACAAAAGGTGACAATATACATACAATCTAGTACAAGATGACTTGTAATTCGTTTTTACAAATTTTCAATTTTGTTATGGATATGCCTACATTTCTTTTTAAGTCTCTACCCACCATAGTTCTACCTGATAGATATTTGTTATGTTTTAATATATTTAGTTTTGTTATATATTTACACATGATAATTAATTTCATAAATTTTGCAAAATCAATGTGACAAGAATTAATTCTATTTTAAGACATACTATAATAAGGATTTTATAACATATCCATGGTGAGAAGGAGATCGAACATTATTTTTCAAATCTATTACATTTTTAAAAGACATGATAATTAATTCTCATAATCTTTGCTATATCAATGTTACAAAAATGGCCAGACAACATATTGGTTACAATTCATAGCTACCCAAAAAATTATAGTGGAACTCCATTCTAATAAACATTCCTTTTTTTTGTACATTCTAATAAACATTCCTTTTTTGTTCTTCTTTTAGTCAAGGTATATGATTTTTGTTCAATCATACACTTCTAACATTTGATGTGTAATTTGATGGTACAGTCTATGTTGGGATATTTCTATTAGGTTTTGATAAGATAATGTAACTTTGGATAGGAAGCTAGAGTACCAATTTTCCACGTTTTATAAGTGGATTTAAGTTTAATAAGTTCATCTTTCTAAGTTATGATTTGTGAAGATGTAAAAATCAAAAAGATATAGAATACTGATGTTAGCAGGATTTTGGAGATGAAGAAGTCTTATAAACTGATTTTCAGTAAGGAAAGTCAGTAAGCTGAAGAAGTAACTAGGATTAGGAAGATGGGTCGGTAAACAGCAAACAGATAGCAAGAAGAGATCAGGATACTGACTTCAGGATTCTGCAACAGGATCAGGAAGCTAACGCATGTCAGGAAGCTGATTGCAGGATTCTGGAACAGAAAGTTGTTCAAAGTCAGGAAGCTGATGCAGATCAGAAAGAAGATGCAGGTCAGGAAGCTGACTGCAGGTTTCAGGAACAGGAAGCTGTTCAGAAACAGAAACCTAGCGCAGAATAAAAAGCGGCTACTGCAACCTAAGCAACAAACAGTAAGTCTTTCTAACCTATTCAATGTTGTACAAGGAATATGCTGGATACAGTACGAGGATTGGTTCCTGTCTAAGTTACCAGTAGATAGAAGTTTGTGTTAAGCCAATGAGGTGTTGCCACCTGGACAGTGGCTCTGCAAAAGTACTGTAGCTGGAGTATGGCGTCATTAATGCAGATCAGAATAGGACATGCTCTAAATCCCAGATCTTCCAAGACGTATTCAATGCGAAGATTTAAAGATCAATTTGAATTGCAATAAGGACAGTGTCTCTCTTCAATGGACATTTTCCTAATGATATAAATAAAAGGATGAAGTGACTTTGAAGACTACTAAACAACTGAACAATTTCCTATCTTACAAGTGATCAAATTCTCAAGCCTTTCAAGCTTTCTAAATTCAGTCACTCAACCTTCTAAAGTAGTCATTCAAACATTCGAGCTTTCAAGTTCAAGACTGACTTCGAGTTGTACCAGTTGAAGAAACTTATATATTTTTTAACCATTTGTTGTGTGCTAGGTTGTTTTAGTTTGGTATCCTTAGTTGGAAGGATTAGATCCTCGCTAAGTGTTTAGTCTTGTGTAGTCTATTTTCTCTATGTGAGATATTGTACCTTGTGTGAGATTTGGCCTAGAAATCTTTGATTCTAGTAGGTAAACTTGTGTAGGAAGAAGTTTGTAAAGTTGAGTCTTATAAAACAAACTGACCTAACAAAGTTCCTCCTTGAGAATGAGTAGAGTAGACGTAGAAGGATTACACCACATTCGAACCACTATAAATCCTTGTGTTTACTGCTTTTGATTACTTGCTGTATTGCATTATTTTTATATCTATCTTGCTGCATTTGTCATAAGCATTTTGGTCAAAAGATTCTGTTAAAATCATCCTTGTGAAAGAAAACTGGTTTTCATAAAGAAACTCTATCTTTGATTATTCCGCTACATACTGTGATAACCGGATCAGAAACCTGAATCAACATACTGCCATGTTTCTGAATCGAGTTAGGTTATTGCATTCTTTGTAGAATCAGAACCTGTTTTACATAAAAGTTTTAAAACACAAAATTTGATTGAGATTCATTTACCCCCTCCAAACCTCTGACCACTTGGGACCAACAGTCTACACTAATGATGGTAAGTGATTGTAATATGATGGTATGAACTATATTATTAATGATACGGACAACATTTGTCATAGTACGGTAGTGTACTATGATGGTACGGGCTGATATAAGATAAAATATGATAGTATGGACTGTTAAGGATGAAAATATATATGGTAGTATGAAGTTAATTTCATTAAGGATAATATGGTCCAAAAAAATATTCTCTTAGCTAAAAGAAATAATTTTAAACTTTTAGTTCAGAAAAATATTTCTTTTTTATAATAGGCTAATTATTATTTCATTCTTATATTATAAGAAGAGAGAAAAAAATGCAGCAGGCAACTTTAAAGCATAGTTAATGCCGATTATGTCATTTCAAGATAGTTTTTCTTTTAACCCCACGAGTTAACCATTATGTACTTTTCACCCCATGAGTTAAACATTTTTACTTTTCATCCCATGATTATGTTTTTTTTGAAACTAAAGCGAACTATTATGAATTAATGGATACAAGAACAAGCAGATTTGAGAAGGTTTTCCACAAAATCTGGAGGCTCGATCCAATAATGAGGACTGGAAAATAAACGAGCAGCCCTAAACAAACAATGTGCCACAGGATTGGCTTGACGACGAATAAGATTCACTCTAAACATAGGATTATCTCTAAGAATTCTCTTACAATTCTCAAGAATACCACCAAACTCCGTGTAGTCTATTATATTCGAGATGATCCCGTCATGTACAAGTTTGGAGTTGACCTCAAATATAGTTTTTTGAAAACCCAATCCCTTAATTCAAGAAAGAGCTTCAAACAAACTCAAAGCCTCACCCTCCTCCACTCGAATTTTTCCGGCTATATACTCCCTAGGGGCTGCACTGAAGAAACCATGACCATCCGTAACCACCATACTAAAATCCGTTTCTACAGAATCATCAAAAAAGTGGCATCATAGCTAAATTTTACATAACTCATTGGAGGTGTGTACCACTTAAGACAAGGATTATGAGAGACAAGATGACGAACACTATAAACCTGAAGATGTGCTAGTTTCCATTCCTCATAAACATCTCTAGCACTAGAAACAACCAGATAATTATATTTATATAATTACTATCTTAAGTTTAATCGGACCGAAATAACTAGTGCTTTCAACATGGTCCATTAAATCATTTGTTAGATTAGATTATACCTGATCTCTTATATAAAAAACTAATTCAGATCCAATGTGATACTCTTGATTTATCAAAATAAATATTATTAAGAAAAATAATATAAAAATATAACACATTTTGAGTAAGAAATATAATTTTACTATGAGCACATTTAGAATTGATATTATATTTTTGCAGTTGACATAAAATTGTTAATGTATATAAAATTTTATCTTTTCTAATTTTATTTGTTTCAAAAAATTTAATTTCATTTTTATATATAGTAAATGAGATAAATTACTGCATAAAATGATGAACATTATTCTTCTCTTTTTCAGCATAAAAGAAGGTAAAAAGTGAATCTATCATGATATTGATTGAATATTAATAATTTAATAATCAATAATTTGTTTCATTTAACACATAAAATAATTTAAAATGAATTCCAATATAATTTAATCTAGGTTGTAATTTAAGTGAGAAACCAAATAAATGAAAGAATGATACATGTCCTTAGATGAGTGTCATTTAATATATGTTAAAGATGACATCAAAATTTAATCCTATCTTTTATATCACAACATTTAAATAAAATAAAAAAATTCAAGTACAGAAAATGGACTTAAATCAAATTTTATATTTTATAGATGCCTTACCCTACCTTGTTGTTTAATGTAATTTTTCCAAATGTTGTTGTGGGCGGGGCTGCTTTCACTTCCATTTAAATTCAATTTGCCTTTGCTTACTTCTTTTTATTCTAAATTTCTAATTCAATTTTTCTTTTATTTTCTTGTATCTTTCGGTTAAAGTTGGATTTCAGCCATAAATTTGACAAATTTTAGACAAATGCAACGTACGTTGGGAATTATAAATTTTGGGAGAAAATTACAAAATGTTTGATTTGTTGGGAATTATAAAATTTGGGAAAAAATTACAAAAAAATTGATTTGTTGAGAATTATACAAATTTGGGAGAAAATTACAAAAAGTTTGATTTTGACGTAAAATGCAATTTTCCTCCATTTGGATGTATAATATGATGATTTGGTGGCCGGGGGACAAATACGGTTATATAATATAAGTATATTGTATCGAATTTTTCAATATACCCGACATGATCGATATGCTAAAATATATTAGATGTAAAACAATAATATATATCGTATAATTATATTTTGTAATATTTAGGGAAAATAATTTTTTGTTTTTCTCTAAATTTATCTCGTTAGATTTTCATCCTTTATTTTTTATTTTTTTATTTTTAGTTCTCTATGTTTAAAAAATATTATTTTAATCCTCTAACCTATTATAGCAATTAGCACATAGTTGTTAATTTTTTTTTAATTTAAATTCAATTTTAACACCATTTTCTTGATTGAGAAAATATTATTTTTTTAAATCACAAATTTGTATTCTTCATCTAACATGCTGAATTAATATTAATAAATAAAAAAAATTATTTTCATTTCGATACGTGGGTTAGAGTATTCTGAATAATTATTGATATTAATAATTTTGGCATCCCAAACTTAAAAATATTAATAAAAAGTTTGTTTTTAAATTATTAATATTAATTTAGTGTTTTTTTAATTAAAAAATATTTTTTGGTGTTAAAGATGAATTTTAATTAAAAAAATAAATTAAAAGTTACCTGCTATAAAAGGTGAGAGAACTAAAAAATTGTAATTTTTAACTAAAAAACAAAAAATGAAAGATAATGATGAAAAATCTAATATGGTAAACTTAGAAGACCAAAAAATTTTATACCCAAAATCTCTCAAAAAAAAAAAAAAGTGTAAAAAATAGTGAAATAGTGAAAAGGGCAGTGTGGTCAATATCCGGAGGGCAAAATCGTAAAGTAACAAAAAAATTAAAAATATAGACAGCCCCTCAAATTGCTTACATGCGAAGCAAGAATTGGCACGTGAGAGTGGGTGCCATCACTACTTCTATTTTCTAACCAATCACCAAGCCGCTAACACGTTGTCACCACCACTACCATTTCCCTCCAATCTATCTCATCACTCTCTAAATATACCTATTCATTTAATCTATTTCCTTAATTCAAGGATTCTCTAATCATTCTAATTAGGACTAGTACCTAATGCCACATGGTATATGATATATCATGTAATCCTATCGACTAAACTTTGTTATTTGAATTTTTCCGTAGATGAGAAAATTGAGAGTATATAGAATTAAAATCAAATTCATTATATAATTACAATCATACCCACAAAATCATTTTTTAGAACATGTTTTTGATATAGAAAAGAAGTGTCTTTTAAAGTTATAGATTTTTCTAATTTTCTTAATATCACGTGTACAAAATATATACATATTCATAATAATATTAAGTAAATCAATAGAAAGGAAAAATGCAAGTTATTTTTATAAATCGATCAGACAGTCAGTGAAAACTGATATAATCGGTACTATAGATTTAATCGATTTGACCATCGTTTCAATCAAAGTTAGAACTAATGTAGACAGATGTCCACTTTTGCATGCTCATTTTCTGTACTTCGAGTCCTGTAGAACATATCTTAAAGCCCGTAGAGAGTATATACATCTTTTAGAACATTTTTTTGAAGTATTTTTGTAATGTAGAGACACATGGGGTGTTCAAGTCCATAACACGAGACTCCCCTCCAACCATTGAACCAATGCTCAATTATCCAAATATATATATATATATATATATATATATATATATATATATATATATATAATGAAGAGTAGTAGAGATGTCCTTAATGAGGATGATAATATGGTGTTTCGACAAAGTAAGATGGACCAGGGAAATTCATGACATTATGAGCCATTATGTGTGCAACTTGATTTGTTTTTCTACCGAAGAATATAATCAGCGAACTTGAAGAAGACTAAGCAAATGACGATAACCAAATATAATGATCATATGATGAAAATCCAAACTCTTTCCACATAATAGTCTCCATTAATGCAAGAGCTTCAACTTTTGTTATAAAACAATTCCCGCACTTCACCGATATTTTACATGCAATAAAATTACCTTCATGATCACGGAGACAGATCTTTACTTTTAGCTTTCTACTCCTTCATAAGGCGGCATCAATATTGCATTTTACATACGAGAATTGATGTGATGAAAGAACAATCAACCATATATCTCACCGATAACCACTCATAAAATTGTTGCAAGACACGGAAAATAATTATTTCTATATAAACACACAAACTCTATATTCAATGTGTACATTTTTTTGCTGTAATTAAATACCTCACACAACATACTTCTAAAATATCGAGAAAGTAATTAAATAGAGTAAAATTTATTAAACTATCAATCTTAAAGTTCATTGAAAAACTCGGAGCTTGATTTCAATTTCAGCTCGTCTTGATTATTAATATAATAAATTTGATCTCAACTTATTTACTTACAATAACATTCTTAGTTCAAGTATCTCCTTTTGATTACTTATATATATTACCAATGAGATTATGAAAATAAATATTCTTGCATTTATTGTAATTGCACTATTCATTCATATGTCCAGATGGTCGGCTTTGCCATCAAATTAAGTCACTCGATCCAGAATCCTTCTTAACCTGCCCCGCCACAAACATCACTCTAATGTTATCATCAAACTCAAACATGATATAGCAAGAAGAAAATTCAAATTATGTTTATATATATATATAATGTTTTAAACTACTTACAAATTCATTATAGTAAAAATTGTTGACCTCAACAAGCTAACAAGACATACTCGAATTACTTGAACTAGTATCAAATTTGATTGATTTTGAATAGTTCCCACGAGGCTCGATAACAGTTTGACTGCGCTATATGAGGCAATATATACAAGTATCGCCTCAACAAAAAATTAAAATAAATAAATATTTAGAGAGAGTAAATAAATAAAAAAATATAAAGCGGAGAAAAAGCAGAAGTGAATAAAAGCGGGGCCCAAATCCTGGGTCACATGCGAAGGGGGTGAGCGGTGTCAGACACGGAGCCCACCACCACCATCTTACCTGGCTACAACTCTTTCCAACTGTTTTTCAAACTTTTCTGCCGCCGCGCGTGCCTTCACTCCCCACCGCCGCGCTTTCGCTTTCCACCATCTAGGGTTCCCTTCCTTCCCCTCTTTATATAATCCACTTCCAGCCTCCACACTCCCACTCTCTCCCCCCCTTCTCTCACGCTGGGCCCCTTCGATATTTTCCCACCATCTCTGAGTTCGCCATAATTTAACCTTCAAGAAGCAGCAACAAATAAGAGAGCTTCACTTCTCTGTCTTCTTATGGCGCAAGAGCTTGACGACGGAGAGTTCTGGCTGCCCTCGGAGTTTCTCACCGACGATGACCTCTTGATGGACTTCAAAACTCACTACTCCAACCCCAAGGCTAAAGACGACTTTTCTTACTCGTTCGGTTTCAACTCGGATCTGAGTTCACCCGTTGAGTCTGTCATGGGCTCCACCGAAACTGAGAGCGAAGAAGACGACTTCATCTCCGGGTTGACTCACAAGATGGCTCACTCCACTTTGCAGGACTCCAATTCAACTGACTACACAGCCAAGGTACTTTATCTCTGGATTTCTTAAAATTTTCCCTTCTCTACCCTTTTCCCTCTAATTTTATCAAGTTAAATTTGTGTTTGAATTTGTTTGTAGGGTGTGAAGCTATCCGGCTCGCCGCAATCAACTCTCTGCGGGTTCAAACCCGGGTCGAACCAGAGCAGCCCGAACTCCGCCTCCCGGGTTTCTTCGCCGCCGGATTCGAAGGACGTTATAGGGTGGGATTTGCTGTATGCGGCTGCAGGGGAAGTTGCTCGCATGCGAAAGGCTGAGGAGGTGACGACGCCGTTTTGTTCAACCAATCTCTTCGCTCCGCCGCGTAAACCCAGCCCTGTCATTGTACCCGCTAAAAACCCGACCCAGGCTACCGGGTTTTACCCGAATCACGCTCAAGCAGAAGCCCATCTCGCCTATCTACAGTTGCAAGCAACTCATGTTAGTTTTTCCTCAATAATTTTATCTTCTATTTCTTCTGTTAATTCATGAATTATGAATCTGATTTTCGAAATTTAACAGTTTCAGAGGATGAAGCAACATCAGCAGCAACAGATGATGAAAAGTGGAGTTTGGGGTCAAGCGAAAATGGACTACCAGTTTCAGAGTGGGAAGATGACTGGAGAAGTTGGAAGAACTAAAGGTGCTTTATCAATGGCGGCATGGCCACCTCTGCAACCGGCTCAGCAGCAGCCGCAGCAACAGCAACCCGGCTCAGGGATGAGAGCGGTTTTTCTCGGAGAAGCCGCTGCGAAAAAGGAACGAACCGGAACAGGGGTATTTTTGCCCAGAAGATTTGGAACAAACTCAACTGAAACGCGCAAGAAGCCAGGTCATTAAATCCCTACAGATAATTCTAGCATTAAATTAGCAATTGTCAGTAATTTCTTGGCTGCTCGTCACATGGCCTGAATTATTCCTTCTTTAGTATTCCAGATCTGATAATTGCGTCATTAGGATTTGAGCTCTGCATTAATTTTTTATTCTTATGTCCTAATTCGAACATAAATTATCTGGTTGCAGGCTGTTCAACTGTTTTGCTACCAGACAAAGTGGTCCACGCCCTAAATTTGAATCTAGACTCCATTGATGCTCAACCTCAACCTCCTCGGTGCAACAGAAATTTAATTCCAGAATATGGTAAATAAAAATTACAATTCCACTCATTTTCTCTATATGATTTATTTTATGATGCTTAATCAAAAAACCCATTTCGATTTTTACAGATGCCTCTTTGAAGCAGAGAAACATTGCCCAAATGGGCCAACAGAGGAGAGTTCAAATTCCACAGCCCGTAATGAATCAAGAACTCAGGCTTCCTCAGGAATGGACTTACTAACCCGGCCCGGCCTGGAATAGGGAGATTTGCTTGAATTTTAAAGATTTTAGTAGATGGAGAAGAATACAAGTTGGTCTAATGGGTTAGACAAAAGATTATACTAGAAAGATTTTTAAGACAGGTTATTAGTAGTAGATTAGGACAGTGGCAGTGGTAATTAAGTAGACAATGATGAAAAAAAGAATGTTTAGCAGGATGGGAGAAATAGGTTTTTTTGTAGCTTTATATAATCACAGATGAAATAATAATAAGAATGTCAGTTGGGGGGAGAAGAATGGTAGGGTTTGTTTTGTTTGGCTCGAGGTACAAGAAAGAAGATGAAGATGGCGACAGCTTCTTTTCGTTCAGCAGGTGAAATAAATCGAGATATTTATATTTTGGTTAAAGATATTTTAGGATGATTAAGATTAATTAATTAGTTTTTTATATTATATATATATTTATATATATATATATATATATATCCTCTTAATTGTGGAGGATTTTGATGGGTGAGTTGGAGTCTCGTTTTGGTGGATTCTCCAGCTCTGTTTTTGATTCTAGTTTTGTTTGTATTATTAAATGAAAGACGGTTTTGTTTGTAGTGAATGCCCATTTGCATTTCTTTTACGATTCTTTTGATTAATTGAAATTAGTTTTTAAATGGTGTGATTATGGTCAAAGCATGGGGAGATGCAAAAGCAGGTGTGGCACATGTATTCACACCACTCTGGCTTTTGACCATTGTGTCTCTGCATCAATCCTTCTTTTCTGCAATAAAGCTCTCTCTACGGTTAATGCTTGGTTGGGTTACGTTACAGTTCCTATTTATTATTTATTGTCGCGTTTCACTTCTCTGTGCTTTTCATCACTGTAACACTGATAAATGAAATCTCTCTCAAAGAGAGTACCACTTTTATATGAAATATGAGAAAATGGAAAATTGCTTCAAGATGAAGGGAAGTTGTAATTAACTTTGCAAAGAACATGGACTGAATTTAAACATAAATATGAATAAAAAGATGATAAATTCTCCTCTTGGGCCACTTTGGGGTTTGAAATTGTTGAAGAATCCCATATGAGAGTTTGATTGATTGGATGGTAATGAGTAATGAGTTGTTGATGGCTTGTCGCGACACCCCTCGTGCCTCTCTACTCTCCAACCACACTCTTTTACGCCACTTTAGAATCTAATCTTTTGATTTTCTTCTATTCCATTTACTTTTTCCTTTTCTTTTTTTCTTTCCCTAACTTATTTCATTAAATACATGACACCTTATAATTGCTTCTATATCAACCAATTAAATGTACGCCACGTATTGCATGATATACAATCAATGAGAGAGGAGTACAATACATTTTATTTCTATGAAAAGAAGAACGAAATTATTCCGACTTATTTATATTTCTTAGTATAGAAGAAAGAATGGGGAGGTAGTGGAATGGGATGATGGGAAAAAGATAGTGGGCAAAGGAGTTATATTGATGGTGATGTACTGCTCTCCATGTTTTATGAAATGGCGTCACATATTTGACTTCTCCATGCTTCACTTTCATTTTAGGTAAACAACGAAATCGAAAAGTGTTAATTTGTAAAAATATAATAAAGAGTGAGTCTTTTGTAAGACCCTTCCACAGATTTTTATTGCATTGTGTGAGACGAGTCAATCCATAACCCAATTATCCACAATCAAAACCCTACAATTCACATGTTGTTTTTGGGTGATGGGTTCCTTCTCACGATAATTATCCATGAGACTGTCTCACATGAGTTTTTGTGTGTAATAAAAGGGAATGTTTTCTTCTCATTCTATTTTTACTCTGGGCCGTCATCTTTCCGGAGTTTTAAGATGACTAATTTTTAAAATTCATGAGCTTTAAGTGAGACTGATCTCGAAACTCATAAGCTTCAAGATTGAATATCTGAAAGCTCATAAGTTTCAATGTTGGTCATCTCAAAGCTTGGAGTTAATTAAGTTTGAGATTTTTAACCGATCTTAAACTTCAAGATCGATCATTTTGAAACTCAAAATAAGTGATCTAAAAGTTAGAAATCTTGAATTTGTCTCAAACTTCAACATCGATTTGAGCTTGGAACTTAGAAAATATAAACCAAAGTGAAAAGAGTGAGTAAATAATATATATTTTCTTATGTAAAAAAAAAAAATGTTTTCTCATTTGGTGACTACAGACAGCAGGGCGGAGACAGAAGACAATCCTCGTCCCCATCCCTATTTATGTAGAAAACATTTTTCCTTAGAGCAGCCAGCACAACTTAAACCTAGACAATCAAATCAATTCAAACTTAATCTAGATTTAAGTGGAAAAACGTCATATGGTATCTTCAATCCAAATAAATTATACATTATATATTTCAATACATATCATATGTATTAAATGATATTACCAATCAGTAGTTAAAATAGAACCAAAGGAGTGAGATACAGTTTTGAACCCTATACCTCTACCAAAAGGGAGGTACTGCTTAGGCAATTAGGACAACTTATAATTAAGTCAATCATATCTATGAACTTTATATACTTTATATTATATCCAAATATAAATAATTTAATTGGAACAAAAGTTGAATAATTTAGACTAAATTTAAACAAAATCAATACATAAATAGTTTTTCTATTAAACCGATTTATTAATGTTCAACCGGCCCCAGATTCAAGAAGGATCTATTTCTGAAATTGCAAGTTGCAAATCTGTCGGCACAACTAACATCAATCCTAATTGCTACCAATTGGGATAAAATAAGAAGACAAACGTAACCAAATACCTTAAAATAACTTAATTAAACAAATATGAATCTTTTAAGAATTGATGTACTGAAGTTACGTTTCTAATTGTTGACCTAATTATCAAAATTAATATAACAAGGAGCTTTCCATTGTTGTAGTAATCGAGTTATTAACGTAATTTTCTTCATGGTTTAGCGTAACATCCAAATCGGCTACACTAATTATTTTAGTATTAAGTCTAGTTTTAGTGACTGAATTCTGACATCTGTCAACAGATGAGAGTGGTTTAACGTTGCTTTTTGGCGAATTAAAAAAAAAAAACAAAAAAATCCTCCAACTTTCAATGGTTGCTCACCAACTATCAGAATCAAAACAGTCTCTTAATTTTCTACGCAACATGTTAAATATCATAATTGGTGGACATTTGACTGTTTAATTTTACATCATATTTAATTTAATATTTTCCTTTTGTTGTATTTCATTCTAAAAACATTTAATGTTACATCATATTTAATTTAATATATTCTTTTTTGTTGTGTTTCATACTAAAAACATTTAATCTTAATGGATTGGAGGCCTTTGGACGGAACCGGACCCACGAAGGGGTGAGGACCTGATCAATGTTGTTAGACGGGACCGAAGAAAAAAGAGCCGAAGAAAGGATGAGAGTGGATGTTCATGTAAATCAAGATGTGACAAGGATGATTTTAAAGTTGACAACAGAAGATAAACAATATTTTCTAGTATTGGAAAATCGTTATAAAGATTGGAAACAAGATGATTCCATTTTTACACCGCAACAAGATTTTTGGATAATAGTCATTTAGGTCGCATTTGTTATTCAACAGCTTTTGTAGAAGTTTTTATTAATTATCTCAGCAATTTATCATTCAATCAAATGGGGAGATCACTACACGTGTCCAAGATCCGCAGGGAGAAACTATTAGAAATCAAAGTATCGGATTCGTGAAGGAGGTTTGTCATTCGATATGTGCGTGTGAGATATTTTCCTATTCATGTGTTTTCTCTCTCTCTTCATCATCCTTTCTATCTGATATCAATCCCTTTGTTGCAAGCACAATAATGAAATTATAGCGAGCTATTTTCTCCTTACTATTCACATGTTTGTTGAGATTCTCCCTTGTAAATCAAACATTCATGTTATTTCAGGAATGTCAACATTAAGAATAGTCTTTACAGAGAAACGAAGAAAATTACAATCTATAGCTAATTATATAATCCAAGAAAAAATAATTTTCATACTATTTTCCTTGAACTACTTCCACTCCATCCACTTTTTATTTGATTCAATTTTTATACTATTTTATCAGTATGTGTCATTAAGTACTTACTATATACCATACGTACTATGTGAAAACATAATCATACCGACAATTTATGTTTTAGAATAAGATGCAAAGTTAAAATGATACAGCTTTAATTTATTATTTGGAAACATCATACATGTTAAAAAAGATATAGTTAGAGTATGCGAATTTAGTGAGCTGGGCTATAGCGTGAGTCCAGGCATACCACACGGCTTGACTTTAATCTTATGCTTATAGGAAGACACTTGAACTACTTTACTCACAAGTCACATCTGGCCCATATCTTAATAATTCATTGTCGAGGTGCTGACATTTTTTCTTAAATATTTCGATCCATTCTTCATAATACAATGCATATGTTTTTAATATTATTTTATCTACATTTTTTTTTCCAACATCATCTTAATACTTTCTAATTTTAACCTATATACTTGTGTGATGCAAAATTGCTATATTACGAAATTATTAACTAAATAATTAATGATCTCATTTCATTGATGTACCATACCTTTTAGATGGGTCAATTTAATTGTATATTCTTTATTATCAGAGTAAGACTTCATCGGTGAAACAAAAGAATAACTCTACGTAATCAACACAAGAGAAATCTTGTAGTGAAAGAACACTCTCCCATAATAATATGTAATTGATACACTAAGTTTTGTTTAAGAAACTTACTATTTAGAAGGTTGTGATTAGGAATCGTGATATATTTAAGAATATTTAAATTTAATTTATCAAAAACAACATCATTTTAATGTGGATGAAATAAAATAATTTTATTTTTTTAGAAATTATGTGGCTAACGTGACATTTGAGGTGGTTATTTAGTCGAACATATGGAGTTAGATAGTGGTAAATTAGAATTCTGATTTGCACCACAACAATGAATAAGGATTAATGTTTTGTTTTTGTTTTTTAATTTTTATAATCAGGATTAAATTACAAATATTTATAAGGTATTTTCCCCCCTCAAACTGACTTTAACATTATTTTTTCTGACATTACATAGCATCATATGTGACACTTTTATCAAATATGTGAATTCTGGTTCTTGTAAAATAAAATTTTGGTTTAAATTGCTAAAGTTAATAAAGATTAGCTAAATACAAGAAATTAAGATAAATTGTAATTTAAGAAAGATGATATATATATTTTTTAAATAGGACAGTGCTATTAGGGGTGTAAATGCATGGAGTCGAGTAGTGTCAGACTCGAACTTGAATTATATTCTAAAACTTGAAGCTGCTAGACTCCAACTTGATCTAACTTATTTTTTCAATATTTGGGTTCAACTTGACAAACAACTCGATAAACTAGAGCTCGGCTCGGTACTTGAAAAATATTTATACAAAAATTCAAAATGAAAATTTTAATGTAAAAATTAAATTATTAAGGACAAAATTATAAATTTAGCGTATGCTCGGTTATACTTGATTAGGCTTGTGAACTTGTTGTTGGAAAATTGGTTGTGGAAAGTCGTGGGTGGCACCACTTTGACCAATAGTTAAGTGGCTAAGAGTTAATCTTTTTAAGGATTGAATGCTAAAAGATTAATTTACGTTTGGAGTAGATAATCGAAACACTTTGAATCACTCAAAACCAATTTTTGGTGAGTGAGAAATTAAGCATCAAAGTTGGCCACTTGAAATGAGAACGGAAGGTCTTGGATGTGGGATAAAGTATTTAACTATCCCACATAGGAAAAAAGATCTTGGAAATGCAAGTTTAAGAAAAATCATGTGAAGAGGCTTAGTAATTAGTATACTATTGGAATAATATGCTTGTACAACACACACGCCCGCGTGGCACGACTCGGACCCGACCTCAGCCTTGATCCTTGGCAATTGGATGTTGGGCTGGACTTGGACGGATCGTTCTCGGGTTTTACCCGACCCGTGTTTATATTTTTGGGCAAAAGTTACACGTCGGGAAACAGCATCCTGTTGGTGCTTGTTGCATCGGGAGCGGGTTGCTGATGCGCCGAGTGTCAGGTTGCTAACGGCGTCGGGAGTAGAATGCTGCCTGCGCTTGCTACAGGTTGCTGATGCGCCGAGTGTCAGGTTGCTGATGGTGCCGGGAGCAGAATGTTGCCCGCGCTTGCTGCAAGATGCTGGACTTGGGCGGATCGGGTTCGAGTTTTACCCGACCAATGTTTATATTTTTGGGTAAAAGTTACACGGCGGGAAACAACATCCTGTTGGTACTTGCTGCGTTGGGAGCAGGTTGCTGATACGCCGAGTATCAGGTTGCTGACAGCGCCGGGAGCAGAATGCTGTCCTCGCTTGCTGTAGGTTGCTGAGTGTCAGGTTGCTAACGGTGCCGGGAGCAAAATGCTGTCCGCGCTTGCTGCAGGATGTTGTTGCTGCTTGCTGCAGAATACTGTAGCAGTAAGCAGAAACCTTTTTTAATGTAGCAGAAACCTTTTTTACTGTAATAGTAAGCAGAAACCTATTTTCACTGTAGCAGAAACCTGTTTATTGTAGCAGTAATCTGTTTTACTATAGTAGTAAGCTGAAAACACTGTAGCAGTATGCTGAAAAATGCAATAACCTGTCCAGAATGCTGAAAATGCTGTGTTGCAGCGCCGTGAGCATTTTTTAACCGTTTTTTATTTTTGAACGGAGCGTTAACTTGCATTAAAAGACCCGTTTTTGGGCAGTAAATTCTCATCATTTTCAGGTGTAACCCCCATGTTGGAGACCTATATATAGGGGCTTCATGTATCATTTTTCGAACTCATGAAATCAAAACCTTGCATTATTTTCCATCTGTGAAAAGCTTAGTTCTCAAAGCACTAAAGTTCGCCGGAGCTCTCGAGTTTGTGGTGCTACTACTCCAGAGACGAAGTCGTTTCATCTTTGGGAGACGATACGCATGGCCAGTGAGCACTACCCTGGACGTATCTCATCTTAAGGTGAGAGGGACTCCTCGACTCGACTTTGTAACTTCCTGTTTCTGTTTTGTTCGATATTGTCCAGTACATTTGTACCAGTTTCTAACACTTGTCGAGTCAAATATTAATATGCTCGGGTTTGAAATCGAAAACTACTCGAGTAGCTCGAGCTCAAGTTTAACTCGATTATTTTCGAACCAAATTCAATATTTTTTTTTGTCAATCCCGAATAGCTCACGAGTTGTAGTATCTCATTTACATATACAATTGCTACACAATCGCATAATTTTTTTGTGCTGACCAAATTTATTAAATACATTCCATTAAAATGTCAATTTTACCCTTTAGGATTTTTTTTGGCAGCCCAATTTCTTGTCCAATCCGTCGCTCCCCTTGTTGCTCTTTCATCGGAATTTTCCTTTTTCCATTTTAGCAGCAAATTGGCGGCTCTTTCGGCTGATCACTGGACTGCTTTGGGTTTCAACTTTCAGTTGTTGTGTCCAATAAATTCTTCTTTTAATAGACCCTTTTTATGATAGTTATATCTTCAACTACTTTCACCTAATATATTGATCAATTATTCGCCCAAAAATTTTCCTAGGGTTTTTCTTCACTTCACTTCAGTTGTTTAATAACGAATTGAGCTGTAATTAGTCAGATTTTCGAGCTCCGCTGCGATCTCCTAAGTAGTGGATTGGTAATATGGCTGTGGTTGAAGATACAGAGCAAGAGTTTGCACCTCAGAAGAAAAAACCACCTTCTGAAGATGACAAAAGGTCAGGAATTCCTATCCCTTCCTATGCTCAAATTTTCAGAATTTGTTTGCAACTTCTTTGAATTTATAGTATGAATTATGTACAGGAGAAAGAAAATGACGCCTGGTAGTTTGATGAAAGCTCTGATAAGGCCTGGAGCTGGTGAAAAAACACCTGCCGATGGTGATCAGGTTTAGCATCACTAATTTTTAGTCAGTTAATGTAAAGTATGATGTTGGATTGGTTTAATATATGCTTCTTGATGTTTCTTTGAAGAAATATAAGTGATTGCGTAAATGATAATAAGAATACTTTCTCCAGGTTATTTATCACTGCACAATACGTACACTGGATGGGGTTGTTGTTGAGTCGACACGAGCAGAATTTGGAGGTGAGTTAAGGCATATTCTTTATTAAGATATAGGGTGTGTGAAGTGTTTAATAGTGATAGCAACCTGAAATCAGAAAACACGATGAGGAAGAAGTTCAATGAGCTTTCTTAATTAGAAAATTTATTTTCTTTGCTTTCTAACAGATGGTATTACTTTTAGGTAGTGTTTACTATTTATAAATAAGCTTTAGAGCTGGAACTAGGAAAACTGGTATAGAAGGGCAAATTATAGAGCCAGGGGTGAATTGATGGTTTACCCATAGATGCCTTGTCAAATTGACTAGCAGTCCCCCAAATGAAATTGCCTTGTTAAATTGGTTTGCATTTCTCCTGTATGAATAATCACTCTGATTCCACGACTTCAATTGATTAATTCTAACATTCAATTGTATGCCAGTGCTGCCTTGAGTGCATTTGATCTGTGTGGATTTTATTTTTGTACTGTGAATAGGTGTATGTGATGGATAAAGAGTCGATATGAATTAATATAGATAAATAAGCAAGGTGATGATAATATAAATAGAAGGAATGGTAATAATATATCCTGGAGTAAACTCCCAGAGCAAGATGAATTCTTTCCCCTCAGCATATGCTGATTATTCTGATATGTAATGCAGACTAGGTAAGAAGATAATTAAGCTAACAGATTCAATAATCATACTGGCAGAAATTATGTTATTCACCTAATTATTTGATCCGTAAATCATGCTAACATATGTTATGCTAATCAGCACATAATTATTCTCCTTCCTGAACTAATTAGATTCTGGTTCTTTTTTCCTTTTGAATATTTTGTTCATGATTCATGCCTGCGAATCACTCCATTTCTAACAGTATACGTCGAATTAGCTGGTCACAGACCCCGGTATGCGTACTTGAGATACTTAATGCCATATAATACATGCTACACTATTCATGGCTTCCTATGGTTACTATTTTTCAAATAGTTCTTTTCTATTGCTTAGGTGATGTTTGGATTAGTGTTTGCTAGTCGGGATTTGGGATTTGAATTCATTCAAATCCCCGTTTGTTTTGAGGTTAGAAGAGGATTATATAATCTACCAAAATCCTACTTTATTTAAATAAAAACACAATCATTAACCCTATACTATAACCTATTAATACACAAATTTCAATACACACCTAAATTTCTACTATTACAATCATCCAATCATTACCATTACATTAACTAACAATATAATATTACATAATAACACTTTTTCCAGCATTGATTTGACATCTACAGTACTAATCCTACCCTACAAAATCTCTAAACAAACATAGATTTTAACTATTCACCTTTATTTCAAAAACCCAGGATTTCAAAGTCGGATTTCCCCAATCCTACATAACACCAATCCAAACATCACCTTAGTGTTTTTCTTGCCGTGACTTCAATCACAACAGCACTTTGTTCTAACAAAATTTAGGATGCATTTTGCTTTTCATTGTTACGTACTTGTCCATGTCATACAGTCAAAGTTATATGCCAAGAAGCTTTCTCATGTCACATGTTTTCAGGCAGTGGTAACCCAAAAAGGCAGGTTCTGGGAAAAAGCAAGATCATATTGGGATTGCTAGAAGGCATTCCTACTATGTTGCATGGTGAAGTTGCAATGGTAATTTTTGGAACTTTCTTGTGTATAAATATCATATTTGCTGTTATTTAAGGGAAATGTGTTGGCATTTCCTGCAACTCTTTCATTTACTACGTATATGAATTATTTTTCTCTCTCATGTGTGTTTGTAGATAACTGGATTTGCTTGCCGTTTTGGATCTATGAGACTATTTTTTAGACTGAAAAAGAAGCTGATTGTGATGTTAGTGCGACTTACATCAACAGATATACATCCTAAAAGACTAAAAACATATACATTATGTCATCTACTAATAATCAGGGAAACTGCACTTTATCAAACAAATTATGACTTGGTAATCTTTTTTAGACATTATTGGTATAGCCTAAAGATGGCTATACCAATAATGGCTTTAGGAGAATAAAGTATACCTAGGGTTAGCAACATGTTTACTGTTGAAAAAGACCATGGACAATACTCCCCTGAACCACTGACTACAAGAGAAACAAGCAAGATGTGCACGAAAGAGCTAGGTTGATCAGGATGAGAATTTTTTTTTCTTACTCTTAATCCATGCTCAGTCTTTAGAGATCGGTTCTGCTATGTACTGTTCTAATAGTTTCCCAGTGTCTTAACTACATCAAACTTGGACACTTTTCCTGCTATTTAGATCTATATTAATGGCAATGAATTGCATGCTATAATCTCTTTTTATTCTTTTCGGATCATTAATGAGTGGAATGACTTACTGCTATTTCTGCATTTCTGGTGGAATAAGTCACCCCAAAGTACTGTGCATTCAATACATTGTGCTGATGATGAACTGACTATTTCACAAAAAATAAATTTTCTGTGCTCTTCGTTTCTTATGAGATGATGTGATCTCTGATTTCAGTTCAAGATAAAACCAGAATTGCATTATGGTGAGGAGGATTGCCCTGTTTCTGCTGCCGATGGCTTTCCCAAGGATGATGAACTTCATTTTGAGATTGAGTTGATTGACTTCTCTAAAGTCAAGGCAAGAATATCCCATTTGTTCTTAATAAATGAATCAGTTTCACCCCTGGTTGTGAAATGCAAGTAGACGAAGACTGCCTTGATTTGTTATTCTATAGTTCTTGAAATCTTGCGTGCTGTTGTCCTGCTCAAGTTTCTCAATCATGTGATCTCACAATATAATGAGAAATATAGATTTAGAGTACTTGCAGTGTTCCATACGATTATCACTAAGATTAAGAAGTTATCTGGTAGGGACATATTTCGTTATCATGCTAGTGACATCAATGATCTTCAATTTCTCTGGGGTGTTGATGTGGTTAACAATAATAATGTATGTGGAGAGAAACTTTTTATTGCTCACAATAATATAACTTGCTATTGAGTCTGTTCACTTGATACTTAGTTCTTCCCATTATTTTTTCTTAGACAACCTTTTCAAAATTCTCTGCTAGAAGTTTTTGATGCCATTTTTTATCTCAGTTTTGACTACTTTGTTGATTTTCCTGTGCTCAAGACTTTTCCACATGATACTAAATTTGGAGAATTTCTACCTTATATTTTCTACATTGGCTGTTTTTGCCCCCCTTTTTCAGGTTATTACTGAAGATTTAGGCGTCTTAAAGAAGGTAACTATTTATTTAAATCTGGCAGTGCATGATATCATATTGCTGAGTTTGGGGAATGCTACCCACTTTACATCTAATAATTCTTACTTAAATTCTTAAAGACAAGCTTTTTACTTCTTACTCCCTCGTGTCTGATCATTTTGTAAAGTAAGTTTCACTTCACAATCATTTGACAAAAAAAGGTTTTAGTAAAACAAACATCTGTAATATTGAAGCTATCTTTAGCCAACTTGGAGCTAGTTGTGATCATCAAACAAAATTAAGTAGGAGATAAATGAAACACTTTTTTGATTTTCATTTGTCAAATAGGTGAAGGAAGAAGGACAAGGTTGGGAACAACCTAGAGAACCCTATGAAGTTAAAGCTTGGTATGAAATTGCTTTTTGCTATCTCATTCCATCTCCCTCGCCCCCCCCCCCCCCCCCCCCCCATTTTTGAGTTTCTCATTCTCACATTCATTCCTTCTGTGGAGATTGTAATGCTTCCTTCTTGGTTTAATTAGAAGTTTACTTTATATCCGATTACAGGATATCAGGGAAGTCTGGAGATGGAAAAGAGATTTTTTCACACACACAAGGAGAACCATTTTTCTTTACTTTTGGAAAATCTGAAGTAAGCAGCACATTTCTCTACCTTAACTTTTTGCTCTTCATTAAATATTGGTCGAAACTCTTATAATAGACAAACATATGCATTTAACTTATGTCTTCATTGTTCTTCTCTCTGAGTAGATACCAAAGGGTCTTGAGATGGGAATTGGAGCAATGTCACGAGGAGAAAAGGCAGTTATTTATGTCACTAAGGAGTATTTAACTCAATCGCCTCTCATTCCCTCCATTGAAGGTATTTCAGAAATCCACTTTGAAGTGGAGTTGGTACACTTCATTCAGGTAAACCTGACATTCTTCGCTTAAATTTAGTTGTCTCAGGATTGTTTATCAATATAAAGAAGGCATAATGATAGTTACATCTGTAAGTCAGCATGATTACCCAGGTCAACCAATTTCGAAGAAAATTTGTTTGCATGGTTAAAATCAGTAACAAATTGTTTCCATCTTCTTCATGCTCAGGAAAATAGTTGTTGTCATTGTAGTATTTTTGTGGTAGTCAGTATAACTTCATCAGTGTCTTTTTTTTTTTTTTAAGTTCTCTAAGATGATTTAGTTTGAATCTACAGGTGCGCGATGTGCTTGGGGATGGACGCTTAATAAAACGCCGTTTGTGTGATGGAAGAGGTGCTTTGCAATCTTTAGTTCCATACCTTGCTAGATCTATGGTCTTGAATATTCATCGTTTTGCAGTTCACCATGCATGTTGCTGCTAATTGTAACAGTAGATGTTACTTACATCATCTGCTTCTTTAAAATTTGACTGCTCAAGGACAATGAAATGTACTCCACTCTCTTTTCTTTAAATGTCAATTTGCTAAATTATGTTGTGTTTTCTGTACTTTTCCTAATAACTAGGTGAATTTCCCATGGATTGCCCTCTTCATGACAGTCTGTTACATGTCCACTACAAGGGGATGCTTCTCAATGAAGAAAAGACTGTTTTCTATGATACGAGAATTGATAACAATGGCCAGCCTTTGGAGTTCAGATCAGGGGAAGGCCTTGTAAGCAACATTTATTAGAGCTAAAGTTATACTTTAAAAAATACTTAACATTACCTATATTTTCAATTTCTATGGTGTATGTTTTTCCAATTTTTTCTTAAGTATCATCAGTTCACATAGTCTAAAACTGTTGATTGCTTGTTTTTAGTATTATAATTGTCTTGTTGTTTATGTTAATGAGTTATGATATGAATTTGATGTTAGGTGCCAGAAGGGTTTGAAATGTGCACTCGATTGATGTTACCTGGAGAGATATCTCTGGTCACATGCCCCCCTGATTATGCTTATGACAAGTTTCCAAGGTTAAATTTAGTATAACAGTGCACTGACATGAATATTGCACATAGATCTAAGCTAACGAAATGATAGCTTGCACGTGCTGTCTTATCCTCAATCATGATTCAGTTTTGCATTTGAAATCATTTTGTTTACCTATATTATACATATCTTTGACATGAACAGGCCAGCTGAAGTTCCTCAAGGTGCTAACATCCAGTGGGAGATTGAGCTTCTTGATTATGAGAAGCAAAAGGTGTGTAAATCTAAGACCATGAAAAGGAAAAACTGAGAATGAACCATAAATTCTTTATATGTGACCATGCATTTATTATTATAATGCTGTCTGTAAATTATGAATATTGAAAGACAAAAGCATTTAAAAAGTCCAAGATAATTCACCCACCTGAGGGAAATGACCTGAATGTACTAAAACATGTCTAGTGCCAAATATGAGGGGTAAACCTAGGAATTGAAGAAGAGGAAAGTACTAAGTTGCAGAAATTCATAACAAACTAGAGTATGACCAGCATAAAAAATAAAGAGTCAAACCTTCTGTGGTGTATGATCCAACACTCTCAGAAAGTAAGAATAAATATTCCAAGCCTTGTTGTGATAATAGCCTGCTAAGATCAAGAAAGTTTTTGGCTTAATCTTCAGTTTGCATACCCATTTTTCCTGTTCTCTTGAGTTTATTGCCAATTATGTGTCTTGTTTGTATTTAAATTTTTGCTGCAGGACTGGACTGGTTTCAACTTCCGAGAAATAATGGATGATGTTGAGAAGATCAAAGGCACGGTATATGCTACTTGCTGTTTATTAAATCTTTTCTTTTGCAATCCCCTCCCCACCCCCAGCCCCAAAGGTCCTTTATGACATGTTTTAGTACATTCAATTGAGCTTATCATGATATTTTACATGTAACAGTACAGTCAGAATTAGCTTCTGCCATGAGTTGAAGCACCTGACTTACCTTTATGTTAGTAGGCTTTGCAAAGTATGGAATAATCAGAAAATATGCATACTGATGCCACGGATTAACCAATGAACTGACTGGATGATAAGGTTATCAAAGGATGAAATGCACTTATTAGAACACCAAGTTAGACCTGATGGGTTGATCATTAATTTTGACATACACTCATAAATCGGTTTTGCTAACAAATTTTTTTTAAAAATTGCTACACAATGCATAATACGCACATTACCATTCACTTGTCATATCCCTCATCTTATATTTTGTTCTGTGCTGGTGAGTTCGCCAGACTGTGCAAGCAGACTCCACATAAAATGAGTTTTAGGGCCCTACTTTTTGAGTATACTAAGTTTAGATGATTCAACATGTTGAGATCTTCACATGCACAGTCTGGTATGAATATTTGGACATGAGTTCACGATATAGGTTTTAATGCTAGGATGAATGGTTGGGGGCATCCATGAACAGATAGTGCGTTTTCATCTTTACATCCTCCCACTTGTGATCTGAACATGAAATGCAATGTTAGACTAAAAATTTTAAGTTGTGGTTCTTAACAAAAGATTGAAATTTTCGATCTTGATTCACACTCGGACACATCATTCTTGTTTCTGTTTATTTCAGGGTAACAGGCTATTCAAAGAAGGCAAATATGAACTAGCCAAGGCAAAATATGAGCATGTATTTTTCTATTTCTCTTGAACTCAATAGATGTATAATGTCAGCATTCCAGAGCAGCATTGGTTCTTGATTTATCTCTCTTTTAGTGTACTCGAAGTAGATTCAACACTTCTTTTTTACTAGTGGACTTTGATTTATCTAGACAAAAGATTGAAGCCCCAATAGAGTTTATTTGGTAGGAAGAAGTTGGTGGGGGCTTCAAGGTGGGAGGAACAGCAGGTGCTTATCCTTCTTTGATAGGAATCAAAGGGCAGTTGGAGGAGAAAAGGACGGATAATTCACAATATATTGCTTTTCAAATTGGGAGGACTTGGAGGATGATTTTTTTTTTTTTTTTTTTTGTGTGGTGGATGAATCAGTAAAAGTCTATTCCATTCCACTTCTATTTTATTAATACACCAAACACATGGAAGGACTACCCTGTATGGTAAAAACAACTGGAAAGTTTTTTGCTCTTAATAGACAACACTGTCTCCAGATAATTAAGACATAGAAACCCATATCAATTGTGTTTTCCTCTCTAGTCATCATCTTGGTTATTGCAGATTGTATTATCTTCTCCATTTCTCCATTTAGTGATTTGCTTCGTCTCTCTTAACTATTCATGCTTCTGGATCCTTGTAACTCACTTTTTTCAGTTTCTTTTGGCTGAGTTTTTGCCTCCACTATCACCAAAAAAATGTAAAAGTTCACCTTTTGGGTCTATTATCTGTGAGATTCCTGAACATATTTGCACTAGCAGTATTCTCTATCAGTTGTTTTAGTGCCTGAGTGTGCAGCCTGTCAAACCCCTTGTGTTGCATATAACTAGCATTCTTTAACTCGTTTGATCTTGATTGCAGTTTTCTACTCAACTTTGGTATAAAACAAGTTTGGTGTTCACTTGCAGGTGCTTCGGGAATTTAATCATGTTAATCCTCAAGATGATGAGGAGGGAAAAGAATTTGCAGATACAAGAGTAAGAATTACCGAAGATTCTGATGGAATATTGTTAAACATAATATAAGTGATTGTAGATGAGAGTTAATTTTTACATTAAAGATATTTGGTTTCCATCTGGTGATTTATGTTCTTGTTAAAAATGGTGAAAGAATTTGTTACACCTGAATGTGGCTGCCTGCTTGCTGAAAATGGGAGAATTGAAGAAGTCAATTGAAGCTTGCAACAAGGTAATCCTACAAGCCTTATGATGTAAATGCTGTGTAGAAAGAAATCAATAATTTCACAGAATTCAAGTTCTTTTATCTAGTGCATAGTTTTAATTTTAAGTTTGTTTGAAATTTGAACCTTGAATCCAAGAATGGGTGGGTCACTAAATGAGTTCTGGAATATACTCGTGCATATGCCTACTTTTAGAGTTGGAAGAAAATATATTTTCAACAGTCTTTTGTTTGCTTGAGATTTGATTCGAATGTTAATGAATGTGATCTAAAATCCCCCTGCATGAATTTGACATGGGAGCCTCCTCATATAACACACTAAAGTATTGATTACATTTGTGTAATTTTTGAGGTATTGGATGCCAATCCAGTACATGTTAAAGCTCTTTACCGCCGCGGAATGGCATACATGGCAAGTGGTGATTTTGAAGAAGCTAGAGCAGATTTAAATAAGGTATAATTTCATTGATGGTTTTCATTTGTCAAAAAACTTCCATTATTTACTTGAATCCCTTGTGAATCAATCTCTATGCTTCTAGATGATGAGCATTGACAAATCATCAGAAACAACTGCAAAGGCAGCTCTTCTCAAACTTAAAAAGGAGGAGCAGGTGGGTGGTGTATCATGTTATTTCTAGTCTTGCTTAGTTAAGAACACTGGAAATCAAAGTTGAACAAATACAAGAATGTGTTTGGATTGATGGATTTCAAATCCACATACATTTAAACCACCACCATTAATTTTGCTACTTCAATCAATACACAACCCATATTTGTATGTATGTCATCAGTGATCCTCTTACTGCATCAATCACTCTAAACAATTGTAGTGAATGCCTGTGTGTTTGGGTCAAGCAGGAACTCCACAGACGGGCTCGTCAACAATTTAAGGGATTGTTCGACAAGAAACCTGGCGAGATTTCTGAGACCGGTTATATGGATTCGCAAGAACAGGTTCCTAGTGAAAGCAATGAAGCTGACGATCAGGATGCTTTAGACAGTGAAAAAGAACATCTTCTTGAGGCCACTGCTCCACCGCGCTCAAGCATATGGTCCAGATTATGGCCTAGTGGCAGAAGACTATTTACATCTCTCGGATTGGAAAAATGTACAATATTGTGATATCAGCATCTTCATCATTCTGAAGCACTTCAACTCTCTTTAGAGAGCTTTTTGTTTCTTCTTGTGCTTTGGTTTCTCAATGGAAGGAAAAACATCCCAAGGAAATCTTATTATGTTCTCCAAATCGCTCACTGAGAAGTGGAAGATTACCAGATTATAGATATGCCATTGTAGAAACAGTGTCTTTAAGGTATCTGCCTTTCTGAGATATTTAAACTTGTCGTTTCACTTTACCTTGTATTTTATCAATACACACGACATGTATTAACGAGCTTCGAAGCTGTGAGTTTTTGATGACCTCCTGAATGATAATGTGCTCGAAAATGCAATTGTTCTTGTTCTATGTACGTATCTATTCATGATGTCAAAAACTGGTGCTAATAAAATAAACAGACATAAGATCCAACCTTTAGGCTACACAAAGATAAAGCAGCATTTATAATTATAAATCACATAGCATAATAACTTCCACAAGTATTGTTGTACAGTGTAGACTCCGACTGCTCAATATGATACTGATAGACTCCGGCAACGAAATTCCCAACAGCGTGGCCTCCGACAGCCACTAGAAAAAACACAAAATCAGTAGCCATTATAGCCATGATGGCCAAGTAAGTCATGAACATCTTAAGCGCCTGTAAGGCGGCGGCACCACCCAGCGCCGCCACCCTCCGATCATTCCGTGGGCTGATCGGATACTTGGAGCAGAATTCAGCTGTGAATGTGAGAAGAAAGACCAACAAGAGAGAGAAACAGTAGTCGTATGGAGTTTGGTGGTCTGGCCACCCTGGAAAGAGTCTCATCAAATACCAACTCCAATAGCTGCTAAATGAGGCGAATCTCATACTATTAAGTTTATGATATTTTGAAATCAAATGTGGTTTTTATATATATGCTTATATTGTGGTGAAGATGGAGCAAGTTGCAAATGAATTGGTTGCTTCTTCAATAAATAAGATTTTAGTGGACTTTTTGAAATGATTCAGTGCCATGATTGATGCTCAATGTAATTGCTGACTTTGAAGCTAAGCTATTATTCAAAGTCAATAAATATCAAGAATTTAAGTACACTCCCAAATCATATAAACAAATAAAGGGCCAATGAAATTCTACTTATTTGTGATCCAATCATCATCTTAGACATTTAAAACTGATATATCACGATTTGTTTTATTTGTCTTTTGATCTTTTCTATCCACCAAAGCTTGTATGATGGTGAAGTGCACGAGTCATCATCAAGGATGGATTTATGGATATAAAGCAAAAAAAATCTGAAAAATAATTTTACTGCTGAGATGAAGCCAAAATTAGATCGACCAAATTCTTGAATCTTGAAGCAAGTGAACTGTTGCCCAAAAGAGGTCAACTAAACCCCTCTATTGGGCCTTGTCTCATTTTTCCTGAGCCCACTTCCGAAAATAACATAACCGATTGCATGGCCCAAAACAGCGGCAATAAACACACCACCATTATACGACACCACAGCCAACATCACCAAGTACGAAAACCCGGCCCGAACAGCATGGAATCCGGTCTGAAAGAAAACGGCAGCGACCCGATTCGAACCCGGTTTAACTAAATTGAGGTTGGACAGAAACTCCACGAAAATGGACAAGAAGAAAACGAAAATCAGAGCCAGTGCGTACATACCCGAATGATTATCGGGCCAGCCCGAAAATAAGAACTGGGCTTCTTTGCCCCAATAAAAGGCCATGTGAAATGGATGGTGGTGGCTATGGGCAGCGCCTGGCGGCGGTGCGGCGGCGATTGTGTTGTGGTGAAGGAGGAGTGGTTTTAGCTCCATAATGCTGGAAATGTGAATCAGTTAATTTGTGGTGATTTTGAGTTTGTTGGATTGTGATTTAAATAAGAATGAAAAATGTACTTTCTCAAGATTTTATTCTAACTTGTTCTTGAGAAAAGCAAAGCTGACAGGATTTTATTTTTCAGGGAATATTGCATGTCTCTATCTTGCAAGCAATCCAACTTCAAGTTAAGGAGATGTGTTTGGAAAGGAATGGAAAGGAGGGCAAATTTGTCCGGATTTTATGAATGTTTGTACATGTTAGTTATATATCAGTTATTCCAACAATGACTTAGAAGCTAGTGTCAAAGACTAAGAGTCTAAGACCTGATCCTCATCCACCATCCAATAGTCAAGAACCAAGTTCTAAGGCCATGAGTCGAGTCGGTGGATGCGTGTGTGGCCCACACTTGATCACTTATTATAGTGTGTTATTTGATATACACATAAAGTGTTTCATTATTTATAACGGACCATACATTATTAAATAAGTAATGCTAGATGTATTTAATTAAGCCTCTTTATATATCATATTTTAACACAAAAGTTTTAAATGACTGCCGAACGATGATTTTTCACTAAATAAGTTCAGTTTTCAGTTTCAACATGCTATGATCATCAACTTGAAACATAGAACAATCCTATAAAATTGAATTCTTTTAATATATATGTAAGAGCTACCACAACAAAAGAACATTATGTCAAGTTTTCCGGTAAAAAAACACCTACTAAAATAAAATTTTAACTGTAAAAAAAAAAAGGCCAAAGAAGACAATTTTGGTAAAAAGCTACCAAAAGCATAGAGTTCGGACGAGGATTAATATTTTGTAATTTCAAATTTGAGTAGTTATTTCAATTTCTAACATCTTTATTAATAACTCTAATTATTTATTGAGCATTGCTCTTTTAGCACTAAATAACAATTAATAAAGATGTTTTCATTTAAAAAACAATTAATAAAGATAAAGTTTCCATCGAGACATATAACAAGTATTATTACAAATTCGAGGGTTGAACACAACTTGTAGTTCTTTTTTCATTTTTTTAATAAGCTTGAGAGAATAGAAGGGAGGGGACAATAAAAACTTGAAAACTTACGTGACCCAAATTCGAATTATCATCATCACACAATCTGCATCTTCATAGTTCATGAATGCTACTACTTCAACTATTGGTTGTTGATGCGTTCTTAGTAGAATGTAATAACTTTATATCTTGAATAAGCTTCTTGAGATTGCGATGTGATGATCCACCATCACGAATACTATCTTGTGCCATTCCCGCAATTTCAATACTCGATTTTACAATTTCAGTTTTTCTACCCTCCATCAAATCTCTTACCAATTTCTCCACCGTTGATCTCTCAAAAATACCGTTCATTTCGGACCCCACCTTCCACATCTCACTCACACACCTACTATTCACGGGTTGGTCTGTAATCATGGGCCTACAAATCATGGGCTTCCCAACAGTCATACTCTCTAGAGTCGAATTCCATCCACAGTGAGTAAAAAATCCACCCACGGCCTCATGGGCCAAAACATCCTCTTGTGGAGCCCAGGCCACGATCCGGCTCCTTTCCATCGTGCCCGATTTCAGCTCCTCCGGAACCCTACTCGGGCCTTGATCATCCCAAATCAGGTCGGGCCTTATGGCCCACAAGAATCGCTTCTCACTATTAACCAACCCGTACCACAACTCCATCAATTCATCGCGAGTGAGTACAACCACACTGCCAAAGCTAACGTACAACACCGATTTGGAGGGCTGAGAATCAAGCCAATCCATGCATGAGTGATCAAACTGCAGCAAACTGGAGGAAGTGTGTGGTGTAGGATAAGCGGAGGTGGAGTTGAGCGCAGTGTGCAAGGGCCCAATTGCATAAACCGCAGGGAAAATGGAGCGGAGGTGAGAGATAAACGGGGATTCGAGCTCCTCAAAAGTGTTCAGTATGAGACCAGAGGCTTGTCTCATTTTGGAGGTTTGAGTTAGGAAGAATTGTACTACGTGGTTTTGAGGGTCTAACTTGCAAAAACTAGGAAGATCTCTCACTCTAATTATCTTCTCCAAACCAGGAATGCAACTGATTTGTCTTTCCATCATCTCTCCACTTCCTGCAACCAAACATTATTCATTTTCTTAAATTTCTCTTACTTATACCTAATTTTAACTAAATCAATCCATTTACACTAATTTTCACACGTCTTACACACATTTGACATACATAAAGACCAACAATAAATGACAACAATAATAACAATAACAATGTTGCGACTGTTTTGTTGATCAACTATTGAAAAATATAATTTTAAAGAAATTTTTTATATTAAAGGTTATTGAATTCATTTTGATTATTTTTATTTTATTTTATCGTAACATAGTTTACTGATGCAATATTTTTCAAGGTATAATATGAACATGTACTTCAAGTAACCATAGAAAATTGAATCCCAAAAGAGGAAAAAAAATCAATTACATCGATCCATTAAGGTTGAGGCCTAATGATTATATTATATTTGTTTTATTTGATATTAGTTTAAAAAACAAAAAAGTAACTTTAAATGTTTATCAGTCACCACTCTCCACTCACATGCATCCATTATTATCTGAATTCATCTTCACACACATCATAAAATCCAAAAATGAAACAGAAAAACATTGGCAATAAATTGAATTTCTTCTAAAGAAGCCTAAACTGCGAATAAATAAGTAAATAAATAAATAGAAAGTAATCAATTAAATAAGACCTTGAAGAACCGGAATATGGCCGTTTTGGATGAGGTCATCAAGATGAAAATAAAGCCAAGTGGAAGTAGCACTGTATGTCCTAAAAGTTATCGCCGGAATCCCCAGCTCCTCCGCCACGTCAATCGCAAACGACATTATTCCATCGGAGATAATACACGACGGCGCGTGGCTCACAGACGCGACTAAATTTTTAAAAATTGGCTTGCTCACGGTGTTGATGGAGGAGCACAAGTCGACTATAGACGGACCGGTCCGGGGGTGGTCCGGCGGCAGTCCGTCGGGGACGGAGAGGAAATTGATTCCTGGGCAGCGGCGGCGGAAGGCGGTTTGGTCGATGAGGTTGAGGATGCGGCGGTGGCTGTGCTCGGTGTTGACGAAGCTGACCTTGATGTCGGCGTGGCTTAGCAGCTCGGCTAACATGAGCATCGGCTTGATGTGGCCTTGAGCTGGGAACGGTATCATTACTACATGAGGAGAATCCATGGAAGCTGATTAACCCAACTGCTTTTTGTCCCAATTTAAGAAAATATCAAGTTTCCAAGGTTTTACAATTGGGGATAAGATTTCTTATCCTTCTTCCTGGAAAGACAGATAAGATATCCCGACACAGCGGCGTTTTGATACCACTAGGAACAGGAAAAAAAAATTCTAAGGAATCCAAAAAATGGGAAAATTGGATCTATGTTCAACGGATCACACTTAGTAAAAAAACGTATTTTGTTTTGGTTCGGCCTGTCGTCACATATGAAATAACGGACGGTATAACTTTAGGAACGCTTTCCCCCCCGAATCTGTTGCAGGAAAAGGATAATGTGAAACTTCGAGTTGTCAATTATATCCAAGTACCGATATTTCATAGATTTTTGTCTACCTTTTTTATCTATAAATATATCATATATTTTTATATATTCCATTTCGTAACAATTTCAAGATTTTTGATATTCTCCATCTATAAGAAAATTAGTCTAATATTTTAAGTTGACATCAATATATTTGAATCAAGATGTCGTGTCATTCTATTCATTTGAACCTCATAGGAGTTTAAGCTATTACCGGTCCATGTATTAATTTTGTATAAAATTTGTCATGTTATCATAACAGACAATATTTATATAATAGTTTATCTCTATATTTGTTGTAAACATATCATTTTATTTGGAATTTAAGTTCAATATATGTATTAATGTTAGGAGTTGGTCTTGTGTGCACTTGATGTACATGCAATTCGGGTCGACCTAGTTTTGACCCAGATCCACATGTTTTTGAATTTAACTTTTTTTTTTGCTTCAGGTTGTTACTTTTATTTTGTATTAGTGTGACATTTATGTTATAAATGTTTAACCTTTATATACAACTATCATGACTTTTATGTATTATAACTTAGAAAAAAATGAAGATTTTCAACATAATTTGAATTGTATACCTTTATGTGATATCAATGTGACATTTATTTTATATCATGTCACCTTTATGTACAAATTTTTTGACCTTTATGCATTTTTATATATTACATAAAAGTCAGAATATTTGTACATAAAAATGACATAATATAACATAAATGCACATTGATATCACATAAAGGTATACAATACAAATTGTGTTGAAAATCTTCATTTTTTTTCTCAAAATTACAGACATAAAGGTACGGATGTTTGTACATAAAGGTCACACATTTATAACATAAAGGTCAAGACAAAAATTTGGAAAAAAAAATTAAAAAAAAATTCGCGGATCCAGGTCAGATCGACCCGGATTGCATGGATCTAAGATCCATGCACCTAGTGCATAAGAGTTTTTGTGTAATGTTAGTTATAATATTCTATAAAATACTAGATATATTTTTCAATTTTTTTACAAAGTTTTCATATTTTTAAAAAAATGTCCGATATTTCCACAGAAATCGATATATCCATCGATATTTCCGTAAAATGAAGGTACCAATATTTTTACCGATACTGATATTATCATCCTTAGGTGGAACTAAAGGCACCCATCTTTAATTTAAAAAAAAAACTAATTTTACCCTAAGAGTTTGTACAACTACTTTTGTTCGGTCATTATTAATAGCGGAAATATTTGACTAGAGATATTTGTATAGTTGTATTCCTTGTATATCTCATTTATTGTTGTATCTTGATATACTTTCCATGTAAACTGTGTTGTACTCCATCTTATATATAGTGGAAATCACATCTCACCATTTACGGTGAATCAATTATTTGCCTTTACATGGTATCAGCAGGATTTCCTGGCAAACCCTAACTCTTAGTCGTCGCCTTCCTCCTTCTCTTTTCTGTCTCTCGTTTCTTTCTCCTTCTCCTGCAACTGTCATGGCTTCTGAATCTGTCCCACTCGCAACCCATATCCACATGGTTATAATCAAATTGTCCGCATCTAATTATCTCTTATGGAAGACTCAGGTAATGCAGATGCTCCGTTTCGATTCTCTTATTTCCATTGTTGATGGTAACGAACCGGAACCCTCCAAAACTGCTGCTACAGACGGCGGCAATGCCACTCCAAACCCTGCGCATGCTAAGTGGATCACACGGCACGATCGTGTCTTAAGTCTTCTCTTATCATCGCTGACTGAAGAATCCCTCTCTGAAGTCCTTGGTCTCTCCACCGCCTTCGATGTTTGGCATACTCTTGAACAAGTTTTTTGCCCCTCCACCCAACCCCGTGCAAATCAGTTGCGCGATGAACTGCAATTTTTGAAGCGAGGGTCTGTTTCGGTGCTGGAGTACAGCCGAAAGTTCAATGGCCTCGTCAATCAATTGAATACAATCGGCGAGAAGGTGTCTGAAGCTGATAAGACCCGTTGGTTTCTGCGGGGGCTCGGTTCTCAGTTCAAGACTTTCACTGACATTCAATTGGCTCTCTCCTCCACCCCAAATTTTCGAGATTTAGTCTCTCAAGCTAGGGACCATGAAATTCGTCACAACCTTGCTGATGGTAATGAGTCCAGCCCTTCTCAGATCGCTTTTGCTGCATCTCGGAATAGCTCCACTCGTGGTCGCTCGTCGCAGCATTCGACCCGTGGTCGTGGTCAAGCTGGACAGACTGATCATGGTCAAACTGGACATGGGCAGTCTGGTCAGTCTTCATCCGAGAACAGGTCCGGCAACAGCCGTCGGCAATACACACCGCACTGCCAGATTTACCGTCGTGACCACTATGCGAATGTCTGCCCCGATCGTTACAAGGACTCATCGGCTCCAGCTGCTAATTTGGCTGCCAGCTTCGCTGCTCAGTGCAATGTCGCCGCCGAACCACAATCTGATTGGTATATGGACACCGGAGCGTCTGCGCACATGACATCCTCTTCTGCCAACCTTGATGATTTCGAGCCATACTCTGGTAATTCTGTTGTCACCGTAGGTAACGGTGCTCATCTTCCGATTACTCATTTTGGTTCTCGAATTCTTAATAAATTGCCTCTACAAGATGTTTTAGTAGTTCCTCAAATCACTAAAAATTTGCTTTCAATTAGTAAGCTTACTCGAGATTTTTCTGTTGATGTTGTTTTCACTAATAGTTCATTTATTGTTCAGAATCGACAGACACGCGAGGTTCTCGCAAGGGGACGCTGTAGAGATGGTCTATACATTTTGGACCATGCCACATCTGCTTTTGCTGCATCTTTAAATTCTAATAATTTGAACTCTTCTTATGAACTTTAGCACTCCCGTTTGGGACATGCATCTATTTCTGTTATTCAGTTGCTTAAAAAATTGGGACATTTGACTGTTACCTCTTTATTGCCTAAAGCCGAATGTTTGCTCTTCTTGTCAACTTGCTAAAAGCAAGAAGTTACCTTTTCATTTGAATGACAAACGTTCTCTGAATGTGCTTGATCTTGTGCATTGTGATCTCTGGGGACCAACCCCTATTATTTTTGTGGATGGTTTTAAGTATTATGCCATATTTGTGGATGATTTTTCCAGATTCTCTTGGATTTATCCCATGCATGCTAAAAATGAATTCTATGATATTTTAATCCGTTTTCATGCTTTTGGGTCCAATCAATTCGGTACAAATATTAAAATATTTCAGAGTGATGGTGGTACTGAATTTACCAATACTCGTGTAAAAGCCTTCTTTGATTCTAAGGGGATATTTCATCGTTTTTTATGTCCATATACTCCCCAGCAAAATGGTCGAGCTGAATGCAAACATCGGCATATAACTGAAACTGGTTTATCACTTCTTTTTCATGCTCATGTGCCAATTGAATACTGGTTTCATGTCTTTGCTACGGCTGTTTTTTTAACTGGTTTATCACTTCTTTTTTATGCTCATGTGCCAATTGAATACTGGTTTCATGTCTTTGCTACGGCTGTTTTTTTAATTAATCGCTTGCCTACACCAGTCTTACTTAACAAGTCACCTTTTGAAACTCTATTTCACTCTGTTCCTCATTACGGCATTTTCAAGGTTTTTGGCTGCAGGGTATTCCCTTATGTCAGAAATTATGCTCCCCATAAGCTATCCCCGAGAAGTCTCCCATGCATCTTTCTCGACTATAGTAGCAGTCATAAAGGGTTCCGATGTCTTGACCCTTCGACAAATCGCATCTACATCACTCGTCATGCAAAATTTGACGAGTCCATTTTTTCCTTCTCTTCATCTAATTCTACTTCTTCTCCTACTAATCTTGATTACACAATGTTTTTGGATTCCCAGGACACTTCTCAACCTGAGGCACCTTCAACCGAGCCTTCCCCATCTCTATCGGTCAATCTCACTCCTCTTAGGCCCTTGTCATGTAAATTGTGTGCCTCCAATGATCATCCGGCTCACTGCCCCGCCATACCTCCTATGCCAATGCCGCCAGAACAAGCTGCTCCTACACCCGAGGCATCGCCTCCTCCGATGGCGCCTATGCCACCTCGGCCGCCGGTTATTGCATCTACACATCCAATGCAAACCCGCGCCAAATCTGGAATTTTTAAACCTCGACATTTTGTTGATCTTGCATCTACTAATTTACTCACTGCTCTGTCTGTTTCTGCAGAACCTAAAGGATTCAAAAGCGCCGCAAAGTCACCCTATTAGCTGGCTGCCATGCAGGAAGAGATGGATGCCTTGCGCCTAAACAAGACATGGGAACTTGTTCCTCCACCAACTGACGAGAATATTGTCGGCTCTAAATGGGTGTTTCACACCAAATACAACTCTGATGGCACAATCGATCACTATAAAACTCGTTTAGTTGCGCAAGGCTTCACTCAAATATCCGGTTTTGACTTCACTCACACCTTTAGCCCGGTTGTCCGAGCTTCCACCGTTCGAGTTGTCCTAGCTCTTGTTGTTCATCGAGGTTGGCCATTACATCAACTGGATGTTAAGAATGTTTTTCTTCATGGCATTCTTGACAAACCAGTTTTATGGCTCAACCCCCCGGGTTTGTTGATCCTCGTTTTCCTCATCATGTCTGTAAGTTACAGAAAGCTCTTTATGGGCTTCGCTAAGCACCACGTGCTTGGTTCGATCGCTTTAGCTCATTTTTACTTTTTATAGGTTTTATTCATAGCCGCTCTGACACCTCATTATTCTATCTTCATCGTACTAACTTTTCTATCTTCCTTCTTTTGTACGTTGACGATATTATTGTCACAGGAAACAATGAGATTCTCTTGCAACGTTTTATTAAACGTGTGCACTAGGAGTTTGCTGTCAAAGACCTCGGTCGTTTGAATTACTTTCTTGGACTCGAGATTTCTCACACAGATAATGGCATCTTTGTGGGTCAAACTAAATATGCACATGACATTCTTAAACGTGTTGAACTCATTGATTCCAAGCCGTTTTCCACTCCTTTACCACCTGGAGAATCATTGGTCAGCTCTGGTGACCGCTATAAGAATCCAACAATGTTCCGCTCCCTCGTTGGCGCCCTATAGTACCTGACAATTACACGGCCTGATATCTCCTATGCCGTTAATCATGTTAGCCAGTTTTTTCAGCAGCCTTCTAAAAATCACTTTCTGGCAGTTAAGCGCATCCTGCGTTACGTCAAAGGTACTTTGCAGTTTGGGTTATCCTTCACTCAATCTTCGAGTTTGGATATCGTGGCATACTCAGATGCCGATTGGGCTCGCTGTATTGAAACCCGCCGGTCCACTTACGGCTATTCTATATTTCTTGGTGGAAATTTAGTCTCTTGGAGTGCCAAGAAACAACCCACAGTCGCACGTTCTAGCTGTGAGTCAGAATACCGTGTCATGGCAAATACTGCCCAAGAGGTCGTGTGGCTCACACAGATGTTGAAAGAGTTGAGAGCTATGCCCAGCACACGACCTGTCCTTCTATGTGACAACAAAAGTGCACTTTTCTTGAGCTAGAATCCCATAGCTCACAAGCGTGCGAAACACATTGACATCGATTGTCATTTCATTCGGGAGCTTGTCTCTAGTCGACTTTTAGACACTAAACATGTGCCATCGACTCTTCAATTAGCTGACATCTTCACCAAAAGTCTACCCCGTCCTCTGTATGAGTTTATTCGATCCAAGCTTCGTGTTGTGGTCAACCCCACACTTCACTTGAGGGGGGTAATAGCGGAAATATTTGACTAGAGATATTTGTATAGTTGTATTCCTTGTATATCTCTTTTATTGTTGTATCTTGATATACTTTCCATGTAAACTGTGTTGTACTCCATCTTATATATAGTGGAAATCACTTCTCACCATTTACGGTGAATCAATTATTTGCCTTTACAATTATGATCGAACGTATTTCACAGTGTTCGGTCAAGGTGACCGAACGTCCTTCCCTGGCCGAAGACTCTTCTATGTATTTAGCCAACCGGGATAGAACGAAACTGCTCCGGTTAAATCGTTTTTTTACGTTTTTTCCTACGATTTTCACACATTTAACAAATTTGTGAAATGTTCGTCATTATGTTGGTATTACATTCTTCAAAAATTTAAAAGGTTTAACATAAAAAAAGAACGCAAAAAAATTGATCAAACCGACATAATTTTTTGCGATCGGGTTTGATCAATTTTTTTTACGTTCTTTTTTTATGTTAAATCTTTTAATTTTTTGAAGAATGTAATGCCAACATAATGACGAACATTCTACGGATTTATTAAATGTGTGAAAATCGTGTGAAAATATTAAGAAAAAACATAAAAAAACGATTGAACCCGAACAGTTTCATTCGGCCCCGGTTGGCCGAACACATAGAAGAGTGTTCGGCTACCATGACCGAACATATAGAAGCACATTCGGTTACGAAAGTAGTTGCACAAACTTTAAGGATAAAATTAGTTTTTTTTTTAAAAATAAATTAAAGATTGGGTACCTTGGAAAATGATGGGTTATTTTAGTCTCACCCTTATTTATATCAACTTCACTAAAATTGACTGCACATCATTGTTATATTTTATTTAATATTTGTTATATTTTTTTTAGGCATATACCCAAATTTTCACGTCCTATCTCAAAGTTACTCTATTTTAACTAGTGCTAGAAGCTACAGCTTTGTTTGTCTATTTTTTTTTTCTCTCGATGATCACCGTCACAAAGACTACCTAAATAATTGTAGGTGCTTATTTTAATGTAATATAAACAATCTCTTATACAAAGAAACTTTTTTTTTCAAATAAAGAGTTTGAAACTATTTGTTTTTTTAGTGAAGAAATTTTCTTTTTTTTTTTAGAGACCATTATATATGTAATGAAGTTAATTCCCGCAATCATATATTTTAGCTCGTACTACTATTTCACACCCGTATCATCATTAATGTAGCTCATACCATTATATTATACCCAGTACAATCATTGATGTAGTTAGTACCATAATATTACACCACATACCAATATTAATGTAACTCATTCCACCATATTACACATCGAACCATCATTAATATAATTTGTTACATTCTCATACCAACATTAATGTATATTTAAACACATTTTACCATATACTTCAATTGTACCACCATATAGTTAAGTGTGTACCACCAGCCATTAAACATATATAGTTAAGCAAAAATCATTTCTCATGATTGAATATTAATAAATTTTAACAACTTAACAAAACAAAAAAAAAAAACTTTTCTCAGTAAATATGGTTAATAATGGGGTTACTTTATTGAATCATTACACAACAACAAATATAGTTTGTTCAAAGTATGACATTTTACCCAACCATGACCAGCTTGCCTCCAAGAAAAAATAATGAAATAAGTTTATCAATATTGTTGATCATAACCTCATTAATTTTATCAATGTTGAATGGAGTGAATTATTTAATGAAGGATCTACATATGCACATGAGTTGTAAATATTTGATTTATGATGGAAAACTGCAACATGAAGAGTTTTCTCAAGCATAGATTGAGACTTATTTTATGATGGCTCTACATATGATCCAATGTGATAGCAATGGAAGGTTAAGCTCATTCACCGATCAGGCCACATTACCCATTTTTATTGCCATGCTCTTCCCTTCAAGATTAAGCCCAAACATAAAGGCCCAACTCTTACAAAGCCCAAATTGACCCCCCCCCCCACTTTTAGTGCCGGCAAATAAAAATATATGACATTGAATTAGTTTTAAAGAAACTAGTAAGGAAATTTCTTCAAATAGCCAAATATTACATTGATCGAATTGGTTTATAAATAAAATTTATTGCTTTCCAAGTAAAAATTAATACTTTGGATAAGTTTATAAAAACCAATAAGTAATAAAAACAAAATAACAATGTTTAAGAAAAAAAATTAATATACTTTAATTCATTTTAAGAGAGATATTAAGTAATATTTTTTGTCAAATATTAACAACTTTTCAAGTGGAGGAAAAAAGTCGAATTTTGAGTTTGGGTCGACCCATTTTGACTAATTTATTTACTATAATACGAGGTCTGTCTCATGGATTAACATTTATAATATATATATATATATATATATAATATATTGGTTGAAACCACATATATGATAAGCATACTTTGAGACAATCTCTTGTGAGTCGGGCCGTCTCACAAAGAATTTGTGATGAAGTCTCATTTATAAAAGTTATGTAAATGATCCGATTTGACTCAATAACAAGATACTATAAATTAGTTTTATCCAAAATTTTAACACACCTCAATGTATGGAATTAAATTGAGCTATAGGGGATCAATTGGTTACCCTTACAACATATGATTATATCTAGAGTAAGATTTTTTTTATGAAATTGTTTGTGGATCTAATTTTATAATATACACAAAGTAGATATTAATTTCCAAAAATCAATTGAATTGTTGATGGTAGAACTCTCAAGTTATATTTCTGAAGTCAGTAGTTTCATATAACTTTGTACGTTATATCCAACTTCATACTCTCCAGCAACACAAAGGATAAAGTTATGCAAAGTAATATAATTAAAATTCAACTCATGTTTTGATTAAAAGATACATAATTATTTATTAAACCAGAAACAAAACCACACCATGTATAAACTATCTGCACGAAAGAAATTGTTTAGCGCCAAAATTGGAAAAAAGAAAGTCACGAGAAGTGTTGGATATGCAGGCTTTTGGTGATTAGAAAGAACATATTGATATATGTGACTAATCTGCCTACGTGGATTTTGTTAGGATGATACTTACACTGGATAACTTCAACTAAATGAGCCACATATTGGCCGACAAAGGCACAAGTGAGTCCAAATGGATAACTTATTTAATCATATTATTTCGTTTGGATATATAAAGTTATTTAAATATGTTGTTTGATATTAAATTACCAATGAAAGTCTTGGTTTTAAATAGTCATATCTTTTATATATATACTAAAGGATTAACCAGAGGGACACGTGACGCCCTCTGATTAATTCACTTAATTCAATTAATATTTTTTATTTATTTTAATTAAATTAACAATTTAAAGAGATAATTATAATTGAAAAAAAAAACAAATAATAATAGATGCAAACAATTGTAATGTAACGTATTAAACATTAAAAATTTTAATATAGTAGGACTTGAATGATGATTGAAAAAAAAAACTAATAATTACAATTGCAAATAAAATTTGTAATGTATGCAACAAAAAATAAACATTTTACAATTTAGGAGTTGACTTAATGCATGATGATGAAAGGTTTTGTGCAAAACATCTTTTATTTTTTATGGGGAAATATACCAAAATGCCATGAAAACTATTTTTTAAACCCTCAAATGCCATCAAAGATAATACCATACCCAAAAATGCCATTTTTTGGTAAAAAGACCAAAATAACCCTAACTACCCATGTGCAACCATTTAACGACTTCTAAAAATTTGTAATTTAATTTCTTATTTCCCTATATTTTCAATTTGATCCATTCTAAGATATTTCGTTTGATTATCTTGAAATAAGTATATCGGCTGGAATACTTCCCTCGTGCCAATACTGCCTAAAAACAGTGGTCTGGGATGAGTAACAACGCCACGTACAAATTTCTTTGAAAATTAAACATCAGAATATTTACTTGTTGTATCCGACCCAAAATGGTATCAGAGCCTAGGTTTATTAAGAACTTTTATAATATTTATTATTATTATGTAATTAACTTTGGTGGGGAGAATTTCTCGCGAAATTATGGATCTGGACAATTGTCCAAGATGTATTCCATACAGGAGATATCGTCAAATTTTGACGATGTATAAAGAGGAACACCTACACAAGATGACATATTGGGAAGACCAATATGTTGAACGAGCCAATGTTGGAGCTTGCCAAGAGGCAATGCAATGAACAAGCAGCATATCATTTGGATTATCTTCAGGTTAACCAAATGTTATACGCAGAACTGGTGAACTTACAAGAGGCAGCCCATCGACAGGAGCATGGGTCTTGAAGGAGAACCAGACTGGAGCGAGATAATTCCGGATACATCTAAGATCGGCCTTGATCTTAGAGAAATCCAGAAGACGGTGCAGAATTATGGCAACTGTCATAATCATCTACCGATACAAATCCATCAGATCCAAAACCAGATGGAGATGATGATTAAATATCAGAAGGAAACTCTTGAAATCCTTCATGATATTGAAAAAAGAGTCAAGAATCTGGAGGACAGACCAAGTGTTCCTGGAGGAAGGAGACGTATAGATTTCGGAACGGTTCCCTATTTACACCAAAAGGGGAAACCAACTGAAGTCGTACGACCAATGACCCGAGATGAAAAGCTCATTGCTATCATCAAAGGAAAATCCATCATAAATTAAGATGGATACAGAAAGGATGAATCTTGAAGATCTACAAGAACTCGCCGAGTCCTTTGCCGGATTAGGTATTGTAGATCTAAAGATGAATACTGGAGATGGTTCAGCCTTGGTTACTCGTGACCAACACCCAAGACCACCTCCACAACCACCGGTAGACCCCAACGTTGCAGAAAGTTCAGGTTCACATCATGTGGATGAACCGATGCCGCACGCTGGAGATTTTACCACTAGAGGAGACCCGATTGTTTCGGGAACTCGACAAAGATCCAAAAGGCCAGATCTTCAGAATACGCCTTATGGAAAGTCACAGCTTAATCCGATACATCCTTATGGATTAATGCTAAATCTAGATATTCTAGATTTCAAAAATCGAGAAGTCCTTATTGATGACTGGGCAGCATCAATGAGAATTGCAGCAGGAACGCTCGATCTTACAAAGGAAGGATTCATTTTACTCCTTGAAATGAGTCTTGAAGAATCTGTAAAAAGAGCGTGGGATATGACACCAACAGATATGAGGAACAATGTAACTGCTGGTGAGTCATTGAAAGGAATTGTCGATAATATGGCCAAATTATTCAAAATCCATTTTATCGGCATAGGCTATTTCGAGGGAATAGAAGAGGAAAAGAGAAAAAGATATAAGCAAGCCCTCTACTACCTCGAGTTGCATGATATTTGTCATATTGACGAATATATCAAGTTATTCACCGAATATCGATGGAAATCCAAGGTGGATGACAAAGAAGCTTCGCAGCTTTTCTTTGCGAAGATACCGAGTCTCTGGAGAGAGATGCTTATCAGAGAATATAAGAGTGCAGATGATTTGGATACAGTGGCCAGAAGGATGTCTTTTCTAAAAGCCAAGTTATCTGAATGGTGCCACCAGGCAGCACTCTATAAAAATTACAAGAGATTAAGAGGAATCAACAAAATGGTTCCTTTATGTTGCGAAGAAAATGACATCCCGACAATTGTGGGAGGTCAACCACGGAGGCATAAAAGGATGAAACAAAGAAGTCACCCTTATAGTCGTGGAAGCAACAATAACAGGCGGAATCACATGCCTTCAAGGAGATCTTGGAGACCCAGAAGGATGTGGTCTAAACAAAAAGCCCGGAGTTATAAGTCAGGGCAAAGACCAGCACCCAGCAGGAGTAGGACCTCATCAACAGGTTCAAACCAAGGAAGTTCCAGCAGATCTATGGGAAGAAGAACTTTCAGACGCGCTCACACCAGAGCTAATGAAAGTTTCAAAGATTGTAATTGCTGGACTTGCGGAGCAAGAGGGCATATCTCAACGGATTGCCCAGATAACCAAAGGAGAGGTCTTAGACAGTTCGAATCAACTCCAGAATTCGAGGAAGCTGTCTATTACCAAGATCTTATACAGGTGTATCAATTTGAGGATCTACCCTCAGATGAAAGCATCTATGAAGAAGAGATCTATTCGGATGATGGAAGTGAATCCACATCAGAATCAGAGTGAAGAAGAAATTCTTCAAACAATGAGAGAGGATATGTCAGGATTTCTCTCTCACACAACGGTTTCTCATAAGACTCTCATGAGGATTATGAAAGAGGATCCAAAGCTTCAAATCTATGATGGTTTTACCATTGGAGCTATGGAAAAAGCCTTGGATAAATTTGGAATTCGTAAAAGAAAACACCAAATTATCCATAGGGTTACTACGGGAGAATTCGCCATTCCTATGGAATTCACAAGTAACCTGATCGAGATGCAGTTGATTCCTTATCGAGAAGTTCAGGATATAAGGAATCAAGTTAAGAGAGAAGTTGCAAATACACTATCATGGATTCATATCGGAGCCATAAGAGTTATTATAAAAGCAACTTTCAAAGAAGGAATTGATTCGCCTCTCAATCTTGCTATTTTTGACAAGCGAATCTCAAATCTCAAGGATTCATGCCTTGGAGCAGTTACCGGAAACTTGTGTGCAGGAAAATTGGCATTCAATGTCTATCCTAGAATTGCATACAATCTGGGAGATCGAGATTTTAACAGAGTCCTAACCCTTCATCAGGATTTTAAAAGAGAAGACTTGATGAAAGAAGGGAATAGGCCCTACTCGATCATATACAAGATTTCCTATGCTCTATCAAACTCGCATCATTCAGATGTATTCTTGAGAAAGGAATTTATCGAAGTTCCAAAAATCTTTGATGATTTTGCCAAGGTGGTCTTGCCAGAACTCATTGAATCTCCAACAATAAAGGAGATATATATGAAAATACAAGATCAACCGGTCTTCAATCGGAGTCAAAGCCTCAGAATAGAGACAAAGAGAATGTCTTTCCAACAAGATAGACTGATGAGTAGCAGTCGTTGGGAAGAAAGAAGGCCTAGTACAGTTCAGCGAATCCCAGGTATATTCAAAACACCAGGAGAGCTAAAATGTCCAGAAGGCTGGAGAGCAGTTGAAGTAATATTTGACATCAACCAGAAGGATAATATTTTTCCTTGTGATGTCCTCTATTACCTGCAACAACCGATAGTTGGTAGATTTCAAGGATGCCTAAAGATGGGTGAAATCGAATTGACTATCTCCGGAGTCGCAGGAAGAATCCCAGAACAGTTAACACTGGGTCTTAACTTTCTTGAGGATCATATGCCTTGGGAAAGATTACAAGATGGAATGGAGTTTACAGTGGCTGATAAAAGATACCGAATCAGATGACCACTAGTCCATTCTCTATATACATTTCAATTGGAATGTTATATACTGAATACAAGGCTGAATATTTCGCAGCCTATGTGGATTCAGGAGCAGGAATATGTACTGCAAAGCAGGAGGTTTTTCCTAAAGAAATGGGAGAAGATCTACCAGCCATTGCAGGACGAGATTTCTCCAAAAGAATTCTTATCCTTAACAGAGGAATCAAACAAGCGGAAATTATGATCGGAGGCGCCGGCAATACCCCATGGTATAAGGTGAAGACGCCACCAATCTATTTCCATGATACTGGTGCAGATGTTTTGCTGGGAAACAATTTCCTCCAAACATTCAAACGTTTTACACAGGAAAATGAGACAAGACGCCTTATTTTCACAACATTATGTGATCATAAGATTATTGTCCAGAGACTGCGGGAAGCATTTTATAGAAAAATGCCTTTTCCTTTTCGCAGCAAGCGTGGTGATGAAGCCAAACTTCGACATCCAAAAATGGCGGATAAAAGAAGGTTTGGTGATGTCTTATTATCCTATCGACAATTTGGTCCGAAACAGAAAGTTACCAAAAGATGGGATACTACCTTGTATTCATTCAGAAGACAAGGAGAAGAACGAGTTCCTCCAGAGGCTATTGCAGAATTGCGAAAAGCCATAATGGAGAATCCACAGAGTGATGTTACCATTGAAGAACAAATATCACTCGAGGATTTCAAGAAAATGATCCATAGGAATTACAATGAAGATCCTTTAGCATGGTGGGACAGAAACGAGCTCAAAGCATCCCTAAAGGTTAAACCTGGAAAGGAACATGAGTTCGTGAGACTCAAACCTATCTTGATGAATCAAAATGATCGTGAGGATATGCAGGAGATACTTAAGGAACATCTGGACCTTAAGTTGATATCACCAGGGGTTTCTCCATATAGCAGCCCGGGATTCCTTGTAAGGAATCATGGAGAAATTAAAAGAGGTAAACCTAGACTTGTTATTAATTACAAAAGGATTAATAACATTCTGGAGTTTGATGGATACTATATCCCGAGTAGAGAACACTTGGTTAACTGTATCAAAGGTGCCAAGATATTCTCTAAGTTCGATTGCAAGTCTGGTTTCTACCAGATTAAGATGGAGGAAGAAAGTAAGAAGTTCACAGCTTTCTCCACACCACAAGGACACTATGTCTGGAATGTCATGCCTATGGGTTTGGCAAATGCACCCCAGATATATCAGAGAAAGATGGATAATCTCTTCAAGGATTATTTCAACTTTATGTTCGTCTACATCGATGATATTCTCATTGCATCGAAGAACATGAAGGAGCATCTCAAGCATTTGACGATCTTCTCAGATGTTTGCCATAAAAAAGGATTAGTGCTTTCTGAAAAGAAGGCAGTAATTGCAACAAGACAGATTGAATTCCTCGGAATTGAAATCGATGAATCTGGAATCATTCTACAAAATCATATTGTGGAAAAAATACAAGGATTTCCAAATGATCTCACAGACAAGAAACAACTTCAAAGCTTTCTCGGAGTTGTTAATTTTGCTGGAATGTTCATCAACAATCTAGCATTTCACAGGAAGGTGTTCAGCCCATTACTTAAGAAAGATGTGGTTTTTAAATGGGAAGACGAACATCGAGAAGAGATTAAGCAGCTTAAGGAAGTCTGTAGCAAGCTTCCGAAACTTGCTATACCCCAAGACGAAGATGAACTGGTTCTTTACACAGATGCTAGTGATCATTGGTGGGCAGCAGTTCTTATGAAAGCCACACCAGACGGAGAAGTGCCATGCAGATATTGCAGCGGTCTGTTTTCAGATGGAGAAGCAATCAGATGGCATATCAACGAGAAGGAGTTCTTTGCAGTCAGAAAGGCTTTTAAAAAATGACCTCTCTTTCTACTGGCTAAGAAGTTTATCCTAAAAATTGATAATTCAAGTGTCAAAGCTTTTCTGAAAAATAAAATTGAATCTAAACCAGAAAAGGCTAGGATACTTAGATGGCAAGCTGAATGCCAATATTATGATTATGATATTGTCATTGTGAAATCTCACGAAAATGTTCTTGCAAATTTCTTAACACGAGATGGAAGGACACGTTGCTGACGAGGTCCTTAAACGAGTAAGACATCTCAGGGAAAACCTGGAGAGTCTTGAACGAGAATTTGGGACGTTATGTCTCAATGCCGAAATTGCTGGACGACTTCAACGAGAAGATCAGAAATCTGTTTCTGATCTAATACGAGCATGCCAATACGCTCAGGGACATATGTTCCAAGCGTTGCATAAGCCTCTTCTCCAGGCTGCATCTTCTTCGGTGCTAAAATGAGAACTTCGAGATCGGGACTCTAACCCGAAGGCTATGGATTCAAATACCATGCCTACGAGTGTTACAGGTGATGCATTCCTTGAGGATGTACCATCAGTAACGAATGTTGAAGCTCCGGTGTCACAACCCGAGTCTTCAAGTCAACCCAGTACCTCTGGGGTTAAAGAGGTCGAGTTGAACCTAAGGCCGCAGACAGGCAAAGCTAAGGTTCAAACTCACACTAACGAGGTTTCTCCGTTGCAGGTTTATCAACGTCAATGGGAGAAATTAGTGACGAGAAAAGGTATCAACCCGGAAAAAACGACAGTTGATATCTCGGGAAAATATCCCAGGGTTTGGATGAAACCAGGCAGTCATCCAAACGAAGTCCAAGAATGGTATAACTTCGGAGCTCTTGCTTCAATTTATACCACATCACCAGGATTCCCAGAAATCTCGAAATTACCGAGATGGATAGGAGAAGCAGTTCATGAGACCTGGACAAACAATCCACACTTGTCCAGAGGAGACATCTTGGAGCTCTATTTCATTTGTGCAGCTCCAGAACCAGCTAAAAAAGGCTTCCATGAGGCCTTTCATTTTATCAAGCTTCGGAGACCGGACGGAAATGCCTTAAAATACATAAAGGCAACATCCCCGGAAAAGGTTCCGATACTGGTAGGAGCATTTACTGAAGATGAAGCTTCTACACGACGAGCTTGGGGACTTTGGACTTGTCTAACAGAAATGGACAAGGTCAAGTACTCATTTAAAGTCTTCCAGAATTCAGCCAATGGATCATTCATGCTGAATACAATGACTGGATCGACAACAGGTTTCGCAGAGGAACTTTTTGAAACAAAAAGAAAGATCCTTTGGGAGAACAAGATTCCGGCGAGCAAAGACACTTACCGGAAATTCTGTAATATGGCACACATTGGAAGATGGATCGATCGGATCTGTCAAGCGTGCCCTGAACAGAAAGAACCCGAGTTTGGGAAAGGATTCCGACCCAAACTCGACCGACAAGTAGCTGGAACCAATAGAGATAAGGGTCCAGCACAAAAGAAGAGGTATCCCAGGGGACCACAACGACCAAATTATTAAAGCATCCCCGACAAAGTTAAATGGGATAGAACGAGAAATCACATGGGTTGGACCATGTGAAGAAAGAAAGGATTCCCCGACAACTCCAACCACTATCACATGGAATGGGTCAAGGGGAAGAAAAAGAGAACGAGCACTAATAGCTGAAAGTGACTCCCCAACAAACTATCACATGGAGCACTAAGGAAAGCAGCCAGCTCATTCAAGAAGGATTGAAATCCGCATTTCACATCCGGATTTCACTCTATAAATAGAGAGAACGAAGGAAGCTAAGGACATCGAGCATTCCCCTCAGTTTTCTTCAAAACATCTTTCTTTCTTCTGTAATAGTTTTGAGTGTTTACAGTTTATGTATTTAGGAGTTCAAGTCTTCTCTATGAGAGGCTAAACAAGTAATTCTCCTCCCAAAAGGAGATTACATATGTTGTAATAAATATTTATAAGTTCTTAATAAAAGAAAGGCTTTTGCTTTCAACATGAGTTTTTAGTATTATTAGTTCGTCCCCTGGAAGGAATACTTCGTACACCTGGTGTAGGAAACGAACCAAGGTTGTGCTGTACAGTTGCTGAAGGAGCTGGATAACTTGCAGACCATCTTCCCTGAGGGTTGAAGTTGAACAGTGAGGAGCTGTTCGTAGAAAGGTCTGGGGGCAGTGATTTTCCAGCTGGTGGCTTTGCAAACCATCTCACCCGGTGCTGTTACGGTCAAACAGAGGTATGAATTTTAGGGGATGAATTTATTTTACGGAAGCATGTTGGGCCTGATATTGATCCGTTTATAATTTTCCGGATATAACAAGTATTTTGAATGGGTGTTGAAAATTATGGGAATTAATGCATTTTGGAAGATAGTTAAAAGTCAAAATTCACTATTCATGGTTGATGGAATTTAGGGGCATAGTTTTAAATTTTATGGTATATGGATGTATGGTATTATGTTTGGTGTTATTTGAGGATGTAAAAAATATGTTTGGTGGTATTTTTGTCCCATGACCCTATTTTTTATATATACTAAAGGAATAACCCAAAGGGAAACGTGTCGCCCTCTGGTTAATTCACTTAATTCAATTAATATTTTTCATTTATTCTAATTAAATTAACAATTTAAAGAGATAATTATAATTGAAAAAGAAAAAGTAAATAATAATAGATGCAAACAATTGTAATGTAACATATTAAACATTAAAAATTTTAATATAGTAGGACTTGAATGATGATTGAAAAAAAAAACTAATAATTATAATTGCAAATAAAATTTGTAACGTATGCAACAAAAAATTGGAAAATATTTTATAATTTAGGAGTTGACTTAATGAATGATGATTGAAAGGTTTTGTGCAAAACATTGTGATAAATTAAAGTAACGGTAATTCATTTGTGATATGAACACCATTTTGCAATTTCAAGGTAGATAATTGAAACATTTCGCAAAAATTAAGTTTAATTCACAATACAAATTAAATTAAAAATTAATGATAATTGCTACAAATTTTGAAGATATATATTTAAATAAATTCACCATTGAAATTATGCCACAACAACTCACTTTAATTCTTCATTGAATCAATTTTTTTTTCCTTTGAATAGTGTGTAGGAAAATGGAATAAGAATATCTTCCTTTAGTAGATATTGACCCATCGAAGGAGATCTTTAAAATTAAGATTTGAGTTATTCGAATGTGGTTTGTTCCCAAATTCAATAACCCTTCAGTTTATGAGGAGGTTTTCCAAAGTTTGTAATAATATATGAAGAAAATTTTGATTTACTTTAATAATATTTTTATTTACTTACCTTGATTGAGTTTTAGTAGCAATTCCAATTATAGTTTTCTTTCAAGAAATTATATCAATTCTTTGTTATAATATTATAGATAAAATGTATTACTAACTATAATGTTATAATAATTTAATAAAACTTCATAAATATAAGTAATTAAGTATTATATACTTGAAAATTTAATTGAAATTATTATAAGACTACGAAATAATAAAACTAAACATATACTTATAAAGTTTATTTAGAAATAATAATTTTCAATTTTTTTAATTAGTTTTGAAAATACCCGTGTAATACACGGGTCTTACACTAGTTATACAAATAAAGTTGTTGTGGATATCAATCAATAGTCCTAATCCCTAACTTTTTAAATAATGAATTTCCCCTAGAACATGTCCGATTATATTATTTCTACAAAAAAAAAAATATAATAATAATAATAAATAAAGCCCTTTTAAAATCAGGTTATTAAGTTATTGTATTCTTAAATTATGGCTGGAGATTTGGAGATTTGAATTCTAAATCTGTAAGATATGGGCCTAATATTTGGGCCACACTCTGGCAGCCCAATGCAACACATGGAGAAGCCCAAGCCCAAGCCCACTCCTCTCAAGCTGCTGTTTGATCTGGTCCGCTCATTTAAACTGAGTTGATCTCTGCCCTTGATCTTGGGTTTATATACCCTTCCAGATCCACTCATCTCCCTAAAACCTAACCCTTCCCTCTCTCCTCACAGCGGCGCCTCTAATCTCTCTCCCCCCCTCTGATTCTGTATCCCGATGATCTCACCGTGGTTAGCTCCGTTTTCCCTATTCAGCACCCTCTCTTGGTGCTATATAATGGGGAAATCGGAGAGAGGTTTGATACGGAACAATCTTAAGCATTCCTCTAACCTTTCACCATCTAAAACTAAGTGTTCTTCTCTGTGTGAGTTCCTGGAGAGATCGTCTGGAGCTTGGTTGGCTTCTCTGTGTGCACGGCTTGGTGCTACTGCTGATTATTGGGTGGTTTGGACACTGTGTGTGAACTCAGCCTTGTGTGGGGACTGAGCCAGTTGACTACAACACAGACTTTTGTGGTCTTCTTGAAGTTCCGGTGATTTTGTTCCTCCCTTTTTCCCTTTTTGTTTTGTAATCTTCTATTCTCAGTGTAATAGTTGGTTAGTTTATGTACTCTGGATACTAGCCCTACAGTGGTATCAGAGCATTGTGTGGGGGCGATCCGGAGTTTGGCTTAGTGGATTCAGGTATCCTGGCTTTTCTCTTTCTCTTTCCTTTCGTTTGGTAAGATCCTGTGAGATCTCTTTAAGAGTCTGTTGGGCTTTCTTGCTGGTATAAGTCTAGGGTTCTCTGTGCAATCCTTGTTCTTGATCTAATCTGTGTGATTTCTCTTTCCGCTGCATATCTCTATATCTGGTCCCCTGTCACACTCACCTTATCCGGTCCACTTAGTGACCCTGGAATCTGGGCTGAGAGGGTTGACCAGTGCCTCTGTGTGATCTCTGTGATTCTCATCACTTTGTGTGATTTCTATACACTCTATGTTGCCTCTTCTTTGTGTGTTCTCTCTTTTCTGACATCATGAACGCTCTATCTGTTGCTCCTTTTGATGGTAAGAGAGATTTTTCTATCTGGCAACAAAAGATGAAGGGTATTCTTGTTCAACAAAAATGCTTTAAGGCTATAACTCAAAAATATGCTAAAAAGACCTCTGAAGAAACTATCTGTGATCTTGATGAACTTGCATATTCCCTTATTATTTTGAATCTTTCTGACTCTGTGATTAGAAAGCTAGGGAAGCATGATTCTGCTGGTTCTCTGTGGAATAAATTGGAGGAATTTTATACTGAAACTTCTTTGCCTTCTAAAATGTTCTTATTGGAGAAATTCTTCAAATTTAAACTTGATATGCATAAAGACATTGATGAAAATCTTGATGTGTTCAATAAACTGGTTCAAGATATTAAGTTAACTGGAGATAAGAACATTGATGATTACACACCTATTGTGCTCTTGAATGCTATACCTGATTCATATAGTGATGTAAAATCGGCTATAAAATATGGCAGAGATAAAGTAACTCTTGACACAGTTATTAATGGCTTAAAGAGTAAGGAGTTGGATTTGAAAAACAGTAGAGGGCATAGGTCTATGGGTGATGTTAATCATGCGAGAGGTAAACCTAGGAACAACCCTCAATCTAAGCAACCTCCTAAAACTCAGAACAAGTCAAACCAGAATCCTAATCTAAACCAGAACTCTCATCAGAACCAGAATCAAAATCAGAATAAGGAAGGGTTCAAACCAAGGCCTAATAACAGGAAGTGCTATAACTGTGGTAAACCAGGACATTATTCTAATAGATGCACTGAACCTAAGAGAGAGAGGCCTAATAATCAACCAAATCAAGCTAATAATGTTGCTGATAATATGGGTGATGTTTTTATGATCTCTGATGCTGATTCTGTAAATTCTGTTCTTGATAGTGATAAAATCTGGTTATTGGGCTCTGCATGCACCAATCACATGACCCCTCATATTAATATGTTTTCATCCTATGTGGAATTGGAAAAAGGATATGTTTCTATGGCTGATAGCAGTCAAAGTCATGTGTTTGGTATTGGAACTGTGAATTTAAAGTTTGATGATGGCTATGTGCAAAATTTGAAAAATGTAAGACATGTTCCTAAGTTATGCAGTAATTTAATGTCATGTGTTGCTCTGGAAGATTCAGGTTTTAAAGAGGAATGGGGAAATGGAAATATGAACATGTTAAAGGATGGATCAGTGATGTTTAATGCAAAAAGAACCCATAACATGTATGTTGCTTGTGCTGAGCCTGTGATACATGTGAATTCTGTCCAAAACACTACTTCTGATCTGTGGCATAAAAGACTTGGACATATAAGCAACAAGGGTTTGGGAATATTACATAAAAACAATTATCTATGTGGTGATACTATCACTGATGTGCCTATGTGTGATTCTTGTATTATGGGTAAACAACCCAAACTGAAATTTCCTGAATCCCCCTCCCCTAATAACTCAAAGTGCTCTGTGATTCTTGAATATATACATGCTGATGTTTGGGGCCCTGCACCAGTTCCTACACCTAGTGGGAATAGATATTTCTTGTCTGTTATAGATGATTTTTCCAGGAAAGTGTTTGTATTCCTGCTTAAGCAAAAATCTGATGTGATTGAAAAATTCAAAGCTTGGAAAATCCTTATTGAGAACCAGACTGGAAAAAGAATAAAGATACTAAGAACTGACAATGGAATTGAGTTCTGTAATCATGAGTTTGATGTTTTGTGTGCTGAATCTGGTATTAAAAGACACAGAACTGTTGTGCATACACTTCAACAAAATGGCATTGCTGAAAGAATGAATAGAACTCTTCTTGATAAAGTGAGATCCATGCTAATTACATCTGGTATGCCTAAAGTGTTTTGGGGAGAAGCTATCCTAACTGCTGCATATCTTGTTAATAGATGCCCTTCTGTGCCTCTTAATGGTAATTTACCTAAATCTGTGTGGAATGGTAAACCTGTGGATCTATCTAACTTGAGAGTTTTTGGTTGTACTGCTTATGTACATAATAATTCTGATAAACTTGAACCAAGATCTATTAAAGGTGTGTTCTTTGGATATCCTGGTGGTGTTAAAGGTTATAGATGATTGGTTAAAGATGAACATGGTTTTAAAACCATAATAAGCAGGAATGTTGTGTTTAATGAATCTGAATTTCCTTGTTTACCTGCACCTGCTCTTATCATTCCTGATGTTGCTCCAAATAAGGTGGAGCCCTCTTATACTGATCATGATTATTCCCCTGAGAAATCTCCTAAGCATGATTATGTGTCCCAATCTGAAAACCTAAGTGAATATATGCTTGCAAGGGATAGAACTAGAAGGAACATTAGGAAACCTCAGCATTTTAATGATTTTGATCTTGCATTCTTTGTGTTTAATGTGTTTGAAAGCCTTGATGGAAATGAACCCAAAACATATAAATAAGTTTTACAATCTGCAGAATCTGAAAAATGGATAAAAGCTATGGATGATGAGATGAAATCTTTGCATGTTAATAAAACTTGGACTCTTGTGCCCAAACCTATTAATTGCTCTATTGTTGACTGTAAATGGTTATTTAAAATCAAGCATGAAACTGATTCAGTGAGATATAAGACAAGATTTGTTGCCAAAGGCTTTACACAAGAGGAAGGTGTTGATTACAGTGATATATTTGCTCATGTTGTTAAGTTTACTACTGTGAGAATTCTGCTTGCCTTAACTGCTCACCATAACTGGGAATTAAAGCAAATGGATGTTAAAACTGCCTTCTTGCATGGAGACCTTGATAAACAGATATACATGAAACAACCTGAAGGTTTTGTGGATAAAAAGTGTCCTGATTATGTGTGTCTGTTAAAGAAATCGTTATATGGCCTTAAACAATCTCCCAGATAGTGGAAAAAGAAATTTGATGCTTGTATGTTATCTCTCAAGTTTAAAAGAAGCTCTTATGATCCATGCCTATATTTTAAGGAAGATAATCAAAACCCTGTGTTCTTAGTGATTTATGTTGGTGACATGCTCTTGGCCAGCCCATCAGTAAGTGTTATTGATCATGTATCTAAATGTCTAAGTGATAATTTTGATATGAAGCTTCTTGGTGATGTAAAACGGATTCTAGGTATGGATATTTCCAGAGATAGAAACTCTGGTTCTTTACTTCTTAACCAATATCAGTATGTGCAGAAAGTACTTGAAAAATTCTCTATGCTTGATGCTAAGCCTGTATCTGTGCCTCTTGCTGCTCACTTCTTGCTAAGTAGAGATCAGTCTCCCAAGACTGATCTTGAAACATTTGATATGTCCTCTGTGCCTTATGCTAGTGCCATAGGATCTGTTATGTATCTCATGGTAAGTTATAGACCTGATATTGCTTATGTTGTGAATTGCTTGAGCAGATTCATGTCCAATCCAGGATTGCCTCATTGGGAGGCTGTAAAATGGCTTCTAAGATACTTGAAAGGAACTGCAAAAACTGGGATTCATTTTGGTAAAACTGGGAAAGACATAAACTTGTGTGGTTATGTGGATTCAAACTTTGCAAATGATAAGGATAATAGAAAATCCACTACTTCCTATGTTTTTACTTTATGCGATGCTCCTATAAGCTGGAAATCCCAACTATAAAGTATTGTGGTTTTATCAACCATTGAATCAGAATACATTGCTGCTACAGAGGCTATAAAAGAAGCCATATATCTCAAGGGCCTCTTGTCTGAAATTGTTTCTTTGAAGGGAAAGGTGGTTGTGTTCTCAGACAGCCAATCTGGGATACAGCTATGTAAAAACCCTGTCTTCCATGATAGGACTAAACACATTGATGTGAAGTTCCATTTTATAAGGGACATTGTTGAAAATGGAGAAATAGACCTGCAAAAGATCCCTTCTGAATTCAACTCTGCAGACATGGGAACAAAAGTACTCCCAACTGAGAAATTCAGGGCTTGCATGAAGACTCTGAATCTGTCCCCTGTCCCTTAATCTTTCCCTGGTTACAAGTTTTCTCTGTGATTGCTCTTTCCTGCTTTGTGCTTGTTATCTCTCACATATCTGCCTTTTATCTTTGTGAACTGCAGATGAGAGAAGTCTAGGCAATGATGACCCCACGGCACCTATGGAAGTTCACCAGATCACCCAAAGATTGGCCCAAGGTGGAGAGTGTAAGATATGGGCCTAATATTTAGGCCACACTCTGGCAGCCCAATACAACACATGGAGAAGCCCAAGCCCAAGCCCACTCCTCTTAAGTTGCTGTTTGATCTGGTCCGCTCATTCAAACTGAGTTGATCTCTGCCCTTGATCTTGGGTTTATATACCCTTCCAGATTCACTCCTCTCCCTAAAACCTAACCTTTCCCTCTCTCCTCACAGCGGCGCCTCTCATCTTTCTCCCTCCCCTCTGATTCTGTATCCCGATGATCTCACCGTGGTTAGCTCCGTTTTCCCTATTCAGCACCCTCTCTTGGTGTTATATAATGGGGGAATCGGAGAGAGGTTTGATACGGAACAATCTTAAGCCTTCCTCTAACCTTTCACCATCTAAAACTAAGTGTTATTCTCTGTGTGAGTTCCTGGAGAGATCGTCTGGAGCTTGGTTGGCTTCTCTGTGTGCACGGCTTGGTGCTACTGCTGATTATTGGGTGGTTTGGACACTGTGTGTGAACTCAGCCTTGTGTGGGGACTGAGCCAGTTGACTACAACACAGACCTTTGTGGTCTTCTTGAAGTTCCGGTGATTTTGTTCCTCCCTTTTTCCCTTTTTGTTTTGTAATCTTCTATTCTCAGTGTAATAATTGGTTAGTTTATGTACTCTGGATACTAGCCCTACAAAATCTCAACTTCTAAATATTTTCTTAATAAATTGTTAGTCTTTTTTTTCTTTTAACTCAAAGTGTTATTGATGTGGATGTCAGCTGCTTAGTGTTCTGATCAAGCAGCTCTGCTATCAAATCTACTTCATTGATGTGGTATTCTCAAACTAGATCTACTTGATTATATCAGAAGGTGTGATTGATGTGAATGTTCTCAAGATGGGTTTGAGGCCCAACTTTTTTGATATCAAAAGAAGTGGTCCAGAAAGATAGTAGAATTGGAAGACAAGATTTGCTAAATAAAGAGTTGAGTTGAAAACAACAGATTTGCTTAAAACAACCAAAATTTCATTTTAAGGTAGTTCAAGTCCCACTTAATAGACCCAACTAAAGGACTTAGGCTTAGAGGCTTGACTGCCTTATGTAATTATGACTTTTTATTAGAGGAAGAACATCATTTTTACCTCTATCTGTAAAGTAGATATAAATAGTTGAAATGTAGAACTTTTCCTAAAAACGATTCATTCTTTAAGAAATAATATCTCATTCTTTAACATTTACTTCTCTAACTCTTATTCTTTTATCAAATTCTCTTATGTGATTTACTAAATGGTGAAGAGTATTTTTCAAATACTCATCAAATATATCTCAAAATCAAAAGTATCCTTCTATTTTGTCACTTTAATGATATTATTATCAACATAGATGTAGATTAATGGAATCATAGAAGCCACTAGCTTAACTAATAGCTAGGTCAACCAAGCATGCTTGGGTACAAAGCAAATTATATTCATAAGCAAAGCTATAAATCCTGCTAAAACTCAACTTTTTTGGATCGATCTTGCAAAGATTTATTATGAGGCCTTTACCAAAGAAGACAAAGATCGGCCACAAGCTTTGTTCGTAAAGTAAAAGTGGTCGAGGCACGAATGCATAACAAGTTTGGAATGTAAGTCTAGAACTAAGAAGCGTAAAGACCAGAAAAGCGATTATTAATTATTTCATCTTACAAGCGTGCTTTAATTGTTGCGTCCACTGATTTTGGGTGCACGATTTATTTTTCTCCATTATTATGTGAATGTGTCCAATTTCAAGAAAATTTTATCATGAATGTGAATATTTTTTCATTATTATGTGGGGAAATCTTTGAAAAAGTTTTTTCTTTCTTTTTTCTTTTTCCCTTTAGGCATCTAGTTCGGAAATGAGAGAAGGTACAAACAAGTAAAACAAAATATTTTCTGATTTATTTTCATTTTTTTTATTATAATTTTTTATTTGATTATTTTAGATAAATTTCATTTTTTATTAAGTTTTTTTAGATTTATTTAAATAGTTTTTAGATTCGTGTGGACAATAATTTCTAACTTATTTGATTACTTAATATAATTTTAGATTTAAAAAAAAATTCTATTTTTTTAGAACAAACAATTTAAATTTCTGTATAGTAAATTTGAGTTTTGTTTAATTATTTTATATGATTTTAAGATTTTATTAAACTATTGTACTTATTTAAATAAATTTAATATTTTTAAAAATATGTACATTTTTTGAAATTATTTTCAACGTATTTAATTTTTTTTCTTGAATTTTTAATAATTTCACATTCTTGTTAAAAATTATTTTTTTTGTTATCTTTATATAATTCCGAGATAGATCATCAGATTATGTGACAAAATGGTGCAAGTTGCGCTACATGTTAGCAATTTCAGTCAAATTGAAAGATAATGTCAGAATTGTCCTCAATTTGAGATATTTATGTACATCTTTAAAAAAAAAAAAAAAAAAAAATTAGAGTCTTAAATTGTGAATCCGAAGAAAATCCATCTTTAAAATCTCAGCCCCTATATTGATGGGACAAAAAATTCCCTATTTCTCCATTGAATTTCTTATAATTGAAGTTATCATTTCAAAGAAAATTTTGGACCAAAAGCACTCAGGAATGTTTGCGCATGTCCTTGTTGACCCGTTAACCTTAAGCATGTAAATTTAGTTTTTTTTTTTTTTTTTAAATGTAAATTTAATTATTAAAGGCAACTTGTCATCTGATGCTAATCTGGACAAAGAGAGCTATCATATTTGATTATTTGTACGTGATTTTTGGCTTTCACATTATCTGATTCGTTTCCTACTGATTCATTTTGTTCTACATATAGAAGAACACCAAAAGCTGTTGCTGTATCTTGTTTGCCTTTAGCATTATTATGTATAAATTAGTATATTATAAACTTAATATTCGAAGAAGTATTCTTAACTTAATAATGTCAATGTAGCTCTGAAACTAAGAATATTTTATTCATTTTATAATTATATACATTTTAGTTAAAAAAAAATAAAAAAGTGATGTACTTAAATAAAAGTTGTGTAAATAGCCGCATCCTTAATCTTATCACATGTTACACTTATCTCTCAATTTATTGAACTGGTATTTACCTATTATTGTCATTTAGCTAGAGACCAACTTTTAGTTGCTAGATTAGATGAACTTTATTAATGTACTGACCATCTATTTCAAGCACATCCATACAAAATGTGCATCTATATAATAAAACTCAACAAAACAATTACCATCGTTGTGCACTGAGTTGATATGAAAAATTCATGTCTAACTCAAATATCATTCAACTACATTTTCAAAAGGATACATATCTAATAAAAAAAATAGATATTCTAATCCGATTCTTGACTGATAGAAGGATAAAAATCATAATTTGATTCTTGTTGTTAATGGTCGTGGTCAAATACCCGCCTAACTGAGGACTTGATTCTAGTTTGATTTCAATTGATAGAAGGATAAAGATTCTATTCGGATATCAACCGATTGAAGGATAAAGATTATGACTGAACTCTTATCTAATTGAGAACTTAAATGATTAAGATAGATGATTCAAATAATTTTATGTTAGTGCATTGACCAAACATGACCTTCCAACCTATTCGTGTGTGTTCAAATTCTTGGCAAAACATGTTGAATGGCTCGAGAATTCACGATAATTGAATTTTTGATATGATATTTATAGAGTCATTTGATTAGAACTGTCATCGACCAAATGACAAGTCAAAATGACGTCCTACCTAAATGTCAGACAGAGTCATACTGAGTTATACAAGGGAAATCCCACAATAATTTCATTATGATCCACTAATTAATAATCTAATGAAAATTACCAATTAAAAAAATCATGCTATAGAAACATGACTCTTTTATTAGAAAAAAAAATCTTCAAATTTAAATTTAATTGAATCTCATTTCTAATTTTTTTACTGCACATAAAAGTTTCGTACTTGATTTCTTAAATTAAATATCTTCATTGTTTTCTAAACACCTTTTAGATGATAATCGATCATTGAAGAAGATGAATTTATTTTAGAGGAATTAAAGAAGACGACTTTGAAGAATGATTCTATGGGTACATATTGAAATAAACAATATAAACATTCTTACAGAATTTTATAAAATTTCCTATATATTTTCAGTCATTTCTCTAATCTTTATAATTTTTTTGGTAAAACATGATCATTTTTAGAATCCTCAAATTTTAAATTTGATTAATTTAACATATATCATACTCTCACTCTAGCAATTATTAAAACTTCTTTTATTTACTCAATTCCAAAATCATTAATTTAGAGGGGTGTGATGTTGTATTTACCTCTAAAATTTGGTGCCATTATTAGCAATTTAGTTGGTCCCAAATTCGAACCACGAGTGGTATGAAAACAATTTGTTCCAACAACAACCTCGACAATATCGAAGCTACTCACGTGCGAAAGATTATCAATTCTTCTTCTAATTTCCATTTGGAATGATAATAATCTACATAAAATATATGTATAATTCCAGAAAAAATTATGCAATAATTAAATATGATTGCACATGAAAGAACGTGTGTCATGCTCATGTGGCCCATTCCAATCCCTAGAAATCGGAATCTTTGAAATAAATTTTCAATAAAAGTCCAAAAGGTCACATTGAACATGACCAAATTCATGAGTTGGTACGGCCACAAACACGAAAACCGGGCCAACTACTATATAAATTTGTCAAAAAAATCATTCTATTTTTCTCAATAATTCATAAAAATATTCAGTCACGCGAAACGAGGGAATTAAGAACACAAAATAATTATCTATTTGGATATCAAATTCAAGTGTGGATTAAATTCTTTTATCAATCTATTTGTTAATTTTATCTTTTCTAGCGATTGGTTTTTTTTTTTTTCGTTTTCTCCTTTTTCTTGGGATAAATTACTCTATTGAGAATACATGTTATCATTTTCTACTTGTCGAGTATTCAAACTTCATCAATGAATTTTAAATAGGATAATTATGTCATCTATGATTTAATTTCGATACATCAATTATGAGTATATTATCACATGATCACACCGAATAGACAACCACTCTCATCTTATAAATTATGATTAATTTCTATTCATTATAATTTTTAATCTTAATATTTTTATTAATGTTATAGTATATTTTAGGGATTTTCCAACCACTCTCATCTTATAAATTACGATTAATTTCTATTCATTATAATTTTTAATCTTAATATTTTTATTAATGTTATAGTAAATTATAGTGACTTTGCAAAATCCCTGATTTATTGAAATCATTAAAATTTCTCAAGAACATTTTTTTGTCAAATTTTAATGTTCTTTAATTTATGACAAAAACTCTAAAATAAAATTTAGATGGAGTCAAATGAAGTAGTTCGTAAAAATATAATTTATATATTTGACATTTTTACTTGTGAAATATATAAAAATAATTAATTATTAATATTTTGTTACAATAAATAAATTATAAATCTTAGCAAATTTTCAAAGTATATAAATTATTTTGTTATTGAACGTAGCTTTTGGATATTAAATGTAGATTGCTAAGACAATACTTATTTAAATCACAGCAAAAATTTGATGAGTAGCATCTCACAGATTTAATATGTTATATGGAATCATATATGAGTTAGTTAATATACAATCAATACGTGTCAATTCAATCAACATTATCATTACAACTTAATATGACTAGTCTCTAGATCAACAAAATCAAATTAACCAGTTATCTAGACTTAAAAATATCATTTTTATTATAAAACTATTAAATATTTCTACTATAAAAATATTGTTTTTTAGAAAAAATAGTACTTACTATTTCTTTTAAAATTAAATCAAAATATTATTCTTTTACTTATAAAATAGTTTTTTTTTTTTTTTTTAACTTAAATTGCCACTTAAGATGAAATGAACTCAAAGCATCACTTTTCTACAATTGGTCCTCACTCATGAATCCACCACCTTGTATGGATGATGGCATTATCGTCCTTTTGCGCATCATATAATTAAATCACTCGAATCAAACAAATGTCACATTAAATAACCATATTAAGAAATATTCTAACCAATCATCAATCCAAACAAATAAATTAATTCAAACGCCACAATAACATTAATCACTCTGAACTCATTTATAATAAACATTATTATCCCACAATAATTTAACAAATTCTAACAACTGAACCAAACGGGCCCTCTATATTCTCTTATAATATTCTCTTATAATTTCTTAATCTTTCCCTTTTCATTGATGCATTGTCAAATATGTACTAAGCTATTATGCAGTGAAAGAGAAATTTTAAGTAAATCCAAATTGATAAGACAGAAAATAAGGTCCACAATTCACATGCTGGCTGCTGGTACAAACAAAATGACTCTATACTGTAACCCTAAAAAGAGGCCCAATAAGCGGGGCCCATGCATCATATTTTGGGCCCCGCAGTCAACTGGCCGAAAGAAAAGTAACACTGTATGCAAATATGGCCCACAAGACTGAATAATTATCCGGTGTGACGCATCAATACCTCCCGATTGAGTTGTAGCCACTGGTTTGTTGCCACCTCAATTATAACCGTCCGATTCGTTTAGAAGGCAAAACGCTCTTGGCTAATTCTCTCTCATCATTAGCAGCCTACTCAGTTGAGTGACGCTCATTTTCTTCGCGGGATATTTTCTCTCTCTATACGTACAGCTTTGGTGTTGCATCTACATGTTTCTATCTGTGGAGCAGCTCTTTTCTTCCTTCTCCGGCATCGAGGATTACGCTTTCTTCAGTCTAAGAAGATTTCTTACTTTTCTCTGACGCCTTGCTTTGCCTTCAGTGTAAGTTCGTTTCTTTGTTATATACTCTGCTTTTTTTTTTTTTTTTTTTTTTTTTTTGCACTTCTGCTAGAACATTGATGTGGTCGTTGAATCCGATCAATGTGTTGCGTATTTATTGAAAATCTTCTGGTTGTGGATTTTTTTTTTCAGCTGGTTACAGTGTTGCTTTTTGATTTTCATCGAGTTGTTGTTGGTGCTTTGCTACTGAATGTTGCTGATTTGTGGAAATGTTGGAGCAGTTTTTTCTGTGTTTGAGCTTTAGATTGTTTGGATCTGTGTTTCTGTTGATTTGGTTGTGGATTATAGGCCGTTTGATTTGTGAACTTTAATAGAACGAACCGACTTTTTTTTTTTCATTTTCTCTCTCCTTCTGATAGATAAAGTTGTGCGAATCCAGTCCAACAAAAACACCTATTTGTGAATTTGTGTATGGAAATTGCAAAAGAAATTGCCAAACTTCTAAAGGCACAGTGAAAAGGACTCAATGTGGGTACATCTTCTAGTTCTCATAGATTTGCATATAGTAAGACAATAGGTTGTTTAAAGTTTGTCAATCTACTTGTAGTTTCTGTCAAGTTTTACTTTCCATTCCTTGTTGAGTTTCTAATAAATTACAAGCAAAGAATAGGAACTCTTAGTTACTCCATTTTGGTGTCTATGCACTAGCATTCAGAGAAAAGTTGGATTCATAGTCGTGGTTTGTGCACAATTCATGCTTGTGTGATGTTTTAGGTGGATTTTGTTAATAGATATTCTATTTGATAGTACATTTGTAATGATAACCACTTTCCGTAATAAAGTTTACAATGTCTAGAGCTATAATTCAGCTGGCTGCTGATTTGTTTCTAGCAAAAATGCATTTGTAGCTTAAATTTTGTCATCCTTTTGATCTTTCAGCAACAGTAAAGGGAATTTAGCAAGTGAGCATTTCAATGGCTGTTGTGTTTTTGGATTTTACTTGTTTTTGTCTGAAATTTTAATCATAGGATACGAGAGACGATTTACTTCTCTGTTCTCTTAAAATCGCTCCTACTTATCTGGTAATTTCAAGTATAACTTACAAATATACATTTAACAAACTCATTCTTGCTTGTTGCAACTGATACTTGTTCTACTTTCAACGTTGCTTGTTGCAACTGATTTCTCTTTTCTTGCTTCTCTCTCTCTCTCTATTGCATGTTTTACTTAGTTGATTGTGCATTTCTATCAGAACTAGCTAAATCAAAACCTGAGATTATTTTTTAATTATTTTGGTTTAAATTCTTGTTCCTGTTTCAACCTATATTCTGATCTCATAATAGATAATCTTTTTATGTGAATAGTGTTAATTTCCTTCACTAATCATTGTTTTGTTTTAGATGATAGTGACATCATGTATGTTTTGGTATATGTTACTTAATGGCATAGATGTCCTACAGGCCCGTTTGATCTTTACCTGGCTTTAGGCTCATCCTCATGTACAATGCACAAAAACCTATTTTTGGTTTAGTGTCAAACTTCTCTTGAATTTCTTTTTACTTGGAAAATTTTGCTGCCCACGGGATTGCAGATTTTCAATCCTCTTTAAAATTCAGATGACTTTTCCCATCTCCTAGCAGTATGTTTGAAACTGTTAATACTCAAGCTACATGGGTCTTACTTTGTTCTTCTCTTTAATTATCTGCGAATAGACACTGTAGTCTCAATACCCAAAAACCTAAAGTTGGCGGGTGCACTTGAATCATTTATCTCGGATTTTACAGGTGGCTCATCACTGGGTAATCCATTACCTTATATATCAAGATTTTTGATTACTTTACTGAATCAAATTCATTTTGTTTTGTTCTTAGGAAGAACAAAAGAGATCCTTACAGGATACATCAGATTGCAAGTTTCAACAAACACGCAACTTTAGTTACCAACTGCTAAGCAGTTGAGTGAAGATGTAATACATGCCATCGAGCATGAGACTTAGTTTCAGAAGTACAGAAACATCTAGAGACATGGGATATGTCTCAAGGCAGGAAAGAAGCTTGGCACAACAACAAAATCTCGATGCTGTTAAAGAGAAAATCCCATCGCCATGGACAGAAATGGGTGTATCTTTTCAGGACAAGCAAAAAGTTCGACATTCTTTTAGCCAGCCATATCATGATCCGAAATGTGAATTAAGACAGAATGCTAGAGCTGAGAAAGTGGTTCGGTCTAAATCTTCAGAAAGTGACCAAAAGCCTCGGTCTAGTGGTAGGGCATGTGATGATAATGAGCTTGTAAAGCACATGTCAAATTTGCCTGGCTTTCTCTTGAAAGTGGAGAAGGATAATACCATCCAAGAGAAGGCATTGAATTTTGGCGTTCTTGATTGGAAGCGTCTGGAGAAATGGAAGTATACCGAACGTATGCCTGGAAAACTTCCCAAGAGATCAAGCGGAAATCCTTCTGCAAGTGGACCGCCAAAAATAGTTCCAAACTTGAGAAAGCAGCCCTCTTCACACAATCATAATCCCAGTTCGTCATATGTAGCCAAACAGCCTATGCTTAATGGTTCGCATTTTAGTTCACATCAGAGACAACCACCTCCGCCTCCCAGTTTGCATCTCAATTCTTCAAAAGATGAAAAACATGGTAGCTATAAAATAGAAGAGGAAAAAGTTGAGGGCATCAAGTCTAAAGGAAAGGAGACATGCAACCAAGAATATCAAGGTGCAGAAAGTTTCAGGATTGGCAGGCAGCAAAACCATGTTCAGCAGAGAGTTGAGCTTTATGACCAAAGTTGTTCCGAGACAAATGTGCTTAACAGCAAGAGGAAGGACCAGGAGAAAGAGATGATGTCAGAAAGAGAAGTCTCGTCTTCATCATCTAAGCAGGGGAAACATAAGATTTCTCTCCTCTCACCTAACAAAATTAGTGCTCGAGGGAAAAATAATGAGATGAGATTCGATGAACTGAAACAAACTTCTGAATGTTGCCCAGCAGACCCACAAAATATTTTGCTCCAAGTACCCAAGCTTTTCCATGAGAACAATCTCTCAGAGAGTACTCACTCTACAGAATTCAGGACTTCACTCGATGCACAATTTTCAGCATTCACAGAGAACAGATTGTCTGATTTCTTTTCTCAAGAGTTATACTCTGGAGAAATTTCTGCTGATATTCCATATTCTTGTCCCCTGCCTTCTAGTGATGTGGAGCCACATAACTTGTTGTCTTCTCAGGCAATTGACATAGACAATCGCCCAAGTGCAGATCCTGTCACCTCTATATCATCTGAGGCAAAATGTTCAGCTATGAAAGAAGAAACTGCCAGGCCTTCTACTCTAGTTGAGGCTTATAGAAAACAAGCTGATGTTGCTCAACCGCCCACTGTGAAAGGAAGATCTCCCTCCCCTACACGTCGGTTCAACTTTAGCCTTGGAAGGATGAGCAGAAGTTTTAGCTTTAAGGAGAGTTCGGGAGCTCCTCAATTAAGTTCTACATATACCACTGTAAAGTCTGGCCCAGTGAGGCCTGACATTGCCCCTGGCATGGACAACTTCGAAAGAGATCAGGCAAATGCTAGTAACAGAGGGCGGTCCAGCCCTTTAAGGAGATTGCTACACCCATTGCTCAAGCCCAAAACAACCACTGAAACTGTTCGGCCACCAAATGGTAGTGTATGCTCCATGAGTGTCAGTACCTCGAGTACCAAGGGGCCATCTCAAGATAGGAAGCCTGAAGCATCAACTTTTCAGGCTCTTTTGCAGCTCACTTTCAAGAACGGACTGCCTTTCTTTAAACTTGTGGTCGAAAATAGCAAGGACATGCTAGCTGCTGCTGTGAAGAGGTTGCCAACATCTGGAAAGAATGATCCTTGCATGATTTACTCATTCTACTCTGTTCATGAGATTAGGAAGAAGAGCATGAACTGGATAAATCATGGGTCAAAAAGTAAAAACTATAGCCTTGGCTACAATATTATTGGTCAGATGAAAATTTCAAACTCTTATCATCCGAAAGTAAACGCAGGGGATACGAGTGAATGTGGTGTAAGGGAATGTGTACTTTATGGTGTTGAACCTACCCAGGTGGACAAGCAGATTCTTGAATTTGTACCCAACAAAGAGATTGCAGCTATTGTTGTGAAAAACTCAAATGAAAAGGTTGATGATGGAGCGTTTAGGGATAAGAACCAACTCTTTGGAGGGAGGGCGTTTCCACAGTGCTCTAATGGCACTGTAGTCATACTTCCTGGTGGTGTTCATGGTATGCCAATTAAAGGTGGCCCATCAACTTTAATTAACCGATGGAGATCTGGTGGATCATGTGATTGTGGAGGGTGGGATATCGGCTGCAAGCTGCGGATACTTGCTGAAAATGGAAATAGCAACAACATTATGCAAGAATCAATGTCTAGCTCTACTGATCACGTTAACCTTTACGTGCAGGTACTTAACTGTGATGTTTCACATATCACAGTTACTAGTTTGTTTTACCCCTTCTACTTCCAAAATCAGTAACTAACTATATTCAACTATAATTCTTACAGGGTGGAGAAAAGACGAGCAAGCCTGTTTTGAGCTTGAAACCATTCAGCAGCGCGTTATACTCTATTGAACTGGATGCATCGGTTTCTTTATTGGAGGCATTCGCTACAAGTGTAGCGTACGTAACTTGTTGGAAATTTCCAGAGATAATAGAAACAGAAGGGCAATCAATAGCACAACCAGAAAGTGATAGGTGGAAAACACTAAACACATTTCAAGAGCAAATCCCTGCAAAATATGTTACGTGCCCCCCATTGTCTCCAGCGGGAAGGATCTAGCCACTCTAGCAAAGGGGCTGCATTAGATATTTTGTTTTTCGTTTTTAACTACTGAGACGCCACACCTGTATCTCGAAGAGAGTATGCTGTTGGCATGAATGACTAGACTATATCATCCTTTTCTTATTAATTGACTTCAGAGGTAAATCATTAGAGGTTTTACAGATGATTCTGTAAATGATTATAGGTTTTACAGATGATTCTGTAATATTGTAAAGATATCTGCTGTTGCGGAAAACATGTGACCTCTGTATATTTGCATCAACTTTTCTTAATCTGTAAAGTCAAATTTCGTTGCAAACAATTTGCTAACTAGTAATATCATGGTTATCAGTTATCACTAGCCTTTCTATTCTACCATTTTCTTGTGACTTAATCTTGGGCGCATGAGAGAGAGAGAGAGAGAGAGAGAGAGAGAGAGAGAGAGAGAGAGATCTTCCACCAACACAGCAGTTACATTAAATTCGAACACTATATATGAAAGTGAACCTCCACAGACAACAAAAAAGGCCTAATGTGTTACACACGGTATTACAACGATTGCAAAGTAGGAGTAAACTAAAGGTATAAAGATCTTCTTACAATCTCTTTTACAGATCAACATAGGATGCATGGTGAATACATATAAACCACTGGCCATCAACCTTCTCAAAAATATTCGAAGCGAAATGTCTTCCCCAGCTACTACCCTTTGTCTTGACCATTTCAATGCAGGTAACATACCCCACATCGCCTCTGACGTGAACCTGGACATCCTTGATCTCAATTTCAAGGGGGAACTCGTAATCTGCCCACACGAATTCCCAGCTCCCCATTACAAGATCATGCCCCGATATCCCACTCACACCAGGGTGTACAACACAGACATGCTCGCCCTTGGACCAAAGAGCTTGCATAGCAGCTAAATCACCATTTCTGAATGAGTTATAGAATCTAGCATTTGCTGCTAATACTGAAGCCTTGCTATCCTCTTGGAGAAGTCGGAGGCTATCCCTGATTTTAGCTGCCCGCCCATAGTTCTCTTCTTGGACAGCAACTTCCAGTTCTCGCTCTAATGTTTGTTCGTTTAATAAGATGCTTTCACCACTCAAGCTTCCACCAGACTCTTCTCTTGTAACTTGACATGGTATCAAGGACCGTGATCTTGATGCTCGCCTGAAAGGCACTGCTCTGAAAAAGTAAATAATTAAGATATATATCTATTTTGTAGCAGAAACCAAAACAAAAAAACAAGAATAACTTTAACAAAATGAAGAAAAGATTCCCCAGCTAGGCAATGCAAAATTGCACATCTCAGCATAGGATGTAACAAAAGATTCATACAATCAGCTGAGCATATTTCATCCATATGCAAAATATGGTAACCTTATCCCATACTACATAAGAATATTCACATCACCATTAATAGACGTGAATGATTCTAACAGAAACATGTGAAATCTCAAACAAAACTATTTAGTGGATAAAACAAAAACAAAATAGAATCCACAATCGTTTACCGTGGAGTTAGACCATGAAGAACAGGCATGAATTTAGCTTCTTCTCCGGCATTTCCACCCAAAACCAAACTGCATTGCCTGCGAGAACACGTGTTGCAGGAGCCCGGTAAATGTCTACGTCCTCTGCTATCCAATAGTATCTACAACCACAATGATCATGAGAATCAAACTATCAGGATAAACCCTAATTAAAAATCCCTGAATGCTAAAATTAAATCAGGTAGTTCTGAATATTACAAGGAAACAATATCAAATCAGCATCATACTGTGTTCAACAGACGAAACCAAACCCCCAAATAACAATTGAATGAATTTCAATTCAAGGGAATAGCACAATGAATTCAATAAGTCATACCCAAACATCAATTTCATGTCATTTTCATACATATTTACCACCCAGAACAAAGTCAACTGATTGCCATAGATAACTCGAAATCCATCCTCAGAAACACACACACAAAATTGATTATTCTATAAAATTGAAAAATAATAATAAACACTGACAGCATCTCTTGCATGACTGAAGAAGCTAGGTCGATTAAGCCGAGGCTTCAAAGACAGCGCGGACAAATTCGACGCCTCCATTGCAGAAAACAACTCGCCAGCTGCCGACAAGAAATAGAATCAAAAGGTAATTACAAAAGGAAACGCCATAAAATGCATTGTAAATACATAATTTGTTGAACAAATGGAAGAAAAGGAAATCGTAGGTTGATAATGAAGAATTGGTCGCTTACTCTTTGACTGGTAGGAGAGAGAGAGGGAGAGATCACGAAGGATTGATGATAGACTTTAGATGCAGCAGCTGCACTGATTTGAGATCAAACCTCCGCCGTTGGATTGGACGGCGTTCTCTTTTGGGCCTGGCAATTCTTTTAATGGGCCTGTTTTGTGATCCAGTTAGTCTGCACTAGAAGCTCTGTGAAATAGGTTGTAATTGGGCCGGCCTGTTTCTATTCCATGGACTCAATTTCAGATTGTGAAACTTTTTTTAACTTTTTTTTTCTTTTTCAGATAAACACTGTCACACACCAAATAATATTAACATACAAAATGAGGAGCAGTATAGAATTCTAATTAAGTATGAGGTGTTACTAATACCAAAATTAGCTATAGAAATTTGGGCCTCAATATGTTGCACTAGTAAATTACCCATTTATTAACACTAATGAGTATTTGTTTTATGATGTTTCTTCAGTTTAGATAAAAGAAGCAACTTGTGAAATTTTGAATTTCTGAAAAGAGAAAAAAAAAAAAAAAAGGTTAAGTTATGAACTTATGATAACTATCTCAAAAATTTGCTTTTTTATAGATTTTTTTTTTAATTTTATAAATTACACTACCCTTTTTGATAGATTGTAAATTTATAAAATAGGATACTTTTGATCTGGCCCACAATGTTCAGATTTAGCCCAACAGATTTGGATTGGATTAGGGCACAGAGCAGAGTGGAAGGTCTGAATATCATGTTTTCTGCATCTCGCTAACTTTTTTTTTAAAACATATATATGTTTTTTGTAAGAAGATATATATGTTGTATTACATTTTACCAAACATATAATGTATATTTGAGTTATATTCTAAACATTATATCTATCGTATATATTGGTAGTACAGTGTCTATGAATAACATTCTAAAAATAATATAAATATTCAATTATTTATTTAGCCAAATATCGTGCAAATTTGAATTAGCCCAATACAACTAATGACATCATATGTTAGATTAGTCACAAATAATTAGAATCGAGGAAAATTAAATTAAGTGTATTGACAACCACAGTAATTTTTATGCTACACTTATTAAATTACATCAGGTAAATTCACCATGTATAATATAAAATTCAATTATCTCTGATGACCAAATTAAAAGAAAAAAATCAAATCTTCATAATAATGTCACCATCACTATAACTTACACATAAAAATATACATTAATTAGATTACTTAAGATGAAATACGAAATGCAATAAATATTGAAGTGTCTGGAAATACCCACATAGATCTAAATTATCGTATAATTTCTTAAATGAGAGAGAAATATTTTGATTTGTAAACGGGTCTATAGAAGCCTAGACCAAGCTAATAGAATGGAGTTGGGCCCACCCACAGAATTGAGTCTCTTTTCATTCCGTTTTAGGGTCTCTGCGCGTGAAAAAGACGTGATTTGATCTCTATGTAAGAGAATTTTTTTCCGAGAAAAAAAAAAAAAAAAAGAATAATGGGAGAGGGATTGATTCACATGGGTTGGTAGTAGTTTTGTAAGGTAAAAGGCACGTTGCAGTCACGTTGAATTAGCCGCCCATTTCTCATTTCTTGGTCAAGTCTTCCCAATTCCCAGACTTGCACACTTTTCCCTTCTAATATCCATTATCCACCCTATTTATACTATTATTTTATTTTTAAAATTAATATCAAATAGAATAAGTTCACAAGTTATATGGCCTATGTTCGCAAGAAGTTTTAGTGAGTTTGGAGAAATAGTGAAATTGTATGTTTGTTTGAGAATATAATTATATTATAGATGTCAGATTAATATTGAAAATGTGAGTTGATGTAATATTTTTATGAAAATGTAGATTGATGTGATATTTTATTATAAAGAATGTATTTGGTGATAATTTGATGATTGTAATATATACAACAATGATTGTGTCTGAATTTTATGATCCATATTTAAATACAAATATAACATACATTATGATTTTGAAGTTCAAAATCATATCGTGTGAATTCTCATCCAAACAAGAATTCAAATCTTAATATTTTATATGAAATTTCTCTTAATATTGCATATTTTGTCTTTTTGTACTTGTATATTTTTTAAATTATTGCACTTTATTTTCTATATCTTTTTCTATACTACCTTTTTTTTTTTTGTCTTTTCCCTGTACTTAATTTTATATACTTTTGCTCCCTAGAACTTCTTTCCAATTTGGAGGGAGATCCATACATTTTTATTTCTAGTAACCTTTGCAAACAAGAGAGAAAGGTATATACGTTAAAAGAAAACAAACTAATAATTACAAAGATCAAAAATGTAGAAAAGGAAATACATGTGGATCGATCATGTAATAAAAATCAATGTTGAGGAACAAGAAAGTAGAAAACAAAGTGTATGAGATGAAAGAGAAAACAAAAATGAAGGGGGAAATATGAGAGTTTATTTGTTAACCTTAAGAAAGAATGTTTTTAAACGAGGGTAAAAATGTAGAAAAAGAAATACATGTGGATCGATCATGTAATAAAAATCAAAGTTGAGGAACAAGAAAGTAGAAAACAAAGTGTATGAGATGAGAGAGAAAACAAAAATGAAGGGGGAAATATAAGAGTTTATTTGTTAACATTAAGAAAGAATGTTTTTAAACGAGGATAAAAAAAGATCAAATATACTATGATCTTTTATTACTACATATACATAGATACATACATATATTTATACGCATATAATTGTATGCAAACTTAATACTAAATATTAGAGTTGATTTAATGTATTTGAATCGAAATAAAAAATATAACAAATCAGAGACGTCATGCAGCATTGCAGCACCCACAAATGACCATTGACTCGTATAAAAAATAATGCATGGTCAGCAAATTAAGCCCACTCTCTCTTCCAAAAATATGAGTGGAAAAGTCAAAGATGTGGGTGAGGAGGCTAATGCTATGCCGATATGATACCTTCACTTTTCTTCTTTTCTTTTGGCGCCTCAAATGTGCCTATACAATTAACTAACAAGTAAGTCTCTTGTGAGACTGTTTCACAAAATTTTAATGCAATGTATTGTGTAAGACGGATCAATCCACAATCCAATTATCCATCACTCAAACCCAACAATTAACATGTTATTTGTGATGATGGGGCTCCGTCTCACATGAGTTTTTGTGTTAACTAATTAGCTTCCAATCATGCCTCCACATCTCCAATAATTAGGCTTTATTTCTTTACTCAAAAACAATTTTGGAGACTTAAATCTCATTTCAAACAATTGTTGTTAGAAAATAGGTTAAATACAAAATAATCTAAATTATTGGTTTTTTCATTTTGAAACCTAAACTTTTTTTTATGAGATTGCAGCTTGAACTACTAAAATTTATCAAATCGCAACTTCGAAAATGTGAACACGTGATGCGCATGCTAAAATAAAAAATGTTCACGTTTTCACTGGAAAATAGATTGAAAGTTGCAATTTGATAAATTTTAATAGTTCAGGTTGCAATGTGATTAAAAAAAAATATATATCAAAATGAAGAAAACCAATAGTTTAGGTTGATTTTTGTATTTAACCTTAGAAAATAAATAATTGTGTGGTATCGAATATGCATGGTTGAACCATCTACTATGGAGGTTGTTCTAAACACTTGAAAGATGCAAAATGTTGAGTCGAGTATGGTTATCCATCTTTCGGGAAATATTGGTTGATTTCATCTTAATACAGTTGGAGCAGTAAAAAGAGGAAGAAATAACTGTTTGGTCAGGTTATTCAGAACAATAAATGCGCCCAATGTGACTCAGTGCAAAATGCATGAATCTGAATCGATGCAGGGGTTGAGTATGGACCATTCTCATATGACACTCAAGCTAGCTTAAAACTAGTTACAATACCACACCATATTTTATCATGGAGGTGCACATTTGATTATCCTTTCACAATTAAGTATAAGAATAAAGTGAAAAATCTCATGTTATTTTTATTATATAGATTCATATGACTTTTCATACCACTTATCACAAAACATCGAATTGCATGTTTCAAATGGCCTACTTTAAGCTTATAATAATATGATATAGTTCTGTCTAATAACATCTGGAATTAGAACATTATTAAAATTCAAAATAGAGATTTGAAACACGTTTTGAAATCATTTCCCTCCAAGAATTCTCAAATTCATATTTCTTCGTTCAATGTGATTGATTGTTTTGCTAGTTCTTTTATTTGTATTAATTTAATACGGGTGGTTACAATACTAGATATATGTAAATGATGTTGGAAAATTGGTTTCAGAAAGATGGTTTTGATAAAGTTTGCATCATATTTTTAGTCATTATCCATTCAATGAAAATAGAAATAAGTTACAAAGTTTCAATCTATAATTTGAGTTGAGGAATTTGGTGTATCAATGTAGAGATCGAGTAATCGAGATATTAAATTTATTTTACTTTAAGGGAGCAACTCAAAACATAAAATTTGATGTTTTAATAATTGTTGCTGATAGCTAAATATAATACACTAGCATATATAGTTCATGTGTAATACACATGATTTTATTAAAAAAAAATAAAAATTAAACTTAGTAAAATAAAAAATTTAATATTATTTATACAATAAAATTAAAATTACAATTTGTGTAACATATATCTCTTAATTTAACATCAAATATAACATCAAATATAACATAATATCAATAAATAATTATTTAATTGTCGCAATACATGTTGCATTTATAGAGGATTATAAATAATCTTTATTTATTATTTTGAAAAGAATACATATCGCTAGGTTTATTATATTATTCAACTCACCCATCATTTTTATTTATATTTTTTCTCTAAATTTTTAAATTTAATAAATTTTAAATATTTAAATAATTTCTATTATTAAAGCCTCAAATATTTAATCACTAATGTCAACATAAAATTTAAAATTATTAATTAATCATATTTAATGTAAAAATAATTTGGGCTTGCCATGTGTCCCATGATCTTACTTGTATATATATAAAGATTTTCTTCGAAAATATCCAACACTACCTCAATTTTATTTCAATTTCATTTATTTCGTCATTTTTCGAATCAAGTACACATTCAATTTTCATCACATATTTTCTACTCCCTCTTTATTTTAGTTATTACATCCAACTATTCATCTTACAAGGCTTTAATTCTAGAAGACTAATGTATGAAATTAAAGTGTATTGTGAAATGAGAGTGATGGTTTTACGTTTCCATTGATATGAGAAGGGGGCTGCCCATTGCGCACCTGGCAATTTGGACTTTGAAAACCTGGTTTTGTGTGGGTCCATTTTCTTGAAAACTATGTTTAATAAACTTGTACATTATCATCAACCAAGTTGATTTATTCAACAATGTTTTGTCAACCTTTTTTGACCAAGTATAAGACTCCCAGGATTTTAGTTTTATCAATTTTTACTCTTATATTACATCAACTACATTTATCGTCCATTATACACAATTATATTAATATGTGATTGTGTACATATAAATCAACCGTTGATGCTTGATGTAATTTAGTATAATTGGACAGCCATGGAGATTAGAGGTATATAGATTTAATGAGTATATGTTATTATTATTATTTTTTAAGAATAAAAGGATTTCATTTATGTATCCATAGGCTAAACCTAGCGTAGTTACATCTGTTATCTTGAGCAAGGTCTCAGCTTCAAGTCTCTCACCTTCAATTGTAACTTAAAAAATATATGTATTTCAATTATATAGATGGTGTCGAACCAAAAATCAAGTAATTGAGGTTTTTTTAAGAGTTTTTTTTTTAAAATTTTTTTTGTTTGGGTTTTTCTATATTATTTTAAACAGTCGGTTGATTTATGAAATAAAAAAAAATCTAAACTATTATTGTTTTCAAGATAATATCAAAATCAACATGTTATGATCATCACTTCTATCTGCATCAAAATAATATATACAAAATCAAATTTACCATGCGATTGCCGAACTCGTTTTATATATCATCAATCAAAAAGGAATTCCAGAAATAAGGTTTTGATACTCTGATAAATAAAGTTGAAAGCAATTGTTGTCAATAAACTTTTCTAGACAGACTTATAGGAGTTTAAATTTAAAAAAACAAAATTATCTTGTAGTATTCCAGATATTTATTAAAACTGAATGATCAACTAAGTTTTGGTATTGAAAATAGAATCTCTTGCTCCATCCAGAAGTATCTAGGATTATGACAAAATATAGTATCACTTAGTTTTCAGTAAAATATCGTGTCAATTGATAGTATATATATTTGAGAAATAATGAAATAAAAGAAAAGTGGAAATAATGAAATTCTTTATTCCGTGCGTGTTATATATATATATATATATATATATATATATATATATATATTGTTTTAAATAAAATTTTGACAGAAATATTATTTTTAAATTATATATATATTGTTTTAAATAAAATTTTGACAGAAATATTATTTTTAAATGATTTAATTGAATATAATATTCTACTACTTTGCCATCTGTTTTTTTTTCCCCAAAACACTATCGAACAAAAGGAATATGTATAGAAGAATACAATGAACTAGTGATCAATTCTCACTCAAATTATGTTATATGACATCACCTTTTTTTATTGAAAGGGACACTTCTTGTAAAATAAATAAAATAATGTCGTCAGCAATTCAAGTTGTATCTGAATCCAACTCAATTCTCCTTTCTAACGTATATTATCAATTTTAAAGCAAAACTAACGAAATGAACATTAAATTAAAGCAATAATTAATTAGTCTGAAATGAATTATTAAAAAGAAAATATACAATTAATAATTGACAAAAAAATAATTTGCAAGTCAATCTCGCAGTGGATGAAGACAAAGATGGTAACGATTAAAAATCCTGGGGATAGAGACAGACATGCCAAGAGTGAGTTGTTACGAAGGCCATCTTAACTGCTTTGGTTTAATCACAAATTTCTATTTTATTACAATGATAAAAGTAAATTAAAAGGTTTTACAAGGGATTATTCGGATTTAATTATGGCCACGTGGACCCAGTTGTATTGCCATTTGCCAAGTTTTGAGTTGTCTCCTGCTTTTGATTTGCTGTAATGGATATATTCGAGGCCAAGTAGGGACCGACATTATCAGATTAAATTATATTGGCTCTTTTCACAATACTTGTTATTTTAATTTCATATCTGAATTAAGTAAATGAAACTAATGAGATAATATTATACTTATTATTAGTATGTAGGGGATTTATAAGTAACTAAATGGAGTAATAATTAGGTGTGAAATAATAGAAGTGTAAGTGTATTTCTTTCTAATTGAGCAACAAAAAATTACTAACACAACAAATATTATGAAATGGAGGAAGTAATTTAGTTTACTCACACATTGTTTGGTTTTTTGGGGATAAAATTTGGAGAATAAATTGAATATAATAGAATTATATTATTCATGTATTGTGTAATTTATGTTTGAATAGACGTTTTTGGGGTTGGGGTACGGTGTAGTTTGAGGATCGAAAAGTAATCTGAACTTTAGAGTGGGAGTTCGATTTATAGCGATATATTGTTGGATTTTTTGTGTTCTAATATTTGTATAAACATTTCGGTCTACTTAATGTACATTCCATGATTTATTTCATTACAAAACTTAAAAAATAGAGACAAAAGAGTGAGAACCCTAAAGGACGTGATTCACCCATTGTGTTTGAATTAATGGGTGAAATTTCACAAAAACTCATGTGAGACGGTCTTAAGTATAGTTATCGTAAGGCGGAACCCCATCATCCACAAATAACATGTGAATGTAGAATTTGGGTTGTGGGTGCGTGAACTTTTATGAGTAAGAAATTTTATGAGTAAGATGTCCATATTCTAGGTGAATTGAGTGATTAAGAGCAGAAAAAGATGTGAATATTGATCATCAAATCAAAAATAAATTAATCATTTTTCACTCATTTAAGATATTATGTGGTGAGTTGAACTTTTAATCTTGGTTCATCATTTGTATTTGAATTAATGGATGAACTTTTATGATTTTTGAATAAGTTAATTGTTTATATTCTTAATTGAATTGAGTGATTAAGAGCGAAAAAAAGATAGCAATTGTGTGTGATTAATTATCAATTCAAAAATGGATTAATCACTTGTCACTCATTTATGATATATTATGTGGTGGATTTAACTTTTAATTTTGGACATGTTAAATATATCAAATGCAGACTAAAGAGGATAAATCGTTCAGTCTAGCTTAATCACTTAAGCCAAACAAGACACAATGAATTTAACTAGTTAGAATATTTATCAATCATTTGCATATATGTTTAACTTCTATAAAATGTGTGCAGTTGTAAGTTAAATGCACAAATAAATAAAGATATTACTTCGGAATCTAACATAAAGTCTATTTGATGCAGACAGAAGTATGATAAAGATAATTACAATTCATTGATTTTAATAATGCTTGAAAAACAATATAATATGGAGAAAACTCATTTTCTTATTTCATAAATCAATCAACTGTTTAAAATAATAAAAATAACTTCTATTTATATTAATATAAATTTAGTGTCACGCCCCATTTCTAAAACATATTTTTATCAGAGTTGCATAATGTGGGCGTGCAGAGAAAGAGAACAAGTGAAGACGTTTTATATAGAAAGAAGAAGATAGAAGACCAAAGGAAGATTTACATATACAATATATCGGCACTAGTCGAAATAAAACGTTTGAAATCTGAAGCAGTGGAAATCTCATACATGATCCATCAAAAGAAAAATCAGAAACATTATAAACGTGAAATATTAAAATACTGTTTCAACATTAAGTTTTGGAAAGCAAAAATAGAAAACTCGATACAACACCACCCACTCTATACAACTTGATTCTCGTCATCTCCTGTAATGTGAATACACATGAGGGTGAGTGCGTTGAATACACTCGTGGGGATAATTTCCATATTTTAAAGTTATTAAGCAGTTAAACAAATCAAACATATATGAGTTCACAACACGTAAAATGCATAGCACATAATTACAAATAGGTACGGGTATTTTTCGTCTTACCCTACACACGGTTTTTATACCGTTAGTGCTTTTTACGGACCACTAGTACCTCCGAAGCATTTTTTACAGATCATTAGTCCCTCTGTGGCATGAATGTGGACCTTAGTCCTTTTACAATATAATAGTATGAACACAATATTCACATCATATAATCACGGCACATAGGGTTGAACAATTCATATATCAAATACGGAAAACATAAACATATAGAGATTAGAAGTTACCCCCACCTTGTTCGGTGGTTAACCGCATGTAAAACAGAATAACAAGGTTTAGAGTGTTTGTTCCGATTGAGAGCCTACACCTGTAAAGAGATTTCTTAGTTTCGTTATTATAATAATTACGCAATATTAAAAAAACTCTCTCAAGGAAAGACATTGAAGGAAAGAGAAACGAAATGAAGGTTCGAAACTTGATCATAAGAATGAAGGAACAAGTGTGGAAAGTTAAACATGTGATTATAGAGTGAAAGAGAAACGATTAGAGTTTAAACGGAGGAAAAAAGGGCTTAAACGGAGGAAAAACGAGCTTAAACGGAGCGTTTAAAGGTGCATGGGCATTTTCGTAAATACAGGGAAAAAGTTGACTTTGACCAGGGGTACTTTTATAAATTAAGAAAAGTTTTGGGGTCTTTATGAAATATTCAAAACCTTTGGGGTCAAAGTATAAAACTTGAAAACCTTTGGGGGTTAAAACATAGTTTTCGAAAGTTTGAGGACTAAAACAATATTTTAGAAAGCTTAGGGACCAAAACGTAAATAAACTAAAAACCTGGGATTTTGCAACTAGATCCCTAAACCAAACAAAATTGCAACCAAGCCCTCTCCCCCAAAAATCCCTCGTCCCCGTCGTTTGTCCCTCCCACACCACCTGCACAAACATGCCGGCGGCACCACGTCGCCAACCACCACGCACACACATCAGAACCACGGCGGCGCTACACCGAGCGCCACCCGACACCACACGGCGGCGCTTCCAGCGCCGTCTCCTCACACACACACCCACACACACAACTCACGCACACACTGTGCACGACGCCGCCACACACGACAGCGCCCCAACACACCCACACCACACACACGCAGATGAGACAACGGCGGAGGAGCAGGTCCGGCGAGCACCGGGAGAGACAGAGACAGAGAGTGAGAGAGACAGGGAGAGTAACAGAAGAGAGAAAAAGGAAAAAAAAAGAGGAGAGAGAAAGAGTTGACCACACCTTTGTCGACCAATTTCCGACGGAGGTGGTGGCAGCTCGGCGATCCGAACCCGGATCCAGGATGAGCTCGACGAGGGCTACGTTTCGATGTAAAAATCGAATGAAATGGAGGAGGGAGTGGCGGCGCTGTCGGCGGTACGGTGGTAGCACGGCGGCCGCCGAGCCCGACCGGAAAGAGAGAAGAGAGAGAAAAAGAGAGAAAAATCTTTGTAGCGCCTAGGACGAAACGATGCATAATCGGCTAATTAAATAATTAAACCCTTAACTATGTGATTTTAATTACTTGTGTTTCAGAAAATCGAAATAATGCATAATTAATTTATCGGAAGTATAATTTAATCGAAAGACATAAGTTATAATTTATTTAAAAGTATCGTAGTCAAAAAATCGAGAAAATATAAATGAAAATAAGGTCAATCGGAGAACCGTAGACCAATTTACGAAGAATACGAAAAATCAAATACGTCTATATATAGTAAGAAACGAGCCGTAAAAATGAAAAATCATTCAAAAAGTGAAAAAGGGTAAGATATTTTCTCTCTTTCTCTCTCCTCTGGTCTCCGGCCGGTGCCAGAACTTTTTTCTCGATTTTGGCTGATTTTTTCACAGGTTATAGTTTTCGATGAGCCCGTTCTAGATTCGGACTCGATTTTTCATTCTGACTTCTCTTTCATTGGAAAATGGCCAGTCAAACCTTTGAAAACCCCAGTTTCTCTCTCCTCCCTCTCTCTCTCCCCGTCTGCTCTCTCTCTCTCCCTCGCCGGAACGATGGCTGGACAGTCACCTGGGTGTGTGTGTGTTGTGTTGTGTTGGAGGAGTGGTGCCGCCGTGAGCGGCGGCGCCAGAGCTGTGCATGTGTGTGTGTGTGAGCGTGCATATGTGTATGTGTTTGGCTGTGTTGTGGGCGGTGTTGTGTAGTGCCGCCATGCTCGCTGGTATCGCGCCGGTGAGTCGAAGGTGGGGATGGAGTTGGTGGCCGGCGACGGGTGGTCGCCGGCCGAGGCTATGTTTGCTTGGTTGTTGTTGCTGTGTGAGCGACGGGGCCGTTGGGCGAAAGCGCGCTGGGTGCGCACGCGCGAGCGCTTGGGGCTGTTGTGTGCGCCGTGTGCGTGCCGACGGGTGTGTGCATGCATCAGTCCGCATTGTGTGTGCGCGTCGTGTCGCCAACGATGTGAAGTGATCGATCGGGAGTCGGGGGTCTTGGTCAAAGTCAACCTTTTCTGAAAAATTACGAAAACACCCTTATACCTTAAAACGCTATGTTTAAGCTCGTTTTAACTCCGTTTAATCCCGTTCTTCTTCCGTTCAAACTCTAATCTTTTCTTTTTCATCCTATGATCATATTTTTAACCTTCCACACTCGTTTCTTCATCCTTGATCTCTAAAACTTTCATTTTTCCTATCGTTCTTCTTCAAGAGAGAAAATTATGTATTTAATTATGCTTAATTCACGTAATAAAGCATCTACGAAACCTCTTTACATGTGTAGGCTCTCAATCGGATCAACATTCTTAAAACTTGATATCTTTAGCTTGCACGAGGTTTACCACTGAACGAGGTGGGGTAATTTCTAATCTCTATGTATTTATTGTTTTCCATATTTGATATATGAATTGTTGAACCCGATGTGCTGTGATTATATATTGTGAATACTGTGTTCATATTATTATATTGTGAAAGGACTAAAGTCCACATTCATGCTACGGAGGGACTGGTTGTCCGTAAAAAGCACCAACGGTATAAAAACCGTATTGTATGCTATGGAGGAACTGGTGGTCCATAAAAAGCACCAACGGTATAAAAATCGTTATGTAGGGTAAGACGAGTTACACCCGCACCTATTTGTATTTATGTGTTATGCATTCTATGTGTTGTGTCTAGTTGCCGAATTTTATATATGTTTGTTATATTAAACATGGTTTATCCCCACGAGTGTATTCAACGCACTCACCCCTATCTGTATTCAGACTACAGGAGATGAAGAGAATCAGGAATTGTAGAGAGAAGGATGTTGTATCAAGTTTCTTCGTTTTGTTTTCTTAAACTTGATGTCGAAACAATGTTTTTAATAATTCACGTTTTTAAAGTTATACTGTTATTCTTTTGATGGATCCTGTATGAGTATTTCCGCTGCTCAAGGTTTAACATATTTTATTTCGGTCGGTGCCCATGTTTCGTATATGTATATCTTTCTATCTTCTTCTGTTTTAAAATGTATGTTTCTTTCCCTTTTCTTCTTGCACGCCCACAAGAAAACTCTGATATCTTAACTATAAAAATGGGGCGTGACAATCTTACTTTTTTACTTTTTCGATCGAATTATGACTTTGACGACTCGTTTCGCACTATATATACATATATTTCGATTTTTCGTATTATTGGTGTTTTTTGTCCACGAACCCTTAATGAGCCATCCTTTAACGTTTTAACTTGCAGTTTTTGACTACGATACCCTTGGATTTCGTTTTACGATATCGTTATTCAATTATAACATATGTTTCTCGATTTAAATATACAACCAATTAATTAATTATGTATTATATCATTTTTCTGAAACGCATGTAATTAAATCAAATAATTAGGGGTTTAATTATTTAATTATCCAATTATGCATCGTTTTGTCCCAGGTGCTACATTTAAAATCCTAAAAGATAAATACAAAATCAACATATAGATATTAATAACAATAAAATGTATCTAAATTTCAAACAAATATATCTAATCTTTAATATATCTAATCTAAATCACTATTACATTTTATTTTTGACCTTTATCAAAAATGTAAATAGAAATATTGTCACAATGACCCCCCTAAACCACCAAACCCCAATTTGAAATTTTAAAAAGGAAAACATAAAAAAGTTGACATTGTAGATTTTCCAGAATAGTTCATAGATCCTCGAGCCGGGAGGCTCGTGACTTTCGATTCCACCAACGTGAATTTCCAAATATTGTTCTCACTTAAAAAAGAATTTAAAATAATTATAACATAATTCCATCCATCTCAAAATAAATATTGTTTTAGATATTTTTATATTTATATTTTTTAAGAATTGTGATATAAAAATTGATTTACCCATATTTTAGTATAATTATTATAAAATTTATTTTTATTACTAAAATGAAATTTATTTTGTGATGATGACAGTACCATATTTGAATATATTAATAAACTTTATGAACATTCCCACTTCCACAAAGTCAATAACATTTTATTAAAAAATTAATAATAACTATAAGACTCACCCCTAGCAATTGAAATACTTATATTATCGATATATGATTACTAGTGATTTCATTGTAAGACTTATGGTTTGCGTTAAAAATATTCACCTTCTCTATGTAGTTGTATGATAATGTGCTTGCTATAAATGTTTCAAAATTACATAAATAGATAATAAAAAAAAAACAAATTAACTCTTTCATCATGTAATCTTAATATATTAGTGGTAGATATGAGTAGATAAATACACTTATGATTCGCAATAATGTAATAATCTTTTTATATGATTTTAAATGGATAAAAGTTCAATTAGAACCAGCACATTAAACAACTTTTCCTTTCCAAGAAAACTTATTTCTTATAGACAAAATTTTAATTTCTTTGCTGAAATTGAATAGAAAATTTCCACGTATGATTAGACCACATTTAATAGATAGGTTGGCCTGACAAATTTTTTTTTTTCTCCACTTGAGTAAATAATTGGAGTCTTTTACTGAATTGCAAGCGTAACAAATGGATTATCGACATGCTTAGTTGCCAAATTAATTTGCGAAATGGAATAAAACATTTATTTTGAACAAAATTAGATATATAAAAAAATCCTAGTGCAGGCATAGGCCGGATAGTCACAATGGATTCGACCTGGCCAAAGTAGCCTTGTGAATTTTAAAATGTTGTAAAATTTAAACCTTTTTGTTAAGATTCGTGCAACTCAAACCCGATCGGGCTAAGACCGGTCCAGAAAGAAAAATATATACACATAATTTTTCTTTTTTTTTCTTCACTTTCACGCTAGGTCTTCTGCTGCGCCTCTCTTCTTCTTCTCTTCTCTCGTTCTTTTTCGTTTTTTGTCTTTCTTTCTCAATCTCTTCTTCTCATCTCTTCTCCCCTTCTTTTTCGTTTTTTTGCCTTTCTTTCTCGAAGCACGACGTTCTTTATTTCTCTCAAACCTTCTCTTCTCCATATCGCGATGCGAGACTATTATTTTAAAAGTTAAAAATTCATCTTTATCAGTTCGAAAAATATAAAATTGTATCTGATTTCGTGTTCTTAATATTTTATGATAGATGATCATTCAAATACACATGAAATAGTTGAGTTATCTACTGATGAAGATGAATTTATTGATGCGTCTGATACAATTTTTGAAATATTGTATATATAACTGATTTATTTTAGTTCTGTTTATAAAGGTATTCTTAATAATACATAAAGGTCACCTTATTGTTTATAAAATGTATTCTTAATAATATATAAAGGTCACCTTATTGAGACAGAATGTATAAGTAACTTAACATAAATGTATTGGAATTTATACATAATGTGCCTTAAATGGTTGACTTATAAAGGTATACTTAAAAATACATAATGGTCACATAAAGGTATATTTAACTAAATCTAAAAAGAATGTTAAGGTACAACTAGTCTTACAAAATGTATGTCTAACATAACTAAAAGTATGTCTAACACTACTAAAATGTATATTTAACATAACACTAAAGGTATGACTAACATAACTAAAATGTATGTCTAACATAACTAAAAAGTATAGTTAACATAACATAAAGGTATGCTTAACATAACTAAAAGGTATGTCTAACACTACTAAAATATATGTTTAATATAACATAAAAGTCAGACATCTAGGAGCATGTTTGGAAGGATTTTGTCCGCGACCTAGAAGCGCGTGCAGGCGCGAGCGAACACGTGCGGGTCGATTCTATGGGCCGGGTCGGAAGTGGTGCATGGATCAGTGATCCATGCACAATATGTATATAAGTTTTTGTCTTTCGTTATTGGCCTAAAGCTGCCAACCGAACCAGCTCCGATTCGGAACCGAAATGAGAGCCGAACAATAGTCATATTGTTCGGTTTCGATTCTTATATTTTGGAATTGTAAATCATCAATTATTATTTTATTTTTTTATGTCATATGGAGATCAAGATCATTTGAACATTTCAAAACTAATGGTTATGATCTCTTGACAGTCTGTCCAAAAATTGACGGTACCGCTAATTCAGTATTTAATTTTGATTTTAAATTTAGGAATTATATTGATGATCTAAGTTTTGAAAGATATGCCAACTATCAAATCTTATCAAATAATTGGAAACTATCAAATTAAAATTCCAATATTGATCAATATCGCAAAATATAGATATTGATTGTAGACTAATGATATATTATTGGACAAAAACCATAAAATCTCGAGTGGGTCTCTTGTGAGACCGTCTCACTTTATAGTATTACATGAGATGGTCAACCCACGACCCAACCACCCACAACTCAAACCCTACAATTCACATATTGCTTGCGGGTGATGGGGCTCCGTCTCACGGTAACTATCCGTGATACCGTCTCACATGAGTTTTTGTATAAAATCTCATGGTTATTCGATATCGACATCCCATAAAAATAAGTTTCTTATATTTTCAATTACCTAGGTATTTTCAATGTTGATTATAATAATCGGAATGATATTCAATTTTTATAATATAATGATTTAAATAATGAGAAATATCAATTTTCAACCTAACAATTAAATTCTTGCGTAGCAGGGAAAATAAAGGTATATAAACACAAGAAATTAAATTATTGCATATGTGGCATTTGATATCCAAATTAACACACTTAATCTTTTAAAATTTGAATCGATAAAATCCCTTAATTTTAACTATTCGAATAATTTGATGGTTGATGATCAACTACCAAAATGAAGTGATCAATGTTGGTTGTCGAGCATGGTCGTGCACCGCCAAGTACTGTTAGCTAATGCTCGCTCCTTCGAAGATTCAAACCACAATCACCTATTTCAAAATTAAAATTGAAATTGTATATTATATTATTACTATTTTCATTCTACACTCCAATATTTTTCGAACCTTTGGTCGAATCCAAAATTGACCGTTCGAACGTCGAGCAAGTCCAATCATAATATTGAATAATAAATAAATTATTTAAAAGTTAAATATATCTTAAAAAAGAAAAGGAGAAAAAGATTTATTAGGTTTCTTATGGGGAAAGAATAATTAGTTACAAATATATAAAAGATAAAATTTGAATTTATGCATATCCGTATAGTATTTGAAATTTCCTCCTTTTCTTGCTGATATTTCCCTTTAACTTTATTTATTTACAATTAAGGACCTTCTCCCCTCTCTTCAACTGATTCTCCGTGTTGAACTCGCGTTAAGCAGACATAGGAGACAAATCAAAACTAAACTTTATTTAAATTTAGTGAGAGAGAGAGAGAGAGGAGAGATACACACCATCCCCACACCTCAGTTTTTCTACAGAGAGAAAAACAGCTTCCTTTTTGCGTTTTCAATTTCAATCAATCATTACTTTTTAGCGCTGCAACTGCTGAAATCGATCACTTTCTTAAGCTTTAATTGATTCGGCAACTTGGGTTTTGGGTATTTAGATCTTGAGCGGAATTCTCGAGAGAAGTGTTAATTCCTGATTGAATTTTGAAAATATTGGGGTTCTTCTAAGGATGAGGGATGCTTGCTGTTTGCTTGTGATGTAATATGGCACTGTTGTTGTTCGCTATCAGAAATACAGAAGATGTCGTTTTACATTGGTCGCGAGGCTTCAAAGGTTCGCCTTTCCTTTTTCTTTTTTCTTTTTCTGCTAACACTTTTTAGCCAATATTATTCTATTTTTTTCAGGTTTGCTTTGTTGTTAGTTTGTTTTCTAAGTTGTATCCACTCTGTCGATTATTGTATTGATTTTGCTGTTTTTGTTGATAGTTGTGGAAGAGATTTTGTGCGGAGATCACAACAGAAATTAACCTACTTGCAGAAAATTGGAAGTATATCATAGGGGGTATCATTTGCCAGGTATTTTCATAGTTCATAGTTCATACCATGAATGTTTGCTCAAAGTCAATACATCTAAAAATGGGATTTTGATTGTGTGAATTACTGGCTGCTTTTGAGCTATCAGGAGTCAAAACATCAAGAATTTACTCATTTGGTATTTTAGATTTTTTTTTACTTAAAAAATATTAAAAAAAGGAAGAGGAAATATCATGCTATTGAAGACTGAATTGGAGAAATCAGTGGATTTTAGAGATGAAACTTACAGAAGAACCCATGTTCCAAAATTTAATTTTTACTCGAAGAAGCCTTTTCTTTTCCCTTTGTTTTGATGTGTGTTTTCTTATTCATTCCATGATATAAAATTCTTGTTAATTCTTTGGGAGAATGTTGCTATTGATTTCGGTTGAATCGTGAGAAGGTCACAAAATCATGGGTTGGAAAGCCATGTGGAAGATGGAACACCTCATAGATTATCTCTATATGTCTAACATTTTTATCCCCTTTTTTATTTTTTTTGCTTTTGTGTTATATGAATGTCACCTTTAGTTATTTAGTAATCATAAGCTCTTTATTGTTCTGTGTATGCCTACAATTTACCCGCCTATAGCGGAAAACTGCAGTCAAAAGATCACCGAGTTCCTTTGAACTACTAATAGTTGCATATTATCTTGCTATTTTTTTAGTATACTTCAGCTGTCCCTTGATGATTGCTAAATTTAGTTTCTACCATTCATTTCAGAATTTTAAGCTCCTAATGTATTGATGCAAAACAATGGGACTTTTTCCTGGAGAGTAATAAAATTGGTATATTTGAAAATATATGCTTCTCTTTGTCCTCAATTAGAATCACAGAGCTCTGATATACATGTGTATGTCACTGCCAGTGAAGTTGGGAATGTGATTTGTGGAAGAAAGTCATTTGTTCTGCTTCTTTCTACAAAATGATATCACTTCGCAGCCTCTGCTCATTGCTTGTTTATTTCCTTCGATGGATATTTCTAAACTAGAAGTCAGGGCATATGACGTAACTGCAGATTTTATTCATTTTAATACATTTTGTTTATTTTTCTTGGATTCCCTGAGGTTTTATACTTTCATCTAGTTTTTAATGTGTGATAACAATCTATATCGCCTTTCATCACAGTACATCCACGGGCTAGCAGCTCGAGGAATTCATTATTTTCATCGGCCTGGACCTGTACTTCAGGATGTTGGCTTCTTTCTTCTTCCGGTGAGGATTCTTTTATTTTATTTCCTAATGTTACTAGACACGCACCTAGCTACACTGGATGTTATTACTTATCATTGAATTTTGCTGAAATGCAGGAGCTTGGGCTTGAAAAAGCTTACGTTAGTGAAACTGTGTTCACCTTCATATTTCTGTCTTTTGTCGTGGTGAGTTTACTACTATTTAACTGCTTTTTCCACATGAAATCAACTTAGTTAATGTTAAATAATTGTGATGTTTCGTCATGCAGTGGACTTTCCATCCTTTCATACTGAAGACTAAGAAGATCTACACCGTCCTCATATGGTGCAGAGTCTTGGCATTCTTAGTTGTAAGTGCAATCTTGATTTGCCTTTTTCAAAGTGGTTCGGTGGTTTAGTAGTTGTTTGAATATATAAGTAGTAGTAGTGATTGAATATATAAATCTATTATAATTTCTAAGTATTGTTAAATGATTCCTACCTACTCTTTGCTTGCTATAGGCATGTCAGTTTCTTCGGATCATAACTTTCTATTCGACTCAACTGCCTGGGCCAAACTATCATTGTCGAGAGGTAAAAAAAGCTTGTTGCTATCTCATTGGATGTAAATGCTGAAATTCATTTACTTTATTTCTCATTTTTCTTCAAAATCTGCTAGAAACCTCTACAGCTTATATAGGAAACTGTTTTTCTGAATAATGTAGGGATCAAAGCTTGCGACGCTGCCACCCCCCGACAGTGTTCTAGAAGCTCTATTGATAGGTGATTATTCTCTTGCTCTCCTTTCATCTTATGTTCAAGTGGTGAAAAGTTATATTTTTGTTAACTTTGTTATTATTATTTTCAGTTCCTCGTGGGGTGCTTTATGGCTGTGGCGATTTAATATTTTCTTCGCACATGATATTCTCTCTAGTCTTCGTCAGAACCTATCATAAATACGGCACCCGAAGGTAATATCACCCGGTTTCTCATGTCATGTATATATGTCCCATGACAACCTTAGCTCTTTATTATGTGTAAATTTTCGACTAATATCTTGTATTGTATAACAGGTTTCTGAAGCAGTTGGCTTGGTTAACTGTCGTAATTCAAAGCTTCTTGATTGTAGCATCTCGTAAGCACTATACAGTTGATGTCGTCGTGGCATGGTAAACTACACTAGTAATACAAGCTTGCATTATAGAGCTAGTAAATTGAAAATTTGTCTAATTAATTTCCTATTGCAGGTACACTGTTAATTTGGTAGTGTTCTTTCTGGACAAAAAGTTGCCAGGTTGGCACTTACTACTCTCCACATGATCGTAAATATCCGTTTCATCCTTTACTATTATAACTTTGAGCTTGACTCGGGTTTCAAACATGCAGAACTCCCCGATCGTTCGAGTGCAGCTGCAACATTTTTCCTACCCCTGACCAAGGATAACAAGACTAAGGAAGAGAATCACAAACTCATTAACGGAAATTCCGGAGATTCTGCTGACTGGGTATATATATTACCAACCTCTCTCTCTCTCTCTCTCTTGATTAATTAATCGACATTTAGTTAGAGTCGAAGCCTTTTTCTGAAAATTGCTTGTTTTCGTTCTCAGAGGCCGAGAACTCAAATCAACGGGAAGATAATGGAAGAAGGGAACATCGTGCATGTCGAGGCAGTCATCAACGGGGTGTAGTCGAAACAGTGGTAAATACCATCTGTAATCTAGATCATGGAATCTCATGTGATCCGGTTTATGGCTTTCAAAGTTTTATACAACGGACTAGCATCATATTGTATCATGGAATTCGATATTTTTCTAATCTCATCATTTTTATTAATCACCACCAGATTATGAATTCATGTCATGTGGATCCAAGAAATGTTGTTGTTTCTTGAGGGTACATAGCATAGTGGGGGGTTGTTTGTGAAGTTCAATTCTTTATGTCTACATAGCCTGTCTTTCACTTTTCCAGACATGATTGTTACCATACTTGCGTGTTGTCATGAATTAGACATATCTGCTTGCACATGCTTGTCCAAACACTGACAACACCACACACTGCTCTTGCTTATCCTTCATGTGGATGCTATCTATACCCCTTGGATTTTATTGAGTACCAAAAATCCATGAGATTTTATCCCACTTATGTATCATAGCCCGTGGGTTATTTTCGTATTCTTTCTAGTCATGGAAATTCACATTGGAGAATCTATATCAACGAAAGGCCTTTAAACATAAGTCATTCTCATTTATACACATGTATGAGTGTACGATAAATGAACGGTAGATATTGCATGAGATGAAACTCGTTGAGGGTATGGTTAAATGCACCATTCGTTTGATACTATAATTGTTCATAATTCATACACACAATCTTGGAATCTTTGAAGCTGGTTAGATCTGTTAATACACCGGTGCATCACATGGCTTATCAATGGGGTCTATTTGACATTATTCTTAGAATGAACAAAGTACAAACACTAGCCTATCCATGTGCCAGTGAGCAATGTATGTTTATTATTTTATTTTTATAAATCTCGAGCTTTTGCTGGACTTTTTGGTAAGTTGTGTAAGTCCCACAAATTTTCTCAATCATGAAATGTTTGAGTTTTATAGATTTGAATCCAATCAAACTTGTCGGTTTTCGAAATAGATGACGGGAAACTTGATTGAGATTACTTCAATAAGCATAATAAAAAACATTGAACATATGCTACATTTGAAAAAAAAAAAAAATTGAAGTTGGGTTAAACTTTAAGTTCAAACAATTCCAGCTAAACTTGTGTTCTCGGTTCATCTAAGTTCATACCAAATTGAATTGTTTGATAATCAAACAACTTGTAGCACAACCTTTAAGATATGGATAAAAACTTAAGTTTGAATATTGTTCAACTTATTAAGTTAATTTATTTACAACCTTTATTCGGGTGACTCAATTTAAATAATATGTGACAAGAAATCTGATAGTTATTTTTCCAATATGTTTTAAGATTTTGCGCTCTCTCTTCATAAATACATATATATGATTCATGCTTTGGAGCTTAGATTTGAATTAGCAACTAAGCACAAAATATTTATATAAGTTCCTGGTTGATTCTGTTTTGAAATCTTGATTTTGTTAATTGCTATGAAATAAAGGGTACATTATAATCGAAATATATGGGCCGAATATAATATTGAAAAATAACAACGGAGAGAAAAATTGCCCATTGAAAAATATGAGCAGAGTTTGATTTACTATATATTGGGCTTGGGCCCAACTAAAATAGCCCCTGTCCACTAACTTAAGTCGGCCCACATGCTACACTTACACAATTATACATTTTTAGTTTTTTTATGGATTAAATTACATTACAGGTGCCCACGTGGAACGGGCCTGGCCCATATTATTCACTCTGCAATTGACTCCGCACAAAAATTTTAAAATTTTGCAAGATTAGTCCTCTCCAAAAAATATGAATTGAACTTTAGGGTCTCAAATAATTTTGTGAAACATGTTTGGAGCTCAGAACTATATCATTATATTTCTATTTTCCTTGTTGTTTGAGTTTCATATTTAATTATTTTCTTAGGGTAGCATATACAGATAAAGCGAAACAGAAAATTGGAAGACAAGGAGAGATAGCATGAATATTTAATAGTGATGATTGTATAGGTTATGAGAGACATAGAGTTTACAATGGTGCATAGAGACAAAGACAATGCAGTTGTCATGTTACATGTGTCATAGCTATTTCTGTGTATGACAGTTAGTTGCAGTGTAAGAGTGGAACAAAGTGTGTGCTAATTCAAGAAACTCCAATTCTCAACCTCACTACATAACAAAATGGTCAATAGGAAAGGCTTAATTTACAAACCCTCTTCCAAACTAGTTTTTGCACAAAATCAAGCAAAATAGGGCAAGGCAGTGGGAGTTTTTCTGCCTTTGATTCAATTAAATGTTGCCACTATATACAATATGATAAGATGTGATAATGACTATAAATAGCCAAATATGATAACAAAAATTTAAACTAGCCAATTTATAAGATCTTTTTTTTTATAGCAAAAAAAGGGTATTTGACAAAAATAGAGATGTGTTCCGTGTATTTATATGTATGTGTGGTTCGTATCATCTGGGTCGTGCCGCTTGTGCAGGTCATGCCACATGGGATGTGTGGGTCATGTTGATCATGCCATGTTGGGTTATGCGGGTTGTGCACATGAGTCGTGTGGCTTGTGTCATGTTGTTCATGCAGTTCGTATCATGGACATGCACATGTGTATCATATTTGTATCTTATGTGATGATTGAAACTCATTTCATTAAGAGCATTTCAGTCAATTTAACTAAAAAAATACTATTTTATTCTATTTTGACTAGTTAATATATATATATATATATATATATTTTTCTAATCTTATTTGAATACTTTTGTCAATTTGTGTTCCCCTGTTTATTTTATATAATATAATATTTTGAAACTTCATAAGTCATACATAACGTTATTCTCAAATTTCAACAGAAACTTACAAATTAAACAAAGAAGAAAAGGTTGAATTACATATTTTATTTCAACCATAATTATATCAATACATGTGCTCATATTATATAAACAAACAATTGATGTTATTAACTTATTACAAATGTATTACGCTCGATTAAAAGAAAAAATTATAGATATAAAAATGATATAAATTAGTAAAGTGTCAAATCACATAATATATTTGGTAATTGATGTAAAATTGGTTGTCTACAACAAGTTGATGTTATGCATGTGCTCTCCCTTTCAAGTGCATTTTTGTTGATAATTTAGAGAGCGGCAAATTGTCCCCCTTATTATTACTCTTCTTTCAATTGCTCTATGTGCCCCTAATCACAACCACTCATGTTCCCCCTATTTATGCATCTATTTTTAATATAAATATTATACTCTAAACTCAATTAAAGTAGCCAATAGTTCAATTTTATGTGCTTGAGAGTAACAGAGGATATGCATACATTACTATCATGAATCATCATCATTACACTACATATGTCTCTTAACGACCACCTTTTCCCTTTTTGCATGCTCATTTTCTTTACAACAAAGTTTGAATTTCATTTTTCATTTTAAAATGGTAGATTTTAAGATAGGTTAGATATGAAGAAGTTACATCAGATACAAATTTATCGTTAATTGACACACAAATATATATTTATTATTTTATATGTGTGTGAATCAATAGTTGATTTACGTTTAATATAACTTCGTCAAATGCAGCAAAGATTTTCCTAATTGTAAAAGTTAGATTTGGGCTGGTGTTCTTGATCCAAGATGAGTGGTAGAAATAATGACACCATATTGGGGGCATAGTGGAGTGTCCATAATCATGTCATCAGCCTTTATTATCTTATAATTTTTTACAACAAAATGATATTCAATTTTAAACTTTTATTATCTTAGTTTATCTAACTTTAATTATCAATTTATTATAAAATGTAAAGACAAATGATCACAAATACGAGTTAGCCATTTCAATTGTACATTCAAGTTTGATAATTAAAATGATATAAATTAAAGATTATATAGTAATAAATTATTATAAAATACAAAGACAAGTCACATAAATATAATTAATTTACCCTCAAAAATAAAATATCAATTTCCCATCATCAGTACAACGTTTGCATGTTCGTATCTTTAAAGAGGATTGGGAAGGCAGATCCTACACTTTTTAGTCAGATTTCTATTTTAGTTTATTTTTTAATAAGGATTTTTTTATTATACAATTAATATTTTTTCAATATCTAAATATCATTGTTTTAAGTTTCATCCCATATTTCATTATTTTTAATGCATGTCGTGTATTAATATAATAATATCATTTAATATATGTATCATGTCACGATTATCATAAACTATAAAATGAAATTAAAATATATGTAGAAAAATTGAACTATTCAATCTCAACTCATGTTTAATATATTGAAACGCGATTGAATTGATAATTAAATGTGCTTCAATACGAATTTCTAATATTGTGTTCAACTCGATTTCATTTGTTTGCACTTAAACCCTACGCATCTTTTTTTTTTTTAGGACATGCCACATGCCATTTTTGTTTTTCTTTTGGGGTCGGTATAATGCAAAATGTTCTGGCTTTGTTTTTTGTTTCCTTTTATACTATGAATTATTTTGAGTTGATATAATAAATTGATATTATTTCCCTTTTTACTCTGAAAAGTTTCGGAACATCATGTTATGAGGTCCTTGAAATTGTATATAAATTTAGCATTTATCAAAATTATTATCTATATATTAAAATAGTGACGCATTATAAGTTCAACATTTATTCAAGATTCTGATCATTTGAATATTAATTCACGATGTATTATATGTTGTTTTTTTTTTTTTGGTCTGCAGGAAATCATCTTCAACAATTATGGGTTGAACTATTAAAGATGGTATGAGCTATAAATTGATGTGGAAATCATTGCTTTTTTTTTTTTTTCTTTTTTGTCTTCAAATTTGAACAAACTAGAGTTACTAATTCTTGATTGTTAACTCATTAAAGGTCTTCTAAGTAAATATCCAGATCATTATAAGTTCATTTATGTGATTTTCTTATTTATGCGAGCAACAAATTTCTTCTCTAATGCTTTCATTATTCATTTTGACCAATTTAGTATTAAAACCTATCATCTCAAATTTCTCATCTTTTACTATTCTTGTTCACGTTCATAAATCATGATTAGGATAAATTAACCAAAAACAAAAGGGAAAGAAAAATAAAAGGAAAAAACAAACATGACAACTATAGAGAGAGAGAGAGAGAGGGAGGGAGGCACAAATGAGGAATGATGAGGAGGTTGAATGGCAGCATAAAGCAGAAAAGCAAAAACTAGGGAAAAAAAATCACTTTTCTTTTCCAACACAACACTACATCCAACTCCACTGTTTAACAAAGAGAAACACATGAAAATAAAATCATTTTACACACACACCAACCCCATGCCTTTGGATATATAATGCATGCTCTTGGAATGTTAAAAAAAAAGTTCTTGTAAATTCTCTACTATTCCACGACTGCAAACACACCATTTCTTGGATCCACAAAAACCCGAGATCCCACCTTTCACATAGTAGTATATACCAATGCTTAATCTTGAGTCCCAACACTAAAAATCTCATCTTTTTTTGTCCAAAAAACACAAGTTCATCATCATCAAATGGGTGCAAGTTGCTCCAAATTCTCCTTCTGCTGGTGGCATTCCCACCTCAAGCCCTCTGTTCTTCAACCCTCTGATCCGGGTTAGTTTATTTTCACATATTTTGCAATCTTGATAGGCTTTTCTTGGTGGGTTTTTGTAAAAGTGCAATCCCTTTTCGTTTTGACTTGTGGGTTTGTAGAGAATGGGGAGAAAAACTCAGTGCCAAGCTTCAGAGAGTTTAGCTGGGAGGAACTGAAAGCTGCAACAAAAGGGTTTTCATCAGAACACGTAGTTTCAGAGCATGGAGAGAAGGCCCCTAATGTAGTTTACAAAGGCTTTCTTGATAATGAAGGTTGGGTTGCTGTTAAGCGCTTCAACAAGTCTGCTTGGCCTGATTCTCGCCAATTTCTCGTCAGTACATTGCTTTAACACTATTATCTCATCTGCTTCTTTTATGTGTGTGTGTGTGTGTGTGTGTGTGTGAAATGTGTTCTAGTGCATGTTAGTTTTAATCAGGTTAGTTTCATTATTACATGTTGTATGTAGCCTTTTTAACAGAAGCTGAATTCTAGAGTGTGGCAAATTTTTTGGTGTATTATAAATTTCTAATCAAGAATCAAGATTGGTTTCAAAGTATAAGTAGTTGTGAAGGAAACTTGCCTAAATTGTTTTGCAATGTTATTGTTGGTTAATGAAGGATGAAGCTAAGGCAGTGGGGAGCTTGAGGAGTGAAAGATTGGCGAATCTGATCGGATGTTGCTTCGAAGGAGAGGAGAGATTGCTAGTGGCTGAGTTTATGCCCAATGAGACTCTGGCCAGGCATTTATTTCATTGTATGTTTTGTATACTATTTCATTGCCAACTCAAAAGCTTAAAAGCTTAACCTTGTGAATTGTTATGATATTTGTGGATTAGTCTCTGATGTATGCAAGTTATTGAATCAAAATAGGGGAGGATCAACCAATGAAATGGGCAATGAGGTTGAGAGTAGCCTTGTATTTGTCACAAGCTCTAGACTACTGTAGTAGTAAAGGTAGAGCATTGTATCACGATCTTAATGCTTATAGAGTCTTGTTCGATCAGGTAAAATTCGTTCTGCACTCTTTTGTTTTGCCTTTTCTATTCAAAAGTTTAAGTGTAGTGTGATCTTACATTGGCTATTTACTCGTTGGTAGGATGGAAATCCGAGGCTCTCTTGTTTCGGGCTGATGAAGAATAGTCGAGATGGCAAAAGTTATAGCACCAACTTGGCTTTCACGCCTCCAGAGTACTTGAGAACTGGTATCTATCTTTTAACTTAATCAGTTTAGAGTGCTTAAAAGGTTGCTTTTTCCAGCTTGTAAGCATAGATTATGATTCGTGATAATTTCGTGCAGGACGAGTAACTCCTGAGAGTGTAGTTTACAGCTTCGGAACAATGCTACTTGATCTTCTAAGTGGCAAACATATACCTCCAAGCCATGTAAGATTTCATAGAAGATTTGTACTTCTTTATAAAATGTAAATCTTTATTACCTTCTCTGTATTTCCATTGGAAATTAATCACTTAACTTTACAAGCCCTTTCTATAAGGGTTTTGTAAGAGTGCTCTGGCCCAGTTGAAAAGAGATTTCTACCTATTGAGGATGTGGGAAGAAAAATCGAAAAATTTCAAACTTTAGTAATTCAATCAATTATAATGTTCTTCTTTTTGTAAACATGGCATAAATTCCTTGTGCTTTCATCATTTCAATCGGCTGAATCCATTTAATTTATCGGAGAATAAATTGGGAAGCATCATGTACTGTTGTCACTGGTTGTCATAATACTGAAACTTTAATTTCATTTTAGTATTGCTTATGTATATATATACTAAAATCAATTTAATCTGCAGTGTATTCATGAATATTTGATTATTTACTCATCTTCTTATAGGCACTCGATCTCATTCGGGGCAAAAATTTCCTGATGCTAATGGATTCTTGTTTGGAGGGCCATTTTTCAAATGACGATGGGACTGAGTTGGTCCGATTAGCCACCCGTTGCTTGCAATATGAAGCACGAGAGAGGCCAAACACCAAGTTTATAGTCACTTCTCTCATGTCTCTTCAGAAAGAATCTGAGGTACAATTCAAAAAGGACCTTTATCGAAATTCTATAAAATTCAACGCATAATGTAGTAAAATCTTTATGTCTAATGTACGAACCAGGTCCCCTCGTATGTTTTACTGGGTATTCCACAAGGAAACGAGAGCTGTGATCAGTCGTTGGTGTTGACTCCCATGGGTGAAGCATGCTTGAGAATGGATCTCACTGCCATATACGAGATACTGGATAAGGCTGGATACAAAGACGATGAAGGAATCGCTAATGAGGTCTCCATTTTCGTCATCTTATTATAGTTCATTTAGCCCTCATCTTTCTGCTTCTACTAAATATGTGAAATTTTTGCATATTGATGCAGCTATCTTTTCAGATGTGGACAAATCAAATGCAGGAGACATTGAATTCAAAGAAGCAAGGAGATGCTGCCTTTCGAGCAAAGGATTTCTCGACTGCCATTGATTGCTATACGCAGGTGAGCAAGCCCCCAGTATTCCACTGTTATTCTCGTTGGTTGGTGAAATCGTGTGAAAGCTTTAACGTTCACAAATTTTCTTGTAGTTTATTGATGGAGGGACGATGGTATCGCCTACTGTGTATGCTCGACGAAGCTTAAGTTACTTGATGAGTGAGATGCCTAATCAAGCACTAGGGGATGCTATGCAAGCACTGGTGATATCACCACAGTGGCCAACTGGTTTTTACCTTCAAGCAGCTTCACTCTTTACACTTGGAATGGAGAATGATGCCCAAGAATCACTTAAAGAAGCCACCAATTTGGAAGCTAAAAGAAACAAAAACTGAAAGTGTATAGATTTCTCCTTTTTTATTTATTCACAATTTGCTTCTCATGTATTTTAGCCTTGCAGTTTTCAAAGCCCCCTGTTAAAAACCAGAGGATTACTTCACTTTGATTGCTATTTCACATTTTTCAGTTTCACACAATGTGAATTTCAGCTCACTTTTGAGTTTCAAGAGTGGAAATTGGAATGGAAGTTCTTCAAAATTTCTCAATCTTAAAAACGCAGTTGTACTAATTAACATTCCTACTTGTAGTAAACCCAAGACAATGAAACACAAACACATCGACCGGACCAAAAAAACGAATAACTTATCATCTTATTCGCACACCAAAATAATACCAAACTTGTGAGTAAATTTCCATCAAAAACACGAAGCAAATATGTGGAGCTTTACCAACTAATCTTTGAATAATAGAGTAAAAGTACTTCATGGATTAATTATCTGTTATACATCTTAAAAATCATCCAATGCAACTTGTGAGCATTCCAACTAGTACCCAGCTACCTTCAATCTTATTTGCTCTTTTGAGTTCGTTTGGATGAATACAACATGATCAATGTATACTCATCTCAACTCAATATAGCAACAAAAAAATATCTCCTTTACATTCGATTGTTTCCTAGCAGTTGGCCAACCAAGTTAGTTACCTGCAATCAAAAGATGAAAGCAGTCAGAGCCTGTTATATTTAGAATCTGTAGAGTTTGTTTACTAACAACGCATGTAAAATTATCTAACAAACTTTGGAATTATCATATTGATTATTCCTTAAAAAAGAAGTGTTAGTTGCTCCTAAGTTAGGATCTTTAACTTCCACTACTAAATCACCACTCTTTGAATTGTTAAAAACGCAACAAAAATACATGCCATCCAAAGACCAGATTTACAATAAATGATGAGTTTGAACGATCATTATGTTCTATAAAACCAACACTGATCCTCCAACTTGTAGAACAATATATTCTGATCTTCATTTTGAAATTATTCTTGGGATAAGTAGTTAAGATCTCATATAGGTAAGTGTATAGTCATACATGGTTTCTCTCATAACCTCCTAAAAGATAAAACCTACCGACCATTTCAAATCACGTTAATGAACCATGTTTTACTTTGACAGCACTTCGTGCAGCACATTAACAGGTACTAGCTATTAATAAGTAAAAAGACATTACTCGAACATGTATTAATAGTAAATTCCTATGTAAATTCTCAAACTAGTGATAAAAGATCAGACATACACGACCATAATTCATGCAATCTACAAGAATTATGAATTGCAATAACCAACCAATTACCTGCCAATACTTTGAAACACAGCGGTCGATGCAACTGTTTTCGCCCATGTTCAACTCAGATTCCTTGTACCTGAAAAGATGAGAGACATTCACTCTCAACAAGCACTCACTAGAAATGACTCTAATCAACAGAAACTGTTTCCATAATCTAAATTAAAGCTTTTAGGAAGGAAAGAGGATATGAAATACATACTTGCTCTCAACACATTTGCTGAAACATGTATGTGTAAGCCTGAAATCAGAACAATTGTGTCATCAAATAAACTCATTCTAATATATGGAGAAACCTAAACTTGCAGAACTAGATGGAAACCTCACTTTTCTACATTTCACTTGACAGGAAGGTGATAACTAATTACCAGAAAGCAGAATCACAATTCTAGCATTCACAAATAATACTATTAATACATCAATTAAACATAAATTTCATGAAAATACAGCGATGAATAAATTCTATCAGTTGATGAACCAAGACATCTCGTCAATACAAAGAAAGGTACACCTACTTGTTAAACATATCAACCCTGTACTCCATCTCCTTCTCCATCATCCCAATAATCTGCGCACATACACACACAAAATAACCAATTAGAAAATTGAAATCTGAAAAAACCGAATTCAATCAAACAAACTGGCTCAAAATTTGCGCGATTTTGCGCGAGCATAGAAGACGTACCTGTTCTCTCTCGTGAACAGATGGGGTGTTGCTTGAAGCCATTAGATCTGAAATGGAGAAACAAATTGATCACAATAAAATGCAATTCCACTGAAATCCAACCTACCCAGAAGCAATTTAGAGATATTTTCAAGTATGAGTTAAGAACAGTAGAAAGAAAGGTTTAACCTTAAACCCTAAACTGCGGCGGAGCGAACCAAACAGAGTCTACAGGCACAACTTTCCAGTGTAAACGAGTATACAATATTATCAAACAACTCACATATTAGCACCGCTAATCAACGGTCCCACGTCAAAGAGGCCAACTATATTCGGTATTTGAATTACATTTTGGAGAAAAATAAAATAAACGTACTAACTATTAATCAAAAATTTGTTCCTCAAGTTTTCAGGGAACACAAATTCTCCTGTGCACCAATTGTATAGATCTAGATTCATATATCTAGATCTGACCTGATCCGAATTCAAGTATTTTTTATTTTTTTTAATTCATTTTATGTTATATTAGTATGACTTTTATATTATATTAATATGACATTTATGTATAAATATCATAATTTTTATGTATTGGAACTTAGAAAAAAAAGAAAGAATTTATGCGCATTTTTGAATCAACATACATTTATACAATATTACGTATACCTTTACATCAATATAATCATATATTTATGTAATTCCTTTTTATACCATTTAGTTATGTTAGTCATCTCTTTAGTTATGTGTTCATACCTTTTTAGTTATATTAGTTGAACATTTATATATTAAATAAATGTATGACTATGTTAATATAAAGGTTTAAGTAATACGTAAAGGTATGAGAAAAATCATATAAATGTATATATGTACACATTGTGCTGAACTTTTTTTTTTTTTCCTATATTAGAGTATATAAAGGCAAGGATATTTGTACATAAAGATGATATGAATATACCATAAAAGTGACATAAAAGATAATATAAAGGTAATACATAATAAAAAAAAAAAAAAAAAAACACCAACAAACATGCGAATTCAAGTTGGATCCATCCAGTTGAATGGATTTAGATCTAGACAATCTAAATTGTTGCCAAGGATATAAAACAGACAAACCATAATGTTTTATCCTTTTCATATTGAGGGCCCGTTCACTTTGAAGGATGGGTTTGTTAAGATTATTAAAAATAGTGGGTTTTTACTGTTCATCAAAGACAAAAATGATGTTATTTGGGTGTTTGGTATGTAGGTTTTGTGTTAGGTTTAAGTTAATTTTGATGTTTGCTTTGAAGGATTATGAGTTTGTAAATGTGGGTTTAATTTAAATTTGATGTTTGCTTTGTGGGTTAGCACTGATAAAAAATATGAAAAGACAATTGTGTCCTTACTTTTAATAATTAAAAATCCATGAATTAAATTAATTATATATATATATATTAATATATTAAAAAATAATTTAATATATATATATAATTTAATATCCCAAAATTTAATAATTTAATAATTGAAAAAATTAAAAAATAATTTAATATATATAAAATTTAATAATTTAAAGATTAAAAAATAATTTAATATATATATATAATTTAATATCCCAAATTTTAATAATTTAATAATTTAAAGATTAAAAAATAATTTAATAAATAAATAATTTAATATCCCAAAATTTAATAATTTAATAATTGAAAAGATTAAAAAATAATTTAATATATATAAAATTTAATAATTTAAAGATTAAAAAATAATTTTGGGATATATATATAATTTAATATCCCAAGATTTAATAATTTAAAGATTAAAAAATAATTTAATATATAAAGATTAAAAAATATTAAATAATTTAATGATTAAAAAATAATTTAATATATATAAAATTTAATAATTTAAAGATTAAAAAATAATTTTGGGATATATATATAATTTAATATCCCAAATTTTAATAATTTAATAATTTAAAGATTAAAAAATAATTTAATATATATATAATTTAATATCCCAAAATTTAATAATTTAATAATTAAAAGATTAAAAAATAATTTAATGTATATAAAATTTAATATCCCAATATTTAATAATTTAAAGATTAAAAAATAATTTAATATATATATATATAATTTAATATCCCAAAATTTAATAATTTAATAATTGAAAAGATTAAAAAATAATGTAATATATATATAAAATTTAATATCCCAAAATTTAATAATTTAAAGATTAAAAAATAATTTAATATATATATAATTTAATATCCCAAATTTTAATAATTTAATAATTGAAAAGATTAAAAAATAATTTAATATATATAAAATTTAATATCCCAAAATTTAATAATTTAAAGATTTAAAAATAATTTAATATATATATAATTGAATATCCCAAATTTTAATAATTTAATAATTTAAAGATTAAAAAATAATTTAATATATATATATATATATATTATTTTACAATCAAAAAGTGAGGGCATTTTCGTCATTACTATTCATACAAGTATAAACCCACCAAAATTGGTGGGTTTATAAACCAAGCATTTATCACAACTTAACCCACGTGTAAGACCGGGCTCAAAAAATCAAAACTCGGGCCCAATACTTATATCCGGGCCACAAACAAACGAAGTGAACATAGGTTTAGGTTGGTTTATAAACTCAAACCAACCTAAACCTATGAAGTGAACACCCCCTGAATGTGTATTATATACTATCTAATATATTATTCAATGTTTAATTGTTTTCTTATTTTCAAAACTAAAATGACAAATTGAATATGGTAATTAGTGAGTGAGCTAAATAAATATAGAAACCTAACCAATAAAGTGGTATTCCAATTGGTATTCTATCTTTATAAAGATCCAAATTGTGATGATTAAGGTTCAAACCCGAATCAAGTTTTTAGTTTTTATTTTTTCATTCCCTTCCACTTTTCCAACTCATTCAAAATAATAATAATAATAATAATAATAATAATAATAATAATAATAATAATAATAATAAAAAAAAAAAAAGTTTAATGAGTTGTACTTGGAACAATATTTCTGAAACAAAATATGACAGGATGTGATGAACCTAACTTGAGATTTTGTTTTGTTCCTTCTGGTCTGCCACAATTGTACTTGATTCATTACTCTATTTACTTTACTATTAATAAATTTAACTTCTTCAATGTTTCACTTTTCTAATCATTGATGTTAACATGTTACATTTAAATCTCCATACCTTTAATTTAAATTAAACTATATTAGCACACAATAAATACAGATCATTTGGAGCGATTTGAATGGGAAATCACAAATATTTACTGCACTGGATCTATAAAAGCTATCAAGCCAAAAGACAGTGAGTCCCTCATAGCAATATATATATCCTTTTGAATTGAAAATCAAATTAAATTACTCATAAGTACCCAAGAATAAATAAAATTCAAGCTTGATCCTTAAAGCTCGTCTTTTGCAGCTGCAACAGTTGTATATAAACAAATAGTAACATAAGTTGTATAAATATTACAGCTGATCTGATGAATGCATAGTGCATTATGAGTGAATGAAACCAACACACTCAACCTTAACTCAAATGGAGAAGAAATGTGGGGAGCACAATGACTACTGCTAGTACCTATCAACTTATAATTGCAATACTGAAACGTTGTCTCTACGGGGTTTCCAGCATCTTCTAGAAGCCTTATTACGAAGTACTTATGATGGGATGTTGAAGTGGAAAAGCCACGAAATGACGAAGGCAAATACCATACAAGCAAGAAGAAAGTTTAGAAACCGGTGACCGTTTAAGCATGTTCGAGTTTCTGTAGCGGAGGTTGCAGGAGCTGAGGAAGTAGTCGATGCAATAGCTGTATTCTCGTTGGCTTGTTGTGCGGCCTCCATATCGTTAGGGCCCACAACATTGCGGGCTACAGAATTACAAATTTCGCAAGTCCTGAGGATGAGAACAATGGTAAGATAATATTCAAGAACTCAGAAATGCAAGAAATCATATAAGTTTGATAAGCTCGAATATGTAATAGTTATTTTTTTATATACAAAGAGATCACAATATGGTAGTTATACGTATCCAACACCAAAAGGTTAGTTTCAATACATTAAAACTGCCTTCTATGATGTCATCATCAACTCTTCTAGGATGAATTCATCTTTTACTGCTAAAATATAAAGTTTAAGTTTAACAGTATATATAACTAAATATGCCAACAATTTGTTTCATTAGTAAAGCTGAGGATATAGAGGGCCATTTTACAGTTTCAGGCACATATTAACAAAATCTGACGCAGGTTGAAGTGATAAGATTAAATGACGGTAAAAAAGTGGATTTATAGCTGGTTTTATATTAGGTTTCGTCGATTTCTTATTATTATGATAGGTAGAATGAGAATTGACTAGCTATCCTACAAGGTCTTAATACGTTTATCAAACTAGTTTGGTGCTAAAAGGGGCAGAGTGTCATTCAGATTTAGCCTTGTCTCCACATATACAATACATGTTTTAGAGATTACAGCCTCGAAAAATACCGGAAAGAATCTGATTGAAGGGCTATTAGAAAACAGTAGTGGTAATAAACTAAGTTCCTTTAATTCAATACAAGCCCAATAAAATCTAAGTAGCAAACAATAATGAAGAAAAATCTGCACAATGTTAAAAGGAAGAGAATCTCAGGAATAAGGTAGCAGCTTAAAAAGACACATAATTGAAAGGTTTTGCCAGTGTTGGAACAAATTTAAGCACTGCTTTACTCTTTTGCTTTATTACTTTCCCCTTAATCTTTCCCAAAACTATATTCTCTCATCAGCTTTATCAAAACACCTTAATATTCCCTCAAACCAAACAACACACACCAATTTCATAAGCCAAATGAATTCAAGAAACAGAGTATACGGAGAAACAAAATCAAGAACAAGAATAAGAATTGTTCTAGCATCAAAGAAACATCAAGATTGACAAGAAAACATAAGATAAGAATAAGAATACTGACTTGTTGCCTTTGATTTTGAACCAAGTTTCGGCACAATGCTTGTGGGCAGCAGCTAAATCATCCTTACAAGAACAACCCAACTGAATGGCAATCCCAGAAGAAGGGCTGCTACTCACCAAACTCAAATGACAAATTCTACAATCTCTCTCTACATTACCCAAACACCCCTTCTTATCACCACTTTCCAAATCCACAAAATCACAAGAAGGATCATCAGCTGCAGATGAAGCTCTCCTAGATTCCAAACCCTCATATTCCAAAATCTCTGACCCACAGGCAAAGCTGTAATCATCGTAGGAACCTTCGCCATCAGCGGTGGAGTAGAACTGGGAGTTGCAAGAACCCTCATCAGCATCGGAGAAGCAAACACTGCCCTCCTCCTCCTCCTCCTCTTCAGTGGTGGCGCCGCCGTCGCCGCCGGAGCTCCGGCAACCGCATTCTAAATCTATGTGGGCCATTTGTAGAGTAGCCATTTCGGAGACCCAAAATCAAGAACAATCCAAAAATGCCTTCAAAATTGAATCTTTAGAGAACCCATTTGCTGATTAAACAAGATAGACTTGTTTTATTTTAGGCGTGTGTATGAAATTTGAGAATGAAATGAGTGTTTCAAGGCGTGAAAGAATGAATCTTGAAATACTAAGTTGAATCTGAACAAAGTTGGAGACTTTGTCTTTGTTTATTTATGAAGTCACAGAGTATAATGTGGGAGTTGAGTAATGGATTAGGTGATTCTTACAACTCTCCATAGTTTTTCTGCAACTTGACAGAGACTCCTGCTTATTTTCTCTCACCAGAATACGGAGAGAGAGAGAGAGAGAGAGAGAGAGATGATGCTAAGTGTTTCAGTTATGAGTGGAAATGGTGGAAAAAATGAGGCGAGTTT